>OZ026514.1:99989844-101374844 GCA_964019695.1 Loripinus fragilis | reverse complement strand
TTTTGAGATAGTACAAAATTTTCACTATTTTGTAAGGTCCGCGCCTGTCGATTTTCTGTCAAAAATCCAATTTTCCAAAAAATGTCTCAAATGTTGTAGAATTGTTCCTTTTGATGAGTGGAACAAATAATTTTGCCAAAAAGTATTTTCCTTCCCCATTTTGAGATAGAACAAAATTTTCACTATTTTGAAAGGTCCGCGCCTGTCGATTTTATGTCAAAAATTCAATTTTCCAAAAACTGCCCCAAATGGTGTAGAAATGTTTCTTTTGATGAGTGGAACAAATAATTTTGCCAAAAATGTTTTCTTACCCCATTTTGAGATAGTACAAAATTTTCACTATTTTGTAAGGGACGTGCCTGTCGATTTTCCGTCAAAAATTCAATTTTCCAAAAACTGCCCCAAATGTTGAAGAAATGTTTCTTTTGATGAGTGGAACAAATAATTTTGCTAAAAAATTATTTTCTTACCCCATTTTGAGATAGTACAAAATTTTCACTATTTTTGTAACGGTTGCGCCTGTCGAATTTCCGTCAAAAATTCAATTTTCCAAAAATTTCATAAAATTGTGGAGAAACACTTCTTTGATGAGGGGAACAATTTATCCAAAAAATATTTTCTTCACACAATTTGAGATAGTACTAAATTTTCACTATTTTTGTCAGGTCCGCGCCTGTCAAATTCCGTCAAAAATTCAAATTTCCAAAAAGTGCCTAAAATTGTGGAGAAACACTTCTTTAGATGAAAGGAACAAATAATTTTGCCAAAAAATATTTTCTTAGCACAATTTGAGATAGTACTAGATTTTCACTATTTTTGTAAGCTCCGCGCCTGTCGAATTTCCTTCAAAAATTCAAATTTCCAAAAAGTGCCTAAAATTGTGGAGAAACACTTCTTTTGACGAAAGGAACAAATAATGGGGGCTAGCTCCTGATTAACTCATCCGCTTTGGCCAAATTTCACAAATAATTTTCAATTATTTGTTCCTTTCCCCCAAATATCTGAAATTAATTTAGTATGAAGACATGTTTTTTATGACGTTTCTCCCAGTTACAGGCTCCCGCCGATTGGGAGGGGTATAAGAGACCGGCTGTGCTTCAACAATGCCATTTTTAAACTGACCAGTGCATACTGGCCGGTCTCTTCTGCAATTCCTCGTGGCGCGGGCCTGTGAGCTGGGAGTTTCGATCATGGAGCTGGCCCCTGATAGCCAACCTGATGTATATATAATGTAGTTTGTTAGTTTCCATAAGGTTTAGTATTTTAGGTGAATAAATTGAAAAATGTTCATAATAGTTACTTGTCATTTCCCATTAAATAAATATTTATGGTAACATAAATGGCAGTTAATGGGAAATGAGGTGGTATAGATAAAGGATGTCTAATACATTTAGCAGAACCTATGCTTAACAGTCATGCGCAATCAAACTCAACCTCAGGTTCCTGTAGCATAAGATTGATGCAGACATAGCTTGCATTTCCTTTTTTTATGAGGCCTGTCTGACTTCTAAGCAAGTAAATACACACCAATATCTCTGACCTTATCATTTCCAGGAATTCAGTGACCACCAGGTAATATAATAGCAGAATTGTTGTATAACAATTAATTGTGTATTTATTATATGGGTCAGGTCAGTTGGTCAGTTTGCTTAGACACTTGCAAGTGAAGGGATGGAAAATATTGTGTTAAAATTTTGAAATTGAAGAGGCATATATTTAGGCTATCCTTCCTCCACCCCACCACCACCATTGTCATAATGGACACAGGGGTACAGTTCCTATTGCATGTCAAAATGATGCACTTCAATTTAAGGCAAAGGCCAAATTTCATAAATAATTGAAAAGACCAAATATCACAAATAATTGAAAGGCCAAATTGCATAAATAATTGAAAAGCCAAATTTCACGAATAATTGAAAGGCCAAATTTCATAAAAAGCCGAAAGGCCAAATTTCATAAATAAGTGAAAGGCCACACTCATAAATAATTGAAAGGCCAAATTTCACAAATAACTTTCAATTATTTGTTCCTTTCCCCCAAATATCTGAAATTAATTTAGTATGAAGACATGTTTTTTATGACGTTTCTCCCAGTTACAGGCTCCCGCCGATTGGGAGGGGTATAAGAGACCGACTGTGCTTCAACAATGCCATTTTTAAACTGACCAGTGCATACTGGCCGGTCTCTTCTGCAATTCCTCGTGGCGCGGGCCTGTGAGCTGGGAGTTTCGATCATGGAGCTGGCCCCTGATAGCCAACCATAAATGCCATTGAAGCTAAATTATCCGGTATTGTTGGCATTTTTGGTGGCCATTTCTCACTGATCCAATGTGTTTTATACACCACTGAGAATCCAGCTGTTGAGGCAGCATCAGAATATCAAAAGAATTTGTGAAATCTCTTTCATAAAATAAAGAAACACCATTCCAATTTGTAAGAAACTCTATCCACATGTAAAGGTCCTGTCTACATTCAGAATTTAAATGCACATAATGATAAAGTTCCGAAACAGATGAAGCAAGGGACAAAAGGTAGGAAACAAAAGCCCTGCCTGCTAGTATGACACGAGAGGCAAAGTTCATGTGACCTAACAGTTGTAATAATTCCCTTTTTGTACAGGACCTTTTGGATAGAAGTTCTTTAATGAATTTCAGGATTCTTTCCACTTTATTCATAGGTAATCTGCACTGCATCTTATCCGAATCAAGAATAACCCCCAAGTATTCCAGGCATGTACATGGGCCCTCTAGTTTTTTCTCACTTAAGGGAATACACAAACTATTAAATATGTATATCATAGTCGAGTAAGTATTTTCACCGCTAGCATTGGGCATATCAATGGTAAGAAAATCATCCAGTAAGTGTAATATGCATCTGATATTGTAGTTATTTGTTGCTATCCAACATATAGCCCTGGCGAGGGAGTTAAAATTTTTTGGAGAAGACCTACATCCAAAGGCAAGTGGTAGGAAGAGTTTTGAGTTACTTTAAAATCCTATGTTTTATAAACCGTATGGACCCAGATGAAATGCCACATTTTGTGCAGTCTCATCCGAGTCTATATTGTTTGTAGCTTATAATTAACCTGTGGAAAAGTATTTCATAATATTGCATTATGGGGCGCTATATTTATCTTCGACGTAACGTAACGCCGCTTTGACGTTACGTTAACGTCGGTTGCTAAGCTAGTTGAAAAAAGTAAATGGAACATGGTGGAGACGCATTTACCTTATGGGCCCGTAAACGTGATCTTACAGTTGAAATAAATCGTATATTGTACCAACTCATCATCTGAGTTAGTTTCTTTTGATGGCTTTTCCATAATCGGGAATATCGTCCAGCCAAAAATTGGTAGCAGAGCGAGGTTAGAGACATTTAATCAAAGTAAATAAGGTATTTACAGAAAAATGACGTCGTCGGAGAACGGCATCAAAACGTAGATGATCGACGGGAGCATGGCGCTCCAACAGGGACCATTGGCGCTTTCATAGACTTGGAAGCGGAATTGAAAAGGGAAAAGTTTCACGCCAAATCAAGCTTTACACGGATTAAAAACAAGGTATTGTTTTTGATTGATCAACCGGAAAACCCAGGCTATTGGGAGATTCAGGAGGCATGCATTAAAATGGACAGCGCTATGGAAAGCGCTATGGACGTGATTACAAGACTGTCCGAATTTTTTGGGAAAAATAAGGAAAAACAGCTAAACAATAAAGTGATGCTCGAGATGGAGAAGCTGGATGATGAATATTCGACAACATATGCAGCGGCACAGCATTATATTCACACACAAAAGGAACAATCAAGTGAACCTTCGGAAATACTTTCAATTGACTTGCTGAGCCGAATGAACATTTCTGACCAGTCGGAAACCTACCGAAAAGAAGGATACAGCGTTTCTCAAGAGGTAAAAATTGTTGATTCTGACATTAATGTCTGCAATTCGGTGCCATTAAAAAGCAGTGAAAACCAAACAAACGGTACCACCGGTAACCAGAAAATTACCACGGTTAATGGAGCACAACCACAGCAATCACTTGATAAGGACATGTCACTGCAAAATGAACAGGCTCAAGAGCTTCATCGCCCCGTAGTGAGAAAAACCAGCATGAACGCTGCGGCAACACCGTTTTAACCAACTGCTACATGTAGTAACAACACTCCTCCCACGATTGGGCAAGATTTATGGAGGCAATTAAAGCGTGTGCAGATACCTGTATTCACCGGCGAAAAGAAAAACTACCAAAGTTGGAAGGCATCTTTCCTTGCCTGCATCGATTCTGCACCGGCAACCGCCGAATACAAGATACTGCAACTTCGGCAGTACGTCTCCGGGGAGGCTCTGAAGGTAATTGACAGCCTGGGACACTCCGATGCTGCCTACGAAGCAGCCAAGAGTCGCTTAGATAGATAGTACGGTGGAAAGCGTAGGCAGATAGCATTATACCTGGAAGAGTTGGAGGAGTTTCCGCAGATACGACAGGGTCACGCGAAGGATATAGAAGAATTTGCTGATCTTCTAGACATAGCAATGATCAACCTACAAGAGGCCGGACAACATCACGAGCTTGGTTTTGGGTCGCTCTACGCGAAGCTACAGCGCAAAATACCCGAGGCAATGCTAGCTAGGTACCATCGCTGGGTGTTCGAGTGCAACAAAGAAGAGTCAGTGCTCTCACTACGGGAATGGATACTACAAGAATCAGAATTCCAGACGATAGCCACAGAGGCGGTTCGCGGGGTGTCAGGAAAGGCTACAAAACCACCATATCACTCAACACCTAGACAGGGGAACCAGCGAACATTTTTCGGTGAAGCAGATTATGTCCGTAATTCGAAGAAAATGCAATGCCTCGATTGTGGAAAGAATCAGGGCATATGGAACTGTCCAGAATTCAATCGAAGAAAAGTGGCAGATAGATGGAATTTCGCTAAACACAATCAGTTATGCTTTCGGTGTTTAGCTCAAGGGCACCAGGGAAAAGCGTGTCCTAGAAGTCGACAGTGCGGCCAAGACGGGTGTACGGATTTACATCACAGGCTGTTGCATAAAAATGGATCCACCAGACCGGCTCCTGTCAATTTGGAGAAATCGTCAAAAGTAGCTATTGGCACTTTAGAGACACAGGATCGGGACAGTAGCCTTATGGAGGGGAGAGAGCAGACAACAATGGTCACCCAAAGCAACATCAGGGCAAACTTTGTAGGGCTTCGTACAGTGCCAGTCATTTTTAAAAATGGTGAACGGTCTTTGAAAATTAATGCCTTGTTAGACGACGCCAGTACAAAATCCTACATCAATGCCGACGTGGCAGCTGAGCTAGGTCTACAAGGAAGAACCGAAAAAATGACCGTAAATGTACTGAACGGACAGGTGGAGACCTTTGAGACTAAGCCAATCAACGTTGAACTCACAAGTATAACGGGCAATGTAAGCACAATGGTTAGCGTGTGCACAGTAGACAGAGTGATGGGTAACATGCCGGTTGTAGAATGGAATAAGTTAAAGCAGCAGTGGCCTCACCTAAAAAACATCAAATTCCCAACTTCAGCCACGAGACCACTTGTCGACATGCTGTTGGGATTGGACTGCGCCGATCTGCTCTATGCCATTCAAGAAGTTAGAGGGAAACCAGGAGAGCCTATCGCCAGGCTCACACCACTAGGATGGACATGTATTGGGAATACCGAACCAACTTCTCAAGAGGTATGTCATACAAACTTTGCATACACGTATTTTGTTAAAAATCAGGCTGAAATTGAGCAGATAAATTCGACGTTGAAACACTTTTGGGAGATGAAAATGTCCAGTCACCGCATGATGCACCAATAGTTCGCATTGAAGAGCAATTGGCTATAAAAAAGGTTGAAAGCACCCCTTCGTTCGAGAACCAAATGTACAGAGTTGGTATACCGTGGAAGTCTGATACACATGCATTGCCAGATAATTATGAGATGGCTCTTAGAAGACTGGAAAACACAGAGAAACGGCTGAAAAAGTCCCCGGATGTTGCACAGGCATACAACACCTGCCTTGAGCAGTATGTCCAGAAGGGTTATGTCACAAAAGTTCAAGAGCCAAAGAGGTCAACGTCAAGGTGGTACCTTCCACACTTCCCTGTACTAAGACCAGATAAATGCACTACCAAGGTGATAATTGTCTTTGACGCATCAGCAAGATACGAAGGTCATTCGCTCAATGACCTGATTCACCAAGGTCCGAAGCTACAGCGGGAATTATTTGATGTTCTACTGCGATTTAGACGACAACCAGTTGCACTTGCATGTGATATTGCGGAAATGTACCTGCGAATTGGTATAGCTCATGAAGACAAGCCTTTTCATCGATTCCTATGGAGGGGAATAGATCAGGATCGTCAGCCAGATACTTACCAGTTTGATCGGGTCGTGTTTGGGGTAAACTCCTCTCCGTTCCAGGCACAGTTTGTCCTACAACACCACGCAAAGAAATTCAAAGACACATTTCCACTGGCAGCTGAGACGGTGCTACGGTCTACCTATATGGATGATTCTATGGATTCGGTAGCAAATGAAGATCAAGGGATAGAACTGCACAAGCAACTCTCGCAACTGTTGAGACAGGCCGGAATGCATGCAAGAAAATGGTTGTCTAACTCACCTCGGGTGTTGAGGGACATCCCACTACAGGATCGCAAGGCTGAAGTTGACCTGGACGCAGACTATTTACCAAGTACAAAGACACTAGGAGTGTGGTGGCTGTCTGACCAAGATGTTTTCACATTCAGAGAGAACGCACCCAGTAGTGATTTTAAGTATACAAAACGAAATTTTCTGAAACAGATAGCAACACTCTTTGATCCCATCGGGTTTTTGGCTCCATTCACCATTAGAGCCAAAATGTTGCTGCAGCAAATGTGGATGGCAGGATTGGACTGGGATGAGGAGCTGACTGAACCGTTAACCAACGCAGCACGGGCCTGGTTCAGTGAACTACCGGAGCTAACGCTGTTACAAATACCACGATGTCTGCTTGTAGGAGGAAAGCAGATAGACAACGTTTCCTTGCACACATTCGTTGACGCCTCTGAAGATGCATTTGGAGCCGTTGCTTATGTAAGGTACAGCTACCAAGATGGGACTATCTCCACCAACATAGTAGCTGCTAAGACACGGGTCGCACCTACCATAGCGACAAGTATCCCACGTCTAGAGCTAATGGGTGCAGTTATTGGGGTCCGACTATCAACGAGAATAGCGAGTGTTCTGGAGCTTCATATGAGTCAAGCAGTCTTTTGGTCGGACAGTCAGAACGTTCTTTGGTGGATACATGGGCACAGTCGAGACTTTAAACCTTTTGTTGCTAATCGGGTTGGGGAGATTCAGACAAGTACAGATCCGGAGCAGTGGAGATATATACCAACTAGTTTAAACCCAGCAGATATACTCAGCAGGGGAATGACGGCAGCTGATCTTGCAAAATGCGACAGATGGTGGAAAGGACTAGAGTTCTTGAGAAAGCCAGAAGAAGCTTGGCCAACAAAAGTTATCAAGGATAACCACACAGGATACGACGAAATGAAGCGATGCACTAGACCAACACTATTCACAAGGGCAGCGTTTCACTAACAATCTTAGCGCTAAGAAAATCTCAGGCTTAAGAACTTCTTAAGGATTGTCGTATCTTTTTCTTGAAGTGGGTTTCACTAACATTTTCTTAAGCGCAGTGCGTTTCATAACATTTTCTTAACTAAGAATTCTTAAGCTACTCTTCCGTCGGAGGTAAGAAAATCCATAGCAACAAGCGCGCGGGCGTAAGCGCGGACGTAATTGAAAGCATCAAAACAGATCAGAGAAAAATGGGCGACAACTATGAAAAAGGTCTCAAATACTTTAAAAAGAGGGTGGTGCGCTAATCATTCTCGTATTACATAGAAAAAATAAGTCATGAAAGTTACTTCTTACATTAAAAATTGATTCTTATCACTCTGATTAATAAAAATAAGTGTGACTGATCTAGTAAACACTTGTAAAAATTCAGCTCTTGAAAACTTGTAGGCAAATAAGCCTACGGAACGGTATCGATTCGCCGCTTTTAGAACTTCTGATAGGGAGCGCAGTATGCTTGACTCGAGACCGAGGGGCCGCGGGTTCGAGCCTCACCGGAGTCACTGTGTTGTGTCCTAAAGCAAGAACATTAATCCTAGCTTAGTACTGATTCTACCCAGGAAGCCCGTCCTTTTACGACTGAAAAATTGTTGATGGGACGTAAAGAATCAAATCAAACGTATTAACAAACAAACAACACTTCTGACCAAGACTGTTGGTCGTTGAAAAATGACAGCATATCTAGCTGTTAACCTGTGCTACATTTTATGACCTTCACGGGCCATGCGATGACTGGACATGACTGAGGGTCTGGATGGAGGGGGGGTCTGGTATTCACTATTCATTAAAAATTTAGCCCATTATTCATCTCATTAAAATTTTGGGTTATTCATTAAAATAAGACCAATTATTCATTAACAGTAAAAAAGGTGGCAAAGAAATCTGATTATTCACTATTCATTATATTTTACTTCAATTCATTAAAAAAATAGGATTATTCATTATTTTTAGGCCCTCAATATTCACTATTCATTATTTTTTTGGCACATTATTCACTATTCATTATAAAAAAGGGCCATTATTCACTAATCATTATACCCCATCCAGACCCTCATGACTGTTACAGGTTATGCGTAGGCATGAGTTCGGAAGACTATCACGGATCATGCAATTACTGGTACGGGTCATGCGTTGAATTGGCACGAGTTCCGAAGAGTTATTTGTCTTGCAATGCATTCGTCATTCCATATATTGACATGCGTACTGATGCGATGATTCGGCACGACTCACTGTTCATGTTTTGACTGTGTATGTGTTTTGCAGACTATCGTGTGTCATGCAATAACTGTCACGGGTCAAACGATGAATTTTCATGACTACTGTCACGGGTCCTGCGATTACTGGATACGAGTTGGGAAGTGTGTGATGGTTCATGCGAATACTGGGCATGGCTGTCGAGGTCATGTGATGACTGAACATGAGTTCTGAATAAGTTCATGCGATTACTGTACATGACTGTCACAGGTCATGCGATGACTCGACATAAGTTCCAAATACTGTCACGGTTCGATGACACGAGATGACTGTTACGGGTCATGGCTTGGCTGTCTGAGTTTTGATGACTATCACGGGTTATGCTATAACTGGGCATGAGATCTGAAGGCTGTCATGGGTCATGCGATCACCGGACATCACTGTAACAGTTGATACGCTGAATGTGCATGTTCGTTTTTTTAGACTGTCACGGGTCAAGCAATGGGTTCGAGCCTCACCGGCATCACTGAAGCCCTGGAAGGGTTTTTAGGGATACAGGGACATTGGCAAAAAATTTAAAGGGATACGAGATATTTTTGTAAATACTTAAAGGAATACGGGATACTTGGATCAGTTTTAGGGATATGGAGTACAATGCTTTCTGAATTTTGGGGATATTTGCCATATTTATTTTAGAGATATGGAATATTTTTCAAAATAATAAAAGGGATATGGGATACTGGGACCCCCCCCCCCCCTTCCAGTGCCTCATCACTGCGTTGTGTTCTTGAGCAAGACACATTTATCCTTGCTTAGTACTGGTTAAACACAGGGAGGCCTGTCCCGCCATAACTGAAAAATTAATGATTGGGACGTAAAGAATCAAACCAAAAAATCGGGAGGTGATGTCATTTGAAGAGATTTCTTATCTAAAGCTCTGGTGGCCCTTTTGTTCAGCAGAACAAAACCATTTGTGCAGTTTTGGACTAGGGCATTATGAGGAATATTTTGTAAAACTATTTTGAATTAGGACCAGTGGTTCAAGAGATGTCATTTAAAGATATATTATCTAGAGCTATGGCATCCATTTTGTTCTGTGTAGCGAAAGCATTTGTGTATCTCTGGTAGAGAGCATCATCAGGAATAATTCTGTGAAATTATTTTGAATTTGGACCAGTGGTTCAGGAGAAGTCGTTTAAAGATATTTCCTATCTTGAGTACTGGCGGTCCCTTTGTTTGGCGGAGCAGAACCATTAAAAATTTTGTGCAATTTCGATAGAAAGCATCATGAGGAACAACTCTGTGAAATTATTTTGAATTTGAACGAGTGGTTCAAGAGATGTCATTTGAAGATAGTTCTTATCTAGAGTTCTGGTGGATCTTTTCTTCAGCAGAGCGAACCATTTGTGCAATTTTGGTGGAGGGTATCACGCGGAACAATTCTGTGAAATTATTTTGAATTTTCAGATGTCGTTTAAAAGATTTCTTATCTAGAGCTCTAGCGGCCCGAATGACCATTTATGCAATTTTGGTTGATGGCATTATGGGGAACATTCCTGTGAAATCATTCTAATTTGTACTAGTGGTTCAGGAAAGAAAAAAGTTTACGGACGAAACCGATCACAATAGCTCGCCTTGAGCCATTTAATGTCACTATTACAAGGCTTTATGTGATTGGCGACGTCATAAAAATCGAACAGGCAGCCAGATGATGCTAAATGATACTAGGGTACTCCATTCAGTGATTTGTTACTCGATATATCACATGACTTAACCATTGGGGTGTGTTAGAATTGTTTGCTTCACTTTCAACATGTGTAGATCTATCTAGTCTGTACCGAATAGCGGAATGATGCTTCTATATTACGAATCGCAAGGCAATCTGGGTTGAAACTGGCCCCGAGGTTATATAAAAAATATGCTCAACTTAGCTCGCACGAAATTGTTGGCATTTTAACATTTATTAGCATGATATAAATACAACATCTGAGGGACTTAAGGCAAGAAACTTTTTTATATGTCAGTATTGTAGCTTTTTATGAGCAGATGAAATTTCGTGCTCAGTTGAGTTGAGAATGAAAAAACTTTTATAAGCACCGGGCCTGCATGCAAAAAGACACATCTGAAAGAGTTGTCCTCTTCTTTGATCCAGAGAGAAATGAATTAAAGAATAGTTTCACCAAAAAGAAGTATACTGATGTAGCCAAATTTTTGCTGATTACTGATATGAGTGTTGGGCCTAAATTTTACTTATTACCGAAATCTGTACCTAATAGTTACTGATTACTGATTTTGTGGCCTAACTTTGACTGATTACCAACTTTTGGACCTATATTTTACTGATTATTGATTTCTGATGTACCCCATTGAGACCCTCATGACTGCCAATTTGATCTTGTGAGCTGCACCGTATAGTCATATTAATATCAAAAAGTTGCCCCATATGAACGTTTACTTCAACTGACCGTCTGATTTCCAAGAACAATATTTTCATAGGGTCAAACTTGACCAGAGGTAAACTAGGTCAATGTAAACTTAATCCCTGCACTATGTTGACTGAAGAAAGGCGTGCGGACAATGACGACAGACATTAGAGGATCACAAAAGCTCATAATGAGCCCATGGCACAGGTGAGCTAAAATAAAGGGATGCTGATTGTTAAAGACTACCATTTACTGTGATTTGACTACCATTCACTTGGTATTGCTGGTGTAGAGTGGAGGGGATTAAAGTTATAGATCACTGTGGTACTCTTGGGGAACTATGTTTACATAATGACAACGGACATCAAAGGATCACAAAAGCCCATATTGACCATTCACATGCCATTGCTTGTCTAGAGAGAAGTTTAAATGTAAACTCCCTGTGTGCAGGTGAGCTCAAAATACAGCATTTTACAAATGAAATGATTTACTATGGCAAAAGCGTTTAGATGCTTAGCTACATGTAGGGTCGTTTTTCCAACATCCTATGGTTTCTTAGCAATAGTCGATCATGCATAGTCTGAAAAGTTTGTTGTACTGCACAAGTTTATATATAGTTAAACAGGTTTATAAACAAAAACGTTGAGCGTAAAAATTGTAAATATGTTCTTACACATCAGTTTTATCATATGTTTTGGGTACTCAAAACAATTGTCCCATTGAGACGCGTCTCAATGAGACGGTTCTTCTGATCATCCACAACATATGTTTTGGTTAAGAAATATGAAAGTTATTATTTTGTTAAGCACTCTTAACTAAAGGCCTGACGTTAAATCAAAGTCCCTAGGGCCAAACTTTTCGTTGTTTTATTTGAAGTTTGAATATATATAGCTGATCTATAAAAAGATAACCAGTGCATAGGCTAAACATGATTACTTTCACTTTTATATACCCAAAGATATGCTGTATGTCTAATGGAGACATACAAGAACCATGTCAATGCGATGTGCTGTATGAAGAACATTTGCACACAAACAGGAGCAGTTTCACTGAGTCTGCCCTAAGTAAATTCAAGTCAGCATATCTTTAGATAGCAAATACGGAAGATACATGTAATAGTGAACAAAATCTGTTAAATGCAGCTGTATATATTACATATTGGACTTTAAAAGGTAGTTTAATGTTTAAGGATTCGAATTAATGAGAGTACACTGTAGTGGTCATGTATAAACTGGAAAAAAAAACACAACTATTAATTAAACCCTGCTTTTTTTTTATTGAGCTTCGTCTAGTAAACCCCATGCTACACTCTAACACTTCATGGAATGTCAACTTCTTTGAAAGCTTTTTATCCAATTGTGTCTTATTCAAACGTTTCACTTTTTCAAATGGTGCTACTTCGAATCCTACACAAAACTTGGGCCTCTGGGACTTGTAGTTGTAGTAACTCCACCTTGTCTGTTTCTGTATAGTAAACATCACTGATTAATATCTGAAAGAAAAAAATGAACTTCTAAGTTTCAAAGTGATAGACAGCGTTTAACATAAAAATGATATCAAACACACTTTATTAACCCATTTAAGACTAGCACATTGAGAAACGGTGCAGATCCAATCACACATTACTAAGACAATTTAACATTCTACAATGAGTATCCAATGGTGTGAATAAAGCTGACGGAAAAAGGAAAAGACTTATTTATATGTGCCACTATCCAAGATCAAATTTATTTTCAACGATAATTTAAGAGTTGATCATTATATGTGAGGGGGAAATGGAGGGGATGGGTAGTAGAGGAGGAGATGGGGGGGTGAGAAGATAGGAGGAGGAGATGGAGAGGATGGGTAGTAGAGGAGGAGATTGGAGGAGGGGTGAGAAGATAGGAAGAGGAGATGGAGGGGATGAGTAGTAGAGGAGGAGAGTGTTTAGGAGGAGGAGAAGGGTAGTAGAGGAGGAAATAGGAGGAGGAGAGTGTTTAGGAGGAGGAGATGGGTAGTAGAGGAGGAGAGTGTTTAGGAGGAGGAGATGGGTAGTAGAGGAGGAAATAGGAGGAGGAGGTGAGAAGATAGGAGGAGAGTGTTTAGGAGGAGGAGATGGGTAGTAGAGGAGGAGATAGGAGGAGGAGGAAGAGGTGAGAAGATAGGAGGAGGAGAGTGTTAAGGAGGAGAGGAAGGGTAGTAGAGGAGGAGATAGGAGGTGAGAAAATACGAGGAGGAGAGTGTTTAGGAGGAGGAGATGGGTAGTAGAGGAGGAGATAGGAGGAGGAGGTGAGAAGATAGGAGGAGGAGAGTGTTTAGGAGGAGGAGATGGGTAGAAGAGGAGGAAATAGGAGGAGATGGAGGATAAGGGTAATTGAGGAGGATATAGGAGGAGGTGAGAAGATAGGAGGAGGAGATGGAGGGGATGGGTAGTAGAGAAGGAGATTGGAGGAGGAGGAGAGTGTTGAGGAGGAGGAGATGGGTAGTAGAGGAGAAGATAGGAGGAGGAGATGGAGGAGATGGGTAGTTGAGGGGGAGATAGGAGGAGGAGGAGGTGAGAAGATAGGAGGAGGAGAGTGTTTAGGAGGAGGGGATGGGCAGTAGAGGAGGATATAGGAGGAGAAGATGGAGGAGATGGGTAGTTGAGGAGTAGATAGGAGGAGGAGGTGAGAAGATAGGAGGAGGAGAGTGTTTAGGAGGAGGGGATGGGAGATAGGCGGAGATGGGTAGTTGAGGAGGAGATAGGAGGAGGGGTGAGAAGATAGGAGGAGGAGAGTGGTTAGGAGATGGGTAGTATAGGAGAAGATAGGAGGAGGAGAAGGGTAGTAGAGGAGGAGATGGGAGGAGGAGGAGATGGGTAGTAGAGAAGGAGATGGGTAGTTGAGGAGGAGATTGGAGGAGGAGGAGGAGGTGAGAAGATAGGAGGAGGAGAGTGGTTAGGAGATGGGTAGTATAGGAGGAGATAGGATGAGGAGATGGGTAGTAGAGGAGGAGATGGGAGGAGGAGGAGGAGGTGAGAAGATAGGAGGAGGAGATGGGTAGTAGAGGAGGAGATAGAGAGGATGGGTAGTTGAGGAGGAGATAGGAGGAGGAGGAGGTGAGAAGATAGGAAGAGGAGAGTGTTTAGGAGGGGATGGGTAGTAGAGGAGGAGATAGGAGGAGGAGATGGGTAGTTGAGGAGGAGGAGGAGGTGAGAAGATAGGAGGAGGAGAGTGTTTAGGAGGAGGGGATGGGAGATAGGATGAGGAGATTGGTAGTTGAGGAGATAGCAGGAGGAGGATGTGAGAAGATAGGAGGAGGAGAGTGTTTAGGGGGAGGAGATGGGTAGTAGAGGAGGAGATAGGAGGAGGAGATGGATGGAGGAGATGGGTAGTTGAGGAGGAGATAGGAGGAGGAGGTGAGAAGATAGGAGGAGAGTGTTTAGGAGGAGGAGATGGGTAGTAGAGGAGGAAATTGGAGGAGGAGGAGGAGACGAGAAGATATGAGGAGGAGAGTGTTTAGGAGGAGGAGATAGGTAGTAGAGGAGATAGGAGGAGGAGATGGGTAGTTGAGGAGATAGGAGGAGGAGGAGGTGAGAAGATAGGAAGAGGGGAGTGTTTAGGAGGAGGGGATGGGTAGTAGAGGAGGAGATAGGAGGAGAAGATGGAGGAGATGGGTAGTTGAGAAGGAGATAGGAGGAGGAGGTGAGAAGATAGGAGGAGGAGAGTGTTTATGGGGAGGGAATGGGTAGTAGAGGAGGAGATATGAGGAGAAATGGAGGAGATGGGTTGTTGAGGAGGAAATAGGAGGTAGAGGAGGTGAGAAGATAGGAGGAGAAGAGTGTTTAGGTGGAGGGGATGGGAGATAGGAGGAGGAGATGGGTAGTTGAGGAGGAGATAGGAAGAGGAGGAGGTGAGAAGATAGGAGGAGAGTGTTTAGGAGGAGGGGATGGGTAGTAGAGGAGGAGATAGGAGGAGAAAATGGAAGAGATGGGTTGTTGAAAAGGAGATAGGAGGTAGAGGAGGTGAGACGATAGGAGGAGAAGAGTGATTAGGAGGAGGGGATGGGAGATAGGAGGAGGAGATGGGTAGCTGAGGAGGAGATAGGAGGAGGAGGAGGTGTTAAGATAGGAGGAGGAGAGTGTTTAGGAGGAGGGGATGGGAGATAGGGGTAGATGGTGGAGATGGGTAGTTGAGGAGGAGATAGGAGGAGGAGGAGGTGAGAAGATAGGAGGAGGAGAGTGTTTAGGAAGAGGGGATGGGTAGTAGAGGAGGAGATAGGAGGGGAAGATGGAAGAGATGGGTAGTTGAGGTGGAGATAGGAGGAGGAGGTGAGAAGATAGGAGGAGAGTGTTTAGGAGGAGGAGATGGGTAGTAGAGTAGGAGATGGGAGGAAGAGGAGGAAGTGAGAAGATAGGAGGAGGAGAGTGTTTATGAGTAGGAGATGGGTAGTAGAGGAGGAGATAGGAGGAGGAGATGGAGGAGATGGGTATTTGAGGAGGAGATAGGAGGAGGAGGGTGTGAGAAGATAGGAGGAGGAGAGTGTTAAGGAGGAGGGGATGGGTAGTAGAGGAGGAGATAGGAGAAGATGGAGGAGATGGGTAGTTGAGGAGGAGGAGGAGGTGAGAAGATAGGAGGAGGAGAGTGTTTAGGAGGAGGTGATGGGAGATAGGAGGAGATGGGTAGTTGAGGAGGAGATAGGAGGAGGAGGTGAGAAGATAGGAGGAGGAGAGTGTTTAGGAGGAGGAGATGGGTAGTAGAGGAGGAGATAGTAGGAGGAGATGGAGGATATGGGTAGTTGAGAGTTGATCATTATATGTGAGGGGGAAATGGAGGGGATAGGTAGTAGAGGAGGAGATGGGGGGTGAGAAGATAGGAGGAGGAGATGGAGAGGATGGGTAGTAGAGGAGGAGATTGGAGGAGGGGTGAGAAGATAGGAAGAGGAGATGGAGGGGATGAGTAGTAGAGGAGGAGAGTGTTTAGGAGGAGGAGAAGGGTAGTAGGCGGAAATAGGAGGAGGAGAGTGGTTAGGAGGAGGAGATGGGTAGCAGAGGAGGAGAGTGTTTAGGAGGAGGAGATGGGTAGTAGAGGAGGTAATAGGAAGAGGAGGTGAGAAGATAGGAGGAGAGTGTTTAGGAGGAGGAGATGGGTAGTAGAGGAGGAGATAGGAGGAGGAGGAAGAGGTGAGAAGATAGGAGGAGGAGAGTGTTTAGGAGGAGAGGAAGGGTAGTAGAGGAGGAGATAGGAGGTGAGAAAATACGAGGAGGAGAATGTTTAGGAGGAGGAGATGGGTTCTAGAGGAGGAGATAGGAGGAGGAGGTGAGAAGATAGGAGGAGGAGAGTGTTAAGGAGGAGGAGATGGGTAGTAGAGGAGGAAATAGGAGGAGGAGATTTAGGATAAGGGTAATTGAGGAGGATATAGGAGGAGGTGAGAAGATAGGAGGAGGAGATGGAGGGGATGGGTAGTAGAGAAGGAGATTGGAGGAGGAGGAGAGTGTTGAGGAGGAGGAGATGGGTAGTAGAGGAGAAGATAGGAGGAGGAGATGGAGGAGATGGGTAGTTGAGGAGGAGATAGGAGGAGGAGGAGGTGAGAAGATAGGAGGAGGAGAGTGTTTAGGAGGAGGGGATGGGCAGTAGAGGAGGAGATAGGAGGAGAAGATGGAGGAGATGGGTAGTTGAGGAGTAGATAGGAGGAGGAGGTGAGAAGATAGGAGGAGGAGAGTGTTTAGGAGGAGGGGATGGGAGATAGGCGGAGATGGGTAGTTGAGGAGGAGATAGGAGGAGGAGATGGAGGATATGGGTAGTTGAGGGTAGTTAACCACAACACCCACCATTTTCATCAGTAATGCCTCACTGTCACATGTTTAAATATTGGAAACTGTGATGTATGAAGTCTGAACTGTGAAGTGTGAACTTATATGTGTGAAGTAAGAACTATACACTGTGAAGTATAAAGTGTGACATGTGAAGTATTAAGTGTGAAAAATGAACTGTGAAGTCTGAAGTGTGAAGTATGGTGTGTGAATTATAAAGTGTGAAGTATGTACTGTGAACTTTGAAATGTCACTTGACGTTGTCTCCTACACATAATTAAAAAGTGTGAAGTATAAATTGTTAAGTATGAACTTTGACCTATGAAGTGTAAAGTATAAACTATGAAGTGTTAAACGTGAAGTAAAAAGTGTGGGCTATGATGTATAAACTCTGACGTGTGAATATGAAGTGAGAAATATAAAATGTGAAGTATGAACTGTGAAGTCTGAAGTATGAACTATGTAATGTGAAGTATAAACAGTAAACTTTGAAATGGCATTTAAATGTGTCTTCCACACATAACAATGAACGGTGAAGTACGAATTGTAAAGTGTGGAGTGCGAAATATGAAGTGTAAATATGCAACGAATCTGAACTATGAAGCATGTAGTCTGAAGTATGAAGTCTGAATTAGGATCTATTCACTATGAAGTGTGAAGCATGAAGTCTTAACTATGAAGTATAAAATGTGAAGTATGAACTATGAAGTGTGGACTGTGAAAAATGAAGAATGAAGTATGATAATTGAAATATGAACAGTAGAGCATGAACTGTGAACTTTTAAATGTCACTACAGTTGTGCAACGAAGTCTGAACTATGAAGCATTTAGTGTGAAGTATGAAGTCTGAATTAGGAAGTGTTAATTATGAAGTGTGAAGCATCAAGTATGAAGCCTGAACTATGAAATGTGAAGTATGAACTATGAAGTGTGAACTGTGAAGTATGAAGAATGAAATTTGAAATATGAACCATGAAGTATGAACTGTGAACATTTAAATGTCACTTACAGTTGTGCAACGAAGTCTGAACTATGAAGCATGCAGTGTGAAGTATGAATTAGGAAGTATTAACTATGAAGTGTGAAGCATCAAGTATGAAGTGTGAACTATGAAGTATAAAATGTAAAGTATGAACAATGAAGTGTGAACTTTGAAGTATGATATTTGAAATATAAACCGTGGAGTATGAACTGTAAACTTTTAAATGTCATTTTACGTTGTCTCCACCACATAACTAAGAATGTGAAGTATGAATTGTGAAGTATGAAGTGCGAAATATGAAGTGTGAATTATGAAGCTTGAAGCCTGAACTATGAAGTGTAAAATATGAAATGCAAAGTATGAAGCGTGAAGCCTGGAATGCGATGTATGAAGCATGAAGTTTGAACAATGAAAAGAGAAGTATGAACTATGAAGTAAAATACCAACTTTGAAATATGAACTGTGAAGTATGCAAATATGATGTGTGACATGAAAACTGAAGTATGACTATGATGTGTGAACTGTGAAGTAAAAAGTATGGACTGTGGAATATGAAGTCTAAACTATGCAGTACGAGGACCAGTCACTAGCTATAGTAATGTCAAGACAAGTCACTTACCTAACCACACTTTTTTCCTGGGCAAGCTTGACTTAGCAGTTTAACAGTACTTTGTGCACATACTTTCCATTGTGACTGACAACAACCGTTGTTAAATCAGCCGAAGGTAGAGAATGACCTTAGATGTTATTTCATGATCAATCTCCAAGAAAGTATAAGACCGAGCTGGGATTGAACTTGTAACCCCTGAATATACAGTCAGACTCCCTACTGAATATGCTGTGGGGCTATGAGGAGTGTACTGTGAATTCTGGAGTATGAACTCTGAACAATGAAGTGTGAAATATGAACAATGAAGTGTAAAGTATAAATTGAAAAATGTGAAGTATGAACTGTGAACTTCGAAAGGTTACTCTACGTCGTCTCCCACACATGACTATGAAATGTGAGGTACGAAATGTGATTTAATAATTTTATGAAGTGTGAAGTATGATCGTGCAGTCTAAACTATGAAATATGAAGTGCGAAATATTAACTATGAAGTCTGGACTGGTAAGTGTGGAGTTTGAACAATGAAGTGTGAAAACTGAAGTATGAAGTCTGAACTATGAAGTGTAAACTGTAAAGTAAGAAGTGTGGACTATGAAATGTGAACTTTGAACAAAGAGCAGTTTACTGTGACGTTTGAAGTATTAAGTCTGAACTATGGAAAACAGAATGTACATTTCAGGTTCATACTCCACATTTCATACTTCACAATACATACTTCCCAGTTCATGGTTCACACTTCAGACTTCACATTTCAGAGTTCAAACTTCACAGTTAAGACCTCATAGTTCCACTTCATACTATAATGTTCATACTTCACAATTCATACCGTGCGAAGTATGAAGTGAATGGTATATAGCATTAAGTCTGACTCATGATTTGCGAATTAAAAGCTTGAAGTATGAACCGTGAAGTATGAGCGGTGAACTATGAAAGGTTTTAACGTTGTCTCAAAAACATGACCATGACATGTGAAGTATGAATTGTAAAGTATAAAGCTTGAAGAATGAAGTATGAAGCTTGAAGTATGAAGCTTGAAGTCTTAACTATGAAGTGTGAAGTATAAAATGCGAAGTTTGAAGAATGAAGTCTGAAACATGAAGTGTGAAATATGTACTATGTCTATGAAGTCTGATTTTTTAAGTGTGAATCTTGAACTATGGAGTGTGAAAACTGACGTATGAAACTATGAAGTGTGAACTGTGAAGTAAGAAGCGTCGACTGTGAATTGTGAACTATGGACTCGGAGGAGTGTACTGTGACGTTTGAAGTCTGAAGTATGGACAGCGAAAAGTGATATTTCAAAGTTCAAACTTCACATTTCAAACTTCACAGTTCAACTTCATACTTCAATATTCATACTTCACAATTCATGGTTCACACTTTACAGTTCAGAGTTCAAACTTCAGAGTTCAAACTTCACATTTCATACTTCACAGTTCAACTTCATACTTCAATATTCATACTTCACAATTCAAACCGTGCAAAGTATGAAGTGGGAAGTGCGTAGCTTTAAGTATGTCAAATGAAGTGTGAAAACAATTAAGTGTGTAGAATGAAGTCAGAACCATGAATTGGGACGTATGAGCCGTGAAGTATGACCTGTGAACTTAAAAATGTCTCTTTACGTTGTCTCACTCACATAACTATGAATTGGGAAGTATGAATTGTAAAGTAAAAAGTGCAAAGTATGAAGTGAGAATTGTGCAGCCTTAAGTCTAAACTATGAAATGTGATGTATGAAGTGTGTAGTGTGTGAGGTATGAAGTCTAAACTATGAAGTGTGAAATATGAAGTGTGAAGTGCTAACTGTGAACTTCAAAGGTTACTTTACATTGTCTCCCACACATGACTATAAATTTGAGTATGAAGTGCCAAGTATGAAGCGTGAAGTCTGAACTTTGAAATGTGAGCTATGAAGTCTGAACTATTAAGTGTGAAGTTTGAACTATGAATTAAGTGTGAAAACTGAATTATGAAGTCTAAACTATGAAGTGTGAACTGTTAAGTAAGAAGCGTCAACTTAGAAATGTGATCTATGAACAAAAAATAGTGTACTGTGACGTATTGAGTATAAAGTCAGAACAATGGAAAACGGGAAAGTGTCATTTAAAAGTTCATACTTCACATTTGATACTTCACATTTTAATCTTCCCAGTTTATTGTTCACACTTCAAAATTCTGACTTCAGCCTTCAGAGTTGAAACTTCACAGTTAAGATTTCACATTTTATTCTTAACATTTCCACTTCATACTTCAATGTTAATACTTCATAATTCAAACTGTGCAAAGTATGGCGTGAAATATGCAGCCTTAAATCTGACTTATAAAATGCGAACTACTAAGTGTGCAGTATGAAGTGTGAACTATGAAGTGTGAAGTATGAACGGTAAAGTATGAACTGTGAACTTCAAAAACGTTATTTTGCGCTGTCCCCCATTGCACATAACTATAAAGTGTAAAGTATGACTTTTCACATTTTATTCTTAACATTTCCACTTCATACTTCAATGTTCATACTTCATAATTCAAACTGTGCAAAGTATGGTGTGAAATATGCAGCCTTAAATCTGACTTATGAAATGCGAACTACTAAGTGTGCAGTATGAAGTGTGAAGTATGAATGGTAAAGTATGAACTGTGAACTTCAAAAATGTTATTTTGCGCTGTCCCCCATTGCACATACCTATAAAGTGTAAAGTATAACTTTTGGAGTATAAAGTGTTAAGTATGAAGATTGAAGTCTGAACAATGAAGTATGAAGCATGAAATATGAAGTGTAAAGTATGAACTTTGAACAGAAGGGTGAAATGTGAACTATGAAGTGTAAAGTTTGAATTCTGAACTGTCTAGTTTGAAGTACAAATGAAGTGAGAAGGAGCTTGAACTGTGAAGTGTGATGTATGAAGTATGAACTAAGAGGAGTTTACTGTGAAGCTTTGAGTATGAAGTCTGAACTATGGAAACATAAAGTGACATTTGAAAGTTCATACTTCATAGTCTATATGTCCCAGTTCATGGTTCACACTTCACAGTTCAAACTTCACAGTTCAGACTTCACATTTCATACCCCCTGGTTCCATTTCACACTTTACTGTTCATACTTCACAATTAACTTCACACTTCATAGTTCCAATTTCAAATTTCATACATCATGCTCAGTAATTCACACTTCTAATATAACACTTTAAGATCTTCTTTTTTAATGTTTAAACCTTGTCATCGAAATGCTCTTGTTTACTATACAATAATACATTAACCCAATATTGCAAGATTGATGTGATTTATATTGATTAACAAAAATGTACCATGCAACAACACACACCATTTTTATCAGTAATATGTCACAGTAAGGTGTTTAAAGATCTAAAACCTATGTAGTGTAAACTTTAAAGTGTGACTTGAAGTATGAACTGTGAAGAGGGAATTATGAAGTGTGGAGTGTTAAGTAAGGAGTGTGAATATGTACTTAAAAGGGTATCCTTTGGAAGCAAAGAATGCACCAAAGAACTGAAACTAGAGTGTGCATATTATAGAGTCTGAACTATGAAGAGTAAAGTCTGAGCTATGAAGTGTGACATATGAACTGTGAAGTGTGAACTTAGAATTGTCACTTTTTGTTGTATTCCATACATTTAATAATGTATGAAGTGTGAAGTATGAACCATAAAGGTGAAGTATGAACTGTTAACTTTGAATTGTCAGATTTTGTGTCAAATATGAATACTGCCAGTCAAAAAGTGAAGACAAGTTCATACTATAAGCCTTAAGCCAAATTCAAAGTCTATCTGACCTTAATTGTCCTTTTGAGTCCATTGTCATATTGGTAATCTAGAACCCTTGTTAAAATCTAAACTAAGTAGGCAATCATTGTGCCAATTTTGAACACCCTTGGTCGAAAAAATGGAAGAAGTGTTCCTTTTAGGAGTGGAAGGACATATTTTAAATATATTTTACCTTGACCTTTTACTCCAGAGTCATATATTGGTGATCATAAACCTTCATTGTAGTCTACACATCATAGGTAATCATTGTGCCACATCACCCTCAATCAAAAAATGAAAGAGTTTGTGTTATGAGCAAGTCTGAATGACAAATGGACCCGATTACAATATATGTCTAACATATTATCTGACTTACAGTCACTTTTCTCAAAAAGGATGGATATAATTTTTTAAGTTTGTTGCAGGCCATTCAGAGCAAACTGGGAAGATCTTGATGAGATTTGTAATTTTAAGACATCTAGGTTGAAAAACTGTTTGAAAAAGAGAGCATGTTTTCTATTTTTCTTATGAGTTAAATGATACTTTACATCCCAGTCAACAAATGTTTGGTCATGTTGGGATGTTTCATCAGTGTTTAACCAGTACTATATTTATAAGCAAAATATTTGAGTGCAGAACTGTCTGTTTCTTTGATTATCATTTTAAATGTCTCATTGAGACGGTTCTTTTGAGTACCCACAACATATTTTTTTAGATAAAAGATAAGTATTTTTCAATCACACACACTTATCTGGAGGTAGAGGCACTCTTTTTACCCTTTTCTTGCTGTTTGCGGCAATATCTGTCATCTGGTCTCTTCTGCTATCTATGTTTTTGGTGGCCTATATTGCAAACAATATGAACACGGATCAAACTGCTCCCTTTAGATCGAACTGTCTGATCAGGGCTCATAGTGTTTGAATTATCAGCAGGATAAGGGTTAATTCAGGCACAATTTGAGTACAATGCTTATTTTGGAATACAGAAATGAAATAGAAAAGTACAGTCAGTCGAATCTCGTAAATTCAAAGTTGTTTTATTTTTAAGTATTGAAAATTCGAATTATAGATAGTTATACATAAAAATATATAACCCCCAAAAATGATTGTTATCATTTATCAAACATATGTCTTGGGTGCGTAAAAGAAACCTCTCAATGAGACATTTCTTTTATGCACCCAAACACATATTTTTTTAAAGACAGTTATAAAAATATTTCATAAATAGGTCCTATAAGCTCTTATCTGGATCCAATGTGCCCCAAATTGATTTCGAATAATTAAGCGGGTATTTACGAAAAATTGACATTAGAATTTTCGAGGTTTTACTGTTATTATGCCCTCAATTACTTTTCCTGCTGCCAAAAAAAGCAAATTTATAGAGAATATTATCTAGCAAGCAAAATATACAGTTATTAATTGTTACGCTTGCATTCAGTTATTAAGAGATATCATATTTAGAACGCAAATGTTGCCATCTAACTAGGGATTCAAAAGTACATATACAGTTTGTCTAAATGTCAGACAGACATGCTGCACCTCACTGTGACCTCATTATCACAGCTTTCCCCCCACAGTAATTTTTAACCCCCCTCCCCCCTACAGGGATGGTCAGATGATAATTGGGATGATGTACATCTTGAATTCCCCCACAGGACCACAGTAGTCAGAAACATGATCTTCTGCAATGATGCAAATATAGTTAATATACCCCTTGGAATTTATCATTGTAAAGTGGGGGGCAATGACCCTTGAGCGGTCCCCATACATAGTGCAGAGCTTTTTATGACCATATTTCCAGTAGGGGATTCCCGGGGTTATATGTGGAGGGGGGGGGGGGGGGGGGGGGAGGGCAGTGGTGTAAATGACTGGTGCATTATTTGATTGACAGAGGTATTAATGTTTGTCTGCAATTCAGGCTTTACAGCCCAGTCAATATATAAATAATGCATGTTAGCTCGAACACACTCTTCTGTCAGATAGAAAAAATGAAAATGTTTTGTCTGTCTTTGGTGATACTTTATGTCCCTGTCAACATACTTGGAACCAGGGCTCACCCTGCCATTAGCCATTATAGCCATTTGCTATTAAAAATGTAGAGTGGCTACGAATGTAATATATTGGCTATAAAAGAAAAAAACACACTCTAGTCTAGGTGGTTCAAAAATTACATATCTGCGAAAACGTTTATTTCTATCAGCTTTTAGATTTTCCAATTCCTGCACACTTTACCATCGTGCCATATTTAACTCTTTGAATGCTGGATTTTTTCAATACCATCAGGGTGTCAAACAATTAGGATCGAGATCAGGCCAGACAATTTTTTCGGGCCTGACCTGGGTCCAAACTGTTTGCAAAGGTTATTAGCAGATGGCAAAAGTCATCGGTTAAATATAGAACAACTTATTGAAACTACTTTCTGGCTAAAACCTTGGCTAAAGTCAATTTCTTTTGGCTCCAACCTTTTTCCATATGGCTAAAGTGTTGGCTACAACAAATTCTGAGCCAGGGTAAGCCCTCAGACAGATAAATTGAAAACGTTTTGTCTGTCTGTGGTGATGCTTTGCGTCCCAGTCAACATTTTTACCACCCTATCTGGAGGTTTTTCGAGTTGAACCAGCACAATTATGCAGATGATACAATGTCTTGCTCAAGAACACAACACAGTGCCTTGTGTGCAGTACTTCTTGAGGGGCTCAAACCAGCGACCCCTGGACTCGAGCTGAAGTCGAACACGACCATCAATAGGCCACTGCGCTCCTCAGCAGTACATGTAGATCTAACCTTATCCTTACTTAGGCTAATTTCTATGATAGGGCTGTTTCAGCTGAGAAGCCATGTACTCACTCTGAAGATCTCTAGTGTAAACACATCGAGCAATTTATCTGTGTAGACTATACAAAGACAGGTGTCAGCAGGCTCCAATTCCTCACTTTCTCTTGTGTCAGCAGACAGGTCGAATGAAATTATTGTTAAGTCCGTGACACACTCCTCTTGATATATAAAACAAACAATAAATGAATAGTTCAAAACGTGTCGATTCAAACCGAAAGTAGGATCGATTTCGTAGAACTCGGCTCTTTACACAGTCTAAATCATTTCCGGCGACAGGTACTCATCTAAAATAAATTCCCTCCGATAATTTTGTCGATAAATAGTACGTTTTGACAGAATAATAAGCGAATTTTGTTCCGTATGCTGGTTGGGACAGATGAAGGCGGCCATATTTACGAAATTTTCTGAAAGATAAGATCGCCTCCCCCCTGTCGTAAAGTTACGACAATATTTAAGAAAATCTTAGCGAAATCCTTAAGAAATTCCACGGGGGTAATACCAATTTCGCTATTTTTGCTAGCGACCGGGACGGTACTGCGTTAAGCTGCTATCGACCGAGGAGTACGGCTTGCGACCGGTCGGTACGGCTGTCGGTATAGGGGGGTCACGAGTTGAACGCTTCTGGAGGGGTCATAGCGTATGTTTTATCGTCTACACACGCTATAGAGTTTTTTCAAGAGGACATGTGCTGTTTGTCTGATTAGTTATTTAGAGTTTGTGACTTAGAAAAACACTATAAATTACAGGTTCTCTCGAAAAAACCAGTTTTCATGGATTATCATTAAATTTACGTATTAAGAATGATGCAAAAACAACGAAACGCCCTATATATGTTATTTGTCATTTGAGCTTCTTCAATCAAGTGCGAATGGCATATTTTTTGCACTATGAGAGATTTTATGGACCCTAGAAAAATGCCATGATACGGCTGTCAACTACCAGTGATACGGCTGTCGAGGATTTTATATTCTGAATGATACGGCTGTCGACGAGATATGAAAAATATCTATCATGCACTGGGCTTAAAATACACGATTTATTCTATGGCTATAACTAAAATTTGTTTTTTCAGGCAGTTTCCACTTGCAGCAATGAACAAAATTGTAGGTTTTATGCGGATTGGTATCTAAAAGGCGCAACATTCGCAAATAATAACTACATTCCATCTCTCCCATATATTTAAATCCACACAGCAGGTCAGTGAAGCAAACTCATAGGTTAAGATAGAATTTGAGCGTAAATTGTAAACATTTTCTAATCCATCACTTTTAACATACGTTTTGGTGCTCAAAAGAAGCGTCTCAATGAGACGGTTATTTTGAGTACCAACAGTATATGAGCCGTGACATGTGATTTCCAACAATGTGGCATTTTGACAAGTGTAGACTCAGACAATCCTGTGCAGCCTCATTTTAAGCTTAGAAATTCCAAATGATGTTCGGTCTGTAGCTTAACAGTAATAGAATACTCAAGCGACTAGCAAAGGCTCTGATCAGTCTGCACATATGCACAGACGGGGCTGAGCCTTTGCTGGTCGCACAAACCACATTGTTGGAAATCCCATGCCGCGGCTCAATTATGTTTTGGTTGAGAAATTAGAAAAAAACTTTTGGTTACCCTCTATAAACTTCAAACCTGGCGCAAAATTACAATGCCTCCTTATTGTTAAGGAAGACTTAAGTTAAGTATTGATATTTCATCATGCTATATATTAAATGCTAAATAAATTGACAAGATCGGTGCATTACTTGTGGTCAAAGATATCTTTGTGAGCTACAGAAAAAATGAAACTTTGTTTTTACTCAGTTTGAAACGTTATTTTTGTCATCCTAAACAATCAATACTTGATAAAACTGCAAAATCTATGTTAAAGGAATAGGATTGCAAATAAGTGTAGAAACTATTGAAGAATGAAGTTGGAAAAACATGGCACTTCAAGTTTAAATCCAAAAACGAAAGAAAAAAATATTAAGGCTAGGTGAGCCATTTCGAAAAATTAACGTTGGCGTAAAGCATTTTTGAGGGGGCGGGATGAGCACAGAACTTAAAGCCTTTGTGGAGTGAGCACATTTCTCAACAAATTATCTCCTGCACAACACGCTTATTTTAAAAAAGCGAGCATCCATTTACAAACTGTAAGGTTAGAATAATTGCATACGCGGATCCAGATTGTTGCTTCAAGGGGAGGGGTCCAGGTGTTTCGCTGGCGGACGGAAGAATGCTGGTTGGACAGCTTGTTGAATTGTCGGGGGGAGGGAGGGGGTCAATACCTGCATTCCTAAGCAAACCTACATCCCTGTGATCTGCCAAGACGCGCGCGCGCATGTGTGTGTGTTTTGTCTGTGTATGTAGGGTGTCCGGAACCCCATTCGCCTACTCTTGATCCGTATATATTGGACACATGTGATTTGTTTGTGCTGCTTTGTCACATACTAGGGATGTCGTCTATAAGGGTAAAATTCTCGGGGTTGCTGTACATTCATGCGCGCTTCCAGAGGGGGAGGGGTGCGGACCCATGGGAAATCACAATACTATAGGGTTCCTTAGCAATACTGGTTCGGAGCCCACTAAAACTAGCAAAGCTACGAAGTCAGCATTTAATGTTGGGCCACAATCGCCACAATCGGCCGTCCAGCGAAACGCCATTTCAATGGCAAAACCGCTGTAGGGCCGATAATAGCCCGCTCTCCAGACAAACATTTCTGGATCCGCGCATGACATTTTAAGAGAAATTTCTTTTGCAGTATAACGGAACTTTTGATATACCCACCTACATGTATCAGCTTTTACAAAAAAAAATGGCCTACGCAAAGCTTATACAAATTGTTATTGTCTTAAGCAAGGGCAACATTGGTTTATGACAGACAGACATACATTCATCAATGCAGACAGGCTAGCCAGGACCTCTTAGAACCTGAACTACACCGACTGTCCAAAATCCCAACCACTTTCTTTCTTTGTATTCGACCATTCGGAACGTTTTGACATTGGAACAAGTCGGGCAAAATGGTTTGTGATAGACAGAAACACAGACAGACAGGCAGGGGCATGGTTAAGTGATTTAACCAGCTAAGCTGCTCTCCTAGCTACCCCGTTGGTCTCAATTGTAAGACTCCTTCCGCTGTTTACTCTGGTAGGGACTATAGGTATACCCGCTCACTGTCCGTCCGTTCATCTGTCTGTCCGCTATAATCTAGAACCTAATATAACTAAAAAACTATTCAAACTTGCTTCATGAAACTTGGTATGTGATTAAGTGGCAATATGCTAATTATGAACGTAATTTTTCGCCGTTGCAAGAACATTGCGTTTACTATGGTAACAGAAATAGTCAAATTGTTGCGAAAACAAACTTATCCCAGATACAAGCTAGCTTGATGAAACTTGGTATGTGAACAGGTGCTGGTTATGCACGTCATTTTTGACGTCACATAAAATTGATTGTGGTGTGGTTGCTATGGTAACAAAAATTGCCAAAATGGTGTATCGGTAGGTGGTGACTCAGGCGTTGGTGACAACACCTGCGCTTGTTTTGTTTTTTTTTTTGTTTTTTTGGTGTTTTTTTTTAAACCAACTCGGGCCAGTAAAGTAAATCAGAGGTCTAGGCTGATTTCAAAAGAAAAGTAGATGTCAAAAATCAAGATAAGCCTTTATTCACATTCATAGTGTTTTGACTAGAGGCGTCCCTATAAGCAGTCATAAATGTGGCAGTACCACATGCGTCACACTTCCAGTTACATGCAAACGAGCCAAACTTCGATAGTATCCCAGCCACTGGGCGTAGACAACTATATCCTTGTAAATTAGGGCTGATTAGATTGATTTGCGTTAAAATAATTCTCATTCCAAGACCATTGTTGATGTACATGTTTATTATCCTTCTTCTTATTATAAAGCTTGACTGATTTGACATCTTCCCGTAAATTGTGTGTATTGCTAAAATAATAGGCTAGGTACATTGTAGTTTACGTCTAATTATATTTCGGTTCTGTTCTGTTCTGTGTCTCTTCAGGTTAAAGCACTAGTTGTGCACACCCCTGGATTTTCGGTCACTTACTCGGCTACTATGTTCACCCAGGTAAACCGCATGTGTAGATCTCGGAGGGTGTTGGCTACCGGAGGTAAACAAACAGAATATGGATGGACAGGGTCTGTATTTATCCATTTTTATTTCTTATAGAGAGTTTCTTGGAGACGAAAGCAGCAAACAGGTTGCTTCTTTATTGAATGATAAGGACTCGGAATGTGTTAAATGCTTTTGATATATGTCCGTAGTACCCAGGGCGACTTTTCAAATGGCAATTGCAATATTTTCAATGAAAAAAGGCTATTCTTTTGATCATAGCTGGATTTACACCAACCTTTGACACAAATTGCATGTGCCGCCACAATTCTATATCATTCTCCTGCATGATATAAAAGAGCCATGTCCCCAAAATGCTATTTAAATATCAATACTTGAAATTTGCTTAAGGTCATATCATTTCGATGGTTAGCAAAATGTGCAGAGGTTACTTGACGGCTGGCATGGTTGCTATCGGAGTGACAGTGGTTTTGATTTCGGAGATTGATACATACTGCCACACACTTAGTGCCTGAATCTGATATAGTTTAAGCGTGCCAAGTTACAAAAAATGCTACAATGGAAGACTACCAGGGAACGAAATTCAGAAGACAAATTGAGAGGTTTTGCAGCTGTTAAGTGTTGTGAAAAGCGCTCATCTTCAGTCAGGGGCATGCATGTTTTGTCTACAGGCTTCGCACAGGCTTGAAAAGTACTTGAATATACAGGAGTGTCTTGAAAAATCCTTGACAATTAAATTTGCCTTGAAAGGTACTTGAAAAACACTCAAAGACCTTGAAAAGTCCTTGAATTTTATCAATTACAGGAGGATTCAACAGTGTTTTGGAGACCTAAAATAGTATAAAATTGTGGTGCCTTTATTTGGTGCAGCATATGCTGCACCAAATAAAGACACCTTAATTTTATTCTAATTTTCTTGAACTAATATCTTTAGTAATGGACTCTAGCATTTCCGGCGTAGAATTTTAACGTGTAAATCAGTATTTTTCTAAAGTTTTCAGTCCTTGAAGACAGTAGAAAAGTCTTTTAGGAGTCCTTGAAAAGTCCTTGAATTTTACACAATCTTGTCTGTATGAACCCTGGTCTAGTCGGTCAGGGAAAACGTGTTTTAATTCTGCACTGATACATTTAAGGTGAAATCAGTCTGCGTGAATTAGGAAGGGAATATGATAGCAAGGTTGGTGGGGTGGGGGTGGCGAAGGGATGGTCCCTGAAGGAAGATAAGAACAAGTGCCAGATCTATACCCGTTTTCTTACCTGGCAACGCAGTGTATTAGCAAAATGCGCCAACAGGGTTACAAAATGCAGGTTCACATTGCTGCGCCCCCGCCCACCCTCTTTATTTATTTATTTTCATATGTGACATAGGGTGTGCCCATTTCTTGTAACGACATCTAGCTTTGCACTGATACGCTTTCTTCGATTTTGTAAAATTTTAGTGAGAAAATGCACATACTTATACAAAAATACCAAATGTTCCCGAATGGGCAAGCTAATGTGATGTTGTTATCATCAATTAATCATGCGCGGATTCAGAATGTTTTGTCAGAGGAAGTCTAACTCAACAGACACATTTCTTTTAGATGAATGGAGTAAGAATCAAAATACCACTAAAAGCGGACCATCATCAGCCCAACAGCAAAACGCTGGCGGGGCGATAATTACCCAATATGGAATGCTGGCTTAGTAGCTTTTACTTTTCCAGGGGATCTGGACCAGTATTGCTAAAGAGCCCCAACGGTTTACGACTTTCCATGGCGAGGGCCAAGACCCTCTGCCACCCCTCTCTGGAATCCGCTCATCTTATTCATAGTTGAATGCGCCGACATAACTGAAAAATTGTTTACTTGGATGTTAAGAATAAGATTAAAAAAACGTAATAATGAACCCTGTACAGTTTGCATACGTTTTATAACTGTACTCTTTTCGCCATTGCGACAGTAAAATAAAATACCACACGTATTTAAAAGCAATTTATCTTTTTGGTCTGTTGTCACTTCATTCTTAAAAGTATTAGTATACATGTAAGCTTATCTGGATTTTCACTGCATATTTGTATAGGTGGACAAAATAATCCATATAACAAATACCCGTAAAATATTGAAGATATAGCAGTTTCGGTGGTAATCCGTTCTGTTATTTTATCTTTTACCGTTTTTAAACTTTACATAGTAGTACAGGGCCCGGAATTACAAAGCCTCCTTAAAGTTAAGAAAGACTTAAGTTAAGTATTGATATTTCAACATACCAAATTTGCCTGGATAGATGCAGTACTTGTGGTCAAAGATATCATTGTGATATAGAGAAAAAAAAAGAAACTATTTTGATTTAAATCAGTTTTAAACGTTATATTTCGCATCCTGATAAATCAATACTTAAGTAAGTAAGTAACTCAGTAAGTCTTTCTTAACTTTTAGGAGGCAGTGTAATTTCGGGCCCAGGTCCTCATATCCCGGTAACAGCAGCCCAAGCCCCCACGATGGCATCTTTTAAAGCAATATTATTTGATCCGCGACATGAGATTTCCAACAATGTGGTATATGCGACCAGCAAAGGCTCAGACCAGCCTGCGCATACGCGCAGACTGATCAGAGCCTTTACTCGTCGCTTGAATATTATATGAATATTAAGCTACTGGACGAACATAATTTGGAGTTTCTAAGCTTAAAAGAAGGCTACACAGGCTCGTCTGAGTCTAATCATGTCAAAATGCTGTTGTTGGAAATCACATGTTGCGGCTCATTTGTCATTCTGAAAGAAGCAATAAAGATGAGTTGTATATCTTTAAGATATTTTTAAAAGTCTCACACCGGATAACCGGCAATCGAAAAAGTTAATACTATCGACGAACGTAGATCAAAAATCGTTCGAAACAGGGTTTTCGATTGCCATTTGTCGCCCGATTTTTCGATTGTCATTTGTCGCCCGACTGGCGACAAATGGCAATCAAAAACACTGTTTCTAGCGATTTCCATATGCATAAAACAACATGTATTTGTAACATGTTATATATGTGTACTTATAAAAGCAGATACATGTAGCTTCCCATTTCTGTAAAATCGAATGTTTAATTAGATCTTTCTGCAACTATTTGCAGTACGGCTTTAAATTATTTTTAGTTCAATAATTGTACCTGGGTGACGTCCTTTTCAGAAAGAGATGGGCAATCGGACTGTGAACTAGCTGTTACTCATTTAGAGTTTGGGTACAATATATTTTAAACAGATCAAGTTTTAGTAGTTTTATAGTTGTGATGTTTGTTCTATTATCTATAATAGAGGCTCTCCCAGGAAGTATCTGTTCCCTTGTTCTTCTTAAATATTGACTTGTTTCCATATTTCATGTTTTATTTATTTCCCTGTTCTCTGACAATCTTGTTCCCCTCAATTTGGCATTTTCCCTCTCCCTAGAATAAAATGGCTTGTACAAATACACCCTAACTCGTGAGAGGGCCTCATTGTTAAGGCATACAGAGAACTCCTCTCTCAATTCCATGATAAAAATGTTTCCCTGCTAATAGCACGTTATTACAGTTCTTTACCATCGGATGACATACTTGGAATTTGACAGGGGAGGACTGAACATGGGAGTCGAACACTCATTTCATTATTTTCCCGTACTGCTCATGATATTTTAAGTTAATTACCAAATACATTGGAGAGAGAGAGAGAGACAGACAGACAGACAGACAGAGAGACAGAGAGAGAGACAGGGAGAGACACAGAGAAAGAGATAGTAGAGATAGAGAGAGTAGAGGAAAAACGAGTAGAGGTAGTGCGAGTAGAAGAAAACAGAGACAGACAAATGACAGAGAGACAGAGAGAGTGACAGGGAGAGAGACAGAGAAAGAGATAGTAGAGAAAGAGAGAGTAGAGGAAAAACAAGTAGAGGTAGTGCGAGTAGAGAGAGAGAGAGAGAGTAGAGAAAGAGCCAGTAGAGGAAGAGATAGTAGAGAAAGAGCGAGTAGAGGGAGTACGAGTATAGGGAGTACGAGTTGAGGGGGTGTGAGTAGTGGGAGTGGGAGTAGATGGAGTGCGATTAGAGGAGAGCGAGTAGAGAAGGAGTGCGAGTAGAAGAGTGCGAGTAGAGGAGGAGTGTTTGTAGAGAAGGAGTGCGAGTAGAGAAGTAGTGCGAGTAGAGAAGGAGTACGAGTAGAGAAGAAAGAGTAGAGAAGGCGTGCGAGTAGAGAAGGAGTGCGAGTAGACAAGAGAGACAATAGAAGGAGTGCGAGTAGAGAAGGAGTGCGAGTTGAGAAGAGAGAGTAGAGAAAGAGATAGTAGAGAAGGAATGCGAGTAGAGAAGAGAACGTAGAGAACGAAAGCGAGTAAAGAAGAGAGAGTAGGAAAGAGAGAGTAGAGAAGGAGTGCGAGCAAGAAGAGAAAGTAGAGAAAGAGAGACTAGAGAAGAAGTGCGAGTAGAGAAGAGAGAGTAGAGAAAGAGTGCGAGAAGAGAAAGGGAGTAGAGAAGGAGTGCGAGTAGAGAAAGAGAGAGTAGAGAAGGAGTGCGAGTAAAAAAAGAGAGAGTAGAGAAAGACAGACTAGAGAAGGAGAGCGAGAAGAGAAGAGAGAGTAGAGAAGGTTTTCTAGTAGAGAAAGAGAGAGTTGAAAGGAGTGCTAGTAGAGAAAGAAAGAGTAGAGAAGGAGTGCGAGTAGAGAAAGAGAGTAGAGAAGGAGTGCGAGTAGAGAAGGAGTCTGAGCTAAGAAGGAGTGCGAGTAGATAATAGAGAGTAGAGGAGGAGTGCGAGTAGAGAAAAGAGAGTAGAGAAGGAGTAGAGAAGAGAGAGTAGAGAAATAGATAGTAGAGAAGGAGTGCGAGCAGAGAAAGAGAGAGTAGAGAAGGAGTGCGAGTAGAGAAAGAGAGAGTAGAGAAAGAGCGCGAGTAAAGAAGAGGGAGTAGAGAAGGATTGCGAGTAGAGAAGAGACTGTAGAGAAGAAGAGTAGAGAAGATTGCGAGTAGAGCAGAGAGAGTAGAGAAAGAGAGAGTAGAGGAGGAGTGCGAGTAGAGAAAGAAAAATTAGAGAAGTAGTGCAATTAGAAAAGAGAGATTAGAGATGTTTGCGAGTAGAGAAAGAGAGAGTAGAGAATGAGTGCGAGTAGAGAAAGAGAGAGTAGTGAAGGAGTGTGAGTAGAGAAGAGAGTGTAGAGAAAGTAGAGAAGGAGTGCGAGTAGAGAAGGAGTGCGAGTAGAGAAGGAGTGCAAGTAGAGAAGAGGGAGTAGAGAAGACGGGCGAGTAGAGAAAGAGAGAGTAGAGAAGGAGTGTGAGTAGAGAAGTGAGAAGAGAAAGTAGAGAAGGAGTGCGAGTAGAGAAGAGAGAGTAGAGAAGGAGTGCAAATAGAGATGATAGAGTTGAGAAAGAGAGAGTAGAGAAGGAGTGCGAGTAGAGGAAGAGAGAGTAGAGAAGGAATGCGAGTAGATAAGGGAGAGTAGAGAAAGAGAGAGTAGAGACGGATTGCGAGTAGAGTAAGAGTGCGAGTAGAAAAGAGAGAGTAGTGGGAGTGCATGTAGAAAAGAGAGAGTAGAGAAAGAGTGCGAGTAGAGAAGGAGTACGAGTAGAGAAGAGAGAGGAGAGAAAGGGTGAGAGTAGAGAGAAGAGAGTTGAGAAGGAGTGCAAGTAGAGGAGAAGTGCGAGTAGAGAAGGAGTGTGAGTAGAGAAAGAAAGAGTAGAGAAGGGGTGCGAGTAGAGAGGAGAGAGTAGAGAAGGAGTGCGAGTAGAGAAGGAGTGCGAGTAGAGAAGGAGTGCGAGTAGAGAAGGAGTGCGAGTAGAGAAGGAGTGAGAGTAGAGAAAGTGAGAGTAGAGAAGGAGTGCGAGTAGAGAAGAGAGAATTGAGAAAGAGAGAGTAGAGAAGGTGTGCGAGTAGAGAAGAGGGAGTAGAGAAGGAGTGTGAGTAGAGAAGGAGTGCGAGTAGAGAAGGAGTGCGAGTAGAGACGGAGTGCGAGTAGAGAAAGTGAGAGTAGAGAAGGAGTGCGAGTTGAGAAGAGAGAGTAGAGAAAAAGAGAGTAGAGAAGGAGTGCGAGTAGAGAAGAGAGAGTAGAGAGAGAGAGTTAAATTTATGCATCTAGTGAAGACGGATTAGACCGTACATGTGCTCGTCTAAACATCTGGTATACTAATTGCATTGCTACTTGATCCTTCACCTTCACAAAAAGGTATGTGTCCATTTCTTAGTATTATGTTTTGGCATGTTATGTTACTATACTGTTACTTTAATGTGATGCAAAGGGCTAAATAGATATGGTAGGCTAAAACAAACAAAACAAACTAATGCACAAAAACACCCATTTAGTGTTGAACAACAACTCTAACAAATTGGTTTATTTAAGCTTGTTTCTCCTTCGCCAATCGAGCCACTTGTTTTTGAAAGTGTATGAGTGTTACAGTTTTGTTTCCGTATGCGAGAGCTTGTTTAATGAGCATAATCAATTTGCCATTCTCCGTAATCAATGTTAACATGCACATGCCTTCCCTCCGACAGCTACCCAACATACCTCCGAACGGAAAGCTACCCATAAACATGATACCACCGTCATGAAATCGCAAATAAATAAATGTTTTACATGTATTTTTGAATTGTATTTGACTGATTCATTCCAAAGAGAGGTTATACATCCCAGCGGTGGCTGTGAATCAAGTAAAAATAAAATAATAGATATGAATATTAACTGATGAATTCGAAATATTCGTCCAAATTACTGCATTTCCGAATTCAAATGCAATTTAAACTCGAACAGATTAAGTTTCGAAACATGTAATGTTTTCAGAGTTATCATCATTCTGTATACTATCGACCTATATGTTGTTCTTATTCCTCAAAATGACTCTAATTGAAATAAAATCGTCTCAATACAGACCATGTCCAACCCAAAAATTCTTTGTTTACCTCCGATAGCCAACACCCTCCGAGATCTATACATGCGGTTCACCTGGGTGATGTTGGTCAACCAAATGTAGGAATACTGGCCAACATGAAACAAATCAAGGGTGCAAAATTACATTGAGAAAGAGCTAAAAATGTAATAGAAACATATAAAACTTATCAAAATATATCTACTTCAATGGTGTTCGAAGCTGGTAGTGAAGAAACTCTGTTCTGACGTCACTGTGATGAAAATATTCCAATAGCAAATTAAGAATATCTCCATGGCACGAGAAAATGTTAGTTTCACAAGGTATTATTATAAAGTACTTATCATGGGGGGGGGGGGGCGGGGAATTGACGCGTACACCAAAAAGCACTGGCGTACAACTCGGGCAGTGTGGGACAGGATGCTCTACCAGGACCCTTGCATCTACTGGTTCAAACTGTAGCGATACCACCATAAATCCTAAAATGACCCGGAAAGAAGAAGCCCAATTTTTACTCCCCCCCCCACACACACATACCTGCGTAGGCGCAATACACAAAGGATCGGTATTTGAAAAATGCTTCCTATCAGAGGTAATCAACCCCATCACCCTAAACACAAAATTTGCCCCCTTATCCCCCCACAAAAATATATCAGACCCCCTACACCCTACCCCCTCCCCCTCTAGGTGCTTTACCATAACATAGACTCGTCTGATCAATGGCGGGTCCAGGGGGATTCAGGGGGTTCACTTTGAACTAGAATTATTTCATTTTCATGAAGAATTTTCTGAAAAACTATCAGGTAAAGTTAACAAATCCCCCCCCCTCTTTGAAAATTTGAACCCCTATCAAGAAATCCAGGATCCGCACTTGCTGATCTGCCTAGCAGACACACATCGCTGACTCAATATAGGATCAACATTGATTCAACCCCATACATTGAATCAATGTTAAGTCAAGGTTATGTGCCTGCTTGGTGATCACCGGTATATACTCAGAAAGTCAACAGGAAATGGGATAACTGCGAGAGTATTACGGTTTATAGAGGCTTTGCAGCATACATCAGGCACAAACCAAGAAAAGGGTCATTCAGCGTCTCTATTGTCGCATGTTCAGCCCGAACAGGCAGGTTTAGATAAACAATTTTTGGAGAGTAAAATATTATCTACTGCTTGAAACATACGTTGGTGCTCTAAATAACTGTCTCATTGAGACGGTTCTGTTGAGTACCCACAACAAATATTTCGATCGAGAAATAAAAAAAATTAATTTTATGCTAAGCAGTCTTAACAAAATGTCTGAACAATGGTCACATTGGCAGAAGTTTCTGTTTATTTGTTTGATTTGATTCAACACTTTTTCAGTTATGTCTGGACGGGTCTTCTTTGGTTGAACCACTACTTATCAAGGATTTATGTGACTTGCTCAAGGAAACAACGCCAGTGAGGCTCGAACCCGCAGCCCTTCAGTCTCTAGACATGCACATTACCACTAAGCCATTGCGCTCCCAGCAATTTCGGATGAGAATGTGCAAATACACACACGTCTAAACATTTGCTGTATTTATATGCAAAAACTGCCGTTTTCCGCTTTACATTTAACATGCAGAAGTAAGTGAGCATGGTCAGGAAATACCACAATCACACAATGCAGACTAACCCACAGCTACACGAGGAAGAGCCGCAGAACACAGTCACATGACATAGGGAAGACAATTAAACCAAAGCAGCCATCTCTCTCTTCCTCGTCAATATAATTGCAAAACTAGAAAACACATGACTGATTATGCATATTAATAGTTCCTTACAAGCTGTAGTCCAATATGTTAATCCAAACGGCTCGTACCAATCACAGTGGCGGCTCAGATTGGTACAGCGTTGGACTAGGGATCGAATGGTAGATAGTTCGAGAGTCGTCAGAGACAGTGAGCTATTTCCTTGAGCCAGACACTATAACCGCTGTTTAGAACTGGTTCAACCCAGGAAGACTGGAAATGGTCCAAGTATGACTAAAAACTGTTGACAGGGTCCTAAAACATGACCACAAACTAAATGACGTAAAAGTTAGATTTTTCAGTGTTAAACTGTTAATTTTCCAGCAACGAAATCTGTTTACATTCTCGTTGAATCGTCGACATCCGTATCCAGTAAACGGCGACAACCGTACCCAGCAAATTTACGGTTGGTCGACAGCAGTATCACAAAAAATATAAAAATACCAAAGAGGCATATAACAACATGCACATTCACAGATTAAAGGTAATCATGTAACTTTATGATATATCTGCATCATATCGCCTCGATTCGCAAATTTTCTTGTGAATACTGATTTTATTTAGTTTTTGGTGAATATCCGTTGAAGTACGCCCAGCGTTAAAACAGGCTAATAGCCAGGCCTGCAAATCATTTAAAACAATAGCAAGCTATCCAAGAAACTGTTTAAACACCAAAATGAAGGAACACACACTAAATTAGCACTTTTACCGTCGAATTTGATTGTTTGTTTATCTGTCGACAGCCGTACCGACCGGTCGCAAGCCGTACTCCTCGGTCGATAGCAGCTTTACGCAGTACCGTCCCGGTCGCCAGCAAAAATAGCGAAATTGGTATTACCCCCGTGAATTCCTAAGTCGATGGCGTTTGTGAAACGCAAACCGTTCTTAAGAATGAACTTACGAATTTCTTAGCGCTAAGAACGTTAGTGAAACGGGCCCCAGAACGGAAAATAGCCCGGAATCAGTATGCATGGTTGTCACTGGTAATGAAGACAACTTTCCACATGACTACTCGAGCTTCCTACGTCTGAAGAGGGTGTTAGCATGGATAAACCGCTTCCTTGACAACGGTAGAAAGCAAAAGGAAAACAGGACATCCGGTGAACTTCTGAGTGAAGAACTGAAACGTGCCGAAGTCCAGATTATTCATCATACACAGGTTATAGAGTTCACTGACGAATGGAAGGCTCTGTCTTGCGGGAAAACTTTGCCATCAAGCAGCAAGTTGTTGGGGTTTCAGCCAAAACTTGACGAAGATGGGTTGATTCGGTCTGATGGTCGATTGAAACATGCAGAGTTTCTACCATATGATATGTGGTACTCAATCAATCTGCCAAGAAGAAACTGGGTGACTAAGCTCATCGTGAAGGAGTTTCATGAACGAGGAAACCATGCCACTGGAACCAACCAGACACTCGCAGCATTATCCACTCGATACTGGTTACTTGCAGGACGAGAAGAGATTCGAGAATGGGAAAAGGAATGCTTGGTGTGTCGCCGACGGAAATCGAAGCCATGCTCGCAAATGATGGCACCATTGCCAACATCTAGACTGAAACCATCTTTGCGAGCATTTGTTAGGTCAGCAGTTGATTTCGCTGGCCCATTCATTACAGTTCAAGGACGAGGAAAACGACGAGAGAAGAGATACCTCTGCCTGTTTACCTGTCTCGCCACAAGAGCTGTTCACCTAGAGATGGCATATGGACTGGACACAGATTCATTCCTAAACGCCTTTTACAGGATGGCCAGTCGTAGAGGTTTACCAGAAGAAATGTACTCAGACAATGGCACTAACTTCAAAGGCGCGGATGCAGAACTAAAGTCGCTGGTAAGAGAACTAAGTGAGAACAAGATTTACCAGCCCATAGCCAACAAAGGAGTCACCTGGCACTTTAACCCACCACTTGCACCACATTTCGGTGGTGTCCACGAGACTATGATTAAGTCGGCGAAGAAAGCAATAAAAGCGATACTGGGTAAAGCGCACATCAACGACGAAGAACTCACAACAGCAATGATCAGAGCTGAGGGCCTGATAAATTCGAGGCCTCTGACATATCAATCGTCGAATCCAGCAGACGACGTCCCATTGACCCCTACTCATTTTCTCCACGGACAAATCGGGGGTCATTTTGCACCAACCTCCTGTGATGAGACGGACTTCAACCTGAGAAAGAGATGGCGCCGTATCCAAGAACTCGTGCGCCACTTTTGGAGCAGATGGATGCGTGAATGGTTACCAGGGCTCAACACATGACAAAAGTGGTTTCAGACGCAACGTGACGTCCAGATCGATGACGTCATGTTGGTCATCTCACCGGACACATCGAGAGGGAACTGGCCGCTCGGACGGGTACTGGAAGTCTATCCGGGACAAGACGGGCACGTGCGGGTTGTGAAGATCCAAGTCGGAGAAGGAACTTTAATTAGACCAGTGAACAAGCTGTGTCCACTCGAGTTGGAACTTTAACTATGACAAATAGACTAATACCTGCTTAATTAAGTCTTTGATAATTTTATTGTTAGTTATATTTAAGTTTTGTTGTTTAAATAGCTTTCAAAATTGCATAATGAATTAATAACATATGAAGCAGGTGCGCGTTATAATTAAACAACTGTATGGATACAGGCTAACATTTATTTAACCTAGCTCATCTTCAAAATGCATGTCATTTTGAGGAGGGGAAAATGGTAGGAAGAGTTTTGAGTTACTTTAAAATCCTATGTTTTATAAACCGTATGGACCCAGATGAAATGCCACATTTTGTGCAGTCTCATCCGAGTCTATATTGTTTGTAGCTTATAATTAACCTGTTGAAAAGTATTTCATAATATTGCATTATGGGGCGCTATATTTATCTTCGACGTAACGTAACGCCGCTTTGATGTTACGTTAACGTCGGTTGCTAAGCTAGTTGAAAAAAGTAAATGGAACATGGTGGAGACGCGTTTACCTTATGGGCCCGTAAACGTGATCTTACAGTTGAAATAAATCGTATATTGTACCAACTCATCATCTGAGTTAGTTTCTTTTGGTGGCTTTTCCATAATCGGGAATATCGTCCAACCAGCAAGTCTTGTTAGAACATAGTATCTTCCCTCCCACTTGACAAGAAATAAGTGCCACTGGTCTTTCCTTATCGGACAATGTTTGAAGGCATCCTGAATAACAAATTTACAGAGCACAGCCCCCTTCCCAAATTCACAAATCTTTTTGATAGCATCATCAATTTTTACATAGCTTAAAGTGCACTGATCTTTGTCTATCAAATCATTTATACTTATATGATTTGTGGAGTTATGAGGGGACGATAGGTCAATAATTAATCTTTTCTTTCCAGAATATTTTCCTGTGGCTATACCAATAGGGCTTACTCGATATTCCTCATAAGGAGATTTGGAAAATGGTCCATAAGCAAATCCTTTGGCACATTCTGTTGTCAGAAGTTTTTTAATTGATACCGCATTATCACGAGCGCTCAACAAATTTTTACATTCCTTAGTTTTTAAGTTAGTTTCTGATATCAAAGTATCAAAACCATATTCCAATCCCGAACATAAATACTCTACAAAGTTTGAGTCTGGGTGACATTTTAACTCCTGCCGCAGCCTCCTGAAGTTTATTTGGGTGGAGGGTAATTTATCACGTAGTCAATTTCTTTTTAAGGCTGGAAGTTGTTTTGGAGCTTGTTTGCTTACATTTGTGATTTGCTGGACTGAACACTGTTTAAGACCATGAGAGATAGAACCACAATTCTTACAAATATGTGAATAAAAGCACTTTTCCTTTTTACAACCCTGATTGTTAAAGAAGTGATAGATTAGTTTGTTCTGACTAACACTTGAATTATCAGCTCTGGCAGGCCCCAGAGGATTGTAGTACTTAGACTGGGCAGCAAATTGTTTGACATTCTGTGGACAGAACTGAGTTGTATGGGAAACTTCCTTACAGATGTGACAGGAGTTACACTGAGTCCCACCAATAATCATTTGCAGTAAGTTTTTGTCCTTCTCTGCCCAGTTCACCTTCTTACCCTGTTCCAAAGCCACTGCACATTTCTGAGAGAATATTTTATGGTATTCATAAAATTTACCCCCATAAATTCTGGCAATATCAATAATGTTTGTCATATAATCATCCAGTTCCTCTTTCCTCCATGGATGGTGTGTGCAGTGGATTTTCCTGTATTTAGTGAAGGCCACTATGAATTCATCAATGCTTAAAGACCTGTTTAGCCTAGCATCTCTGTAGCGATCTTTCTTCTCAGGCTGCTCAAACTCAGGTATAAGCAGTGTAGCCAAATTGACATATTTGCCACTTACAATTTTCTCCTTAACTGATTCAGAAACATAGTCAGTGTTTTTTAACAGTTCAGGATGTATGCCATAAGGAGAAGTAGTAGAAGAAATGTCTATACCTGCTGAAAAGCTTCTTTCTGCTGAATATTGTTCCAGGGTCTTTCTGCTTACATCCTCCTTTTGGTCCTTATCAAGCACATTTTTCACTAATGAGGTCATTGATGACATCATGGAAATTATAGTAGTCTCATTAGTCACAGTGGAAGATATTTTCTGATGGGGAGTCGCTGGAAAAGTCCTATCTGTTTCTAACTCCTGATTTGGCCCCTCCATTTGGCCAGGATTCAGTGTCTCTGGTAAGAATTCTCCAGGCGTTTGATGTTCCTGATAGTTTGGACTACTCCTGTGGCTAAGGTTTGCCACATACAAACTTTTCAATTCCGCTTTAGAATAATTGGCTGGAGCAATAATGTTCCACTCAGCCAGCTTTGCTCGGAATTGTTCACTATACCAATTATTAATATTGTTTGTGTCATATGGTGTGGCTCTAGAGTTAGTTCTTCTAGTCCTTCTAGGCGGCATCCTTAACTATTATGGAAATTCCAGTTAAGAAATATAGTTCCTTAGACCACCAACACCATTAAACTCACTAGCACACAAGATAATTCAACAACTTAACCATTCCAAGCAAATTTCTCAGATTTAGTCACTGTTCATATTGATGGTACATAAATCCATTACTTTAGTCACAGTTTATAAATTTAATATATCAATACAAAGCAAAATTGTCAATTTATATAAAACAGTAATAGTCTAAATATGTGCCTCTTCAATTTCAAAATTTTAACACAATATTTTCCATCCCTTCACTTTCAAGTGTCTAAGCAAACTGACCAACTGACCTGACCCATATAATAAATACACAATTAATTGTTATACAACAATTCTGCTATTATATTACCTGGTGGTCACTGAATTCCTGGAAATGATAAGGTCAGAGATATTGGGTGTGTATTTACTTGCTTAGAAGTCAGACAGGCCTCATAAAAAAAGGAAATGCAAGCTATGTCTGCATCAATCTTATGCTACAGGAACCTGAGGTTGAGTTTGATTGCGCATGACTGTTAAGCATAGGTTCTGCTAAATGTATTAGACATCCTTTATCTATACTACCTCATTTCCCATTAACTGCCATTTATGTTACCATAAATATTTATAAAAATATTTTCTTAGCACAATTTGAGATAGTACTAAATTTTCACTATTTTTTTAAGCTCCGCGCCTGTCGAATTTTGTCAAAAGTTCATATTTCCAAAAAGTGCCAAAAATTGTGGAGAAACACTTCTTTTGATGAAAGGAACAAATAATTTTGCCAAAAAATATTTTCTTAGCACAATTTGAGATAGTACTAAATTTTCAATATTTTTTTAAGCTCCGCGCCTGTCGAATTTCGTCAAAAATTCAATTTTCCAAAAATTGCCAAAAATTGTGGAGAAACACTTCTCTGATGAGGGAAACAAACAATTTATCCAAAAAATATTTTCTTCACACAATTTGAGATAGTACTTAATTTTCACTATTTTTGTAAAGTCCGCGCCAAGAATTTCTGTCAAAAATCCAAATTTCCAAAAATTGCCTAAAGTTGTGGAGAAACACTTCTTTTGATGAGGGGAACAAATAATTTTGCCAAAAAATATTTTCTTAGCACAATTTGAGATAGTACTAAATTTTCACTATTTTTGTAAGGTCCGCGCCTGTCGAATTCCGTCAAAAATTCAAATTTCCAAAAAGTGCCTAAAATTTTGGAGAAACACTTCTTTTGATGAAAGGAACAAATAATTTTGCCAAAAAATATTTCCAAGCACAATTTGAGATAGTACTATATTTTCACTATATTTGTAAGGTCCGCGCCTGTCGAATTTCTGTCAAAAATTCAATTTTCGAAAAAATTGCCTAAATTGTGGAGAAACACTTCTTTTGATGAGGGGAACATACAATTTATCCAAAAAATATTTTCTTCACAAAATTTGAGATACTACTAAATTTTCACTATTTTTTGTAAGGTCCGCGCCTGTCGAATTCCGTCAAAAATTCAAATTTTTCAAAAAGTGCCTAAAATTGTGGAGAAACACTTCTATTGATGAAAGGAACAAATAATTTTGCCAAAAAATATTTTCTTAGCACACTTTAAGATAGTACTAAATTTTCACTATTTTTGTAAGGTGTGCCTGTCGAATTTCCGTCAAAAATTCAAATTTCCAAAAATTGCCTTAAGTTGTGGAGAAACACTTCTTTTGATGAGGGGAACAAACAATTTATCTAAAAAGTATTTTCTTAACACAATTTGAGATCGTCCTAAATTTTCACTATTTTTGTAAGGTCCGCGCCTGTCGAATTCCGTCAAAAATTCAAATTTCCAAAAATTGCCTAAAATTGTGGAGAAACACTTCTTTTGATGAAAGTAACAAATAATTTTGCCAAAAAATATTTTCTTAGCACACTTTAAGATAGTACTAAATTTTCACTATTTTTGTAAGGTGTGCCTGTCGAATTTCCGTCAAAAATTCAATTTTCCAAAAATTGCCTAAAATTGTGGAAAAACACGATTTTGATGAGGTGAACAAACAATTTATCCAAAAAATATTTTCTTCACACAATTTGAGATAGTACTAAATTTTCACTATTTTTGTAAGGTCTGACCTGTCAAATTCTTTCAAAAATTCAATTTTCCAAAAAGTGCCTAAAATTGTGGAGAAACACTTCTTTTGATGAAAGGAACAAATAATTTTGCCAAAAAATATTTTCTTAGCACAATTTGAGATAGTACTTAATTTTCACTATTTTTGTAAGGGTCGCGCCTGTCGAATTTCCGTCAAAAATTGAAATTTCCAAAAATTGCCAAAAGTTGTGGAGAAACACATCTTTTGATGAGGGGAACAAACAATTTATCAAAAATGTATTTTATTAACACAATTTAAGAAAGTACTAAATTTTCACTATTTTTGTAAGGGTCGCGCCTGTCGAATTTCCGTCAAAAATTCAAATTTCATAAAAGCGCCTAAAATTGTGGAGACACTTCTTTTGATGAGGGGAACAAACAATTTATCCAATAAATGTGTTCTTCACACAATTTGAGAAAGTACTAAATTTTCACTATTTTTGTAAGGGTCGCGCCTGTCGAATTTCCGTCAAAAATTCAAATTTCCAAAAATTGCCTAAAATTGTTGAGAAACACTTCTTTTGATGAGGGGAACAAATAATTTTGCCAAAAAATATTTTCTTAGCACAATTTGAGATAGTACTAAATTTTCACTATTTTTGTAAGGGTCGCGCCTGTCGAATTTCCGTCAAAAATTCAATTTTCCAAAAATTGCCTAAAATTGTGGAGAAACACTTCTTTGATGAGGGAAACAAACAATTTATCCAAAAAATGTTTTCTTCACACAATTTGAGATAGTACTAAATTTTCACTATTTTTGTAAGCTCAGCGCCTGTCGAATTTCCGTCAAAAATTCGAATTTCCAAAAATTGCCAAAAGTTGTGGAGAAACACATCTTTTGATGAGGGGAACAAACAATTTATCCAAAAAGTATTTTATGAACACAATTTGAGATAGTACTAAATTTTCACTATTTTTGTAGTGGTCGCGCCTGTCGAATTTCCGTCAAAAATTCAAATTTCCAAACAGTGCCTAAAATTGTGGAGAAACACTTCTTTTGATGAGGGGAACAAATAATTTTGCCAAAAAGTATTTTCTTAGCACAATTTGAGCTAGTACTAAATTTTCACTATTTTTGTAAGGTCTGCGCCTGTCGAATTTCTGTCAAAAATTCAAATTTCAAAAATTGCCTAAAATTGTGGAGAAACACTTCTTTTGATGAGGGGAACAAACAATTTATCCAAAAAGTATTTTGTTAACACAATTTGAGATAGTACTAAATTTTCACTATTTTTGTAAGGGTCGCGCCAGTCGAAATTCCATCAAAAATTCAAATTTCCTAAAATTGCCTAAAATTGTGGAGAAACACTTCTTTTGATGAGGGGAACAAACAATTTATGCAATAAATGTGTTCTTCAAACAATTTGAGATAGTACTAAATTTTCACTATTTTTGTAAGGGTCGCTCGCGCCTGTCGAATTTCCGTCAAAAATTCAAATTTCCAGAAATTGCCTAAAATTGTGGAGAAACACTTCTTTTGATGAGGGGAACAAATAATTTTGTCAAAAAGTATTTTCTTAGCACAATTTGAGCTAGTACTAAATTTTCACTATTTTATTAGGTTCGCCCCGTTCGAATTTCCGTCAAAAATTCAATTTTCCAAAAATTGCTTAAAATTGTGGAACAACACTTCTTCGATGAGGGGAACAAACAATTTATCCAAAAATATTTTCTTCACACAATTTGAGAAAGTACTAAATTTTCACTATTTTTGTAAGGTCTGCGCCTGTCGAATTCCGTCAAAAGTTCAAATTTCCAAAAAGTGCCTAAAATTGTGGAGAAGCACTTCTTTTGATGAAAGGAACAAATAATTTTGCCAAAAAATATTTTCTTAGCACAATTTGAGATAGTACTAAATTTTCACTATTTTTTTAAGCTCTGCGCCTGTCGAATTTCGTCAAAAATTCAAATTTCCAAAAATTGCCTAAAGTTGTGGAGAAACACTTCTTTTGATGAGGGGAACAAACACTTTATCTAAAAAGTATTTTCTTAACACAATTTGAGATCGTCCTTAATTTTCACTATTTTTGTAAGGTCCGCGCCTGTCGAATTTCTGTCAAAAATTCAAATTTCCAAAAATTGCCTAAAATTGTACACTTCTTTTGATGAGGGGAACAAACAATTTATCCAAAAAGTATTTTATTAACACAATTTGAGATAGTACTAGATTTTCACTATTTTTGTAAGGTCCGCGCCTGTCGAATTTCTGTCAAGAATTCAAATTTCCAAAAAGTGCCTAAAATTGTGGAGAAACACTTCTTTTGATGAAAGGAACAAATAATTTTGCCAAAAAATATTTTCTTAGCACAATTTGAGATAGTACTTAATTTTCACTATTTTTGTGAGGTCCGCGCCTGTCAATTTTTTACTATTTGTTTACAGGTGCCGACTGATGATAACTTTTGCAAACAGTTTGGAACCATATTAGGCTGACAAAGTGTTGGGCCTGATCTGGATCCAAACTGTTTGACACTGATGGTATTCCTGAAAGAATTTTTCAAAATGGATGATTCTGAAAAATAATCAGCAGCGAACAAAAGGCGTGAAACAATACTGAGCATGCAAAGAGCTAAATCCACTAACTGTAAGGTAAACCTCGGTCAGTTGTGGGAGATTGAACATGTGTAATTTTGTTTGTGGGACTATGTCATGCCCTAAGGCATTGTTTCATTTGTCAGTGATACACTATCAGGTGACTTTTGAGTGACATTTTGGGCAAGGTTCAAAAACATCTATTGGTGTTTGTTCCAGTTCTCATTTTGAACATACAGCAAATGCCGGATCAATGATCAGATAACCAACACTTTAGTTGGGAACAGAAAGTGAAATTTTACAATGCTTACCATAGTTTGGCAAAGAAACCAACAAGTTATTATGATCTGCAATTAGCTCCCTTGATTGGTCAGTCTAAAGTAAGGTTGTTTTCTTTCAACCTTGACAAAATTATTATGGTAGATGTTCTAAAAGTTCAAACACTAGTGTGCTTCTATTAAAAAGGCCTAGACAGGGTTCCCAAAGAAATTCAAAAACACATTTCCATGATTTTTCCATGATTTTCCATGATCAACAATGTGATTTCCATGACTATTTGATGCACAGACTGTAACGTCCCGTTTAAGCAACAACTTCACCACGCTGATCATAAATGCGGAATGCAGCAACAATAGCATACTTGTAGACCATGCATGCATTTTGAAATAATATGACAAAACCACCAGCAGCCAGAAAACTAGCTGTCGAACACAACACCGAGTGTCAGACAGCTTGTTTTCTGGCTACTGGTCATTTTGTCAAATTATTTCACAAAATTCCATGATTTTTCCATGGTTGTTCAGGTTTTTTCAAATTCCATGATTTTTCCATGCATGGAACTTTTTTTAGGGATTTTCCCGGTTTTCCATGATTTCCAGAGCTTGTTGGAACCCTGCCTAGTTAAACAGTAAGAGACCCAAGTCTGATCAGGGTCTTCCACATTGCTATTCTGACTAGAATTTCGTTGATTCCATCCCTGATAACCACTAGTTTGACAAGAAAAAGGGCAAAGAGTTCAAAATTTAGAAATACCGTAACCCTTAAAGTACCATGATAAAATTTGTAATTGACCACTTTTTCAAACGTTTTCACTTCTCTGAGAAACCATAAAAGCTTGCTATTTCGTGAGATGTCAAACTTTATTTCACTGAATATCCAGAAATATATCACCAAACATCAAAAAAGATATCACAGAATATCAAGGATATCATAAAATCAAGCGATATCACAGAATATCAAGGATATCACCAAATACAAGAAAGATATCAAATTCAATGAATATCAAAACCGGGCCGCATAGCACAGTCTGTAATGTTCCTGGCTACAGATGCGTGTCTGACTGCAGATCCAGGGGTCGCAAGTTCGATCCTAGATGGTCCCATTCTTTCGTGGTGATTGACCATGAAATAATTTCTATGGTCATTCTCCTTCCTTCCGCTGATTCATTCAAGAAGGGTTGTTGCCAGTTAAAAGAGAAAGTATGTGCACAAAGTACTGGTTAACCGCTAGTTCAAGCTTGCCCACGAAAAAAGTGTGGTTAGGTGAACTGACTGTCAGGCCATGACCATAGCTGTTGACTTGGGACATAAAGCAACAAAAACTAAACTGAATATCAAGGAATCACCAAAATCAAGATATCGCCAAATACCAAGGATATCACCAATCACTGAATATCTTGGATATCACTAAATATCAAGAATATCACTGAATATAAAAAAAGATATCTGACACCAAAAGGGCCTCGACACAAGAAAACCTGTCTTCGGAGGTTTGGGAACAACAAAGGCGCAGACCAGCCTGCGCATACGCGCAGTCTGATCAGCTCCTTTGTTTTTCGCTTAACAGAAAGTATAATGTCTAGACATTCTACAAGCAAAATTTCAATGTTCTAGCTTGTCTCTGTAGCTGAGCAGGCCAATTTGAATATCACTTAGTCTGAAACCCTGAAGACAGGTTTTGTTGTGACACGGCCCAAATATCAAGAAAGAAATCACAATTCTGTTGTTATGACTGGCACTTTCACTCTTTACCTACTGTGTAATTTTGCCTCCTATTTTGCCGTCAACTGATTGTTTTTCAAGAACAACTTTTCGAAAAATTATTTCAGGAATACCATCAGAGTGTCAAAAAGATTGCATCCAGATCAGGCCCAATGTTTTGTCAGGCCTGAACTGGGTCCAAATCATTTGGAAAGGTTATCAGCAGATGGCGCAAGTAGACAACGAGTTAAAGACTAAGCCTGGATATTTTATGTACTATACTCAAGTCCAATTTTTATTCATTTAACTTGCAGTATTCTACTTTGGAAAACATTGTAGATCTTGATCAGCTGGCTTCTCAGAGGCCAGCTGTTCTGGATCTACACTTTTTTTTTTTAAACCTTGACATATCTGGGCTTAGCATGGTAAGGCTCAATATTTGAGTCAAATAAAAGTGTAACATTTTGGCTTTCTGTTTGTTTTGAAGATTGTCTTACATCATTGAAATAAACAAAAAAATTGTAAAGATTTTAATTACAAAACAAAAAATAACATTTCCATCAGGAAAACAGCACTAAATAAAATCAAGAGAACTATATGTTGCGGTAGTACTTCTACACTTTTTAAACTAAAAACAACCATATCAGCAAAGAGATTGACACAGCCTGCAAAAAGTTGTAGAGTCTGATCAGCATTACCCTGTTATTGGTTCAAGTCCTCAAACCATCACAAAAGAGAAGATTGACACAGCTTGCCTGCAAAGATGTGGTGTCTGATCAAGTCAGTCAATGTCAGCATTATTCTGTTATTTGCTCAAGTCATCAAAGTCAGCACTTTTGAATATCTAGATGAGGCTTGTCAATATGGTATGTAGTTCTCAAAAGATGGCACATTTTAAAATATCTTGAACTTTTCTCAGAAACGAAATCATTCAGTACAGAACAGTTCCTTTATAACACTATATTTGAGATCCATGGGAATGGACTGTGTTATAAGTGTACCATGTTATAAAAGGACAATTTTACAAAGGAATTATAGGAAAATGACCATTCAAGGTCATTTTCCTATAATTCCTTTGTAAAATTCCATGGTAAAACAATTTGGGAGCCAAAACATGACCATGTTATATCCAATAGGTGCTATAACAATGTGTGTTATAAAGGGACTGAACTCTGTTAGTCAACAAATCACATGGAGTGATTTTCCTCACACTCTGAAAAAATACTAGTCTCACACATCATAATGTCATTTCTTTTCATTATCACTTAATATCATGATCGTTTAAAATGAACAACTTGTCCTGTCCCATAGCTCGCTCGAAAACAAATTAATCTATTCTTGTCCCATAGCAAGCTAGAAAACAAAATGGCCTGTTCTTGTCCCATAGCTAGCTGGAAAACAAAATAGCCTGTTCTTGTCCCATAGCTAACTCGAAAACAAAATAGCCTGTACTTGTCCCATAGCTAGCTCAAAAACAAACTGGCCTATTCTTGTCCCATAGCTAGCTCAAAAACAAAATGGCCTGTTCTTGTCCCATAGCTAGCTCTTAAACAAAATGGTCTTTTCTTGTCCCATTGCTAGCTCCAAAACAAAATGGCCTATTCTTGTCCAATAGCTAGCTCCAAAACAAAATGGTCTTTTCTTGACCCATAGCTAGCTTGAAAACAAAATGATCTATTACTGTCCCATAGCAAACTTGAAAACAAAATGGCCTGTTCTTGTCCCAAAGCTAGCTCGAAAAAAAAATGGTCTATTCTTTTCCTATAGCTAGATCAAAAACAAAATTGCCAAGCTGAAACATGGCTATAAAAGTCCACTTGAGCTTAGACTTAGACTGGCCATCATCAGATATGAGCAGCACTAGGCACTAGGCCTTCATTTGAAAGACTGGGCTCATATCCATCTGTAGCACTGAAGAACAGCGCTATACTCTTTGTCCTCCGTAACAGTCATAAAAAGTCTTGCTATGTCTTCAAGATGTTATTTTCTAGTTCTTTGTGTTTTCTTGTCTCCATATGAAGAGCCAGCAGTTGGGGTGTTGGACATGTGACATCACATAGTTCACACAGGGTCGGAGCTCGTCTTGTGTTACTGAAAGTAATGAAAGAATAAGTTAGGGCAGATATCAACTTGGTATTGTTGTGGTTTGCCTAGGTTTTTAAAAATTAGACAACTTTTTTTCAGTCAAAAATGAGCGCCACAGTTTTGAACTCTAATGAATTTCATAAAACAAAAATTTGAGACTAAACACCACTTAAACAATATTTCTTAATGAAACATTAATGCCCCCAGTCTGGGGGTGTTAATGTTTCATAAACAGTATGGGGCATTAATGTTTCATAAACAGTCTGGGGCATTAATGTTTCATAAACAGTCTGGGGGCGTTAATGTTTCATAAACACATATTATTTAAGTGGTGTTAGGTCCTCAAATGGCCCAGAGTATATGCAATTCACAGAATATCTTTACTGAACTACTATAACCCAAAATTCTTAAAAAGCATTGCGGATGTTGTGATCGCTTCTTTCAGTATGTTTTTTTATTAAGATTATTTTATCCCCACTTTTTAAGGCAACAGGGGTATTGTGACCTCCTCAGTTGGTCCGTTATGCTATCTCCTTCTACACTACTGGACTCAATCCAACCAAATTTGTTGAGTGATTTGCCTACACAATTGGGGCATACAAGAGCACATTTGTTTATGGTCCCACCCCAAGGGGCCCTGGGAAGAGATCAAAAGCTTAGCCTATCATTGTGTGGGGATTTGCGATGGCATGCCACAGACTGAGCAATTCTAGTTTATTTATTTCCAAAGTAGATCAAGGTCACATATTTTGGCATATTTGGAAAGCTCTTCTCATAATGTGAAATATCAAAGCTCTAGGTCCAGTTGTTCAACAGGGTTCATACAGGCATGTTAGTGTAAAATTCAAGGACTTTTCAAGGACTTCTAAAAGACTTTCCTACCGTTTTCAAGGGCTGGAAACTTATGCAAAGTATTAATTTACACGTTTAAATTCAACTTCTGAAATGCTAGAGTCCATTACGAAAGATATTAGTTTTAGAAAATCAGTGTAAAATTATGGTGCCTTAATTTGGTGCAGCATATGCTGCACCAAATAAAGGCACCACAATTTTATACTGATTGAGGCCTCCGAAATCAGTGTTGAATCCTCTTGCAAATGGTAAAATTCAAGGACTTTTCAAGGCCTTTGAGTGTTTTTCAAGGCACATTTTATTTTCAAAGACTTTTCAAGACAGTCTTGTATATTCAAGTACTTTCCAAGCCTGTGCGAACCCTGTTCAAAATGTTATGGCCATTGTTAAGTTTATTGAAAACACATGTGCCATATACAAAATGCACCAATCTTCAATAAAGGGAGCATAAACAAGCTGAGTATTTATTTTATGTACATTTTATGACAAGCTTATGGACATACTTTGATCTGCATTTCCGGTTTACATCTCATCTTTTACAACAAAATGGCCAGCAAATGGGTTGTTTCTTATACCCGTTACGCTAAAATGTCATAAACTTGCAAAAGTATAAGATGAGTTTTCATACACTAATAAAATATTGCAAAGCATTATTCAGTTACTGTAATTCTAATTAATATTTCTTTTTCTTTGTTAATGCTCTCATAAAATATTGTCACACATTACGACATACACTGGTAGATTGCCAAAATCCAATGACACAAGTCAGGGTAATGAAAGATTAATGGAAAAATACTTCCATTAAAATTACTCTCAACAGAAAAAGCATGTGCAAATAAAATAGTCCCAGGCCAAATTGCTCCTAGAGGAATGGTTTTGTTTGTTTGATTTGATTCTTTACGTCCCAGTCAACAACTTTTCAGTTATGTCGAGATGAGTCTTCCTGGGTTTAACTAGTACTCAGCTAGGATAAATGTGTCTTGCTCAAGGACACAACACAGTGATGCCGGTGAGGCTCAAACCCCCGGCCCTTCTGTCTAGAGACAAGCACAATACCACTGAGCCACTACACTCCAATCTACAGGAATGGTCTGATCCGGGATTACTTCCATACTTTGTGTATGCAGAGAGAAAGGGATCTGATGAGACTGTGCGAATGCCCAGGCTCAACTGAGCCTTGGCTGCTTGCCAATACGATCTGTACAAAAAAAATCTCACATGCTGGTCCATGTTTCTTTTTGACGTCCGTAAAGCTCATACCACAGCATCACTACCAGACAATTTATTAAGTACAACAAAACTTAACCCTTTATATACTGTGGTTACTCCTAAATGCATTCTTTTGGCAAACAGTGAAGACCCAGATGAAATGCTGAATTATGTGGCATTTCATCAGGGTCTACACTATTTGCCCAGACAAAAATGATCTTCAGCAAAAGAATAAAAATTTTATGCGGAAGTTAAAACCTGTGGCCCCTCATTATATACAGTGGACCCTCCCAAGTTTATTGTATCAAACCTGAAGGGAGAATACATAAGGGCAAAGGGTTAACATTAAAGACCTAAATTCTGTGACAATAAAAGTGGTACCACTGCCTGAGGGCTTTTCCAGGCAGATCAAAGGCTAATCTTTAAGAGGTGATTACAACTTCCTTAAAGGGGGCAATAAAGTGATCCCATGTAGGGTTTAGGTATTTCCTGATAAATTATCAATATTTATCTTAGTGAAAGAAATTGTGTTATATTCAGGTAAGTCCCGTCTTGAGAGCCCCTTTAATCCAGTGAGATACTGAAACTGTCCCTTATCAGTTACTCCGTTAATGATCGCTATTGGCATTATCACATTGTTGAGCAACAAATGTTCAGGCGAGTCTGTACATATAGGCGAGTCTGTGAAGACTCGGCAGAGCCTTGGCTGCTCGCATACACAAAGTATGGATGTGGATGAACAGGAATATAGGTCTTCAAAGTCATACCTTTTGATAATCTGCCTGAGTGTCTCTAGATGTTTTCTGAAGTATTCTGTTCTGCTATCCCCCTCCATCTCTGTCTCGTCCTCTTGAAGTAATATGCCGTCATGGAGGTTCAACAACATAGGACAGTCCTGCTGCTCTATGCCAGGGTCCAGAATATCTTCAGGATCAACCTGCAACACAGCACATGACCATAGGTATAGCTGTATGGGTAATTAATATCATTTGAGCCGTGACATGTGATTTCCAACAATGTGGCATTTTGAAAAGTGTAGACTCAGACGAGCCTGTACAGTGTCCTGTTAAGCTTAGAATCTCCAAATGATGTTCAAACCAGTCTCCTCAACTACAGAGAATTGCTAGAAAATTGAAATTTCACTTGTCGCAAGTTTAGATATGATACTTTCCAAAAAGCGAAGAACAAAGGTGCTGATCAGTCTGCTTGGATGCGCAGGCTGATCTGCACCTTTGTTGTTCACAAAACCCCGAAGGCAGGTTTTCTCCCATTGAGTTCCATATTGCCTTGCAAATTCTAAAATGTGACAGTCAAGTCTTCAGCAGACAACATTTCTTTGTTATCTTTCCCTTTTCTGTTCCAGAGATAATAAAATTGTTTTTATGCTCAACTCAAGCATGAAATTTTGATTGCTCATAAAAAGTAGAATAATGATAAATACACATTATTACTTTAGAAACTTGATCTGATCTGTCGGATCACGTCCAGTGACTGCGCCAGAAACAATCAGGTCACACGAGATGAAGTTGAGTGTGATCCAGTAGTTCCTGGCGCAGTCACAAGACGTGATCCGACCCATCAGATCAAGTCACTAAAGTAATGATGTTTTCATTATATACCTACATAAAACAACAAACTCTTCAAATTTAGCAATAAACTCAACACAATTGTAAAATTGGCACCATGTGACGCGATGTTGTGATGCCATACCAAATAATGTCGCGCCAAATTTTGATGACGTCACTTTGTGCAAATAACGTCGCCCCCAATTTTTGATGAGGTCACATTGTGTAAATACATTGCAGCAGAAGAAAATGCATTTATCGTGTTTAATTCCTTTTCTTATAGGAACAAGAAATGTCACAAACACGTGACGAATGCCCCCAAAGGAATTGGTCTAGCATAAGACACATTTGAGGAAAGATAGCTGTAATATAGCACTAAAAACCTAGAAATGAGGCCAGAAGTCAATGCCAAAGTCAAAGTGCCTCAAAATGGTTTGCACCACTCCGCCATTCCAAGAGGAATCACCACCCCAAATTTGGGATTCCTACATCAAATAATATAGCAGATATGCTCTGGACACAATAATTCTTGAAAACTAGGTCAGAGGTCAAGATCACAGTGACCCAAAAAAAGTTTGTGACACTCAGGCATCCCAAGATGCATTAACATACCAAAGTTGGAATTCCTATTTCAAAGAATATATGAGATATGCACCAGTTTCTAGAAACTAGGTCAGAGGTCAAGTTCAAGGTCACAGTGCCATAACTATGGTAAGCGACACTTCCTCATCCCAAGATGCATCCACACACCAAATTTGAGATTCCTATCTCAAATAATATGAGATATGCTCTGGACATGATTATTCTAAAACTAGGTCAGAGGTTAAGGTCACAGTGACCCAAAAATGGTACATGACACTTCGCTATCCCAAGATGCATCTACATACCAAATTTGGAATTCCTCACTCAAAGAATATAAGAGATATGCTCGGGACACAATAATTCTTAAAACTAGGTCAGAGGTCAAGGTCACATTGACCTAAAAATTGTATGTGACACCCCGTCATCCCAAGATGCATTTACACACCAAAGTTGGAATTCCTATCTCAAAGAATATAGGAGATATGCACCAGACTCAATGCAGTTTCTAGAAACTAGGTCAGAGGTCAAGATCACAGTGACCCAATTATGGAATGCGACACTTCGTCAGTCCAAGATGCATCCACACACCAAATTTGAGATTCCTACCTCAAATAATATAAGAGATATGCTATGGACACGATTATTCTAAAAACTAGGTCAGAGGTCAAGTTCAAGGTCACAGTGACCCAATTATGGTACGCGACACTTCGTCATCCCAAGATGCATCCACACATTAAATTTGAGATTCCTACCTCAAATAATATGAGATATGCTCCGGACACGATTATTCTAAAAACTAGGTCAGAGGTCAAGGTCAAGGTCACAGTGACCCAAAAATGGTACGCGACACTCCGCCATCCCAAGATGCATCCACACACCAAATTTGGAATTCCTACCTCAAAGAATATAGGAGATATGGACCGGAAACGAAAGCGGGACGGACGGACGGATACACGGACGGACACACGGACGGACGGACAGTGCGATTACTATATGCCTCCCAAAGTTCCTTTGGGGGCATAAAAAAACACGTCATTTTAGTGATTAATATTGTTATCGCTCAGATTGTGATTTTGATTACGAGTTCGTCGTCAGGTACTGGGTTTTATGTGATGAGATGGGTAAAATAAGGATGCTGGTGATACTGAAAAATATCACGTTAGTAGCCTGATATGCGGTTTTGTATTTTCCAGTAGGAAAATGGGTTGTATCAGGTGTATTTCATGGCAGGTATATAATAAATAAAGTGTTTTCTTGCTTTAAAACTCTCAGATGTTGTATCTATCCTGCTTATAAAATGTTAAATGCCAACAATTGTTGGCATTTTAACATTTATAAGCAGGATAAATTTCATGCCCAGTTGAGTTGAGCATGAAAAAGATTTATAACCTCAAGGCCAGGGCACACAAGACTTATCATGCAACATGATCAGCTGCAGAGAGAAGATTCTCATGATATGTCAAGTCTTATTTAGTGTCTTATGAATGTGCTTTAACGCCTATGTTTGCTACATGCTGGATTCCATCACAGAGGGAAAAAAGTTATATACTGACGGACTTTAAAAACATAACACTTGGATAACAGCTATAATTTATGTCTTGAAAAAGAAGGCAGAACAAAAATTTTGATTGCATGTTAAAGAGCATTCATTTGTAAGTAAACCATGGAAAAAAATGTCCAATGGAGATGATTTCTATGGTTTACTTACAAATGAATGCTCTTTAACACAGTCCAACTACGTTGAACTTAATGCATTAAAATGTAAACTTTTTGAGATAGGGGTCAACTGTTTCATGTGCCCAAATGTCAAAGTATATAAACTGAAATAAACATCCTGTACCCGTTCCTCCTAGCTCACGCCTTATACATTATGAATTACAGCACTCGTGCGTAACCAGTTGTCGGAAATCATGATGTGAGAGTTGTTGGTACAGCTGTAATTGCGAGGGCCCATCTATTAAAATTCATTTTTCCATTGATCTAAGTAACTGTTACAGTTACAACCATGTAATCATGTATACATGTGATTGCCAATTCCACTAAAACCGTGCCATCTGGCACTTAAGCTCGTTTTCGACACAGAACGGCTCTGATTGTGAGCAAGTCGTTTTTTAACAAAGCAAAATGCAAAGGAGGAAACCGTCAAAATCATGGAATTAAACGAAATAAAATAGATAAAATGGCTTTTCTTACCTTGTTGGAATGTGTATTGTCTGTATCGCTAACAATATAAATCGAAATGTGTACATGTACCTAAATACACGCATTTTCCGACTACTGGCTACGCACAAGTTCTATTATTCATGTTTATAAGGTGTGAGCTAGCGGAGGAACGTAACAGGATGTTTATTTCAGTTAACATACTGTGAATGTTATGAATGAAAGATTCCCTACTTCTTTAAATCAAGAAACACTAGAAGTAACAAATTTGTATCTTAGACTTTGTTAGTCATCGAGGAATCACTCTCATATTGATTGGCAGGTCTGCGATACAGCTTGTTTCCGTATATGACGTTTATCTTGGTGTACCCTTTCATTCAATGGCTTAAAATCTCCTCTACTAAAGAAATGTTTAAATGGCTAAGTTCATACTGAGCAAATAACGTCGTCCAGTTTAGCTGTACATTTAAAACTACAGTGTTTACCGAAGAAGCCATCTCAGGTTGACATCATCGAAGCATAGGAATTTTACATTTTACATTAGTGTTGCAATTTTAAAGTCCGTCAGTATATATACTCACCAAATTCCACTGATACATTCTCTGTGGATTCTGGATTTCACAAGATTCTCTCCTTTTCTGGATCAAACTGTGAACAGAAAAATTATGAAATTAGCATTAAATTGTTTAAACCTATAGTAAAACCTGTGTAAAATGGACACTCAAAAATAGACAAAACAAATATCTTAATGACAAATCGTAGCTTAATGAAGGTCAAAAGTATTGCAGAATGCTCCCCTTGGAGCATTCTGCAATACTTTTGACCTGCATTGAGCGATAATTGGTCTTGAAAACCAATTTTTGGTCTTTTTGAGAGTGGCCTTTTTACACAGGTTTTACTGTACAATCACAACTGTAGAAGAGAACACATTCATTGACATCTTTCTTGTGGTTATTCATCCTTGCTTGTGATAATTTGGTGCTTACCAATAGGCAACCAAATGAAGGCTAAGGCTAGCTTGCACAATCAAGCTGTCCTGACAGAGCTTTCACTGCACACCAAAATTGAAATAGAAAAGATCCATACCAAAAACCAGACATGTAGTCTCACTGTATTTTGGTAAAAGATTTATCTGGAATAATATAGGGCTGATGTTTATCAGTTAGCATATGGGCATCAACGCGAGAAAACCTGTCTTTGGGGTTTAGTGAACAATAAAGGCGCAGACCAGCCTGCCCATCCATGCAGACTGATCAGCACATTGTTTTTCGCTTTTTGGAAAGTATCATATCTAAACTTGCTTCAAGCGAAATTTCAATGTTCTAGCTAGTCTCTGTAGCCTAGAACACTGGTCGGATACCCCGATGACAGGTTTTGTCGCGTTGAGGCCCATATGTTAATTAGGAGCAGCAATGATATGTTTCCCCTTGAAAACCATTTTACTCTTTAGCACTGATTTTCTGAAGTCGAAGGTCCAATTATTCCATCCAAGTGAATAATCAAGAATTTCCTGAAGGAAGCAAGTAAACAGTACCTGATCATGAGTGCTCTATGACTAAATTGTTTGTACATGCTTTTCTTAAATGAATTATTTGCTTCTGGCACTTGTTCTGAGTTTCAGCTGCTACCAATCTTTGAAGTAAGTAAGGGTGCAAAGATCAGGAATCGATACAATCAAGTACCACACCTGACCCAGGATACCAATGGGAAAGTGACAAACTCACAGTTAGACACCAAAAACGAGAGCCAAGATGTCAGACTTTTCCCAGCAGGTGACCACAAGGCACATATAAACAGATGCGCACAAAGGCATAGCAAACACAAGACAGAAGAAACATAGAAGATCCACAAAAGAAGTACCGTCTTGGAACGGTCAGTAAAATATTTTACTGGAGGGCTTTAACCCGTTTCACGGCGCCAATCCTTGTTACATCTACTATTTTCCAGTCAGTTCCAGCCAATTATTTCAATGAATTCACAGGCTGGATGGTTACTGTGTATATCATGATGAGCTAGCCTCATTTGAAGCCAGCTGACCTGGATCTATATCGTTTTAAAAATGATTTTGTTTGGGTGCAGCAGTATACAGGATAAGTAGCTTATGATCAGGTCATTTTTCCTTCAAAGTTTAAAGTTTTATGACATATACACAGTACTCACTCCATAAGCTTTCTGCGGGCTGATTCTTGGATCTTGTACACAGCATCTGGTCCCCAGCTTGTCACTGATGCCTGGCTCCCAATTGCTATATTTACTGCCATCCTTACACCATTGATCTGCAGTACAAAACAAAGGATAGTGATTGACTGTCTTGTCTTTTAGACATCAATTAGGTAACAGTGCATTACTCAGCATGCAAAGAGTTATGAAATGACTTTATGCAATATGCAATAGCTACCAAAATCCAAAGACAACACCCATGTTTTGTTGAGAAAAATAGCAATCCAGATGTAACCTTGAATATTTGTTTGATTTGATTCTTTACGTCCTATCAACAATCTACAGTTATGTAGGGAGGAGTCTTCCTGGGTTGTAGAACCAGTACTAAGCTAGGTTTAATGTGTCTTGCTCAAGGACACAACGCAGTGACGCCAGTGAGCACCTTGAATAAATGCTGGGTAATTTTTCACATTTTTTTTGTGGTACACTTTTCTGTGCACTCGTTGACTGCAACCAACATGTGACTACTGCGCTGTTTGAGTACAGGGTTCTCTAGTGTGATACATGTAACATTATATCCAATAAGTAATCAGTCAATAAATATGTATCATTACCTTTAAAATGTCTTCAAGGTCAATCTTGACGTCAAATGGAAGCTCAATATCATTGTCTGGCAAGGCAGCCCGTTTTGTGTGAGGGTCCACTCCCAGTCCGCAGATGGCACCAATATATCTGGTCTTCTTGGGATCAACTCTGAAAACATATATGACAAAAAAGGATAAACTAGATGTGGCCTTTGTGAAACATTTATCATATGATGTCATATCTGGGACTGAAATAACGCCATACAATAAAATCGATAAACCACTAGTGGTTTACAGATTTATGGGAAACGTTATGACGTCCATAACAACGTTGTGTACATAATGGCAAAATTATAACGTTTTCTTAATGTCATATAATAATAAGAATCTAACATTCATGCTCTTGTATTATTGAATTTATTAAACTAAATTGCGAAAGAGATAAAATGCTCTGCAAGCCTCGCATTTTATCTCTTTTCCCCCAACTCGTTTAATAAATTCTATTAAACATGAGCACTCTGACTCATGTAAGATTCACTATATCTGCAACAAGGGGAGTACTCATGTAAGATCCTCTATATCTGCAACAAGGGGAGCACTCATATAAGATCCTCTATATATATTATATAGTGTAGTCCCATTTGTTATAACATGGACTGGATTTAAACACAATCATCTTGTGGCTCCCAATGTTTTTACTAGGGAATTTTACAAAGGAATTTTAGGCAAATGACCATTAAATGATTTCAATAATCCTGAACTTAAACAAGTAGCCCAATGGGCAACGATCGCTCACCTGAGAGCCAGCATAATGTTTGGAGACACCATAATTTAGGATGCTCTAAGGCAGATAACTCTGAACTTGAAACTGACCAGGAATTAATTCAAAAACATAAGATATTATGCCAGTTCTAGTAATCTGCAAGTATTAAAAAGATCTGAATAAAAATTGCAGAGGAAACCTTGTGAAAGTGTAGTTTTCAGATGCTCAAGGGCAGCTAACTCAGTAGTCAGTAATCGGATCTGACGGAAATTCAAACTCATCCATGCTTTAATAAGTCCTGGTAACCTACAAGGATGAAGAAAATCAAATGAAAAATGAAGATGCTAGAGTGGTACAAACATTATAAGGTTATTTTCAGACGCTCAAGGGCAGTTAACTCTGTAGCTAGTGGATGGGTGTAGATGTAGATGTAGGTGCTAGAGCGGTCAAAACATTATCCATCAACTTTTAAGATGCCAAAGGGGACCAAATCCAAAACAGATGATGGGATCTTGACGAAATTCAAACTCATCCAAGCTATAATAGTTGTCCTTATTGTATGCAAGAATGAAGAAGATCCATTCAAAATTGAAAGCACTAGAGTGGTCACAACATTTCTCCCATTATAAGTCTATGGGGATTTTTCAGACGCTCAAGGGCAGGTAACTCATAAGTCCCTGCTGAATTTCTAACCAATCCGAGATATTATGGGTTTACTTGTTGCCTGCAAGAATGAAGAAGATCCAATGAAAAATGAAGGAGCTAGAGTGGTCACAACATTATTCATTAATTTTTAAGATGCTCAAGGGGAGCTAACTCCAAAATAGGTGATGGGATCTTGAGGAAATTCAAACTCATCCAAGCTTTAATAGCTTAATAGTTGTCCTTATTGTATGCAAGAATGAAGAAGATCCATTCAAAATTGAAAGCACTAGAGTGGTCACAACATTTCTCCCATTATAAGTCTATGGGGATTTTTCAAAATGCTCAAGGGCAGGTAACTCATAAGTCCCTGGTCAGATCCTACTGAATTTCGAACCAATCCGAGATATTATGGGTTTCCTTATTGCCTGCAAGAATGAAGAAGATCCAATCAAAAATGAAGGAGCTAGAGTGGTCACAACATGATTCATTAATATTTCTGACTCTCAAGGGCAGCTAACTCCAAAGTCTATAATGGAATCTTGCCGAAATTCAAACTCATCCAAGCTTTAATAGTTTTCTTATTGTATGCAAGAATGAGGAAGATCCTTTCAAAATTGAAAGCACTAGAGTGGTCACAACATTTCTCCCATTATAAGTTTATGGGGATTTTTCCAAACACTCAAGGGCAGGTAACTCATAAGTCCCTGGTCAGATCCTACTGAATTTTGAACCCATCCGAGATATTATAGGTTTCCTCGTTGCCTGCAAGAATGAAGAGGATCCAATCAAAAATGAAGGAGCTAGAGTGGTCACAACATTATTCATTAATTTTTCTGACGCTCAAGGGGAGCTAACTCAGAAGTCAGTGATGGAATCTTGCCCAAATTCAAACTCATGCAAGCTTTTATGGTTGGTCTTGTTATCTGCAAGAATGAAGAAGATCCATCCAAAAATGAAGGTACTAGAGTGGTCACAACATTTCTCCCATTTTCAGTCTATGGGGATTTTTCCAGATGCTCATGGGCAGCTAACCCATAAGTCCCTGGTCCAATCTTGCCGAATTTTGAACCCATTCAAGATATTATGGTTTTCCTCGTTACCTGCAAGAATAAAAAAGAACCAATCAAAAATGAAGGAGCTAGAGTGGTCACAAGATTTTCTCCATTATAACCCTATGGGAGCTATCTGTTGCCATGGTTGCCAGAGTTCTTATCCAATCTAGCCCAAAACCAAATACTATCAATCCCACACCCCAATGATGCTCCTGATGAAATTTGATTATGACTTGCCAAAACAAACCAGAAGCTATCATATTCAGCATAATTCAGGATTTTGAGACTGACTTTCTAAGGAATGTCAGCCTCAAAATCCTGAATTCAAGAATAATCCTGAAAACTTTCACCTAGTATGTAATTTATGATTTCAATGGAGAAAGTGAGGGCAAGTGGGAGCGAACATTTCTGCAATACTCAAAGTAGACGAGTATAGCCTCTGAGTGATCCTACTGGAACTCAGACAGTAAGAAAGTAATGATATCAGCCAGTGACGGTAAAGCAGCAGTATGGTAATATCTCTAGCTATAAAGTATCCACCAGGGTTCAAAACCCACAAACCTAGTAACATACCTAAACTCAGCCACTGGTGTGAAGAGAAGGGTTATGATAGCAGCCAGTCCTGGTATAAGAGGTAGTATGGTAGTATCTCTAGCTATCATAGAGGACCCACCGGGGTTCAAACCCACAAACCCAGCACACAGTAACCTCATGTGGGGATCATGTGGTTCATCGTCTATAGCAACAGAATTCACACTGTCTGGATCTATCTTAGCATTCCTGGAACAGAGATTTTACTCTTTGCATGCTGGGTAATTTTTCATGTCGTCTGCGGACTTTTTTTTCCAAAATTAAGCTTTTCTAAAAATTCTTTCAGGAACACTATCAGAGTGTCAAACAGTTTGGATCCAGATCAGGACCCACAGAATATCCTGAGCTTGGTCAAAACTGTTTGCAAAGGTTATTAGCATAGTACAACAAGTCGCCACTAGCAAAGAAAGAGTCAAGAAATCAGCCAGTTTGTGAGACTTTGTTACTTGACCTAGTCAAGTAGTCAGATCTAGTCAGACTTTAAGCATGCATGCACAGATATCTTGTAAGAATAGTGGCCTAATTTTCTGCCTGAGCCTTTATCTATGTTTGCATGTGCGCAGTCGAATCTCTGCTGAGACTGTACATTTGCGCAGGCTCATCTTGGTCTTCATTGCCTGCATATATAACTACCAAAATATCATGAGATGACACAATTAATGTGTTTCCAGGTTATAAGTGACCCCCGTTTTTCTTTTTTTAAACCGCTTTAATTTAAACTTAGGAGAACGACACTTAGCATGCGGATTTAAATGCACACCGCGTAACTAAAACTTATTTCTGGGAGACGCCCTTATCTGCAAATGAAGCCCAAATCCCCTGTACAAAAGAATAACTTAGTTGTTTTTCCCTGTGAATATACCCATGTGTACCCCAAAAGATACACGTGGTATATTTACATTGCTACATGTATAATGATATGCACTTGCCTATGGGCCAGTTAAGCAATTTTAGCGTGAAGTTGCCATTGTCTTTATCAGTTTAAACACGTGTTTTGGGTGCTCAAAAGAATCGTATAATCGAGACGGTTGTTTGAGTACACACAACATATTTTTTGGTTGATAAATAGAAAAAATAATGTTCTGTTACGCACTCTTATCTGTGGGACTAACCTCCACTGACCTGTATAAGCCATGTTTTATTTATATCGTTAGGTTCACCTGGGGACTAATTCAAAGAGGAGCAGCAAAAACACACCAAAATTCCATCTAATCCCAGCCTATACAAAAACTCATATTTATGTGGAAAAAATAAATTCAATAACGAGGTGTATATCTAAATTCATTTCTCTAATTTATTTTTCAATTAAAATCACCATTAAAGAATAATCAGCAAAAAACGGGGGTCACTTAAGTCCTGGAAACACTATAGTAAATTCTAACCTCCAATGTATAATAGGACATCAAAGTAAAAAAGAGGGCAAAAATCAGGAATTGATACAATCAAGTACCACACCTGACCCAGGATACCACATGGAAAAGTGACAAACACACAATTAGACATCACAAGCAAGGTCCAAGAGCTCAGCCCTTTCCAATCAGGTGACCATTTTTATGTCATCAATAAACAGACGCGTGCGAAAGCATAAGAAACACAAGACAGAAATAACATAAATGATCCACAAACCTTTGATATCAAGTTGGCTGGAAGTAAAGAAATTGCAATTTTACTCACCTAAGTCTACCAACATTAGTAATACTGTAGAAATTCATTTCATATGGACTGGAGGGGCCTGTCAGATTTTTCTGAAACAGAATTTATCATCAAGTCAGAAAGACCAAATTAATTTAACTCTTTACCTGCTGATAACCTTTGCAAACAGTTAAGACTCAGATCTGGCCTGTTAAAATGTTGAGCCTGATCTGAATCCAAACTATTCAACACTCTCATGGACTCTGTGAAGCAATTTTTCAAACAAGATGATTTTCAAAAAAATCAGCAGACGTCAAAAAAGCATGCAAAATTACTCAGTAGGCAAAGTTAAAAATATATACGACCCAGTGCATGATAAAACCAAAAATACCTGTGCGCCCAGCAAAGACTCTGATCAGTCTGGACATCAAAATAGTTAGATCGGAGTCTTCGCTGTGCATTCAATGGGCAGAAGAATGGGTCCATTCCCGAAGTGAAGACTGATCAGTCTTAGCAGATTCCAAGGTTGATCTGAGTTCTTTGCTTGGGGCACCAGTTATTTTAATGACTTTGTCAAAAACAAGAACATTCACATGGTTCAAGTTACAATCTAAAACAAAACAAAATATATTATATTGAGGGGGGGGGGGGGGGGGGGGGTTAGAATGCACACAGGCATTCAGATAAGAGTGTGTAATGGAAAATTATTTTTTCTATTTTGCAACCAAATTCATTATATGTTGTGGGTACTCAAGAGAACCCTCTCAGTGAGATGTTTCTTTTGAGCACCCAAAACAGTCATGTTTAAATTGATGGGTAAGAAAGTAATTACAATTTTACACTAAACAATAAATGTTTTAGTTATTTATCTACCATTATTGAAGAAAGAGATTGTTCAATCTGTATAGCCCTCTATTTTTAGATTTACATTAAATTTTTTCATTGTATTTTTCTGATCTATATACTTCAAAGTTTAAAATTTGATTAAAAAGTTAAGGGTAAGGATGTTTAATTTTAGGGTGGGGAGGGTAACCTGAACCACTCATATTTTTAATTATCATTATCAAACAGGCCATGCAGCCAAGGCTATGGTTGTTTGCACTGGCGGCCAAAATTCAATATGTGTATGGTCAGGCCTTACCTCTTCTCCGCCATTCCCAACAATTGCTGTCTGCTCTCATCTGCTTATGTACTTAGGTAGAACATATTGCAAACACTATGGACCCAGATCAGACTGCTCCAGTCTGATCAGGTTTCATAGTGTTTGAATTTCATAGTAAAAGCATTCTGGAGTGCATTGGGGTAAATACCATACATACATCTCACTCTCAATTTTGTACACTGCATACAATATAGAATGATATACGGTAAAAAGTCTAAAATTTCAAACAGTCGTTGTCTGACACAAAAGCCTAAACAAACAGGACAGACCCAGATCAGACTGCTTCTTGAGAAGCAGTCTGATCAGAGTCTTCCCTGTTTGCTTTTTTCTGACAAGCATTTGGGAGTTCCCACCCTGATGACCAATATTTCATTTGAAAACTGAAAAAATCATCCAAATTTTAGAATTTATTATATGATGTCTCATCTGGTAGTGAAATAACGCCATGCAATAAAATCGATAAACCACTAATGGTTTACAAATTTTCGGGAAACGTTATAAAGCGACATATTTAACGTCACGAATATGGCAAAACCCTAACGTTTTTCGCCAAAGAAGTATTTCAAAATAATTTTAATGTCATATGATAAATAGAATCTAACATTCGTGCTCAAGTATTACTGAATTTATTAAACTCATTGCGAAAAAGAGATAAAATCCTCGGCAAGCCTTCGCATTTTATCTCTTTTCCCAACTCCTTTAATAAACTCAATAAAACATGAGCACTCATGTAAGATCCTCTATATCTGCAACAAGGGGAGCACTTATGTAAAATCCTCTATGTTTGTCATACCCTCTGTCCTTTCTTTCTCTGCTCTCCTAAGCCTGAAACAGCATCCCCCAGGGATATGGGAAGCCAGTCTATCTGACTAGATGACACCTCTTCTTCTTTGGCCCGCATAGATCGGTTCCTGGCTTGATACTCTAGCTCTCGCTTCTCATGGTTTTGCTAGAAAATAGATTTACAAACTTTAAGGTAATTTGCATGTGATTCACATCATGGGAGCTCAGTTTTAATTGCACAGGTTTAGATAAACAAAAACTTTCAGCCTAAAATTGTAAATATTTTCTTACCCACATTTTTAAGCATATGTTTAGGGGGCTCAAAAGAACCGTCTCATTGAGACGGTTCTTTTGAGTACCCACAACATATGTTTTGGTTGAAAATAAGAAAATTATTTTTCTGTTACGAACTCTTAAAGCTGCATGGTCTGTAACTTTTGATCTTTTCATTTTAGAAATAATGTTTCTATTTTTCAAGAACACAGTAAAAATACTAAAATTCAGGTATACATTTTACCTTTTTCGTAATAATTAACAAATTATTAGTACCAAAACAACAGCATTTATGTTAAAAATTACCTGTCTAGAATTATTGGAGGGACGCAAATAATTACAAACAGGAGAAAAAACACCTGTTTTTATAAGATAATTCACTTTTCCATGCAGTTTTCAGCTGTAGAAATTAGATTTATTGTGACAACATAACTTTATTCTACTTTTACAAATGATTTAAAAAGAAAATATTTTTTTTCGAAAAATGTTCATAGTTACAGAGTATGCAGCTTTAACAAAAGTCCTGAATTGGTTTTTGAGGTTTGATTAATATCAAAAGTTGAATGTTCCTCTATCGAACAGAATATCAACCTCAATCCCAGAAACTATATTAAATGCGGTTTAAAAAATTTCATGCTTAAATCTGTTGTTTTTATGTTTTTTGTCGCAACGAGGCCCATATGATATGAGTCAACTTACTCAGAAGACTGTTGCTGTTGACATGGGGATCAGATCGCTAAGCCATTCTGATAGACAGTCATGTGCACAGCAATGCCTATAAAACATTCTGAAACCATAGAAAAACAACAGGTACATTTTAGTTAGCCCTTGATGAGCCAATCGCAACAAAAGTCGTCTGATTTTTTTGTCAGCTGAAATGTTTAAGAAGTCTCTATGGCAAACATATAGGAGCAGTCTGTTCTGGGTCCACACAATTTGCTTCTATACTTAATTCGTCAGTAATGCTAGGCAATTATTTGCAGCAGACGACTTCAGCAGATGATATTTTCAGATGCATTTTTTTCTTGGCGCTTTAAGGGTTAATAATTTACCCCTACCTTTGATTGTCCACTCTCCTCTGTTTCATCAGCATAACCCATTTCTACAAGAGTCTGATTCACATAGAACTGACCTCTCTGTGTCACCAGAATCAACTCAACCCGAAGTACTCCATGTACGATAGAATAAGGCTAGAAAAAAACAAAAGAATTTTAGCCAGCACATGAGATCTAAGTACTTAAGGTAAATGTTCTAAAATTACCAACACTTACCTCTTTGTGTTCTCAAATAAAATGTTGGTTTTCAGGGCTGGAATTCATAAAATGCTTGTTTATTATTATTCCTGATGAAGACAATATGGCGAAACGTCGAATATTTAAATAAAAACATTCATTTACTTGTTTTACTTGTTCAAATAGAAGTATGTTCTGGGTATGCACTGTTTTTCAATGCCAACGGTAAATGTTCTAAAATTGTGAACATAAGTTGCCTGCCAAAAAGGTCTAGACAAACAGGGGCGACCCAGATCAGACTGCTTCTGAAGAAGCAGTCTGATCAGGGTCTTCCCTGTTTGCTATTCTTACAAACATTTTGTGAATTCCAGTCCTGATTACCAACATTTTATTTGCGAGAAGAAAATGAAAAGTGTTTGAAAATTTTGAACATTTACCGTATTTGGCATTCAACTTGTGTTTCAAATCTTAAATCACCTGTATTGCATATACCCATACATCCCAGCCAACAATTTTACACTCATGTTGGGATACTTTCAAGTCTTCCTGGGTTAAATTACACCAGTATTAAGCAGAGGATAAAATGTCTTGCTCAAGGACACAACACAGTGCATCCGATGAGTCTCAAATTGGCAACCCTTCGATCCCAAGTCTAACACTCTACCGAGCCAAAGCGCTCTTCATCAATAACTTGATTCCTGATACCCTTGCATACTAGCTAAACTCTTTGTATATTTATCATTTTTTTCTATCAAACATTTCTTTTACACACCCAAAACATATGCTATTAAATACTCGTACAGTTATTAAAATAGATCATGAATAGGTCCTTTTTTCTAAATTCAGTGTGTCCCAAACTTATTTCTAAATAGAAACTTTTCGAGGTTTTACTGTATATCCCAAAATCTGTACCTCATTATCTTAAAGGTAAAGAGATGAGCAATAAATAATAGCTGTGACATGAGATTTCCAACAATGTGGTATGTGCGGCCAGCAAAGCCTCAGATCAGCCTGCGCATATGCGCAGTCTGATCAGAGCCATTGCTTGTCGCTTGAATATTCTATGATTGTTAAGCTACTGACTGAACATCATTTGGAGTTTCTACGCCTAAAAGGAGGCTGCGCAGTCTTGTCTGAGTCTACACTGGTCAAAATGCCACATTGTTGAAAATCACATGTTGCGGCTCAATATACATACCCTGGCTATAACCTTTGATTGTTGATGCAAGGCCATCTGTCTAAATGCACTTGTAGCCTCCATGGTCCATCTGCCATCTGGACATTTGATAGGAGATGGACGTATCTTGACCAGCTGACACTCAAATGCCTACAATAAAAAATGTCTTTAGCCAGGACTTAAGCTAAGAGTGCGTAACAGAAAACACTTTTTTCTTACTTCTCAACCAAAACATATGTTAAAAATGCGTAAGAAATATTTACAATTTTATGCTCAAAGATTTTGTTTATCTAAACCTATGTTTAGCTTAGAAACCCACATCTAAGTACTTCAGCAAACAGTGAAGATACAGATGAGAAGCCACAGAGTGTCTCATCTAATCAGGGTAGCACTGTTTGCCAGGACAAATATTTATCTGATTACACAGTTGCTGAGCAGTCTCTACAAGGATGAACCAGTACTTAGCTTAGACATATTTCTTATTTGTTTGCTTGTTTGGTTTGATGCTTAACATCCCAGTCAAAAAGGATGTCATATTGGGACTGTCAGTTCACCTAACCACACTTTTTTCTATGGTAAGCTTGAGTAAGCGGTTTTAAACCAGTACTTCATGCACATACTTTCCCTTGTAACTGACAACAACCTTTCTTGAATCAGCGGAAGGGAGGAGGTTGGCTGCAGAAATTATTTCATGATCAATCTCCACCAAAGTATGGGACTGGGCTGGAATCAAACTTGCGACCCCTGGATCTGCAGTTAGACATGTTACCCACTGCGCTATGCACTCTGTATATACATACATATTTCTCCAGGTATAGTAGACTACCCCAGTGTTTATTCTAGTGTAGGATGCATGATTGTTGGATTTACGCTAATTTCTTCCAGATCACACACAAATTCTGACCTCTGTCAGCTGAATTTTCACAATTGTTTACTGTTGATAAGATTTAAATTACTAGTTGTTGGTCTGGTACCATACCATAGAATGGAAACCAATCTGTTCTGGGTAAAATACAGACCTAATTCCAAACTCCCCAACAAAAGTAAAGTCATTGAGTAAATTTTGGTCTGAACCATCATCCAAGTTCTTACCCAGGGTTCATACAAGCAAGTATGAGTAAACTTCAAGGACTTTTCAAGGACTTCTAAAAGCCTCTCCAACAGTTTTCAAGGAATTAAAGTTAACGAAAAATACTAATCGAAGCGTTTAAATTCTTCTTCATAAATGCTAGACTGAGAGAGAGTAAGTGTGTGTGTGTGTGTGTGTGCGTGCGTGCGTCGCGTGTGTGTGACGTCCTACCAGCAGCAACAGTCATACAGAGACAATGCAACAGCTTAAAGTCTCATCGAATAGACTGGTGCAGCTGGAGATACAACCTGTGACCCCTGGTTTACAAAGAAAGTGGTATATTCACTACAACACAATAACTCCATAATCAAGAGATGACTGTAGTTAATGGCTGTTTCAGGGTTCCAACAGAAATTCAAAAACACAATTCTATGATTTTCCATCATCAAAAATGTAATTTCCATGACTAATGCATGGCCTCCAGTCTCCCCTTTTAGCGGCATCTTCACCGAGCTGAGCAAAAATGCAGATTGCAGCAACAGTAATGTATTTAAATAAGCATCTTTGTAGACCATGCATGCATTCTGAAATAATTAAAAAATGAAACCATCGTATCCAGGGAGCGCAGTGGCTCAGCGTTAGAGTGCTTGACTCGAGACCGAGGGGCCGCGGCTTCGAGCCTCACTGGCGTCACTGTGTTGTGGTCCTTGAGCAAGACACATTTATCCTAGCATAGTACTGGTTCAACCATGGAAGACCCGTCCCTGTTTGACTGAAAGATTGTTGATGGGACATAAAAAATTAAATCATACAATCAACACCACCCGTAGCCAGAAAACTAGATGTCAAGACACGTTTTGTGTGTCTGACAGCTAGTTTTCTGGCTACTAGTGGCTTCATCAAATTATTTCACAAAATTCCATGATTTTTCCATGATTTTTCAGGGTTTTTTAAAATTCCATGATTTTCCATGCATGGAACTTTTTTAAGTGATTTTCCAGGTTTTCCATGATTTCCAGAGCATGTGGGAACCCTGCTGTTTACCTGGAATGGAACTTCCAGCAACTGTGAGGGTAGTTCTCTTAACTCTTCCACTGGCATTTCACAACTGTTACCATAGTCCACAAAAAACACCTGAAATTATAATAAATAGTTAAATCTTACTATAACGTTTTCATTCCATGGATTATCCCATATATATTGATACAATAAGTATAGGATAGTCCATTTTGTATGTTAAGTGGTTGCCAGTCTAAAAGTATATAAAATTGTGTATTTCTGTCCACGAAGATTGTTTTAGCTGAGTCTTCATTGTTTGCCAAAGTACCTCTTTACCCGTATTCAGAATGGAATGGGCTAAGATGGATATGAATATTTTTATGCAGTAAAGGACCTCAGACAGTCTCAATGAAGGATTGCCCATAAAAATAGTCAGAGAAAAGTGTCAAAGAAAATGATATTTTTTCCATGATAGTAGGTTCAACACTCTAATTATCTGCACAAGTGTTTTTTTCTCATTAGGCAAGTACAAATTAAAACAACGTGTTGAGGAAATAGAAAAAGTTTTACTGAAGTGTTTCCTCCTCCTCCTCCCCCCCCCCCTCCCCCCCACCATGACAGGGTATTGGTTATAATTGCATACCAAGTAATTAATTGTCTTATTTCTCAACCAAAACATATGTTGTGGGTACTCAAAAGAATCATTGCAATGTGACAGTTCTTTTGAGCACCAAATTATAGATTAAATCTCATGGGTAAGAAAATGTTTACAATATTAAACTCGATTTTTAATGTTTTTCACATTGATTTTCGGCGATAACTTCTTTATTATTAATTTTAGCAAACTGTGTTCGCGATGAAAGTTGTAGAGAAAAATTAGCGCCGATTTCTCCAAGAGATCCGAAGTTTGTGGCACAAACAGATTTTTGTGTACATAGATGAACATTTTGCAATAAATTGAATTCAGCAAAATTGTCTAAGTCTTTTATTGACAGGTAAATTTCGTAGAGGCGTGCCAGAAAGGGTTTGTCTCAAAAGAATATTCACAAGGGGTGTATATACACTACAATTATTCAATGGTTGTTTATAGCATAATCCTGCCGTATGTAGGCTCAGAATGTACCGTGCATATTCAGAATCTACTATGAGCATGATCATTTGTAGGTACAGAAGCTGTGATATCACATGACGCGCCATTTTTCTCATATGCACATGCTCTTAAATAGATAGTTTCGAGACGACCCAACTAGCTTAACGCACGGGCGAATCAGGCGTGATTTCCAATATATTTGAACAAGCCATCCGTCGCCTTTCTTATTAAATCGGGGCGGTGCAATGTAACATTTTGACTGACATATTTGACTTAGTTTATTTGGGCTTTTCTTAAAATGCTCAAAGAGTGCATCTATGCGCAGAGTTAATTGTAGCATCTATGACGTTGGAACTGCTTGGAGAAGTTGGCGCTAATTTTTCTCTACAGCTTTCATCGCGAACACAGTTTACTAAAATCAATAATAAAAAAAGTTATCGCCGAAAATCAATGTGAAAAACATAAAAAATCGAGTTTAGTCTCAAAAATTGTGTTTATCATGTGATGTATACACTATGCAGTTATGATACACCTCAGTGAACAGGTCAAACTGATTGAACTTGAAAAATAACAGGTAATAGTCATGGACAGCATACTAATTAAGAAGAAACAATGAAATCTTCTCAACCCAAATTTTATGCAAACACATCACTTTTATCTCAAGTTTTATTCTGCAAACATTACATCTCTATGTATTTAGGTGAATACCTGGTGAAACTTTAGACTTTCTGTGAAATAGAATTTGGTCACAAAAAATACCCCCTAAAGTCCTGGCATTAATATGCAATATTTCCATTTTTTTTTATTTTGCTAGGTGCACTAAATGTAAGAGTTTGATTTAAGCCCAAAATAATAGTTGTTAATTATGCATTATCCTAGCCAAAGGCTGTCATAATTTGGGCAGATTGAATAGGAAACTGTCTGAGGTCCTTTTGAAATTTGGTTTGAAATTAAGCTAAGGAGAATAATATCTTCGATACTTATTTTTATGAAAAGTAATGAAACAGTATGTTTGAGAATTTGACAAAATCAACATAAGTTTTCATTAAGGATGACATGTTTTACACAGCTTGCAACTCTCCACTTTTAGACTTCAGTTCTTTGTGATTGAAAACAAGCCAGAAAGTGAATTAGAATATGAATAAATGGAATCAATATCTTTATTTACATTGAGCATGATACTAAATTAAATGATATACCCTCCAAAACAAATTTAAAATACAGTAAAACATGCCTTAAGTGGCCACTCAAAAAATAGACATAACAAAGATCTTAATGAAGAATTGTACCATAATGAATGTCTTAAGTTTTGTAGAATGCTTGAGCATTCTGCAATATTTATGGCCTGCATTAAGTAATAATCAGTCTTGAAAACAAATTTTTGGTGGTCTTTTTGAGTGGTCATTTAAGACAGGTTTTACTGTACTACATTTCCTAAATTTTATACAAACCTCCACAAACTGTCGGTGAGCCCCGAGTCTTGGATCATGTTTCCTCTCTGCAGCGTGGATCTTAGCTCTGTAGTAATCCAGGGTCTCATCCATAAATGGAGCAACACAGAATAACCCCACTCTCACTGCTTGATTTAGTGGCTGAAAAATAGAAAATCCCCAGAGTTGTAAACTCTTTGCCTCCTAGTGTTGTTTGTTTGTATGATTTGATGCTTTAGGTCCCATCAACAATCTTTCAGTTATGTAGGGACGGGTGTTCCTGGGTTAAACCAGTACTAAGCTAGGATTAATGTGTCTTGCTCAAGGACACAACACAGTGACACTGGTGAGGCTCAAACCCACGGCCCCTCAGTCTCGAGTCAAGCATTCTACCACTGAGCCACTGCCTTCCCTGAAATAAAGAGTTAACTGGAAAATCTTGTTTCAATACTTCAACAAATAAATAGGTAAAGATGTTAAATCATGCAGGTTTCAAATGTTGCTTTTCATGCATTGACATTCGCCAGGTCTAAATGTTGCCCTCGTTTTTTAACAACTCCCAAGAGATCTTGTGAATGTTAATGCACTGAAAACCAATGTTTAATCATTATTATTGATGATATATAATCATATATTCACCTAGATTTACTATATGTATGGCACTAGTACTACACTTTGTTGCCACTTCACAGTCTTTATGCATATGGATGTTTCCATTAATATTTGTGTTCCAGGGAAAAGCCAAATATAAGAGTAATCAATGGATCAAGTGTCATAAATGTAGATCCATTAATTTAGGGGATAACTGTATTTAAATTTTTCATTTGGGGAGGTATATCGTCGTATATCGTCGTACATATGGTCGGAATTTTATTTTTACAGTGATTTCCAAACGTATACCCGAAGATATACCTCCCCAAATGAAAACTTTGAATTTTGAATATGGTTATCCCCATTCTAATGCACTTCTGCAGTTTGGTCTCAAAGGACCTCGGACAGTCATAATGAAGGATTGCCCATAAAAATGACTAGAGAAAAGTTTCAAAGAAAAGGATATTTTTCTATGAAAAAGATAGTAAGTTCAACCCTCGACTTAACCACAAAAGCAGTTTTCTCATTGGACAAGTACCAATTAAAAAATATGGGTTGAAAACTCTGTTTTTGCTATTCAACATATAGAAAATAGAAAAAGTTTTACTGAAGTGCTTCCCCCCCCCCTCCCCCCCCCCCTCCGTAAACTAATCCTTTTGCAGACAGTTGTAGTTTAACAATTCACATATCATATAAAAATGGCATGAATGGTCACGAGGGGGGAACACTGTCGAAATGCTCAAAAACACTTTAATATTATAAAAACTCATTAGAAACTTATTTTGTAAAAACCTGTAGGTAAATATCAATTTGCAATGGCATGTATCAGGGCTTTAGTTATGAGTGCTTATAAAGTAATTGATTGTCTCATTTCTAAACCAAACATGTGTTGAGGGTACTCGAAAGAACCGTCTCAATGAGACGGTTCTTTTAAGCACCAAATTATAGGCTAAATCTGATGTGTAAGAAAATTTTAAAGATTTTACGCTAAAAACTGTGTTTATCTATACTACGATTAATACAGTATGCAGATATGATACACCTCAGTGCACAAGTCAAACTGGTTGACCTTGGAACATTACAGGTAATAGTCAAAAGTAATTGACAGCACACTTCTTTAGATGAAACAATGAAATCGTTTCAATCCGAATTTTATGCAAACGCATCACTTTCGTCTCAAGTTTTATGCCGCAAACATAATATTTACATGTATTTAGGTGAATACTCGACGAAACTTTGATTTTCTGTGAAATAAAATTTGGTCACAAAAAGAACCCCCACCCCTAAACCCTAGAGTCCTGGCATAATTATGCAATATTTTCTAAATATTTTTTTTGCTAGGTGCATAAAATGTAAGGGTTTGATTTAAGCACAAAACTATAGTTGTCAGTTAAGCATTATCCTAGCCATAGGCTGTCAAAATTTGGGCAGATTGAATAGGAAACTGTCCAAGGTCCTTGGAGTGTTGCAAGCAGCATAATGCCGCAAGTCACCCAATGAAATGTGACGTAATAAATGATGTCAAACTGTTTTCTACAGTATATTGCAGGATATACTGTCGCAAATTTTTGATGTTATCCAATCAGACGTCATTTTACAAAAGGAAGTGCATTAGAATGTATTATAATGGTATTGAAACAACCAGTAGTCTGCAGTTTGCATATTTAATTTATACCATCTAGTTGACATTACCACAGCATTTGATCGTGTCCTTCAGAAGTTTATCTGGTGGGCCCTGAGAAAGCTAGGTGTTGAGGAATGGATTGTGCGATTAGTCCAGGGAATGTATGCTAATGCGCCAAGCCGGGTTCGTGTTGGCGAGGGTTTCAGCAAGGAGTTTGAGGTGAAGGTCTGAGTCCACCAGGGATCTGTACTCCGTCCCTTGCTCTTCATCATTGTGCTGGAGGCCTTGTCACGTGAGTTTCGGGCTGGTGTTCCCTTGGAGGACCTATATGCAGATGATCTTGTCATCATTGCTGACTCTCTAGAGGAATCTGTCAGGGGGCTCTTGATATGGAAAGAAGCCATGGAGAAGGGGTTGAGGGTAAATGCAGTAAAGACAAAGGTCATGATCTGTGGTACAGGCCTGGAGCTCTTGCAGAATTCAGGCGATTACCCATGCGCTGTCTGTCGTACATGAGTAGGCAACAACAGCATCTATTGCAATGGCTGCAAACTTTGGGTGCATAAGAAATGCAGTGGGCTACAACGACTGACACCAAATCCTAATTATAGGTGTGCACGGTGCATGGGAAATGCCCACCCTATTGATGGCAGGCCACAGAATGAAGTCCAGGTCGGACCTGATAAGCTGGAGGTGGTAGCTTCCTTCTTCTACCTGGGTGACATGCTTTCTGCTGGTGGAGGCTGTGAAATAGCGGTCACTACTCGTGTGAAAACAGCCTGGAAGAAGTTCTGGGAGCTACTACCAGTTCTCACATCCCGCCACCTCTCTTACAAGACACGTGGCCATGCATACATTGCGTGCGGAGCGCCATGCTACATGCCAGTGAAACTTGGCCACTGACCAAGACAAACCTGCAGCGCAATGACAGGGCCATGATCAGATCAGAGAGATCTGCAGCATCAAGCCAGAGGACGTGGCCACTGTAAGGTCAAGCGACTTACTGGCAAAGCTTGAGCTTGATGACCTCAACCTCATTTTGAGAGAGACAAGGCTTCGCTGGTTTGGGCATGTGGAGCGTTCTAGTGGTGCAATCAGAACAGCATGTGATATACTGATTGATGGCAGGCGGGTGGCAGGGAGGCCCAAGCTAACTTGGAAGAAACTGACAGAGAGAGACTGTTGTGAGTGGAAGCTCACCAAAGTTGACCCTCAAGAGAGGAGCACCTGGAGATCAGGTGTGCGATCTGCTATGCGAGCAGCTAGCCAGTTACCTAGAAAGGGGCCCACTGGTGTGGATGATGCCCCTGCACCTGCACGTTAATCAAAAATCCGATTTTGATATGATGATGATGATGACAGAGTTGCCCATAAATTATCAATCTTTGTTTTTTCTGTTCTCATGCCAACAAACACTATTGGTTTATGTTTCTGGCATAGTGGCCCGTAACAAGAATATTGAAGGTACCAAATCCATGTCTTAACAGCATGTGAATTTCTTTGATAATACATGGGTTTTGTGCCAGCTGATACATGACAGTTAAAAGCTTGTGACACAGATATTTATGCAATAATTCAAAGATATAAGATAATAACTCACTTTAAGACTTCTGCCTCTGTCCTTGTTTAGGAACTCCTGAACCTGATAAAGCTGTTTGTAGTTCTCCTCTTCTCCATACTGCGCCCAGAAATGACCACACTCTATCACCTAAACAGATTTAGTCATATTTGTTTAATGGTCTAAACAACAATTATAGGGATGTTTGGCAGAGAAAATACTAGACAGGAAAGAAAAGAGTGAGTTAACTCTTCGACTAAATGAGCCTCGACATGTGATTTCCAAAAATGTGGCATTTTGACAAGTGTAGACTCAGCCGTGCCTATGCAGCCTCCTTTTAAGCTTAGAACCTCCAAATGATGTTCAGTCAATAGCTTAACACTCATGAAATCTTCAAGTGACTAGCAAAGGATCTGATCAGACTGTGCGTATGCGCAGGCTGATCTGAGACTTTGCTTGTCGCACATACCACATTGTTGGAAATCTCATGCTGCGGCTCAAATGTCATCTACTCTGTAGCAAACAGTGTGGATCCATATCAGACTGCTCCTCAAGGAGCAGTCTGATAAGGTTCTACACTGTTTGTCTGTATGCCGAAATTAGTCCTTGACATAAGCATTTACATGCAGCAGACAACATTTTCAAATGCATTTTTTTTGTAGCAGGCGAAGGATTAGACCCCTTCCCTCCTAGGCCTGTAGCAAAACCATCATGCACAATCCCCTTCAGCACCTGTTGCAAGCGGAGAAGTATTAGTCAAAGGAGAAATTTTACAGTGATAAAGCATCCTATATACCATCATTGGGATTTGAAAATCACAATCATCATTCATAATTTGTGCAATGAGAGTACTGTTTTTGTTTGTTTGATTTAATTCTTTACATCCAATCAACAATCTTTCAGTTAAACAGGAATGGGTCTTCCTGGGTTGAACCAGTACTAAGCTAGGATAAATGTGTCTTGCTCAAGGACCACAACGCAGTGACGCCGGTGAGGCTCGAACTCGCAGCCCTTTCGGTCTCAAGTCAAGCACTCTACCACTGAGCCACTGCGCTCCCATGAATGTACTGTTAAATGGAATATAATAGTGATTTTTTCTAGGACATGAACAAAAGTTACACAAAAACTTGGGCGTTAAAATGAGCCAAGTATTAATCGGCTTTTTGGGGTCACTGACTAGCCATGCCCAAAACTCATTCCTATCTCTGCTAGCTTTACAAGAGACCGGGATATTGCATACCATGTGGCGATACAGTGACCGAATAGCGGTATAATAAAAGTTTGATTGTTCATGCATATAAATGCACTAAGAAGGACACATAAAAATAAAATATGCTTACATGAACTTTAGTCAAAGTATGTAATATTAAATCATAGTTGACAAATACTATTTTAAATGCAATTTCACACCTGTCTGATCCAAGATTGCTTGTTGGAATGGTAAAACCACAGACTGCTTGTGAGTGGGATGAAGAGTGGCCTGGTCTATGGGTATGCCTTTTTTCATTTTTGTCACAGAATTTCAACAAAATCTTTAAGAAGTTAGTGCGGAAACAACATTTACAGTCTTTATCTTGTCTATTTCTGTAAAAATTTATGTTCATGGAGTTCTGGTTCTTTGCTTGACTAAAATTTCATGCTTTTGTTGTTGTCTACAGAATTTTTCAAAATTATTTTTTTTTTTCAAAAAATTCTTTCAGGAACACTATCAGAGTGCCAAATGGTTTAGATCCAGGTCATCGGTCCTCATCTGGATCCAAACTGTTTGCAAAGGTTATCAGCAGACAACAAAAGTCACCACTAGCAAGGAAAGAGCTAAGCAACATTAAATTGTGTTACCATCCGTCTTGCTAGGCTGAGCAAATTATTTTTAAGATGTCTGAAAAAAATCTGTGAGAATTAATTACCTCTGTTATACATATGGAGACAATATCTCTGGCAGGATCTGGGGGTGGTACGTGGACTCCCATCCTAGAGGTTCCTGGCTCATGGACCACTTGACTTACTCCAGTCAGTCTGGATATAAACAGCAAAATAGATGTGGCCTATATTACCCCCTTCAGTTTGTTTGTTTGTTTTGTTGCTTTACATCCCAAGTCAACAGCTATGGTAATGGCGGGACAGTCAGTTCACCTAACCACACTTGTTCCTGGGCAAGCTTGAACAAGCAGTTAACAAGTACTTCGTGCACATACTTTCGCTTGTAGCTGACAACAACCCTTCTTGAATGATTCAGCGGAAGGGAGGAATATGACCGTAGAAATTATTTCATGACCAATCTCCACGAAAGTATGGGACCGGGCCGGGATCCAACTCGCGACCCCTGGATCTACAGTCAGACTCACATCTGTTGTCAGACACGTTACCCACTGCGCTACATGGCCCGGTTTACCCCCTTCAGGGTTCCCACAGAAATTCAAAAACACAATTCCATGATTTTCCCATGATTTTCCATTATCAACAATGTTATTTCCATGACTATTCAATGCAAAGGCTCCAACCTCCCTTTTAAATGGCATCTTCACCACACTACACATAAATGGGGAATGTAGCAACAGTAATGTATTTAAATAAGCATGCTTGTAGACCATGCATGCATTTAACATAATTATAACTTGAAACCACTAATAGCCAGAAAACTAGCTGTCAGACACACATGTTTTGTGTGTCTGACAGCTAGTTTTCTGGCTACTGGTGGTTTCGTCAAATTATTTCACAAAATTCCATGATTTTTCCATGATTATTCAGGTTTTTTTCAAATTCCATGATTTTTCCATGAATGGATTTCCAGGTTTTCCTTGATTTCCAGAGCTTGTGGGAACCCTGCCCCTTTATATTCTAACAGATTCTTCCTTCTGGCTTGATACAATAAACTTGGAGTAGTCAATTATATTATATCAAGGAAATATGGGTTATAACTTGCAAACAAACTATTTCTTTCTCTTTGAAGATTGTTTTTGTCTTAGCAAACATTGAAGTCCCTTATGAAATGCTGCCTTATGCAGCATTTCATCTGGATCTTCACTGTTTGTCAAAGTGTGCATTTCAGAGTCACTAGTATACTAAATTACTAATGGACAAGACAAAGATCTTAATGACAAATGGTAGCTTAATCCTTTACCCCATGCTATATTTAGAACATTGCAACATTTTCTATAAATTATTCAAATTTTCAAATATTTTCCAAAAAATGTATTTTACTTTTCAATTGTTTTGAAAATTTTGTGGAAAATGGAACCTTTGCTCCTTAGGAGCAAATGTTCCATATTTCTAAACATTTTAAAAAATCTTATATATCAAAGGCGTCCATGGGCTGGTGTGGAGTGGAGTAAAGGGTTAAAGAAGGTCTAAAGTATTGCAGAATGCTCCCGTAAGAGCATTCTGCAATACCTTTGACCTGCATTAAGCAATAATCGACCTTGAAAAACAATTTTTGGTCTTCTTTTTGAGTGGTCGTTTCTGACAGGTTTTACTGTAGAGACTAGTGAGTTTAGTGCAAGTTCAAAATTCTAAAATCCTGACCATCCTACAAAGTATTAAAAAATTAACCTAAAATGAATTATTGTCTTTAGATAAATTGCAAATATAAGTTTGTTATCTGCTAAATTAAGGATTTTGAGGCTGACTTTCTACCAAAAGAAAGCCAGCAATTCAGGGGGTGATCTTGTGAAGTTGTTTTGTTTCTTTCACAAGATTTGCTTGGGCCTACTGATTACATGGGTGAAAGTTCAAAATTTAAAAAATCCTGAACTTTCGAAATTCAAAACTTTGAAACATGCAGTATGCCTACAAAACAGTAACTATTTCAAGTTTAAATGGTCAATGGTTTTAAAACGTACTGAAAATACACCAGAGGCTTTTTTAATCTGCCTAATTCAGCATTTTGAGGCTGACTTTCCATGGAAAGTCAGCCTCAAAATCCTGAATTGAGGAATAATCCTGGAATATTTCACCCATGCTTTATTTGCTTGATTTGATTCTTTACATCCCATCAACAATCTTTCAGTTATGTAGGGAAGGGTCCAGTACTAAGCTAGGATTAATGTGTCTTGCTCAAGGACACATTTAAGTGATGCCGGTAAGGCTCAAACCCACGAGCCCTAGGTGAGTCTTTCACCAATGTGATTAACCTTAAAAAGCTTCAATTTACCTGTTTCTGCGAAGTTGTCCTGGTTGTATGGAAAGTCAGCCTCAAAATCCTGAATTCAGGAATAATCATGAAAATCACCCAATTGATTACCCTTAAAGCTTCAAATTACCTGTTTTTGTGAAGTTGTCAGTCAGCCTCAAAATCCTGAATTTAGGAATAATCCTGAAAACTTTCACCCATGTGATTAACCTTAAAAAGCTTCAATTTACCTGTTTGTGCGAAGTTGTCCCGGTTGGAGCATTTTGTCTTGAGCCTCCTGTAAACTCTGAAGTTTAATTCTGGCATCATCTGTAGAGTATAGGTCTACCACAACAGGCATTCTTAGCTGTCTGTACAAATATATTTCATTATTATACAGGGTTCCCACACAAATTCAAAAACACAATTCCATGTTTTTCCATGATTTTCCATGATCAACAATGTAATTTCCTAACTTTTTAATGTGCAGACTCCAACCACCCCTTTTAGCACCAATTTCACCACACTGAGCATAAATGTGGAATGCGCCAACAACAGCATGCTTGTAGACCATGCATGCATTTTGAAATAATAAAAACTTGAATCCACCAGTAGCCAGAAAACTAGCTGTCAGACACACAAGTGTCCGACAGCTAGTTTTCTGGCTACTGGTGGTTTTGTCATATCATTTCTCAAAATTCCATGATTCTTCCATGATTATTCAGGATTTTTCAAATTCCATGATCTTTCCATGCATGGAACTTTTTTTAAGTGATTTTCCAGGTTTTCCATGATTTCCAGAGCATGTGGGAACCCTGTTTCAATATTGCACTTGTCCTGCAGGATGAGTGACTTACAATTTTCACTCATCCCGCAAACCGATGCACTCTTCCTTTAAAAGGGTATGCAATAAAGAATATAAGATAGTAATATGTAATATGACTTCCTCGAGTAATTCTTTCAAAAGCACTCATCCTGTAGGATGAGTGCTTTGGGAAGAATCACTTATACTTTCTAGATTTCACTTGTAATTACGAGTGGAGGAGAGGAATTTTTGTCCCCTATATAAAACATAACACCGTTTTCATGCTGGATAAATTTTCTTATTTTCCATTGTATGTTTTTTTTTATCAAAATTAAGTTACAAAGTGGAAATGATGAAGCCAACTAAATTAAATCTTGATTTGTATTTGTATGAAGTGTGATCAAGCCATCTTAAATGATTTTAAGTTAAGGAGCGGATACAATTAAATTTCAAATTCTACTATTTTCAGATCCAAAGGGCAATAGCTATAAAAATAGGCAATCCAGGGTTAGAGTTCTTAGTGTAAGCATATCCTCTAATCTAGATTAATATTTGTGAGAAGTTTCATGAAGACAGCTTGATCTTTTTTCAAGTAATAAAGCGCACATGATTTCGTGACAGATAGATGCCCGGGGAAAAACAATGTCTCCCTACCCTAAAGGAGGGGTGGGTGGTGGTGCATAACTATTATGCACTCTTACCTAGATGCGTGCATATATGAATATGAAGACAAAATGGCAAACAGTGAAGACTGTAATTATAAGAAGCCATCTATAATGAGCATACACTGTTTACTAAATCCTGTTTCAACACTTACAGTAAATGTGTTACATATATACTGTCGTGCCAACCCAGAGTGACAGTGACGTAATATTTTGTTTACAATTATTGAGTAAAACATTAACTTGTACATTCCACTTGAGCTAACACGAATCAATAGATCACTTGTGTATTAATCCTATCCTGCAGATAGGATTAATACACAATTGATCTATCGATTCTAAGTCCCAGAGAACTTTGTAAACAAAAACATGAAGTCACTGTCACTCTTGGCTGGCAGGACAGTAGCAACTTACTTCATTTTGCAGGCCATGTAAACACCATTGTGTACCTTGGACTTCTCATTTGGTTTCCATGGAAACTCTATGTAGGCTCTGAAAAAATATATATTCAGGTAACATGAAATTTTTGTTCTGAACTTTCAAGAACACAGAGCCCCGCCTATAACTAGCAGCAGTTGTGTTCCTTCTTTGTACAAAAACAGACGATTCACACGTTATCAAACTTTAATTGTGCCAAATCTTCATGAAGAGTTCTAAAATTTTGTTGTTTGCTGCAGTCATGAATTAGAGGATAACCATATTCAAACTTTTCATTTGGGGAGGTATATCGTCAGATGTATGGTCGTAAATTTAAGATGTACGGTCGTAAATTTAGTTTTACAGCGACCTCAAGGGAGCCGTAAGACGCAATTTCCGATCGCACATACGACAATATACCTCCCCCAAATGAAAATTTTGAATATGGTTATCCCCATTCTAATGCGTTTCTGCAGTAATTCAAATTGAACTATTTTGAAGTAAATAATGATGTCAAACTATTTCCGACATACTTTCGTAAATTTTGATGTTATCCCATCAGACGTTATGTTACTCAATTTTAATGCTATTAAATTAGCCTTACATTTCTTTAATTGGCATTTTTAGTAAGTTTGAAATATCAAACCTTAATTGCTTCAAAGCTCAAGGAAGATATCTCCAATTTTGTTGTTTGCTGCAGTCATACATGTATGACGTTTTAATGCTATAAAGGATGTACCCACAACATATGTTTCAGTTGAGAAATAAGAAACTTTTTTGGGGGGTACGCACTCTTAACTGAGGGCCTGTGTATTTTCAAAGAAGCTACCTGAAAAGAGTGTTGCATGCAAACAAAAAAGGTGCAGACCAGCCTGTTGCATCTGTGCAGTCTGATCAAAGTCTTTGATATTGTCTTTCAAGAAAGTATATCATATCTTGTGCCATATGCTAAATTTCAATATTCTAGCTAGTCTCTGTAGCTAAGCAGGCAGGCATGCACATGCTTGTCTCAGCCTTCATTCCTGGTCTCAGTGGTCTGTGCCATAAGCACCAAAATATTTTAATCTTACTGTAGGGGTATTCAGTATCACCGAGATTGATCCTACCTGGTTTCCTCAAAGTAGGCTTTAGGATTGACTTCACACTTCCTGAACTGGTCTTACCTTGTTTCCTCAAAGTAGGCTTTAGGATTGACTTCACACTTCCTGAACTGGTCTTCCAACTGTTCTTTGTACAATGTTCCTTGATTTGAAGGGAGGCCTTTCACCTGAAAAATGCAATTATTTGTTGTTTGAGTATAATATCAGGGTTCATACAGGCAAGTTTGTGTAAAATTCAAAGACTTTTCAAGGACTTCTAAAAGACTTTCCTACTGTTTTCAAGGACTGAAAACTAATGAAAAATACTGGTTTACACTTTAAAATTCTACTTCTGAAATGCTAGAGTCAATTACTAAAGATATTAGTTTTAGAAAATCAGTGTAAAATAATGGTGCCTTTATTTGGTGCAGCATATGCTGCACCAAATAAAGGCACCACAATTTTATACTGATTTAGGCCTCCAAAAAACAGTGCTGAATCCTCTTGCAAATGGTAAAATTCTAGGACTTTTCAAGGCCTTTGAGTGTGTTTCAAGTACTTTTCAAGGCAAACATATTTTAAAGGATTTTTCAAGACATTCCTGTTTATTCAAGTACTTTTCAAGCCTGTGCAAACCCTGAATATGCAGCTCTTCTGAGAGGAAGTCTGAAAGTCACTGATTTAACCACCTCTCAGTCAGAAGTCTGACTGGATATCATTGACAAACACATTGTTAGCAGATCTAAATGGTTTCTACCCAGTTGGCAATATATTAGGGATAGACAACAGGCGATTTCTGGAGTTTTCCATTTTTTAACCCATAAAGCGCCACCTATAATTTGCAGCAGATGACAATTTAAAATTTTGCTGCTTTTTCAAAAAAATAACAATTAAGGCATGGTATTTCATGAGAATTGTCTGCTGGCAGACAATTCTCATGAAATATCATACCTTATTTTTTTCGAAAATTAGAATGGAAAGATGTCCCAAAATTAGTCCTCTGCTGCAGTCGTGATTGGCGCTTTAAGGGTTAAAAAATAATGTAGGCTCGGCTATGTACTTTTGTATAGGTAGGTATGCATTTACATCCTCCAGCATTAGGGCACATAAGTTGAAGAATCTGTTGAATCGTTTGTGTTGAAGCTTTATGTCTCAGTCAATAATTTTTCAGTCATGTTGGGACTTTTTTCTGTCTTGTCAAAGTACCTGTTTACTATTTCAAGTATACAAAGTGATAAGAGTGGCTTTGCTGTGTAAAGGACATTTAAGAAAGAACAACTCATTAGACAAAATCATATCTACATCCTTCCATCTTTGACATGAAATTAATATTATTAATGATTTGAAAGTATAAGGTATATGTTACTTTGTGATAACTATGAAAGTAAAGTAGGTGTCTCACCATGACAGTGTTCAATGGATTTCTTCCTGAGAGAGACTTGAGGGACTCCATTTCATCAATCTCGCCTCTAATGAAATAGTTGGGATAGAAAGCTCCACTTATCACAACCTGTAAATGAGAGAGTCAAGAATCTAGATTAGAACAGAGGCATAGATAAGGCACTTTTTCTATCAAAAACTAGAACATATATTTCATGATTAGTCTTCGCTGTGTTCATGAAGAAAGCCTGGTTCCTTAGATACCCACTGACTGCACAGCAAAGTGATCAGACTGGGTGGATACACAGACTGATCTAAGTCTTAACTGGAAACACTCATTTTGTTGGTTTTGTCATGTCATGGTTCAATTAAGGATTGAAATTTCATATTTTAAGCTTGCACTGGATGATGAAAAACATTAGCTATTTTAATGTCTGTGAAGCCCCAAAGATGAAAAACATTAGCTATTTTAATGTCTGTGAAGCCCCAAAGGGCTTCACAGAAATATTTAAATAGCTCATGTTTTTCATCATCCAGTGCAAGCTTAAATATGAATTTCAATCTCTATATCATCCTACATTATCAATCAAATTTACTAAATTATCTTCCACCAAACCCCATCAGGTATCCTTATAGAATGCAATATTTCATTTATAACGGAGGTGTTGGAACAGCCAGGTAGTAAAACTCGTGAACATGACGTCCTGGCATTACGTGAATGACGTCACGCAAATGTCGATAAACAAAGAACCTTAATGGCTGACGTTGACACTACTCCACCTAGAGGCGCAGTTTAGATCAGATGACATTCCAATGTTTTGCATCGAGAAATGCAAGCAGCCAGAAATGTCGGTTTCATCTAAGTCAACTGCACTGAGAATGTAAATATATGTTGATGAAGCCAACTAAAATATTCCCCATCATGTATAATTTTAACAAAGGGCTTTCTACAACTGACGCTGGCTACTGGGTGATATGAACAATTTTCAAACTTTAACTTATTGTTCTGTGCTGTCTAGTAATCACTGTGTATTCACTTCATAAGATTTTTCAGTTATATAAACATTAAACAATGACATAGAGCTTTAGATTGAGTAAATTTCAACACAAAGACACAAATGAAAAAAGTCAATAAGCAATGCTTATTAGATACCCCCCGCACAGTAAGAGTCAGTGAAAAAACTTAGCATGTTATAGTTCAAACCAGCAGACCTTAGTTTTGAAAAGAAGATTTCAGTAGAATCTGTGCAAGCAAAAATTATTTTTTCCACACCAAACTCCTTCATGCATATGTTCAATGTGTCTACATTGTATCAGCAAAGTATCAAATTGCTCCATCAAAAGCTGTGGTAGAAGTAGATCGGACCATGAAGGCACTATGCATGCATATACAAAAGCCATATAAGGGAATAATTGGCTAAGTTCTCATATCTGTCATTTTGTCAAAAATTATTTTTTCTGTACCAAACTTCTTCATGCATATGTTCAATGTGTCTACATTGTATAGGCAAAGTATCAAATTGCTCCATTAAAAGCTGTGGTAGGAGTTGATCGGCCCATGAAGGCACCGTCAATGCTTATACAAAAGCCTTATTAGGGGAAAATTGTCTAAGTTCTTACAGCTGTCATTTTGTCAAAAATTATTTTTTCTGAACCAAACTCCTTCATGCATATGTTCAATGTGTCTACATTGTATAGGCAAAGTATCAGATTGCTTCATCAAAAGCTGTGGTAGGAGTTGATCGGCCCATGAAGGCACCATCTATGCATATACAAACACCTTATTAGGAAAAAATTGTCTAAGTTATCATAGCTGTCATTTTGTCAAAAATTATTTTTTCTAAACCAAACTCCTTCATGCATATGTTCAATGTGTCTACATTGTATAGGCAAAGTATCAAATTGTTCCATCGAAAGCTGTGGTAGAAGTAGATCGGACCATGAAGGCACCATCAATGCTTATACAAAAGCCTTATTAGGGGAAAATTGTCTCTAAGTTCTTACAGCTGTCATTTTGTCAAAAATTATTTTTTCTGAACCAAACTCCTTCATGCAATTGTTCAATGTGTATACGTTGTATAGGAAAAGTATCAAATTGCTCCATCAAAAGCTGTGGTAGGAATTGATCCGCCCGTGTATGGCCTATAATAGCTAGCATAAGCATAAAACCCTATATAAAAAGCCATTTAGAACTACAAAGGGAAATAACTCTAGTGGAATTGGCCCCTAGCCCTTTTTTGTTTTAAGTATTTGTCTTGCATATATGGACATGTTTGCAAGGTTTGATGAAAATCTAGCGATGACTCTTGAAGATATTAAGGAAACAAAACGTTACAGACGGACGGACGCATGGACAACGTGAAAACAGTATACCCACCACAATCAAAGTTTGTAGCTTGTTGATGAAGTGGTCAATGTGACCTTGACCTTGAACATACTTAGCTGGATCACATAAGTGACTAATTGTCTTGTTATTGGGGGCCACTTGTGCTCAAGCAAAACAAAAATCTGACGAAACATGAGAAAGTTATGCAATAACTGCATTTTTGAAAGGAGCTTTTCTGAACTTCTGAAGCTGTCCATTTCATCACAGTAGCAGACTCTTATATTATATACATATTAAACTAAAAGCACCAAAAAATGCTCTGCCAATGTAATACTTCCCTACACAAATGATTTTCCCCTAGGCAGCTCTAGATATGTTGTATCACACTACAGAGCCCCTTTTAACAAGCCGTTGCAAAACCATTTGCTACAAAAGGCTCTGTTAGGGTTGCCTTATGCAACCAGTCTCTACTTAAAATTTTTTTGAAGAATCTATATACAGTTTCTGTAGCAAATCAGACAGGTTTGATACCTACCCAGTTATTTTGGTTTGGTTTAATGATTCACATCCCAGTCAACAGCTATGGTCATGGCGAGATGGAGCTACCCAGTTGTGAACTCTGGAACAGGTTTCCCTGAGAAAAGTCTTTCATATTAATATCTAACTCTTTGCATGCTGGGTAATTTTTCATGTTTTGGCCGTCTAATGACTTTTTTTCAAAATAAACTCTTTCAGGAACACTATCAGAGTGTCAGAGTGTTTGGATCCAGATCAGGACAGACATTCTGTTGGTCCTGATCTGGGGCCAAACTGTTTGCAAAGGTTATCAGCAGACGACAAAAGTTGCCGCTAGCAAAGAAATAATTGATTTGTTTGTTTTGTTTATGTTGATGCTTTACATCCCAGTCAACAATCTTTCAGTCATGTCTGTTTTCCTGTCTTCCTGTGTTGAACCAGTACTAAGCAGAGTATAAAGTGACTTGCTCAAGGACACAAAAACTAGAGGACCTGAAGGTCCTGAGGCGCTCACCTGATCTCCTTAATAATTTTAAAACACGTCAAGGTCAACTACAGCTTATAATGAAACATATTTTGTTTTACCATATATGGGGGGTTGCAGCCATTTTGGTCCAGTAACCTAAACAATCTAATAGCCCAGTGATTTCTGAGAAAAAGATGTTTAGATAGGTATGTGGTGGTCCAAATGTGTGGCCTTGGATTTAAGGTCACAGGTCAGCTTGACATTTGGTATTCCATTGTCTCATTAGGTTAAACATTTCTCACAGGTATTATGATTTCGGCTAAAACTGTTATAGAAAAATGAACATTTTAAGATTTTCCCGTTATAATTGCATTAGGAATCAAATTTGACACTGCCATCAAGTAGGTCAAGGTTAACCTAGATTCATCATTTGTGCAAACCTGGTAGGGACCACATCACCAATGGTATATAGTAAGTCCCAAGGCCATTGGCGTTTTGGTTCCAGAGAAGAAGATATTTAAATAGTTTTTACCATATATCGGCGTGGCGGCCATCTTAGTCATGTGACCATAACAATTTGTACAAATTTTGGCTAACCAATCATAAGGAGTCCTCATATGAAATTTGAGTTCAATTGGCCTAGTGGTTCCTGAGAAAACTAAGCTTAAATATGTTGATGGGACTCCACTATTAGCGACCTTGGCTGAAAGGTCAAAGGTCAACCTTGACCTTTAAAACTTATTTATAGACACTACATTGAATATATCAAGTGAGAATAATGACTGGCTTCCACAGTATTCAAAAAAACAACTTTTCTAGAAAATTCCCATTCAAATGCATTAGGGAGCAAATTTGACCTTGACGTTAAGTAGGTCAAGGTCATCTTAGGATCATCATTTGATCAAACTGGGTAGGCCCCACATCCCCAATGCTACATACCAAGTTTTAAGGTCACTGGCCTTCTGGTTCTGGAGAAGAAGATTTTTAAAAGGTTTTTACCATATATGGCCTTGGCGGCTATCTTTGTCATGTGACCAAAATATTTTGTATAAATTTTGACTCACTTATCATAAGGAGTCTTCACATGAAATTTGAGTTCAATAGGGCAAATGGTTTGTGAGAAAACTATGTTTTAATATATTGATGGGACCACAATATGAGTGACCTTAGCTGAAAGGTCATGTGAAAAATATTGCCTCATTAGTTAAAACATATCAAGTAAGAATAATGACTTTGGCTCCAACAGTATTAAAAAATCAACTTTTCAAAAAAATTCCCATTTAAATACATTAGGAAGCAAATTTGACCTTGATGTTAAGTAGGTCAAGGTAAACCTAGGATCATTATTTGACCAAACTTGGTAGGCCCCACATCCCCAATGCTACATACCAAGTCTCAAAGTCATTGGCCTTCTGGTTCTGGAGCAGAAGATTTTAAAAGTTTTTTTTACCATATATGGGCGTGGCGGCGATCTTTTTCATGTGACCAAAATGTTTTGTATAATTTTTGGCCAACTTATCACAAGGAGTCATTACATGAAATTTGAGTTCAATTGGTCCAATGGTTTGTGAGAAAACTAAGTTTTAATATTTTGATGGGACCACAATATGAGCGACCTTGGCTGAAAGGGCAAAGGTCAACCTTGACCTTTGTAACTTATTTATAGCCATTGTTTCATAAGTTTTAACATATCAAGTAAAAATAATGACTTTGGCTTTAACAGTATTAAAAAAATCAACTTTTCACAAAAATTCCCATTTAAATGCATTAGAAAGCAAATTTGACCTTGACGCTATGTAGGTCAAGGTCAACCTAGGATCATTATTTGAACAAACTTGGTAGGCCCAACACCCCAAACGCTACAGACCAAGTCCCAAGGTCATCAGCCTTCTGGTTCTGGAGAAGAAGATTTTTAAAGGGTTTTTACCTGGACCATTTGAACAAACTTTCGTTCCTGCGTCCTAAAGAGTCTCCATATGAAAGGATCATTGACGTTTTCGGCCTTATACGCCTATTTTTCTGATTCCCAGAATGCTGCTTTTGAGCTTCGCGTGTGGTGCATGTAGTATCAGTGCAATAGGTGAATCTAATGGCAAGGGCCAGCTAGCAAACGTTTTCAAAATTCCTACACACTCGAGAGTTATGGCGGGTAGAAAGGGGTGGGGGTCTGAAATTTCATGAAAATAAAAATTGCTTTAAAAAGTGATTTCTGCACTTTTTCTTGATTTATTTGGTAGACATGGTGATATCTATTGAACATACCATATGCAGAGTATTAACGAATCACGATAATTAATAAAATTGTTTTAAAAACAAAATATGTTTTGTAATTATAAAATGATTTTGGGGAGATAATTTAGAAGTTACCTGTACATTTTTGACTACATGTACCGTAGATAATACAAAACTGAAAGCTCAACAAAAGAAATAAATATTTTTGAAGGAATGAAAGTGTCCCATTTAGCATTGGATAGTAAAACTGAATCTCACTAGATCCTTTGAATATTACTTTTGCTTTGTTTGAAGGACATAGCATGTTAAATGTATTTAAAGTGTCCGAATATTTATGGTATACATACACATGTATACATATGAGACAATATATTGAACACTAAAGTATTTACCTGTTATAACTCTGCATGCCAGTGGATAATTTTGTCGTCTGCCAATAGCCTTTTGCAAACAGTTTGAACCCAGATGAAGACCAACAGAATGTCGGTCTTGAACTGGATCCAAACTGTTTGACACTCCAATGGTGGTCCTGGATGGTTTATTTTTAAAAACTTAATTTTGAAGAAAGTCAGCAGACGAAAATAAAAACATGAACAATTCCCTAGCATGCAAATAGATAAGTACAGGACGTTTGCAAAAGAATGCTTTTGCTGGCACACAGGGGGGAATGATATTTTAAAAAATGTTTTCGGATTTCTATATATTTTAATGTAAAGCTGATTGTTCTACCCAAAATTTTACAGCTTTGAAGCATTTAATATCAAAAACGGATTTCACAGTCATAAAGTACTCAGGCCAGGGTAGCTTCAAGGTGAAGAAAGGGACGATTAGCTAACTTTTTTTTACTGAAAACCATAGGCATTTACCCATAGGAAGTGTCAATGATCCTTTGAGTTTAATTGGCCCAGTGGTTTCAGAGGAGAAGATGTTTGAAAATGTTGACAGACAGAGGACGGATGGACGCCGGAGTTACTGGTATACTATTAGCTCACCAATGAGCCTTCGGCTCAGGTGAGCTAAAAATGCCTCTGGTTAGTCTCTAACTAGCAACCCTTTGATCCAAAGTCTAACATTCTACCAACTGAGCCACTGCACTCCTGGGAAGAGTTGATTACATCTCTCTTACTTTTAAGAGCAATCTCTCTTGATCTGGTGAGAAATTCTTCTTGTAGTGAGGGGGATTCTTGGGTCTGTGGATGTTGAACTTCTCCAATCTCTTCTCAACATCCTTCACCAACTCAGAGATCTGAAAATTAACCAGAATTATTACAAACTCAGCCAGACCTTAACTGTAAAAAGTTACCTTTGCAGGTAATATGTCTGTACGTGTTCATTCTACTGTAGCTCTTTGCATGAAGGGTAATTTTTCATGATTTTGTTGTTGTCTGTTGACTTTTTTCAAAATTAACTTTTCAAAAAATTCTTTCAGGAACACTATCAGACAGAGTCAAACTGTTGGGATGCTGATCAGGACCTACATTCCGTCTGTCCAGATCTGGGTCCGAACTGTTTGCAAAGACTATCAGCTGACGACAAAATTCTCGTGTGAACAACCCAGGCCTCGAGGTTATAAACCTTCAGTTTATTCTCAAACTCAAAATAAAGCGCAATGATTGGCTGCTTGCTGACATGTGTCCGCAAGCAGCCAAACATTGCGCTTTATTTTGAGTTTGAGACTGTACTCAAGTTTTATAACTTTGAGGCAAGATCTCCTATTCAGATGCTTAAGTCAGCCATTCAAATTTGAAGGACCAGGCTGTGCTATAACTTCATCGAAACACCTTTTCACTTCATCACAGGTTGTAATCAAGGGAACTAGCTCCAAAATGTGTCAATACAATTTTGCTCCCTCCACACATCCAGTTTCTATCGAGCTAGTACCCTAGACACAAAAATGATAAAAAAGATATGGCTCAAAGAATTCTATCACTATTTCTTTATTAGCAATTGATGAAAAAATCTGGCAATGCTATAGTTTGTAGATATGGTTTAATTTTGTGCTCCTTTAGAATTACCGCTACATGAATTATGCCACAACTTTTAAAAAAGGAATTTGAAAATTCTGCAAGTTTCTGTCAACACGGAGATTTGGACCCAGGATTTTTCAGTGTCTGTCAAATCTATGGCCTTCAATCTCTGAAGCACCATCCCTGGTGAAATCAAGCATGCACAGTAATAATGGTACTTATTGCAAAAGACCTCCATTAAACTACCATGCCGACATATCCAGCAGGGCTAGAGGTCTAAATTTTAACCCAAGTTCACCTTCATCCATACTTTGTGTATGCAAAAAGTACCAAAATCATGAGATGACTCATGTGATAAACCCAGGAAAACCTAACCTCTTTGCCTCCTAGTGTCATCTGCTGATAACCTTTGCAAACTGTTTGGACCCAGATCAGGCCTGACAAAACGTCAGGCCTGATCTGGATCAAAACTGTTTGACACTCTGATGGTATTCCTGAAAGAATTTTCAAAAAAAAAAAATGATTTTGAAAATAACTAGCAGACGACAAAAAGCATGAAAATTTCGCAAGGGACAAAGAGTTAATGTTGCCCTATAAATGTCATGGTTTAAACAAACTCAAAACTGACCTCTTTAAGTCTTCTGATCTGTAAGTAGTATATTTTACCATAGCCCACCTCCCAACCAGCCCCACTTCTCTTGAAAGCACCAGTCTCTCGCTTGTTTAACCAGGATTTGTATGCAATCAAGATAATCTATTCCTTACCAAAAGTTAGTGAAAACTCACCTCTTTAAGTCTCCTGATCTGTAAGTAGTGTTTTACCATAGCCCAACTCACCCCTACTTCTCTTAAAGGCACCAGTCTCTCGCTTGTTTAACCAGGATTTGTAGGCATTCAAGATAATCTATTCCGTACCAAAACTTAGTGAAAAAACTCACCTCTTTCAGTCTTCTGATCTGTAAGTAGTGTTTTACCATAGCCCAACTCACCCCTACTTCTCTTAAAGGCACCAGTCTCTCGCTTGTTTAACCAGGATTTGTATGCAATCAAGATAATCTATTCCTTACCAAAAGTTAGTGAAAACTCACCTCTTTAAGTCTCCTGATCTGTAAGTAGTATGTTTTACCATAGCCCAACTCCCCACCAGCACCACTTCTCTTAAAGGCACCAGTCTCTCTTATATAACCAGAATTTGTATGCAATCAAGATAATCTATTCCTTACTAAAACTAAGTGAAAACTCACCTCTTTCAGTCTCCTGATCTGTAAGTAGTATGTTTTACCATAGCCCAACTCCCCGCCAGTACCACTTCTCTTGAATGCACCAGTCTCTCGCTTGTTTAACCAGGAACTAGGCATTCAAGCTAATCTATTCCTTACCAAAACTTAGTGAAAACTCACCTCTTTCAGTCTCCTGATCTGTAAGTAGTATGTTTTACCATAGCCCAACTCCCCACCAGCACCACTTCTCTTGAAGGCACCAGTCTCCCTCTTGTTTAACCAGGATTTGTAGGCATTCAAGATTGCTAAACAGTCACTTAGGGATCCATCTGCCCAGCCTAACTTGTGCCTGGTAAAATAAAGAAACTCACTTCTAAATGAGCCGCGACATGAGATTTCCAACAATGTGGTATGTGCGACCAGCAAAGACTCAGACCAGCCTGCGCATACGCGCAGACTGATCAGAGCATTTGCTTGTCGCTTGAATATTCTATGATTATTAGGCCACTGACGGAACATCATTTGGAGATTCTAAGCTTAAAAGGTGGTTGCACAGGCTCGTCTGAGTCTACACTGTTCCAAATGCCACATTGTTGGAAATCTTATGTCATGGCTCATATGACAATCAGCAAATTCACAGAGAAAGTGGCATTCCATCAGGGTCAGAATTGTTTGCTTAGATAAACCCCGTCCATTGAAATTTTTGAAGACAGAAATACAATGTACTTTACTTTGACTATTCTGACCCCTTACAAGGTATTTAAGTGACCATCCAAACAAGTTTCATATGAAAATTCCGTCTGCTTTTGTCCCCTGCTGCAAATTTTTGCCAACATTATTTAACAAAGTTAAGTAAAGAGACAAACAGTGTGGATCGAGATCAGACTTTAGGAGCAGTCTGATCTGGGTCTACACTGTTTGCTGGAAAGGCTTCTAAAACATTTCAGCAGACAACAAAAGCAGATGACTTTTGCTGTGATTGGCGTTTTAAGAGTTAGTGTATCAAACATGACAGAAGAAAAAAAAAATTGGAGAAACGCATGGGATTTTGGTACTTATTACAAATGCGCCGCAAAAGACTTCTTTTAACGCCCATGGATGCTGATGTATACTGTTTATAGCGGGACTAGAAGTCTAAATCTTCATCTACAGCCATACTTTGTGAGCAGCTGTATATGAGCAGCAGACTGGAGAGTCCTCGCCTTTGCGCAGGCTCGCCTGAGCCCCTAATGCTCAACAATATGATAAGTACTAAAATGGCTGGCCCAATTATTTCTTTTTAATACCCACATCTTACACCAACAAAAGTTTTCTTGATCAATATTAGAAGCCGAAGAGAACATTGTAATTTTCTAACCTATTTTTACAGAATGCAACAGATTTTTTGCCAAGCCTTCATCTATGCACTTTCTTTGTGTATGCTAGCAGTGGCTGTGAGACCTCACATTTGTGGGGGGTCTTCTAAAATCATTGCTTTTCCCCTATTTGGAAGTACAGAAATATCACATCAGGCCTCCAGGTAAGAGTATGTATTGGAAAATGATTTTCTTTATTTCACATCCAAAACATATGTTGTGGGTACTCAATAGAACCGTCTCAATGAGACGGTTCTTTTGAGCACCCAAAACACATGTTTAAATCAATGGGTTAGAAAATAATTAAAATTTTATGCAAATAAAATTTCCTTATCTTGACCTATGCTCACATGCTTGCTAATATTAATACGTCTTATTCAGAATGCAGAATCTACCAAGTTGGATTACTAAATATTAGTCAGTTAGGCCTGAACAAATAGCATCAACCTAGATCAGGCTGCTCCTTCAAGATCAGTCTGATCAGTGTTTAACACTGTTTTTTGTTCACTTCCAAGAATAATAGGAGCGGCCGTGGCATAGTGGATAAATCGCTTGCCTTGACCTTAGCTGTTGGTGAGACGTTAAACACAACACAATTACAATTACTTCCAAGAATATAAAATTCTCCACAGTAATATTTTTCTCAGGCTCAATATGATCCAATGCTAAGTTGTCTGAACATTATTGTGGCATAACCGAAACACCTAAATGAGTACTTTTACAAAAAGTATAGACCCAGATGAAATGCCGCATGATGCGGCATTTCATCAGGGTCTACACTGATTGTAAAGGTAAAAAAAATCTTCTGACAAAAGAATAAAATTATAACCTAAATAAAGTAAGAAAGATGGCAAAGATCAGGAAATGATACAATCAAGTATCACACCTGACCCAGGATGTGGTATCCTGGGTCAGTAACAAAAATACAATAAACATCACCAACAAGAGCCAAGAGGTCGGCCCTTTCCCAGCAGGTGACCACAAGGCAACAATGAACAGACACGAAAGCATGAGAAACACAAGACACAAAAAACACAATTGATCCACAAAATAAGTACCGCCTTGGAACAGTCAGTTAAAACCCCTAGATATGTACAATGGACTATCCCAAGTTCATTGTATCAAAACAGAAGGAAGAATCCATTAGTATACAAAGGTTTGATATTGTCTTACCTATAGGCTTCTAATCTTCTTTGGAATGGTCTTGCAAACACGCTCTTCAGAGACATTGCAGCTCCTAGAAATAATTAAAAAGGTGAATTTATTTACTCTTTGCATGCTGGGTAATTTTTCATGCTTTTGTTGTTGTCTGCTGACTTTTTTCAAAATAACTTTTTCAAAAAATTCTTTCAAGAACATTATCAGAGTGTCAAATGGTTTGGATCCAGATCAGGACCGATATTATGTCAGTCCTGATCTGGATCCAAACTGTTTGCAAAGTTACCAGCAGATGACAAAAGTCGCCGCTAGTAAGGAAAGAGTTAATATAAAAGAAAACCTATGTACCAACCCTCAAATAAATAATGAACAATAATATTGTCTACTGTATATGCTTATTTGTTTGTTTGTGTTGGTGCTTTACCTCCCAGTCATCAATATTTCAGTCATGTCATATTTTTTTCTGGGTTGAACCAGTACTAAGCAGAAGTTAAATGTCTTGCTCTTGAAAGGACACAACACATGCCTCCAGTGAGGCTAGAACGGGCGACAACTCAATCGCAAGTCAAGAATTCTATCAAAGCAACCATATAGAAATAATTTAGGGGATAACTGCATTCAAAATTTTCATTTGGGGAGGTATATCGTCAGACATAGGGTGGGAAATTTAGTTTTAAAACATGTGCAAGATATACCTCCCCATATGCACATTTTGATTATGGTTACCTGCATTTTTGTGCACCCCTGAGCTTGTTTACCATCGTAGGATATACTGTTACCAAGGACCTCGGACAGTCTCCTATTCAATCTGCCCAAATTTTGATAGCCTGTGGCTAGGATAATGCATAATTGACAACTATATTTTTGCGCTTAAATCAAACCCTTACAATTAGTGCACCTAGCAAAATGAAAATATTTTGAAAATGTTACATAATAGGGTTTAGGGGGTGGGGGTATTTTTTGTGACCAAATTTTATTTCACTGAAAGTCAAAGTTTCGCTGAGTATTCAACTAAATACATGAAAATATCATGCTTGTGGCATAAAACAGTAGAGGAAAGTGATGCGTTTGCATAAAGTTCTGGTTGAGAAGATTACACCATTTCTTCTAAATAAGTATTCTGTCCATGACTTTTGACTATTACCTGTAATGTTTCAAGTTCAACTAGTTTGACATGTTCACTGAAGTGTATCATACCTGCATACTGTATACATCAGAATCTAGATAAACACAATTTAGAGCGTAAATTGTTCTCATTGTGGCGGTTCTTTGAGTTCACACAACATATGTTTTGGTTGAAATATAAGATGATTTATCACTTGATACTCAATCATAGCTTAAGCCCTGATACATGTCATTGTAAATTAATATTTACCTACAGGTTTGTACAAAATTAGTTCCAAATAAGTTTTTATAATAAATTGTTTTTGAGCATTTTGACAGCGTCCCCCCCCCCCTTCACAAATGCCATAAAGGGATAATGGAAAACCAGAATTAGTATAAAGGTTGTTGTGCCTTGATTTGGTGCAGTATATGCTGCACCAAATAAAAGCACAACAATTTTATACCCATTTAGGTCTCCAGGGCTTCAGATTTTTTCAAGATTGGTGGGCCGAAGTGAAAAAAGGAAAAAATGGTGTGCCATTTTCTGAAATGATGGGTCCAAGCACAGTTGACATTTGGGTAGTTTACTTTACCCGCACACTGACCACTGACACTTATATGCATATATGTATATTGACTTCTGATCATTATACAGTAGAACCTGTCTTAGGCGGCCACTCAAAAAAAAATGATCAATTATTGCTTAATGCAGGTCAAAAGTATTGCAGAATGCTCCAAGGGGAGCATTCTGCAATCCTTTCAAACTACATTAAGCTACAGTTTGTTATTAAGATCTTTGTTTTGTCTTTTTTGAGTGACTGCTTAAGACAGGTTTTACTGTATTGCCAATCTACATGTAATTTATTTTGTGGAGTTCGTAGACTTCCTGTTAGATGAATACTTTTATTAAAGTGAGATTTTTTCACAACTAAAAAGGATGGGTCCACTGCTTTGGAAAGTGATGGGCCATATTTGAAATCATGGGACAATGACCCGGGCCCACCATAAATCTGAAGGCCTGCGGTCTCGATTAACAGAGTTACGTCCTACAGAAAAAAGTGAATTCAAGTACTTTTCAAGGCCTTAGATTGATTTTCCAGTACTTTTCAAGACAGATTTAATTTTCAAGGAATTTTCAAGAAAGCCCTCTACATGTATAGTCAAATACTTTTCAAACTTGTGCGAGCATTGTATGCCCCTGCATAGGTAACTCTGTTGGTATCGTCAGTCACTGGTTCCTATTTACTCTTACCAATAATGAGACATTCCTCAAGCAATCCAAACACATGACCAAGAAGAATAAGTTTCCCAATCTTGATGTCAATAGGTAAAGCTGCTAGGACACGTCCGACAAACGTCAACTCGCCATCATGAACGTTGCGTGCATGGGCTGCAAGTGTTGATAAAGCACCAGCCTAAAATACAGAAAAAGAGATTTACAAATGCTGCTAAAACATTACAAAATTATGAGCTTTAAATTCTTATTCTTGCATAGCAATTTGCTACGTGAAGCTGTTTGAAGCTGCAAAAATCCATGTTCAAATCATGAGAATCACATGCTGTTTGACTATGGCTTTTAGCTTGTAAAAGCCTATCTGAGCCCTTATTTGTTTGCATGACGTTACACTGGAAAGCATTGCCGCCTTGAATGCGTGGAGAGCAGTGGCTCAGTTTCTAGAGTGTTAGACTGGGGGCCGAATGGTTGCTCATTCGGGACTCAACGTTGGCAGAGTCACAGTCACTGTTGTGTCCTTGAGCAAGACACTTTATCCGCTTCTTAGTACTGGTTCAACCTAGAAAGACAAGAAATCATCCCAACATCACTGAAAATGGTTGACTGGGGCGTAAAGCATCAAAACAAGCAAGCCAAGGCGAAAAACCTCAGAATATCTTATCAAGAGAGAGAAATTTCACACATTGACTGAATGCCTCTTTTCCATATAGCTGAAAATGGAAGAAATAACAAGTTACCTCTTTCAATAAAAGAACATTCCTTTCAATATCATCTAGATTTGGAGGTGAAAGAGCCAGGGCCAGAATGGCTTTAGGTTCACCAAGATCCAGCACCTTTACTTGTAGGATCAGCTTGTCTAGTGGACACCTCTGAAAAACATGGGTGAAAATTCAACATTTCCAAAATCCTGAACTTTCGAAACTCCAATCTTAAAACTTGCAGTATGCCCACTAAATATTCACAATTTCAAGTTAAAATGATCAAATATCTTTAGACAGACTAAAAAAAATCAGAAAAGCTATTATAATCTCCCAAAGACAGCATTTTGAGGCTGACTTTCTGTGGAAAGTCAGCCTCAAAATCCTGAATTCAGGAATAATCCTGAAAACTTTCACCCATGGAAATATAGTATAAGTGACAGTATGGTAAATGTTCAAAAATATCAAACACTTTTTCTGTTCTCAAATAAAATGTTAGTTATCAGGACTGGAATTCATAAAATGCTTGTCAGAACAGCAAACAGGGAAGACCCCTGATCAAAACTGCTTCTTCAGAAGCAGTCTGATCTGGGTCTGCCCTGTTTGTCTAGACTTTTTAGGCAAGCAACTAGTGTTTGAAATTTTAGAACATTTACCGTAAGCGATTTACCTACCCCCACCCCCAAAATAAGTACTGTTGCCTTTCCCCAAGGCAAATCTATGAAATTGGAACTGACTGGTTTGTTTGTTTGTTTAGTTGCTTAACGTCCCAAGTCAACAGCTATGGTCATGGCGGGACGGTCAGTTCACCTAACCTCACTTTTTCCTGGGCAAGCTTGAACAAGTAGTTAACCAGTACTTTGTGCACATACTTTCGCTTGTAACTGACAACAACCCTTCTTGAATCAGTGGAAGGGAGAAGAATGGCTGTAGAAATCCTTTCATGATCAATCTCCAGGAAAGTATGGGACGGGGCCGGGATCGAACTTGTGACCCCTCGATCTGCAGTCAGACAAGTATCTGCAGTCAGACACATTACCAACTGGGCTATATGGCCTGCTAATGACAAAAATTGATTTTACGGTTATTACAAGGGTGGACTTTGACAAATAAAGACTAAAACATGCACTCCTTCATGTTCCTTCAAGATAATGGAGAATGTAAAAAAAAGCATACAGTTATCAGGGATTTTCCTAAGCTTGATTTGGGGGCTGAATATTGGCCCCTTCCCAATTAAAAAATGAGCAAAAACTTTCCAAAATGGTGTTTATTATTACCAATTTCTTAGTTCTACATTTTGGTGAAAATTTCATGAAAATCCGACAAAAATAGCAAAGTTAGACAATGAAAATTTGCATGAAAATGTGAATGAAAACATGTTTTCATTCACATTTTATGCAAATTTTCTTGAGTTTTATGAAAGGCAATTAAAGCAACAAATATGTTGCAGCTTTATACTGCTAATTTTAATCTACTTAAAATGGCGGTCCAGTATCAATTTTTCCCAATTTTGATGGTCCAAATGTTTTTTCCCAAATTCAACAGGCCCCCGTCCCTACTTCAGAATGGTAGGAAAATCCCTGGTTATACCTGCATTTCTGGAAGTCCATACTCTGGAATTGTATTCTCAAAGAATGTTCTGGTAACAAGTCTGTACACTCTTCCATTAGATACTCGACCAGCTCGACCTGTCATTAAAAAGTAACCATAAAATGTCTCAGTTTTCACTTTGAGATATCAAGAGTATGAGTTAGATATTTGCATGCTGGGTAATTTTTCATGCTTTTGTTGTCGTCTGTTGACTTTTTTCAAAATAAACTTTTTTTCAAAAAGTTCTTTCAGGAACGCAATCAGAGTGTCAAACAGTTTGGATCCAGATCAGGCCGACATAATGTCGGTCCTGATCTTGGTCCAAACTGTTTGCAAGTTTATCAGCAGACAACAAAAATTGTCACTAACAAGGAAAGAGTTAACATGAATTGAAAAGTATAAAATATATGGGCCAGCTCATGAAATTTAGATTTTTTGCAAAATGCTCCTTTAACCTTTAAAGGGCCACCTAAGATTTGCAGCAGACGTCAATTTCAAATTTTGCCTCTTTTTCAAAAATAACAAATAAGGAATGATATTTCATGATAATCCTCTGCTGGCAGACGATTCTCATGAAATATCATTCCTTATTTCTTTTGAAAATTAGGAAAGATGTCGCAAAATTTGTCGTCTGCTTAAGTCGTGATTAGCACTTTAAGGGTTAAATGCTCATTCTGACATATCCTGATGTATCCAGCATTTTAATTTGAGCCTTCCTCATCTTCCATACTTTGTGTATGCAGGTATGGGTTAAGTGAAGGCTCTGGAGAGATTGGGTGTATATGCAGGCTGGTCTGAGCCATTGCTGTTCATCGATGTAATAAATACCAAAATCTTGTGTAACCAAAAAAGTGATCAACTGGTTATTTGCCATCCAAAGATATCTTGAGGGTATTTTAAAGATTGGTTTCCCTATTGGATTTATCTTTAACTATAACCTTTGAAAACGGTTTGGTCCTAGACGGACAGATTTTCTCACAGACATTTGTGTGCTTTCTATTGGCAATTTGAAAAGTTCAGTGGCATTTTCTCTTATGTGGCTACCCAGCCTGCAAGAAACTTATCTTTCATTAGGAAATGCTGAAAATAGATCAGAAACACTCCTTTGTATCTGGAACCTGGGTATTCTAAATTTACTCCAACTTAAGCAGGTACTTTCTGGAATTCACAGAATTAACTTTGGTATAGAACCTGTTTTATCCTTGTATAATGGAAACCCCTAAACGAGTACTTTTGCAAACAGTGAAGACCCAGATGAAATGCAGCATTTCATCTGGGTCTACACTGTTTGTAACAGTAAAAAGGATCTTCAGACAAAAGAATACATTTTTTGAAAATTATAACCCAACACCCCTAGATACATGTATGTACAATGGACCATCTTAAGTTTATTGTATCAAACCAGAAGGAAGAATCCATTAGTATACAAAGGGTTAAGAACAGACCTACCACAGCTGAATCACCCACTAATCAAGTGCTCAAATTTGAAATAGCATGCACTCAACCTGTTGCAATAAGACATTGTGCAATCCTTGTCCAAACCTTCATTTAGACCTAGTTTGAAAAGTTTGCCAAACTTTGGTGTTGCCATTTTTACATAACGGCAAATATTTTATATCATGATTCTTCAAGCACTTTATAAAGCAATTTTTGTTTTCAATGACTTTTCAAAACAAACCTTCATTTTTGAGAACTTTTCAAGCCTGAACAAACCTGGTAGATTGGACCAATCCTGAAGGTGCAGTCTGATCAGAAAATTTACAATATTTGTCATTCTTCAGTGTTGTCCTGCGCCATTGCGCCAATCACACATTTTCAGTCATGATGGCCCTTTAGAAATGCCCTGGTGCGCCACCAAATTGAGCCAAGAAGTGAATCAGAAATCGTGTTTCAGCTGAAAACATCGGCTGTGAAAACATCGGTCGTGAAAAAAAGTCGTAAAATATAGTGTTGTATCGATGATCGATTATAATCGATGATCAATCGAAAATTGATTTCGATTCTACTAATCGATTGTGTTTGGTAATAATCGATTATAATCGAAAAGATTCACACCTGACTCTATTGTAAGCTGCTATTCTAAATTTGCCACTTTGCTACAAGAAAATGCAAGGTTAGAGATATAAACTGTAATTATAGCAAGTGCACACCTTAACCTTTTGCACAATGTCCTAAATGTGTGCTGTGACATTGTCACAAACAGTGAAGACCCAGATGAAATGCCTTAGAATGTGGCATTTCATCAGGGTCTACATTGTTTGCTCAGACAAAAACAATCTTCAGAGAAAGAAATGCAATTTTATTTCGAAATAATAACCTATGGCCCATTGATGTATACAATGGACCTTCCCAAGTTATTGTTTCAATCCAGAAGGAAGACTTCATTAGTGCATAAAAGCTTTTAATGCCAATGGCTGTTCAATTTAGTTTGCTATCAGGACCTGTTGTGGTAAGGTACTGTTCATAAAACAGCATGAAACAGACCCTTAATATTTTTATAAAGCAGTACAAGGATAGACATTCTTTGGGATGGAACCTGTGTTACCTTACATTGAGCTGTGACATGAGATTTCCAACAATGTGGCATTTTGACATGCGTAGACTCGGACGAGCTTCTTCAGCCTCCTTTTAAAGGGACAAATATTTGAGCAATAATACTGGTACCACTCATTATGACTCTCTCCAGGGGTCATACTGGGCAGATCAAAAGGACAGCCATAATGAGGTGATTATCACTTCCTTACTGGGGCAATAAAGTGGTCCCATAAAGGGATTAGGTATTTTATGATAAAATATTGATCTTTATCTTAGTGAATGAAATTGTGTTGCATACAGGTAAGTCCCCTCTTGAGGCCCCATTAATTTTTTGAGATACTGAAACTGTCCCTTATCAGTTAATCCTTTAATGATCTCTATTGGACAGTAATCTTTGTCTTTAAGCTTAGAAACTCCAAATGGTGTTCGGGCAGTAGCTTAACAATCATGGAATACTCAAGCGTCTAGCAAAATGAAGGCTCTGATCAGACTGCCCATATGCACAGGCTGATCTGAAGCTTTGCTGGTCGCACAAACCACATTGTTTGAAATCTCATGCACTGGCTCATTTGATAACTTTCGATTATAATCGATCATCAATCGAAACCTTCTGACCGTTTATTTTCGATGATCGATTATGAAAAATCCAATAATCGAACAACACTAGTAAAATACCATGCTTTCCCTCAGGTCCGCTCTGCTAAAAAACCATTCATATTCATTGTTGGAAAATAGTATACCCTGCGCATGTCCGGTATTCTAAAGATAAGCGTTTGTAGTATTACAATCCCAAGGAATGGCTTCATTGATTGGCTGCATGGATATTATTTATGCGCATTCATGTTGCGCACTTGCAATGACAAGATGGCGGACCTGATTTTATTGCCAATTTTTGCAGGTAATTTTGCTGTTTTTGTCTTAAAACAGCACATTCTATATTTTATTTGAAAAGAAATCCACAAAATGGTAAATATTGGTTCAAAGGAGAGCTGGAAAAATGCATGACAACCATTTTTCTTCCAGCTTCGATATGGGGACATATTATTGGGACAAGTTCAGCTTTTGTAAAACAAAAGCGTATAGGTTTGTGTTTCACTGATGGTAATAAATGGCCTTCAAAAATTTCAAATGGCCCCTAGAAAATGCTGAAGGGGGCCAAAGATGGTCCTCAAAATTTCTGACCTGGGGACAACACTGATTCAATCACTTCCTTTTACACACTTCATCAAGTTGAAGAATAGCTTTGTTCAAGATAAATGATGTGTGTTAATAGTTAGAGTAACAATGTATCCACTCCTATTTAGCCAAGTAAAAGTTGGTAACTATTTTTTCATGAAACATTCATTGTTTTCTTGAGGAATTAAGAAAAATACTCCATTTATCAAGAGCCGTGGTACTAAGCAGTCGAGATGAAAAACAACCATTTACCTTTCCTCTGAGTACAATTAGCTTTTGATGCCCAATGCAGTTGAAGGCTGGTGTAGTTAGTCTCAAAATCACACACCAAGTTCTTTGTTAAACAAAAGTCTATCACTGTAACAGAAAAGGAGTAACATCATTATATGGGCCTCAACGCGACAAAACCTGTCTTCGGGAGTTTGCCAATAACACAGGCGCAGCCTAGCCTGCGCATCTGCGCAGTCTGATCAGCTCCTTTGTTATTCACTTATTGGAAAGTATGATATCTAGACTTGCTACAAGCGAAATTTCAATTTTCTAGCTAGTATTTGTAGCTGAGCAGACTGGTTTGAATCTCACTTTGTCGGAAAACCTGAAGACAGGTTTTGTCACGACCAGGCTCATATCCCAGTCAACAATTGTTCAATTATGTCCAGACATTTCCTGGGTTGAATCAATACTAAGCAGAGGATAAAATGACTTATTAAAGGACAAAACACACTGCCTCTGGTGAGTATCGAATCAGCAACCCCTTGATCTCAAGTCAAGCAATGTACCGGGTCATTGTGTCATTGAAATCCAGTCAGTAGTTGGTGAGAATTTGTGTGGACAAGATTGATTAATGAAGCCTTTAACAAACAGGAGGGAATGGGGCATACCCTAGGGGGTTCACGAGTCAGTGTCAATGAATGGTTTGCTTGTGTCATTGAAATCCAGTAGTTGGTGAGAATTCGCGTGGACAAGATTAATTAATACAACTAATTCTAATTAATATTTAGGCACCTACCATATTTAATATCAGGTACAGTGATTGAGCTTTCAGCAATATTTGTGGACAAGATCACCTTTCTCCAGCCCATCTCAGCCATATTAAACACCTGAGCCTGTTCTTCCATTGTTACTTTGGAGTGTAACGGCATCACCCTCAACCTAAAACAAAATACCATATACAGGCCTTTAGTGCGTAACAGAAAATTAGTTTTCTTATTTCTCAACCAAAACATATGTTGTGGGTACTCAAAAGAACCGTCTCAATGAGACGATTCTTTTGAGCACAAAAAACATATGCTAAAAGTTATGGGTAAGAAAATATTCACAATTTTACGCTGAATTTACACTGATTGAGCTTTCAGCAATATTTGTGGACAAGATCACCTTTCTCCAGCCCATCTCAGTCATATTAAACACATGAGCCTGTTCTTCCATTGTCACTCTGGAGTGTAGTGGCATCACTCTCAACCTAAATCTTATATACTAGTCCATTTTATTTCTTTTTTCTATAAATGAGTCTTTGTTTGTTGTATGATTTTAAAACAAAACAAACTTGAAAACAAACTTGAAAGTATGAAATGGCCAAAGGAATAGCATAACTTCAATAAAGAAATGTGGCCTTGTTTTAAACAAGATCCACTCTATTAAACCTTTGTTTGCTTTAAAAATTAGCCAGTTTGCACCAAGAATTGTCAACAGTTAAAAGTTAAAAGTCTCTCTTACCTCTGACAGCAATATCTATGCAAGTATCTATGCAAGGTCATGCCAATAAAGCCAGAGCCCTATGTGGACTGTGGCCAAGGGCCAAATGTGTTTCGGGTAACGGGTCTGAAAATTTTAGGAAAGGGTAGGCACATTTTATTTTTCTGGAAAACATAATTTTATGCATTTTGAAAGGCGAAATGCCTTTCAAAATACATATAATTATATATTTCCAGAAATCCTGAAAAAAATTCTAGGTTTCACCTGTTAATTAAGTAGGGTCGTGTTACCCTAAACACAGGTATTTTTATTATTTGGCAACATCATTGCCAGAAAATATATGAATGTTAGTATGTTTTGATTCTTTCTGTCCCAGTCAACAATTTTTCAGTCATATCAGGACTGGTCTTCCTGGGTTAAACAAGTACTAAGCAGAGGATAAAGTGTCTTGCTTAAGGACACAGCACAATAGATTTTGTTTGTTTGTTTGATTTGATTCTTTACGTTCCATCAACAATCTTTCAGTTAAACAGGGACAGGTCTTCCTGGGTTGAACCAGTACTAAGCTAGGATATACAGCACAACAGATGACTGAAGCTAAACTTACTGATGTTGTACAGACAAGTTCTTTAGTTCAATGTTCAGATCTGTGATTTCACCTTCACCTGAAATCATAAATTAATAACCCTTGTCATGCGAAATCCTTTTATGTACTACACTTCTCCCCAATTTTTATCCTGTTAACCTGCAGCAGGCCAGCTGTACACATGTATTTTCAGTCAAAGTGGAAAAAGATGTTTTGTCAGGCCTGATCTGGGTCAAAACTATTTGCAAAGGTTATCAGCACAGGCCTTTTAGTTTAGAGTGCATACTAGAAAATTAATTTTCTTATTTCTCAACCAGAACATATGTTGTGATTACTCAAAAGAACCGTCTCACTGAGACGATTCTTTTGAGCACCCAAAACACATGTTTAAATTGATTGGTAGGAAAATAAATGCAATTTTAGAAGCATAAACTATCCTTATCTGGACCTATGGCAGTCCGGCTGTACGCATGTTTTTTCAGTCCGAGTGGAAAAAGATGTTTTGTCGGGCCTGATCTGGGTCCAAACTATTTGCAAAGGTTATCAGCAGACGACAGAGTTTTCCCTGACCCCCTGTTTATGTAGTGAATGACCCCTATCTTTTCCAAATGACCATTTAAATGAAAGTTTTTTATTCTTTATTTTATATAAAGAGGGTCAACTGGCCCCATTGTCAAAAGGTTAGGGGTGAACCCTAAGAGGACACTAGTAGGTTTAAACCCAAAGGTGTCTCATTATGAGATGAATTGGTCCAGTATTTTATAGGGTAACAGGAAACAATTCGTAAATTATGAGGTATATCTGCCCCTGAAGAATGCGGCATTATGCGGCATTTCATCTGGGTCTTCACTGTTGGCCCATGTACCGGTTTACATGTATCCAGAATGAAAAGGGTTAACTTACCTGGCAAGAATACCAGAACTGTTCCTCTGATTGGAGCAAATCCATCTGGGCCAAGCCTGCGAAAAAAAGCATATACATATATTATTCTGAAACTGGTGATGAGAAAATTCACCTTGAACCCTTTCCTTGCTAGCGGCAACTTTTGTCATCTGTGGATAATCTTTGCAAACAGAATGTCGATCCTGATCTGGCCCTGAAGTTATAAAACTTTTTCATGCTAAACTCAACTGAGCACAAAATTTATCCTGCTCATAAATCTTAAAATGCCAAAAATTGTTGGCATTTTAACATTTATTAGCATGATAAATACCACATCTGAAAGACTTAAAGTAAGAAACTTCTTTTCCTTTTCGGCATTTTAGTTTTTATGAGCAGTTGAAATTTTGTGCTCAGATGAGTTGAGCATGAAAAAAGTTTTATAACCTCGGGGCCAGGTTCTAAACCATTTGACACTCTGATAATGTTCCCGGAAGAATTTTTTGAAAAAAACAATTTTGAAAAAAGTCAGCAGACAACAATGAAATCATGAAAAATTACCCAGCATGCAAAGAGTTAGGTTTTGTGACCAGCTAAAACCTTGAAAATGTTGGTGTATGAAGTACAGCTTTTAGTCATCAGACTAAATGATGGATGAGCAAGCTGATCTCTACCTTTGTGGTCAGGATACAAAATTTTCCCTTGATATGGCACATATCACATGAAATGTTATTCCTTAATAATGTTTGAAAGCAATTAGAGAATCATTAAAAAGGTCAAATATGGGAATAATGGGCGTTTAGAAGCAGCTTACCCATCAATTCCATTATATTTATCAACCCTTATCATGACAGTGATTTACAGGTCTCAGGCAATGATATTGCTTTACCCTTTTCATTCTGGATACCTGCAAACAGGAACTTTGGCAAACAGTGAAGACCCAGAGATGAAATGGCCCAAAATGTGACATTACATCAGGGACTGTACTGTTTGCTAAGATAAAAGCAATCCATATTAAAATTTAGAAATTTCAACATATGTCCCCTTAATATACAAACTGGGCAAATCCATGCTTCTTGCACAAATATTAGACTGGGAAAAATGTAACAGAATGAAAACAATTTACATTATGTCAAACTACTGATAACTCAAATTCTAACACACCTCGCCTATAGAGTCAATGCTAAGAAAAAGTGATATATCAAACAATAATTCACAGTTTTGAAAGAGCAAGGAAAGTGCGTGCTAGCTGACGTCATGTGTTACTGGAAAATGACATCATTCATGGCGTTAGACGGTGTAACGTTGGTTTTATGCTTGAAAGGCGTTACAAATACACATAAACGAATGTGACATAGTCTAACTATTGGCGGGAGCTCTTCAGTGCAATGGCGGAAAGTTTGAAGAAGCTGGAGACTTCAAATGTGTTTTTTTCGTTTTTTGTGTGTTTGAATCGAAATAGATCAGCTACAGTGCGTGAATTGTTGAGTAACAATTCACTGTTTATCGGTCAGTTGTGCGAAGATAAATCACTCGCGCTGCATGCTCATGATTTGATCTTTACAACTGACCTCCAAACAACAAATTATTACACAAAAATTCACTGCTAGAGCTGATCTATCTCTTAAGTAAAAACTCTAGTTAGCAAGAGTTGATAGAATATAGACCAGTTCATGAGATTTCAGAACTTATCACATTCGAGAGCAGCCAAGATTCAGACAAGCCAACAGGAAAGTGCAGTCTCAACAAAGCCTGCTTTGCGTGCAAACATAATGTAGAGATATAGACAAAGACTCAAGCCAAAATTAAGGCCTCCAGAGGATTTTCTGCCCTTCTCTAGGGGCCGAATTTTGGCCCCATTCCCAATCAAAAATAGCCACCCTTTTTTCCAATACAGCCCAATTCGATTGAGTAATCGAAATACTAAAACTTAACCTATTGCTCTAGCGTGTAAAGCGTAACGTTATCCAATACAAACAATCAGGTTTATGTATAGACAGAAGTGTTTTACCTATTATACACTTTGATAAAAACCAATACTACATGTACCTGTATTTTGTCTCGACCCGACAAAAACTTTTCGTAGTTTCCGGACAAAGCGATGCTCGAATCCAGTCTCCTCAGCTTCAGAGAGGAGCTAGAAAATTGAAATTTTGCTCGTTTAAAGTTTAAATATGATAATTTTCAAGGGTCAGTGAAAAATAAAAGCGCTGATCAGACTGTGTGGATGTGCAGGCTGGTCTGCGCCTTTTGGGTCAAGGCCCAATTTTTACAGCATATCCGGAGTCCCATCTAAATAACACTGTTGTGTTAAGTCATTTAGTTAAAACCTCACCTGAAAGGGACCGAATTTCAATTCTTAGCTTACAGGGCAAGCTTCAAAGAAAGAAAAAGAAAGAACGTTAATAAAATAGTTTAAATTTTTACCGCTAGGAAATATAACTTTCGCTCTTAATAAATTAACATGCCGTTCCTAAAATTTAAGTGCATTTATCTGAAGAGGGGATGTTTTTTTTTATTTGAATCTTTACGTCCCATCAACAATCTCTCAGTGAAACATGGACGGGCCTTCGTGAGGACCACAACGCAGTAACGCCGGTGAGGCTTGAACCTGCAGCCTCTCGGTCTCGAGTCAAACACTCTACCACTGCGCTCCCTAAAAAAAGAGGGGATTGTGCGTCAGTCTAATTCTCACACAACTTTATTGACCGTAAATGTTCTAAAATAATTACTGACACCTAAAATATTTTTAAAACATCCCCAAAAAACGATTAAAAAGTGATTTTCTAAAATAACACACACAAGTTATTTTCGGTGGGTCTGTTTGTCCCATCAGTAATATCTTTGTAATTCTACCTGCGATTGTGTCATATGTAAGCAGGCGACATTTTGAAGGTTCCATTCTACATAGATAGGTTATCTGGCACGTGAAGTTCTTTTCCGCAATGCCGAACGCACGACGCTATCCTTTTTGTCTTAACATGCGCCCGTCATAAAATACACACACAAATCATAAACCCTCCAGCCCGGTACTGGTTACTACCCAGGGAAAGCCACAAAAAGTTTTTTTTTTTTTATATCAGCATGTCTCATAAGAAAAGATGTTCCAAATACACGCCAAAGCCGTCTCATCGAGGCGATTCTGATGTGTGCTTAGGACATATACTATGATTACGCATGTACAAAACTATAGTTTATTAGGGTACTCATCAGAACCATCTCGGTGATGTGATCCTAGTGTGTAATTAAAACACCGTGCGCAGGTTTGAAATAACTTCTGAATAGAATTGTGAATAATTTCTTACATCGGCATGCACAAATTGTTCGTATTAATGCTGTTTAAAGGCGCTGATCAGACTGTGCCAATGCGCAGGCTGGTCTGCGCCTTTGTTGTTCACAAACTCACTGAAGACAGGGTTTCTCGATCTGAGTCCGATCTTATAAGAATTAAAAATAACAATGTTGTGAGACTGGACTCTTCCAGGCTTGGCATGGGTCGAATTTCAATCCTTTGTTTACAAGGGGGTAAAGGATAACAATTAGTGTCGATAATTGACAGTGTGTCTTGGTACGCATGGATTTTAACTACTTTGAATGTAACTTCCGGCTTTTAATAAATTAATCTCTTCAAATATGCTGAGGGTGAGACAATTTTACAGGGTTTTACACCAAGTTGAATGTTTGGGGGTCCCTGGGACTCAACTTTGATTATGATTGGGGTCCCATCATTGAAAATGGGGGTCCCATCTTTTTATATAAGCGTAGAAATTTTGGGAGGTAGTAAATCCTTCCGTGAAGGGATTCGAACAGGCCTTAGCTGTCAAACAGGTGTCGCAAAACATCAGGTCATTTTGGCATCTCAACCATTTGTAGCGACCTAGCCCACTAGATAGGAATTTTCGATCTTTTTTGCGGAGCTGGTTTTTTTTTAGAAGATTTGGACTGATCTGACTCTGAACAGCCGCTAGAGGATGGTTCTTGGTCCGTTTCTTTTGCCAAAAAAGTTTCTCAGATCACTCTGTTTCGACATTTTAGCAGCCGTTTTTTTTCTAGTCATTTACACGCTTGACCGTAAGAAAACCCAATAGGTTGACAAGCGTCTATGTTGATCGATAAATCAGAGCGGGTGCGAGACATGATGAGATTTCAAAGCGCCATAGCAACGCGAATTTGATTGGACTGTTTTGACACACCTTCCGATATTATTGGTTAAACGACAGCACCTGTCCTATTTATTTATAGATAGGCTGTAAATATGGGAAAAACCGAATCATTACGATTTTAATGAAAGGCACAACAAACATGTCTGCGCCCCAGCGGACGCAGGTAAGGTAAATTGAGGGGTCCTACCTAATGATTTATGCGTATAAGACGCAGGATATTGCGTCCAGTAAAGCCCTGATTTTAGCATTTGTGTCAATAACATTTATCTGCATCAATCAGATTCTTACACAACTTTATATAAATTAATTACGTTCACCTAAAATTATCGCCGAAAATAGTTTTTAAAACATCTTAAAAAACAAACACTGTCCTTTTTGAAAAAGTGAATTTCTAAAATAACGAACACAAGTCTAATATTTTCAGTGGAAAATCGTCCGTTGATCTGTTTGTCCCATCTTTGATTGGTATAATTATACCGAACAGCACATGTGCGGTTGTGTCATACGTATTAAAGCAAGGCGACATTTGGAAGGTTCCATTCTACTTAGATGGGTAATCTGACACTTGACGGTCTTTTCCGCATTGCCGAACGCGAGACTTTATGTTTTTTGGTCTGAACATGAGTCTCAGCGGCTAATTGTGGGATGCATGCATATAAAGCAAGAGCGCATTAAAAGCATGGACTTTCGTACATGTACATGACAAAAGGCTATATACATGTATTGGTATCGGCTGTCTTTGCCAATAATTCACGAGTTCTTCAGCAATGGTCAACCAACATCGAGAACACGCACATCAAAGCTTGTGTTCACCATGAAGGACGTATGCCATACATTGCCTGGTCAGATAAACATTTGCAAGTACTATTTTAGTAGTAGATGAACCACAGCGTTAAACAATTGGGTCTTGATATGCTTGCAAAATTTCTAAGAAAGTTTGCTTTTTACAAAAGGGCCTTTTTCCTCGCTGTGGTTTGAGTCATGAGACATAACCATTAAACATACAACCATTGATGCCTGGCATCTACTCCCCAACTTTATCCAAAGAGGGCAACCACCAGCCCGCCAGCGAACCGCCATTTGAATGACATTTCGCTGGAGGGCCGATGGTAGCCTGACTTTGTGTGCTGGCTGGGATGTGTGTCATGCTGTATTGAGAATGCACATTTGCGCAGGCTCATCTTAGCCTTTGTCGCATGTCGCAAGTAACCAATGTCCGTCGATATTTTAAAGATTCATTTCAATTTTTAACGAAACATCGAGCAGGTTCCCAGCGTATCAGCAATCTTCTGGGTCCAAACCGTTTGCAAACTTTGAAAGCAGGCAGAGAGAGAGAGAGAGAGAGAGACGCTTGCACACTAATTTTGTGTTTCTGGCTTGGTTTCTCAGAAATCTTGAAACACAATGATCAGTCTTGTTACAGAGCTTCCGATGAGGACCCATTGTATGTATTATCGTGTGCATTGGCGTCGGACATGCAGTATTAACCCTTTGCAAGCTTTAAATCGCATGCCAAACTTTTCACTTGACGAAACATTCTTTCCTGTATTATAAGGGTCCGATCTGGATCCAAACAGTTTGCCAATGTAAAGAGAGAGAGGGGGGGGGGGGGAGAATGTAAAGAGAGAGAGAGAGGGGGAAAGAGAGAGAGAAAGAGAGAGAGAGAGAGAGAGAGAGAGACTGTGTATGCCCACTTTTCGGGAAAATCAAAGTTACCAATGCATCGGCGGATCGACAAGGAGAGTTATTTTTTTTAATTGAGCCACTCACTTATTCAAGCACCACTGGAACTTTTTTCCTCTAAATATAATAATAAGCATCTGTGGGAATGCGTTGACAGTTTCAGAGTTTCAGTGTAGATCTTTGCAAAAATACTGATCGTACGATATGTCTGGCGGTTTCAATATATTCTTGTGTGACTGACTGGATGTCGAAGTCGGCAATTGCGCATAGCGAAGCAAAAGTGGTTCGGTTTTCTCAAGAGCAGATTCATCGGCAGTCTGGTACAAGTATAAAGCTCTCAATGGACTTGTCAGACTTGTAAGCAAATTGAGTGACATAACATGCACGTGCCTCGCTCTCGACCCGCGGTCGGACATTTTACTGACTCAGTCAACAAGAAGTTTTAACTTTTTAAAACGGGGATTTAGGCAACTTATTTCAGCTTTGGCTATAAAAATTAAGAGGAACTATTGTGATCATGTTTCGATTAATAAATTAACAGTAATTAAGTAGTATGCTTGCACTTCTTGGGAAGTGTGGCTGATTCAATGCCAGATGGACGATAAAGTAGCAACAAGCGTCTCTATGCCTGTGGGTGTTTTTTTGCACCCCATTTTAACGAAGGACTTTAGTTTGCATAAAAATCCACATAGAAAGGTACTACATTGTATTGCAATGGTATTGGTTTTCAAAATACCTAGGTACACAAGTCGAGAGCTATAAATAAACCTGTCGCTCATTGTAATTCATCAACACAATGGTATTTGAAAACTGCAGATTAAAACGTATAGGAAGTTTCAATTCGATCAGTCAATCAAATCGGGCTGTATCATGTCTGTTTTTCCCAATAAAGAAAAGTAAAAAAAAAAAAAAAATTATCAGAATGATACTTAAACACTTGTGTTTAAGTGGTATGCTTGGCATAATACAATCTAAAATAACTTGATTTTGAGGATATATTTTGCTACCCTTGTTATGTTATATGTCGTTAATTTCTCCCATTTTTTTTTTTTTGGGCCGTGTAGCGCAGTCGGTAACGTGTCTGGCTACAGATGCGTGTCTGACTGCAGATCCAGGGGTCGCGAGTTCGATCCCGGTCCGGTCCCATACTTTCGTGGAGATTGATCATGAAATTATTTCTACGGACATTCTCCTCCCTTCCGCTGATTCATTCAAGAAGGGTTGTTGTCAGATACAAGCGAAAGTATGTGCACGAATTACTGGTTAACCGCTTGTTCAAGCCTGCCCAGGAAAAAGTGTGGTTAGGTGAACTGACCGTCCCGCAATGACCATAGCTGTTGACTTGGGACGTAAAGCAACAAAACCAACCAACCAATCTCCCAAATTTGATATTAAATTTATCATTTTAACCCAATTTTGGCCAGGGGTCTTTTCCCAAAAATTGCTAGTGTCGATTGTTTGTTCGATTTAATGCTTTATGTCCCATCAACAATCTTTCAGTTATGTAGGGATGGGTCTTCCTGGGTTGAACCAGTACTAAGCTAGGATTAATGTGTCTTGCTCAAGGACCACAACTCAGTGATGCCGGTGAGGCTTGAACCCGCGGCCTCTCGGTCTTGAGTCAAGCACTCTACCACTGAGCCACTGCGCTCCCTAAGAGGCCTTTGAGTGATTTTCCAGTACTTTTCTAGGCAGATTTAATTTTCAAGAACTTTTCAAGAAAGCCCTCTAAATTCAAGTACTTTTCAGGCCTGTGTGAACCCTGCCACAGGCATCTCGCTCCCCTTACCCTTGTTCTTTCTCCTCAATCTTGTCAAACTGTTTAATTAGCTGGATTGAAAGATGCCGAGATTCATCTGTAATTGATGGACTACATTCATCTAGTGGCGGTATCTGCAAATGAAAATGAATGGCAGGTGTTTATTTAAGAATTGAAAGTTATTTTTCTGCGTTTCACTGAGGTATGAAATGTCAGGAAAATTACATAATTTACATGAAAACTGAAGGAAACTGAAGCGGTAATACAAGAAGTAGAGGGACATTCCGCTTTTCCGAATCCGGCTCATTTCCCCCAAAACCATTTCCTCCTCTAATTTCTGTCAGTTGAAAGTTAATTAATAAAAAATGTCATTAATCAGGTGATTTCACATTGACTCAGTTACAGGTCCTTGGTAAGCTGTATTGGTCCGAGGCCTAAGGCATCGGACCAATACAGCTGACCTCAGACCTGTAACTGAGCCAATACAAAATCACTTAATTAATAACATAATAGTATAGAAGAAGCAATAATCTAAGTACTCAATGAGTGCTTATATGAGCATGGGTGCTTAACTCTTTCCTCTTATACAAAGGTCAAGATAAGTCATATTTCTGAGTGCTAAATTGCAAATATTTTCTTATCCACCAATTTAACAAGTGTTTTGGGTGCTCAAAAGATCTGTCTCTTATGGGCTTTTTAGATATAAGGAAAACAATTTTCAATTACGCAGTCTTATCTGGAGGCCCGTAATATCTATGTCTACGGTTTCAGAATTACATACCTCACCAAGTTGTTGTAAGTCTTCAGCATAATATTCTGTGACTTTGAAAGGCTTTCCCTCTACGCTCACAATGGGAGCTGGCTCCAACTGGTCTTGCACTGGCAAGGCAAAATACTGGGCAAACATGTCTGAGTCGAATGTGGCAGACATTAGGACGACACGAGTGTGACGGGAATTGGTCCGCAGCAACTTTCTGACCACAAGGAGGGAGAAATCTGTATCCTGATCTCTTTCATGGACCTATAAAGAAAATCAAATATACATTTTTATCACAAGACATCACGTCTGGGACTGAAATAATGCCATGTATTTAAATCTATAAACCACTAGTGGTTTCAATATTTAGCAACAGTATATACTGACTGTAATAACAACATCACGAATTCAATGACAATTCAGGCCTCCAGATAAGAGTGTGCAATCAAAATTCATTTTCTTATTTCTCGACCAAAACATATGTTGTGGGTACTCACTCAAAAGAACCGTCTCAATGAGACGGTTCTTTTTAGCACCCAAAACAAATGTTCAAACTGATGGATAAGAAAATATTAACAATCTTACGCCACAATTTTTTGTTTAACTGGATGCCCGAGTCATATATATGGCAAAATCTTGAGGTTTGCATGCCAAATTTGCATTTAGTGTCATATAATAAATAGAATCTGGTTGTATTGAATTTATTAGCAAGCTTCACATTTTATCTATTTTCCTCAACTCATTGCAATTTGGTTGAGTTCCATCCAACATTTCATGAAAACCTAAGCATACAAGCATATTTCCTCTTAAATTAGATAAGTCCAACAATGCAGGGGATAAAAATTCCACTTGTCCACTCGTCCATGGTTCTATGATGTCCTCAAGTAGAATTTGTTGAAATCCACAGCAGTTCAGGAGACTCCGTGCTTGCAAGGAAGTTTTGGTTTAATTTTGGCAGTTTATGTCTAACATCGACCTTGAAAATAGGGTAGTCACCAAAACTCAATCAACTTTTCAGTTATATCCAGGCAATTTGGGTTAAAATTATACATTACACAAAATCAAATGTCATGCCAAGGTTGACACCGACCCCAACATGACCCTTACCATAATAAACCATTCCCTTCTCCTTTGGTAGAGGGACATAAATACAAAAGATATTAAGCTGCGAAAATAAGTACTTTGAGACTGGTTTTCTATGAAATGCCAGTCTTTAACTTTTGAATTCAAAGATATTCCTGAGAACTTTAACCAATCTCTTGTTATGCCCCAAGGATATTTGGCGCCTGGGACAACCAAAGCTTCAAAAACTTGCTTGATAAGCATGAATTTGTATAGATTTTCTTTATCATCATATTTTGTTTTAACCACTCTTATCTTGGCCTATTTAAGAAATGAATTCAATTTTTGGAATGTTCATGGAATCATGAATACTTCGGGTCTCTTGCAAGAGACCCGAAGTATTCATGATTACATGAACAGATAAAAAATTGAATTTATTGCTTATATTTACATTTTATTATAAATATCTAAAATATAATTTTTTTTTAATAATTTAGGAATTAAAACAGTTATATATTCAAAATATAATCTGTTAACGGTTTTGTGGAAGTGCTAAACGGAAAAAGGAACAGCCAGCTTAAACACGGACAGCCAATAGAGCAAACAAGATGCTTGTTTTGCACGTGCTAATCTGGTGTGGCTCGCTGTCAATCATAACACCGGTGTCACTTCTGGTGAATGAGTTTGATGTTCGAAGCCTATTGCACGGGCAAGTGAGCTTGACAGCTGTCAATCAAATTTATGTCATTCATGAGGCTATGAACGGTTGCAAAAATCTAAAGATTCATTAAAGGCTTGCTTCGAAAATGAAAATATATCAGTAATAAACTTACTTCATCTAGTATAACATGGGTGTAGGCATGCATATTCTTCTCATTTATCAACTTGTTCAAGAGTATACCAGTGGTACAGTACAGAATTCTTGTGTCATCATTGGCCACCCTGTCTAAAGCAACCTATAATTAAAGAATACAATCAATAATATGAATATATGAGCTAACATAATCAATTTTATCACATGAAGTTGTGTCTGGGAGTGATGTCAGTTAAAACGCCATGCAATAGTGATAAACCACTAGTGGTTTACAGATTCAATAACGTTATGTAATGACGTCCATTTTATTGGTGCGTAAAAGATGACAAAATCTTGATGTTTTCACACCAAAAATGCGATTTTAAGCAATTCTGACGTCATGTGTTAAATAGGAGCTAACATTCATGCTCCTGTATTATTGAATTTATTAAACACATTGCGAAAAAGCGATAAAATGCTCGGCAAGCCTCGCATTTTATCACTTTTCCTCAACTTGTTCACTAAATTCAATAAAACAAGAGCACTCATGTAAGATCCTCTATATTATGCCATTTTGTGTGGAAGTAGATGAAGGTTGGTTGGTTGGTTTTGTTACGTCCCAAGTCAACAGCTATGGTCATTGCGGGACGGTCAGTTCACCTAACCACACTTTTTCCTGGGCAGGCTTGAACATGCGGTTAACCAGTAATTGTGCACATACTTTCGCTTGTAACTGACAACAACCCTTCTTGAATGAATCAGCGGAAGGGAGGAGAATGACCGTAGAAATTATTTCATGATCTATCTCCACGAAAGTATGGGATCGGGCCGGATCGAACTCGCGACCCCTGGAATTGCAGTCAGACACCCATCTGTAGCCAGACACGTTACCGACTGCGCTACGCGGCCCGGAATAAGTAAATGAAGGTTCAAACAATAACAGACATTTACAATCACAAGATATACATAGTTTTAGATAAGCCAATTTTTTCAGCCTACAATTGTGAATATTTTCTTACGCATCAATTTTAACATATGTTTTGGGTGCTCGATAGAAACGTCTCATTGAGACGGTTCTTCTGAGTACCCACAATATATGTTTTGTTGAGAAATAAGAAAAATAAATTTTGATACCTATTCTTAACTAAAGGACTGAATATATGGTCGGAAATCAGGCTTTATGGCTCTGCTCATGCGTCACCGTATAACAAAACTTTCCGACCATATATCTGGGGATATACCTCCCCAATGAACATTTTAAATACAGTTATTCTCTAATTAATACAATATCGGTCCCAATACAAAAAGTTGGAAATTGGATATATCATTTCATATTTTCTCTCGGAAAGGAGAAAGAACTAATAACCAGCTTTATAGCCTACAATTAATATGAAGCCTTAGCACTTTAGATATTTAAAATATATAATGTACCTATTGGTTTAAACATATTTATTTCAAATTAGTACATATAAGGCCAAAATTAAAATTATGTTGGTTAGCTGTTTACCGACCGACCCGAGGTTTTCCGTGCGACCCAAATATTTTTTGATTTCCAAAAAAAAAAAAATTTTCCCGACCCATTTTGGTAAAGTCCGGATTTTAATCACGATGTTTCCTATATCCCAGTATTATTTGTTCATGTCGCTTATTTAACCGTGTGGGCGATCCGAATCAGCTTACCGCTTTAAATTTATCATTTCAACCAATGAGCGTTCCTTTAACAATAATTTGTCAAATGGCTTCGGAGACGAAAATCGCCCGAGTCAAAGCGACTTTCTACATTTCTTCTTGCGTCTCACTATTATAAATCTTGTCAATATGCTTAGCGTTAGACCTTATTCTAGTCTCTCTTTTTTTCTAGTCAGCTTAAAAAACCAAGAACAAAATCATTCGAGATACATGCCACAAAGTAACTCTTACAAAAAATGTAGCCAGTGTTTAGATTTATGTTATGTTTTCAGTTTACAATTACACTCTCTCATAATGGTGAATACTGTCCAGTTGGGCTAATGAAGGCCAAAAGCTTGATATCTCAAGGGCCCAAAGAATTCAGACACTCAAAAAACTTTGCTGCACTTTTCCCCAAACCTGTCTGTCTGAAAACTTCGGGTCAGTATGGTTATCCCAACAGGGGACAATTTTCACAATTATGAAGTTGAAATTACTGTTTAGAAAGTAGTCAGATTAAAGAACAAAATCATATCAATATTTATATTTTTTTCAGTCCTGTGCTTTAGTGGGAAACACTTACTCTGTGTGATATTTAATTTCAAATTTATGTAGCAAGGCCTGTTAAAATAGTCATATGTTAAGATTTCATCTTTGCAAACCATACTAACACTAACTTTCTGTGCTCGCCATACATAGATCTATATTAAAAAAAAAAAAAAAAAAAAAAGCCTACCGACCGACTCACTTCTACTATAAGAAAAAAAAAAGCCTACCGACCGACCCACCTCTAATTTTCTGGGTTGGTAAACAGCAAACCAACAATTTTTAAAGGTTGGCCTAATACCATGCAATTTTCAATCATACAAACATTAGGATTAATGTACCTATTGAGGTTTAGTCAATTCCTCCGCTGCAATATTGCAGTGCTATGTTTTTAAGTCATATACCAGAATACAATCTCCTTAAGATCATAGATGGGCTTGGACACAACGAAACCTCGCTTCAGGGTCTGTAACAAGAAAAGGCTCAAACAAGCCTGCTCAGTTAGATTATTGAATTTTGGCATGTTGCAAGTTAAACTATTTCTATAGAGAGCCAACAACAATTGTGCTGATTAGACTGCCCTGAAGCACAGGCTGGCCAGTGCCTTTGTTGTTCGTATGAAATAAAATCAAATTATCTTGAGATGAGGTCCATATATAACCACTCTCCTACAGAAATTGACCACTAAAACAATACAGGATCCACCCCTAGCTATTTTAAAACCCACATAAACCTAGTGTCCTTTTTTGTGGGACATAAGCAAACAGTGCAGACCCCTGCATCTGATCAGGGTCTCTACTGTTTGCTTACAGAATGTTCTATTAAAATTTGAATGAAATAAAGAATACCACCCATCAACCCTTGAAACAGAAATAGACTGGCCCAACTGATCAGAGTGGGAATTTCCATTTGGCTTAAACGGGTTAAAGATGTATTCTACTATACCTGGTAACCACACACAGTCCCTATCTGCCAGCCTCGTTCTGAACACACTCTTCTAGCAATACTGATGGCAGCAATCCTTCTTGGCTGTGTCACAATGATGTTACAGTATTTGTGCATACTGGCATAGTGGTCCAGAATATACTGCGCCACCTGGGTGGTCTTTCCACTACCGGTGGCTCCCTGTATCACCGTCACCTGGTTACTCTCAATTGTTGATATGATCTAGGTAGAAATAATAGTGTACCACAGGTTATAGATAAACAAAATATTACAGTGTAATAAAATTGTAAATATTTTCCTACCCATCAGTTCTAACATATTATGTTTTGGATGCTCAAAATAGCCATCTCATTGAGACAGTTCTTTTGAGTACCCACAACTTCTGTTTTGGTTGATAAATAAGAACATTATTTGGGCCTGGTATATAGTCATAGATCCAGACAAGGAATAATTTTGAGCATAAAATTTGGATTTTTTCTTAGCTATCAGCTTAATCCTCCATAAGTCTAGGGACATATATGTAGGCAAACAGTTCAGACACAGAACTGACACAGCATATAATGATGCGTTTGATCAGGATCTTCAGTATTTGCATATGAATGTTCCATTAAATAAAAAACTTAAAATATACATAAACACACACTTAACAACCCTTAAAATGGAAATGGACTGATCCATTTGATAAGCGTGGGAAATTCCATTGAGTCATATGACAGCCATTAATCCAGCAGTTTAGAGTATGGTATGCACAAGCAAGCTTTAGCAGTTCATGTCCAACAGCAGTGTTCTGCCAAGAAATTTCAAAATTGGGGACAATGTCCCACCACCTTTGAAAAAGTGGGGACATTTCAAATAAAAGCACCGCAAGCACTGCATAATACCCCGCCACTGCTGGGGGCACCAAGTTATTTTGAGAGATATATAATGCCTAAATAGCAACAGAACTGAGATAGACAGTGATATGACGTCCTTAGTCACAATATGTAACCTTTGATGGTCAACATATCTGTGAAGTTTCATTCAGATATTTCATATAGTAAAGGAACTACAGGTCAAAAACATTTTCCAGATTAATCAAGGGCGGATAACTAATGAACTGGAAAGGTAAGAGTGACGGTCCTTCGTTGTAATATGTAACCTTTGCTGTTCAACATATCTGTGAAGTTTCATTCAGATATCATAAACAGTAAAAGAATAACAGGCCAGAAACCATTTTTTAAAGGGAGAAAAGGCAGTAACTCCATCGAAAATGGTTGGATTTTGCCCATTAACAATCCCGTACCACTCATCCCCAATAACAATATGTATGCAAAATTTGAAAAAATTCTGTGCATAAATACTCAAGTTATCGATCAGAAACAGTGAGCACGGACGGATGAAATGATCTACAGGTCAAAAACCAATTCTCAGATCAATCAAGGGTGGATAACTCACAATCTGGAAAGGTAAGAGTGACGATCCTTACCCACAATATGTAACCTTTGATGGTCAACATATCTGTGAAGTTTCATTCAGATACTCCATATAGTAAATGAACTACAGGTCAAAAACCATTTTTCAGATCAATCAAGGGCGGATAACTCATGAACTGGAAAGGTAAGGGTGACGGTCCTTACTTAAAATATGTAACCTTTGATGTTCAACATATCTGTGAAGTTTCATTCAGATATTCCATATAGTAAAAGAAACTACAGGCCAAAAACCATTTCTCAGATCAATCAAGGGTGGATAACTCACAATCTGGAAAGGTAAGAGTGACGATCCTTAGTCACAATATGTAACCTTTGATGATCAACATATCTGTGAAGTTTCATTCAGATATTCCATATAGTAAATGAACTACAGGTCAAAAACCATTTTTCAGATCAATCAAGGGCAGATAACTCATGAACTGGAAAGGTAAGAGTGATGGTTCTTTGTCACAGTATGTAACCTTTGATGTGAAACATATCTGTAAAGTTTCATTTAAATATTCCACAGAGTAAAGGAACTACGGGTAAAAAACATTTTTTTAATTCAATCAAGGGGGGATAACTCACAAACGGGAAAGGTAAGAGTGACGGTTCTTAGTCACAATATGTTACCTTTGATGTGAAACATATCTGTGAAGTTATATTCAGATATTCCATATAGTAAAGGAACAATAGGTCAAAAACCTTTTTTCAATAGGTCAAAAACCTTTTTTCAGACCTATCAAGGGCGGATAACTCACAAACTGGGAAAGTCAGAATGACGGTCCTTAGTCACAATATGTAACCTTTGATGTGCAACATATCTGTGAAGTTTCATTCAGATATCATGAACAGTAAAGGAATAACAGGCCAGAAACCATTTTTCCAATACGAAAAAGGGCAGTAACTCCGTTAAAAATGGACGGATTTTGCCCATTAACAATCCCATACCACTCATCGCCAATAACAATATGTATGCAAAATTTAAAAAAATTCCGTGAATAAATACTCAAGTTATCGATCGGAAATGGTGAGCACGGACGGACGGACGGACAGACACCGAAAGGTATAACATAATACCCCGACACTAAAGTGTGGCGGGGTATAAAAATAGTGGGACGTAACACCCGAAACGACTTAAGTCGAAAAAAGCTATGGAAAACACAATAATACTTAAATTTCACCTCTAATTATCACAATAATGTCTATGAATGCATGCTGACTTATTCTGATACATGAATTTTACAAATACAGGGCTTATTTCCACCATTTTGGGACAATGACCCATACCCCTGGAATTAGGAATTTTAGCTCGTAAACACCCAAAATTGGGATTTTTTAGTGTCCTTGGTTATATTGTCAAATAATAAAAATCACATATATCTGAATTTGGCTGTACTGTTAACTTATAATCAGAATTGAATGCAGTGTTTGAAATAAGCCAGAAAATTCAACTTGTCCGGCGGGCAACCTAAAGACAAATGCAACTTGCCCCCACAATTATAACTTGCCCTGCTCGAATCATTCATTCATAAAATTCCTGAAAATGCTGATACATGATAAATTTGTTTGCTTGAGACTTTACACTGTCAACAATTTTTCAGTAATTTTAGGACAGATTCCTGGGTTTAACCAGTCCAACTGAGATAAGTGCCTTGCTCAAGGACACAATTCTGGGCCCCAGGTTAGAATCAAACCAGCGACCGTGTGATCAAGGGTCCGACACTCCCCCATGTGAAAGATGTGCTGTAATCAAACAGTGTAGTTTTAACTAGTACAGATATGGCTCGAAATATGGAGAGACAATGGCAAACAGTGAAGGCCCTAATTAGTCTGATCTGGTGGAGAAGTCTGATATGGGTCTGCACTGTTTGCGACCTGAACTTCTAAAGAAAGGTTCTTAGTATTTGACTGTTAAGTTGGGCAACCTCCCCAGACTCTCAACTTGTCCCCAGCAAATTCAGCCCGTGGGGGGCAAGTGGGCAATTGCTTATTTCTAACACTGGAATGATGTATTATATGGGCCGCCTCGTGACAAAACCTGTCTTCGGAGTTTCCGACAAAGTGATATTCAAATTACCTTGCTCAGCTACAGAGACAAGCTAGAACATTGAAATTTTGGTTGTAGAATGTCTAGACATTATACTTTCCGTTAAGTGAACAACAAAGGCGCTGATCAGACTGTGCATATGCACAGGCTGGTCTGCCTCGTTGTTGTTCGCAAACCCCCTAAGTTTTCTCACATCGAGGCCCATATGAGACTGTGCAATGCTGAATATTCCCAGGGTTCCCACTCATATTCTTTGAACGCTCTAGGGTAAAATTTTGGTGGTTCAATTTTTTAGAGGGTACATGAAGCCACAAAAACTCTGACAGCCACTAAATTTGAAAGCACAGTGTAGGCCTAGATTTGTTATTAACTGCTTAAAATGACAATGAACACCCATCCTAAACAAATTTGAGCAGGGCCCCCTAAACATAACTTGCTGGAAAATGACTAAGTTAACACACTGAAAAAATATTTGGGCAGGGGTTCCCTTATCGTTCACCCCAGCCCTTTTCCCCAGCCAACATAAAGTAGGGATAAGACAGAAAACTGAAGAAGTGGGGTGGGGTACTTGGAACTACAGAAACTTACACCAAAGTGCCAGCTTCTTCAGGTCTGAAAGACATGAGACAGTTAAGATAGTCAAAATAAAACCTTACCTCTTTAATTTTCCATCTCACTTGAGTCCCATTCTTACACATTAAACTAGCTATTTTTATCAGCTGTGTTGATATTTATCTTTTATGCATCCGGAGAACAAGTTTTTAAATGTTATGGGCAGTTATCTGTTAAAACAAGTAATATACGCTCGATATGCCGATTGTTAGAGGACACAATACCCCTGGGCCCTGATAATTTAACGGGGGATTAAATTAATACACAACCGATATAACAGCAGTAGGTAGAAAAATGTAAACATCCGGTTCACACCACGTTAATTTTCGGCTGGCTGAATACACAGTTTAATTTTGGAAGATGACAATTTTGACCCACAAGCTGCAAATATCAGCGTCAAGCCCGAAATTTGCATGCGTCAGATGACCCACAAGACAATTTTAAGTTGCGTCAGACTACAAAATAATGCATCAATGGCGCGGAAAACGCAGCCTTGGCAGAACACTGCCAACAGTGACCTTGAAAAATTGGTCAAAGTTACCACCTTATCAACTCTTTATCAAGGCATTAACCTTTTATCATGTGAGATTTATATTCTTTAGGCCTCCATATAAGAGTGTATTTTTATTTTAAATCTCTTAAGTAAGTTTAGTTATAATTTTATAACTTTTTGCCCTCTGTAAAGGCGGTAACTTTAATATTCATATCTGGGCATGGTTTCGGCTATTTCATCTGCTAAACAAGGGAAATCAGGTTCTATTTATAATTTGGTGAAGCATTATTAAGTTGTTTGGGCCGCGCAAACGTGAGTGCATTTCATGAAAATCCTAACCATATACACAGTGAACTCACATGTATTAACTCTTAAAGCACATAATCACAAAATGTATATTTAAATATTTGAAGCCTCGTAGACAAACAGTGTGGACCCAGATCAGACTGCTCCTGTAGGAGCAGTCTGATCTGGGTCCACAATGTTTGCCTCTATGCTTATGTTAAATAAACATTTTCAGATGCAGTTATTTTGCTGGCATTTTAAGGACTATATAATGTGTTTTAGGTCTATACTGAGGTAATGGCCCAAGATGATACAATTACTTTTGAATAAAACCACACCTCATTTTCAGCTTTTACGTATGTCTAAGGTAGACCAGTCCTAATTACACAATCATGAGGTGCCGCCTTTACAGTAACCAAAAAGTCCTATAATACCTGTTCCTTATAGTTGATGATAGGAAGTTTGTTGTCATGTTTGTGTGAGAAGTCATACTGGTTGTAGATTTCTGTGGCGTTGGCGGGGGCCAAATCTGTCGGGAGGGCAGAGGCTCCTACAGAGCTGTCCAACTCCAGGGCATCTAGATGACTGCTTACTTCTGACTGGATATCATTAGAGAACTGTAATAAAACAAAATGAGTTGAGTTTTGAGATTTGGGTTCCTTCAGCCAAGTCAGAGCCTTTGTTGTTTGCATACAAAAGTATACCGTAAAACCTGCCTTAAGCAACCACTCAAAAAATCACAAAATAAAATGAGTTTTGAGATTATGGTTCCTTCAGTCAAGTTAAAGCCTTTGTTGTTTACATACAAAAAGTATACAGTAAAACCTGTCTAAAGCAACCACTCAAAAAATGACAAAATAAAATGAGTTTTGAGATTTTGGGTTCCTTCAGCCAATCAGAGCCTTTGTTGTTTGCATACAAAAAGTATACAGTAAAACCTGTCTTAAGCAACTACTCAAAAAAAGACAAAACAAAGGTCTGAAAGACAGATGGTAGCTTAATGCAGGTCAAAAGTATTACAGAATGCTCAAAGGAGCATTCTGCAATACTTTCAACCTGCATTAAGTGACAAAGTCGGTCTTGAAAACAATTTTTGGTCTTCTTTTGAGTGGCTGCTTAAGACAGGTTTTACTGTAGAAGTAGAAGCAGATGCAGACTCAAACCAAACAAAGACTTCTAGTCCTATTGGATAGCTGCAAATGCAGACTTTAAAAGAGTTACTTTATGCATATGTATGTTATGTTACTGGCACAACTTGGTGTTCAGAAAGCCATGTTTTTGCTGCAACCCATTGAGATTCAAATCAGCCTGCTCAACAGTCAACTACTGAGAGTCTGAGTAGCAGGATTCTTAAAAATTTGCATTTAGTGAATGTACATGTCACTATCGCACTACATATATCTAAGCAACCAAGGTGCTGAATAGACTCTGTGTTTGTTTGTTTGATTTGATTCTTTACATACTGTCAACAATCTTTCAGTTAAACAGGGACGGGTCTTCCTGGCTTGAACCAGTACTAAGCTAGGATAAATGTGACTTGCTCAAGGACCACAACACAGTGACTGACGCCGGTGAGGCTCGAACCTGCTGCCCCTCGGTCTCAAATCAAGCACTCTACCACTGAGCCACTGAGCTCCTTTTAGACTCTGTGACTTACATAAAGCAAAAACAGGTGGACCTGCAGAAGCCAGCTGATCAGGATCCACACTGTTTTCCAACTGTTTTCAAAAGAACATGCATGTTCAAAATAATTTTGAAATACAGAATTGCATTAACTTTCTTTAACATACTTGTCCAAGGACAAGTAAATAGAAATTTCTAACTTGTCCTAAATAAAATGGGACCAGGTAGGACAAGTCGAGCATGGTATTTCCACACTCCTGATGTTGTGGGTACTCACTAGAATCCTCTTATTGAGAAGCTTCCAATGAGCACAACAACTGATGCCTTCAAAAGTCCAGTTAAGCAAAAATTTTGAGCGTAAAAATGCAATTATTTTCTTACCCAGCAATTAATACATATGTTTTGGGTGCTCAAAAGAACTGTCTCATTGAGACAGTTCTTTTGAGTACCCACAACATATGTTTTGGTTGAGAAATAAGAAAAATAATTGTCAATTGCGCACATTTATCTGGAGGCGTGTGCCTTTATGTCAAGGTAAAAATAATGTCACCATTTTAAACTTTAAAGCATCTTTAACTCTTGTCCTTCTGATTTATCCTGCTTTGAAAACACCGTAGATCCAGACCAGCTGGTGTCTGAGTGATAAAGCCAACTGATCAGGATCCACAGTGTTATTCATGCTGATTGAAAATATATGCTTTCAACGGGAATGTTGCAGGTTTACAGGATAAAAGTTAGGAGCGTAGTGCATAAAAATATTGAGCATGACAAGGGTTAATACACATATCTAAGGCTATGGGTATACAAGGTATGACTTCAATTCTTACCAGTGATTTTATTTGGGATTTTGGGAAGCTATCTTTTCCTTCACATTTGGGAAAATATATCATAAAAATTGGAAAATGAGTACAAATTAAAACATGAAATTGAGAAAATAAAGGCCATTTTTGTATTGGGAATGACTCCCATATGACGCGGTAAAAATAGCCAAATAAAATCACTGCTTACAAAAGCACTTCTGCTGATCAAGGCTTCTTCTTCTTTCTCTTGATATTCTACAGCGTAGTCATGTCCACCATGGAACTTTGGCTGTCTGCAATACAATAACACATCAAATTTAGCAGGCACTTGAGAACATGTCACATGCAAGTAGTCAATTGAAAAGCATATGATTGTAGACAGTGTATACATTACATGCACTGCATCCACTTGCTAATTTTAAAAATTTGGAGGATGCCTTAGAACCACTGACCTGATTTTCTGTCAAAAAGTTCGTGACAACAAACATATATGTAGCACCAGCTGCTTGATATACAGTACATGGATGATGGGTCCTAGCCCAAGTTTGGTTATAGAACCTTTCATGCTCAACTGGGCATGATATTTCAGCAATTCTGAAAACTAAAGATTTTTCTTGCTTTCAACCTCTCAGTTGTAGATCTACTTATGTTGTGGAATTTTTATTTTAACATTTATGAGCACGACAAATTTCATGCCTAAATGAAAAAAGTTTTATAACCTAAAGGCCTGATCAGCCAGCTAATTAAGTTAAATTGATCATTGGTTTCTGGAATTCATATCCATGCGCGGATCCAGGAATTTTCGTCAGGGGGGTCCAGGTCAATCTGACAAAAAAAGCTATGACAAAGTGTGTTTTTTATTTTTCGTAGGATGTCCTATTTCAGTGACGGACCTGTTTCAGTGACCTTTGAAAATGAGCTGCCATTTCCAAATGAAAATAGTTTAGATGTGATATATAGTTGTTTGACTTTGCATGGGACTGAAAATCAGTTGTGTACAAACAGGCATAGTTTCACAGACTTGTAATTTCCATGGCAACCCCATTTTTTGGGCATTTTCTTATAACTTTTTTACCTTTTCCAATTCAGGCTTATAACTTTGGTTAAAAGCAACATCTGAATGAATTTTCTGTTTTGATATGACTCTCATCTTGTTTACTATCACTTCACATGCAAAAAGAACTGATCAGCTAGATTGTTTGTGAAAGAGACCAGTTTAAAATATATGGTGTTCTTATATCTTTTAAAAACATATTTTAGTCAATCGTAGCAACCTTTTTACTTCTAAGAAACTTGCAATAAGATTACCAATGTCTCAACAATTTAATAAATAGACACTCAGCATCTTCTTTTATCAATAAGCATACTTTTATGAAATCAATTTTGATTCTTCACTTATTATTGTGCAGTTTATTAACCCTACCCCCTTAGGCATTACAGTATGTTTGTGATACATAACCAGTATCATAAATGGCATCTGTATTTCATTATAAAGAAAGACAGAAACTGCTTTAACATGGTTTTGTCTTAAGTTTGTGATAGTTAACAAGGAACATATGCTTTTGACTCACTGATGTTAATCTTTAAAAAATTAAGTGGGGGTCACTGAAACAGGTCCCAACCAATTTCTGTAAGGAAATATGGGGAAGGTCAAGATAAACGGTGTCAACTCTTTTGTTTTTTCTGAACACTATTCTATGTCAAACATATTGCCCAAAGATAGTTCTAAACTGAGCTATACACTGAAATTAACTGTTTCCAAGCAGTTTGATAACTTTGCCTAAAGAATCCTTAGGGTCACTGAAACTGGTGCTTCGAGGATAGTACTCAGCTTATTTTACTGAAGTCAAATGGTTAATTTTGAAGAAAGCTATCATAATTCAAGGTTCCAGAGGGGGTCCAACCTTTTCCAGGGGGAGTCCTACTTTTTCCTGGGGAGGGGGGATTGCTTAATCCCTATAGAAACCCATATAACTTGTGATTTTCCAGGGGGGTCCGGACCCCCTGTCCCCTCTCTGGATCCGCACTGATATCGCATGACAGTTATATTAAATAGATGTAGGAAAATTCATCATAAATTTCAATAAAAATGCGATAAGATGCCTACTTAAAAAACATTGGAGATACCTTTTGTAATGGGGAACCTGTTCAACCTTTGCAACAGCAGGTTTCAGGGTATCCGGGTCTATAAATCGTCCTCCAGTAGAGCTTCTTGCAATGCTCTGCACTTTGACCGCTTTCTTTCCTATTCTAAACCAGTCATCAATCTGATCTGGTGTTATTTCTGCTGTTAAACGACTCATATTTCGATTTTGGGGGACTTGAAAAAAATCACTGCATGTTGTTAAATTTAGCTTTGCTTAATTCCGACTATGTGGTTAAACCGGCTATTATATAGGTGCGAAATGCATTTTGGGTAAGCCCGGTTCGTGAAGATTGCCATTTGGCACGAGACCACAATTAATTTTACTATATAATTTAATCATTCCTTACATCATCCTGTGTTATACATGATGAGCTTAGCTTTCTTTTGAAGCTTTGCCCCAACTCTACAAACCTTGGAAATCATTCTGGCAAGTGTTTCAATAGGGCAAGTCCGGCTTGATTTTGAGCAATTACACTTGTAAACAACATGTACTGTTGACATATAGCTGTCGTGTGGCAGCTCAAGATACCCATAATGGAGTGCAGAGGTCTAAATTTACCTTGAATGACCAGCTACCAGGACTGACTTGACATTTCCTGAAAGCTTATTCACTGCCCACCTCAGATAAACTTAAAATAAAGTATGCTCATATGAACAGACAGTTTAACACCACAGTAAAAAGGGAACTATTTGTGTGGAATAACATCCTGGTCTTGTTCAACTAATCAAGGGACATACTTGTGGTCTGATTCCATTTTACTATTAATTATTCCTTATTTATGACATTTATGGACATCCATACACCAATTCAGGATATCTATTACGTATATTTTACGGAATCCTAAATCGGCATATTTTTGATATCCTAAAAGTAAGTAAGGTTGCAAAGATCAGGAATCGATACAATCATGTACCATGCCTGACCCAGGATACCAATAGGAAAATGACAAACTCACAGTTGGACACCACAAACGAGAGCCAAGAGGTCAGCCCTTTCCCAGCAGGTGACCACAAGACACATATAAACATACGCACAAAGGCAAGGCAAACACAAGACAGAAAACATAAAAGATCCACAAAAGAAGTACCGCCTTGGAACGGTCAGTAAAATATTTTACTGGAGGTCTTAAACCGGTTTAACAGCGCCAACCTCACCCTTAATTCAGATGTGGATCAAGACACATAGATATTTGATTTGCATGAAAGACCCCTAACTTATCAATGCATCATCTCTCAGAACATATAAATCAAGATATAACAAGGAGATAGATAAAGCAAAGATAAGGACTCAACAGTAAATAAAACTGAATACTGGAGCAAAAGAAATCCAACAGGTAAGCCCGGTGGGCCAGACAAACAGCCAAAGCATCAGGCCCCTACCAAGAACAAATTTACATAAGTTTACCAAATTTTATATATACACTCATATTGATAATTTTGACAAGTGAAAAAGCGCGAGTTTATGTAATTTTCGGTTATATTAGGTAGTTTTATTGATAGATTGACTTTATAGCTAGATACCACATTGCCAATGATGTTTTTGGAGAGGTTTTAAGCCATTCTTCAAGTGGTGAAATGTTTACATAAACACTGACTCAGTCAGTGACACCGGTGCTGTGACCTACTCAATACTTAGCTCAGAATGTAACAACCACGGGTGCTTTTTGAAATACAAAAAATGGTTTTCAAGATAACAAAAAACATACCAAACGGTGATAAGAGACCCCTTACAACTAAAGTAAGTAAGGGTGCAAAGATCAAGAATCGATACAATCAAGCACCACACCTGACCCAGGATACCAATGAGAAAGTGACAACGTCACAGCAAGACATCACAAACGAGAGCCAAGAAATCAGCCCTTTCCCAGCAGGTAAATAAAGCCTTCTCTTTTGAAAGTTATTTTAATGAGATCAATAAGTTTATTTATCTCTTATTAATATTATATGGTAAAGTAGTGTAAAGAGTGGAAAATCATATGTAGACAAACTGGTCGCGTTGAAGTAACTAGCTTTAAGTTTATCTCATACTTCACCAGAATTTTTTAAAGACAAAATATATTCTTACTGGACCTTTCATATACTTTTTCACGGTACTTAATTACATGTTTTTTATACCGCTAAGACAGGAGGTTAACACTTTTTAAAGTTTTGTTGTCGTAGAAGATCTAGAATTGACAATAAATCATGCTTTATTGGTTTTTATGGAATTTAGATAGCCAGTATATAACGTAGGAAGCTTGTTTTGATTTTCTTTAGCTTTGATACCAAATTTTAGGGCTGTATGACAGCCATGCCCATCGAGAACAACTTTCTTATTCACGTAAGTCTGTAGTTTATAGGCATAAGTGCCAATAAGTTCACGTTTTAAAATACCAACATAATACAATTGTCAAACAACTAAGTTCTATCATAGTTCAGGTAAGAAATGTAGCCAGATTACTATCATGAATTTTTATTTCTTGGGAAAAAGCAAGTGAGACTCATCAAAAAATACCACAATTGCACTCTGCAGACCGACCCACGTCACCACGAGGAAGAGCCACAGAACACAAACAGTCACAAGACATCAGGAAGACATATAAGTAACTTTCGTCCTATCATCATTATATCATGTATCATTCAGAACTACTAAATCGTGTCAGTCAGCATGGACACTCCCCAGCATTAATAATCACGCAGTGGCGGATCCAGAGGGGTCGAGAGGATCACTTGACCCCTCCTCCCCTCTGAGACCAAATTATTTAATTGTCAAGGGATTTTAAGGACAATAAGGTAAAATCACTGTTAATCGAACCCCCTTAATACATCTGAACGTGGACCCTATATTGAATATAGGATTCGTGACTTGAATATCCTTTCCAGTATTTCTTGAGAGAAATTCTAAATCTAACACGGATTAAAGTAAGAAAGAGAACAAAGATAAGGAATCAATACAATCAATCAATCAAAATTTCATGTCTAGCAAATTTATATCTTTATATTCATTTTTTGTTCTGACTATTTTGGGACAATAATGTTATGCCTTTTCCGTGTGTATGCCTTCTCCATGTAATACTCTTCCTGCATAGGCTATACCTTAATATTTAACTCACAACCCATGCAGCCGATTATGAAACATTTCTTTGTGGCTGTTGTTTGCATTTGCTTACTGCTTTTGTGTTTTGTCTTGCAATGCCATGTTTGTCAAAATAGTAAGTGAGTATGATCAGGAAATACCACAATCACAAACTGCAGACCACCCCATGGCACCGCGAGGAAGAGACGCTCAACCATCACAAGACACCAGGAAGACAAATTAAGCAAAGCAATCAGCTCTCTCTTCCCCATCAAGATGATTGCAATACTAGACTGGACATAAAGTAACGTAAAATAAAACATAGAACAATTACAGACCCCCACAATGGGAGTAACAATAAACAAAAAGTCAACAACAACAGAACCACCTAGCATTCTGTTCCCCTTAGCTGCACATTCTCCTCATGTCTGTTCCAGGAGATGTCGTTGGTGAGCGTCACAACAAGGTACTTGCTGGATTCATCGACAGCTAGAGTCTGACCATGGAGTATGTACACCTAAGGAATCTTCTAACGCATACACTTTTGTTTTGATATTTTCTTGAAAACTTGAATTTCAAATTAAAAAATACTTAAAAATACATTAGAACAATGCTTTCCGGTAATGCATGGTTATTTTAGGAGATAACTGACTTAGAACATTCAAGAAATTAAAGTTTGAGTTAAAAACTTCAAAAAACGAAAGACGCAAATTTACCATTTTTCAACGAATCAATACGGAAAACAGTATAGCAATTTGTCAATGTATTCGTATTATTTATGTGACATGAATTATTTTCAAAGGTAAGTCAGTCTGTATTCTATTATTTATAAAATAAGAAAATTATCCAGCCTCTACCTTCTACATCTATTAAAATGGCGGACAAAACACACACACACACGCACGCACGCACACACACACACACACACACACACACACACACACACACACACACACACACACACACACACACACACACACACAGATTAATTAAAAACAACGCATATGTACTCCATTGGTTTTCGATCAGTGTAGAAGGATGGCCATGGTAAAACAGTTATTCTACAATATTACAGCAGAGCCTACCTGATGGTACTTACAGTGTGGATTTTTAAAGTTGATCGGAGCATATGCACATGTAAAAGTAAATGAGTATGACCAGGAAATGCCACAACTAAACACTGCAGACCAACTCCCGTCACAATGAGAAAGAGACACAGAACACTTACAGTCAAGTGACATTAAAAGACAATAAATGTAATGTAAACATCTCTCTCTTTCCCAGCGAGATGACCGCAAAACTAGAAAAGACACTAAGTAGTGCACAGCAAAACAGGGACCAAACATTAACCGCTTCAAAACAATGGGGGCAAAAATATACAATTAATCAACAACAGAACCACCGCCTTAGAAAGGTCAGGCGAGTCACTCGGGGCTTTTATTCATTTTACTGCCAAATATTCGCCCTAGTGCCTTATTCTGCTGTTGTCAAACCAGACAAAAAAATTAAACTCGTTTTGAGGCTTCCTTACTTATCCAGTTAACAATCAAATTTATAAACATACTGCGATGAAACAAAAGAAATGGCTCTCAACTCACAGACAGTCAGAGCTGAAGAAAAAACCCAGTTGATCCACGGTGAGCTCAGCCAAAGACAAACATCAAGCACTGGCCCACGAGTGAACAGTTTTATGCCAGTGTCGTCATGGAGTCTGAAGTCTGGCCCACGATGATTAGTGCATCTCTCACTAATTTATAAAATGACATTTTCATTGTTCAGTATGACAAATGAAATTAAAATTGCCTCGCGACAAATGAAATTAAAATTGCCTCACTGAAACGCAAACTTGAGCCTAAATTCCAATTTTTGTGACTTTCGATTTTGACCCTTTCAAATTAAATAAACTGTATTTTGCGTAAAACCCAAGGTATTGTTCTGATATTTTCACACATGATGTGAATAATATTGAATTTTTGCTTAACAACAGAATATTTAACAAAAATAACATAATTAAGCTTTTGTAGTTAATAATTTACTGTATGCGTTAGAAGATTCCTTAAGTATAGTTAGTCTCTTTAGCTTTCCTGGACTTTGGAGTTATGCGAATCACTCTGTATTTACTGGCATTGAAGCTCGTAAGCAATTCATTCTCCCATCGTTCCAGGGCTAGGAAGTCCAGTTGTAGTTGTTTACTGTCCTCTGGCATATGAATTACTCTGCAAAGCAGGCTGTCATCAGCAAAGAGACTTACATTTGTGTCAGTAGATTGAGGCATGTCATTGATGTATGTCAGGAAGAGCAATGAGCCGAGTACAGTGCCCTGTGGAACGCCCAAAAAAACATCTTCTTGTCCAGATTTTACACCTTTGAGGACAACTCTCTTCTTACGATTACTAAGAAAGGCTTTAATCCAGTTGCTGACTTTTTCTCTGACCCCATAAATGTCTACTTAGTAGTTTGTAGAGCAATCTGGAGCTAAGTACCTTATCAAAGGCTTTCTCAAAAGTCCAAAAGGGATTACATCAACTTGGTTGCCATCAGAGAGGTGTCTTGCTATGTCATTGATAGTTTCAATTAGCTGGGTTTCGTATGAACAACGTTTTCTGAAACCATGTTGGCTGTCACCGAGTATATTCCATTTGTTGTAATGGGACATGATATTGCTGTGAACTATGTGTTCTAGCACCTCACATACGGCAGATGTGGGCGATACAGGATGATAGTTTGATGACAGGTGTCTATCCCCTATTTTGAAGATGGGAACCACATTTGCATCCCTCCATTCTTGTGGTACTTCTCCTGCTGGTATAGCTTTACAAGGGCAGGTGCAAGTTCCTCGGCTCCAATTCGAACGATTCTGATGGACCCTCCTCTGGGCCGGTCGCTTTAAAAAGATTTAAGTCCTTCAAGCTTTCTTGTTGATCTGGATGTCGGGCATCACAGGATAAGGACTGTTGCCTGTGACGATTCTATGATCTGATATCTAAATTCCAAGTTGGACATAAATTTCTCTCGCGCCAAGGACTTTCGGAACAGAAATACTCTTGTGACTTGGTGTATAAGTTGAAGAAGATTGTTGGCTCTAATAATTTTCAGTGCAGTTCTTAAAATAATTTCCCATTATAAAAAGATTGGCTATAACATTAATGTATTGCTACAGTCTGCATGCTTAGTGGTCAACCCAATAACAGTTGGCAACTTTACTTTCCTCTTTAATTGCATGCCATATGGTTGGACTTCAGACTCTATGACGGTTCCGACTTAAAAGACTTATCTGTTGATGAGACGGTAGGGGCCAGATGCTTTGGCTGTTGTCAGGCCCACCAGGGTTGGATTTCTTTTGCTTTGCTAAACTATTGATGAGATGGTAGGGGCCTGATGCTTTGGCTGTTTGTCGGGCCCACCGGGGTTTACCTGTTGGATTTCTTTTGCTCCGGTATTCAGTTTAATTTACTGTTGAGTCCTTATCCTTGTTTTATCTCCTTGTTATATCTTGATTTATTTGTTTTTGGAGATGATGCATTGATAAGTTAGGGGTCTTTCATGCAAACCAAATATCTATGTGTCTTGATCCACATCTGAATTAAGGGTGAGGTTGGCGCCATTAAACCGGTTTAAGCCCTCCAGTAAAATATTTTACTGACCGTTCCAAGGCGGTGCTTCTTTTGTGGATCTTTTATGTTTTTGTTCTGTCTTGTGTTTGCTATGTTTTGTGCACGTCTGTTTATATGTGCTTTGTGGTCACCTGCTGGGAAAGGGCTGACCTCTTGGCTCTCGTTTGTGGTGTCTTCTGTGAGTTTGTCACTTTCCCATTGGTATCCTGGGTCAGGTGTGGTACTTGATTGTATCGATTCCTGATCTTTGCACCATTACTTACTTTTGGCAGGGTTTTCAGTGCCACGGGGTTGTCTGCGGTTTGTGATTGTGGTATTTCCTGATCATACTCACTTACTATTTTTTATGCACTGTTGAGTCAATATCTTTGCTTTATCTCCATTTCATATCTTGATTTATTATGTTTTTTGAAGACGATGCATTGATAAGCTAGGGGTCTTTCATGCAAACCAAACATCTATGTGTCTTGAGCCACATCTAAACTAAGGGTGAGGTTGGCGCCGGTATACCTATTTAAGTCCAAGGTGGTACTGCTTTTGTGGATAATTTGTGTTTTTTGTGTCTTGTGTTTCTTATGTTTTCGCGTCTGTTCATTGAAAACAGAGGTAAACTGTTGGTTGAGGATTTCTGCTTTACTTTGGTTGTCGCTTTGTAGGAAGCCAAAGTTGTTTTTGAGGGGTGCTGCTCCAATTGACACCTGGCCTTTGCTTTTGACGTATGACCAAAAACGTTTTGACTTGTCTGTGTGGCTTTCACTAACTTTGTCTAGCATGTACTGTCTATTGGCTCTTCTGGTCTCCCACTAGGCCTGTTGCTGAAGCCATATGTATCTGTCCCTGTCCCTTTTTGCGTTTGTCCACCTGAACTTTCTATGAGCCCTTTGCTTACATCTCATGACCATTCATCCATGGGTGTGAGTGTCTAGCTAAAGTTATCTTTGTGGGCACTCTCTCCTCAATAACTTCCTGTATGGAGCTCTTTAAGTCAGTCCACATTTCTTCCATATTTTCATCGTCCGTTTGGATGAATCTCACTGGGAAGTTGTTCAAATCTTTTCTAATATCAGATGAGTCAGCTTTTTTCCACAAGGATATCTGTCTTCTCACTTGTTTAGGTCGGTAAGCCTTGATACTGGTGTCGTAAATATCAGGACAATATCATGGTCACCATTGCCTATTGATGGCATTGGCTTACATCTTTGTTTATAGCTGGTGTGGTTGGTCATAATGAGATCTGGGGTTTTATCCTTTAAGGGTGGGAAAGTCAACAAGTTGTTCAAACCTGTTATTAACTGTAATGTCAAGGAATGTCCTGCTAGCTTTGGTAGGATATTGTGGACCTACAATGGTCAATTGATGAAGATAAAGAAGCTTTATTTAACGTCCCTTATTTGAAACAGTCAACATAAGCTCTGTAGAGCTTTAACTGCGACATAGCGATATCTTTTTAACAGATACTTACCTGCCTTACTCTATCTACCTAGCACAATCCCTTTTTATGCAAGCGTCAGCAAGGGAGCTGCTAGTACCATTTTTTACACCTTTGGTATGGTGCGGCCGGGATTCGAACCATGACCTCCCGCTCTGAAAATGGACGCTCTACCAACTGAGCTATCGGGAGGTCAATGATTCCATTCTGAGTATTGAAGTTTCCACCGAAAATAGCAATTTGATTTTTTGCCGTTCACTCTTAGGTAATTGATCCACCGAACTGGTCAAGTACTAACTGTCTGTTCTGTTTGGTGGTCTGTAGAAAATGCTATGATAATGGTTACTGTAGATGATTCAGCTGTGATAGAAAATGTTCATAGTCGGCTCAAAAGCTCACAAAGAGTTTATGTTATATTGTTTATATGTCTTGCCGACTCAACTAGTGGAGCATTCGCTCGATATTCGATTTACTCCAGTTAGTGCTAGGAACGACTAATCGAGTTACCCGCCAACTGTCAATCTGCATCAAATAGACGAAATCAAGTCTTGATTAAGCGTCTGAAAGACTTTGGTGATATGCTGACAACAAAATAAATAAATTTGACTTAAAATACAATTTTGTAAGAAATAGTTGTAGTTCAGTTGGCCCAGTGTGTTATTTTTATTTCTTTCCTACATTTTAATAGCGATAATTGATAAACAAAAGGAAAGGTTTGCTTAAAATTGACGAAATGTGTAATGCATTACATTCGGTTAAGTAGCCGACAGTACCAGCATTCGGACAAATAAACACAGCAACTCATTTTCTACAAAATAGACTTTAGATGTTTTGTTTTGGTGTGGTTAATCTGCTTATAGAGCTTGACAATCTCAGTTTGGTCTCTAATTTTAATTAAGGATGTGTCTGGGTATGGGCTTATATGCTCAATAACCCAGTTACGGGTGTATACCAGTTTATCTATCTCTTCATACCGGTCCGTGTATTCACCGGATCGGGCCTAATCACCGGATCTGACAGGATCGGACCGGATCGGACCCGAAATTGGCTATTTAGCTCATTTTTAAAACATTTTATTATTATTATTATTATGTTTGTAAAGTATGTATATGATCATAATAATGATGTCTGGATCATCGAGATCAGAGACGATAGCTACTATCTGACCGAATCGGGCCCAAAAATGGTCAAATAACGTTATGATATAATTATCTTATGTTTGTAAAGTATTTATAGGATCAAATAAATGACGTCTGTACCAAAAATGGCTTGTTTTAATTTGACGAAAATTGGTTTCTTTATACTGAACAAAGGATAGACCTGTGCATGTCATTTTATGTAAAACACAACAGGTGTGAATTGATAGCTGACCATTGCAAAAAGGGCCTGTTGAGTATGTTTTTTGCCGTTTTTATCAATATTAATATATTCAAATGCATACAAATTGTACTAAATACATTATTCTTTTATATACAACATTCTTGTAAAGAAAAAAAAACTCAGTTAAGCAAAGGAATATGCCAATTTCGGGCCCGATCCGGTCCGATCCTGTCCGATCCGGTGATTAGGTCCGATCCGGTGAATACACGGACCCTCTTCATACAGCATACACCCTCAAATGAGAATTACGTGCCGAGTTCCTGAGACATGCGTTAAAAGTAAAGAAGTTAAAAAACAGCTGACAGTAGGAATGAATTAAAAGTGCATAGTGTTAGCGTATTATACAGCGAAAAAGTAAAGTGAGGATAAAAACAGCAGTATTGTAAATTTATGGTTTTGAGTGGCACACCTGACAGACAGCTCGTTTGAAGCTGTCTAGATCAGTCAGGGTTGCAATAGATGCCGGGAGACTGTTCCACTGAACGACTGTGAGAGGGTAGAATGAGTATTTATAGTAATCGGTCCTGGTGGATATTTGTCTGTAAGCCAATGGGTGTGAGGTACAGGAAGCATGTGGGAGTGGTATGACATGAAGGGAGAGGTATGGCAACATAGCCATATATGATCTTGTACAAGAGGATCAGTCTTGAATCAATATGCCGCTGCTCAAGGGTACGCCATCCAAGTTTTACTATCATGTCTGTGACGCTTGAGTAGGCCGAATAATCCCCAAGAACCCATCAAGCTGCTCGTCTCTGGACACTCTCAATTTTTTGTATGTCATCCATAGTGTGGGGGTCCCTTACTGGAGAAGCATACTCTAGCTGGGGTCTGACAACAGCCTTGTATGCATTTCCCTTATTGAGGTGTTTTTTGTTTTAAGGTTCCTCCTAAGGAAGCCCAGTGATTTATTTGCATTGTTGGTAACTCTGCTGACATGGGTCTTCCAAGATAAGTCATTTGCAATATCAACACCCAGATATCTGGCACTAGCTACCGCCTCAAGGGTTTCACCATGTAGTGTGTATGTTGTTGGGAGGGGAGAATGTGACCTGGTTATGTGTATTACCTGGCATTTGCTGGGGTTGAATTGCATATCCCATCTGATTTCCCATTCCTGGAGGATGTCTAGGTCGGCCTGTAATTGCTCAGAGTCAGCTAGTTTGGATATGGCTAGGTAGGCTGCTGTATCATCAGCAAAAAGTCTTACCTGCGATTTAACCTTGTCCGGCAGGTAATTTACATGTATGTAGATCAGGAAGAGGATTGGCCCAAGGACAGATCCCTGTGGGACCCCTGATGTTACTGGTACTTCTTCGGAACAATCCCCCTCCAGAACCACAGTCTGTGACCTACCATTTAGGAATGTGCTGATCCAAGATAAGGTTCTACCTCTGATTCCATAGTTGTGGAGTTTAAGGATAAGCTTTGCGTGGTTCACTTTATCGAAAGCTTTGCTGAAATCGAGCAAAATAATGTCGGTCTGCTTACCTTCTTTTATGTTCCTATGGATTTCCTCAATAAGCATGGTCAGTTGTGTTTCGCAGGACCTTTTTGAGCGAAATCCATGCTGGAGATCATACAGGATCTGGTTTACGTCAAGATGTTTCACAACATTGGATGCAACTATGTGTTCAAATATTTTACAAAGTATGCAAGTGAGGGATATGGGCCTGTAATATGCAGGATCGGACTTTTCTCCCTTTTTGAAAATGGGTGAGACATTTGCTCTGAGCCATTCAGATGGTAGAGATCCCTCCTCCAGGGACTTGGAGAAAATGACTTGCAGGATTGGAGCAATTTCAAGGCAGAGTTTTTGAAGTAGCAGAGGTCGGATTTGGTCGGGACCAGGTGCTTTATCCGGCTTCAAGCCTTGATGATGCCATTTACTGAAATTTTGAGATCCGGCATATTTGGATATTTGTTTCTGATGTCATCAGGTGGTTGTGACATATCCTGGCTGTAGTTGCCTGCATCATGAAGGTCTTGCACCTTTTTTTGACAGAGTTGTTTCAGTTGTAGGGGAGACTTTGGTGTGAATACCGATTGAAACTGAGCATTGAGCAGATTGGCTTTCTTAAAAATTGTCAGTACATGTCTTACCATTTTCCTTCAGAGGTGCACTACCCTGACTGTCCTGCCTACAGCTCTTGAGGTAAGAAAAAAGCTTTTTGGTGTTTGGGTGGGCATTTTCAGCTGGGTCAGAGTCATTGATTATGCCAACAATGTTGTCAAGGTAACTGCTGTGGGAAGTTTTAATCTTGTTATCAACTTCATACTTTACCTTTTTGAACTTTTGTCGATCCTTATCTTTCCCAGAATTTTTTGTACCTGATACAGGTGATCCCGTAGATTCATTTTTCTTTTTAACTCTTGAGTGACCAAGGGCAGGTTTTTCTTGCCTCTGAGAGTTTTGGTGGGGACATGGGTACTTACAATTTGGTCAATCTCACCTTTAAATTCCTGCCATAGTTGCTCTGTATTTTTACCTCCACAGGTGGATAGAAAGGATGACTGGAATTCTTGCATGTCATGCCTCATGCCTTCCCAATTGGCCTTCGAATAAATACGAACAGTCCTAGGTTTCATTTTTGTATTGTTGGCCTTAGTTATCGAGGTAGTCAGCAAACAAGCAGTTAGAAAGTTCTTCATCAATTTTGCTTGCAGAACTAGAAAGTTTGTTTCAAAAAAATTACACAACACAAAAATTAGCTTTGTTGCTTAAAGATTTTGGATTTTATCCCACATTTACCATTTTACTGTGAAATTTTCACCAAAATGAACTTTTTTGATAGAGGTATTTTTAAATGCAGCTTTTAAAGAAATGAAAACAAAAGCAAATAAAAACTGATGTATATTAGTTTGAGACAAAGGTTGAAGTCTTCTATAAAGCTAAAACGGTTAAAATATTTCAATCCTTCAAAAAGATCCATCAGTTTGTAGGTGATGCCTTGGTAACTGGTACCAAAATTTAATTGTCACTTTTTTGGGGCATTTACAGAGATTATTTTGAGATGAAATCTTCGACAAAAATTCAAAATTTTCTAACTGACATGTAAAATTGTCATAACTACTGGAAAGAGTTGAAGAAAGGCAGTCTGGTTAAAAACTTAGGAAGTGATCTTGGCTATTGAAGAAAAGAAAAATGTTTCTCATATATAATAATGTGATTCATATAATTTTTTAGAATTAAAAAAATAAGTGTGTGCTCATAAATAGGAGTCCAGAAACTGCCATTCAACAGCCATTTTTTTAAAATTCTAAAATAATAATTAAATAAGTAGTTTAGTTTGCATTTAAACAGGACAGATAACAGCTGCATCATGCTAAGGGACATAGGTATCATATTCAATTTCAAACTTGGGCTTAAAAATGCCCTCTTAGCCTGTCACCACACGTTCAAAAGAGCCCTCTTTGCCGGTTGCTGTGCATTAAAAGTGCCCTCTTAGACTGCTGTCACGCGCTTAAAGTGCCCTTTTCCTGGAAACTTTACCATGCCCTTTTTGGGGGCTGGGGAAAACACTAGATAGGTCCCACCAGTCCAGCCGCCGACCCATTTTCATCAATCCCAAGATTTTTGTCTGCTTTACCCAGTGGTTGGGATCTCGCGGAACTAAAGTATAGATATATGATCAGCACCCTAGATAAGCAGCATATTTGCGTAAATACGCAATTAAAATCCTCAAAAAAGCAATTAAAATGAAATGTGTGCGTACCGAAAAGCAATTCTAACGATCGGTATGCAATTACATAAGAATTCATTGCATACCATTTGGTCCATTTCGTTTCCATTTGGGTAATAAACAAATGCCAGTCGGGTATTGATTTTTTTTTTACTAGCGAGCGCTCAATATACCTTCAGTTTATGAAAATATCGGTGCCCAGTCCAGTATTTCGCGGAAAAACACTATGATGAAAGTGAAACTTTTGCAAAGTGTACACGCTCGAATGTCAACAAGGGGATGAGATTTGCTTCAGGTACAATAAAATCCGTTAGTTTGATACTTTAGAAAGGCAGACGATGGGAGTGAATAAGTATGCAAGCACATTTCCGATGGCTTCAAGGAATAAGAAAACGTGTAATTACAGAAGAAAAAAAACGTGACATAAAAAATATGAAAATACGCAATTGTTTTTGCAAGTACGCAATTGAGGATAACCACGTTGCGTAAATACCCAAATGACCCAAAAGCTTATCTAGGGCGCTGTATGATTATCAAATAGACAGTGACTAAAAGCAATAAATGGAAACTATAAAATCTTAATATATCACAATCTTGTGGATTTTATTGCCATTTCATTCATCTCAGGCTCTATGGGGTCTAAAAGACACTTCTAGTTTTTGTTTGGTTTTTTTAAATTTCAGCTTGCAATGAAATAACCAACAAGTGCCATGTAACATTTTCCTTGTGTTCAAGCAAACAGTATTTGTATTGTCTATGATGCATAAATATATAAAAAAAATTATGGAAATGTAACGTTGCATTATGGAAAAGTAACATTACTAACGTAGTTTCTACGCAACGTCATGTTAAACTCCTGATGACCTGTAAAGCAGTGAAACTGGAAACCGGTAGAGGAAAGAGAAAATTATGTTTAAAAAATTGTGAAGTTGGACTAGATCTTGTTTTGTTTATAAAAAAATATATGTATATGGATATTTTGCCTTTTTGGTTCTTTTTTAATAAGTCGATCTCTAAAGCTTGATCAGAATCTGTTAAAATCGGGGTGATAATCATGGGAAGCGAAATTATTGTTTTGATATATTCATATTTGCTGGTGGTACTACTGGTTGTTAGAAAATTGTTACTAGTAATCACCCTGACACCACACCATAATTTATCAGTATAGTTAATTAGTTATAACATAATAAGTGATGAAAGAGTATTATATTTTTTTAATTAACTAGACTAAGCATTTTGTCAAGGCAGACAATAACTTTTTCAGCATTCATCTTGGTCAGTTTTGGGGTCATTGGCACTAGTTATTTGTAAATTGATAATGATGGAAGTTATAGATATGATAATGAACATTTTTTTAAAATGAAGATGTTAATTAGTAATTTGTTCCAAGGGGGTGCTTCTTTTGTGGATCCTTTTTGTTATCTATGTTTCACGTTTGTCCGAAAGTTGTTGTAATGATTTGGACTGAAGATCTAAAACTATTGACATTTCATTTTTGTTTATATTTCGGCTTATTAATTGTTAATACTTTTTTTTAGAAGCAAAATTAACTAAAAAACAACAACACATTTTCAGTTAAACCTTAGTGTATTATCTTATATTAAACTACTTCTAGTCTTTATAGAGTTCAATAAAACGGGGGATAAATAATGCCACGTACATGTATCTTCACATCACTGCAGCCTTGTGATCACCTGCTGGGAAAGGGCTGACCTCTTGCCTCTCTTGTGTGTGATGCATTCTTGTAATTTTGTCACTTTCCCATATGGTACATGTATCTCAGGTCAGGTGTGGAACTTGATTGTATCGAGTTGTGATCTTTGCCTTCTTTAATTTGTCTCTAATGACCTTCTTCATTTATTATTATTATTTTTTTTTTTTCTTGCTAAATGTGCTAGTCTGAATCTGTTCGGTCTGTAAACAGGACACAGGTTAAACTCGACTTAACCCTTTACTCCATAGGCTATTTATAGATCATGACATCATTTTCTATTTTCAGATAACAGTTAAGTTTTGAATACTTTTGAAAATAATATGGAAAATGGATCATTTGCTCCATAAGAGCAAATGCTCCATTTATCATAATATTTCCAAATACAGGATATTTCAAAGGACTTAATTAAGGCATTATTAGAGTTGTCCGGGTTCGCCGCATACGAATAAGTATACGTATAAGGAAAGGTAAAACGACACCATATTGAAACATGTACGGTACGCGATAGGTGAAGATGGGTATTACAAGCATTGATATACAACAACGATGCACACTCATATAATGCACCGTGCATTTAATTTGTCTGTGTAGTCGCTTTACGTCCAAGTTAACGTTTTTTCAGTCATGTCGGGACGATTACTGTCTTCCTATATTTGACCAGTACTAAGAAGCGAATAAAGTGTCTTGCTCAATGACAGAAAACAGCGACTCCGATGAGTCTCATACTAGCAACTCTTCGATCCCCTGCCTCATACTGAAGAAATTGAGCCACTTCACCCCGCGTGCAGCGTGTCTTTATAGATATATTATCTATCCCATACAGTTAAAATGTTAATTAAACGCCTCTTTAGGCAGATAAAAGTATGCTAAACAAGCAAATTCGATAGCGAATTAATTTTCCCCGCGGAAATTATGGAATTTAGGCAATAAATCATGTTCTAATGAATATTCATGTGCATCGGAATGAGTATTTATTTGTATCGCCCAAAATGCATTGATATTCAGGAAATAAATGGGCAATAACTTCTCTACACCCATGACATCGTTATGAATCTTCACGTACCATGGCCATATTTAAATATTACTAGAAAAGAGCCCATGCAAGCGCGGAAATATTTCATGATTGTCAATTTACCTTTATTTTGCATTTAAAAAAGCTGAAACTTGTATCCCCCTTTCATGTGTGTTAATTTTTCACAGCTTTATGAAATCTGAAACTTGTATTGGCGATTCTAGTCGCCGAAATGACCATGGGCCCAAATAGGTATGGGCCGAAATGACCCGAAACCGGCGAGTTTTAATTTTTTTTACAAAAGCTGATACTTGTAAACATGATTATGCTTATATCTTCTCATCTTGAAAATCACTAAAAATCTTCAGCGAGGTGACTTTTACTATATTTGTTTTCCTCCAAACAATGCCAAAAATCGCTCAAATCCAGGTTCTTATTTCTGAACAATGCACTTTTTTAAACAGATTTTATTGATAGCGTCATTGCCTACTGCGTCAAGTGGTACGACCAAGCCTATCAATGTAAGCTGTTTAGCGACCTTGAAACTTAGGATTATTGAGCGTGAGTCAGAGAAAGGTGTCTTGAACTTTCATAACTCTAGTTGCCATCAATGGTAGTAATTAACTATTTTATAAAAGTTCTGTTTGTTTTGTTACTGTTTTGTGAGTCCCCCCCCCCCAAAAAGTCTGTACTTGTTTAAAGCTAGTGTCAATTTAAGTTTATACTAAGGTCTGCTGATTATTATAGTTTAGTGTTGTGTTGGTTACTGGTACTGTCCAAAAATAGGGACAATGTCGGAAAAATTAGTCTGCAATTTTTTAAGTGGTAGCTGCCCAACACAATAAATGAGTGGTTTTCACACTCAAAATGCAAAGAAATACAATATTTAAGGAAATTTTTGTATACCAAATTATCTTCTTCAAAGGCAAACCTGGAAATGTTGTTACTTTTCGTGGTTGAAAAACAAACTTTTTCTCCTTATTTTTCTTCCAACTTCTGATTGGGAATTTTACTGTGCCAATTGGGAAAAAGGAGGTGTTTCGCCTTTGGGAGTGGGGCCGAATTTCGCCCCCCAAAATGGCCTGAAAAGGAACACTGATGCCGAAATGGTTTGGATTGATTGGTGTTTTACGTCCCGGTAAACAATTTTTCAGTCATGTTGAGACGGAGCCACTTCTTCCTGGGTATTATTAGTACTTTGGGAAGGTGAAAGTGCCTTTCTCAAGGACACTACACAGCGGTCGTGGGGTTCGAACTCGGGGCCTCTAGGTCCCGAGTCCGACGCTCTACCACTGAGCCACTGCGCCTCCATATGCCGAAATACACTTCCCTTTTTACGACCATTATAGGCGAAACAGAGCGGTCTGGGGCGAAGTATTTCGCCGATTTGCCCTCAAACTGGAACCCTGCTTGTACCTGAAAGCTAACATATAAAATTTGGGTTTGATTGGCCCATCAATTTCCGAGAAAAGCCAGTTTTAATTTTCATATACGTAAATGACCTTTAGCCAAGGTCAAGAAATGACCTCGGCCTTCAATACTCACAATTCTTCATTATTTCAGTTGGTTTCAGGTCAGAGGCTGAAATATTTGTGAAAAAATCAACAGCTTTCACTTTTTCCTGTAGAAAAGCCTAAGTTAACAAATTTGACCTTGTTGTAAAATTGGTCAAGGTCAACCGTAGGTCATCATTTGAACAAAGTATGATGGGCAGAGTCACCACTGCTACATACCAAGTTTCGTGGAAATTGGTTCACCGGTTCCGGGGAAGAAGATTTTTGAAGGGTTTTTACCATATATGGGCGTGGCGGCCATCTTGGTCATGTGACCCAGATGCAACAAACAAACTTTCGTTCCCCCTACCCAAAGAGGCTCCACATAAAATTTGTCTTTGATTGGTCAAATGGTTTCCGAGAAGAAGATGTTTGAAATTGTTGACGACAACGGACCATGGGCATCCTACCTATAAGCTGACATATGCTGCTAAGGTGAGCTAAAAACAAATTCAACCTCAAGCCCTCACCAGTAGCTTGCACCTGACCGTTCTAAGGTGGTGATTTTGGTGTAGTTCTTACTTTGTTATTTGCATACCTGTCAACTTTTTGAAATCTTAAAGAGTGAGATTGCGCGCGACGCCCTTAAAATGGTTATTTTCTGCTCGCATTTACCGCGCGGACCAATTTTACCAAATTTTTTAGGAGTGAGATTTATTTTTTTCTAAGAACCAAAAAGGGATTATTGGGCCGAAATGACCATGGGCCGAAATGACCCGGAACCGACGATTTTTTTTTTATTTTCTTTTTACAAAAGCTGATACTTGTAAATGCGGTTATGTTTATTTCTTCTCGTCAAGAAAATCACAGAAAAACTTCAGCGAGGCGCCTTTTACTAATAATATTTGATAGCGTCATTGCCTACCGTGATATAAGTGGTACGACCAAGCCAATCGATGTAAACAGTACATTATGCGCAGCGACCTTGACACTTAGGATTATTAAGCGCGTGTCGAAGAAAGGTGTGATGATTACCGCGACTAATAATCAGTTTTGATAAGGGATTATTTAAAATTACAGCCATATCTTTTTTTCTTTGGCGAGTTTGGCGGCGTTTTCCCCATTGTTGTTTATAATATGGCCGACTTGACACAGCATAATACACATATACATATGACATATACACAAAAATTCGGAACGCTTCGGTCATCTCCATTCAGTTTGTATTGGAAACCCAATCGATCTAAAAATAGTGACGCGTGACCATGAACGTGACATACACTAAATATAGAAACATTCGCCAGAGGGCGCAGTTCTTTTAGAAAACACACTTAATTCCAAAATTCTCTAAATCTATGCTAAATGAAAACTCATCCTAACCGAGATTATCAATGAAAGCAATATCTTAAAGTAACAGTAAAGAAATCAAGCATGAAAATGACCTCGATTTTTCAGTTTATGCGGTAATTCGTTTATTTAGTATTATAGATGTAATTCCTTCTATTGCTTGCTATTCAATGGTTGAGGACATGCAATGCCATGGACATTCTGAAAGCTAAAGGGCAATAAATACAAATTGTTTATTAGCTACTATATGCCAAACGCGAGCATGGATAATGTAGCCAAAAAGTCATATTATAGTTTGATTAATCGGCGGACAGTCCTGTGTCCTGAGGCTAAGAGCAATTGAGATGGATATTAAGTAAAAGGCTTAGTGTCTGATATGTACTTATGAACCATTTGAAAGATGGCAACATTGGTTTCATATCGAAGTGACTACTGCCATATAGTAGCAAATTAAGAGAAACTGGCTGGTGCTTGGAGTCCTCGTTAAAGAGCAATGTTCTGTGTTTATTGTATCGAGTGCATCTTTAGAAGAAATGTTGAGTGTTTTCAATGCTACCACAACTGCATAATGGAGAGTCAGATATGATTTTTAGGAACAGATCATTATTTAAGCTCCAGTTGGCCGACTTAAACCTCACTGATGATTTATCGGCCAATTAACATGAAAAATCTAGTCAGCCGACTGTCGGTCTTAATGTAACCCAGGTATTAGTTATGGCTGAGGACTGAATAAATAAATTAAATTTTATCAATCAAAGGGCAATAACTCCATTGCTACTTAGGATATCCTGACAAAACTCTCTCTCTCTCTTTTGTGAGTTGAACAAGTGCTAGGTCATTAGGGCAGTGTCTTTTACGACGATGGCAATGGGTTTCAAACCTGGCATCTGTTGTTGACGAGTCTGATGTTCTACTTACTGAGCTGTAGCGGTCTATCTTTAATTATGTCTTTTTGTCTACATGTACCTGTTACTGTGCGGCTGTGATGATTAAATATATCATTAATTAGCCAGTGGGTTGTTCGGTTGCTTCGGCTGCTGACCATTCTTAGGTGGTGGTTAATTATATTTTGATTCACAGCTGATGTTTGTGTGGGTATGTGTTTGGTTGTTGTTTTGTAGTACAGAATTTAGATTCATTTCTAGTTTTGAAATCATACCGCTGAGGTAGAGAGAGATGCATGTTTAACTTTATTTCGTTAAACTGTTGTGAGGCCATAAGTGTTCTGTGTCTCTTCCATGCGGGTCTGTGATTGTGAAAGATTGTGAAAAAATGTTTGCTTATGTTCTGGAATGTATTCCATACTTTCGATGAAATGCAAAATACCAATCCTTAAATGTGCACAAAGTTTGAAATTTGAGGACAGAACATTTTGGTATGTATTCAAACTTTTCATACTGTACGCATAGGTTGTATATCGGGTGTTCTGGCCCAGTAATCGAGTGTTTTAATAGAATCATTATGAATCAGTCAACGACCAGACCACTTGGCCAGAACACCCAATATACAGAACTATGCATACAGTGTGAAAAGCTTGAACAACTTTCAAAATGCTCCAGCCTCAGATTTCAAACTATTTCACATCAATTTCTTATCTTGCATTTTAGCTAAAGTAAGCACAAATTCCAGAACATAAGAAAACATTTTTTGGTCCTCTTTTTCAGAAAAAAATCACATTTTTTGGCATAACTCTGTCGCTGTAGCAACAATCACTCATTCCACCAAAAAGTTGTTAAGCAGATACATAGCTGGATTTATTAGTGACAATAATTCGCAATGATTATTATATTAAAGAAAGTTAAATATTGACCAAATATTACCCTTATAACGGTTAGGTACACTATTTTGTGCACTCGTCGACTGAAACCACCACACGATGACTGCACTTTCCAAGTACAGAGGTTCTCTAGCGTGTGTAGGGTTGATGTTAATCAACACTGACTTCTGACGCTATCCAAGTATGACCTAGTTTCATCGATTAAAGTGTGGTCCTGATTTCGATCAAATTTTGATGATATACCAATAACCTTGAAAAGCTATTACCTTCAATTAAACAAACACCGATATCACTCCCAGTCACCACAAATTGTCATGTTTTTGATAGCCAATCTTTAAAATTTCATCATGTCATAATTTTACCTTTACACCACACAAGCGCCTTTGGACGCCTTTGAAATGTAAGATTTTTAAAAAAAATATTATGCAAAAAGGAGCTCTAGCTCCAGGTGAGCTAGTTTTCTATTTTCCATAATATTTTCAAAACTATTGAAATGTAAAAAAAATTTGGAGAATATTTAAAATTTGAACTATTTCTACAAAATGATGCAATGTTCTAATATATAGCATATGGGATAAAGGGTTAAACAATTCTGCAAATGTCCATTACATTGTTATAAGGAAAGGAAAGTAAATGGTTGTATTTTTCCGTTAATTTCTTCGTTTGTATCCCGTTCTATGTTTAAACCATAAGCCTCTACCTCCATGTCTGTGTGGGGGTGGGTTTGGGGGTGGGATGTGTCATTGAGCAACACATTTTATACATTGCTTAGTAGACCCGTCCCCGACATGACTTAAAATATTAACTGGGATGTAAAGATACAAGTCAAACAATCAAAACAATAAATGGGTCAGACTATGAGTCTCATATGTTGTAAAATTCACCCATGCTGGCTTAAGTTCTTAATTTTACCCTGAGAATTCTTTATGTTAGCGGTCAGGGAACGCTCGCCTGAGCCTGCGCTGCTGGAGAAATCTATAGGTACCAAATGCACATGTGCTAGCTTATAAAGTGTTCAAGTGAGACTGAATAAATGTATTATTTTCAAAAAGGAACAAAAATGCCATATCAACTCTGTGTTCACTAAATTTCACCTTACAAATTTAAAGGGCTTGTGTGCAGACAGGCGCTCAAGTTTTGATATTTTTCTTTTAAGCAAGTGCTACCACGCACGGCTCTATCATAAGGCCTGACCCGATTCCAGAGAAAACTATTATTGTTTAAATGAAGCTGACTTTATGTTTGGCTTTGCCCTATATATAAGCTATACAAATTCCACATTATTTATGCTAATGATTCTTAGGCTTATCAAAACCTGCAAAGGGCCAATAAAAGCTCAAAGGGTCCAATAATAATTGGATATATGCATGTGTTTGAATGGGATATTCGCCAGTGTCCCATATAAGTGCATACCATCATTTGGGCCAGGTTTTTCACTGCCCTATATAGACCGAGCATAAATGAACGCTGACCTCAACTATTTCTACTATCGTATGCGATAAGTATCGTACATACATGTACATGTACAAGCTAGCATTCTAGATTATATTTATCAAACACGCTACCATCTATTTTAGACGCAAGGAAGACCACAGTTGCAAGGAAATATTAACCAATATAAAATTACAAGGATTCTCTCTCTCTCTCTCTCTCTCTCCACATGGATGATTTGCTCCCTTGTATTCCGTGTAAAAGGTTTGGATATCGACAATATTATTTGTATTATATGATTTTATGAAACACACTGTACTGCTCAACGTCCTCATTTGCTCCGTACTACTTCCACTATGGTGTTATCACTTTAACGTTTACCTATCCGTATTTGTATGCTTATGCCGCTTATCCCGGACATCTCTAATAGGTAGTAAAGGGTTAAAGAATTAGACTAAAATTGAGGTTGGTTGAGTCTATTCAGGTATCATGTTTTCTTTGCAGAAAATGGAGGGTGGCAAAGTTGCAAAGAGAAAGTCAGAAGAGAGCTTAGTCGACGTTGACAATCACAAAAGGATGAAAGACTCTACTGACTGTAATGAAGGGACAAGGTTGCAGGATCAAAATGACTGTTTAGACGGAACTGAAGAGTATGAGTTTGATGATCCTATGATAAATGGAGTTATATTGGAAGGTTCGGCAGATATTTCAGACAAAACTGAAGAGTATTCTCAGGATAATCAATTCTCTAACCCTGCTTCACTAGTTTATAACTATGAGGATGAAAATGTTAACACTAAGGGTGAAAATGTGAATATTTTAGAACAAAAGGCAGAGTATGAAAAGACTAGTGTTGTAAGACATGAATCTGTTCAGAGAGATGCTGAAGTAATAGCTGATATTGTAAATGGTGTAGATGTTGGCACTTTGTATGATCAAGTTCTAAAAGTTAGAAAAGAGAACAATAGGATTGATATTGTAACAAATGAAGTTCTTGAGAAAATGGTGACACAAAGTGAAAGTACTAGTAGTGGTAATGCAATGTCAGTGACTGAAAGTGCTAGTGATGAGATATTCAATGATGTTGCTGAAGTTCTTGTAAAGTGTCCAGATGCGGATCCAAACAGAGTTTATGATATGCTTGAGAAATGTATAGATGCTGCTACAAGAGTAGAGTGTGTAATTAGACAACTACCTAATAGCAAAAGTGATACAAGCGCATCTAAAAGCTCTTCCAATGGCTCTATGTCTGTGAAAGTTACAAGCAGTGAAAAAAGCACAGATCTTCTTGCTGATCCAGACTTCAAATCAAACCCATTGTACAATGATGTTAAAACATTACATAAAGTATTGCCAGATAAAGATCAAAATGAATTGTATGCTTACTTGGAAGCTCACTTTGACAAGGCCAACAGGGTACAAATTGTGATAGATGAGTTAGCTAAATCAGAGAGCGAAGAATCACTACCTGCCATATCAAAGTCCAGTTCGTTTGGAAATGACATATCAAAAGGAAAGGCACCTCAAACTGCTGAGGACAGATTACAAACAGATTTGAAGGAACTGAGAGTAATATTTCCTGATTGTGATCCAAACTTTCTATTTGAAAAACTTGAAGAGAAATCTAATGATCCTGAAAGGGTAGGAAACATTGCATATGCCTTGTTTGAATCAAATAAGTATCCAAAACTTTCAGAGATTCTGGAAAAAGAAAAGAAAGAAGAAACCAAGAGGAAATACAAAAGAATGGAATTTACTTTAAATGAATTCATGGTGAAGTTTCCAAATCCATTTGAGTTTTTTGCAGATGAAGAGCGGATTGTGAGTAATAACTACAAGACACATGTGATGGCATATCTGAAAAATACATATCCCTATGTGAAAGATGGTTTCTTTAAGAAGGTTCTAGAGGCCCACAACTATCATCTGAACCCATCTATTCTTGAAATAGAAGGAGAAATGCTAGTAATAGCAGGTAAGATTATTTTGACCAGGTTATGAGATAATATATACCATATATACCATAGGTTTAGAAAAACAAAAATTTTCAGCGTAAAATTAGATTATTTTCTTCCCCATAATTTTTAGCGTATGTTTTCAGGGATTTTCCTAGCTTTCTGAAGTCAGGGCCAGGGGCCTGTTATATTTGGGGGAAAATCGTTTAAACCATGAAAATTGGGAATAGAGCTGGACCACCATTTTAAATGGATTATTAACCATTTAAGAAATTAGTAGTGTAAAGCTGTAACATATTTGTTGCTTTAATTGCCCACCATGAAAACTCATGAAAATTGCCAAAAAAATGCGAATGAAAACATGTTTTCATTCACATTTTTATGCAATTTTTTATGTAACTGTAACTTTGCTATTTTTGTTCAGATTTTCATGAAATTTTTACCAAATTAAGAAATTGGGAATTATGTACACCATTTTGGGATGTTTTTGCTGATTTTGAATTGGAAGGGTCCGATGTTCAGCCCCAAATCAGGCCTAGGAAAATCCCTGGTTTTAGGTGCTCATTGAGATGGTTCTTTTAAGTACCAGTAGCCACAACATATGTTTTGGTTGAGAAATAAGAAAATTATTTTACTGTTACACACTCTTTAACTGAAGGCCTGGGTACCTATCACATATGTGCACAATACTTAAAATGCCAATGCAACAACCCCACATGACTGAAAATTTGTTGACTAGGATGTAAAGAATCAACATAATATTTCCATGCTGACCTATCCAGTGGAGCTGGAGATTTTTGTTTTGATTTGAGCATTTTTTCCATACTTTGTGGATCCAAGCAGTGAAGGCTCTTCCCAGTATGCAATTTAATAGTATTACAATCTCCACACCGAGTAGGCAGCAATCAAAACGCTAGTATGATCGAAGAACATAGATTAAAAATCGTTAGAAACAGAGTTTTTGATTGTCGGGCGACAAATGACGATCTAAAACACTGTTTCCAGCGATTTTTGATCAAAGTTTGTTGATTGTTAAGAGCGTTTTCACTTGCCGCCAACTCCATGTGATCTCATTTGCTGACCATTGTTTTTTTTGTAAAAAAAAAAAAAATCCGTTGACCTACTTGATCAGGTGTGTAAATGACAAAAGAATGGCTAACAGTGTAGACCCTTATCAGACTCACGGGAGATGGCTAATCTGGGTTTATATTGTTTAATTGAGCCTATCTACATGTATCTAGAAACATATTGGGAAAATATGGAATTGAACTCATCTATTTCTGTAGCATTTTCGTGATTGGTTTATAACTTTTGTTTATAGTCCTTATAAACAGTAGGAAAACCCTTTAGAAGTCCTTGAAAAGTCCTTGAATTCTACACAAGCTTGTCTGTATGAACTTTGTTTGGACACATTTCAGGTGCCAGATCCAAGAAGTTGAGGAAGACACCAAGGACAGAAGATGTGGAATTCCCAGAGGAACCAGATGAACTCTTCTTTCAGGAAGTCATGTTTAATCAACATCAGCAACAAATTAGAGGTAAGGTCAATATATGTTTAATCAAAATCAGCAAGAAATAAGAGGTAATGTCAAGATATGTTTAATCAACATCAGTAAGAAATTAGAGGTAATGTCAATATATGTTTAATCAACATCAGCAACAAATTAGAGGTAATGTCAATATAATATTATGTTTAATCAACATCAGCAACAAATTAGAGGTAATGTTGATATATGTTTAATCAACATCAGCAAGAAACTAGAGGTAATGTCAATATAAGTTTAATCAAAATCAGCAAGAAATTAGAGGTAATGTATATACAATGTACATGTATATGTTTAATCAGGAAGAAATTAGAGGTACATGTAATGTTGATGGATGTTTTATCATCAATTAATTAAAGGTAATGTTGATAAATTTATATGTTTGATCAGCAAGAAATTAGAGGTAATGTCCATATGTATACAATTTATGTTTTTGATCAATGCTCTAATTTACATGTATGATCTTTTCTGCTACTCATTTCATATGGAAAATCTTCATTTTCATTGGATAAATTGCCTTTTTGTGTAGCCTGCATGACTCCCTCGGTGTCAGCGTTGTCACACTTTTGGTTTCCGATCGATAACTCTTGAAGGGATGCATCAATTTCATTCAAACTTTAAAGAAGGATCAAGCATCATTAAATACAGGTCACATTGGAAAAGGGGAGGGGGGGTGGTAATCCGCAAAATTTTGACTTTGTTATGGCCCTTTTTTACTTAGATTTTGGCTAAATTGTGGTTTCCGATCAATAATTTTTGAAAGGATTCAACAATTTCATTAAAATTTTACAGAAAGGTAAAGCATCATAAATACAGGTCAATTTCGAATTTGGAGGTCATTTGCAAACCTTTGACTGAGTTATGGCCCTTTTTGACTTAGCTTAAGGCTAATGCATAAGCTATATTGGTTTTTTTATGGAATAAACATCACATTTCTCCAAAACTATAATATCCGACAGCTTCTCACTATAGGCCATGATTACTCAGTGCCTATAGATAAGCATGACAGTGATTAAATTTGAACCCCCCCCCCCCCAGCCTTGTTTGACTTCTGTTTTGCTAGGTGATATATACGCTTCTCGGAATTCTAGTTGATCCATACAATGACTTGTATTAATAATGAGTTTACTCAACTGGATTGACAGGCAATCAAATTTTATATGCATGTAGTGTATACAATGTATACAGCAGGCCTTTAGTTTAAAAGGTTTTTTTTTGTTTGTTTTGTTGCTTTATGTCCCAAGTCAACAGCTATGGTCATGGCGGGACAGTCAGTTCACCTAGCCACACTTTTTCCTGGGCAAGCTTGAACAAGCAGTTAACCAGTACTTAGTGCACATACTTTTGCTTGTAACTGACAACAACCCTTCTTGAATGATTCAGCGGAAGGGAGGAGAATGACCGTAGAAATTATTTCATGATCAATCTCCACGAAAGTATGGGACCGGGCCGGGATCGAACTCTCGACCCCTGGTTCTGCAGCCAGACTCGCATCTGTGCCAGACACGTTACCGACTCCGCTACGCAACCCAGTTAGTTTAAAGTGTGTACCAAATAAATAATTTTCTTATTTCTCAACCAAAACATATGCTGTGGGTACTCAAAAGAACCGTCTCAATGAGACGGTTCTTTTGAGCACCCAAAACATATGTTAAAATGATGGGTCAGAATACATTAACATTTTTACGCTCAAAAAATTTGTTTATCTAAGCCTGTGATACACTATTCAGTGAAAGTGGTGTGTTAATTAGGTCAAATATGGTGTAATTTTATATTTACATTTTCAAAGCAATCCTTTAATGAATCTTTAGATTTTTGCAACCGTTCATAGCCTCATGAATTACACAAATTTGATTGACAACTGCCAAGCTCACTTGCCCATGCAATTCGCTTCCAACATCAAATTCATTTGCCAGATGTAACACTAGTGTTGTGATTGACGGGGAGCCACACCTGAGTCGCACTTGCAAAACAAGCTTCTTGTTTGCTCCATTGGCTGTCCATGTTCACACTGGCTGTTCAGCTTTTCATTTACACTCCAACAAAACCGTTAATACGATTAAATACTAAATACAAAATTGTTTTATTTCCTAAATTACAAATATTTTCCATATATTAGTTATTTATAATAAAATGTAAATATAAGCAATAAATTCAATTTTGGAATGTTCATGGAATCATGAATACTTTGGGTCTCTTGCAAAGTTAACGTGAAGCCCTTCTGGCTTCACATTAACTTTGCAAGAGACCCAAAGTATTCATGATTCCATGAACATTCAGGGCTTATTTTTGGCTGATTTTATAGCCGTTAATGGGTTATATTCCCAATGCCAAAAAGTATCTTTTTTCCTAATTTTTGGAGGAAAATTTCCAATTTCAAATCAGAAAAAAAAAACAATGAAAAATCATCTTATTTATCATGGTTAAAGTTGGCTTAAAACTGTCGAATATTCAACATTTCACAGTCTCATATAATGCATCATATAATGGTAATTATGGTTAACACTACAGCTTAATTCAGATAAATATATGATGTATTTTATGATTTGACAATATAGCTAAAAGCACTAAAAAATCCCAATTTTTGGCATTTTCGCGCTAAAATTCCCAAATCCAGGGGTATAGGTCATTGTCCCAAAATGGTGAAAAAAAGCCCTGACATTCCAAAAATTGAGACCCTTTCTTAAATAGATCACTTAGATGACATGAAAAGGACTAGAGAGTTGAGACTAGAAGAAGCTAAGAAGAATGGTGAACTCCATGAGTGTGGTTGTTGCTTCGACGATGAGTGTTTGTTTGAAGATATGCAGGCCTGCGCTGACGGACATATCTTCTGTAAGGAGTGTATCAGGAGATCTTGTGAGGCAGTTGTAGGGCAGGGAAAGTCGCAATTCCTATGTTTGACTGGTAAGTTTGGTTTGGCCTGATGATTTTATTGTTGTGAAAGCTTAATGTCTCTTTCAACAGGTTTTCAGTTGTATCATAAGGGTCAATTATCATAGTACTCTGATCCTGGGCAGACTGCCGGTGTGTATGGGGCATAAGTTGCACTGATTTGAGTCTGTGCATGATAAATTCAAGACAATGACATGTGCTTCCAGCAAAGACTTACTGTCAGCATTGAGAAACTTTGAGTCCTTAACTACCCATTGAGTCACAGCAACTGCAAAGACTCTGATCAGACTGAGTTTATTCAAAGGTAAGCTTTTTTGAGATGATAAGTGGGTTAGCTGATTCAATTGTGAAGGAATTAAAAAAATACTGGAGTTATGACCCTTGCTTTGGTAAGGACAAGCATGTATTCAAAGTTTAATTCAGATTTTGCAGGTTTTAAGTAGCTATTAGCCTGGGTCCAGTCGTCCATATTTTGGCAAAATTTTCTAACCTAATGCTAATATTCTAAAAATAAGTGAATAAAAATATACCACATCAAAGGTATTGGTTGTCCGTTATTAATTTCGATTAATATTGACGCCTGGGGACATCCGTAGTATTTCCCTTTGATAATCCGATAAGCCGATTAATCTAATTATAGCCTGTTGCTTTAGTGTGACGTAATAAAGACGATAACGAGACACAGATCCGATAATTAGGATGCCATAATCAATCAGCTGATCATGGAAACTCCGCGTAAAACCAGTGTTTTCGTTAAGAGCCGGCAGCCGGCAAAAATAGCCACCTACTTTGCCTTCTGTGCCAGCTACTTTGATAAATTGGTCCTTAGGTTATACTATAAAGCAGTGAATTTGGCCAAGTTCATGACAATATCTGCTGGCTACTCCAAAACTTAGTGAAATTCCTGAAAACGTGAATAAAGATGGAATTTGTTTACTTGGTTCGAGACCGATTGATCCAAAACAAAGGATTATAATTTTCAAACACAGAGATGAAACTGAAGTATCAAAAATATTGCAAAAATTCAAAGGAGATGACGTTTTTCTTGGATGTCTTGTGTGTATCTCGACCCTGTGTATTAAAAGCGTGTCTCGCAAAGGCAGAAAACTAACTACTTATCGAATACACCAAAGTCGGAAAACGCTGTTTCAATGCCTACTATCATCCACAAAGCGCATTCCATGAAATATCTGTGGTAATGTTTGCCTTTCTATCTATCTATTCACTGGGATTCCTGTTACTATTTATAGCACAATAGAGTTATCCGATAGCGTTATCGTTCTTGGCTTTACCCCTCAAAATTTGAGGAAAAATCCAGGTGGCGCTATCGATTGAAATCAAAGTTCCCCAGGCTGTCATTTTTGACCAAGGAACGGAAAAATAAAAAAGAAGAAAAAATGATCAGACTGGAACCCAGGCTAAGTAGCTATGGATCACACCGGTTTAATGCATTTATGTGACACACAGCTTTTATGGCATTTGAAACCCCAATAAAAAACGGAATAAATTATTGGTATATGATATGAACCTGTCTATTTTCTAAGTTACATTAATATATATTGTAATTAGGTATCATAGCCAAAATTTGGCTTTCAGAAAGGTTGTGTCACTGTAATTCCCACAATCTATATTAACTCTTTGCCTGCTATTGTCTACTGCTTATAATGGTTGCAAACAGTTTGGACCCAGATAAGGCCTGGCAAAATGTCAGGACTGATCTGGGTTCAAGCTGTTTTACACTGATGATATTCCTAAAGGAATATTTGAACTCTAATTTTGAAAAAAAAAAAATTAGCAGACAACAAAATATCAAGCAAAAAGTTAAGACAACTTCTGTGTTGATAAATTATTGTGTTTTTCATGAGGTTTTGTACAAGTTACGGGATATGAAAGCAACGAAGGCTCAGATGAGCCTGCACACCCTTTCAATCTCAACAGAGCCTTTTAGCTGCTTGTACTCACAAATTAGAGATGTTGATAAATGCTCAAGCAAAAATCTAGACCTGCTAGATAGCTATGCATGTTTAACTCTTTACCTGCTAGCGGTGAAGTTTTGTCTTCAGCTGATAACATTTGCAAATAGTTTGGATCCAGATAAGGTCGGATGTTCTGTTTGCCACTGATGTTATTCCTGAAAGAATATTTAAAAAAGCAATGTTGAAAAATGTCTGCAGGCGACAAAAATCATGAAAACAACATGCAAAAAGTTAAAATATAACTTCTGTGTTTATACTTATTGTGTTTTTCATGAGTTATATGAGGTTTAGGTACTTACGGCATATGAAAGCAGCAAAGGCTCAGATGAGCCTGCACATCCGTGCAGTCCTGCCAGAGCCATAGCTGCTTGCTTATGAAAGTAGGAATATAGATAAAGGCTCAGGTAAAAATCTAGTCCTCTAGCCCCACTAGATAGCTGTGCATTTAGGTTTATAGGATGACTTTACGCATATACGATAGTACCAAAAACTTAATGAACTAGCTTGAACCCATTATGTAATTATGGATTCTTTCTTCTAGTTGGATACAATACAGGGATTTTCCTAGGCCTAGGTGTATATCATTCCCAATTTCTTAGTTCTACATTTTGGTGAAATTTTCATGAAAAATCCGGTAAGAAATAGCAATGTTATAGATGCATGAAAAGGGGGAGTTCCACCCTATATGGAATTTACATAGGGTCCTGCCCACGCTCAGAATTTTATAAAATTTTGTAGAAAGTTTGTCTATTACATGTGTGTTCCATTTAAGAGATATTTACCCATTCATCTATTTCAGTTGTTAAATTTAAACAATTTTAAATTTTAAAATTAAATAAATGGACACCCTAATTAAAAGTGGCCCTAGGCGACAAGATTTTTGATTTTTCAGCCTAATTTATTCTGAACATGATGCCTAGTAATTTGTAAATATGTATAGAACATACATATATTTCAATGTATAAAATAAACAAGTCCACATCAAATTTTGTTTGAAGGTACCCGTAAATTTAACATTTCGAAAATATTTTCAACAAATTAAATTGTCAATTTTACCTAGTTGCTGTTCTTGTCAACCTATGAAATTTATATCAAATTTGTCCACACATGTGTTTGTTATAATCATAAAATCTCAAGAAAATATAAAACCGGTAAAATGAAGTTTTCTGAATTTCAATCTTAATGGTCAAAATTTTGCAGAATGTAAAAATCAAGACGTTATGTAAACTTCCAGCATCATGCTCAATTTTACATAGAGTTCTGTTCGTCACAGGCATAGATCTTGATGATATTATGCAAATTGACTGTAAGGGTTATAAGTTTTTTTGTTTTCTATCGCTTTTTAATGGTTGATTACAACATTTGGTATTGTGTAGTATGTGATTATAGGGGTACCCCAACCAAAGCAGCCCAATGTACATCTATCAGAAATCAGAATTTCTAAAATTGACAATTATTAGAATAATCTGTGAGTTCTAGCTTATGTGTGCGGTACACACATTACCATATCTATCACATAAATTGGTTAAAATAATGTTTCTTTTAGAATATTTACTCAAATTCAGCTGTACAAATTATATCAACAAAGTTTGGGTTTTCATTATGGCCTGTTACAGTTCTTGGCAACCTTTCCCATCTGTATAATGTATAAGGATAATATTCACAATATTTGAAGCCCGGAAATATATTTGTTTGAATGCTGAGTCAGACATTTTATTGAATTTATTATAAATATTTATGCCCAGTTTTACAGAAGTGTTTAGTATGTCAGCATTATGATTATGAGGTCATTTGAGAATCAAATTCGTGATTCTATAACCACGATGGAGATAACAGCACAAAGACTGTTTCACCTCGTCTAATGCCAGATGTTCAGTATGTATATATTCATAAATTCGCTAAGTGTTTCTTAATACTTGAAAATCCATTTATAATCTTAAAAAGTATCAATTTTATTTTCATCAACTCCATTTCTATTTATTAGAGCTGTTTTAAAACTTTTGTTAGAATATTAATGATTTTAAACGGGGTTATGATAAGTATTTTGGATACTCTTTTGAAATGTTTTGGCGGATAGAACTTAAAGCAGGAGAAATAACCACAATCAATACCAATTAAGATACAATGCAATTCAAATAAGATTCTATAAACCATTCATTAAAATGTACACATTAATTGACTAAGGGACTGCAAGATAAGGATACTGTTAAATAAATTGGGAAAACGGATCATTCCATAATAGAAATAAACTATAAAGTTTTAAAACTTAAGACTCAGTTTCACTCTGTCTCTGCATGACACTAAATGGAAAGTGCTGCAGCTTGCATGCCTCCTAGCACTGGCTTAAATGGTCTTCTACTTTCTGCTCAAACTAAATATTCCAGAAGGACCAGAATATGAAAATACAACACTTTATCAATGTAAGGGGGAAAATTTAACCCGATACAAAGGCAGCTGGTATGAAATCAAAGTTAACTGAAAAAAGAACCTACCAAAATGGTGAGAACGTACACTATTTCTTTAACACTTGACCTGGTTTCACTAAGTTTATGAGAGTTAATAAGAGTTAATCACATAGTCCTGAACCAATTTACCCTCAATATTTGATTCGGAGGGACCTAAGATAGAGGAAATTCTAGGTGCAACAGGAACATAGAATGTAGATGGAGACAATGAATTACCTAGCATAAATCCTAATCTTTTTGATTTTTTTTCATTGGCTGATAGACATTAGGAGCATAAACACCTATTGGCTTCAGTCCATAAATAATTTGGAAACCAGTGGAAGATCAATTCACAAATGATACCTGCTGGACATCCACCCAAACACCTAAGTTCTAGACAGAGTGCTACTTATCAAGTGCTGCTTACAGAAATGCCAGTTTTATGCTATTTTATTAGCTAAAACTTCTGACACCAACAAATTATTGGACCTAATTTGGATGAAGATACTAAATAGTGATAGTCAATACGTTTTTAGAATATTACTGGTGGGAAAACTGCGGTTTGTAAGACCTAACTGGAATATATTATTTGAAATCATTTATGAATCAAAACTGACTTAACTCACTTCATGCAAATTATAACACTTTTACCGGTTTCCAAATTTTATGAAAATTTACATGCATACAGAGGATGTATTTGACCTACTTTTCTGAAAATATTATGGGTTGACAAAAACTGGAACATGGTAAATATTAGGACAGAATCCCCTATAGACACTAACTTTAGTGTTCAATATGTGGATAATTCAAATTTTGATTGGTTAGAAAAAAATTATCTAGATGTATTCATATACATTAATGGTAGTAAGGTATACCCTTGGAAGTCTTCTTTTATATTCCATTCAAAGAATGTAGCAGTCAACAATGTTAATGATTTGAGACTGATATTTAATAGGTCATATATAAGTACAAAGAGGGTGTACATTAAGGTGCCCCCCTGTGGCCTTACAGCGTTCGAGGAATAAAATAATTTCATTTTTGTAGTTGTTATACCGTAGGTATTCAACATACAAAATATTATCTAAATCCATGCGTGGGCAGATTTGGAACTCCCCCTTTGTATAATAATGTGAATGAAAACATGTTTTCATTCACGTTTTTATGCAAATTTTCATGAGTTTTTATGAAGGGCAATTAAAGCAACAAATGCTTTACACTGCTAATTTCGTTTGTGCTTTTTAATCCATTTAAAATGTCAGTCTTTTAGACTGCATCAAATTTTCCCAATTTTGATGATCCAAATGTCTTTTCCCAAATTCAACAGGCCTCTGGTCCAGACTTCAGAAAGGTAGGAAAATCCCTGCAATAGACTTCGGATGGTCAACCAGCGCCCTAGATAAGCTTTTGGGTCAATTGGGTATTTACGCAACCTGATTATCCTCAATTGCGTACTTGCAAAAACAGTTGCGTATTTTCATATTTTTTTACGCCACATTTTTTTTCTGTGATTACACCTTTTCTTATTGCATGAAGCCATCAGGAATGTGCTAGCATATTTATACACTCCCATTGTCTGCCTTTTGAAAGTATCAAACTCGCGGATTTTATTGTACCGGAAGCAAATCTCATCCCCGTGTTGACATTCGAGCGAAAGTTTCACTTTCATCATAGTGTTTTTCCGCGAAATATTGGTCTGGGCACCGATATTTTCATAAAACTGGAGTATATTGCGCGCTTGCTAGTAAAAATAAAATCAATACCTGACTGGCATTTATTTATTAGCCTAATGGAAACGAAATGGACCAAATGGTACGCAATGACATCGCATGTAATTGCATACCGATCGTTAGAATTGCTTTTTGGTACGCACACATTTAATTTTAATTGCTTTTTTGAGGATTTTAATTGCGTATTTACGCAAATACGCTGCTTATCTAGGGTGCTGGTCAACTGAAAATATTGATGGGTCACTGATAAATATTACCAAATAAAATTATAGTTCTTTCTCTGAAGATCATTTGTTGTAGTAGCAAACAGTATTAACCCTGATGAAATGCTGCTTTATCATCTAGGTCTTCACTGTTTGCTAAGGAAAGAACACATTTAGGGGTCTCTAGTATACAAACAATTAGGCCAAATAAAAAATAGGTGTGGTTCAGGTTACACCCTGAAAGACATTTGGTTAGGTAGGTAGGATACTATTTTTTTTTAGAAAACTTTTTTCTTGGAATATTCAGACCTATTTTGGAAATGTATTGAATAAGACAAAACTGATATAAAAGGGTCTATTTATGAAGCTATAACCTTGTTATAATCCTTTTACTTCCAATACCAAAGACTGAATGCAAAGAAATTTAGATTTCCATTTCAGATGGCCATTTTTATATGTATTCTGAAGTTGGAAGAGAATAGCAGAACAAAATTATTTTGTTCTGCTTTTCTCTTCCAAATTCAAAATTTGGAGAAAAAAGTTTAGGTTAGGGGGTAAAAATTTAGGATAGGTCAGGTAACCTGAACCACACACATTTTTTTCATTTGCCTTAACCCTTTATATACTAGTGACTCCTAAATGCGTCTACTTTGTTAAGCAGTGACTGTTTGCTAAGCCATTATACAAATACAGTTCTATTTTGAAATTATAACCCCTCAATATATGCAGTGCCATAATTATGGACCATCCCAAGTTTATTGCATCAAACCAGAACGAAAAATCCATTAGTGCATAAAGAAATAATATATCTTGTAGGGAGCTGTGAGCATCAATTTCCATTATCCATACTTCAAGACATTCTACCGGCGACAATGTTTTCTCTAGCTCTGCGTAAACTGCAAGAAGAGGAGATACAACAGGCTAACATTCCTGACCTTGTGTCATGTCCATTTTGTTCATTTGCTACCATCATGACCAACCCTGATGACAAAGTCTTCAATTGCTTAAATCCTGATTGTTTGAAGGCTTCCTGCAGGTAACAACATTCCTGATCTTGTGTCATGTCCATTTTGTTCATTTGCTACCATCATGACCAACCCTGATGACAAAGTCTTCAATTGTTAAATCCTGATTGTTTGAAGGCCTCCTGCAGGTAGCAGCATTCCTGAACTTGTCTCATATGTTTGGTTGAGAAATAAGAAAATTAATTTTTAGCTCACCTGAGCCATTGGCTTATGGTGAGCTATTGTGATCCGTCGTCCATTGTGCGCCATCAACTATTGCTTCAATGGACATCTCCTCCTAAACTTCCGGCCGGAATTCGACCAAACTTGGCAGGAATGGTCCTTCTATAGCCCTCTTCAATAAATGTTCAAATGGTTCAGGTTCGTTGCATATCTAGGTCACTCAGACTAAATATAGATTTTCCAGATGAAAACTTTAAAAATCCTCTTGTCTGAAACCACAAAACCTAGAGCCTTGATATTTGGTATGTAGCATCATCTAACGTACCTCTACCAAGTTTGTTCAAATTATGCCCCTGGTGCCAAAAATGGGCCCGCCCCAGGGTCACATGTTTTACAAAGGCTTACATAGGAAAAACATTAAAAAATCTTTTTGTCTGAAACCACAAGGCCTAGAGCCTTGATATTTGGTATGTAGCATCATCTAGTGGACTTCTACCAAGGTTGTTCAAATTATGCCCCTGGGGCCAAAATTGGGCCCGCCCAGGGGTCACATGTTTTCATAGACTTATATATGGAAAATATGAAAAAAAAAATCTGAAATAACAAGGCCTAGAGCCTTGATATTTGGTATGTAGCATCACCTAGTGGACCTCTACCAAGTTTGTTTGAATGATGCCCCTGGGGTCAAACTAAGGCCCAGCTGCAGGGGTCACATAGGCTTATATGAAATTAACTTTTTCAGAATATGGTCATGTTGCATATCAAATTAAAGGGAATGAAACATACAATAATACGCTAGCAAATATTTTGCCCTTACACTCACCCTTGACCCCCGGGGTAGGGGTCAAAAGGTCAATTTTCTTTTCTTTTTTGAAAGTAGTCATATTGCATATCAATTTAATGGGAATGCTTATGAAGCATAGAACACCATCATGCAAGCAAATATTCTGCCCTTTTACTCACCCTTGACCCCTTGATGGGGTCAAAAGGTCAAAACAATTTTTTCTGCAGAAGATCATGTTGCATATCAAATTACAAGGAAAGAAGTTTAGAACAATATGCAAGTAAAATGTTTGACCTTATGCTCACCCCTGATGGTTTGGGTTGAGACACTGAAATTGTGCAGATAAGTATATTTTGATTGAACATAGTGACTTAATAGGTTTTGATTATGATCTGAGTGATACCCAAGATGGGCTTAGGTGTTGAGGAAATGGGATTTATATTTTGTGGTAAACATCCTCTCCTCGTGACAAGGACTTGGGGGAGCGATCCAGGGCCCACGGGCCCTCTTGTTTATTACACACTCTTAACTAAAACCCTAGACAACTAATACTTTTTTTTCATCATATATATTACTTATAAACAAGTTCTTTTATTATGGCATTAAAGGTTGGCATTAAACACATCCCAACATACAACAAAAGTGCATTTACTCATCACAAGTCAAATCAAACATTCCATGACAACCTCAGTATTGGCTCCAAAGTGGGCAATGACAGTAAAAGCCAGTGCAAAATGTGAGGATTGTCAATTGATAAAGGACCTCTGACGGTGGTAATGGGAATCACAGTGTATCGCTGCCTATAATTTTGATAAAATTAAAGTCGATCAAATGCTTCCATCTTCATATATAAGCTGGCTGGAATGATATCCCACAGCCCAAAATGTGACGTCTGGGCGAGCCCGGACATTAGCATTTGGATTTTTGGTGTGTTCTCTTGGAAATTTTTTTTTCCAGTATAATGAAATAATTAGTACAAGTGAGCTTCCTTTTCATAACCCATAAGTCATGAAAAATTACAACGTTTTAGCATATTTTTCTTTAGATTATAAAAATAGTCCTTTTACTAAATTCAGTTGGTGGATTATTTTGCACATATACTGTATCTATCTAATACACATAAACTACATGGCCACTGACTAGGTGTACTTTACCCATGGATGAATGGTTATAGTACATTGCTGCATTATATTGCACCAGGTAAATACATTGTCATCAAGGTTGAATATGGACTACAGCTGCACTTCAAAATATTTCTTAACAAATCAGATAGAAAAAACAGCAACAAAAATAATCATTAAAATGTTCATGGTTTTGGACTTTAAAATACTTTCGCTGTCATTTGTAATCAAGTATTGATGATATAATACCCTTACATGTGAAAATAATTGATTTCTAAATGTTTTGATAAAGTCAACTTTTGCAACCCCTACCCCCTTTGGTAGCGTCTCTTGTTTTGTCATAGAGATCTGCCTATCTAATTATAACCTTAATTCATTCCTAATACATCAAGCATCCTATTTAAAAGGTTACCAGTGATATCTTATGCATAGGGAAGTTTTGGGAAGCATCTGAAAAATAGGCAGATACCCTATCAATGCGTCAGAGGTCCTTCTTACAATACCATCTTTAGACGCTTATACACGGGGCCGTGAACATTGTAAATATTCACTCCAGTGAAAATAACTCTAAGCCAATGAATTGCTTCCCCTTTATAAAATTTATGATAATTATACAATGTTGGTTCAGGAATGATGACAACCTTTTATGCATGTGCAAATATTTATGAGCTGTGACATGAGATTTCCATCAATGTGGTATGTGTGACCAGCAAGCCTCAGACCAGCATGGGCATACCCTTGACTGATCAGAGCCTTTGCTAGTCGCTTGAATATTCTATGACTTTTAGGCTATTGACTGAACATCATTGGGAGTTTCTAAGCTTAAAAGGAGGCTTCACAGGCTCGTATGAGTCTACACTAGTCAAAATACCACATTGTTGGATATCACATGTATGGCTCTTATGTTAAATTTTAGACTGTGCAAAGAACCTAACCATATACCATTGAGATGTGATGAGATAGAGAAACAGGGGGAGACAAGCATGCGAGCATTTATTGAAAATAAGATGTCTGAAGCAATGCTTAGACTCTGTCCCAGATGCAAGAAGAGGTGAGTTTTTAAATCAAGGAACGCAAATTTTATTCATCCTTCCAACCATCTGTCATTATGCCCTTCCTTGTTAGTAGGATATCTCATAAACTTTAAGAGTTACAGTCTTGAAATGAAACTCAATAGGCTTATAAGAGATGATGAGTGGATTACTGTCCTGCCAGCCAAGAGTGACAGTGACGTCTGTTTTGTTTACAAAGTAAAAGGGACTTAGAACCAATAGATCACTTGTGTATTAATCCTATCCACAGGATAAGATTAATACACAAATGATCTATTGATTCCCCTTAGCTCAAGTTGGGTGTACATTTAGTTAATGTTTTACTTAACAATTGTAAACAAAATATTACATCACTGTCACTCTTGGTTGGCACGACAGTAGCTGAATTAGCTTTTGAAGGAATTTCAAAAATTATTGCAGGAGTTTTATCGCCTGTTTAAGAAAAAGTACTACGGTAAGTACATGTATGTGCTTGGAGTCACAGTACCATATTTCATTAACACAATCTCCAGTAATCTAATAAATATATAGGAAAACTAAAATAGGGAATAAACAAAAAAGCTATTTAATAGGGGGAAAACTTTCTATTTTGGATTAGAAATGGGGCCGAATTTCAGCCTCTGGGGAAAAGCAGAAAATCCCCTGATGTTGACTGTTTTCTTCTTCAGGTTTTATAAAATTGAAGGATGCAACAAGATGACATGTACATGTGGAATGACCATGTGTTATGTTTGCAGAGAGGCTCCTATTGATTATAATCATTTCAATGGTAGAAAGTAAGTATAATTAGGCCTCCAGATAAGAGTGTGTATTTGAAAATTATTTTTCTAATTTCTCAACCAAAACATATGTTGTTGGTACTCAAAAGAACCATCTCAATGAGATGGTTCTTTTGAGCACCCAAAACACATGTTTAAATTAATAGGTAAGAAGATAATCACAATTTGACGCTCAAAACAATTTCCTTATCTGGACCTATTTTACTATTGAGCCAATTCAGGAGATTTCAGTACATATTTAAAAGGTAACCAGCAATTGCCATAAATAAATCATCAAGATGTTTATGCAATCAACAGAGGAAAAAATAAAATGAAGAAAATAATCTTTTATAGCATAAAAACTGGCATTCTCAATCTACTCTTTGCACGGTGTAACTCTCTCTTTGCTAGGGGCAGTGTTTGTCTTCCGAGAATTTGATTATAACCATTGCAAACAGTTTGGACCCCGATGAAGACCGACCGTCTTATCTGTATCCAAACAGTTTGACACTCTGATCTGCAATGGGTTAATTACTTTTTCAAATCCATGCGCGGATCCAGAAAGTTTTGTCAGAGGGGGTCCAATTTGATGTGTTTTTTTAGTTTAGTTTATGATGGGAGTGGGATCCAAATACCACTATAAGCGGGCCATCTTCGGCTTGCCAGTGAAATGCCATTTAAATGCTGGCTTGGTAGCTTTGTGGTTTTAGGGGATCCGAACGGATATTGTTAGGAAACCCTATTTTTTTGTGCTTTTTCAGAAGGGGTCTGGACCCCCTGTCCCTCCCCCACCCCCCCTCTGGATACACGTATGAAATGTCACAGTTGTTTTATAGAAAGTCAGTGATTTGATCAATCACTTTTACATAAGTACAATATCATAGCAGTAGGAGCTGTCAGTAAGCCTTAATTTGGTCATTTCCTAAATTTCCATATTAGTTGCAATATAGGCTACCTTAGAAAATAATCAGATGAGAGGAACAGACGACAAAAGTTGTGACTGGTAGGTAGGTTAAGGGTTTAACTTTATGAGTAGACAAGGAACTGCTAATCTTGTCATTTTATTAGGTGTTTTGAACTGTCACTGACAGTTATAATGAGGGTGAAGTCGTCAGAGATGAAAGATCATTATGTTAGTTTAGGTTTTCACGTTTTAATCCTTTGCTGGCCAACGGACTTTCCCATTAAGATACAGTTAAGTCAGCATGGTCCATTGGATATATTATTGAGGGGTCTCGGGTTATAATTTCCAAAAATATCATATTTATTTCACTGAAGATTGATTTTGTCCTTGCAAACAATGCTGACTTTCTGTGGCATTTCATCTAGGTCCTCACAGTTTGCATAAGGATTTTCCAGTCTATTTAAGAAATGAATTCAATTTTTGGAATGTTCATGGAATCATGAATACTTCGAGTCTCTTGCAAAGTAAGTGAAGCCCTTTTCATGTTAACTTTGCAAGAAACCCGAAGTATTCATGATTCCATGAACATTCCAAAAATTGAATTTATTGCTTATATTTACATTTTATTATAAATATCTAATGTATAGAAGTTATTTATAATTCAGAAAACAAAACAGTTTTGTATCTAATATATAATCGTATTAACGGTTTTGTTGGATTGTAAAATGGAAAAGCGGAACAGCCAGTGTGAACACTGACAGCCAATACAGCAAACAAGAGGCTTATTTTGCACATGTGGCTCACTGTCAATAACAACACCAGTGCCACTTCATATGAATGAATTTGATGTTCCAAGCACATTGCACGGGCAAGTGCGCTTGGTAGCTGTCAATCAAATTTGTGTCATTCATGAGGCTATGAATGGTTACAAAAAAGCTAAAGGTTCAGTAAAGGCTTGCTTCAAGAATGTAAAATATAGAGGGTTAAAGGCCTATATTTTGGTTTATGAGGGGTCATCAGCAGTTTAACCGATAAGAGAGAGATTAAATCCTGTCTAAGAGCATTTCAATATCTCACTGGACTGAAGGGGCTCCAAAAAGGGACTTACCTGTATAAAACAAAATTTCTTTTCACCAGGATAAATATCAATATCTTATCAGAAATACCTAAACTCTTCATGGGATCTCCTTATAACCCCTTGCAAGTTCATAATCACCTTATTATGATGCAAAGAGCGCTTCCCTCAGTAGTAAAGTGGTTGACTCAAGATCGAGGGGTTGTGGGTTCGAGCCTCACCAGAGCATAGGTTTAGATAAACAAAAATTTTCTTCGTAAAATTGTTAATATTTTCTTACCCATAATTTTTAGCATATGTTTTGGGTGCTCAAAAGAACCGTCTCATTGAGACGGCTCTTTTGAGTACCCACAACATATGTTTTGGTTGAGAAATAAAAAAAATAATTTTCTGTTACGCAATCTTAACTAAAGTCCTGCCAGAGGCACTGCGTTGTGTCCTTGAGCAAGGCACTTTATCCTCTATTTAGTACTGGTTCAACACATGAAGACCAGTCCCTATATGAATAAAAAATTGTTGACTGTGACATCAAGAATCAAAACAAACAAATCATTATGATAGGCAATTGATCTCCCAGGATAGCGCCTAGGGAAAGTTATATACAAATTTATGTGTGGTCCACTTTTAGAGTGTAAATATTTAGGTCTTTAACCCTTAAAGCACGAAGAAAAAATGCATCTGAAAATGTCGTCTGCTGCAAATAATTGCCTAACATAACTGACAAATTAAGTATGGAAGCAAACAGTGTGGACCTAGAACAGACCGCTCCTATAGGAGCAGTCTGATCTGGGTCCACACTGTTTGCCATAGAGGCTTCTTAAACATTTCAGCAGACGAGAAAAGCAGACGACTTCTGTTGGGATAAGCGTATTAAGGGTTAAAGGTGTTTTGAAATGTCATTTACAGTTGTAATGAGGGTGATGTTGTCAAACTTCACGAGAAGGAGATGAAAGAAGCGGCCGAGGCAGCGAGAGAGCAGTTCATCAAGGAGCATCCAGAAGCAGCTGACATTGATATGAAATATGACCCTGTGAAATTACTCAATAAATGTAAGTGAAGAATTATATACATCGACAGGTTAAGATAAACAAAAAAATTCAGCGTAAAATTGTAAATATTTTCTTACCCATCAAATTTAACATATGTTTTGGGTGCTCAAAAGAACCGTCTCATTGAGACGGTTCTTTTGAGTACCCACAACATATGTTTTGGTTGAGAAACAAGAAAATTACATTTTTGTTACACACTCTTAACTTAAGTCCTAACATCATTTGAAAAGGTTTTGTGTAGCCTGGATAGCATGGCTGACACATAGGGATCATGCCTCCATTGTCTGCATTGTCTGCATTGTCTGCATTGTTGTCGTCACCCCACTTTTGGTTTCAGATCAATAACTTTTGAAGAGATGCATCAATTTCATTCAAAGTTTATATAAGGAAAAAGCTTTTTAGAATACAAGTCAAGTTGGAATTTGGAGATCATCTGCAAAATTTTGACTGAGTTTTGACCCTTTTTTGACTTAGGTTTTGCCACGTGAATCATCTGTTTCTTGGAATTCTAGTTTTTATGATGCAAGAAGTTGGGTAATTTATATCCCAGCTACCATATATACTGTAAAATTTAATATTCTGATAGACAAGCTTGAGAAAATAGTGTAAACTCAGATCAGACTGTTCTGACAGTGTTTACACTTTTAGCTTTTCTGTCTCCTAGAACCAATTTGGCAATTTCCCTTTTTATACCCCTTGCAAACATAGTTTTAGGGGGGGGGGGGGGGGGGGGGGGGGGACTGAAAGCCATTTTTTGCAGCCAAATTCTTCTAGACATGAACATCATGAATGGCTACCATACACTGCTTGTGATGTTGGGTTTACCTGTTTTCTCTGAAATCACAGTCTTGATCTCCCCTGAAGCCAATGGTCTACATTGAAATGAATTTGGGAGAAGAAGGTGACCTTTGCTGTTTGTTGTTATGATAAAAATAGTCTGGAGTGCTTTTGAATATATGCAGCAAATGTAATAAGCCAATGATATTTTCAAGACAAAACATTTGCAGGTTTCAAGCTTATAAGAAGCAGATATATACATGAGACCATTGAAGCAGCTCCCATTACGCAGTTAGGCACTTACGTAATAAAGATAGTAACATTCAAGGGAGGTCACCTTATGTGGTAAAAGCGATTTTCCATACCATAAGGAACTGCTCTTTTTAAGAGAAGTTCCCATTTCGAAAGGGGTGCAATTGAAGAGAATCACTGCTTGATCCAGTCGTCTCCCTTTTTTATATGCGTAACTCTTTCGGCTTTCTGGGTACGCAAATGGAGACTGTCCACTTAGATAAGTGCTCCAGGGCCTTCTTTTGCCCCCTTGATGTTGTACAATATACTAATCATTTGTTTTTTATTTCTCCCCATTTTCACTAGCTGCTTATGGGTCTATGCTACCTCCACTTGTGGGGTTTCTTGTGGTTAACACTTTGCCTGCTAGTGTCTTCAGCTGATTAGCTTTGCAGACAGTTTGGATCCAGATCAGGCCCCAAGGTTATAAAACTTTTTTCATGCTCAGCTGAGCACGAAATTTATCCTGCTCATAAATGTTAAAATGCCGACAATTGTTGGCATTTTAATATTTATTAGCATGATAAGTACAACATCTGAGAGTTTGAAAGCAAGAAAAGTCTGTATTTTTCAGTATTTTTGTTTTTATGAGCACTTGAAATTTTGTACTCAGTTGGGTTGAGCATGAAAAAAGTTTTATAGCCTCGGGGCCAGGCCTGGCAAAACCTGATCTGGACCTAAACTGTTTGACACTCGGATGGTATTCCTGAAAGAATTTTTAAATATAAAAAAAATCAGCAGACAACAAGATGTCATAAATTCTGTCGCATACAAAGATTTAATTCATTATAGACTGAGGATCGTTATTTGACAGATAAGGGGCATGGATTAATGCACTTGTGGAGTTGTTTTTTGTGGTTTCAGATAAGGAAGGGTACCAAGAGTCTGGTCATGATTACGACGATGGTGCCAGTGATTTTGATGAAAGTGATTCTAGTGATTCTAGTGATAGTTATTCTGATGATGATTCTGATGACAGTGACAATTATTATGGTTATTATTACTATTAAAGGTGTACTATAGCATGAATCATACAAACTATTAAACCTATGCAATTATGATAAAATTGAATCAGGTGATTGTGATTAGGGTAACAATTCAGATTAGAGTAATAATAAACATAATACAGGACTTTAGTTAAGAGTGCATAACAAAAATTTATTTTTCTTATTTCTCAACCAAAACATATGTTATGGGTACTCAAAAGAACCATCTCAATGAGATGGTTCTTTTGAGCACCCAAAACATATGTTAAAACTGATGGGTAAGAAAAAATTTACATTTTTATGCTGAAAATTTTTGTTTATCTAAATCTATGTAATAAATCTACTGTGATAACAAGAATAATGTGATAGAGATGATGAGGATAATTATTCTAATGATTGTAATAATGAAGAAAATTATTCTAGTGATAACGCGTGTTATGGTCCTTGTCTTAGTGGTGACGAGGATAATGATTCCAGTGATAGTGTCAGATAATGAGGATAATGATTCTAGTGATAGAGATGGTGAGGATAAATAGAGAATACTAGGTGAGTGTTTTTTGATATCTAGTTTATCAGGCAAGGCTTTGAGAACGCATGTTGACATCGTGAGGCTTGCCGAGCGATTCAACATGCGTTCTCAAAGCCTAGCCTGGAAAACTTGATATCAAAAGATAGGAACCTGGTATTCTATTTATCAGTTTACCCATTGTTGACAACTCTTCAAACTATCCATTATGACGTAATTTTTGATTTTTGTGTTGATTCAGCATCGTTAACGACGTCATTCAAAAAGTGCAACGTCATCATGACCTGATAAAGGTAACATCCCGTGAGATAGGAAACGTTTATTAGGTTATGTTGAAACAATTCAGTTAATATAAGGGGCGCCTGATAATGATATTTATGGTTGTATTAATGATGATAATTATTCTAGTGATAATGCTGATAGTGATTCTGTTGTTAGTGATGATGAGGATAATGATTCTAGTAATAGTGATGTTGAGGGTAATGATTCTAGTGATAATGCAGATAATACTGCTTGTAATAGTGATAATGATGGTAATGATTCTAGTGATAAGGATGATGAGGGTAATGATTCTAGTGAGAGTATTCATGGGGATTCTGATTCTAGTGATAATGATAATGAGGTTAATGATTCTAGTGATGAGAATTGTGATTCTAATGATAGCGATGATGAGGATAATGATTCTAGTGCTAGAGGTGATGATGCCAATGATTCTAGTGCTAGTGGTGATGATGCCAATGATTCTAGTGCTAGTGGTGATGATGCCAATGATTCTAGTGCTAGTGGTGATGAAGCTAGTGATGATGAGGGTAATGATTCTAGTGCTAGTGATGATGAGGGTAATGATTCTAGTGCTAGTGATGATGAGGGTAATGATTCTAGTGCTAGTGATGATGAGGGTAATGATTCTAGTGCTAGTGATGATGAGGGTAATGATTCTAGTGCTAGTGATGATGAGGGTAATGATTCTAGTGCTAGTGATGATGAGGGTAATGATTCTAGTACTAGTGATGATAAGGGTAATGATTCTAGTGCTAGTGATGATGAGGGTAATGATTCTAGTAATAGTGATGATGAGGTTAATGATTCTAGTGATGATAATAATGATTCTATGATATTGATGATGAGAACATTATTCTAATGATAGTGATGATGAGGATGATAATTCTAGCAATGGTAATAAAAAGGATAATGATTATAGTGATACTAATAATGCATCCAATTGGACTTTTGTTGCATTGGTAAGTGCAATCAAATGAAGAATATACCACTGAAATATGATAAATTAATAAAAACGTAAGGATCAGTTGAGCATAAATTGGTTAACCCTTGAAGCGCCATCCACAACAAAAGTAGTCTGCATTTGTCATCTGTCAAATGTTTTAGAAACCTGTGACAAACATGATCTGGGTCCAGACTGTTTGCTTCTATACTTAGGTTAGTCAGTAATATTAGGCAATTATTCGCAGGCAACTTCAGCAGGCGATATTTTCAGATGCATGTTTGCCGGTGCTATAACCTTACCCCTAAACGAGTACTTTTACAGACAGTGAAGACCCAGATGAAATGCAGCATAATGCTGCATTTCATCTGGGTCTACACTGTCTGTAAAAATAAAAACGATCTTCAGACAAAATTACAACATTTTCGAAAATTATAGCCTGACACCCCTAGATATGTACAATGGACCATCCCAAGTTTATTGTATCAAACCAGAAGGACGAATCCATTAGTATACAAAGGGTTAAATTTTTCTAATTTCAGATCATGAAAATCACTACTATGAGAATCACGGTGATGACGATGACTATGACAGTGAACAGGACGATGAAGATTATTAAGAATGATTGGGAAAATGTGATGAATCATAGGTCTAGATTAGCAAACTTCTTTGTTAAAAAAAATTGTGATTATTTTTTTTATCCATAACGGATTCTAGTGATAGGTGCATAATGATTCAAGTGATATTGATAATGAAGTGATCACGATATTGTGGTTAATGATTCAAGTGATATTGATAATGAAGTGACCGTGATATTGTAGTTAATGATTCAAGTAATATAGATAGTGAGGATTGAGCAGTGAAAATGTTTTGTTGCATCTACAGCCAATGGCTGCTCGCTGCGTAAAGCCTTGTCAGCCAATAAAAAGCAACATTATCAGGGGACGAAAATATTTCAATATTGCACTTGTCCTTTAAAAGTGTATGCAATAAATAACACAAGGGAGTAATATGTTTTATTATATACCTATAAATGATACATCTTTTGAACTGTCTGTTTTCTGGCCATCTGATACAGAAAGCCGGATCAACGAACTGAGGTTTTCTGATTCCATATCACTATCCTTTAAAACGAGGCTAACTTTACGTAAAGTAAATTTTAAGCATGGAACCAGCGACGGAAAACATAATGACGTGGCATCATGAAACATAACGTATTGGCAAACGTTCCCGCATTTTTTTCTGGATTAAAGACCAAAACAACTTATAAAATCAGAATAATGTCGGGAAAAGGGTATATAATAAACATATTATTATAATAGTAGCTTGATCTGGCGTACAGTACCACGTCTCGTTGATTAGCCCATATCATCAGATCACCCTCGACGCTTCGCGTCTCGTTTGATCTGATGATATGAGCTAATCCACTCGACGTGATACAGTACGCCAGATCAAGCTACTATTATAATAATGTGTATATACGACTCCCTCAAGTGACTCTTCCCGAAGCACTCGTCCTGTACTTTGGGAAGAATTACTTGTCCTTTCTAGATTTCACTCAAAATTATGAGGGGACGAGTCAAGTTTTTGTCCCCTGATTATGTAATGAATTCAGGTTTCTGGATTAAATGTTGGAAATCATCAGAATGTTGTGTAACATTCGCAAGTGCATTAGAATAAATGATTTACCACTCAAATGTAATACAATCAATAAAGATGTATCATGTAAGGATCAATAGACAGTTTAGAAACACACCCATTATGTCACTCAAAACTTCAAAAGTCACCTGATAGTGTATAACTGACCAATGCAACATCATCTTAGCATGTAACATAGTCCCACAAACAAAATTACACATGTTCAGTCTCCCACAACTGATCCAGGTTTACCTAACAGTTAGTGGATTTAACTCTTTGCATGCTGGGTAATTTTTCATGCGTTTTGTTGTCTAAATCATCTTTTTCAAAAAATTCTTTCAGGAATAGCACCAGAGTGTCAAACAGTTTGGATCCAGACCAGGTCCGACAGTTTGTCGGACCTGATCTGGGTCCAAACTGTTTGCAAAGGTTATCAGCTGACAATACTAGTAAACAAAGAGTTAAAGTAGGCGTGGTTCGGAAAGGTGAATTGGGCATAAATAGGTTAAATTTGAGCCAGTGCATGAGATTTCCAACAATGTGGTATGTGCGACCAGCAAAGCCTCAGATCAGCCTGCGCATACGCGCAGTCTGATCAGAGCCTTTGCTAGTCGCTTGAGTATTCTATGATTGTTAAGCTACAGACTGAACACCATTTGGAGTTTCTAAGCTTAAAAGGAGGCTCCAGAGGAGTCCGAGTCTACACTTGTCAAAATGTCACATTGTTGGAAATCTCATGTCGCGGCTCTTTTTTCTTATTTCAGACCACGAAACTTACCCTGATCGTTATCGTGAAGGGGATGGCGATGATAACGATGATTATGACAGCGAGTAGGATGACGAAGATTATTAAGAGGATTTGGTAAAATGGGATCAATCATAGGTCTAGTTTTAAATTAGAAAACTTTTTGTGCTGAAATTGTCATTATTTTTTTATCCATCAGCTATAACATCCGTTGTGGGTGCTCAAAAGAACCGTCTCGATGAGACGGTTCTTTTCAGTACCCACAATATATGTTTTGGTTGTGAAATAAGAAAATTAGTTTTCAATAACACGCTCTTACCCAGGAGCCTGATCAATCCTTTTTGGTTGTGATACTTAATAGGCTATGATATTGATGCAGGTTTGGGACTCGAACTTTCTCACCTTCCCTTAAAGCGCCAATCGCAACAAAAGTCGTCCGCTTTTCTCGTCTGCTGAAATGTTTAAGAAGCCTCTATGGCAAACAGTGTGGACCCAGATCAGACTGCTCCTGTAGGAGCAGTCTGTTCTGGGTTCACACTGTTTGCTAGTATACTTAATTCACCAGTGATGCTAGGCAATTCTTTTCAGCAGACAACATTTTCAGATGCATTTTTTCTTGGCGCTTTAAGAGTTAAAGTGTATGTCAGAAAAATATACCCCACTTACCGGTATAATTAAGCTATCAAGATGGTCAATATTTGTTTGGTTTTAGGTTTTACATCCCAGTCAACAACTATGGTCATGTTCAGATAGCAGTTCACCTAACCACACTTTTTTTCCTGGGCAAGCTTGACTTAACAGTTAACCAGTACAGTGTGCACATACTTTCGCTTGTAACTGACTTCTTGAATCAGTGGAAGGAAGAAAGTGACCATAGAAATTATTTCACAATCAATCTCTACAAAAGAATGGGACTGGGCCTGGATGGAACTAGCGACCCCTGGATCTGCAGTCTGACTCGCTAAAGCTAGGGGGCCTGGTGATAGTCAATATTCAATGAAGTAAATCAGGCTTTATATTTCTGGTATGTCGTCACATGAAATTTCAAGCCTTATATTTGATTTGCCCACAAAAGGATGAATGATTCCACCATACATACACAGGCAGCACTGTGTATTGTGTTTTGGTTGTCAACTTTTGGAGATTGTGTTTTTAAAATGAAATTTGTTTACTGCTAAATGCACTTCATCGGGGTCTACACTGTCTGCTAAGACAAAAATGATCTTCAGAGAGAAAAAATACAATACTATTTGGAAATTTTAACCTGACCCCATGATATATACAATGGACTAGCCCAAGTTTAAAGTATCAAACAAGAAGGAAGAATTCATTTGTACACGGTATTAAGGATACACCCTCTGATTTAAATCAAACAAACTTCAAGCTATTTGGAAAAGAGTTAGTAAGAATCCATTATATTATTCAATTAATAGGTCTCTGTATCACCACGTGGTATGCAATGTTCCGACCTCTTGTAAAGCTTACCGTAAACGGAGATAGGAACCAGTTGGGGGCATGGCTAGACAGTGAACTAATAGCTGAATAATAGTGATAAATAAGTTTAAAAGCTGTCTCTGAGGTTATAAAACATTTCTCATGCTCAACTCAGCTGAGCATAAAATTTCAACTGCTCATAAAAACTAAAATACTAAAAAGCACTGATTTTTCTTGCTTTTAAACTCTCAGATGTGGTATTTATCTTGCTAATACAAGTTAAAATGCCAACAATTGTTGGCATTTTGAAATTTATGAGCAGGATTAATTTCATGCTCAGTTGAGTTGAGCAAGAGAAAAAAAGTTTTATAACCTGGAGGCCAGTGCATTTTCTTTTTGTAGATGGACCAAAACTTCATTTTCTTGGTTTAGATTTTCATTATTAAGATGTGCCATAATGTTTGTAAGTGTACTATTTTCTAGTGAAGAGCGATATGTTGTATGTACTTTTTACTTGTTGTCATGAGCAGGGTCTTTCTATACATGTGAGGAAAGACCATGCCATGAGAGATTTAAACTAACCCCTTTCCTGCCATCTATGACAATTATTGTCTGCTCTCTCATTCTGCCTATGTACTTTAGTAGCTTATATTGCAAACACTAAGGAGTAAGGATCCAGATCAGACTTAGGAGCAGGTTGATCAGAGATCAGTGTTTGTTTCCATGGTAAAAGTGTTCTGGAGTGCATTTGAAAATACAGTAAAACCTCCAAAAATTCGAACTTTGATTTTTCGAAATACTCACTTATTCCAAATATTTTTTGGGACACACTGGACTCAGAGAATAGGACCTATTCATGATAAATTTTAACAACTGTATATAATAATATGTTTTGGGTGTGTAAAAGAAACATCTCCATGAGATGTTTCTTTAACGTGCCAAAACTTATGTTTGATAGAGAAAAAAGACCCTGATAATATTCATTTTGGGGGTTATATATTTTTTTATGTCTGCCTCCCTATGATTCCAACTACGGATCATTACTCTAGTCCCTAGGATTTCGAATTTACTAGATTTGACTGTATGCAGGACATGTTAAAAGCAGAAAGCACATCAGGACAAATAATATTGCCAGGATATTGGTTTAAATGAATGCTTTAATTTATAGATTACAATGTACAGTAAAACCTGTCTTAAGTGGTCACTCAAAAATAGACAAAACAAATGTTTTTATGGCAAATGGGAGCTTGATGGAGGTCGAAAGTATTGCAGAATGCTGCCCTTGGAGCATTCTGCAATACTTTTGACCTGCATTAAGCAATAATTGGTCTTGAAAACCAATTTTGGTCTTCATTTTGAGTGGTTGCTTAAGACAGGGTTTACTATAGTTGAGATTTTGTAGGATGGCTTTTGCCAGACTTCGCAAGCTGAAACAAAAATGTTTCATACACATAGTCTTGTTAGTGGAATAGAGAATCTTACATGAGTAAATCATGAACATATTTAGTGTGCTATTTAGTTCTGTATGGTAAGACAGATTTTCAATGCTAAACCGGTGAACCTGTGATCAAAGAACCAAAGAACAATTATTTTTATTGTACCACTTTTGGGGCCAGGGGTATTACAGAGATGCCAACCATTCCGATTTCTGTGGAATCCTACCAATTTTCAAGGCCAATTTCCACATTACGATTCGAACGTCAAAATTACGGCAAATAACCATTTTAAAATGGTACCAGATTAAATAATGAGGGCTACTCATACCTCTACACCCATTATACCTGATCACTGGTAGTAAAATAAAATACAGACTGGTTTGTGCATAATCTATTGGAAAGACGTTACTTGAGCGGGGAAAAAAGTTGGGAGTCCGAGAACCCGCCTGTGATACAAAACAAAATGGATTGCTTGACCAAAAACGTCGTGTGGATGCCGAAATTCATCATATACAAATTTTTGGTCCTTACTGAAGCCAATTGAAGGCCGGAAAATATTATGCATGAAGTTGAAGCTATGCATTTGGGAGGGAGGAAGAAGGTACTGTACTAGGCTATATTGAAGCTTGTGTTGCAAGAAACTTGTGTGAGTGAATTTTGTACTTAGGTGAAATATGTGGCATTCCGGAAAATGTCCCCAGATGCCTTTCATATTCCTGAAGAGCGCCATTTAGGGTTGGCATCTCTGGTATAAATGTAATAAGGGCCAGCCTATAAGATAATGGTACTTATCACATATGTGCAAGGTCATTAACCCTTTATGTATGAATGGAGTCGTCCTTCTAGTCTGGTACTATTAACTTGGGTTACATACATTGCATATATCCAGGGATAGTAATTTCCAAATAAAATGTCTCTCTCTAAAAATATTTTTATTGTCTTAGCACACAGTGTAGACCCTGATAAATTGATCCATTATGTGGTATTTCATTTTGGTCTTGATGCACTGTGTTGCCAAAATACACATTTCCATTGGGAGTTTAGGAGTCACCAGTGTGCAAAGAGTTAAATGCACAAGTTGAGCTAGAGTGAGGTTAGTTTTTGAGTGAGGTTAGTTTCTAGTTTTTGGTCTTAAAGTTATAACCATCAACAACTTTCTTACGTTGTGTTTGTAAACAGTGAAGACACTGGGAAGCTAGTGCAGAAAAGCATGCTCATTTAAGTATTATATATGCATGCATGGGTGAAAGTTTTCAGGATTATTCCTGAATTCAGGATTTTGAGGCTTTCTTACTATAGAAAGTCAGCCTCAAAATCCTGAATTAGGCAGATTATGATAGCTTCTCTTCATTTATTTTCAATTTATCTAATACCCAGATCACACATTCACGGATCTCCTCGCCAGTTCTACTACGTATTAAATCTCACGGATGACCCAGGAAATGCCAATTTCCATAGTCCGATACGGATGCACTATATACGTATGATTAAGTACTACTACGTATGAGTACAGATGCAATACGGAAGGCTACGGACCAATACGGCTTGTCACGAATGATGCCGGATTGTATCTGTGGCTAATCCGGCGTCCAGTCCGTGAATGTGTGACCTGGGCATAAAGGCAATTGACCATATAAATTTGAAATTGTTATTGTTTTGTAGGCATACTGCAAGTTTTAAGATATGAATTTCTAAAGTTCAGTATTTTGGAAATTTTGCACTTGCACCCATGTGCATGTCACATACAATATAAGTAGCAAACCCTCATAAGCTGGTGGATTCAAGATTGAGTTTTGTTGTGAAGGAATTGCTCTATATTACATGTATTGTCACACCATATTAAACCTTATCATGCTGGATATGTTTATGTACTACACACCTCCCCAGTTTTCATCTAACTTCAGAATTCCAGTTGTTAGTATGTATTTACATGCAGAGTGGAAAACAGTGTGGATCCTGATCAGCTGGTTTCTCAGAAGCCAGCTGATCAGGATCTACACTGTTTTCAAAACAGGTTATATCCGAGTTCAGCATCATAAGGGTTGATTAAGAATGCGATTGATTGTTAAGTGAGGTTTTTAAATTTTAATTTTGTTAAAACTGTTATAGGGACCATATTGTTCTTTTTATTTATAGAATAAGATTTTTTATGCCCCCGCCATTTTCAAAGGTTGGCTTGTCTGCATGTCCCTTACATAAGTCCCGTCCCGCCCCTTATGTCAGTCCACCCATCCATCCGTCCCATCCAGGGAAGTGTCTATCAATAGGAAGCAGTAAGTGGGCTAGGCTTAACTACTGTCAGATTGGATTTGACCAATGACCTTGCCCGGAGGTTATAAAACTTTTCTCATGCTCAGCTCAGCTTAGCATTTAATTTCAACTGCTCATAAAAACTATAATGCCTAATAACACTGATTTTTCTTGCTTTTAAACTCTCAGATGTTGTATTTATCTTGCTTATAAATGTTAAAATGCCAACAATTGTTGGCATTTTAACATTTATGAGCAGGATGAATTTCGTGCTCAGTTGAGTTGAGCATTAAAAAAGTTTTATAACCTGGAGGCCTGATATAACTGATAAGCAGTATGGTTAATAAGCTGGTAAAGAGCTGTCAATTGTTTTACCGGTGATTATAAAACAGCCAATCAAATTAGAGATATTAGCTACGGGTGCTGATGTAGATGTTGACCCTAAGGTTGTTATTGGATTTATGAGGAGACAGATGGCTAATTGTGTCATTCATAGTCCACTCCTGTTATTCCATAATTTTAAGAAATCTTGTGTTTAATTGAAATCCATTATACACATGGGTGAAAGTTTTCAGGATTATAAACCCTCAATTCAGGATTTTGAGGCTGACTTTCCATAGAAAGTCAGCCTCAAAATGCTGAATTAGGCAGATTTTGATAGCTTCTCTGATTAGTTTTCAGATGATCTAAACACAATTAACCATTTAAACATGAGATTATTCATTTTTGTAGGCATCCTGCAAGTTTTAAAATTTGAATTTCTTAAGTTCAGGATTTTGGAAATTTGAACTTTCACCCATGTATACATAATCTCTTACAGAAAGCTTAGAACCGATAGGTTTTAAATTATTGTTATATGTTTGCTGTGTATCAGAAAATCAATAAACATTAAGCCTATTTTTATAACTCCCTACTATTGATTCAAAGATGCATGCTGATAGTCCTCTACCATTTTTCATAGATATGGGTAAATAATGGTAAATATCTTATACAGGTAGAAGCCTGTATAGGATATAAACCTGTTTAAAGCACTCTTTACCTGGATGAGTTTACATTTTTTGTTTACAACTGTTCTCATCTATCTTTGAATTGACAATAAATGACAGCTATTTTTCAATTTGTTTATTTATATATTTATCTATCTAAATTCAAAGTGTTTTGAAGAAGAGTTAATACAGAGTAATGAATTTGTTGGACTTGTTTGTTATAAAGTGGTGAATTTATTTATCAAGGTCAAAATGATTTTGAAAATATTGTTATGGAGTTATAAAATTATTTACCCCTTTTAGATAAGTCTAATATTTTTTCTCAACAAAATTATGAGAGGCCCTGAATGAGCATGACAACAAATGATTTCATCATGAAATCATTTGTTGTTATGCTTATTCAGGGCCTCTCATTGTAATGCTTCCATTGTGTCTTAACGCCCATGCTGATGTTTGATTTGATTATTTTAATTTACTTTCCAGTCCACAATTTTTCAGTTATGTGGGTTATGTCGGGACGTGTCTTCCTGGATTGAACCAGTACTAGTTAAGCAAGGAATAATGTGTCTTGATCAAGGACACAACACAGTGACGCCGGTGAGGCTCGAACTTGCAACCCCTCGGTCTCAAGTCAGGCACTCTACCACTGAGCCACTGTGCTCCCACCCCATGCTGATGTAACCAGGGGAACTAGAGGTCTAATTTTTGGTTTGACCCTTCCTCTGTTTCCATACTTTGTGAATTCAAGAAGGACTGAGGGTATGTGTAGGGGGTACTCTGATAATTTCATACATACATAGGCTATGGCCATTTTTTGGGGTTCAAAATTTTGAATTTCAACATTTTTGGGGGTTTCAGAAAAATGAATATTTTTGGAGGGTATGAAGATTCTATGGATATTTTTTGAGGTCATCACAAATTTGAACTAGTTTTAGGGGTCATTTCTATGCATTTAAGGGTCTTTTCTTAAGGTCATGGTACAGAATGGGGGATATTTTTTGGGGTTGCTAAAATTTCAAATATTTTTTCGGGGTGCTTGAACTTCCTGATATTTTTTGGGGGTGAACAGTAGATGCTGGGCCCAAGCCTACTATGTAGAAAAAATGAGAGTACCTCCCCCCGCCCTCCTGGATGTGTAGGCCCACCTGAGTCATTGCTGCTCGCCAGTGTGATAAGTAGTAAAATTTTGTTTGTATTCCTATATGATTTCACAGATAAATAAATAGAAAAAATAAATCTGAAGACCCTTTTTATCAATGGCTGTGGGTGAACAAAGGAGAGACAAATCTGTTCCATTAACCCCTTTCATTCTGATGGATTATCCCATACATATTGGAACAAGAAGTATGGAATCTTCCATTTTGTATTTTAATGTGATGCAAGTCACACTTTCTATAAAATGATGTATTTCTGTCCTTGGAGATTCTGTTTTTATCCAAGCAAACAGTGCAGACCCTGATGAAATGCCACCTTAAGCGGCATTTCATCTGGGTCTTTACTGGTTGTCAAAGTACCTGTTCACCAGCATCTAGAATGAAAAGGGATAAAAGCCTTTGTTTTTTACACATAAAATGGATGTCCTGATAGACATGACATAAGGTTGAGGAGTGGGAGCAGTGGCGGATCCAGAGGGGGTTCAGGAGGTTTCAGGAGGTTCTCTCAAACCCCTTTTTGAGAGAACCCCCCTTTGAGACAAAATTACTCCATTTTCATGTAAAATATTTAGAAAAATCAGGAAAAAAAAGCAAATAATCAGGTACAATTAACAAATTGAACCCCCCTTGTAAATTTGAACCCCCTATCAAGAAATACTGGATCCTCCCCTGGGGAGTGGTGGGGGCAAGGCATTCTTTAACTTTGGAGAGATTTCTATTTTCTACTGTTGTGATAGTGTTGTTATACTGTTGACTCATCATTAGGCCAGAATATTTTTATTAGTTGAAAAAATTAGGGAAAAAATGAAATTTTATTAGCCGAGGCATCAATAAACATAAAATAGAAAAGTGGAAAAGCTTCAGTCAGTCAAAATAAGTAATATTCACTAAAAATACAGGTTGAATTCATATATTTTTATACTTAATCATGGGTGAAAGTTTTTAGGATTATTCCTGAATTCAGGATATTGAGGCTGACTTTCTACAGAAATTCAGCCTAAAAATGCTGAATTAGGGAGATCATAATAGCTTCTCGGATTTATTTTCTGTCTGTCTTAAGACATTTGACCATTTCAACTTGAAATTGTGAATATTTAGTGGGCATATTGCAAGTTTTAAGATTGGAGTTTCAAAGGTTCAGGATTTTTGAAATTTTGAACTTTCACCCATGCTTAATAAAAGTATTTTTTTTGGAGAAAACAAAATAAAAAATAAATTCAGAATGGTCTTCTATTTTTCTGGAGCATCAGAGTCTTCTCAATCAAGTAATAAAAACATTCTGGCCCTATACCTATTGGCAGCTTTAATTTATAATCATTGTTGGTGTTTCTTGTATTGCCATTTTTGCCTTAAAAAGGTTGCATTAGCAGCCAGAATTTTATTACATTGTGATTCATTTTTGTCAAAAATGGCTTGATATTTCATGTGATACTTCTATCAGACATTCACAAAATGTATCAAACCTTATTCCATTTCTAAAAGAAGCCACAAATTGCATCCTTGTGCTGTGTACTGCAAATTTTAGTGGATACCTTATATGTTAGCTGAAAAAAAAATGTATGCAGTTTTGTAAAGACTTTCTCCTAAGAGTTGTGTTCTTTCAACCCTATTTGACAGAGCCCTTAAAGCTCCAAGAAAAAAATGCATCTGAAAATGTCGTCTGCTGAAGTCATCTGCTGCAAATAATTGCCTAATATTACCGACCAATTAAGTATAGAAGCAAACCGTATGGACCCAGAACAGACTGCTCCTATAGGAGCAGTCTGATCTCGGTCCACACTGTTTGCCATAGAAGCTTCTTAAACATTTCAGCAGACGAGAAAAGCAGACGACTTTTGTTGCGATTGGCACATTAAGGGTTAGAATGGCAAAAACAGTTTTCCGCCATTCGAAGTGCTATAGGGTTCTTAGCTCTGCCTACTGAGTAATTTTGCATGCTTTTTGTTGTCTGCTGATTTTTTTCATAATCAACATCTTTGAAAATTCTTTCAGGAATACCATCAGAGTGTCAAATAGTCTGGATCCGGATCAGGCCAGACATTCTGTCTGATCTGGGTCAAAACTGTTTGCAAAGGTTATCAGCAGACGTCACTGGTAAGCCATTGGCCTAGCTCCCATTATGTAGTTACCCATGTGGGGAATAAAAATAGTGACATTCAAGGGAGGTCATCCAATGTGGTTAAAGTGGTTTTCCATTTAGGTAGCAAACCACCATCAAACGGAGACCCCAGAGCGTGCCGGAGGGCGCACTAAGATGAATTCTGATTGCGACCAGTTTCAAGTTTAAAAGCAAATTCTCTTCAATCTAAATGAAGATTAGAGATGATTTTGTGGATTCTAGAGAAATAAAACACTAAAATTGATCTTACATAAGAGAGCCAATAGCATAGAAATCTTCTCGGACCCCACTTTTTCGACGGCAATTTTTACGACAAAATGTACCAAATCGGATGCCCCTGCTGGACAGTGTGCTCGAGCAAGCCACTCAAATCTTGCTAAATCATGCAGAAATCTCCATGATCATGTGCAACATTTACAACTCAATACCTGCCTCCCACCTCGTTTCTTTGATAATCAGCTTCGAGTTTGTGTATATGAAAATGAAAGTAGAATTCTGATGCATTTCCAGGCCGAGCCACACATTCGTATTTTGGCCTGATAGCCACATTTAGTATTTTCAGTTGCCGAAAAATGCTTTTTATTGATGCCCAAACATTCCCAGGCACACAGAAACAGCACTTGGCAGTATAAAATACAACAAAGTGTATTTAGAGCCAAGAATTGAAGGGTACCCCCTTTTATTATCAAATTTGCCCAGGCCCAGCTGATCCGATCAGTGGTTTGCTACCTTTAAGAAAACTTTTTTGCTCCTAATTTGAGAATTTTTGAAAAAAATCACAAATTTGGAGCTTATGCAGACATACAATGTATAGGAAAGTTGGCTGAAATACTCTCTGACCTTTTGACAGCTGTTGTAGAATATCACCCTGTTCCGAAAAGAGCCACAGGCACAAATTCTTTACCCCGACACCAACTGTGCGATTTCCCCTCCTGTGAAAAAGACTTGCGCACAAGAATCAAAATCATGCTATATCCTTAGCCGACAGCTGATGAGGTGTGCAAAGCCTGCTTTATTTACATCTGAAATGGAAACTTGAAAATCACTGTTTGTGCTTAAATTAAGGTAGCAAACCACCATCAAACGGAGACCCCAGAGCGTGCCGGAGGGCGCACTAAGATGAATTCTGATTGCGACCAGTTTCAAGTTTAAAAGCAAATTCTCTTCAATCTAAATGAAGATTAGAGATGATTTTGTGGATTCTAGAGAAATAAAACACTAAAATTGATCTTACATAAGAGAGCCAATAGCATAGAAATCTTCTCGGACCCCACTTTTTCGACGGCAATTTTTACGACAAAATGTACCAAATCGGATGCCCCTGCTGGACAGTGTGCTCGAGCAAGCCACTCAAATCTTGCTAAATCATGCAGAAATCTCCATGATCATGTGCAACATTTACAACTCAATACCTGCCTCCCACCTCGTTTCTTTGATAATCAGCTTCGAGTTTGTGTATATGAAAATGAAAGTAGAATTCTGATGCATTTCCAGGCCGAGCCACACATTCGTATTTTGGCCTGATAGCCACATTTAGTATTTTCAGTTGCCGAAAAATGCTTTTTATTGATGCCCAAACATTCCCAGGCACACAGAAACAGCACTTGGCAGTATAAAATACAACAAAGTGTATTTAGAGCCAAGAATTGAAGGGTACCCCCTTTTATTATCAAATTTGCCCAGGCCCAGCTGATCCGATCAGTGGTTTGCTACCTTAATAAGGAACTGCGCTTAAAGGAAAGAATTCGCTCCCTCTGGTAGCAAATTCTTTCCTTTAAGAGAAGTTCCCATTTTTAAAAAGGGATGCAATTGAAGAGAAGCACTGCGTGATCCAGTAGTTATCCTTTGATGTGCGTAACTTTTTCACCGTTCTGGCTACGCCATTGTAAGCAAAGAGTTAAGGCGCCAAAGTAATATAAGAAAATACATGTTATATATTATGTGCTTTGTAGAATGTGACCTTATTAAGACAAATATGGTAAATATGGATCTGCAAATAAATATAAATTAAATACAGATATAAATGTGTTTTTTTCTAGAGGTGTTATTTCTTCTTTACCCTAACTACTACAACAGTTTAGCCCTATCCATAGTATAGTTCAAATGACTGATAAACTAATAAATAGGCCATTGAACGGGGGAAAAACATGCTTAAAAATACTCTTTTTTAATAGGTAAATACCTTTACAATTTTCTCAAAAAAAAAATAATATCATAAAAATAGATAATCATACGTATAATTGCATACACCAATATCATAATTATATTTAGACGTTATCAAATGCCTTGAAAAGCTAAGAATAAAGCCGACAGATATTTTCTTAAAGAAATCTCGCAGTAGCTTCCCTTACATTGCCTCCTTTAGACTGGTTAAATCTGAAGCAATATATACTTTGTATGGTCCGTTTTGTATTCTGTGATGCCAGGGTTTGGGGAACAGGAGAACAGATGCCAAATATTGAGGGGAACATAGACAATATTGAGGTACAGAGGGAAGAAAAGAAAACGTTTGCTTTTTCAGAAAAAAGTTGGGATGTGGGGGGGGGGGGGGGGGCGTGGGTGTAATAGGGGAACAAGCCAATTTGTTGTAGGGGAGCAAGGGAACAGATACCCCCTAGGGCACCTCATTATTGGGACAGATGGAAGAGATGGTCTGTTCATTCACAGCATCATGCGACATGAGATTTCCAACAATGTGGTATGTGCGACCAGCAAAGCCTCGGATTAGCCTGCGCATATGCGCAGTCTGGGGAGCGAAGTGGCTCAGTGGTAGAGTGCTTGACTCGAGACCGAAGGGCCACGGGTTCGAGCCTCACCGGCTTCACTGCGTAGTGTCCTTAAACAAGAACATAAATCCTAGCTTAGTACTGGTTCAACCCAGGAAGACCTGTTCCTACATAACTGAAAGATTGTTGATGGGTGTAAAAAATCAAATCAAACAAAAATGCGCAGTCTGATCATATCCTTTGCTAGTCGCTAGTCGCTTGAATAATCTATGAGTGTTAAGCTTCTGAGTGAACATCATTTGGAGTATCCAAAGGAGGCTGCACAGGCTTGGCTGAGTCTACGCTAGTCAAAATGCCACATTGTTGGAAACCACATATCACGGCTCATATTATGACTATATCAAAGGGGATGGGGGTGGGGCATTAAAGTTATACATGTACACTTAAAGAAGGATGTGTTAAGTGATATTATTACATAAGGTTACTTATATTTTTCTCATTTGTTTGATGAAATGCAGAGTATCTTCTCATTTTGAAAATGGCAAATAGCTTCAACCAGGTGAATAGGGGATGATTACTTTTTTTCATAACAATGAAGTAAATAAGGACTGATTTCTTAAACTCTTTCCTTGTTAGCAGTGAATTTTATCCTCTGCTGATAAACTTTGCAAAGGGTTTGGACCCAGATCAGGACCAACAGAATGTCAGGGCTGATTTGTGTCCAAACAGTTTGACACCTATAGGGTTCCTGAAATAATTTTTGAAAATTTAAAAAGAAATCAAAGTATAAGAAATTACCCAGCATGCAAAGAGTTATGGACATTGTTTTTGGTGCTGATCCCATCGGAGTCCGCGTAGCTTCGTTTCCCTGCGTTATCTTCTGAACCAGTGGATGGGTGGAAAGAGTTGATTAGATTTTGGTGACCTTTACCTAATTTTCAAGGTCAGGATCCTATAAAGACTGTACAAATCAGCCGTTTCCATGTGTTATCTTCAGAACTAGTGGATGGATTTTGACCAAACTTGCATAGATACATTGGTGGGAGGACAGAAAGAGTTGATTAGACTTTGGTGACCTTGACCTAATTTTCAAGGTCCCATCCTATGAAAACTGTATAAATCAGCCATTTCGGCACACTGTCATTCAAACCAGTGGTTGAATTTTAGCCAAACTTGCATAGATGTATTGTTAGAATTAGATATTCTGTACCTTGACCTTATTTTCAAGGTCACGCCAGTACTTTGAAATGTCAAATTTTGACCAAAATAGGGTTTCTGCATGTTATCTCTTGAACCGAACATTGGATTCTGGCCAAATTCTATGTATTGTTTTGTTGTGGCACAATAATGAGTTGATTAGATTTTGGTGACCTTGACCTAATTTTCAAGGTCACCCTCCTATAAAGACTGTAAACAATCTTTTGAACTGGCCGGTAGATTTTAACCAAACTTGTATAGATAAATTGTTGGGAGGGTGGAAAGAGTTGTTTAGATATTAGTGGCATTGACCTTATTTTCAAGGTCACACCAGCACTTTGAAATGTCACATTTTGACCAAAATAGGGTTTCTATATATATGATATTTCTTGAATTGAAAAATGAAATCTAGCTAAACTTTATGTACTAAATCATTGTGGCAAACGTAGAGTTGATATGATTTTGATGAGGACCTAATTTTCAAGGTCACCTACATTTCAAGGTCACCTACTTTTCAAGGTCACCATCTTTTAAAAATTGTAAAAATTAGCCTTTTCTGAGCTCTACCTTCTGAGCCAGTGGGTGGATTGCCACCAAACTTGCATAGATGCATTGTTTGGAGACGGAAAGGATATAATTAGACTTGGTGACTTTGATCTTTTGTTCAAGGTCACCACAACACTTGGTAATTTCAAATTTTGACCAAAATTATTGTGTTTGTGCATGCTCTCCCTTGAAATAATTGATGGATCTCAGCCATTCTTTTTATATTGTATCATTGTGACATAATAAAGAGCTGATTATAATTTTGTTAAGCATGCTTGATGGCTCATTTTGCGGTTGGGGGGGCATAGTTTTCCTCTGAAAACACTGCTTTAATTAATAATAAGCTTTGTAGCCTGATTTGTTTTTTAGCTCACCTGAGCCATTGGCTGATGGTGAGCTTTTGAAATCGTTGGATGTTCGTTGTCCATCGTCAATAATTGCTCCAAAGCACATATCCTCCTAAACTACTGGCTGGATTTTGACCAAACTTGGTAGGAATGATCCTTATATGACCCTCTTTAAAAATGCTTCCGGTCCATTGCATATCTAGGTCACACAGGCTAAAAATAGATTTTCAAGATGAAAACTTTAAAAATCTTCTTCTCTGAAACCACAAGGCCTAGAGCTTTGATATTTTGTATGTAGCATCACCTAGTGGACCTCTACCAATTATGCCACAGGGGCCAAAAATGGCCCCTCCTGAAGGGGGTCATATGTTTTACATAGGCTTATATAGGGAGAACCATGAAAAAATCCTCTTGTCTGAAACCATAAGGCCTAGAGCCTGGATATTTGGTATGTATCATCAGCTGGTGAACCTTTACCAAGTTTGTTCAAATTATATCCCTGGGGACAAAAAGAGCCCTGACCCCGGGGTCACATGCTTTACATAGACTTAAATAGGGAAACACATTGAAAAAATCTTCTTGTCTGAAACCATAAGTCCTAGAGCCTTGATATTTGGTATGTAGCAACACCTAGCGGACTTCTACCAAGTTTGTTTAAATTATCCCCCTGGGGCCAAACATGGCCCCACCCCAGGAGTCACATGTTTTACATAGGTTTATATAGGGGGAACCATGAAAAAATCTTCTTGTCTGAAATCACAATGCCTAGAGCCTTGATATTTGGTATGGAGCATCACCTAGTGAACCTCTACCAACTTTGTTCAAATTATATCCCTGGGGCCAAAAATGGCCCCGCCCCTGGGGTCACATGTTTTACTTAAACTTATATAGGGAAAACATTAAAAAATCTTCTTGTCAGAAACCATATGGCATAGAGCCTTGATATTTGGTATGTAGCATCACCTAGTGGACCTCTACCAAGTTTGGTCCAATTATGCCCCAGGGGCCAAAAATGGCCCCTCCCTGGGGACACATGTTTTACATAGGCTTATAAAGGGAGAACCATGAAACAATCTACTTGGATGAAACCACAATGCCTAGAGCCTTGATATTTGGTATGAAGCAGTACCTAGTCTACAAGATTTGTTCAAATGATATCCCTGGGGTCAAAAATGGCCCCTCCAGGGGTCACATGTTTTACATAGGCCTATATAGGGAAAACATGAAAAAATCTTCTTGTCTGAAACCATAAGGCCTAGAGCCTTGATATTTGGTTTGTAGCATCACCTAGTGGACATCTACGAAATTTGCTCAAATAATGCCCTTGGGACCAAACATGACTTGCCCCAGGTGTCACCAGGGACATGGTCAGCTTTCAACAGATTCCTATATGTAAGCTTTAAACAAAACTCAGGCCATTTGACCCTCTTTTTCACATTCTCTTGTCATACTTCAGATATGCGTTAAAATGTGTATTCTTGGAGAAATCAGAATATGTTACATTTTTGTGTTGTTTCCAAACTTTACAAGGATTACCACTGACTCGATATTGAACGACCATAACCCTTTTCACTCTGGGTACTAGTAAACCTGTTCTTAGACATATCTGAGTGAAGACCCAGATGAAATGCCACACAAGGTGGCATTTTTTTAGGGTCTGCACTGATTTTGTCAATGATAAAAACAACCTTCAGGGACAGAAATACATCATTTTATAAAACTTTTGACCCACGGCCCCTTAAAAGCAAACTGGACAATTCCATACTTATTGTATCAATATGTTTGGGATAAGCCATCAGAATGGAAGGAGTTAAAAGGAAATGTTTTCATTCCTTCAAATAAATCCTAATTCTTTTCCCTTTAAGTCACTTGAAAGCCTGATATATGTTTCCATGACAAATACTATTTCACTGAGTCAAACCGTTGTACATGCACTTCGATGTTTTTTTGGAAGTTCAGACTCTTTCATTGTAACTGTTTGTCTGCTATTTGCCGTGAGCAGCGAGAAAAATCGCTATTAATTCGGAAAAATTAATTGTCTCCTGCGTGCCAGACTTTTCACATATATTTTGATTAAAATTTTCTACCACCATCTGGCAAGTAATACCTCTGACGAGTATGTTGCCAAATATCTTCTCCCAAATTATAAAAATGATCACTTTTTAATTCAGCCTCCTTTGCCAGGCTTCTTAAAAATAATCCGAAAAACATGGAGCATATTATTTATGGGTAAAAATTTCTGGGAGATGGTGGTTCTTGGTTTCTCAACCCTTATTCTACTGAATATTTTATATCCCATTATGCATTCGTGATATCCCCAGTGGCGGATCCAGAGGGGGTTCAGGGGGTCGCTTGAACCCCCTCCCCGCTCCACGTTTTTAAATATCCTATGAAAATGAAGTAATTTGGTCTCAGTGAGACCAAGTTATTTCATTTTCATGAGATATTAAAGAAAAATGAGATAATATCAGCAAAGCAAGCCCCCACACCTTTATACATACGAACCAACTTTCCAGAAATCCTGGATCCGCCCCCGCCCTTGTTCCCATCAGTTTTGTCGCATACTTCCATATATTTCTGTTGATTTACATCCTGATGGCAAATAAGTATAGACAATGATCAGTTGGCTTCTACGGAAGCCAACTGATCTTTATCTATACTGATTTTAAAAGGTCATAGTATGTCTTTGGAATCAGCAAGATTGGTTTGATATTTTTGTGGTTATGGTAGTTCACAGCAAGGGGTATTGTTTTTGTCTGCTGGCGAGAGTCAGTTTATTGGACAATCGTTTTAAATGAGTTACGTGTATCTGTAGTTTGAGTTGAAATAAGTAAAATGTAGAGTTTATAACAAAAGAAACGATTCTACCAATTGTCTCGCCGAGACTGCAACAACATCTAAACAACAAAAGGTATACCCATGCGTAAAGGTGAGAGCGGGTGGTTTAGAATCACAAAGCTGACATAGCCCATTTCACGGTCCTTCCATACTTTTCCATTCGTTATTCAAGTCACATGCAGTTATATCACATGACTAATTCAGCCAATCAAAATTTATACCGGATGCATGAGGCCAGCTGTCGCCAGCATGCATGAACACCACACAAGAGTCGCCAGCTCAAGCTATCTTTGTACCGGCTCGCTAAGCGCAGTCGGTAACGTGTCTGACTGCAGATCTATACGTGTCTGACTGCAGACCCATGGGCCGCGAGCTCGATCCCGGCTCGGTCCCATACTTTCGTGGAGATTGATCATGAAATAATTTCTACGACCATTCTCCCTTCCGCTGATTCAAGAAGGTTTGTAGTCCCTAACATGACCATAGCTGTTGACTGGAACATAAAGAACCAAACCAACGAAAGCTATCTTGCAGCCCTGTCGGTTTTCGCTGCTTTGCCGTGAGACTCAAAATATGGAATATAGCAATTGTTCAGAAAAATACTAGACATCCAGTAAAACAGCCATCTAGCCCAAATACAAATCTGCACGTGTTGATGGGATACTTTGGCAAACAGTGGAGATCGAGAGCAATTGTAACATTTCAACATGTTCTGCACAGTTTGCAAAGTATGATCAGGGACTGATGTCTAACTTGAAATTATACCCTCTGATCCTGCAATACATACAGTGGGACAACCTCAGACTGAAAGTGAAATGTCATTAGTTTAAGAATGACTTTGTACCATTAATATTTCGCGAGCATGCTATATCACCTGGGTCTGTAGATTATGATATGCAGCGTTCAGGTGTTGAAATCAACATTTTGATTCCTATTTTAGATCACGTTTAAGCTTCTTTCAAATTGAATGTGCTCAGTTCTAATCCTTTAGTGATGATATTGGCGTTCTTTCGTATCATCAGGGGCGAATTCAGGATTTCTGGAAATGGGGTTCATACGTATAAAGGTGGTGGTGGTATGTGTGGTGGTGGTGGTGTGTGTGTGTGGGGGGGGGGTTGCTTTACCAAATTATTTCATTTTCATAGGCTAATTAAAAACGGGGGTGGGGGAGGTTCGAACGAATCCCCTCTGGATCCGCCACTGATCATACAGCTCCGAAAAATGGAATATAGAAGAACTTTCATGATTTCGAGATTGATAAGGCTGCTAGATGCTTCATTACTATATTATTTATCCGACATACGCGCTTAGTGACTCTGCTGAGTATTTTGCTTGCTTTTTTGTCGCCTGCTGATTTTTTAAAACTTTTTCATAATTTTTTTCAAGGAATACTATCAGAGATTAAAACTTATATCATTTTCTCGTAATCATGAGCTGACTTATTTACACTTTTTGTCTATTTTCGTTTTGTGGATTAATCGGATTTTGGCGGAATTAGGCATCATTTCTAGTCAGACATATGACGTCGATGCACAGAACGACTACTTCACGGTTACATGTACTTTTACAGTACCGACACCAAAATTTAAGATTCGTGTACATTCGGACATGTATCTGGGTTTTCAGGACCGTGACCATACCGATTTATTTAAGAAATGAATCTTGCAAGAGACCCGAAGTATTCATGATTTCATGAACATTCCAAAAATTGAATTTATTACCTATATTTACATTTTATATTATCAGTCAAGTATCAATTTTCAATTTTCACCTATCTTGGCTGGGTTTCCAGATATTTTGAATTAAATCAGACATAACGCAGGTTTGGAATAGCCAAAACGCCAAATTTCCGCGCTTAACGTCATGGCGATACGTGTTCAACGTCACGCAAACGTCAGTAAACAAGCAACGTTATTGGATGGACTTGACGTTAGCCCGCTCAAATGGCGCGTATGTGGGTGTGGCTTAAATCGATTTGTTCATGAAGGTATGAACCGCATCTCAAATGTAAAGGTTCATTTAAAGACTCGCAGTGGAAATGTAAATATGTTATAATGTCATAAATCAAGTGATTTCGTATTAGTCCAGTTACAGGTACACCGTCAGCTCAGACCGTGCGCGGATGCAGAGAGGGGCAGGGGCTCCGGATCCCCTGAAATATTACAAAATATAGGGTTTCTTAGCAATACTGGTCTGGATCCCCTGAAAAATCACATAGCTACCAAGCCAGCATTCAATGTTGGGCCATCGTCGGCACACCAGCGAAACGCCATTTAATGGCGTTTCGCTGGCCCGCTTATAGTGGTATTTGGAACCTCCCCTCAACTAAAAACAACAACAACAAAAAACTGTCAAAGTTGGACCCCCTCTGACATGACTTTCTGGATCCGCGCTTGACGTCAGCACGAGGCATTTGCATATAGTACCAAAGTGCCTCCCATTACTACTTGTGTAGTCTCGCATGCAGAACTATAAATCATTATTAGTGTCACAACCTCTTTAAGATGCTATATAAACGTTTTACTAATATGTAAATGTTGCAGTCAAAGGTTTTTTAAGACCGAGAGCTATGGGATTTCGTGAGTGAATCCGATGAAAGCTTCTTCGACGGAAATCGTGTGTATTAGATATAGGAAATGCCAACAAATTAATCATAAGAGGGAATTATTTATCTTTTCGTGTTTTCCCCCAATAATTAGCATTCACAGACGGGACAACATTTATGTTTTCACTTGGCACAATTTTACCAAATATTTCTATCTACAGAAAACAACAAAACGCAAAGCATAATTAGCATTCACCGACGGGACAACATTTATGTTTTCACTTGGCACAATTTTACCAAATATTTCAATCTACAGAAAACAACAAAACGCAAAGCATCTTCGGTACTAACCTACAATTCTTTTTTGAAAAGACCCACTTGATGTCGAATAGTGCCGTGCACTTTCCCTCCGCATACTTTCGTTTTAACTGAATGTATAAAACTTCAAACAAACTTAATGCACAAGAACTTTGCGTGCACTAAACCAACCATTTTTGCATGCGACTTTATATCATTTTTATGTCTTGGTCAGATGGTCTGTGCGATATCATAGTTTCATATTGCGTAGAGCTGTCTCTCAAGGATGGACACCTACGACACTACCAAATATCGGACTCATTTGAGCCAGTGCATGAGATTTCCAACAATGTGGTATGTGCGACCAGCAAATTCTCAAATCAGCCTGCGCATACGCGCAGTCTGATCAGAACCTTTGCTGGTCGCTTGAGTATTCTATGATTGTTAAGCTACTGGCTGAACATTTGGAGTTCTAAGCTTAAAAGGAGGCTGCACAGGCTCGTCTGAGGATGCACAGGCTCGTCTGAGTCTACCATTGTCAAAATGCCACATACATGTAGTTGGAAATCACATGTCATGACTCATTTGGTATTCCGTTATTTTGGAGGAACTACGTTGGTTTTCGGGTATTCTTCCATATTTTAAAGAGCAAACTTGTACGTTGGTACGGAGCTATTTCCGCGATGGCCAGATAGATTACTTTTGTTGCCTTGTTAATACGATATTTGTCTCAGCCCTGATAGAGCTTGAGTGCCACTTGAACTGTTTGTATGAGGCCGACTAGTTTTCATTATTGGAAAAGAATCACACTGGAATATATCGCAGAAAGCTCTCCAAAGCTCCTTGAAGTAGTCTTAACCCCTAAAGTGCCAAGAAAAAAAAATACATTTGAAAATGTCGTCTGCTGAAGTCGTCTGCTGCAAAAAATTGCCTAACATTACTGACAAATTAAGTATAAAAGCAAACAGCGTGGACCCAGAACAGACTGCTCCTATAGGAGCAGTCTGATCTGGGTCCACACTGTTTGCCATAGAGGCCACTTAAACATTTCAGCAGACGAGAAAAGCAGACTACTTTTGTTGTGATTGGCGCATTAAGGGTTAAATAGCAAACCAAATCAAATTTCAGTATCAAAACATGTGGGAACATGCAATTTGCCTTGGACGAGGAATGAAAGCATAATAAAAAAAAAATGTCAACGTCATAAGCTACTGAAAAAATAATAGTAACCCTAACAAAATCATAATACATGTTGGAGGCATAGCCTTCCCAGTAAGCAACTAAAAGTGGGCCACTATCGGCCCGCAAGCGAAAATCCATTCAAATGGACCGAGAGTGGCTAGGGACTGTATGCTGGCATGTGCGGATCCAGAGGGGGGACTGGGGGGTCCGATCACAAAAATATAGGGCTTTTTAGCAATGCTGGTCCGGATCCCCTGAAAAACGCCCGCCACCCGAGCCATCTCTGTTAAACGCATCATCTGTGCTAAACGGATCGGGTTGTACGGTGTGGGGTAGCTCTTAAAGGGATAATAGTTTCTTCATGAGCACAGTGAAGACTCAGATCAGACTGGGCGGATGCCCAGACTGATCTGGGTCATCGCTCGGCACACATGTCATTTTGTTAGTTTCTATTGATGAGATGGTAGGGGCCTGATGCTTTGGCTGTTTGTCGGGCCCACCGGGGTTTACCTGTTGGATTTCTTTTGCTCCGGTATTCAGTTTTATTTATTGTTGAGTCCTAAACTTTGCTTTATCTCCTTGTTATATCTTGATTTATATGTTCTGGGAGATGATGCATTGATAAATTAAGGGTCTTTCATGCAAACCAAATATCTATGTGTCATGATCCACATCTGAATTAAGGGTGAGGTTGGCGCCGTTAAACCGGTTTAAGCCCTCCAGTAAAATATTTTACAGACCGTTCCAAGGCGGTACTTCTTTTGTGGATCTTTTTATGTTTTTTTTTCTGTCTTGTGTTTGTTATGCCTTTGTGCGCGTCTGTTTTTTTTTTGTGTGTGCCTTATGGTCACCTGCTGGGAAAGGGCTGACCTCTTGGTTCTCGTTTATGTTGTATAACTGTGAGTTTGTCACTTTCCCATTGGTATCCTGGGTCAGGTGTGGTACTTGATTGTATCGATGCCTGATCTTTGCACCCTTACTTATTTTAATGACCTATGAAGAATGTTGTGGAACGGAACCGACTGACTCAGAACTTGAAATAAACATACTTCTATGTCATTCTCTTTGATAAGATATCTGAATGACCATCTCATGGTTAGTTCAGTCGCATTAAAATTTATTTCTAATTACAGGCTCGGAGAAAGCGGATCAGAGACTAAATCATCTTTCTGATCTTGTTACCGCCGGGTGTGGTATTGCAATGACGATAAGGTAGGGAACTAATTAGTCAACTAAAATGCTGATTTTGTTCGAAAGATGAAACTTACTTTATACCCCAGTGGGGGGGTGGGGGGGGGGTGGGGGGGGGGGAGGTACTCTCATTTTTTTCTGCATACGTAGACTCGGGCACAGCATCTACCGTTCAATCCCAAAAAATATCAGAAATTTCAAGAACCCCCCAAAAATATTTGAAATTTTAGCGACCCCCAAAAAATACCCCCATTCTGTACCTTGACCTTAACAAAAAGACCATAAAATGCATAGAAATGACTCCTAAATATAGTCAAATTTTGTGATGACCCCAAAAAAATATCCAGAAAAATCTTCATACCCAAAAATATTATTTTTTCTGAAAACCCCAAAAAATATTGAAATTCAAAATTTTGAACCCCAAAAAATGACCTGAGCTTATGTATGTATGAAAATATGAGAGTACCCCCCCCCCCCCCCCCTGGGCTTTATACCACCCTTACCAACTTTACATGTAGCACGAAATATCTCATGATGTGCAAGGTCTACACTGATGTAGGTGGTACTAAATAGTTATACCATGCTTTTCCACCTGTACGTAAGATAATCCACTCGCTAAAGCTCGTGGATTATCTCCACGTACAGGCGGACAACCCATGGTATAACTATTTCTTAGCACATCCATTAAAGAAGTGGAGCGCAGTGGCTGATTGGTGGCGTGCTAGACTTGAGATCTATGGGTCTCTGTGTAGTGTCCTCTGCTTTGTTCTGGTTCAACCCAGCAAATATGCTGACCTGACTTAACATTGTTGACTGGGACATAAAGCATTAACACACACGTACCATACCAGAGCTATATGGTTGTCGTAATCTATTTCCTACATGACGCTTTTAACCTGCTTTAACGTTTTAAAAAGGAGCTTCTATATTTTTTTTATGTTTTTTCTTTCTTTCTTTCTTTCTTTCTTTCTTTCTTTCTTTCTTTCTTTCTTTCTTTGCTCATTCTGAACAAAATGAGTCTTGATGTCTGAAAACCAATATTTTTTAATGTATAGAGTTTTGTCCTTTTTGAACACAATAGGATTTAAGGTATAGAGCCTGTCTGAAGACAATATGGTTTAAGGTATACAGTATTGGTCTCTGAACACAATATAATTTAAGATAATGTATTTTTCCTTTCTGAACACAATACAGTTTAAGGTAAAGATTTTTGTCCTTAATGAATACAAGATTGATGATATTTGTATTTGGACCTTCTTAACGCAATAAGAATTGAGATCTAGAATTTTGGGCTTTCTAAACGAAATAAGGATTGGTCTGAAATATATATTTTTTCTCTATCTGGATGAAATCAGTTTCAAAGTAAGGCGATTTAGTTTGCTGAACGCAATTGGTTTTTAAACATCAATTGCGTTCAGCAAGGCCAAATCGCATTTTAAAAACCAATTGCGTACAGAAAGGCAAACTTACCTTTTAAAAATAAATTGCGTTCAAAAAGGCGAAATCACCTTACTTTTAAACTTAAAAAGATTTAGGGTGTTGCTTTTTGCTTTTCTGGCCTAATAAGGTTTAGGCATTTCTGAACAAAAAGTTAAAAGCATAGAGCTTTTGCTATTTGCTAAGGGTAAAAGAGTACTGGGAAAGTTTTAAGCATGTGTGACAATTACGGTAATATAGGTCATTTTCATATGGTTCGTCCCATTTAATCAAACATATCGGAAAGATCGTACTGCGATGATACTGCGATGATACGAAAGAAAGTAGCAAGACTTTTCAATAACTTAATTAATTGGATCGGGTCTTTGATTTACTTTATAATCCTATTGGGACTGCCATTGCATGATTAAGGCTACTAACTTTATCATGCTGAATTGGGTACAAAATGTCAGTCTCTGTTTTGTCCTTATTTTTAACATGTTTTTGTCTTAACATGAATACTCACAAAAGGCAGTTTCATTGACAGTACCTCTCATAGATAATGTATTTTGTGGGGAAAGCGTCGTATCGAACTAAAGTTACTATCAAAAGTTGTGACGTGATAGATGTGCGCGCACGTTTACATCCGAACGGATACAAGTGCAACTTAAGTTGGTTGGCAAGTAAACAAAGTGAATAGCCCTATTTTCCCCTTTTCAATTCTCCATCGAAGACGAAAATGATAGGTGTATACTGCACAGCCTACTCTAGTTGGTTCGTGACGTCGCTCTGGTAGCGAATATCGATGTTCGAATCAAACTAAAGTTACTATAGTAGGAACTATAGTTCGATTCGAAGTGGGCCATAGTATATTTTCGCCTGAATCATGCTATTGTTCAGCTTACAAGTAGGGGTTACTTGGATGACCCTCTTTCTGGCTATTGCGATGTCATCCCTGAGCAAACAATGATTATTAACACAGAAAGTGAAGAATTGGGTTTATAATTTACAGCGACTCTCGACAATTTGTTTCCTGATAACTCACAGTAACTGCTCAACTCAAATGTTGGGACATAGAGGGCATGCTTCTGTATTGATGTCTTCTCGTCTGTCAAAACAAAATTATTTGGTAAAGTCCACAGGGAATAATATTTAACATATATTGATGCAAGCCTCTTGGCGAAATATCGAGTAAAGAGTAGAGTCAACATATGTACAGTTAAACCTTTCTTAAGCGGTCAGTCAACAATATACAAAGGTCTTATAGACAAATGGTAGCATAATGAAGATCAAAAGTATTGCAGAATGCACATTGGAGCATTCTGCAATACTTTAGAAATGAAGGTCAAAAGTATTGCAGAATGCTACTTTTGACCTGCATTGCGATTATCGGCCTTGAAAACCAAATTTTGTTCTTTTTTTAGTGTTAAGACAGGTTTTACTGTAGTTGGTGACGTATGATATATACAGATAAACAAGCAAGTGAATATGACCAGAACATGCCACAATACAGACCACAGATCAACCGATGGCGAGACACAAAATAGAGACAGCCACTACACAAAACAACCAGCTTTCTCTACCTCAGCAAGCCGATTGCCAAACTAGAAAGGACACAAAGAAACAGACATAAAACAATGGACCCAACACACAACTCCCACACCAAATGAGAGCAACAACAGACAATGAATAAACAACAGCAGAACCACCACCTTGGAACGGACAGCAGCCGAGGTCATGAGGGGGTGCTAAATATATATAGGAGCCTTTGAATCTTTACCCTAAATTGTCCTTTTGACACCAAACTCTGATGACCCAAAGCGAAAACTCGACCTCGTGGATTGGAGTTATTGAGAGATGACTGAAGCACTCAATGGCATGAAGAAGGACGGATGAATGCTGCAGGTAATCGAAGATGCAATTGGAAGTCCGCTAACTGCGACTTAGTGTCGGGAAGCCAAACGTTCTCTAACTTATTTTCTAAATCAGAACAAATTGACTTGGCAATGAGAGGCAATTTACCAGTTTCTATAGTACATTTCTCTAGAATTGGCAGCCCTAATATGAACATGACATATGCAAGAAGGCGGAAAATATAGAACAGCAACAAACGAATAGCTACACCTTCGGTGTTTGACTTGGGTGTAGTTGAGTTGGTTTACAAGAAATATATCATAATGTACAATTGATGGTTTTTTTAGGTTAACATTTTACAATTGATGCATTCTTTTGAGATTAACATCAGGATATGTCAACCCGAGAACAGTGATGTTCACAGAGGCGAAGCCGAGGTGAACATCACTTTCGAGGGTTGACTAATCCTGATGTTAACCGAAAAAGAATGCACCAAAAATTGTTTTGTTATATGACACTGTCTCTCTTTTCCTAGTTTTATTTAAAGTATTTTCATATTATAAATTTACTCAAGTCAGATGTTCCTAGGAAGATTATTTCAACAATTTGCCTCCCAAATTTCTGCAACTCTTATGAGATAAGCAAAATAATTGCATTTTTAACCCATATATGCCTAGCGTCCTTTTTGTGGGACATAGGCAAATAGTGCAGACTCAGATCAGATGCCACAGAATGCGGTGTCTGATCAGGGTCTCCACTGTTTGCTTGCATAATTTTCTATGAAATCTTGAATAAAAATGAAAAATACCACCTAACATCCCTTTAAACAGAAATTGACTGTTCCAATCCATAAGGTGGGAAATTCCATTTGGCATAAATGGGTTAAATGCTGTTCTCATAAAATGATCAAATATTTTACCTGTAAAATATACATAAGAAATCAGTCAGTGTTGCAATATCTATTTTTAGCTCTCTATCAAGAGTGACAAAAGTAATGTTATAGTGCGTCCAGCTAATAGAGACTGGGCGTGTCAGACAGAGCGCTGTCATACACTGTCAAATAAGACTAGTCTACAGTAAATCGGGTGTAGTAGCCTATGTAAGCTTTACTCGTGCAACCAACTGAAGCGCAGACGACAAGGGTGACAAACTTTATACGTTAGCATGCCTGGTAAACGTGTATCTTCAGTATGCTGCTGAGGACATGCTGCATTTCATATGTTGTGAAAGTTTTGGGGAGGGTAGGTTTGCACTTTCTTCAAATTCTGTCTGTATAGCAAATAAAGCCTGATATAGTGCGTCCAGTTAATAGAGACTGGGCGTGTCAGACAGAGCGCTGTCATACACTGTCAAATTAGGCTAGTCTACAGTAAATCGGGTGTAATAGCCTATGTACGCTTTACTCGTTCAACCAACTGAAGCGCAGACGACAAGGGTGACCAACTTTATACGTTAGCATGTATGGTAATCGTGTTTCTTTAGAATGCTGCTTGGGACCTGCTGCATTTCATTTTCCGGTCTGGATATGTTGTGAAAGTTTTGGGGGATGGCACTTACTTCAAATTCTATCTGTATGGCAAAACTGGTTTGATTTTTAAGCCTGATACAATAATAATAAATCACCAATTAGAATTAAGCGGGACAAGGGTTAAGTATCTTGATCACGAGAAAAAGGCAAACAAACATGAGATTTGGTCTTATCCCATATCCGTAAAAGTCTCTTATAATCGCTCATTCTGGTATGTCCAGAGAGACTAGATGTCTAAAAGTTGTGCGGAGTCTTCTTCAACTTGCATACTTTAAATATGCGAGAAGCAAAAGCCCTGGCGAGGGCATGCGTACATGCGTGCTCGTAGGAGCATTCAAGGCGGCACACGCGGGTGTAATAAGAACCATCATCTTGTGTGCTGTCCAATTTTTCATTGCGGACCATTATTTTATTTTCTTATTCAGTATCATAATTTGAATAGTTAAAATTTCGAAACATTGTATACTAGTCAGTCTCCTTGTTATCCAAATTAATTCGAGATGCCTTTTTCTCACAATGAGCTCAAAACTACAACAGGTATATACAGGTATACAGCTGTAAAGCGTTTCACGGGTGAATAAATACACTCTGTCTTACCGATTTTTAAATGGAAATGTCCACGGGTGTGTCTGTGCTAAGAACCGCCCAGTCTCTCTTAACACGAGATGATGGTTCTTATTACATTGGCGTGTGGCGAAGTCTCCAACAAGCCTGCATGTACGCATGACCTCGCCAGGGCTTTCGTTTTCTCGCATAAACAAAGTATGCAAGTTGAAGAATACTCCGAACAACTTTTAGACATCAAAATTCTCTGGACACGCCAGAATGAGCGATTATAAGAGGCTTTTCCGGATATGCGATAAGACAAACTCATGTTTGTATGCCCTTTTCACATGATCCAGATACTTAACCCTTGTCCCGCTTAATTCTAATTGGTGATTTATTATTATTGTATAAGGCTTAAAAATCAAACCAGTTTTGCCATACAGATAGAATTTGAAGTAAGTGCCATCCCCCAAAACTTTCACAACATATCCAGACCGGAAAATGAAATGCAGCAGGTCCCAAGCAGCATTCTAAAGAAACACGATTACCATACATGCTAACGTATAAAGTTGGTCACCCTTGTCGTCTGCGCTTCAGTTGGTTGAACGAGTAAAGCGTACATAGGCTATTACACCCGATTTACTGTAGACTAGCCTAATTTGACAGTGTATGACAGCGCTCTGTCTGACACGCCCAGTCTCTATTAACTGGACGCACTATAACAAAAAAATTGTCAACCCGAGAAAGTGATATTTACCTCGGCGAACATCACTTTCGAGGGTTGACAAATCCTCGTGTTAACCCAAAAACGATGCATCAAATGTTTTGTTATGTAACTTTTTAGGCTGTATTTTATAGAACTAAAACTAGCTGTGGACGGGTAGACATGACTTTTGTCAAGGCTACCTGACAGCTAAAACAGTTTTGGAATTTCTGACATCAGATCTAAAACTAGCTGTGGACGGGTAGGCATGACTTTTGTAAAGGCTGCCTGACAGCTAAAAATAGTTTTGGGATTCCGGGCATCAGATCTAAAACTAGCTGTAGACAGGTAGACATGACTTTTGTCAATGCTACCTGAGAGCTAAAATAGTTTGTGGATTCCTGACATCAGATCTAAAACTAGCTGTGGACTTGGTCGTTGTCAAGGCTGCCTGACAGCTAAAGTAGTAATGTACTACACAGCCTCTGCAAAATTTAACTTGTAGTCATCAAAAAGTAAGTAAGTATGGTTGGAAATCCACAATCACACACTGCAGACCAACTCATGGAACCGCAAGGAAGAGCCACAGAACTAACAGTCACAAAACATCAGGAAAACAATTAAGCAACCAGCTCTCTCTTCCTATATAGCTAGTCATGAATTGCAAAACTAGAAATGACACTAAGTAATTATTTACTTAAGCTCGTGGATTATCTCAACATGCAGGCGAACAAACCATGGAACATGTATTACTATTACATGTTGCATATGCGACATGTTTGTTGACCTGTGCTTGTAGGTTGGTTTGTGACCTCCTGTTTTTTTTTTCAATTTAAAACAAACAAAAAATAATGTATTCCCAAACCAAGTTGTTCAGCAAGCAAAATGTTTTAGATAATTGCTGTACATGAAACAATTATTGTAACTATTTCAAAACGTCATTCGTTTTTTTCGTTGTGTTTTTTCGCCTGTCTGCAATGTCTATAAGCATTAATCTGTTGGGATTCCGTTTTGTTCTCCATTTATGCAGTTCAAATCTTCATGACATTTGCAAAATTAACTTTTTTAGAATTTGAACAGAACAAAAACATGGAAATTATATTACCCGATGAAGCATAAGAAGCCATTAGATATATATCAGCCGCCAATGCTGCTTATTGACATAAGTGTCCCCGGGGGTAAAACGAGTAAGTGGCACAGAGACGTAACAGAAATAACATACATTTTATTCGTAGGGTTAACAAATTTAAATCATATTAGAGAACTTTAAATCATACATCCGCTTTTAAAATTTTCAGACCAATGGAATGTTCCATAAAGCAATATATACGAGGGGTGATCAGAAAGTTTCGCGGAAAAGTGCTATTAACTCGCATTGCTTTTATCGATTGCAATGAAAATTCATAGATATAAACTACCATTCATAACAAGTTGACTGAAATTCAAATTTAGAAAATTGACGTCAGACGTATGAGCACGAGGCGCTGCTGTAACGTCACTTTGCTGGAACCAGCCCATCTCTACCCCTGGGTTGCTTCTCGGGGTTATAACTCGTAGTTGTGTTTGAAATGATTGGTATTTTTAACGGAAAGTAATATTCCATCATTCTTTGAACATAATATGAGGTTTTTATGTTATTCCGCTGCGCTATACATTCAAATTAATAGGTTTCAGTCCAAAGGGCAGGCCTAAAATGCGTCAATTTTTCGAGTTTTTGTAAATTTTAAATAAAAAAAACTTATTTTCTTGTCAGTGTTCATCACAATAATTATAATATCGGACTTAACTATCAATATTAGATATACTGTCCTGAAAAAAGTTTTTTTTATCGAAGTGTGTAAATAGTTTATTTTAAAGAATTGACATTGGGTTCATAGAAGCGGAATGCTTTTCCTTTTGACAGTACTGTTGGTCATTTCGATTTAGAACACCATCCGTCAGATATAAATCTTTGAAAGTTTGCATAGAAGAGAAGTAAATATGTCGTAAAATATGCATGAAACGCAATATGGGCTTTCACAGCATAACACACGTTTACAAAACGTTAGAGTTTAATTGGTTGTGTAGTAAAACGTCAAAATGCAACGTAAAATGGACCGGCTCGCGCTATATAGCGTTGCCTTGACGGCAGTTGTAACGCACGTAGACGACTAACATCAAGCATGCTGTAAGAGATCAGCTGCATATGTGTTGCCGTATTATGTGCTGTAATTCCAGCTCTATTGATCAAACGATGTAGAAATGGCAACTATTTTCCGCGAATTTTCTGATCACCCCTCGTACAATAAGGTCAGGATGGTCCATTGTGTATATTGTATTTCTTTCTCTGAAGAGCCAACAGTGCAGACCATGATGAAATGCTGCATATAATGCGGCATTTCATCTGGGTCTTCACTGTTTGCCAAAGTACCCCTAAGGGGTTTCGAGTCCTCAAAGGGTTAATGACATGAGTGTTTTAAGGTCGTGTGCCTGCTGGGCCACTGATACGCAGTCCATGTTCGCTTGTACATTGGTTTTACACATTAGTTTTACACATTAGCTTAAAGAAAGCACCCTTATCTCCTGTGCTGGTGCTATCCATATGTTGGTCATTGGTAGACAATTGGCAGGTGAGTACTGACCTATCTTCGACCCTGGTATTTACTTACGCACACTTACAGCAATTAGTAATCGAATATACGTCCATTAGTTCGTTAATAAGAGAAAATGCAAAGAAAACTCTTTGGCAGCTTATGCAGCCATGAAACTAAGATCTCGGTGATGGATTTGCTAAATCAAGAACCACGTCTAGCGGACATCGCAACCTAAACCTTAGCTCTCATCATGTGAACTCGCTTCGATGTTTGGTCAACAAACTTTTGAACAAAATATAAGTGTCATACAAAAATCACACAAAACAACAGAGAATCCGTTTATCAAGCAAGTGCGGATACAGAATGTCAGAGGGGGTCCAACTTTGATAACCTTTTTTAGGGGAGAGGGGATCCAAGTACCATTATAAGCGTGGCAATCATCGGCCAGCCAGTGAAACGCCATTTAAATGACGTTTCGCTGAACGGGTCGATGATGGCCTAACATTGAATTTTGTGATTTTTCAGGGAAACCCGGACCAGTATTGCTAAGAAACCCTATGTGTTTGTGATGTTTCAGGTTTGGGGGGGGGGGGGTCCGGACCCCCTGTCCGCTCTCTGGATCCGCTAATGTCAAGGTGAAATGAAAGTTAATAAAACGATGCAATCATTTTGATTTCATACAAACTTACATACATGACACCTTTGATATCGGTAACATTGATTTGAATTTTAAAACATGTATCTGTTCCTTCTCATTTCCAGACAAAACTGACAGATGATTTTACTGCAATTCGAAACAAACGCTAATCTGTCGATTTTTAACCATTGCTAGATTTTCTGTTCAGATTAATTCTTTGCATGCTGATACATGTGATAATTGCGTATGGTCTTTTGTCGTCTACTGATTTTTTTCTCAAAATGAACTCTTTCCATGAATGTCAAACACTCTTGATCCATATCAGGCCGATTGCAAAGGCTATCAGTAGACGACAAATATCGCCACTTGCGGACAAAGAGTTAACACGATATATTGTATTGTTTGTGCGTAAATACGGGAAGATAATCCACGAGCTTTAGCGAGTGGATTATCTCACGTACATATGCATGCCCATACAATAACTATCTTGTTGCACCAGCATGCATGTGCACTTTGTGCATTGTGAGATATTTGATGTGAAACATTGGAAGTATCACTCAAAGTTGCAGTAAGATATTATAAAGAAGAAAACAGAGAGAGAGAAAAACTTTATACGTATATATAGCTTTTTTATCAAGGTTTATCATCTATTTTTAAGAACAACTTTAATAAATGAGTCACTCTGTATCTAAAATAACATTAGCAATGCATATATTATCTGCAGAAAACGTTATGATAGAGCATCTGAATTGGAAGCTTAGTCTTATCATAACTAATTCGTGATTTAAAGGGATATTTGTATCATACATTTCTTGCCTTTCAAATTATATGAAAAACGTGATTAAAGTATCACAATATTTTAAATTTACATTTATAAATTAATAAATAGGGAAGAGATATATGAATAAAAATAAACTGAAACTTGTGAATAAAGCTAGTAAACTGTTGTTAGTTTTATATTGATTCAAAGTCAGAGACGTGTCTTGAGGGTCATGCGTGCGTCTAGAAAATTCCGTCAGGGGGTCCAATTCTGTGATATACGTTGATGACTAAAAAAAGGAAAGAAAAATAGCATTGTTTCAGTTTTGGGTCAATCTTGTCAGGCTATACCTATCTATATACATCGAAAGCATTCAAACCCCAAGCTGTCTAAGTGTACAACGTGGTCAAAGTAACAAAGTCCCCCAATTGAAACCATACTAACAGCTTTCACATACATGCAGAGATCAATGGGTGATATGGGGTGAAAAAGGGTTTCTTATGCGTGATTATGCAGTTGTATGTTTTGTATGTTATGACAAAAGATGTGTACTAGAACCGACATATAATACAGTAATTTCTCGGCTGCACGAAACCTTAAAGCATCAGGGGATAGTTTCGGATTTGGCAGTGGACGATTTTTAAGATATTCTGGTAGAGGCGTCAAAACGGCCCTGTTTGGCGATTAAAAGTGTGATATTTGAATAAATTTGACATAAAGCACTTGTAGGGTGTGGGGTTTTTTACAAGTTGGAATTAAATACGAATACATTGCTTCCAACTTTATAGGTCAGGTTCAGGTTGTGTCCCTTACGTAAGCTGAAGCTCTCTGCTGGTTTGAACGAGCTTAAGAAGGTCCTGTTTTCACAGAGATTTCGCGTAAAATTTAATTGGTTATTGATATATCTCCAATAAATTTTGGATATTGTGAAGTGTTGATATAGAGACTGAAACTGAGTGACAGGGCCCACTACGTGCAGGTACCTCATGATTTCTAGCTTACTTGTGATTGGCTCAGTGTTTTTTCACTATGGAAAAATAGTGGATGGGGAATAATAAACACACTTCTGGCATCTAGTGTTGTGTTTAAGGGGCTTTATTTTTATAATGCCAGGTTATGACTCCTGTGAGAGGCAACATGTGGTAGAAATTAAATTGATGTGTCCTTTTTGTTGAGAAGTTATTAAAATTTTAAAAAGTATGCGGCAGCAGGCCAAAAAGTGCTCAAAAGAACTGTCCCAGGATGCCTTAATGAAAATGCTTTGGAATTCTATGTCACTGCAGCTTTTGGACGAATTAGAAGTATTTTCAATGGGGAAATCTGTGAAAGCTGAGAGTATTTCGGAGAGTAGCAGCTGCACTCTTACAACGATTCCTGTCAAATGGACAAAATACTTTTGATGACATTGAGCAGTACCTTGAAACAGCTCGTCTACATCTAACTGGTCCACACTGGATTGACAATTTCCTCCTGTCAACGCTCCTGACTCACCAGTTTGATGAGCGGGACGGTGAAGTCCAACTGAAACAGCTGACTTTGAAGCGAATGATGAAGTATTGTTTCCCTGCAGGACATGTCCAGTATGCACTTTACATTACTCAGTATTTGATGGAAATGCGTGTTCATGCCGAATACAATGTCTATCAAGTCTGCTGTCACCAGGATGGATACTGGAAAGCAGTTTCTGCATCTGCAAAGGGGGTGCTAAAAGGCATGACACTGTCGGCTGATTTGGTTAATGAGTGACCTAACGCATTCCCAATCTGAAGTACAAATTTTGATTGACTGAAAAGTATGTATTCAGACTCAGAGCCTGGTTGTTCAGCACAGAAACGCCACAAGGAGGAAATGAAATATCGACGAGCATTGGATTCTAAAGATCATGAAGATCGGGTTCTCGTTTTTGCAGTGGTAAACACATATCCTCATCCTCTAGAGATAACTGGCCACACAATATACAACCATGTTGCTAATCAGGTTGGTTCAGTATACGTTAAAATAGCTGATTCGATTGTTTTTTGGGGAAAGATGGAGAAGAAAATCATAGCAAAAAGTAAGTGAGTATGATCAGAAAATACCACAATCAGGTGGATCCAGAAAGTTTTGTCAGAGGGGTCCAACTCTGTCGTTTTTTAGTTGATAAGGAACTAGAGAATCGAAATACCACTAAAAGCGGATCATCATCGTCCCGCCAACTTTGGCAGGCCGGTGGTGGCCCAACAGTGAATGCTGGCTTGGCATCCTTGTGATTTTTCCAGGGGATCCGGTCCAGTATTGCTAAGAAACCCTATATTTTTGTGATGTTTCAGTCCCCCCCTCTGGATCCTCCGATGCTGCAGAATACCCCACTGCACCGCGATTAACAAAACACTCAAGCCTACTTCATACGGAATGCTGAAACTCTGATCATACTGAGCTGAAACCTTATCTTACCTTTGTGAATCAAAGCACTGAAAGTACTGATTGGAACGATTTCTGACAAGCATATGAAAATTGGGTGCTGTCGAATAAGCAGAAAAGGTGAGCTTGTAAAATAAATTTTGTTAAATTTCCTTGATTCTAGATCACGGATTACACTATATGTTGGTAACAAAAATCGAGATTTCTGATGGAAAAAATTGTTGTTTTTCGTTAAACAATTGGCCATGTTCATGGTGAAATTTGTCTGCCTACCTGCCTACCTGTTACAATCCTACGTTCCAAATTTGTTTAAAATATGACTTTTTATAATAACAGTTTAGTACATGGACATGTATATGCTTATTGTAGACAAAGCTTTTAAGCTGAAGCTTATATTCGTATATTTGGCCGTATATCATAAGCGCGGAAATCATACCGTGACGTTGTATGAAAAGCGCGTGAAAATAAGGTATCATTTGCGCGGCTCGCCTTTAGGCTAATTATCGATATAATAGCCCAGCTTACCTGTGTTCACAACCGTCTTGCTCAGGTATAACCGTTATCTAAGTCATATTTTAGAAGGTTTGTAAAGGTTTTAGACGTTTTCGTATTTTGTTTTTAAACTTATATTTTAACCAGGAATTTTAAACTTAACCATGGATTTTAAAATCTCTGATACGAATAAAGGAAAGAAAGGTTTGATTTACGATGGCTTTATATATAGAATTGACGGTGTTCTGAAATCCGGAGATATATCATGGCGGTGTACAACAGACGTTGAATTCAACGCCTGGCGAACGGAAGCACTATAGTTGAATCTCGTTATCGTTTCTATGGTTTTGATAACGAGATATGACTATAGTATGTCTAACCTGTCCAAGTGACATGTAAAAGTAATTAAAAACCGCGCAATTTAAACGCGCATATGATAGTATATGATAGTACTTTTTCCGCGCTTTCGTAGAAAAAAAAACGCGCATATAATATATCAATCCGCGCAAACGTAAAACGGCGGTATATTTATGACGTCTTGAGAATTCTCCTGCAAGTTTGAATTTATCACGGGTCATGTGATTGACTTATCATTTACACTACTCGCGATTGGACGTTATTTTTAGCCTATTTCTCACGCCAAAGCGAATATTGGAATAAGCAACGGAAATGAACAAATAATAATCAGCTATTTCCCCCCATTTTTTCCGAAATTTACAGTCAGCTGGTTTGTAAATCAATTTATAAAAATCCTGGACTGAAAACCACAACAAACGAACGCATTCTCGTTATGGGTAGCAGGTTAAAGGTTATTTGCAGTAGGGACAGAAAGTTTCCTCGTCACTTATACTGACTTTAACTCTCCCAAGACACAGGCAGTGGGTAGCAGTGTTAAATCTGTCTTGCGGCTCTTAACACGAACTCCTCTTTTATGTGTATATGGATGGTGTTAATAACTAGCACAATGATTGCCTATGATTAATAAATGATAAAGAAGCTTAAGGTTTCTGATCACCGCTATGACCTTGGAGGCGAACGTTAACGTCAAATATACTTACAGCTCGAAACGTCAACTTTTTACACGGCATCTATTAATCTCTGATATAGCTTGTGGTGTGCCAACGAGGTACCAACCAACTTTGACTGCGTGTGCGTGATGATCGCCTAAATGATGACTTCCTTTGTGTTCCAAGAAAACTGGAATCTCCAACCGTCTAGCTATGCTGGAACTTATATTCTCAGCTACAAATACTAGAGATATAGTCTCGAAAAATGTATAGAGCAAATACAGCTTTTACATTGTCTTATTTGAACACCAATGGCGCTGATCAGACTGTGTGGATGTACAGTCTGGTTTTCATCTCGTGGCTCTTATTAATCATAAAGTGTGGGAGAAGGGACAGACATTTTAATACTGTCTGGATATTTACGACACGAGTCGTGTTTGTAATGGATCCCAGCGTAGTAGTTACGTTTGAGGTTTAATTCAGTTGTCTCACCTTCCTTAATAATGAGCCAATTCCGCCGTCTAGAGTAGACGAAATATTGGACTGATTCATGCAAGTAAGTGTTTGAAATAAAATTGTCCATCAACGTAAATGTTCTAAAAATTCGAGCACTAGATACCTGCCAAAATGGCCTAGACAAACAGGACAGACCAAGGTCAAACTGCTTCTGAAGAAGCAGTCTGATCATGGTCTTCCCTGTTTGCTATTCTGACAAGCATTTTGTGAATTCCCTGACAACCAACATTTTATTTGAGACCAGAAAGAAAAAAAGTGTTCGATTTTTTTTGATTTTTTTTGGTACAATTTACAAGTTAAGTGGTTTTTGCGGTTGTTAACGAGTGTATTGACACACGCATAGGCGTACAAACCATGCAAATATCAATTTGCATCATTCAGTCCATGAACACACACCGATATGCATTACGAAATATTCATATTTATTCTTGTGTGTTATTGATTTGAAATATGACTTTAACTAATGAACTCATGTGCAAATGGATTGATATGACCCAAGCAGGGAGCGCAGTGGCTCTGTAGTAGAGTGCTTGACTCGAGACCGAAGGGCCGCGAGTTCGAGCCTCACCGGCGTCACTGCGTTGTGGTTCTTGAGCAAGACACATTTATCCTAGCTTAGTACTGGTTCAACCCAGGAAGATCCGTCCCTACATAACTGAAAGATTGTTGATGGGACGTAAAGAATCAAACAAACAAACAAACAATTGGCCCAAGCAAAGACGAAACAAAGTAACACAAAGAGCTAACATGCAACACATTTCAGAACTGCTTCTTTGAAAGTGTGGACGGACAATGCAGGGCGAAGGGTCATGCCTAGACTTTGGCACAGGCGAGCTAAACAATGATCAAGTAATTAATCAGACTTCATAACAAACTGATTCTGACAATTGGTTTTCACCTTTGATCCGTTTAAATCTCGTTTTTTGCTCTTTAACAAGTAATTTCCTATTGTAAATCTGTCTGAAGACGCTATAAGTGTCAATACTTAACCACACGTCATCGTGATAAAATGATGCTTTTCGCAAATATTTGCAAGTCAGCATAGGCCAAGCAAAGAATCATCTCATTCTGAAATCATCGTGCATAGGCTAAGCTGTGCCAATTCTGGTGTTTTTTGCTGTCAAGATAATAAGCTCGTTAGCAACGATTGCACTTTTATATCATATAGAGCTACTGAAAATATGAATTAGATGAAGCGACGGACAGATTCTTACAACGTTGCATGTGGTCAATATGGATCAAATAGCAATCTAATAATGTGAACCATAATGTGTAAAACTGGTACTTACAATGTAACTCTTTGCAAGCTTGCGTTTTTGTTTTGTTTGTTTCTGTCTCTACTGATTCTGTTTTTTAAAGAAATAAAAAAAAACAATATCAGGAATACCATTAGAATATCAACTGCTGGTCTGGGTCAGACGGTCACTCAAACCCGTTTGCTAAGGTCATAAAATCGACAAAAGTGGTCACTGGCATGTAAAGCGTTAAGACGACGTCAACTACGTCTTTGCAATATAACTAATCGCACTAGAATTGTTTCTGCTGAGAAGGAAATGCCTTTAAATATGGCCACCGCTTCCACTTTCCCATATTTTATATACTTGTATTTAATTACAAAAATGTCTCAGTTGCAACCAAACATAGCCATATCCTAACCGCCATTATAATATCTTAAACCTTAACATTTCTTCTATTTTATGTATAAACCAATTCGATCATCCAAGTGAACCAAGCAAATTTAGTCAAATGTTCCATATCATTCTTTAGGATTACACATTTTATTTGGCTAAACAAGTGGTCTATAAATAAATAAAGCAACGTTGTGCCACCTGCGTTTATCACTTTGGAAGCCTTGTGCATTTTTGATTTTTTTTTCTGTCTATTCAGTTATCCTGCTTACCCAGGTGAACCGCATGTCTAGATCTCGGAGGGTATTGGCTATCGGAGGTAAACAATGAGATCATGGATGGATAGGGTCTGTATTTATCCATTTTTATTTCATATGGAAAGTTTCTTGGGGACGAGAGCAGCAAACATGTTGCTTCTATATTGAGTGATAAGGACTCGGAATCTGTTAAATACTTTTGATCCATGTCCGTAGGATTCAGGGCGACTTTTCAAATGGCGAATTTGAATTTTTCAATGAAAAAAGGCTAGTGGTTTGATCATAGCTGGACTTATATCAACCGTTGACACTAATTGCTTGTGCCGCTACCATTCTATATCATTTTCCAGCATGGTTTGTAAGTGTCATGTCCAAAACTGCTATTAAAACTTCAAATTTTGAAAATCGCTCACGTTGCTATCATGCTGATTGTTAGCAAAATGTTCAGAGAACTTACCTCCGAATGGAACGCTATCCATACACATGACACCATCGTTGTAAAATTGCAAATAAATAAATGTTGTACACGTATGTTTGAATTATATTGGACTGATACGTTCCAAAGAGAGGTTAAACATTGCAGCGGTAGTTATGAAACAAGAAAAAATAAAATAATACATATAAATATTAACTGATGAATTCGAAATATTCGTTCAAATCACCGCATTTCCGAATTCAAATGCGATTTAAACTCAAACAGATTCAGTTCAAAAACATGCACTGCTTTCAGAATTCTTGTCATTCTATATACTATTGGCTTATATGTTGACTTTATTCCTTTTTATGGTTCATTATGATATAAAAGTAAGTAATGGTGCAAAGATCAGGAATCGATACAATCAAGTACCACACCTGACCCAGGATACCAATGGGAAAGTGACAAACTCACAGAAGACACCACAAACCATCTCAAAGCAGACCATGTGCAGCCCAAAACTTATTTGTTTACCTCCGATAGCCAACACCCTCCGAAATTTGGACATGCGTTTTACCTGGGTGCAAGCAGCACCTTTGTACCCATGCAGCAAACCGAGCTAACTCCTTGCCTACTGGGTAATTTTGATTGTTTTTGCCGTCTGCTGATTTTTACCTTCAAAAATTTTTTTTCTTTCAAAAATACTCTTTCAGGAATACCATCAGAGTGTAAAACAATTTGGATCCAGATCAGGCCCGACGTTTTGTTGGGCCTCATCCGGATTCAATCTGTTTGCAAAGTTTATCAGCAGACGACACTAGTAGGCAAAGAGTTAAATTCATTTGCTTGCTTGACAATACACTTGACAAACCAATCAACAAACATTTCCCCCAATTGAAATTTCAGTCAAGTCTAAATTAATCCCCTCTTCAGAAAATTAGACAGGATTCCTATCTTTTTAAGCTGTGTTGGCATGAAACGTTCTCAAAGAGTACACTATTCGATCCACGTCCTCAGAAATGGATCAAGCGTAATTATTACAGAAGCAGCTCATCTTGGACTAACTGTGTCGACCTCTGGAGCTGGTTGGTACACACTCCACTACATGTAAAGCGCCATTTTGGACTAACTGTGTCGACCTATGGAGCTGGTTAGCACACAATCCACAAAATGTAAAGCGCCATCTTGGACTAACTGTGTCGACCTCTGGAGCTGGTTAGCACACAATCCACTACATGTAAAGCACCATCTTTACTTCTCATCCACTCAATGCCGCTTTGTTATATATTTCACTAATTATATTACTGTAAGCCTTACAATGCATCTTATGATAATACTTTGTTTGATACAGCTTTTGTTTCGAAGTCATAACACAAAGTCACAAGAGTTTAGATATTGTATCATTCTACCAGGTCAAGATCAAACTAGTACACTCTGTTAGGTCATGTTCCTTGGATTGTAACACGCAAACGAAGCCCTATTTGAAATTTGACTTCAATTGGCCATTTGGTTTCTATATGTTTTTGAATATACTAATGGCAGTCAAATGTGTGCGACCTTGCATGAAGGTCAATGGTCGACCTTGACCTTAGTCATTGTCTCATTAGGTTAAGCTTCAACATTGATTAAAAATCACGTTTTCATGTCTTTTCTAGGGGTCAAACTTGAACTTAAACTAGATTTCAACTAGGAACATTATTTGAACAAACGTAGTTTGGTACACATCCATACCAATACACAGGACAATTGGCCCTTTGGTTTCACCTTATATGGGCATTGGAGTCATTTTAGTCATGTGATCCAAAACAAATACAGTGTTGTAAAAGTAGTCATTTTAGGTTGTCTCATCTGCTCCAGATGGCATTTTAATTAAAATGGCCTTGTGTTTTCTAAGAAAAAATAAGCTTAAGTAAACTGATGGCAGATAGGCTAATGATCGAAAAATATTCTTTTCAAAACTTTGCCCATTAAATTGCAATTGAAATCAACTTTGACCTTGTTGTAAAGTAGGTCAGCATATGATCATCACTGAACAAACTTGGTAGGGCCCACAACCCAACGCTATATGTCAAGGCCCAATGTTATTGACCGTTTGGTTCACAATAAGATGATTTTAAAGGGATGGCCATTTTAGTCATGTGACCAGGACTAAACTTTCTTCAGTAGTCTCCATATGAAATTTTTGAGTAGAATTTGTTTTATGGTTTCTGAGAAATTATATGTTTAAATATATTGATGGCAACCCAAAACGAGTGACTTTGACTGAAATGTCAAAGGTCAACCTCAACCTTTGGTAATTATCTATAGTCATTGTCTAATTAGGCTACCATATTTAGTAAGCATAATGGTAACTTTGGCTTACTAAAATAAACTTTTCAAAATGTTCCTATTACAATGCATTACGAATCAAATTTAACCTTGCCATAAAGTAGGTCAAGGTCAGCCTAGAAACATTATTTGAATACAATTGGTAATGCCCACATTCTCAATACTACATAGAAAGGCCCTAGGTGATTGGTCGTCTGGTTTTGGAGAAGATCTTAAAAATGTTTTTACTGTATATGGACTGGACAGCCATCTTGGTCATGTGACCAGTACTGTTATAACAAACCTTCGTTCCCCAGCCCAAGGAGTATACATATAGAATTTGAGTTCATATGGCCTAGTGGTTTCAAAGGAGATGTTTGAAAATGTTGACAGACGGACGGACGATGGACGCACGCCGGAGTCATTGGTATTTTATTAGCTAACACATGATATATTAACTAAGGATATAAGACCATGACTTTATTTTTATTTCTGTTTTATAACATTTTAAATAATGTGAAACTAAAAACAGAAACTAACGAACATATTTTTGGACAAAATGTTGGTCAGGTGTCAGTAATGATCTTAAGCAAACATCTGAAATTGCTAAGGTAAGATAGACGGGGAACAATAACGGGATCACAGGTGAGCTAAAGCAGGTTTTCTGTTGATGTGGCACAAGAACGAAAAGATAGTGCACCAATGTTCAACTATTAACTTTTGAAATAATGACATGTTTTACCTGCCATCGGGCATAATGTTGAGCCCTGGTTGAAAGAATATCATGAAACAGCAGCCTAATTAAGAAATTAAGAAAGGTAATTATGTTGATTCAATAATAGCATGTTTAAAATCTTACAAACGCAAAGAACAGCGCTGCTACATTAGCCAACCCTTTGTTCAATATGCTACTCATTAATAATATTTTTTATCATTGATCTATCTGAAACTGAACGACAACGCAGTTGATGCAAAATTTCATTTAACCACTAATACAGCTTTATGATATACGATCTTGAAGGAAATGAGTGCAGTTTAAAATGTGGCTTTGATCTCAGGCTTATCAGGCGGGGCAGAGAAAATCCTCGGGAATCACGCAAAATTATTACAGAGGAATGGATCTAAAGAGGCTCAGACAATCATTTTATCTTGGTGCTTGTCCATAAATAATGCTTAAGATTTTATGCACATGCACTTAATGTAATCATACCTGTCAGGTGAAATAATTTTTTTGAAGTCAGTTTTATATGGAATACCATACGGTACCAGAGTGCACATTCTATTGAAACACCGAATCCAGCACAATGCCACTTACGACAATACACAAAAGGCAATCTATAATTTTGGGTGTTTCATGTTAACGAATGTTTCTATTCATTTTCCTAGATTAGCTCGAATTCATATATCATGGCATTGTGATATATACAGAAATTTCTTGTATCTAAGGCCAGGATTATTTTATTAGTTGATTTACGGGATTTTTACCTGCGTCGCTTTAGCGAAAGCAGGTCTAGTAATGGGTCCACTCCGTCCGTCCGTCCGTCTGTCCGTCCGTCCGTCTGTCCGTCCGTCTGTCCGTCCGTCCGTCCGTCCGTCTGTCCGTCCGAAACACTTTAGGGGTAACAAGTTTGTGTAATCTGTAACTCCAAAAGTTTTTATTCCTTTTCATTCAAACTTTGCAAAATGATTGTTCACATATTGAAGATGTGCACCTCCTATTTTGTGCACCTTTCATCATTTTTTTTTCATTTTTGAGGGGTGTTGAACTTAGACATTTGTCCGTCCGAAACACTTTAGGGGTACCAAGTTTGTGTAATCTGTAACTCCAAAAGTTTTTATTCCTTTTCATTCAAACTTTGCCAAATGATTGTTCACATATTGAAGATGTGCACCTCCTATTTTGTGCACGTTTCATCATTTTTTTTTTTCATTTTTGAGGGGTGTTGAACTTAGACATTTGTCTGTCCGAAACACTTTATGGGTACCAAGTTTGTGTAATCTGTTACTCCAAAAGTTTTTATTCCTTTTTATTCAAACTTTTCCTAATGATTGTTCACATATTGAAGATGTGCACCTCCTATTTTGTACATGTTTAATAATTTCGTTTTTATTTTTTTAAGGGGTGTTGAACTTAGACATTTTTACATCCGAAATGCTTCCTAGTTTGTGTAATCTGCAACTCCAACAGTATTCATTCCTTAATATTCAAACTTTACATGATGATTTTTCACACAGTGAAGATGTGCACTTCCATTTTGTGCACATTTCATATTTTCTTTCTTATTTTTGATGGGTGTTGAACTTAGACATTTTTCCATCAGAAATGCTTAGGGGATGCCTAGTTTTTTTATAATCTGTATCTCCAACAGTATTCATTACTTTAAATTCAAACTTTGCTTAATGGTTGTTCACACATTGAAGATGTGCACTTCCTATTTGGTGCAAATATCTTTTTTTTTCACTTTTTTGACAGTTGTTGAACTTAGGCATTTTCAAGCAGTTTTCATTCCTTTATATTCAAACTTTGTGTTATGATTGCTCACACAGTGAACATGTACTCCCTATATTTATGCACATTTGATATTATATTTTTGAGTGTTTAACTTAGAAATTGTTAAGTCACCTACTGTAGATTACATTGTGAAATTTGGTTGTAATCTGATTTCATTCCTGTATATTTGAACTTTGCATATCGAAGGTTCACACACCAACATGCACCGGCGACGCAGGTCCAGAGCAGAGTTTGGTCTTGTTTCTTCAGATTTAGGGTCAGGGGGACGATAAAAAGCTCTGCAAATAACCTTATTTAATATCTCCAGAACAGTCAGTAAAACTAGTTAGGTAAACCAACTGTCTGAAGACATAACTTCATTTTTTTTCAACGAAACAAATAACATTTAGAGTAGAATAAAAATTAATAATTTTCGAGATTATCTTCTTTTCTACTTTCTGGAAAATTACAGTAGGTGTGTAAATCAACTAATAAAGAAATTCTGGCCAAATCATGAATGAAGCCTGACTTGATGGTTGCATATGACTGCAAATGTTGAAATGTTAGCGGTTCTAAAACTCATTTATATAAACTGTTTTGATTGATGCTCAAAGCTTAGTAAGTATACTAAACACTATTGACCACACACTCAGGACAGGGTAAACAAATTGATCAGACTTGATCAAATCAGTTTTGCATAATGGCCTAATGGAGTGATACCAAAGGCACAGACCATGTTCCCAGGACAGCGCATACATTTAGATGTACCAACGTTGACTGTTTTCAGTCTCATTCTGACTAACATTTAGCAATACAGATCGAAAAGAATATCTAGCGATAAGGCGAGCAATCTCCCTAAACGAGGCGTTCGTTTTATTTTGTTGAAATAACGACCGTAGAAACTAGGCACATTCAAGAAATATATATAGACGCCCGTCGATGCACCATTCTACTTCTACTTCTTATTGAATGAGAATTTATTTCGATCATCAACTGTACTTGTTATTCAGTAACATATATGGGAACTAGACCGTTAAACAAGGGTACCAATCGTCCTATCACGCTATGTACAGTAAAACTATTTATACAGTTGATGTACAATAAAAACGACCATCTTGCAAAGAGGTCTATTTTTTGTCAGATATTTGATGTCTTCTTTCGCTTATACAACCCCTTTTTCCCCCTAGACCCAAGACGCCCTTTACATAATTATGTTATATATTTGTATAGCGACATTTAATTGTCCAAAGGGCATCTTGGGTCTAGGGGGGAAAGCATCTAAAAACAAACTAAAAGACGCCAATTTCATCTTTTCAATGGCAAACGTAACAATTTTAAGTATATTTCGTACGCATGTGCAGAAGGAATACCGCAAAGTTTCGAAAAGGAAGGGCACCTATATCCTTAATATTTTAGCACTTTTACTTTTTGAAAACCTGCAAAGGATTTACAAAAACTCTCGTTTAAACGGCACCCAGTCTAAAGACGTAAAATGAGGGGTGGGAGTAGAAGGCGCAAGTTTTAACGGTTTTGTAAATTATGAATCATTTTGAAACCTATTTTTATGCTTTCTATGTAAATTTTACTCCCAGAACAGACCAATTTTAAAATTATTAGGGCAATTTGAAAATTAAGGTTATGTAATCATGTCAACTAGGGAAAATATACGCCTTTACGCTCCTTTAATACTCTTTTTTCCACTAGACAGACAGTAGAAGGAACGAAAATCTATCTATCTATCTATCTATCTATCTATCTATCTATCTATCTATCTATCTATCTATCTATCTATCTATCTATCTATCTATCTATCTATCTGCCTGTCTGTCTGTATGTCTGTCTGTCTGCCGTTACGATGTCAGAGACAAGTATTCTACTAATGAAAATGAATGTCATCAGGTTCATTTCATCACTGTCATTTTCTCAATGATTAATTTCCATTCCTATTTTATTTGCATGCACCAGTCATGTAATTAATATCTAATTATCTAATAGCAGATCCCTACCTTACAAGATAAGAATGAACCCAGAGGCGAGAAAATACGACTAACTTCTGACTATTCGCAACTTCAACCTGTCTAATCAATTGTTGCAACGGGGCCTTGAATTTGGGCATGTATATTAACTATTTGGTCTATAGGCTGACAATGAATGCACGGACCAGCCTGCGCAACTTCGCAGGCTGGTCAGTGCTTTCATTGTGCTCACAAACTAATAGGGGATATTTTCTGATGCTTTGGCTGAAAAAGCATCGAAAGTATAAAGCTGCTTTCAACACTTGTAATGATAACTTAGCCCCATCATGGCAATAGGCTCTTTTCAAGCAAACCGGGTGATTAGAGTTTCATCCAGCTGATCAGTAACTTCGCTGTCTGACAATATTAACCTGAGTACCAGATAACTCCATATTGTATACGCAAAAGATCTGTTCTTATTATGCGGTCCAACAAATCTATCAACTGCAATTTTAGCTTGTTCAAAGTTGTGGAAGCAAAAAGGTTTCGTATGCAGCCCTCGCATACCCAAATCATCTTATACTGTGATGCATTTAAGGTGGTTTGCTTTCAGCTATTAAAGTATAGAATTTGGACTATACTTGATCTTACTTTGAATGTCTAATCATTACAGACTTGTCTGATTCTTTTCCTACCAGTCGGTTATTCTCTGTAATGGCTGTAATAGATTCTGCTGTTTCTTAATAGGCAAACCTGTTTAGCTTGATTCAGTCTGGATGATAACAATAGCATATAATAAGGTAATCAGATAGGAAATTATTGGAAACATAAAATCATGGAAAATCATGAAAAATATAAACTTGCTATTTAAGCCATTGATATTGCTTAGATTAGTGTCAAATTAGATATGGTTATTAAGAGTATTCAACGTTTCGACCGCGTCAAAGCGAAAATTGCAAAGTGAAATGCAGTCAGCTGTTATATGAATGATTGAATAGACAAGTAATGTCTTTCGTGAAAATATATTCAAAACCAGTTTCTTGTTCATACAAAAATGTATGTGCATCTTCCATTTTTTCTTCAAAAGCACACCATTCACGCACCCCTTAATGCAAAGAAGATGTAGATTAAAAGGCGATGATTTGTCAGCAGCAAGCATTATGAAACCTTAAACACTAGAGACAAACACGAAAATGTCCACTCACAAACGAAGCACCAAGAGAAAAGTAGCAAAAACATAAAGCAGCCACCTTCGGACAGCAGACACTTCTACCGAGGGTGTATGTGTGTGTATGTGTGTGAGTGTCATTTAAACATAGTTATCGAAGAGCCTGTCAATGTGTGTTTTCTACGATGAGTCTTATTACAATACAATACAATACAAAATTTATTGCCAACTAAACATTCTGCCATGCGTATGGCCAACAAAGTAATCAAGTGGAAAGTTCTCACCAAAAGGAGTAATGTGCATACTCACACCGCTCTATCCGCTATTGTAGATAGACACACACACACATGTATTTGGTGGAATCTTGTGAATTCCAGTATATGATTTCTAAAGAGATATTCCTAAGTGCCTTTTGTTTAACGCAACTTAATTTCGTCACTCTGGTCATATTCCATATCTACATGTGTACAGGTCACGTAATGGCATATGCCCTTTTAGTCTAAATTGACTTCTGATATTGGAGCAAGATCTGGCAACAATCAAAAACACTGCATTTTTATGGATGATACGTCAAACCTCACCAATCAGCCGATGCTTGTAGATCTTCGCCGTTATCTGGTCTCTTTTTGGTTGGTACACAATGTTATCATCACCAAGGACCAGGATATGAATCGATAATTTATGAACATAGTGAAGAACAAGGGTCCCAGAACTGAGCCCTGTAGGAAGCCGCTGACAACGGACACACTGTCTAGATTGCAACCTTCCACTGCCAATCGCCGTGGACGGCCAATCAAAAAAAAAAAGATGCTCTCTGGTGACATAATGGTGCAGTCCGGAATATACACTGGTGGGGACGTGATAAAATACTTCAGAAAAGTATAAATTCCATGCCTGTTAGTAGTATAGAGCGTTTGTTTTGGCTATAGTTGTTCCTGTTGTTCCAAGATGGCGGCCCCCATGAAAACGATTGCACAACATTTCATAATGTCCAAAATGGCGGACCATATTACTTCCGGTTCCTGTTATTACACAACATCCGGAAATGATAAAACAGTTACTATGGGATTTCACCATAGTTTGGTAATCGGGCCGGGTTTTCCCAACTATTATGAGCAATGACGCAATATACATTAACTGCTTATCCATTTCACGTTTTACCCTTGATTTCATGACATTATTAAGTGCTATGATGTTTATAAAATTCCTTTGTGTTGTTTGCAATTCTTAAAACATCTAAACCCTATGAATAAAAGAGAGTGAGCCGCTGCATTTGCTTTATTTCACAATGTATCCTTTTCCTGATTGCACCTCTATTGCTGTCAGTGGTGCCACCTGTAGTGGCAAGACATTTTGGTTATATGGATTACTCCGTCATAAAAATGAGATGTTTGAAAACCCACCCCAAAAAGTGTTGTATTGCTACGGAATATATCAACCATTCTACGAAAAAATGGAGAAAGAATTGCCATTTATCACCTTTCAACAAGGATTACCGTCAACAGTAGATTTAGAAGCCCTGGCTGATGAGAAAATGTGTAACCTGCTTTGCCTGGATGATCTTATGGAATCTGTGACCACATCTTCGGAGATGGAGAATTTATTCGTGAAAGGCATGCATCATCGTCATTTGAGTGTAATATTTTTAAATCAGAACATGTACTCTCAAGGCAAGCATTCACGCACTATCAATTTGAATACTCATATCCTGGTGCTAATGAAAAATCCGCGTGATTTGTCTCAAATTCAGTGTTTAGCTCGTCAAGCATTTGTGGGCAAAAGTAAATTTCTGCTCGAAGCTTTCAAAGATGCTACTTCCCAGCCCTATGGGTATTTGATCTTAGATTTCTCACCCATGGGACATGAAGCCTATCGAGTGAGAACACGTGTATTTCCGGAAGAAGATACCATCATATATCAACCAGTATAAATTAAACTAGAATTTAACAGATACTTCATTTTATATTTTGACATTGAAGACAACGGGTATGTTCCTTGATAAACATTTGAAATATAACAGCGACGATGCGTAAAATGATTTTAATTCCGTATGATAAATACGAAAGACTCCTTTCAGGACAAGTCAGTCAGCCTAAACTAGTGAACACAACAGATTCAGACGCAGAACAAGACACAACAGATAGTCTTCAACGCGATAACCGCCAGTTAATCGCTCAGGACAGCACAACAGATGACTTATTGCCCTCATTGCCATTACCTCTAAGATCAAGAGGCAAAACTATAGTCAATCATTTAAAGAAACACGCAGATTTTCGGTGGAACGACAAAGGAGAAATCATCGTTGATGGTCAATTGGTAAAGGGATCGAACATTATTGACTTGATCAAAATTCAGTTAAAAGACTACAAATCATTTCATCCCATTGGTGCGGAAGTTTTCAGTCAACTTGTTCAAGAAAGCAACGTACCACAGAGTGTGTTGTCACCAACCAGACGCTTTCAAATTGGCACTGGAAAAATACCACCTCCACCTGGAAAACCAGTTCGTAGCAAGCCAATGATTAGAGTATTCAGGCACAAGTGGATAAGCATTTAAACGATGCCCTATCAAGACTATTTAAAAAGTATATATTATGACCCAAACCATCCGGCAGCTTATGGTGGGGTTGAAAAGTTGTACAGAGCTGTCAGAAAAGATGGAAAGTTTGTCTTGAGCAGAAATAGAATTGAAAAGTGGCTCATGAAGCAAGAAGATTATGCCGTTCACAAAGAAGAGAAAACAAAATTCTTACGTAGGCGTGTGGTTGCTCCATTTGTGGATTATCAGTGGGATGTAGATACAGCTGACATGCGTCGCTATGAAGATCAAAAGTACAAATACTTTCTTTTAGCCGTGGACATTATGTCTAAATACGTTTGGACTGTGCCCTTACGGACTAAAACTGCTGTGGAAATTGTGAAAGCATTTAAGACCATTTTCAAGGATGGAAGGAAACCAACACGTATACGTACTGACAAAGGAAGCGAGTACGTCAATAAAGATGTCAGAAAGTATTTAAAAGAACAACACACTATTCATTTTGTGACTCAAAATGTAGTCAAAGCCTCCCTCGCAGAAAGGGCTATAAAAACCATCAAATCTAGAATAGCACGCTTCATGACGCACAAACAATCCCACCAGTGGGTTGAAGCTCTTCCAAAACTGACGACCAGTTATAACAAAACTTATCATCGTAGTATCAAACGAACACCTGCTAGTGTAAAACCTTCAGACCACGTTGAACTATGGAAGGAACTGTATGAGTCAAAACTTCAAACGCATAAGCCCAGTACCCAATCATTCAAGTTCAAGGTGGGAGACATTGTCAGAGTGAGCTTCCTACGAAGACAATTTCAGCGACAGTATGATGAGCGCTGGTCACGTGATCTATTTGTAGTGACAGAACGTTTCATGAAAGAAGGGATACCTCAGTATAAACTCAAAGATTATGATGGAGAAATTATTACTGGAACATTTTATCAGAAGCAGTTAAGTAGGGCTTATGAGCAAGAGATGTACTTGATAGAGAGGATGCTTAAATCTAGAAAGAAAGCTGGACAGAAAGAATACTTGGTTAGATGGAAAGGGTGGGGGCCTAAATATGACAGCTGGGTATCAGAAACTGACGTTAAAAGTATAAATAAGACTGCATGGTCTCAGTCTCAGTCATAGCTTTCAAGATGAGCGTACGAATGGTACTGAAGTCCTCAGACAGTCCTCTTTTTCATCCGAATAACCAGCCCTACAATTTCAGGGTACACCTGCCTAAACCCCTAATTCTAAATGGAGTGTGGACTGTTTCTTTGCTAGAATTTTCACTGGATCCAGGACAAACAAAACAACGAGGACTCCCAGAAGTATTTCTTTGCTCTAATATCTGCGAGGACACTATTGTAGGTGATAAAGAATTGCCGTTAATCAGAAGAGTTTATCTGGAGAAAGAGAATATCATATATCAATGCCCGTATGAAGTACCTATTAAACTGGGACAGTTTCAAGACGTTCATATGTATATAAGAGATGCCAAAGGTTCACCCGCCTCATTTCTCTTTGGGGAAGTGACAGTGACATTGCTCTTGAGAAAACTTCCATTCTTTTAACGATGTTAGGTTCGATGTACGTATCTGATCCCACTGTGTGGCGTTCGTTTTATGAAAATATGATCGAAGGAAAGTTCAATCCGGGACAGTATCGAGGCAGGCAGAGAGGGGGAGGTGGCATCGCTGGAATGTATGCTAAGAAACCTTATATGATCCCTGTAAATCCCCATGCTACTCAAGAACCCGAAGAAAAAGTGATTGTGGGTAAACAAGTGAGTCCTGTGACAGCAGTAGAAGAGAGGGCCAAATCTGACCTAAAAGATGCCATCCAAGATAATAAACCTCACATTCCTATTTCTATAAAAAGAACAAACACTATCAAAACAGTCAGTGTTAATCCTGCTACTGCCAAAGCCGCATCGACACAGAAGAAGCGTAAAAAAAAATATCAGGAGGACGAATTCACTATATTTACTAAGAAGTCACGCAAGTAAAATCATGGCCTATCTTAGTGATCAGAATACCACATTGGGACAGCCAGCTGAATTATCTATATTTACTCTTCCTGCCAATCAAGTTGCTATACAGAAGATATACTACTCTGAATGTCGACCAGTTTCCTCTTTTCAGTCTGATGAAGCGCCTATTGAGATAACAGTGCCTGGACAAGGAAACGAATATATAGATTTGCGTAGAAGTCGAATGTACATGAAATGCAAAATTGTCAAGGCTGATGGATCACCACTGGCAGCCAATGAAAAGACAGGAATGATAAATTTACCGCTTCAAAGTTTGTGGTCACAAATTGATTCGTTCATGAATGGAAAACTGGTGTCCCTTAACACGAGTTACTACCCTTGGAAGGCTTACTTAAAACTGCTACTGTCGAATGGGAATGATGGTGCCGCCTCTCAGCTCCAATCACAGTTATTTTATCTCGATGACTTTGATTTGGATGACGTAGATGCCGCAGCTGGCAGTAATGGTGGATTGGCACAACGATTCCAATACACAAAAGAAAGCAGAATATTTGACATGGAAGGACCACTTTACGAAGACATTTTTTTGATGGACAAATACCTCGTCAATGGTGTTGACATACATCTAAAACTTTTCAGAAATAGAGCACCGTTCTGTATTGTAAGCGATGAAACAACGCCAAATTACAAACTTGAGATTCTTGATGTAGCATTCAAAGCCTGCATGATCAAAGTGGACAGCGGGGTACTCATAAACCATGCAGAAATTATGAAGAAAACAACTGCAAAATATCCACTCCACAGAACCGAGTTGAAAATGAATACATGTCCCAGTGGTTCGGGATCTTTTATATGGCAGAATATATGGTCAAATAATTTACCCACAAAAGCATTTTTCGCTTTCGTCAAGCAAACTGCTGTTAACGGAGATTATTCAAAAAATCCATTCAATATGCTAAATATAGCTAATGAAATAGCTCTCTATGTGAATGGAGAAAGTATTCCAGCTCGACCAATGAAAATGGATGTAGGAACCAACAGGAATTATGTCACACCATTTGTCAACTTATTTGAAGCTGCTGAGAAATGGAATAAAGATGCCGGTCTACAAATAACCCGAAGCAGGTTTGAGCAGGGCTATGCAATATATGCATTCAATTTAGCTCCTAGTGACCTTGGAGAAGAGTATATAAACCTAGTGCAGCAAGGATCGGTACGTTTAGAAGTCAGATTCTCCACTAACACTACGGAAACGCTTAACTGTATAGCCTATGCAGAATTCCCAGCATTGATAGAGGTGGACCTTTCAAGGGAAGTCAGATACACGAGAGCATGAATACAAATCAACTTCTTTGTGCCATTCGAGAGAGTAGTTGTCTCTCATCATTGACTGAGACTGTTTACTCTGCAGATACATTACCAAATACTGTGACTTCATATCCTTCCGCTTTTGTATGTAATACAGATCCCCAGCATCTTCCGGGAAAACATTGGATTGTGTTTTGGTTTCAAGATTCTTATCATTCAGAATGCTATGACAGTTTAGGACACCTGCCAGGAGCCTATGATTGTAATTTTGATTATTTTTTACAGAGGAACACCGTAAAGTGTGTCTATAATAACGAACCTTTACAGAAAGAAGGAGCAGACACTTGTGGATACCACGTGTTGTTTTACTTATTAATGAAATGTAGATCCCTCCCTTTGATCAACATAGTTGAACAGTTGAAAAAGAGTGATTCATCGGACAAGTTTGTGGTTGACTACGTCACCCAACACTTTAAGTGCCTATAAATAAGAGGGTAATATTCATTCTGAATCAGTCGTATCAAGATGAGTCGGGCTGTTCAGATACAGGTGCCTTTTTTGGAATTATTACAGGCTACATCAGTAAAGCAACGCAAGGCTTTATTAAACACACTTACTAAAGACCAGTTCCATGCTTTATGCGAAGTCATAATAAATGTCTATAAAGGCAATGTTCCAGTGAGTAACTACTATGTGAAGAAGCTGTTTCCCTTCAAAAGGAGTATTCAGATGGTAGCAGATAAACATGTCAGCACAAAGCGCAAGAAAAAGATACTCACAGTAAAACATGCTATCATCCCTTGGGTGCTCAAGCCTGTGCTTTCCATGTTGAAAGAGGAACCAGCCCATATTGCTATTGACTCTGACCGGGAAGAGTAAATCAAATGACTAATAGGTCTTGAGAAACATTCTTTTACTAAAAGATACAAATTTCTTGACTTGATTATGCATACAATGTTGTGATGTTTTGGTTGAGATATAATGTGTTCTTTAATTATATGCTTTTGTGTTCATATATGTTGTTTTCCATGTGCTGTCTTGTAAGAACATAGCTTTGTGTAAATGCTTTTGTGTATATTTCATGTAAATAAAAAGTGTAGAAAAAAGTACAAGTCTTTTTCATTCATATCCTTTCCGAGATTTGAAATTGAGTTCTATGACCCTGTAAACATGAGGGTTAACACTAATGACAAGATATGCGGAATGCAGTGGCTGAGCTGGTAGAGCATTAGACCTCGATTCAAAGAGTTGCTATGTTTGTTTGTTGGTATGCAGTGTGTAATTGCTGTATTTCCTGATCATACTCACTTACTTGTTTGAAGAAGAAAGATAACTGAAAAATTGTTGCTCTGAACGTAAACCATCGGAACAAACACATATTACGAGATGTGATGGAAGATACAAGGTGTTAACAACGATATTTTATTGCATGCAAATATATCAATATATACACAAATTTCAAATAGGCATACATTATTACACATATGATCCATAGCTAAGCAAAAATAAAATATAAAACCACACTGCTATTCACACTTCTCCTTTTGAAAAAAATAAGAAAAATTTAATCTGTTTTTTGTGAAAAAAAATATTTTTTTGAAAAAAAACATATTGTTCAATTATGGGAGAAACTATTTTCATCTGAAAAAAAAAAGTATTTTCATTTGTAAAAAAAGAATTTTTATTTGTGAAAAACCTTATTTTTATTTGTAAAAAAGAATTTTCATTTGTGAAAAAACCAATTTTGATTTGTAAAAAAGTATTTTCATTTGTGAAAAAACTAATTTTTATTTGTAAAAAAGTATTTTCATTTGTAAAAAAGAATTTTCATTTGTGTAAAAAAGTATTTTCATTTGTGAAAAAGCTATTTCAATTGTAAAAAATAAGTTTTTTTCATTTGTGAAAAACTTATTTCATTTGTGAAAAAACTTATTTTTAATTGTGAAAAAAGTATTTTAATTGTGAAAAACTAATTTTTATTTGTAAAAAAGTTTTTTCATTTGTGAAAAAACTAATTTTTATTTGTGAAAAATTTATTTTTTATTTGTGAAAAAAGTATTTTCATTTGTGAAAAAACTAATTTTTATTTGTAAAAAAAAGTATTTTCATTTGTGAAAAAAAGAAGTTCTGTATTTGTGACAAAAATCAAGAGTAACCTGATTAATTTTCAATTCATATTAAGCATAGTTAAGTATAACAATATCAAACATACGTTAGACAATCAAATATCATTCGACTACACACTTCATGTGAAGAACAGCAAATCTATCATAATTTAATTGTCTTCATTATCACTTTAAAAATTTGTAGCCAGTAAATGAATGAGATAGGCATCGTCCACCTCTTGCTCTGTCTGTTGTTTTCTGACGGGACAAAGTTCTAGGTCTAAGGGAACGGTGTCTATCCCATTCTCAAGCACCTTTCTTTTACAATACAGATATGAAAAGCCACAGCGTTCCTGTTCATAGGTAAAAATACCATTTTTATGTGCCCTGAAGCCAATATTTGTTGCTGAACCTGGCTTTTGTGAATTCAGCACATGCCTAAATGTCGTGAGAGGAGCTTTGACTCTTCGTTTACTGATGCCCTTAGAACTAAATTTTGTTTCCATACATGTTCTCTGTCGTCTGCTCAGCCTTTTAAGCTTAAGATGTTTTGCCCGTCTTAAGATCCGATAGGCAGCAATCTGAGTGGTAGAAGTTTTTACAACTTTGGATCGCGATACAATGTATGTTTTTGAGCACAGGCCGATCATGGTGTCACCCTGCCACTCTAGTTTAAAGAGACCTACGGTTCTTTTGTCATATTTAGCATGATACAACAGGTGCGGGGAAACCAGTGGAGGTCATCATCAGCTTCGACCTGGCGGTCACATAAATGGAAGCCCTCTAAACCAGTCAAGTATTTCTGCTTCATCTCTGGTTTTATGACAGACTCAAGGGATGGACCAGCTAGTGCCATATATGCGCTGTCTGTGTCCATTTCACAGTATTCGAAGTCGTCACGGTTGACAAACTTCAGCATGAAATCATAATAAAGTTGGAGCATGCGCAATTTAGCATACTGTAAAATAAAATATCCAATTTGAATGGGAAGATTCATTCTAAGAGATTTCTTATCTTTTTCAATTTCGTAATATTCTTCTTCCTCTAACAAAGGTGTAAGTTTCTTAAATTGAGGAAGATTTGCCTCCATCATGGCTTCCCCTTCCCCTTGCACATATTTCACTGACTGAAACTTTTCTTGGTCCATAATCGTTGAGCCATATGCAGCATTGCCTTCTAATTTGCGGGTGTCTGCTAAAATTGACTTAGACGGATCAGAATCCCCAAGTCGTCTAGCATCGCTGACATCTTGTACAAACTGACGGAAGCACCTTTGAGGTTTAAATTCGATCACCTGATAAATTTTGGTGACCTCAAGCCCGTGATTTAAATACCATTTGAGAAGAGGAGTAGCCAATAAGATTTGTCTAGCTTTCATTCCACCTAGCAATAACTGACGAGGTTTCTGTGAGAGGCCAAACTTTTTGATAAGTGCCTGCATGTGAGAACCAATCACGTCAAAGGGGACGTCTGTGGTACAAAACAAGGGGGACATTTCTTGAAAATACTGGTAGGGTGTCATGGTGGGATGAGAAAATTGATCAGTCCATTGATCTGGGACACTAATATCGACCTCGACCATTCCAAAAAGACTACCAGATAGCACACCATCAAGTATTTCGCTTTCATTAACAGCCCGTTGTGGTGTTACTGGCAATCGGCTATCAATGAAAGTTTTCAACATGGTGTCAAAACGCATTTGTGAACGAAAATCGCATTCCCACTTCTCAATCACAGTAAATCCTTGAGACTGTAAATAACGGGTCGTTTCTAAAGTTTTCTCAAATTTTTGCTGACGATTTTTATGCCATTTCTCATCTTTGACAGACTTGGTGAGCCAACAATTATGCCCATGCCAATAGCAGCCATGAAACTGCATAATGGAATTATTTTCTCTTATAAACCCATCTACTGGATAGGGCCCCACCTTTTTCTCTTTTCCCGTGTTCATCTTATGTTCAATTTTGACATCCTTGATTTTGGCAATATAATCCATCCAATCATACATAAGGGAGTACTTGTCTCTTTTTTCTGGTTTGAAATTATTTTCTACCTTGCGACGCACAAAAGGACCAGAAGGCATGTCTTGACCAATAGACCAAAGGTAAAGAGCATTCGCGTCAAACCCGACAATGGTTTGACACTGTTTGTCTGGATTTCCACGAATGAAGGTATCACCAGTCTTGTGATATCTATTGAAAATGATAGAAGGCCCACCTATGATATTCTGTTTTACAGTGTAATATAAATCTTTGTTGGACTCATCGAAAAGGGCAAATGAGGCGCCGGCCTGTCTACCACATTCAAACAACATTTGTCGAGCTAAGCCCGGAAGAGAAATACTGACTTTAAACATATCGATGTTTCTGTCAAAAAAATATTTCTGCAACTTTTCTACTGCTTCTACAAAAGGTCCGCAGTCTAAATTATTATAATAGACAAGGTACTCCTTAAATGTTATCATGCCCTCGTCTGTCCATGCCTGCTGCACCGCAGCATAATTCTCTTCTGGGGTTTTCAGACCATCATTCAAAACACTGTCATTTTTTAACAACGAAAACCAAGCAGGGCCAAAGGGAGGTAACTCTGTGTGATCTAATTTATCTGCGGACGTAAACCACTCGTACGGGAAAAACCCTTTTGATTCTTTGACATCGAAAGCTTTGAGAAAGCTGGCATAATTGACACCAGGGGCCAGGTATTGGGTGATATCCAGAAATTTAAATGTCTCATTGCTCAGGCAAGCGTATTGATTATTTCTCTTGACAGTGAATATGGTTTTACTGTCGTGCATTTTTAGATGAACAGCTAAATATTTCTTGATGAGGTTTATGTCATATTTAGACCCATTGAAACTTATACACGGAATTTGACGACAATATGAGTCCAATTCGTCTCTGAGCTTTTTACATTGCTTCATATGCATTTCCTCTTGCTTCTGCCACTCATTACTATCTGCGACAAGCTCTTCTAAAAATGACTCATCGTCATCGGGATCTTTAGTTAAAGGAAACTCAGACCGAATCACGCGATCCAGCTTTGCAAAGGCCTCGGAAAATTTCGCTTTTGCCAACTCATAACTTTTGTCAGAAATTTGTGACATATACTGTACCATCTGAGCTACCAACTCATTGGTGTTAGGCTCAATTATGCAATGGGGTGTTTTAAATCCCTCAACATTACTGCAGACGCTAACTGAAATAGGTACGTGTTCCGCAGTCCAAGTGAGTTTTTCTGAGTTTTGTTCCTGAACAGAGGACAACATGGCTTCAAAATCAAAAACTAAAAACCAAGGGAAGATACGTTCTTCTGCTGGAACCACAATGCCATATTCTTCCAGCTTGTCAAATATGGTTTTGGGGGAAGAATAAAAGCCACCAGGGAATCGATGCTTGGTTCTCCCTTGACATTTTAGACTATGCCGTTTCATACTTTGTACATACCGAAAATGCATTTGACAGCTAGGACATTGATACTTTTGCGTATAAGCATTTAAATTTGAAATATAAGACAAGTGTTTATCAAACAAATTCAAATGCATTGTGTCTTTAAAACGGCACTGGGATTTGTAGACTGGCAAGGCAGACTGATCGTCCTGTAGACGAAAGATATTGATATTAATTTCAAAACATTTTTCAAAATACACGAGTTGTGACAATTCAACACCTTTGAATGTTTTCGGGTCTAAACTAATATTGTTCTCCGGACATTTATGTTGCATGTACTCAACCCACTTGGCGAATAACGATTTAGTATGCATTTCCAGTCTTTCATATTGATGGCCTTGATATGTGGCGAGGCAGCGAAAAGCACATAAGTGGTCTTTATACAACTTCCCCCCTGTTGTTTTATCAAGAGCAATGATCGATCTGCTGTTTTTCACATGATCAGGTAATTGAATAGAAGCAATGCCTAGTGGATAATCTAAGGAATACAATGTGAATCTAACGTTAGTGACTATAACTGGTTTCCATTTAGTATTGGGTCTCTGGCGTAAAATAAAATCCGTGATATTGAGACCCTGCAATCTGAGTCTCAGCCTATGGAGATCCTGTCGCCGCGATACATAGATAGGACGGTCAAATAACGATTCATTAGAGTAAGGAGTAAAATATCTATATTCTCCACTGTCAGTATTTACTAGGATTAATCCAAATTCCAAATTAACACGAAAAGCACTTTGCTGTCTGTCGTAAACCTCATTAGCATGGGTCATTATGTCATCCACACTAAAGTTGTTCGAAATAGGAAAATTGTAAATTGTCTCGATGCCACTTTCCTGGTTGTTAGCCAGTATTAAAGGTCGGTTGGCATCATAAACCTCAAGGAGGGGTTGATTATCTACAAATGGAGGTGACTGGCTACCCCAAGGCGGTGGTTGTAGTGGAGAGCCAGATCCAGTTTGGATATGCTGTTTCATCCTGTGGAGATAGTGCTCATGGCGGTTGGGAAACATTTCAGCGCACACTCTACAACGCACTTCAGTTCTTCGTTGCTTCGATCTAGTAGACTCAATAGCTGTTGATGTCTCGAATTTTCACTTTGCACTTTGGACCTGAGGTTCTTTCGTTGTTTGGGGTGAATCATGATTTTTGTTAGCTGGACAATTATTCTTCTCATGTCTTGTTTTAGCACTAACATACATAAAGGGCTTATGACAGTAAATACACAGATGTTTTTCATTCAGATGTTGTGCCCTTATATGTCTCTGTAGTGACTTGCTAGTTGTGAAATGAGCTCCGCATGTTTGGCATATAAACTCCATTCTGTGCCTGAAAATGAAATGAAAAATAACACTTTAAGATGGAAGAAGCAATAATATATACACTGACGTCAGTTTCAAATGACTCACCCATAATTAATGTTTTCTTAGCAATGCTAAGATGTACTCAATTTATAAGACGTTACAACGCATAGAAGTTCAGATATTTGGTCTGTTCCGACTAAGATATATTTATGTTGATTTTGCTTGATTTGATTCTTTACGTCCCATCAACAATCTTTCAGTTAAACCAGTACTAAGCTAGGATAAATGTGTCTTGCTCAAGGACCACAACGCACTGGCGCCATCGACCAATGCAACCTATAACACTTAATGCCTTAAAACATCATGCTAGAGGGATAATCGTGTCCTACTTTAATCGTGGGGCCGTTAAAATGGACCAAAGGCCCCTGAAGAATTTATTTATGAGTGAAAACCAACAGCAAAAATCAAAAACAAAAAACGAACACTATATGTAAACTAGTACTAATTATTTGTGAATTATCAGTTTAGTGCAATGTCTATCGACGGGCCTGTTCTTATTTCTTTTTGTATTAATTTAACAGATAACAATATTATAATCAATATCAGTATTTCAGTACTATTAACCCTTTTCATGTCATTTTTTATCCTGAAAATGTCGCCTGTTTATTAGGTCAGTTGCGCATATTCATAGGGTTTCCTAATTTTATCACTGAACTTTTGAGCATTCTGGTCCGAATCCATTCAGCTTTCTATTTATGCTAGCCGATTAGAAATTAACCCAACTGATATAGTATTATATAGCCAAATTTACCTACACCACCGTTACAAGTCGTATAATTTCTGCTTAAAGTAAATGTTTTGTTGTAAGTGGGTTGAGGCAGTGAATATCAAAATCTAGGTATAAACATGCATATGTTCCGTAGAAAGACTCAAGTCAGCCTACGGTATTGAGAATCAAAGCCGTTGCTTGATATGGTTTAAACAGAGAAGACCATTAAATGTCTAAATAAACAGCGAAATATATACAGGCCTGCTGTAGTGACCTATTATTCGGTCAATGCGACTCACATAGGTTAAGCGAGGTCATTTTCACTCAAGCTGAGTGTCTTCAATTGTAGTGAATTATATCAGCTGTTTAACAATGAACAGGTATGAGATCGCCAATAGATTTCGAATCAAATATCATAGTAATACTTTAACAATAAAAATAAAACGCTTGAATTAGTATGTTAACCACACACACACACACACACACACACACACACACACACACACACACACACACACACACACACACACACACACACACAATGTGAGATGTAACGCTTACCTAAAATACTGATTTCTTCTAGCTTGTAGTAAATTTGATTAGTTCCACCTTTTTATCTGTTGCTGAAATCAAATAATCTGAGTGGTCAGCGCAATTTATGATTGTCATTTTTTATAGACCGCAGAAACGCTTAGGATTAAAAAAAATTCAATTTGATATGCTACAAAGCTTGAATTTTTGTTGGTCTTCTTTCAACATGCTTGGATTTGTGCCCTGTCATCAAAATTAAATGAGCTATCAAATCAAAATGTGGACCAAGGAAACCTGCTGCAAAAATAGTGCTACAGTGATACTTCTGACCTAATTAAATAATGAGGGACAAAAGACCGCTCTCCATTTATTTACATGTAAAAATCAGATTTGTGAGCAGCATAACTAATCTACTATTGTGACACTTCTCATTTTTGAATTGTCGTTTAAGTACATGCCTTTATTTAGGGAAGCTCATCTCTTAGCTGTTTGACTTCTGGATGCATTTTATATTAATTTAGCAAATGGCGATATAATTCAATAAAAGCGTCTCTGTACTATTTAATTTTAACCCTTTATCTGTCAATATTTGCGATCATGAAAATGTCGTTTGCTAAGCATATATTCACATGTACTCCAGACTAATTTTATCACGGAAACAAACACAATGAACCCTGATCAGACTGCTCCCTTAGAAGCAGTCTGATTAGGGTCTGAATTCGATCGCAGAAGAGAGAGCAGACGATATTTTACAGGAACAGCGGGTAAAAGGTTAAGAAGAAACTACAGAACTTTTAAGTCAAAGCAATGACTTGCTGTACAAAATAATTAGTGTGTCCTTCTTATCTCAAAATAAAGTTTCCCCTCTGCCTTTTTTCTGATAAGTGAGAATCTAATGGACACATCAGAACTTTAAAAATTAAACGCAAATAAAACAGGGGTTTTATCTGTATCAAACAACGTAGCTTATCTAGTCCACTTGACTGAATATCGATATAGATCGCCAATTTGAATAAAATACCATAGTAATACTTTAACAATAAAATGAAACGCCTAAATTAGTATGATAACAATCGACTAGACAGTATTAAGAAAAGAAGAAATTTATCGCCTTACCTGTCAGCTTTTTAAGTATTTAGTCCACTAGTACGAAGTATCACATTCAAACACTAGAGCTGTTATGCGGCGCATTAGGGTCTCTACGTATATATAAATTATAGCATTGCACAACGATGGTGAAATACCAGCAAACGTAAGTACAACGACAGAAAATGGGAAAGCCTGTCACTTATTATCCCGTAATAGCCGTGGCATCATTTCCGGATGTTGTGTAATAACAGGAACCGGAAGTAATATGGTCCGCCATTTTGGACATTATGAAATGTTGTGCAATCGTTTTCATGGGGGCCGCCATCTTGGAACAACTGGAACAACTATAGCCAAAACAAACGCTCTATACTACTCCTGTTTGGGTTTCTTTATTTATGCATGTGTGACACTTTAAGTCACAACTTTCCCTCGCTCGGAAACCATGCTGGCAATCATGGAGTCTGCCATTTTATCATCAATGTGTTTCATTACATTACTGACAAGGACATTTTGCAGCAAATGGTGAACTTTTCGTTATACTGCCCTTTCTTGAATATGGGTTTCATGACGAGGAAAACCTGATAAAACAGACAGCAGCCACAGTAATTGGGTTAGGGGGCTTTAACCCTTTACTTCAAAGGCTATTTTTAGATCATGACATCATTTTCTATTTTTAGACAACATTGAAAAAATCAAGAAAATTTTAAGTTAAGTTTTGAATACTTTTGAAAATACTGTGGAAAATGGAGCATTGGTTCCAAAAGAGCAAATTCTCCATTTTCCATAATATTTTCAAATACATGATATTTCCAAATATAGGATATTTCAAAGGCGCCAAAAGGCGTTATATTAGAATAAAGGGTAATAAACATGTTTGTTATATCACTGGAGAGAATCATGTTTCCTGATTGGCTCAATTTGTCTTTATAAATCTCTATGTCTACCTGAAAACCGGCATATTGTTTATTATGCAATATTGTTGGTTCAGCCCTGTGTGAATTATGCAATATGGAGATAGAAACTGTTTCACATCTGTTCTGGGAATGTGCACATGTACAACAGCTTTGGACATCAGTGTCAGACTTTTTGCGAGTGTGTGTGATAGTAATATAAGCATAGCATAAAAACAATAACATTTGGAATTTGTCACTCAAAACATTAATGTGATGCCATAGTGATAAACTTTATAATCTTTTTGGCAAATATTAATTTTTCAAAACAAAAAAAAAAACGTTCCAAACATACATGTTCTTAAGTACTACCTGTCTAATAGAATTAAGATAGAAAAAAGAGATAACTTTGCTTATAAATTAATGACAAGCTTGCCTTTTTTAATAAAATGGAGAAAGGTTTTAAATAATTCCTAAGGGCATGTGGTCGGCGGGGGATTTTACTTTTGCTTTTCATTTTTTAAAAAAGTTAGTGTTGCGCCTTTTGTAAAGGTTTAATTCATATCCAGACCATCACTATGTTAAGGTGAATTCAAGAATGTTTATTAAGACAAGTGCTTTTCTTACCCATGTTATATGGAGTAATTTGTGTTTGTATTGATCTTTGCACGTTGTGTGAAAATAATAAAAAAAAACAAATGATAAAAAAAGTTAATATTGCGTGAAAAACAGTTCAAACTAGTTTCCTGAAGTTACTATTTTGACATTTTTCTAACACCACCCCTCCGGAGGGCTAAAAATAGCATGACGAGTATAAGACTAGCATGCACTGCATGAAATTGACATGATTTGCTGTTTCGCATCCCAACAGGTTAACTTAAGACTTTCATTAATTTCAACAACTGTTTTGTTTTGTTTGTTCATTTATCTTTAATTGAATAAAAACAATGTAGAAAAATTATGATTAAATTTTACATTCCACATTCAGAGAATTAACATACATTTCAAAATGCAAAATACTTCATTAAAATATTTAAATAACAGTTGATAAAACTTGTGAGAAAGTCCTTAGGTTAAAGGTTGAACATGACTTCAACAACAAAAGTGAAAGTAGCAAATTTTCATTCTTAGTTGAAAAGTCAGTTATTGACTTCAATTTCGGTAGACATGAGCATTTATCTACCCTTAAAGGTGATATTCAGTTATCACTTTTTCAGGTAGAGATATCCTCATGTCTACCTCGTTGAAATCAATAATTGTATAATAATTACTAGCCAAATTTTCATTCTTAAAAAGTAGGTACTATGCGGCTCTTGTATTCAATGCAAAGAAATGAGGTTTGGCTGGCTTCAGACTCTCCGTGAATACTCAATATTATCTTTTTCGTGCTATCATTCACAAATATTTACTGAAATGTATATTGTTTGAAACATGCATTCCCAGAGGTTCAAGCAGCTGCAGTATTTCACATGGGATTCGACCTTGTAAAAAGCCTCCTAGTCGGCACTCGGAAAAACAACAACTATAGTCTAATAAGCAAGTATTTTGTATTTTTCGAATTACGCAAAGGTTTTGCGCCAAAGGCAATAAAATGCAGTTTATTGTTTGCTGATTTTTGCAAAAATAACCCCAAACAACAACACACGCACGCATGCACGCACACATTGTATCCCTGTTACGTAAACGTTAGCATTTATACATATTTTCTTGCATTAATTTTGTTGTTAATTAGTTTCATAAGCTAATTGATAATAAATATAAATTACTTTTTATTCAGAGTACTAAAATTGTAAAAAAACAACAACAACATTAATCATATACCTAAAGAGCCCTCGATGAGACTGTTTTCAACCACATATGCCGCAGCTTTTTTCTTATACACCTCCCCCTTCAAGAAGAAAAGCAAACAAACAGTTGCTGTGATGCTCATTAGAAGGATCTCGCCCATTCAACCATCCAACAAGTACTCATTTTTATCAGAAATAATGATATCCCTTTGATATATACTTATCATCTTATAAATTAATAAAAAAGAGCAAGCACGTGTGATTTTGGTACTAATAGTCGCATTGTCGAGCAGCAACGACTCAGGCGAGTCATCGCTGATTGCATACACATAGTATGGATGTAAATGATACATCGACCTTTTACCCCGCTGGATACGTCAGTATGTGCGTTTATTGGAGGCACTTGCGCATATGCGAAAAAAAAAACAGAATCCCATTCCGTTACACTGCATTCATCAAAGGACGGAAAGCCTTTACCCCTGTAGAACCTCATATGCTGAACAAAATAAAAATCACCTAACAAAGAATCATCAAATTTTAAAGACCTGTATTCTTGTCCAATAGAGATCATTTATGGATTAACCGATAAGGGACAGTTTCAGTATCTCACAGGATTAAAGGGGGCCTCAAAAGGGGACATACCTGTACAACATAATTTCTTTCAATAAGATAAATATCAAGATTTTATCCGAAAATACCTAAACCCTTTACGGGACAACTTTATTACCCTATGAAAGGAAGGCATAATTACCTCATAAAGATAGCCTTAAATCTGTCTGGATTAGCCCTCAGGCAGTGGTACCACTTTTATTGTCTAAGAATTTACCTCTTTAGGCATTAAAGGTGTAAATTTGGGATCTCATTTTGACGGATACGTTCTCGTGCTTTCTTCTTCTGGAGAAGTCAGTTTTACTGGTTGTACAGTAAAACCTGTGTAAAACGGCCACTCTCAAAAAGACCAAAAATTGATTTTCAAAATTAATTATCGCTTAATGCAGGTCAAAAGTATTGCAGAATGGAGCATTCTGCAATACTTGCGATCTTCATTAAGCTACCATTAATCATTAAGATCTTTGTTTTGTCTATGTTTGAGTGGCCGTTTTAAACAAGTGTTACTGTATTTCCAACAGGTTTTTCATGTAATGGCGTTAAGATTACTGATATGATTCCTAAAATTGGCCTGTTAAATGGTTAAAATATATATCTTTAGATATTTTGACAAATTACCCTTTTCCCTGAGTCAGAGATAAGACTTCTAATGGATAGGGCTGATAAGGATAACAGAGTTTTTTGAAAACCTCCGGAGAGTCAACATTATCACTTTAACCTTTTTAAAATGGAATAATCCAGATGATGATCTGGGCTAGTCCACTATGGCTAGCAATAGATTATTTGCTGATAAAGGAGCAGTCAGATCTGGGACTTTTTTCTGTTCGCACAACTTTTTCCTGTGTGACTTATTTAGCTGTGGTACCCAAAATGTACGATTAAAAAAACAATCCGATATTAATTGGACGCCCTTTAACGCCGGCTGTCTTGCAATTGAACTATACAGTCAGACATAAGTTAAGCATCACCTAAACATTATTTCAGAGACGTTTTTCGTGTACAAATTTCTTCAGAAGAACAACCAGTTTGTAATATTTTGTTACCCTAATCTTCCTTTGGTCTGCATGACATATCAGAATGTCATTTGGTCATTTTGATGAATTTCTACGGTGTCCTGTATACACCAACTCCTTTTTTGGTGTACCCTTAAAAGGTGTCACAGCTTAACCCTAAGTGCTTACTTTGAATTCAAATAAACGCAGAAATAATCTTGACATATTTTTCAAACTAGTGCCGCACTGATTCTGTCGAACTCAAGGTTCGATATCAGTTTAAGAGGATCATAGAGATAGTTGATAGCGTGTTTATAATTTTTGCATTATCACTATATACCATGAAATTCTTTACACATCGATAACTTTTATTCATTTAGAGATATGAATCTGAAATTTTCAGACAAAACTTGTCTTTGATATTGTAACAATATGAAACTAACACTTCACATGTCTAAGCGTTTGAAAATACCATAATGAGTTAGAGAATAGGGACATTTTTAGGGGTATGTGTGCATTTACTATGCCTGGTTGTTTACCTTTGTGATAATCGAATCGAAATTTTCTGTAAATTACCACCACTTTATCTATTTTTATGAATAAAACAAGAAAATGTTCATGACTGGAAAGCTTCCTTCGTTTTCTAGGAAACTATTGGGGTGATGCTTAACTTATGTCTGACTGTATATTTCTCACCAGTTTGATAGTCTCTAAAATTTGTTCTAAATTGGCTTACTTTAACGTAATTTTTAGTTATTGCCTTCCTTGAGTGGTCTCTCAAATTTTACTGCCTTTCTTGAGCATAAAATCTTCCTTGGGTGTAATTTCAAGACAATGCCTTTTTATCATAAATTCTATCTTGAGCATAGCTACTAGTAACTGCCTTCCTCGAGCAGCACTGTTAGTATTGCCTTTCTTTAGCATCATTTCTAGTTATTGCCTGCATTGAGCATACTTTCTAGTTATTGCCTTCTTTGAGCATCAATTCTAGTCACTGCCTTTCTTGAGCAAAATTTTAAGCTATTGCTTTCCTTGAGCACAACTTCTAGTTTTTGTCTTCCTTGAGAATAATGACTAGTTACTGTCTTCCTTGAGCACATTGTCTAGTTGTTACTTTCCATAAGCATCACTTCTAGTCGCTGCCTTCATTGAGCATTCTTTTCAGTTAGTACCTTCCTTTGGCATCAATTCTAGCTATTGCCTTCCTTGACCATAAATTCTAGCTATTGCCTGCCTTGAACATAATTTCTAGTTATTGCTTTCTTTGAATATCAGTTCTAGTTACTGCCTTCATGAGTATAATTTCGAGTTACTGCCTTCCTTGAGCATAGCTTCTAGTTATTGTCTTTCTTGAGCATAGCTTCTAGTTACTGCCTTCTTTGAGCATAACTTCTAGTTATTGTCTGTCTTGAGCATATCTTTTAGTTACTGCCTTCCTTGAGCATCGATTATAGTTATTGCCTACCTTGAGCATACTTTCTTGTTACTGCCTACCTTGAGCATAATTTCTAATTATTGCATTCATTGAGCACAATTTCTAGTCATTGCCTTTATTGAGCATAATTTCTAGTTATTGCCTTCATTGAGCACAATTTTTCAGTATTGCCTTCCTAGAGTATAATTTTAGCTACCGCCTTCCTTGAGCATACATGTAATTTCAAGCTTCTTTCTGCATTAAGCATACATGTATCACTAGTTATTGCCTTCCTTGACCATAACGTCTAGTCATTGGCTTCTTTTAGTATATTATTTAGTTATTTTCTGCCAAGCTGGAGCATAATTTATAGTTATTGCTTGCCTTGAGCATGATTTTGGTTACTGCCTTGAGAGAGAGAGAGAGAGAGAGAGAGAGAGAGAGAGAGAGAGAGAGAGAGAGAGTTTCTTTATTCATTTTATTCGTGCAAGTGTGTGCGTATGTATATTTGTCTATGGGCTGTTGTCTCGTCCGTGTGGTACTGGCATGGGTTGGTCTAATCTGTGATTGTGGCACTTCCTGGTCATAGTCGCTTGTTTCTCAACAATAGTATATATTTATGACTGCCAAGTTATGACGGGGCAGACTTCAACCAAATTTACATTGTTTGTGACAATATCTTGTCTAGATCTACTATTGCTTTACTTACCAAAGCATTCATGACCACAATTATAAGCTTTTCAAATAAACTTGCCACCATTCACTAAACTAAAGTGGGTTTTCGTCTACTGACTGAAAGTAGAAGCCATTTGAAAGCTGTTGCAAGCGAATGGGATGATCTATCAAAAGACACACCCACCCAATCGCCATCTCTGCAAGCGGAGATGGCGATGAGCTGGGTGGGTCATTTTAGTGTTTTGACACTATGAGACAAATTTTTTACAGAAAGAGTTGTCTCATAGTGACACAATACAGAGCCGGTGCTACCATACAGCGTGCAAAATTAGTCAATCATACAACTAGGCAACCACCAAGTTAGCATTTCATTCGAATGAAACATCTAAAGATACGCTGTCAATAATATAAAATTGGCTATCTATTATTGTCATCCAGGTGCATGCCAAACAACATAAGAACTTGTTCATTTCTACATTATCATTACACTGTACCATAAAAAGTAGTTGATAAGTTTGTGAAAAACCTGTTTTAAGGTGAAAAACACTCATTTATTGCATGGACATATGGGGCAATTCTAACAGTACATGTTACTGAAATTAAGGAAACCTATTTTGAAATATGCACTTAACAAGTAACAGGTCCATTGGCTTTCCCCTTTAAACATCGCAAACTGCCAATCAGTATCAAAATACCTGTCACTATATGGCAAATTGTTAGCTATATCACCAAATTTGATTTCGTGAACAATTCTTTGCTAACTTGGTAGTTTCATGGTTGTAATAACCATATTTCAAGATGATGGCAATTAACTTGCGAAAATAACATTTCAATACCATGATTGGGCTTAGCCAATTATGTTTTTAGTGTGCCATTGACAAAATGTGTAGTTATTTTTGTGGCAATCATGCAGTGTAATTTTTGTTCGCTCCGGTGAATGCTTTTAATAAGGTATGTTTAAAATCACCCTTACAGGCACAGCGCCAGGGAAGATGACTAGTTAATGTTTATTTTGATCAATGTGTCTTGGAGAGATAACAGTTTACAAATCCATAAAATACGAAGTGCCAAAATAAAATTGATAATTTGATGAAAAACATGCTGACGGCGCATCAGTTTAAGCATTTAAGTAATCACGTTACGTAAACATTCCGTTGCAATTCACGCTTCTATGTAAAACATGCAACGTTTTTTTTACACAAGCTGCTTCCATAGAACCACGCATCATACTTTTGAAAAAATATGCTTGGTTTCAAAGCGTCATTTATAGTTCCTGGTCACATTCACTTGTTGTCACATTCACTTGTTAACCCTTAATGCGCCAATCGCTACAAAAGTCGTCTGCTTTTCTCGTCTGCTGAAATGTTTAAGAAGCCTCTATGGCAAAACGTGTGGACCCAGATCAGACTGCTCCTATAGGAGCAGTCTGTACTCCTATAGGAGCAGTCTGTACTGGGTCCACACTGTTTACTTCTATACTTAATTCATCAGTAAAGTTAGGCAATTATTTGCAGCAGACGACTTCAGCAGACGACATTTTCAGATGCATTTTTTTCTTGGCGCTTTAAGGGTAAATTGATGTTTCCCAAACTTTAGACATATCTTTTTAGCACAGACTTGATCATGATGTTATTTTTTAAAATAAAAGGCGCGTTTTGAGTAAAATTCTTCAGTACTTCGATACTAAAGAGTACTGACGTCGATATTTAAAAGTCAAATAGTCAGTCATTACGATGAGGACAACCATCTGAGATCTAGGATGGCCACTCGCGACCTTGTCCTTAGACCGCGTTGCTTTTACACATGCAGCAACAAATTTAAGGTTTCATTGTTCGAAAATAATCTCACCATTTCCTGTTTCCTTTTCGACCTGATCCTCATGATGTATGTCCAAAATGCAATCCAGAGGATAATTATATTATGCAAAATACATTAAAGATTTTGAGTGACATATAAAGCAATACATACTTATGCTATTTGAAAGTAGAATCGCACTTAAAATCTGGTCCAATAAAGAAAAAGTTGATGATGTTGATTTATGGCAGACAACGATACGCCACTTGCTGAGAACAGAACTTGAAAATAGTGTACAGCCTCGTCACAGAACAGAAGTCTTGCTTGTTACCGCATCGGTTCACAAAATTGGGCGTGTATTAGTAGTAAAGTTTGATAATGCATTACATAATTTACGAAGCCTTCATGCGAGCTGAACAAGTTTGTGTGTTTGGCAACAACAGTATCTAGGGTGAAGATTTGGTAGCAGTTAATGCATTTTAGCCCCCACCCCAAGTGGTATGCATGCACGTTTAAAGAGTGACTTTATGTATTCAAGTGACAAGTACCAGAATCCCATGATTGGTTTGATTAAGTTACATGTATGTTGTAAAATTTAAGGGCACCCTAACGCGAGAAATGACATCATTATGAGATATCTGGGCTCTTTTGTCAGCTGCACTGGAGCAACGTTATTAACAGGTGATGGATTATAACCTAGGTTGATGTGTAGGCAAGTAATCTTCTGTATGTAATTCCCAACACTTCAGAATAAAGGTTTTGATACTTGTAAATGAAGATTGATCGTATTGAATGTGCTTGTACTTGAGCTCTTCTTGTGCAACTGTAAACATCAAATTATGGATTTTAAAAAAAAAAAATTCTACAGTTAGATCCTACACGCCTTTTACATTAAATATTATATAATTGCATTATCGAAACGCATTAGTTTCAACAAACAGAAAGATACATTGTACAAATATAAATCATCTAATAATACAAAGCATAGCGTTAGAATCAAAATAATACCCTCAGTACTACGCATTGTAAAACGTTGACAGGTTTTTCTTCAACTCTGTGGAAAGCAGGTAAGGTTTAGTTCTGCCAATCACTGCCTTTATTTGTCGATACATCTTAAAAACTGACTAATTTTCATTGTTACCAATACAATAAGTAAGTGACAAGGTAGTCAAATGGAGGAGCAAGGCTGCTGAAAAGAAGTGATATAATATATATATTCTCAACATTGCCACAACAACAGAGTGGTGTGTCCGAAATGTTCTTACTAAAGAGATCATGGTTGAGTGCAATGCATTGAGTTCTTAAACCGGTGTAAAGGATTTGTACATGTTTTACCACAGCAGAAGTGTTTGGGACATTTGTATGGTCTCTATTAATCCGAGTCTTCACTAATGGCAAATATCAAAATAAAAAAAGCCACTAAACGTCAGAGAAAACTCGGACTAGGTCTCTATTAAGATTGTACTTCAATGAAGCAACCGAATAAGAATGGGCACCTCACAAGAGGAAGAATATTCCAATCTCTCTCTATGGAGGGCAGAAATGAGTTTATAGCACAGGATAAGTTTGTGATTGTTTCTATATAATTGTAAGGACTGTCACTGGACCACTACCTGTAGATTTTCCAAGGGTGTAAGTTTTGAGGCACCTGTAGCTATCATTGTTGCTTCGTTTTACATTTTGTTCAGTTCTTGATTTTCCTAATTATCCATCATGACACCAGAGCATACAGAAAGACCTCTGATTAAAGTTATGTAGGGTTCCCAGTAAAGTTTGAATTAAAAGTCTCCGCTAAATATTGAATTGTCCTCATTACATGCACTGTCTGTTACTGTCGTGCCAACCAAAAGTTACAGTGACGAAATATTTTGTTTACAATTGTTAAGTAAAACATTAACTTGTACACTCCACTTGAGCTAACACGAATCGAGAGATCACTTGTGTATTAATCCTATCCGCAGGATAGGATTAACAAGCAAGTGGTCTATCGATTCTGAGTCCCTAATAACTTTGTAAACAAAACGTACCGTCACTGTCACTCTTGGCTGGCAGGACAGAATCTAGTTTTCATGTTTGTGCCAAGTACAGTCAGCTTGTGTTTATGAGATTCGACCCCATTCCCCGTAAAAGAGCCGGGTGTACAGATATGTTTAATTTTGCGAGAGAGTATTAATGATTCTGTTTTCGTAGGGTTGAGCAATACCAATCAGGTTGTTGCCAAAATTGAACGTTCAAGTAAGTCAGTATTTAGACAGACAGCAGTCATTGTTGGGTTTCCGACAATAGAGAGACTAGTATCATCATCAAAAAGTCTGATATTAACTCCTGTGTCATTCACTATGTCATTGCTGTAAAGAAGAAAAATAAAAGGCCAATGGTGGATCCTTGAGAAACTCCTGCTAGGATATAGACCCATTCTGAGGTTATGCCAGGAAAGACTCTTTGTTTGCTGTTTGTGAGATAACTTTTGAACCAATTAAGAGCTGAGCAACACACTGCAGCTGCCTGCAGTCTGTGGATAAGTCCTGCATGCCATACACGGTCAAAGGTTTGCTAATGTCGCAGAACATATAACAGACGTCTTTGCTTTGATCAAGTGCCTGTCAGGTAGTGTTGGAAAGATATATGTAGACATAATATTATATCTATTTTTGGATCCCTTCTTTTCGACTTCATCACTCTTTGAGTGAAAGACACATTATATTATAAAATATTAGGTAAAAATAAATAGAACATGATTTGGGGAAGTGCCTGAGATTTCGGTACTTATCGCATCAGCGAGCAGCGAAGGCTAAGGCGAGTCTGCAGACTCACCAACGCCATGGCTGCTTGCATACACATATATGAAGCAGATTAAAGCTTGGACCAAAATTTAGACCTCAAGCTTTGCTGAATATGTCAGCAGAGGCGTTTATTAGAGGCATTTGCACAATATGCGATAAGTACCAAAATTGTGTGCACTGGTCCATATATACAATATTCTGAAAATGCATTATTTACAATTGCTTTAACTCCATTAATTTTACAGGCGTGACATATTTGTAAAAGAGATCGTGTGTCAACTATTTAGAGTGCTCTAACTAAAACGTCTTTTAAAAAAATACGAATTGTCACAATACAAATATTAGCATTCGACTCTTCTCACAGTATGTTTTGATAATGGAATCTGCTGAGAAAAATGGATGGAATACAGTGTGCCAAGCAACCGTATCAACGGACCTAAGTTTTGCACACTAACAAAGAGTCATACGCATTGCAATGTCATTGCAATTAACTCTTTGCCCACTCCCGGTTGTGAATGGTGAATTTTCACATTTTGTGCGACTATTTATATCATACTTATACCATTCATATATATGCTGTTAGCCTTCCACAGTTATAAGGCAGGAGATGACCTAAATAAGCCCCAGGTCCTACTTATATCTCATAAGGGACCTCCTGATGAGCTCTTGCATGTATTTATATAGCATGTAAAAGGAATTTACCAAATAATAAAATATTGTTTTAAACCAACTCTATATCCACTATAGTGGCGACTTTTGGTGTTTGTTGGTAACCTTTGCGAACACGTTTGACCCAGAAAAGGGCCGACAAAAGCAGGATCCAAACGGTTTGACAATCTGAACATTTTTTTGGAAAAAGTTAGTTTTGAAATAACCAGTGGACGACGAAAAATCATGTAGTTATCGCTGTAGCGTCGGCGTACACTTTAAGTCTAGGGGCAATAAAAGTGTCATTCTCAGTATAAAAAAATATCATATGTGTAGCTGCCTCAGCACAAATGGGTAATGGAAATGGAAAAGTCCAACAGTAATGGTACACGGAATGTTTAGTGTTTTTTTTTACAATTTAAGTGGTTTCTGAAGTGACATTGACAGATGTCCTATGACAATTAGGTTATCAACAATTCTTTAGAATGTTCTGCAACTTGAATTTAAATATTTGCATCTCTAAGAGACGAATAGGCCAGCACAAGATATTTTGGAACTTACCGCACATACTTTAAAGCCTCATTTAAACGTCCATGTGTCGTATCCAGCGGGATTAGAGGTCTAAAATTTTGTCCGAATCTTCATCTACATCTATACTTTGCGTATGCGAGCAGCGAAGGCTCTGACGAGACTGCGCATACGCGCAGGCTCGTCTGAGCCTTAGCTGCTCGCGAATGCAATAAATACCAAAATCTCGTGCGCCGGCCCATTCGCAGCTCTACGAGACAGATGGCTTTGAATCAACAGCAGTTACTCAGCATTTCCAAGTTAAATGCGTTTTTGTTTACACTCAAATTATGATGAAACGTTTTCTATTTATTAGACAGCATGGAAGAGCAATAAATATTAATGCTATTTGGAAGCAGACTCGTGTACATTCTGATCCAATAAAGAAATAAATTTGTTTCAGTTTTGATGATGCTGATTTATAGAATACAATGAAAACGCCCTCTAACCTAAAAACAGAACTTGTAATTAGTGTAGTATCGTCACAGACCCTTTCTTAAGCGCGGTTTCTGTAATGTTGCCATTATGCCCCCAGGGGGTACTCTAATATTGTCATACATACGTAGGCTCGAGCCATTTTTTGGGGTCCAAAATTTTGAATTTAAATTATTTTTGGGTTTTCAGAAAAATGAATTTTTTGGAGGGTATGAAGATTTTGTGGATATTTTTTGGGGGTCATCACAAAATTGGACTATATTTAGAGGTCATTTATATGCGTGTTAGGGCCTTTTCTTAAGGTCAAGGTACAGAATGGGGGATATTTTTTGAGGGTGCTTAAATTTCAATTTTTTTGGGGGGTGCTTGAAATTCCTGATATATTTAGGCGGTGAACGGTAGATGCTGGGCCCCAGCTTACGTATGAAGAAAAAAAATTAGAGTACCACCCCATCAAGCTAGAAATGACACAAAGCACTGCAAAACAATACAAGTACCTAACACAAAGCCCCTTCAAGCAATGGGGACAACAGTAAACAATGAATAAACAACAGCAATACATGAGCAAAACAACTAAATGAGCTGTGTATACGTTGGGAACTTAGATCAGCATTTAAGCCCTCTCCCAATCTTAATTGAGTTTTCACTTACCGCATGACAAAACCATGTGCCCTTAGCCCAGTAAGTGCATAGGAATATTCTGACATGATTAGTGTTCAGGCTCAACCCTTTTAGGACCAATGAAATGTTCCACATTATAACGTTTGATACCGTTAAGTCAGGATGGTCCATTGTATAAATTGATGGGCCAAGGTTTTAATTTCCAAAAAAAAATATTGTATTTCTTTCTTTGAAGATTGTGAATGAATGCAGTGTAACAAAATAGGTTACGCCTGGGTTAATGAGGATGCAAAAAGTACATTATGCGGCATTTCATATGGGTCTTCACCTTTTGCCAAAGTACCCACAAAGGGTTATAATAGAGTGATCGTATGGCGCAAATGTTGTTTTCTTGATTTTGGCATGCACTTGCCAATTAATGGTTACGTTAAGAAACTATGCCACTAAGAGAAAGAAAATAAGGAATAAAACTAGTACATGATATTTACAGCAAAATGTAAGGCCCATTCCAAAGCAATGATGCAAAATTTGCTTTGCAGTTCCTTTAAGATACGAGTAACTGCCTGTCAATTTTCCCAGTTTCTACGCATGAAGTTTTATTTATTTCAAAGCCTACTGCTATATTATCAGTAGCCTGCAGTTTTCATTATTACTTTATCATTTACTGATAAGTTTTTCAAGCTAAATGGAAAGCTATCATTTCCATTTCAAGATATATTGATACTACAAAGTGTGCACTATCGAATGAGCTAGAAAGGGCTCGTAGACTGTTGCATATAGCCCTGAATAGCTGTATTCGTACGAATATAGTATCGGTCAGTAGCTATATTCGAAGCACATCATGTTTTTCGTCCAATATAGGTATCCTTGATTACCGACTAAACCCCCCAAACCCTAAGATTAAACCTAACCTCATAACAGCTATCACATTTCACAGGACGATGTTGCCTTGGTTAACGCATTCCCCATAGCAATGAACTATGCATAGCTTGCACACGTTATATATTTAGCAGTAGCTTTATTCGTTCATCAAATAAAGCTACTCAAACCCAGTAGCTGTATGCGTATGAATATAGCACACCAAGTAGCTTAATTCGAAGGTAGCCATATTCGGTACGACACACGCTCATTAGTCAACCTTATTTTTATGCCCCTCATCATGTCTTCGACAAAACACAACTTTGAAAAATGAGCACTTTCATTAGGTACAATGGCCAAATTACTTCTCGTGGGAGGTTCGCACGGCCCTCTGTGAAATGCGTTGATGACTGAAACAGCAACAAAAGTTGTCAGTACCGCCACCCCATCCCCTCACGGAATTTTCTGGACCCGCCAATAAGTGTAAAGTATTCTTATGCTATTTCTTTTCATTTGCGTCGGAGAGATAGATCTAGTGTTTCGTTTGACGAACATATGCACTTAATGAAAGGAGAGGGAAAGGCAATCTATAAGCTCTAAGCTTTCATTCCAATCCTATAGATTGTTATTGTATGAATATATGTCTTGCATATCAATTTTAATCAGAGAAATAAAATGTGTTTAAACCATATGCACTAAATAAGCTGGACAAACGGATCCTTCAGAAATAGAAGGAACCTAAGTCTTGCAGAAAATGGCCGCTGAAACAGTTCACAGTCATGGTTTACAGACAGAAATCTAGGTCGACACAATTGTCTAGGTAAATGAAAACACGATTAAACACATTTTATTTTTTATCTTGGATTCATTATATCATTGGCCATAAATTACATTTCGCTATTTTCATAATCATTAATTCTGATAAAAGCTGCAAAACTTTCACATACGTGATTTCTTGATTTTAGTTTTTACAGATAAATTTGACAAGTTTTATGAATCAAATAATGATATGAGATGAGCCAGTGCATGAGATTTCCAACAATTTGGTATGTGCGACCAGTCTGATCAGAGCCTTTGCTAGTCGCTTGAATATTCTATAATTGTTAAGCTACTGACTGAACACCATTTGGGGTTTCTAAGCTTAAAAAGAGGCTGCAGAGGCTCGTCTGAGTCTACACTTGTCAAAATGCCACATTGTTGGAAATCACATGTCACGGCTCAGATCATAGTTAGACTCCAATTACTCAAGCAAGTTTATGTTGTGTCTAGCTTTGTTACTGCTCGGATAGTGCGTGCCTCCAGGTAGACGTAGTAGTTTAACCCTTAATGCACTAATGGATTCTTCCTTCTAGTTTGATTAATAAACTAGGATTATCTATTATACCAGGGTCAGTCAGTAAATGACCTGACTAACGGCTCGAGATAGATCGCTTTTTCTTTTCGCCCTAAAGTTTGAAAAAATCCATTAATTCAACAAAACTATAGCTACCATTAAAAGTGTGTTAAAATGACTTGGAAATACGCAACATCACTATGTTCAAGAGTCATTTTCAAAAGGCAAATAGCAAGGGTTTGTTTAATATCATTCTAATGAATCACCTCAACGATATGGTTGCAAAACGTATTGTACAACAAAACAAGGACCAAACACAAAGTACCCACAGTTGTTTAAACAGTAAAGATTTAAACCGATTAATAAGTATACATATATCATTCTGAACTGGCTCTTTTTATTTAGGTTGTTGTCATCTTAATTGCCAAGGGTCAAGTTGGCCAATAAATCTACCTAGAGAAGCCCCCGTGGTGTAGTGGATAAGCGCTATGCCTTGTAATCCAGGGGTCGTAGGTTCGATTCCCGGCTTCTCCATAAAACCACTTTCGGTTGAGCCTTCGGGAGTTCCCGTCATATAATAAACACACAAATCATAAACCCTCCTGGCCCAGTACTGGTTTCTACCCATGGAAAAGCCACAAAAAGTTTTTTAAATCTACCTAATTGGATTACTAAACAAAGTGGACCGTATTACATCAGACGGGTTTCCTTTTGCTCAACTGAATGGCCAATCTGTCAATGGTCAAGGTCATATTGGTACAGTCTCCTGTACTATTTATTAGATTACTTAGACACATGACAAAGTGCAAAGCAATGTGTATTCTTTGTGACTCAGTTGCATATAACTTAACCAAGTGACCATAACTGTGGTTTATGGGAACCAGTTTTTATTTTTTAATAAATGAAACGATGCTAAAATATAGCCTCATAGTGCAGAAGTGTGACTCACATACCTCACAGCCCAAAATGTAGTGCATAATTAACCAACCATCACCCCTACCGATTAATCAGTCCCTTCCTCTGCAGTATTAATGATTTTTTTGTATAAAGGTGGACTTTTTGAAAGCTGAAACCTATAGGACTGACTGATCTAAACAAAGTAATGAAAATAAAACAACACCCAATACAGCCAAGATACCGAACAAAACAGGTCTGGGATATTTCTTCAGTGCCAAGACCTGTAACTGTTAATCCATAAGAATGGGATACTCTGGCGGCCACCATGAGTTATCCATTTTTGCCCCTGAAGGTGGGCACTCTAAATGGGATAAACATTGATTGAAAAATATCAAGATGCAATGTCCTTTTTTTTCTAAGCCACAGCTGTAAAATAAATTAGAAAAGCAGTGAGATATTGTTTAAAAAACTGCAGCAAATATATTTTCGTCAAATAAATATGATTTGTTTTCCACGAAACACTCTTCTCTTAATTATAGCCCACCTTTTGAGACAATCACTGCCCTTTTTACATCTACAAGTCTGTCGCCTACTGGTGTAGAGATCTTTTAATTTGCAGCATGCACAAAAACTCATTTGGAATGCTTCTCTCTGATATTGGCCCCGACGCGAGAAAACCTGTCTTCATGGGTATGCGAACAGGAAAGGCGCAGACCAGTCTGCGCATCCGCGCAGACTGATCAGCGCCTTTGTTATTAGCTTATTGGAAAGTATCATATCTAGACTTACTACAAGCGAAATTTCAATTTTCTTGTTAGTCTATGTAGGCGAGGAGAGTGGTTTGAGTCTTACTTTGTCGGAAACCCCGAAGACAGATTTTGTCACGACGAGGCCCAATTATAAGAATAGATCTCATATTCCAAAAGCGCAAACGTTAAAACGGTATGTTCAAAAAGATATAATTATAAGCCAGTTGGAAGATCTAAATTCCAACTATCTTATATGAAAGGCGCATATGAGCCGTGGCATGAGATTTCCAACAATTTGACATTTTGACAAGTGTAGACTCAGACGAGCCTCTGCAGCCTCCTGTTAAGCTTAAAAACCCCAAATGGTGTTCAGTCAGTAGCTTAACACTCATAGAATACTCAAGCGGCTAGCAAAGGCTCTGATCAGACTGCGCGTATGCGCAGGCTGATCTGAGGCTTTGCTGGTCGCACATACCATATTGTTGGAAATCTCATGCACTGGCTCATATCATTTTAGCTGCTTGATCATGATTAAAATTCTAGCTTTACAAAAACCTCGGCTTTTTGTTAAACTACGCCAAAATAATGGATTTGCCAGTCGTTCTTGATATTCACTTTTTAGCCCGCATGTTTCTAAAGTCAGCATATTCTGCCACAAATGATACTTTTCTTTACGAAAAAGCCAGGAAGTGACTCATACTTTACAGTTTACACTTAATAGTTACTACTTCATACGTCACAGTTGTGGCTTCCTAATTCATACGTCAATTTCATGACTTCACACTTCAAACTTCCTACTTCAAACTTGACAGTTCAACAGTATAGCTGCTTTTGGCGCTATAAAATACGAAGGGTGGTAAAATGTGGGGAAAAAGTGATATATACTCTTTATGTTTGAATCGATTACAACCAAAGTGAGTCTTATAAACGTTATGTTTAGGGTACTGCTCGACTGCTAACTTCAACAGTATACAGCTGTACTGCTTTGCTGCTAGTTTTGGCAGTTTACTGTTGTTCTTCTGTACTGCTAATTTCACATACATGTTCAACTGCATGTTTTGTTTTATAATATCTAATCGAATTCGTTTACTTTTGTACAAAGGAGAAATAATTGGTGGTATGTTCAGGTATTTTATCATCCCTCATGAGTATGACATCATTTGAAATGAATTACGAAGTAATTATCAGTCTTTCTCTTTCATATTTATAAAAAAAGTTAAGCTGTGAAGTCCAAACCATTATGTTTAAAATGATTTTCTCTCCAAAGTTTACTTTTGTCCAATCTGTTGGACATTTTCATCATTTTATTTCTAGGTGTTACGTTGACATTGTCCTGCTTGTAGCGACATAATTTGTGATGAACTTGCAAGCATGTTCCGGTGACAAGTGCAACTTACATTGCTGTATAGAAATAGTGATAAAAGGAATTTCAAAGGAATTTTAAGAGAATCTTTCGGCACCACTAAAATATTATCGGCACACTAACAGATCTATAAATATACTCATACAAGTGGTGACGACGTTGTGGTTTTTTGCTACCTAACCACATCTTTTACATGGATAAATGTGTTCTGCATTCGCTAAACGGCTCCTTTGACTCGACTCATGCATGTGATATATCGTCAAACATTTTAATAAAACGAAACACCTACATTGCGTGTAGAATCCGGTCCGGCATCTTTGCAGTCTATAACGTTTCAATTCAGAAACTGGTTATTTATCGCACAAGGCTGGTGGTGCACGTTGACATGTTCAAGCATATTATTTGGACTTTGCATTGCCTTTTAATGGTCTGGTAATGTTAAGAGTGCACAAAAATCGCAAATTAGATTTTTTTCGCACCCCTGTGTTTTGTGACAAAATTACTTTTTTATAAAGTAAGAATTTCAGTATATTGTCTACCAAAAGGTGCTCTGTCTGTTTAAATTTACTTTTCAGGAAAATCTTACTTATGTACTGTTTAGGTTTACCATTTAATCAAGATAAGCTTATCTATCTACTCTCTACTAATTTACCATTTAATCAGGAAAAGCTTATCTATCTACTGTTTTACTAATTTACTATTTAATCAGGAAAAGCATATCTATCTACAGTTTACTAATTTACCATTAAATCAGGAAAAGTTTATCTATCTACTGTATACTAATTTACCATTTAATCAGGGAAATCTTATCTATTTACTATTACTAATTTACTATTGACTCAGGAAACACTTATCTATCTACTGTTTACTAATTACCATTTAATCAGGAAAAGCTTATCTATTTACTTATTTACGAATTTACCAGCGCCTATCTATCTACTGTTTACTTATTTACCATTTAATAACATTGATAGTAACTGTAGTAACGTTTATGCCATCTTTTTTTTGCAAACCAAGGGTACTAAGTCCACTTCGTTACATACGCATGCGTATGTAACGAAGTGGACTTAGTACCCTTGGCTTGCAAAGATGCGTTTATACATAGTGCTTCATTTTCTTTACATCTGAAAATTCTTTACTGGTTGTGTGCGTGATGCATTTCATTTTCTTTACGTCTGAAAATTCTTTACTATTGTGTGTGTGTGTGTGTGTGTGTGTGTGTGTGTGTGTGTGTGTGTGTGTGTGTGTGTGTGTGTGTGTGTGTGTGTGTGTGTGTGTGAAATGTACAAATGTTTCAGTGTATTGTCATCGAACAGTAATGTTTCAGATAAAAGTCTCCCCTCACTTCATTTAATGCTTTTATTATTTCAATCCTCAGGAAAGCGTGTACAATAATATTCCATTTTTCCCTTCCCTTGTGGTATCCTGGGTCAGGTGTGGTACTTGATTGTATCGTTTCCTGATCTTTGCTGTCTTTCTTACTTTGGATGCTAAGCACTGAACTGTGCTTTTGTTGCATATGAATAAAAAACAGGCTTTCTCATATTGTGGTTTAAATGACCTAATAAGTCATATATTGCGTGATGAAACGACAGGCGCGATAATTTGACAAGCAGACAAAGGTTGAAAACTTTCATTATGTTGCCTAATACTGTCTATATTCACTCCCAGAGGAGGACACTGCACGGAATAGAGATATAAAATCACCATAAACAAGGAGCATGAATATGCATGAATGAGCTTCGTCAAAGGTACACTTTGTATATGCTATTTTTTACACAGAAGAAACGATCGACAAGTCTTTAAGGTTTAGACTGTCGAGAGCTCATTTTATCATGCAAAGAAAAGACCTATTCTCTTATGCAAAGAAAATGACGGTTCGCTTATGAAGCTGTAATTTTCTCAGCATTTAACCGTTGCATGCACTGAAGGAGGGTCCAAAAAGCGCAAATCGTTAGTGTCTGTCGGTCCTGGTCAGGGTCCAACCGGTTTGCAAAGCTTATCAACAGGCATCAAAAGTCGCCGATGGCAGCAGAATGTACGCTAGGAGTTCAAGTTAGGGATGTATGCATCTACGAGAATAATAGCCAATTATGGAGTTAGCCTTACTTGTTTGCGTTCGCATCGGATATCACTTTTTCCGTTTGATAAGTTCTATTGAAGATGATGCGTAAAATTGGATATATTATTTTACAAAACTTACCATGCTTTGTTAATTAGAATATATTCTTTTACAAAACTTAATCATGCTTCTTAACACTCGATAATAATAACAATTACGGATTCAGTTGCGAACGCGTGGTTGAGCTATTGTGGATTGTTTTAGCATATTATGCACTTAACTTAACCGAAAGAGCTGAATCATTACAGTAGAAGTACAGGCTGATACTACGAGAGGTGTTCCGAAAATTTTCTGAAATTTACCTCAGCTTTGTCCAGAGGCATTTTTGAAAGACATCGTCTGCACCATACGAAAGAACTATCTTTTACCTTGAAAATGATGCTTATATTTACCGCTGTTATGTAGTTTTTCAGAATATTATATACCACTGACCCATTTTCAAGTTATAGGATTATAATAATTTCTGAACATGGATATTTCAAGCCGTACATATTTATAACCCAAAATCAAACTGCATTGTAATTATCCCCACGCTTTTTTAAAAAAAAAAAAAGCGAAGGGGATATTGTAATCGCCTCCGTCCGTCTGTCCGTCCGTCTGTCCGTTATGATATCTCCTCCTAAACCGTTGAACGAACTTCAACCAAAGGGGTTCTTACATCTGTGCCCATGCATGAATTTTCTTTAAACTTTGCATATTAATGACTCATTATATACAAACAATGAAAATGAATTTATCGAATTAGATATTTAAGTTTAATGCTTAGGAAGCAACCCTGACGCACTCCACCTTTGAGGTGGTACCTGTCTCTAAATTTCCATGTCCCAAATCTACAGTTTTGTTTATTTCTGTGATTTGTCATCTAGATTGAATCCAAAATCCCATAGGCATTATATAATACCACGAAACTATTTGGATAAATTATGGTTTACGTTTTCTGAAGAAGTGATTATAAAATTTCAATATTCTTTCAAACATTAACAAAACATTCAACATTCAATTCCAAAGATAGATATGTTCTAGTCTTTGTCAAGACATCATATCATCACAAAAACATGCCATATATATCCTGCTGATCTGAACCAAATTTCCTGAAAATCCAAAACCGGTAGCTTTGCCATTTCCCACCTCTTATGGGTATGGGTCAGTTTTAGCAAATTAATTATTAAGTTGAAATGAACCAATAACTCGACAGAAGGGGTTTGTTTTAAAATCTACTTCCACTTTTCTTAAAGGCATGTTTAGACAATTCCAAATGAACAATGGCTGGAAATGCCAAAGGTCATGGCCCCATGCGATGGCACTATGGGGCCAAGACAATGTGTATCACTTCCTCAAGTCCTGCACAATATATTTAAGAAACATAATATTCTAACAATAAACGTGTTAAACAAGAAGACCAAATATTTCCTTTACATCCCAACTGAACAAGAGTAATCACATTTTGGTGCCGTGCCCAGGATAAAGTGCAACAGAGTCTTATCAAAGGTATCATAGAACAGTGTTCTACATGAATAAGTATGGTCCAGAAACGAAACTGTATGCCTGGAATATACAGCCAGCTAAAGTACAAGTGTTGCTTTTTGATGGGAATCAGCATCAGTTTTACAAAACAGAATGAACAGAGAAGATTTAAGCATTAAATTAGCAATACCTTTGACGCCAAGAGTTCTCTGTGATCAAAATGGTTAATTTTAACCAATAGGTTTGACCGGGGGTTATTTTTGTGAACCAGGTTTATTAATGAGGCTTACATTTATAAAACACAGATATAAGGTGTTTCTCCTATATGAACTGACTTTTCATAAGGTTTCTCTTCTGTATGAATTAAAATTCTTAATAATGTTACATATTAAGTGTAACATTGGTTAGATGTAGTTTTAACGTTAGAAACTAGATGTGATAAGTACAGGTGTCACCATATTGTATCATTTTGGGTAATATTATTGTGTAAGCACTTCATAAATAAGAATCATGGCACTTAATATCAAAGAATATTTTTTTTCCTTTTACATTCCATAATAGTAAAGAACACTGAACATATCGACTTCTACCAATAAACTTACTAGCATGGTGATTCAAACTAAGCAAGTATTCAAGTATGTTATACACTGAAACATAATTATTGTACTTTTTACATTTCGATGAATTCGGGTTACTTGTTTACATCAAGTTGAAAAATAATATGTTACCGGTCCTTAAATTTCATGAAATTTGGTCCACATATTCTTAACATATCCGGATAGTTTATATGTTGAAATGGTATCTTGACAAAGACCGCAATGTGTAAAAATTTTAATTCCAAATTTGATTGAATACAAAATATACAGTTGAAAATTGGGGTACCATGTCATAAAAAATGAATGCCCATCCGCTATCCTAATACATACAAAGCCCTTTATAGTATCAACGAAATTATCAATGATAAAGTTATTTAATAAAACATTTCTGCGCCCGTTACATGATTTGTCAATTACTTAAGAAATGATTATACCTGGGTACCCTAAGGTATTGTAGTGATATCATACATGACGTCATAAATTAGCAATGGAATTTCATAAAAACTCAAAAGCACCATAAATATAAAAGTCATACCCCAGACAATTACTAAACATAATATTATCAAATTCGAAGCGTGGGCAGACTCCAATGTTAATTTCCCATACCATGTAAGAGCCCCTTTAGTGTGGGAGCAACTCACATAAATCGGGCGTGTAACAGCAAAAACAATTTTTTTGGCCCCGCCTCCTTGGGCCCTGGAGAGGTTTCAAAAGGTAAAATATCATTTAATTTCAATTACAAAGTCAATTTCAAAGATTTTTTGTACCAAACCTTGTGTTTGTTCTACCAAATGAAAGATACAAAACATATCAGACGGGATTTTAATTCTCTTGCCTGGGTCATGCCCCAGGGGTGGGACTTTGGGGCGCTGGGGTGCCGAGGGGGTCAATTTTTTCAATTATGGTCATGTGGCATATCAAATCGACGGGGATGACGAGCAGAACAGAATGCAAGTACAATTTTCATCCTAGTGTCAAACTGGTGGCCTTGGGGTGAGGTCAAAAGGTCAAATATCATTAATTTCGGTTAACATGTCAATTTCAAAGATTTTTATACCAAACTTTGTGTGTGTTGTACAAATGAAAGATACAAAACATATCAGACTAGATTTTCATTCTGTCACCTTGGTCATGCCCCAGGGGTGGGACTGTTGGGCGCTTGGGGTACCCAGGGTGTCCATTTTTTTCAAACATGGCCATGTGGCATATCAAATCGACGGGGATAACGAGCAAAACAAAATGCAAGTAAAATTTCCATCGTAGGGTCAAACTGGTGACCTTGGGGTGAGATCAAAAGGTCAAATATCATTTAATATCGGTTACAATATCAATTTCAATTTTTTATACCAAACTTTGCGTGTGTTCTCACAAATAAAAGATAGAAAACATATTGTGCAGAATTTTCATTTTGTTGCCGGGATCATGCCCCAGGGATGGGACTTGGGGGTGCTGGGGGTCACAAACTTTAGCGTGGGCATTTGCGATGGCGCCCCATCGACTGCGCGTTCTAGTTTTATTTTTGGTTACTTATACTGCCGGATTCAAATGTTAGAATGGAGACACAATTAGAGCACAATCGACAATTCTTATGATGTCAGTGAAATTGACAATTACGTCATTTTCAATACATTGCAGAATTTTCATTTCCGAAAATACATTACTTTTTGTCTATTCAGTTTGACTCAAAACATGTCAAACATAATATCGGCAAAATATTTAATACGAGTATCGTTTTAATCATAAAATATCTTAATCTTGATTGAAATATTGTAAAAAGTTTTATTTTTAATTTCCAAATAAATGAATGATTTTAAATACTATTTTCAAAATTGTTATTGATTTCAGACGGATACTTTGTGCTTAATTTAAACTAAGTAAGGGTGCAAAGATCAGGAATCGATACAATCAAGTACCACACCTGACCGAGGATACCAATGGGAAAGTGACAAATATGTTCTTAAAAGGGTATCCTTTGGAAGCAAAAACTGCACCAAAGAACTGAAACTAGAGTGTGCATGTTTCCTGTGCCAGACTAGCTAGTTTCTGCCATTTAGGCGTCATCAGTGATCCTCTAATAGTTTCAAAGTTCCACAATGAAACTCACAGTTAGACACCACAAACGAGCGCCAAGAGGTCAGCCCTTTCCCAGCAGGTGACCACAAGGCACAAATAAACAGACGCGCACAAATGCATAACAAACGCAAGACAGAAAAAAACACATAAATGATTCACAAAAGAAGTACCCCTGGAACGGTCAGTAAAATTATTTTACTGGAGGGCTTAAACCGGTTTCACGGCGCCAACCTCACCCTTAATTCAGATGTGGATCAAGACCAGATTGTAATCGTTCTACGATATATAGTGATCAGGTTTTAAAGATATGCACACGTTAAATACTGAGTATGATCAGGAAATACCACAATCACAAACCGCAGTCAAACCCATGGCATCGCAAGGAAGAGCCACACAACAATCACGAGACACCAGGAAGACAAATCAAGCAAAGCGACTAGCTCTCTTTTCCCCATCAAGATGATTGCATCTTGACTTTTACCCTAAAATTTCCTAAAAAGAACTTTTTTGTAAAATTTCATTATGAGAGTGTTTTTCTTGACCTAGCAATAAGAAAAGCAGCAAACATTTTAAATTTTGCGAAATTTGAGGCTTTACTTGGATCTTAAATAAACTTATTTTCTTAAAAATTACCAGCGATTTTAAAAATTTGCTATTTCACATTTTCTCTTTTAACTGACGAGCTTTTTGTAACAATTTAATTAAAGCCTATATCACATTCTTCCTCTTAGTGCTTATCCATGATTCAAATTTACAACCAATTCAAGGAACTTCAGGTTTATAGAATAGCATTTTCCATGGCAATTTAACCGACATCAAAGCGGATTTTTTCAATTTGATAATATGCAAATTTTCTTCCGTTCATGACATTTATTATGCATGGATTTCTATTCTTAATTCTACGAACTGTAAATTTTATGAGCCCTTTAAGTTTTATTCATTAACCTGAAATTTATGTTACGTTACTTTTTATGGACAGTATACAATTGTGTTTTTGGACATTAGTATTCTCTAGAGAAAGTTGTAACCGTAAGCGTATGCGACTGAGAGCGATAGGTTTTCATTAGGACATTCTTGAACTCGTACTCGATAAAATGTTAGATTGGCCATAATTTGGCTATCCTTTGCCTATCTTCTTTACAATGTTTTTAGCGTTGACTCCAACAGTGCCCATTTGTCTGAATGACTCGCAAACGTTGTCACGATATCAGACGGACATTTGAAAAATGATAAACAATCGTTCAAAATGTGAAAGGGCAAATGGCGTCTGTTAATTAAAGGATATGAGGACTGGTCATCACATTTTGTGTTTGTGACATTTTGTTTTATGGGTCCTTTGCATGACGAAAGAAAACATGTTGTGAAAGTGTCGGAAACATAAAGAAATTCGATTTACCGACAAAAGACATAACAATCTAAGTATCCTGCAAGTTAAAAATGATTATCTTTAAAGGGGCTTTAGTTATCAAAGAGTATGCATAGTTTGCGTTTCTTTTTGTACAGACTGTATCTGGAGGTGGAGCTAAAAGCTTCAACAATATCAGTTTGATTATTGTCTGACAGAGACAACCTGAAGCCTCTCTCATAACAAAACAAAAACAAATCTGCAACAAGAGGAGCACAATTAGTATCCATTGGAATACCTACAATTTGTCAAGCCAAATCTTATCAATATTTCATTTTCTGACATGACCGCAACTTATATCGTTTAGGTTGTTCAATAGTAAAAAAGGCATTTTTATCTTTACAAGCCAAATGAAGTGAGCCCTCTCTGTTAAATGTGTGTTCAATTAATTCCGTTAGTTTTTCTTTGATTAGATTATGAGGCAACATAGTATAGAGAGTAAAGAAAGAAATCACACGTTGACAAACTAGATACTAGAAAACCTCGAGTTTTTTTTTTATTTACTAAGAATTTCACCTGAATTTTTAATAGACCAAATATTTTTTTACCATTTCTTTCATAAACTGTTGTACACTATTCAAGAACATGGTTTTTAATCGCAGTGGGGCAAGAATTCAAAAGTATAGACAACTCGGTAGTTGTACATGAACTAGAATTAGCAATTCAACGCGACTTATAGTGTCATTTATGAAGTTAAGGTAACCGATATAAAGTAGGAAGCTTGCTATGGTCCTCGTACCTCCAAATATTGACCTAGTTTGTGGACTCGTTATAATTTTCTTATGTGGGTTACTACTACCCTTCGACGATACAGACTAATCATAACTGGTTCAGGCAAAAAAGTCAGCTCATTTGGCATTTACCTCAAAAAGATTTTACTTTAATACAGTCGTTGTTGCGTAAAACACTCCAAGTGGCAAAATTTATCCAGAATTTGCTAATAGCTGGCAGTTGCATAACAAAACTTTCGTAGGCATGGGCAATCCAGATCTTATAGACATTTCGCCATTTAAACCCTTTTCTCGTCTGCTGAAATGTTTAAGAAGCCTCTATGGCAAACAGTATGGACCCAGATCAGACTGCTCTTATAGGAGAAGTCTGTTTTGGGTCCACGCTGTTTGCTTCTATACTTACTTCGTCAGTAATGTTAGGCAATTATTTGCAGCAGACGACTTCAGCAGACGACATTTTCAGATGATTTTTTTCTTGGCGCTTTAAGGGTTAATAGGGCATATTTGCTGATAAATGGACTTTGAACAGCCATGTAAACAAATGGCTGAGACTGCTCTCGCCTGATTTGTGGTGTCTCTAATGTGCACGATCTGCTGGTTAAGTCAGTGCCTTGAGGGTATGGTTTTTCGAGGCAGGATTCCAGTTGCTTCTTCCAGTTACATAAACACTGTTAGAGCTGTGTACAAACTTTGTTTATTTGGTACAATTTCCATGCATGTGGCGTTGCTGGTTACGTAGATATAGCGCTAGTATCAGAACTTTCGGAACACCCCTCGTACATATGGGCCAGAACATGATACAGTAAACCCGTGTTAAACACAGTAAACCCTGTGTAAAACTGCCATTATCAATAAAGCCGAAAATTGGGTTTCAAGACCAATTATCGCTTAATGCAAGGCAAACGTATTGCAGAATGCTCCAATGGGGAGCATTCTGCGATACTTTTGACCTTCATTAAGCTACCGTTTGTCATAAAGATCTTTGTTTTGTCTTTTTTTTGAGTGGCCATTTAAACAGGTTTTACTGTACTCTGAACCTTTTATTACATATATGATGGCGGCTTAAATTGTTAAATTAGTGATGTCAAAAATAGAAAACTAAGAACATATTTATGTAACTACAAACGCACTCAATTTTTCACTAATTGATGAATGTCAGTAAACATTAGTCTTGATGGATGATAACAAGGTAATAGTCTAGTTCGCTAACAGATGTGCCATTTTCTTGCCATTAAAATGATGCTATATTCCAGCTTTAAACAGTATAAACGTATAAAACAAAATTTTGCAAAGCAACATGAGCAAAAACACAAGCACCGCATAAAACGTCAAATAGCCGTCAACGTAAATTAGGTTTGTTTACACCCAGCAGGTACACAACCTTAAAACAACGATGTGTCAACGTCGATGCGACGTCATGACGTCGCATCGACGTCGATATTACGTCGTTTTGACGTCATGCGCCTGCTGGGCATGATTTGCTATTGATGAAGCAAATTCGAGCGGCGATTGCTTTCGAGTTAGTTTTAGTTAACTAGTAGCATGTGCACAACAGGCTTGTCCCATAACAAAACTAGAAATTGTAATCACAAGCTGTATCCTAAAGTTTTCACAAACTTTCTAAGTAAGCGCAGTGGCTCAGGGGGATCGAGTGCTTGACTCGAGACCGAGGGGCCGCGGGTTCGAGCCTCACTGGCGTCACTGTGTTGTGTATTTGAGCAAGACACACTAATCCTAGCTCGGGCTGCGTAGCGCAGTCGGTAACGTGTCTGGCAGCAGATGTGAGTCTGACTGCAGATCCAGGGGTGTCGAGTTCGATCCCGGCCCGGTCCCATACTTTCGTGGAGATTAATCATGAAATAATTTCTACTGTTTTACTGTAAACACTGTCAACAATAGTGTTCAATCCTCCCTTCCGCTGAATCATTCGAGAAGGGTTGTTGTAAGTTACAAGCAAAATTATGTGCACGAAGTACTGGTTAACTGCTTGTTCAAGCTTGCCCAGGAAAAAAAGTGGTTAGGTGAACTGACCGTCCCGCCATGACCATAGCTGTTGACTTGGGACTTAAAGCAAAACACAAACAAACAAACAAACAATTAATCCCAGTTTGGAACGCGTTCAACCCAGGAAGACCCGTCCCTATATAACTGAAAGATTTTTGAAGGGACGTTAAGAACCAAATAAAAAAAAATCTGAACAACAGCCTGGGATGGCGGTGTTAATGTTTGAGTTGGCTTAAATCTCATAATCTTATAATCTAGCCCGTATATTGACTACATTAGAGGCCCCGTACTGTACTGCCAGCCGAGAGTGATAGTGACGTCATGTTATGTTTACAGGGTTATCAGGGACTTGTAATCGATAGATCGCTTGTATATTAACCCCATCCTGCGGATAAGATTGATACACAAGTGGTCTATCGATTCACATTGGCTCAAGAGGGCTGTAAACTTTTTTTTTACTTGACATTATAAACAAAACATGATGTCACTGTCATTCTTGGCTGGCAGGACAGTACATAGTAGCTAAGTGACGTCATTACAATGCCAAAGTGATGTCAACAATAGTGTTGAGTAAGCTTAGACATTTACAGGAACTTCTGAGAGCTTATTATGAAAAAATGAAGAATTAAAATGTGTGCAAAACAGATCTATGTGCAACAGGAAAGTCAAGTAGTCCAATCTATATATACTCAGAAAAACAATTGAAGGATATTTGGATTCAGTCCCATCTCTAACATTCAATACACTAAAAACTTTACTAATTATGCATGCATTTCATAGTTCCAGACATCTGCAATCAAAGTGGATGCTTTATTTTAGTCACGCTTCAATGATTTCAGTACAGTACAAATCCAAATGGCTCAACCCTCTCTACTGAAAAGTCACAAACGTTTAAAAATGATTGAAACCGATTTATAAAGTTTGTTTTCCATAATGACTGGCTCCAAAATCATCGCTGGTTCTCCCTCCAAAAAATGACACCTAATTTTGAAGCTGTTATCAGTGTTTTACTGCAAATTTGAAGTCAAATTTACCGGGGTATGCCATATTCGTGTATTTTTGTTGAAGAAGTTGTCCCATTATTTGGGGCGATGACTGATAAATTCGTGTTAAATTTTGTCTGTGGTCGGAATTAGAACATAAGCAATGACCTGGTAAAGGTTGCAGCAAAAGTTTAGAGCGCTATTTTTTTTTGCTTGTGAACTTTGGGTAGAGAGGGTGAAGTACTGTATCGTAACCAATGACCCGTGAATTTCAAATTTGCATTTTGGTGAATTGCATGGTGATAATTTTATCAATGACAAAAACAATTTGTTCAAAAATTATATTCGCAAATGTTATAAAGTCAAGAGAATTTTAATATCCTTCAAATGTTTTTCTGAGTATATATATATATATATATATATATATATATATATATATATATATATATATATATATATATATATATATATATATATATATATATATATATATATATATATATATATATATATATTATAATTAAACTGTTTTTGTTTTGATACTGCACGGTACAATGGTAGTACACTGCATGGAAAAATGGTGGACTCTTGTTTTTCTTACTGGTAAAGATATATGTTACCCTTTTCTTATAATCGTATCCATTATCCCATGCACCACATTCGGATCTAATGATACTATATTATTCTCAAATAGTCTCATTGTCGGCAATTACTTTGTCACAAAATTTCATGTGACAATGCTGGGATAATCTACATGAACGCTATCACTGGAAAGTACAAATCATTTTTAGATCAAAATGGTGTCAAAAGATCCTGGACAAAACTTCTGGAATCAGGCACATGCACATGTGTCGATGTATTTGATTGCTAAACAGAGAAAGAGAAAAAAATATTCACTTATTAGAAGAAACAATCATCAAACAAAAACAACAACAACAACTGAGACTAAGCTTATGATGTAGTTAAAACCAAGATTCCATATTTATTATATTTTGATGGTTTTCCAAGGTATAGTGGGTATACCTATTAAGCTTCGTATTCAGATGGATTTTTCCCTCCATATTGATATAATAAGTATGGCATTGCTCATTTTGTACTTTAAGGGCTCACTGGTAGAAGTTTCTAAATTATGATGTTTTTTGTCCCTGAAGGCTGTTTTAATCTTAGCAAACGGTAAAGATCCTGATGAAATGAATCATAATACTGTATTTCATATGGGTCTTCATTGTTTGCCAAAGTATCCGTTTAAGCCCAGGCTACATGATAAAACAAGTTTCATGAAACATGTTTCATCAAAATTTTTGTTTCATAGAACTTGTAGGGCTACACGATGCATCTTGATCTATAAAACGTTTACTTTCCTTATCATAAATCTATAACATTTTCATTAGAATCGCCTCCTCAATGTGTACCCACAACATAGAATTTTTTCTTGGAATTTAGCCAGTGTCTTTTGGCAGTCATCATTCTTTGAATAGTCAGAATGGGTAATATCCCAGAGAGACTGTTCGGACATATAATGATAGATTAACGATCCACCTCATCTGTTGTACAGACATTATCCAACTTTGATTTTTATTCTTTATTTCCACCATACTTCTACAGAATAATGATTACAAACAATTACACATGTTCTATGACCCCATGCCTTGGATTTTCATTGGCCACATGTCAGTGAGTGACTAATATTTTGGAAAAAGTACCACAGAACAAGTTGTATCGAATAGGACATGTTCTATTCAAAATTATGCTTCATGAAACTCCAAAAAGTTCCATAGAACAATGTTGTACGGCGGGCTACACGATCAAACATGATACAACTTTTAAGTTTCATGGAACAAAGTTTCATCCTGTAGCATGGGATTTAGGAGTTTCCAGTATAAAAATGGTTATTACATGTAATAAACGATTAGTGACACCAATTACTGTATTCAATTTGGCATAACTCATAACAAGGGCTTCAAGACTGATTGGTTTCTGAAACACTCATACACAATTTTCATCACTCAGTGCCAGCCTAAAAGCGTTGTACATACATTTTCAGCATGCAAATGTAAACCACTGCTCAATTGGCATATATTAGTCAGGCAACAGTGGTTTAAGTAAAATAACACCTGCATCTACAAAGAAACTAATTGATACATTGACTGATATGAGGCGTATACATATGCAAGTATGCAGTAAACAATAGAAACCTGTTTTCGAAAAATAAAACGTTTTTATGCTCAGCTGAAAGCTAAGCTGAGTATGAAATTTATCATGCTCATAAATGTTGAATTTTTAGCATTTATTAGTAGGATAAATACAACATTTGAGAGTTTCTAAAACGAGAAAAATATTCATCTTTCACCATTCTAGTTTTTCTGGGCAGTTGAAATTTCACACTCAGTTTTGTCGAGCTTAAAAAAACTTTTATAACCCCAGGGCCTGTTTATAGTTTTGGGTAAATATTCTCTTCATGCAATTAAAGGGCACACTGTACAAAAGCAGTTCCCCCGCCAACATACATGGACCACCATTGGCCCGCCAGCGAAACGCCATTCAAATGGCGTTTCGCTGAAACGCCATTCAAATGGCGTTTCGCTGGCGAGCTGATGGTGGCCGGCCTTTAGATGTTTACTGGGTCAAATGTGAGACATGGATGTAATTAATTGCTATGCTTCGATACATTTGGAGAACATATGTTCGTCTTCATACATTTGATATCAGCAATGTAAATAAACCAACTCGACAACTTTTTTTAAACAAAGAGAAGAAACACATATCATATGTCGAATCGTTTACATCTGAGCCAAGAAAAACATAGGTTACTCGAGCCTCAGCTTAAACAACCTTCTGAAGTCTTTGGGGAGCTAGTAAACTTACCAAAACAATGAATTGTTTATCTGCCCCTCACTGGCCGGTTTGATGCCATATCTTATGAATATCTTCCGCCATTTACAAATTTTATGAGAAACAGATAAACTCTTACTCGAAGCTTCCATTATATGATCTCTACTTAACATATATCTATTTGTTTTTGTTACGAATTTACCTTTGCACAGTCCCCCGCCCCCAAAGGGCCAGGAAATTCCGCATCAAAACCGGAAAACAAACATCACGCCACAAGCAACAGAACTCCAACCTAGAAGGAGATCAAACAGCACCGACAACAACAACAACAACAACAACTAATACAAAAAAATAAAAATACCCAAACTATGATGAGAAGTTTGGTCATCATTAACCCTGTGTTACCTGGGCCCGAGGTTATAAAACTCTTTCCATGCTCAACTAAACTGAGCATGAAGTTCATCTTGCTCAGAAATATTAAAATGCCAACAATTATTGGCATTTTAATATTTATGAGCATGATGAATACAAGATCTGAGTGTCTGAAAGCAAGAAAGGTATTTATTTTAAGCATTTTAGATTTTATGCGCATTTGAAATTACATGCTCAGTTGAATTGAGCACGAAAAACGTTTTATCATGAACCTCGGGGCCTGATCTCATGATCGCCTTGGCAATTCAAGAAAATATCAGCCAACAGCTCTCTTTCTACACCCTCTAGTTTCAGTTAAAAAGAGCTAATCTGAAAATAAAACATAATATGGAAAATAAAGTTGAACCCTTTGTAAACCAGAAACCCCTAGACGAGTACCTAGTGTCTTTTAGTAGTTAGAAAACATCTCGCTGAGGAAGAGACGGCTGGTGGCTGTGCTTTAACTGTGTTCTTTCCTACTGTCGGGTTGCTGTTATCGTTCAGTTTCTCTTCCTCGCGGTGCCGTCGATTGGTCTGTGTTTTTTCTTGGTCATACTCACTTACATTTTTATGTTTAGGCTCGCGGTACGTTATATGTCTTGCGTTCACTTTCAATGCAAATCTTTATATACAATATGCCCTATATATCCCCTATGAACTTTCTCGTAGGGAGCAAATTTCTTATCAGCAATAAAACCCTTAATCACTTGTTGGTAGCAAGAAGTCTTACATATTTGAGGTGGTTGCTTATGTTTTTCTCATTGAAATGAAATAAATTCTCGAAAACTGTCTTTTAACTGCAAATAGTCACCGAAAAAGTGATACATGTTTATTTTAAGAGCCATGCATGATTTTTTTTCAGCTGAGGGTTGCTGTCATTTTTACAGAAACCTCAGTGATATAGAGCCGGACCCTATTTCTTTGAATTTTTAGTTAAACTCTGCGTTGAATGATACACTGTATAACCAAAAAATCAGCCAGTCATCTTGCCCGTCACAGAAGAATCAAATGGTTGCCTCTTTTATAATTCTTTATGATAATATCCTGGTGAAATATTGCTGAATTTTGGAAAACATAACTTTCAAGTGTTAGCTGACTGCCAGTTTGTCTTCATTGCTGACGATATCTTCATGCTACCAAGTCAATTTATGGGTTGCTTATTCACGCTTCGACTTTCGCATGGTTTATTTTATGCTATCAAACCTACCGTAATATTATTGCCTGGTGATTTGACTAAAGTATGTAATAAAATTCAAGTGCTCTCATCGGATAGTTTATGCTGTCTGCATCATAATAGTTTGTAAAAAGCTAATTGCGTCGTTAGCGTTTAAATGTTATATATTATTAACAACAGGCAATTATCCTTCGCTTAACTCTTACCCTGCTGGTGTCGTCTACTGACACTCGAAAAACGAGGATCAAGCCTCGGATGTATGTAAGGCGAAGTACTATGTATGAAAACGCTGCATTTTATGAGCCGCAGCTGGCAAAGGGGAAAAAAAGTACAGTAACTGTAGCATGTGGGTTCAGTCCTATTAAAATCCATTATTCTGATTACCCGAAACGAATAAGTGAAGTTTATGTTTTTTTTTCAATAAAATATCGCTATAGCGATATTTTATTGAACACACCTAAACTTCATTATTATAGCAATGGTTATTGTGGTTTGTTTCGCTGCAATCACACTTGTTATTTTGATGGCAAAGTTTCTGACCCCGAACGTCATGTACTCGTACATCATAGGTCAGATTCCACGGAATATTGGCGGAGGCAGGTGGGACAATATGGTTCGCTTTAACCCTTTGTATACTCATGGATTCTTCCTTATAGACTTACTGGTAGATAGCTTCGCATTTGCTTTTAAATTATGACTTTACGTATATGCAACAAGTACCATTTTCTCCTGGGTTTGCCCAAATATATTCCACATATATGATCCACCAATTTGCTCATTAACCCAAATTTCATATATGATCAAATGCAAAAGCCCAGGCCTAATCCATATTTGATCATAATTGTTGATTATATCGAAAGCTTAATCTAATATAACCAATGTCTGGCATTATAAAGCGCAAGAAAAATAGCAGAGCAATCGTAAAGTCATACAAATAATTTACCAGTTTGATTGCTGCTTGGCGCAAACCTTTAAGTCGGAGTTGTACTGCTGCAGATTATCCATTCCAAAGTGATAGACAGATCGATCGAACAATTTTATCAATCAAATAGTGTTCATGTGCCCCTGCAAGGGGCGGCCAAATATGGAATGGTGAATGGCATGGCTATATACACGAGAATAGATCCCTATGTGTTTTGCTTGCATGCATGAACTTAGTAAATTAAGCAAAATTTGCTCATAATCAAGACAATCGATTACCGTGTTTAAAGTATGTACCCAGTAAGTTGATCTCTGTACGTGCCTTAGTTTTTCACATGGCACAACTCACCTGCCAGAAAAAGTTTGACTGCAGAAACGCAATCCTGAGGTCTTCTGTAACATTCCTGGGCACGTCATACGGTCAAATTGTGGTAGCAGTTTTTCAGTAGGACACGAACTTTATACATACCCCTACGTCTTATAATGCTAAACATTTGATGTGCAAATCGAATTTTCAAATATTTTAGCTCCTTGACTGTTTGGTCTAGTTCGCGAGCAATGAAGGCTTTGTCAAAACTGTGCTAATGCTGAGTTTGATCGTTTCAGACAGCTGCACACTGATTATAGTCCACACTCTTTATGGATCGAATCAAAGGAATCCCGTCACTTACTAGCGATCAGTAGATCTTGTTTGCAAATGATAGCAGGGATGGCTGAAACTGCTTTCAGTCATGCGTGCTGTCAATTTTGCAATATAGATCTCCACACCAATGCAATTGATCATTATGTTCACAGTTGCTCATATCTTGATGCAGAGAGAGTCAGTTTATGGTACAGTATACTGCAACTAAATGATAACGTTTACGTTCATTTAATGAATCTAGAATGTGAATATGTTACACTAGTTCTTCTTGGTCTAGAACATGATGCAATAAGTCTGCTGCTCGGTGACCAGTCTCAAAGGTTTAGACATCTATGTATGTCTGGCCTACATAAAATATGGTCAAAAGTGAATAGATACACACGATAAATTAGGGCTTTATTACGTCGGTGAAATTAAGTCGACGCCAAATTGATCATGTCCAAATGCATGTGCTAGTTACAGCTATAGTGTTACAGTCGAAATGGTATGTCGTGCGTTACTTTCAGCACGTAATTGTCTTTCCCTGCACGTATACAGTCGTGTGTGTACATATTCACTTTGTATATACGTTTAAATTATTTGGTACTTTGGAAACGTTGTGATTATGCAGTTACTTCCTAAATGCGTAACTAATTGAACAATTTCGCATAGAGTATATGCAATTGTTCAAGTAAGTGCGCATTTGCAAATGGGTACTTGCGTGCACCTCCATTTCGCACGTGCACTCACTAGCATTCAGTTTTGAACATCATTTGTATGAGCTGCATAGACATGTTGTCTTTACTATATTCCACTGTACTCTTGAATTATATATGTTTTTGTTTTGTATTATCATGTACTCTTCTTATTGGAGGAAATAAAGAAATATTATTATTATTAGTATGTAAATATCGGGAAGAAAAAATAGTTTTATCTTGTAAACTGATTATGACTGTTGCAAAAAAGGCTAATATGAGTTACTCAAAAAACCTATAAGAGTTGCCCATACTCTCATATGCTTATTATATATACTATGGTGTCCATCCCTCGAATTGAAACATATACAATTTTCTCAGCTCGAAGTCATATCCTATTTTAGGATAGTGTCCTGCAAATAGACATTTTTCAGTTACACCTTACATTACGATTTGTCCGTCAATTGGACACTATTTAAGAGGGGCGATGTCAGCAGTAACTGGAATCTATCTTTTTCGTCCGCTACTAAATATTATATTTTTTGTCCTGAGATCTTTTCTTACCTTAACAAACAGTGCATACCATGATGAAATGCCGCATGATGGCATTTCAGCAGTTTACAAGTGTAAAAAACATGTACCAAAACTATATAGTTCACAATTGAAATGCAGCCGATATCTTTTTGAAAGTTATTGCTTGTTCCATACATGTATGCATTCACTGGTTGTAACTTGCGAGTAGGTAAATTCGATGTTTTTGCGTCCAATATAATTATTTTTTGGCGTCAATATTTCACCAAGCTCAGGTTAATGAGCAGTGGAAATGCATAAGTCTTTCGCAACTTGTGCAAGCCAATATAGCTGGACCACAGTAATTGAAAATCCTTCGAATGTAAAGGAGGTATGGAGCAGACATGGAATTCAAGTATTAACGTCCATATCTTGTTATGATGATTCATGTACCAAACTACTAGGGAATTTGGGTTTCCTCTTGACCCTTAAGAGGACTTGAATAAATGCACTAGTCATTTCTAACAAGAGAACAGTGGGGACTTTGACTTGGCAGTTTTCGAGACAGTCTGTCATGTTTTACTTTATACTGCCATATTTGCCTTTGTATATCAATTGCCCCACATAAGGGGACAATGCAAAAAGTTAAAACATGGTTCATTTGCCTGGCTATATCCCCGCCATGTCAGAGGATAGTGTGCATGGTTAAAACCGACTGGTACATTATACTAATTGGCAGAGAGCTCACTTGCAGCAGAAAGCTGATGCTTGAGATATAAGGATCAGGCGCGTTCCAAGGGCATTTTATAGAGTTCACACTCTGGATAGTCCCCCTTTATGAAGCCAGGGGTTTGGCCCTTTTGCGGAAAAAGGTTTAAGAGAATTTCACATGGCTAAATGAGCTATGAAGACACGCAGCATAAACACAATAAACTGGATTTTTCTTCCAAAAATCAAATTGAATGGCTAAAACCCTATACTTGCATTATCAAGTTGTAGGCTCGTGCATATTTTCGTACACTTAAGTACGCCCCTGAGTATGCAAAAAGCTTTCGCCAGACTTTCAGACAAAAATATAGTTTCCTATGTTTCAGAATCTAAGAAACCATGATGCATACTGGGAAATTGCTAATGTTAAGTTAAATCAGTGGCAGATCCAGATGGGGTTTGCTCGAACCCCCCCCCCCCCCTCTAGTTTTTAAATATCCTATGAAATAATTTGCTCTCAGTGAGGCCAAATCATTTCATTTTCATGGGATATTTAAGAAAAATGAGATAAAATCAGAAAAGCAAACCCTGCACCTTTATACATATTAACCCTTTCAGAAATCCTGGATCCGCCCCTGTAAATACACCAAAAGTCAATATAGTCTAAATCAGTTGTTTCTAGTAATTCAAGTGTCATCATCCTGCATCCTATCATATCAAGCTCCTTATCTTCAACATACTGAAGGAGTTCACCAATCTATTATATTTATTATCAATCAATATTTCCCACCTTCGAAATGATAAAACTGTTTAAGTCAATATACGCTTAGTTGACCACTCTTAGAAATTCAGAAGGAGTAAAATACTAAAAGACAATAAGTATAACTTTTTACCTCATGTTATTAATTTGGTGAAGTGGGTTGGGTAGGCACCACAAATTTTTATGACCAGCTTGTCTAAGCGGTTTAACAGTACTTTGTGCACATACCTACGCTAGAAACTGACAACAACCCTTCTTGTGCCAGCAGTTTTCAGTTCCGATCAATTAAAATTCCCTTGGAGTAGAGCTGTAACGAGGCCTTGATTTAATGTAGCTCAATGCAAGGGTAGAGGTTGTGCCTTCTGGCAAACTATTGCTACCATGTTGCTGCATATACCATATGTATCCTGGGTAAGGTGTGGTACTTGACTGTATTGATTCCTGATCTTTGCACTCTCACTTACTTTGATTATCAGAGTTGTTTTGTCTGTGGTGCGTGGCGGCCCTAAAAAGTCTCCCCACACTTTAATTTAATGCTCTTATTATTCCAATCCTCAGGATTGTGTGCACAATCTCCTTCCACTATTCCTGTTCCTGGATATCCTCTATGTCTTGTATCCTGGGTCACGTGTGGTACTTGATTGTATCGATTCCTGATCTTGGCATCCTTACTTACTTTGATTATCAGAGTTGTTTTTGTCTGCACTGTGTGGCGGCCCTAAAAGTCTCCCTGCACTTTCATTTCATGCTCTTTTTATTCCAATCCTCAGGATTGTGTGTACAATCTCCGTCCATTATTCCTGTTCCTGGATATCCTCTATGTCATGTATCCTAGGTCAGGTGTGGTACTTGATTGTATTGATTCCTGATCTTTGCACCCTTACTTAATTTGGCCAACACCCTACCCCTAAGTCCACCCAAAGGGTTTGACCCAGGCCTACAAACTAAAATTTCACTTGATATGTTTCAATATCTATTGCACCTCTGCCTGCATACTAAAAACAGGTAAAAAATAATTACAATCTGACTTAGTTATTGTGAAATTATTTCATGATCAAATTCCCCAAAAGTATGGGGCCAGGTCAGGAGCGAGCTCATAGCCCCTGGATTATAGATCTGCAGTCAGACTCAATAGTTTGAATATAATTTCGGTTTCTAGTGCAGAAGTGGAGGTTGAAATCTTTCTCTCTAACAGAGTCAAACCGTTGCATGAGTTGCAGTCTGTTCTGGATTCATTATGTTTACTTCCATCATAAAAGTAGTCCAGAGTCCATTTTAATATAATCAGCAGACATAAAAAGCATGCAACATTTTCACAACTACAATACATCAGCACTTTAAAAGAAAATATTAGTTTGCTAGATGACTTTTAAAGAACTTCGTATGATTTCCTAACAAGAAATTAACAGAGTCGCAAGTTACACCTAATGAAGTTGTTAAACGTTTCGGAATTACACTGCTGAGATCGCCCCTCTTAAATAACGTGAGTCTAAGGTGTGCTACATCTTACAAATCCTAAGGTCCGCGGTAACTGAAAAATGTCTATTAGGGAGTTATCAACACACGTTTCCGAACCACGCCCAGAATGTCACTCAAAAGTCACCTGATAGTGTATTAGTTACCAATCTAACTTGGTACCTGACACAGTCCCACAAACAAAGAGAAGAGTAAAAGTAGGTGTGGTTTTCGGAATGGTGAATTTGCTAACATAAACGTCATATTTAGCAAGCAAATATGAGCCGCGACATGAGATTTCCAACAATGTGGCATGTTGATAAGTGAATACTCAGACGAGCATGTGCAGTCTCCTTTTAAGCTTAGAAACTCCAAATCATGTTCGGTCAGTAGCTCAAGAGTCATAGAATATTCATGCGACAAGCAAAGGCTCTGATCAGACTGCGCGTATGCAACACGGCCTAGCACTACACCAGACACCGACGCTACCAACTGCGCCACTGAGACATCCCAAAAAAAGGGATGTTCAGGAAGCGCTGATATTGACGACGACTGATGCAGTACACCTCGTATATTGGTTCTTTTTCAATGGATGGCATCTATTTCGTTCGTAAGTGAAGCCTGATGGATCCAAGGATACAAGTGAAATTAGATATACATATACATGTTCTTATATATACGGAGGGATATAGTGAATCAACTGAGCCGATAGATGCTGTAAAATATTTTGCCAGTAGCGAGATTCGAACCCACGACGTCGGCAACACCGCCTAGCACTACACCAGACACCGACGCTACCAACTTGTCCACTGAGACATCCCCAAAAAAGGATGTTCAGGGAGCGCTGATATTTACGACGACTGGTGCAGTACACGTCGTATATTGGTTCTTTTTTTTTTTCAATGGATGGCAACTATTTCGTTCGCAAAGGAAAGCCTGATGGATCCAAGGATACAAGTGAAATTAGATAAATATCAGAAGTGCGGAAATATAATTTCACAAACATCATTGCTTTCGAGCTACACAGGATCAGAAACTGATGCAGATCAGCGCTTCCTGAACATCCTTTTTTGGGGAAGTTTCAGTGGCGCAGTTGGCCGTATATATATATATATATATATATATATATATATATATATATATATATATATATATATATATATATATATATATATATATATATATATATATATATATATATATATATATATATATATATATATATATATATATATATATATATATATATATATATATATATATATATATATTTCCGACAACCAATGCGAAACTAATATGGTCCATTCCAACATAAGCAGTAAAGGGGAAAATTGGAGCTTTAAATTCGACATGAACGGTTATCAAGATACCGACCAAATTAACTTGTGTTTCCTCCAAAAGTATAAATTGCGAAAAGCAACGGTTGCCTCAAATGCAATTCAAGGCATACAAACTACCATAACATAACCTGAATCAATGATAACACTATGCTACATACATTTGCTGCCCGCCCAACCAAAGCATTTTTAGGTTCCATCAGAATGATGAAAATAGAACCAAGCACGCCTTTGCCTACGAATGCAGTATTTTGTCAAAATATTTATTTTGCATATTTCTTTAAAAAGGGTTAACGTCTGTACATACCAGAAAACAGGATTTTATTGCTGATTTTAGCTACATAATTATTTTAATGTAAGCATCGACGATAAATAACGTATATTTTATCATATTTCATCACATGGCTATAAGATAGATGTGTTCTGTCATAAATGATGAGAGAAAACAAGGCGGGAAATACCAACAGACCTATAAGCCACAACGGAGAAACACCAAAAATAAACCATGATCAGAAGATGGTCATGTAGTGATCTGATAGTCACGCGTATTCAACTTAAGTCATCCTTTTTGTTGGACATAAGCAAACAGTGCAGACCCTGATAAGACACAGCATCGGGTGCATTAAGATGCTTAACATCGCTGCATTTTTGCGCACCTAAACAAGCAGCCACCACAGAAAATTGCATTGTAACCAATTCCTGTAAGACTCACTAGTTTGAGTCATTGTCAGATTTCTTGAGCAGGTCCAGATTTGTGCCGAACACCATGATCATCGTCTTTCACCCCTGACTTCCGTGTCCAAACCTTCACCAAATCATCTCCCATGTACTCGGCCATGGTCATCAGATTATCTGCGCTTTTCAGCTTCCATGAATAATACATAGAGAACTATCATCATAATGAAACCTCTAGCAGTATGATAAAGTTAGGTGGACGGAGTAAAGATCCCTGATAAACGCCTATTTATACACCAAACTCCTCGCTGCAGCCTTCTACAGTCCTTAATCTGCCTCTAACGTCCTTGCATGTGACACCAACCACTCACTTATTCCCAGCTTGAACATTGCCTACCAGATGTCAACTCTTGGTACTCTGCTGAACGCTTTCTCCTTGTCCACAAAGGCAACGCATAAGTGCTTGTTTTCAGCCAGGTACGCCATATGTACATGTATCTGTCTTAGAATGACAAGTACAGTAAAACCTGTGTAAAACGGCCACTCTCAAAAAGTGCAAATTAGGTTTTAAGACCAATTATCGCTTAATGCAGGTCAAAAGTATTGCAGAATGCTCCAGCATTCTGCAATACCTTCGACCTTCATTAAGCTACCATTTGTCATTAAGATCTCTGTTTTGTCTATTTTTGAGTGGCCGTAGTGTCACGACATGGAATAAAAGTAAAAAGGAAGACAAACTCTACCACATCGATCCCAACTTTCTTCCTGATCAGACACTCCATCACCTTAATCACTTGCTCATTGCCAACTTCCAAGCCCCTGTAATGTCTTTTGTTCAGCATATCCCTTTGTCCTAGTACAAGCTGGCAATGCAGTGATCCTCTTGGCCCAAAATGATGATGTGCCCTAAAATTGGCCAAAGGCCCATTTCCTATTAAAATATGGATAAACAACATTTTATGGGACCTTTTGAAATTCTTATTGGTCCTTTGTAAGTATTTGATAGACACGCGAATCCTTAATATTCATTTTAGAGAATAAAGCATAATTAAAGAGACTAAGTCTGCAACTTTGAACATTTTTCGAAAATTTTTATTTTGTTTTTAATTCATTTGTAAAAGTAGAATTAAGTTATGTTTTCACAATAAATCTGTTCACTATAGCTGAAAACTGCACGGAAAAGTGAATTATCCTATAAAACAGGTGTGTTTTTCTCTTGTTGGTAATTATTTGCGTCGGCCTCCAATAATTATAGACAGTTAATTTTAACATAAATGTTCTTGTTTTGATCCTGATAATTCATTAAGATTTACGAAATAGGTAAAATGAATACCTGAATTTTAGTTATTTTACTGTGTTCTTGAAAAATAGAAACATACGTTGTAAAAGTAAAAGATCAAAAGTTACAGACTATGCAGCTTTAACAATTGGAATAGCTTATATGTGGGCCCAACCCTAAAATAATGTCCCATTTTAGTTTTCTTCCAAAATGGATCTGACCCATCCAATGACTTACACTTCAATGTAGCTCTCCTGCTAGTCGGTAGGCATGCGGCCCACAGAGATGATGGTCTCACTAGGGTCACACATCCCTGCTGCCCCAGCTTCCCCTACAAGCTAAAACTATAAATACACTGCATTCCTCATCACTACACTATTTCAATACAAGATTTACTCGGATTCAGCATAGTAATAGTTAATAGTATTGCATGAGAAAATGACCAGTTTTTCATGTTGATTTCCTGGCATGACTATAACGAAGGAATTTTTTCAATTCATAAGGATCTGAAAGGTTTTCTGTTTTCGAAAGGTATTTGCTCGGGTTCAACATGGCAATGTTGATAAAGGACAATGTGGCAATGGGCTTCAAATGAACTTTTAGATCAACCTACTGGAAAACCCTCAACATTATTTCGTAGTTAGAATGGTTCGAAACTACTTAGCGTCCATTTGTTTAGCTGGACAAACCTCACTTGTTTTTAACATATTGTTTGAACATATTCTTTAAAACTCCTTGCATATGAGTCTGCAAAGTTCAGGCCTGACAAAACGTCGGACCTGATCTGGAACCTCTAATGGCATGCCTTTTCTAAAGTGATTTTAAAGCAAAGCTGCAGGCGACAACAACATGCAAAATTATCGAGCATGCAAAAAGTTAAGCTCTAATCAGTCATATCTGTCGTCTTGCAATGCCTTTATTACTTAATAAATACTAGCAGGAATCCCAGATAGCATTTCAGAGATTTCAAGAAATGCAAAAACGCGACATGATGTTATCATTTATTCTACACCTAGTCATCCTAGGAGTTCTGAGAATTCGCATCTGTCAGTGCATTAATTATTTACAATGAAGCAACATGTGTGTTTTCATTCAGGGATTTCTTCATTGACTAGGTGCTTCAACAAGAGAATTGTTCAGGCAAATGTTACAGGCAAATGTATGGATTATCTAGTTCAGATCGGTCCCATTCAACTCCATGTTAGCGACTGTCACACTGTGCCGAGTTTGAAAGACAGCAAGGATCAGGAATCGATACAATCAAGTACCACACCTGTCCCAGGATACCAAATGGGAAAGTAACAAAATCACAATAAACATTACAAACAAGAGCCAAGAGGTCAGCCCTTTCCCATGCATCAATGCATGACAAACACGAGACATAACACAAATGATCCGCAAAAGAAGTATCGCCTTGGAAGGGCCTGTAAAATATTTTACTAGAGGGCTTAAACCGGTTTCACGGCGCGCCAACCTCACCCTTAGTTCAGATGTGAATCAAGACACATAGATGTTTGGTTTGTATGAAAGACCCCTAACTTATCCATGCATCATCTCCTAGAACATATAAATTAAGATATAAAAAGGAGATAAAGCAAAGATAAGGACTCAACAGTACATAAAACTGAATACCTTTGTATTCGGGAAACCCCTAAACGAGTACGTATGCAAACAATGAAGACACAGATGAAATGCAGCATAATGCTGCATTTCATCAGGGTCTACACTGTTTGTAAGGGTTAAAAAGATCTTCAGACAAAAGAATACATTTTTTAAATTATAACCTGACACCCCTAGATATATACAATGGACTATCCCAAGTTTATTGTATCGAACCAGAAGGAAGAATCTATTAGTATACAAAGGGTTAAGGGAACAGCAACATTGAAAACAAGTAATCTGGATCATGCAATTTGCTGCAAACTAAATTAAAATCGATGTTTAATAACAAAGTTATAGCAATCTGAAATTCAAAATTCTGACGTCTTATAACCATTTCGTGTAAAATTTGAAAAACCAATACAATCCCCGATTTAATTGCAAACTGTCCAGTTGTTTTTCAAAATCAACTTTTTTCAACAGAATAATCGATAAAAGCACAAGCTTAAAATGAATAGCAGGAAACTAGTTATTCTGTCTATGCATACTTAATTAGGGCTGTGTGCCGTCAGCCAACCTAAAAATGGCTGCCCTCCATAGATTTTTCTATTCTCTCCTATACAATCATCTGTAACTTTCTAAATTTTTATTCGATTTTGATCCGTCTGTCTGTCTATTTATCTATCTATCTATCTATCTATCTATCTATCTATCTATCTATCTATCTATCTATCTATCTATCTATCTATATTTGAGTTTGACAAAATGCCCGCTTTTGCGCATAATGTGCCTTTGAAACTATCATACTGTCAAACTATCATCAGTGAAAACATATTGTCTACTGCGTCGATTGTAAGTAATTAAGTAAGTAGTGGCAAGTGCATACATATTATACTCAGCAAAACAATTGAAGGATATTAAGATGCAATGTTATTTCTAACATTCAATACACTTACAAAAAAAACTAAATATACATGCGGTTTATAGATCAAGATATCTGCAATCAACATTGACGTTTTGATTAAGCAACGCTTCAATAGTTAAAATACAGTGCAGTTCCAAATGGTTTAACCCTCTATACTGAAAAATCTCAAAACTTAAAAAAAATATTAAAGTAAGTAAGGGTGCAAAGATCAGGAATCGATACAATCAAGCACCACACCGGACCAAAGATACCAAGGGGAAAGTGACAAACTCACAGTTAGACACCACAAACGAGAGCCAAGAGGTCAGCCCTTTCCAAGCAGGTGACCACAAGGCACATATAAACAGACGCGCACAAAGGCATAGCAAATATAAGACAGAAAAAACATTAAAGATCCACAAAAGAAGTACCGCCTTGGAACGGTCAGTGAAATATTTTACTGGAGGGATTAAAACCCACATTTGTCGTTTGTATACTATTCCATAGTGATTGGTCCAAAAATCATTGCTAACTTATGACACCTAATTTTGTAGTCGCTGTCAATGTTTTACTGCACATCTGTTGTCATATTGGATCGGGTATGCCATATCTTTTCAGCAAGAAATATAAATGCGAATTGTATTGCTTCTGAACTTTCGGTAAAGGGGGTTGATGCATTCGGCGTGGTACTGTATCGTAACCAATGACCCGTAAATTTCACTTTGCATTTTGTTGAATTTCAGATTGTTAGTTCAATTAAATACAAAAATACTCTGTTTGAATTTTTTCTCAAGTGCATATAGTAAAAAGAATTTTAATTTCCTTCAATTGTTTTTCTGAGTATATAATGCATTATATATATATAGGCGTTACAACTAAAACTTCTCGTGGACTATTTTAAGATTCGCCAACATAATTTTTGATAAGCCAGCACATGACAAAATGGTACATCTGCGTGAAGTCGCTGATTTGCCATATATACATAATTATACTAAACGTCAGTGAAAAGTTACCAGTAAATCACATACACTCAACTTAGGACAATATTTAGTACATCCTGTACGAAGAACTGCGGATACTTCAACACTAAATTTTATGGCATAGGATGCCATGCATCACCACTATGGAAAACGGTATCTATCACACCCGAATGCATTATAATCATTCCTTGAGGGACCTTGTAGTTTCCATTGCATTGTATAGGAAAAGGCAAAGATTTGGTGCTTCCTTTAAGTTTGATCCTCATTTTTCGCGCGTTTAATGGGATAACCTAAACCATTTTGGTGGCGTTTTCAATAAAAATGTCTAGGGCATGTCCTGGCATGTTGTCTTCTGAAAATGATGATTTCAAATTCTTAAAAACTGCAGAAAACATAAAATGCACGTGCATCACGGGCACCATAGTTCCAGAGGTCGTGTAACTGTTTTATCTCTCCAAATCAGCTTGTCGTTGACCAGAAACATGAACGTAACAGTAGCCAAAGAGTTGCATTATATACAGTGAGCCACTTTAGTTACGCACCACTTGTAAAATGTAAAATTACTCGGAAAAGAAATATGATATTTTTATTCTGAGACTACCAACGTAAAGCGCATCTATATTTGCATTAGCCATTGAAATTTCATTGTGATCAGATCAGAAACGATTGAGAAAATGGATCTTTAAGTGCACTACCCTCATATCACCATTTCACATTGCTTTATCTCGAATGAAACTCAGATCACATTGCACTTTTTTCAGGGTGCGAATTTCTGCTATGCCAGAGATATGAGCCGATTTATTCTTGACAATATCTAAGACTGGAATGTGTTTGTTAACTTCATCATTTTTTTAATGTTTTACTGTTTTGGTTCCCAGCTGGCCAAGGTTTAAAAAAGGTTGGTTTTAGTCCTTTTTTAAAGCTAGTTAAAATTTCGTATGATTCTGAGTAAACTAGTTATCAAAACACTTCTTTTATAATTTCATTTTAAAAAACCATATATCCGCCGTTTATTTTCGTAAAAAAAATAATGGATTTATTGGCGTCATGGTGTTGACGTTAGTGATGACGTCACTACTACCAATGCTATAAGACGTGTCAATGATAAGATGTTTTAGTGTTTTGATACTCTATGTTAACAAGTGACTCATAATAAAACATTTTGCGAAGAAAAACCTGTTTGATTATTGTAACTGACGTTAATATGACGTCAAATCGAGCATTTCTTAAAAAAATAACGGTTTTACTAAATTCAACGACCGAAAAAGGGGGTTTTACTTGAATAAAATAATTGTTGTTGGTGTTTTTCTGTCACAACGATCCCCATGGATATTGCCTAGCTCAAAACATAAATAGAAAATAAAGTCGTTCAGGTTAGTTTAAGCTTTATTTTATCTCTATAAAAATACAAGTGGTACAATAATTGCATAGAACAATGAAAAGGATCTGTACGGAAGCTTTAAAGCTTATAGAGTTCATTTCCTTATAATACATGCAGCTACATAGTTGATACAACATGGCATAATAGGTCACTTTATAAATATTGGTATATGTCTAGGAATAAGTTTAAACAATAAAGTTGTCTATACTTAGAAGAGAGAGAGAGAGAGAGAGAGAGAGAGAGAGAGAGAGAGAGAGAGAGAGAGAGAGAGGGGGGGGGGAGAGAGAGAGATAGCCTTGGTCGCTAGCACTTGTCAAACTTGTAGCAATTATTTTAGGATGGCGTCAGCTAAGCGGAGAGCTGCTGGTTAGCATCGTTTGTCAGTATATTACAGGAAACGTTTTGTAGCTAGTATATATAGTTGTTCGTGTTTCGAAATGATATTGTTAACCGTGCATGGCTGATTGGGATCTCCTCTGAGAAGTAAAGATACGGATAAGTCGTGTGGGAGATTTAATAAGTATTGTTGCCTCTGTGCTGTGTATCTAGGACATGAGAAAAAGAAGTGTGAAGTTGTTTCGATGCTGCCACATGAACAGAGCTGATTGTCAGTTAGATTCTTTGTAAACAGATGTGAATTTAACGAGCTACATTCTAGCCTTATGCGATTATGTAATATTTGTGCAATTCGTGATACATGCAAAGTATCAAAGTATTTAGGAACAAGAACTTGGTTGTTTCTTAAAGTGTATTTAAAGCTGTTGAGGGAGGAAGCGTTCCGAGTATCTGGACTTAGCACATTCCAGTCTCTTAAAGCTGTTGGTAAGAATGAGTTATAGTAAGTAGCAGTACGTGTGACTGGAATGGCAAAATCTTCTGAGTTGCGTAGATGATATCTCGAGAACTGCTGCACCCTTGGTGGTAAGAGTTGCATAAGGTAGTTTGGTGCTAAGTTGTTTATTATTTTGTATAGGAGGAAGAGTTTATGTTTGTGTCGGCGCTTTTCTAGAGTTTCACAACTTAAATCATCATATAGCTTTTGGAGGCTGCATACTTTCGTGCCACCTGTTGTAATTCTAAGAGCTTCAACTCGGATTTTTTCAATGGTACGCTTATTTTCGTTTGAACAGCTATCCCACACTACACCCCCATATTCTAAAAGAGGTCGAATAAAAGTGGTGTACATTTTGAACAATGAACCTCTATCTAAAAGAAATTTATACCGCCTGAGAGACCCAATTCTTTTCCAAGCTTTTGTAGATATTTCTGAAATATGATTTGTCCAAGTTACTGACCGTTCCAAGGCGGTATTTCTTTTGTGGATCTTTTATGTTTTTGTTCTGTCTTGTGTTTGCTTTGTCTTTGTGCGCGTCTGTTTATATGTGCTTTGTGGTCACCTGCAGGGAAAGGGCTGACCTCTTGGCTCTCGTTTGTGGTGTCTACTCAGTCCTTTCCAAAGCCCCTACTTTTATCAATAATCTCTGAGAGTGCCTAACAGTTCACCAAATTAGCGCATCTAATCAATTTGTCATGCTTGCTGAAGACCACAGTTGTTTCCAGGAGATATTGTCGAAATGGGCAGTTTATGGCCACTTATCCAATATGGGTAATGTCATGAGAAAAGGTGTGAACAAAAAAAAAGCTCAGACCAACCTGCACATCCATACAGTATGATCATACCTTGAAAATTCTATTATGGAAAGTTTCAGCTAATTTAAAAACTTGCTACACACAAAATTTCAGCAATTTAGCTATTCTCTGAAGCTGAGCAGGCTGGCCTGCCTGGTTGAATACAGCTTTTCTCGTGCCAAGGCTCATCATGATGCCCATTTAGTGGTGTTTTAGATGAAGTCTCTTCTCACTGACTGTACACTGAATAGTCCAGATACCTAATCTGATACTCTGGTTAGGCTACAAATGCTCTGACTGACCAGAGTCTTCACTTGGCACTTAGAATAATACAAGTACGGTTCAAATCATCCAGTGTTTTGCAAGTGGAACTTTTGTCTTGCACTGTCAAATGTGCAAATCGTTTGGACCCTGATCAGGTCCAAGAAAACGCTGGGACCTAACCAGACTCAATCAATTTATTCATTTTTTAAAAATTTGGGCCAGTGGTTCAGGAAATGGTGTGGTTTAAGACATTTCTAATCTATTTAAAGCTGAGCGAAACCGTTTGTGCAATTTTGGCATAAGCCATTTTGGGGAACAATTTTACGAATTATTTTTAAATTGGGGCCAGTGGTTCAGAAGGATATATCATTAAAATATTTTTTTTTCTAATCTAGAGCTTTGGAAGCCCTTTTGTTAAGCGGAGCGGAACCATTAGTGCAATCCTGGTAAATGGCATTATGAGGAACAATTCTGTGAAATTATTTTGAATTTGTATAAGTGGTTCAGGAGATGTCGTTTAAAGACATTTGCTTCTAGAGCTCTGAGCCTCTGGCAGTCCCTTTGTTTAGAGGAGCAGAATCATTTGTGCAATTTTGGAAAGAAGCATCATGAGGAAGAATTCTGTGAAATTATTTTGCACTTACACCAGTAGTTCAGGAGGAGATGTCATATATAAGATTTCTTATCTAGAGCTCTGGCTGTCCTGTTCCGTAAAGCGGAACTATTAACGCAATTTTGAAAGAGGGCATCATTGGGAACATCCATGTGAAATTATGTTAAATTTGGACCTGTGGTTCAGGTGGAAGATGTCGTTTCAAGAAAACGTTTACGGACGCACGCTGCACGACGGACGAAGATTCAGCTCAGGTGAGCTAAAAAGAAGGAAAAAAAAAACAGTCCACAAAGGTTATCAGTTGCCCTTAGCAGAATAAGAGAGAGTCAATTAGATACCTGTATGCTATGCAAATCTAAAATAGCAAGTTTCACACTTTGCTTACAGGGTAATATTTCATACAATTTTGTCGTCTGCTGATATTTCTAATCATTTTTTTTAAAAATCTTTCGGAATTTCCATCTGAATGGCAAACAATTTGGAACCAGATCAGCCTGACACAGTAAATGAGAGTGTATGGCTATATTTGCTACTTGAATATGTGCTTAGTACCAAAATATCATTGCGGAATAGAGCATATGCCATTTTCATAAACAAATATATATAAGTAGCCCAATTGTATGTTAGGTCTTTGCTAACTGGGTAATTTTTTATGCTATTTTGTCGTCTGTTGATAATTTAAATCAACTTTTTTAAAAAGGAGTCTTTCAAGAATACCATCTGAGTGTCTTCCAGTTTGGATCCAAATCTGTTTGCAAATGTTATCTGCAGATGATATATATGGGAGTTTATCAGAAGTATATGACAAGAATAAGAAAAATAAGGTCTAGCTTTGATTTCTCCCATATTCTTCATTTCTTAAAAAAATCAAACAACCAATCTAAAAACAAACTAAGCCATATAAGTGTATATCTGAGTAATGAATTGCACATTGAAAGTGTTTTGAATTCACTCTAAGACTAATTTAACAGGTAAAAGAATATTTAATCTGGGACCAGAGAGATCTTTACCTGCTAGAAAGACTAATGGCTATTTTATGGCCCTTGTTTAGCTGCGCTTGACCAGTAGAGTAATTGAAATCATGTTTATGATGATAAGTCTAACTGTATCTAAATCCTCAGCAGTGAGGAAAATTCAGGGGCTTTGGGTCAGCTTGTACTGTGAGTTTGTCACTTTCCCATTGGTATCCTGGGTCAGGTGTGGTACTTGATTGTATCGATTCCTGATCTTTGCACCCTTACTTACTTTTACTTTCTGTAGGTTTAAATCCCAATTGGAACTCAGAAATGATTGTGTTTTCCTCTAGGTATTCAGAAATGTATTTATGCACACAGCGCTCCATTATTTTACCTTCATAATTCAGTAAGGAAATGGGCCTATAGTTATTGGGTTTACAAGGATTATCTTTTTTTGAAAATAGGACACACATTTGCTTTTTTCCATGAGGCAGGGTATGTCTTAGTGGTTAAAGAGAGATTATACAGATCAGAGAGAGGAGTAGCTAGTTCATTTGATGCTTCTTAAAACAGTTTTGGGCCAATAAGATTTGGACCTGGTGCTTTGTTTGGCTTAAGTTGCTTGATTGCTTGTTTGACGTCATCTGGCGATATATGGATATTTTCTAACATTGGGTAGTTAGGAAGCTCAAAGTCGGCAGGTGAAGAGTGTCTATCCGCTAGGTCAGATTGGCTAGCAAAGTAATGATTAAGAATTTCTGCTTTATCATTATCAGTTTCTACAATTCCTGTCGTTGTTTCTAAGAATGGGATTGATGAGAACGTAAAAGATTAGATGAGATCTTGTGCCATTATTTGGAATTGATATCGTTTCTTCTGAGATCTGTTGCAATTTTTTCGATGTATTCTTGCTTTGCTTTGCGTATGGATCTTGTAACTGAGTTGCGTTTTGTTCTGAATTGTGCCCAAATATGCTCATTATTTGATTTTTTTGCTCGCTTAAAAAGTCGTTTTCTCTGTCTTATTTGTCTCTTAATGTTTGAATTGATCCATGGTGGTTCGTTTGGTCTCACTGTTATTTCTTTATATGGAATGGATTTTTTTGCTGCTTCAATGATTATGCTGGAGACTTTGTCTGCAATTTTGTCTACACTATTTGTTGCTGATATAAAGCTCCAATCATTTTCACTTAGAAGCCTAGTCACCCTTATCGTAGAGCCAAATATGTCTTTCAAATGGTTTTTGGATTGGTTCAGGTTGCACGTGCATTTTTGTCAAAATTGGAAAATTGCCTTTGACGTAGCAGAATGAATCGCATGAGTGTTTTCCAATATTTTTTTAGATGTCATCAAATAGATAAAATGTCAATAAATAAATTATCATAGCGAATGTTCAATTCCAGCATTTTTGTCAAAAAATGTGGGCCCTGAAAAAGTGGTGTGTAACTAAAGTGGCTCACTGTATTTTCCGAAATATCGAAGCTTTGATACTGGCAACTTTTCATTGACGCTGAGTATAGCTATCTAATGAGACTGGATACCCAAATTTTGGCCATGGACTCGATATGTGTGTCTACTGTGTCCGTACAAGCAGTGAAAGCTCTGGCGAGTCTGCGCATATGTTTAGACTCGCCGACTGGAGCCTTCACTGCTTGGATTATGCGATAAGAACCAACCATCTCATAACCTGGCTCGCATGGTTTATCGATCAGAGATTTGAGCATTGACAAGTATATGAATATGAGTATGTTCCATATAATTATGTAGACTTTAACAGAGGTACTCAATTCTTTGGCGTTCTGGTTGAGAGGCAATGCTGACAAATTTCAGGATTGGGGATTAAGCCTAACTGGAGTAGATTTCTTCATTGGATGATAATGAACTAAACATACGAGCAGAACAAAACAAAGAGTACAATACGGTTATTAAGAATGGAGCATAAATGAGTCAGAGCGATGTACTACTTGTACGATTCCTATGTTTCAAGTTTCATATGAGCCAGATCAGGACAGACCTACGGAGGCCTGGATGTGACTTCCATACTTTACACTTTGTAGTTCCTACTTCCTACTTCACCGTGCTGCTTCTGATAACCAATGGAAAGTGCAACAATTTCCACGCCCCAGCGCCGGCTTAAACGGTACCCCGCCCTCCGTCAGAATCTAATATTCCTGAAGGACCAGAATATGGAAAAATACCAACACTATACCGATGCACGGGAAGAAGTTTTACCAACTCCACACAGAAACAACGACAGCTGTACTGTTGCGACCTCTAAATAATCTTTAAAAAACGGATACTTCAGAAATAAAGAGAACCTTCAATATTAGAAAGCAGCAGACCCGGCCTCTTTGAGTGCGTTCATGAGACCAAATGGAAATTGCAACAATTCCCACGCCCTCAGCTCCCCCAATATTCATGAAGGACCAGAATAAGACAAAAACTATCAACACTATATCGATACATTACCAGCTCTACACAGAAACAACGATGATCTAAATGGCTTGGCTGTTTCCAAAATATCTCTTCCTCATGAAGCCATATGATTGTGAAAAATTCCTGACCATATTGCTCAAGCTGATATGAGCACTTTCCATGCGTTTGCTCATATATCATTCGTAAGCCATCCTTTCTTTCTCGTTTTACTGGCTCGATCGAACCCGATCATTACGCCGGGGAGTGCTAATTTTGAAATGTCGAAGAAAAAATCTTTTGGCTGTGTTTTTGACTAAATGAGGAGTAATTGATTTATTCTCTATGGTCTCCTAACCCTTTGAATCCTGGTGGATTTTCCCATACATATTGATATAATATATAATAATGATACAACAAGTTTGGGGCTGTCCATTTTGTATTTTAGGAGTCACTGGTCGAAATTTCTAAAATATGATAATATTATAGTTCTGTTCCTGAAGGTTCTTTTTATCTTAGCATACAATGCAGACCCTGATGAAATGTTTGCGGCATTTCAACTGGGACTTCACTGTTTGTCAAAGTACCTGTTTACTGGTATCCAAAATGAAAAGGAATAACCAAGTTCCCTACTAATTCTAAAAAGCCTGAAAACATATTTGTAAACTATCTTTGTTATAATGTCAAAATTATTAAATCAAGTTTCTTTCAGAGCATTGCTACTTATAAATAGGAACATTGAATGCACATGTACACAAAAAGCGTTCGGTAACATTAAAACTTGTGTAAAACGGCCACTCTCAAAAAGACCAAAATTGGTTTTCAAGGCCAATTATCACTTTATGCAGGTCAAAGTAGCATTCTTTGGAGCATTCTGCAATACGTTCGACCATCATTAAGCTACCAATTGTTATTAAGATCTTTGTTTTGTCTATTTTTGAGTGCCCTTTTAAACAGATTTTATTGTGCAGGAATTTCATACCATTATTTCCGAGAAAGGTACATTATATGTACTTAAAGTTTGAAAAAAACACTATATGAAAACCAAACGTTACTTCCAGATGCGGAAGCTCTCAAAGCTGTCGATCTTAACGATGCAGGTAAGAATTTCGATGATGAAAACCATCAAAGGCCCCTGTTCTATCATCAAGAAAATGATAGGGTCAATGTTGCAGGTGCAAACTGGAGAAAATGAAGTGTTTAGGACTACAAAATGAATCTGAAGTGGGTAATAAAGTATTTGTGATTATGGTTATCAGTTCTTCCTGTCTTTGATTCCTATCTTTATAGAGCACTTGTCGGCTTACCAGCAGATTGCTCGACGTATTTAAGGATAAGTTTGGTGGCCCTAAAGTCAGCATGCACAGTTCCGAGATGAAATCATTTCAAGATGAATAGAGATGTCTGTATCAGCCAGCTCTTGAGATTCTGGGTGCTTATCCCATTGGTGGCCAGCAGTGGGCGTCGATGGATGTCGATATATTTGAGGCCGAATCACATATAACAATCTGGTGAGATGTGTGTTTTTTTGCTTACACATTTTCGCTCATATTGATCTATTTCACTAAATATGCATACTCCTCTCAAATACTTTTTTCTCTTCTGCTATCTCATCAGATGTTTGAGCCAGCATAAATTAAAATTCTGGGCTGGAATACGGCAAAAGATAAGATGTGGAATGGTATTGGTTGGTTTGGATTCATAGGTCCTACAACATCTACGACTGATATAACAATTGCGCACTGGAAGTGGAGAGAGTCACGATAAAGCTCTACCGACAGCAATTGGAGAGTTTTTAGTCTCTGTATGCTTAGCAACAGTCTCTCCGGCGTAGGGCGAGGCCTGGGAAATACTACCACACCTCACGGAAGCGAGTGAAACCGTGCTAATATGGTTAAACCGACTGGACTGCCACATATCGCCAATTGACTGAAAAATCATTGTCATATAGGTCACTGTAGCCATGCAGTAAAGGCTCGTGTGAATCTCTCTCTCTCTCTCTCTCTCTCTCTCTCTCTCTCTCTCTCTCTCTCTCTCTCTCTCTCTCTCGTGTTATTTGGGTACACCGTCAGGTAAGCACCAGAAAAGGTTAACTTCATGGCCGATTAATTAGAACATGGAAAAGACATTCAAATGCAATGAAATAGAAGCGAACGCTTCAAGAATCTTGTTCACCGGTATCATGATTATGTATTTCTCCAATATCCAACTGTGATTACACCGCGAGACGCGAAACCGGTACAACGCGAATCAACAAAGGCATTGATCAGTCTGTGCATTTGCACAGACTGATCAATGTCTTTGTTATTCGAATGAGAAATCACACCATCTAGATCAAATTTAGAGCACTCTGATCTAGCTTCGCTGAAAGCGTTTTGCTGCTTGCCCATCATCCAACACCATACAGGTTGTTTGGCTGGGTCCTGGCTTCTATAGGTATCTAATGATAGCTGATAATGAGCCGTGATTCCAGCGATATTATGCTACAATAGCTGGCTAATTGATTCCTGTAAACGCTGCTCAGTTGGCAGGAAGGCAAATGAAATGTAATGGTGATTGTAGGTGAAAACAGCGACAGATTAAACATGTTTGTCTGCAGTGTCACAATGCACTCCTATAATCAATCAACAGTGCACCCATTGTATGCAATGGCTATATATCCACCAAGTTTCAAAAACACACGATTATACCCAAAAGTAAGTGAACATGACCAGGAAATGCCCCAATCACAGACTGCAGACCAACCCACGGCATCATGAGGAAGAGACACATAAAGCATACACCTACAACACAATTTACCCATATAGTGTCCTTTTTGTGGGACATCGGCCGACAGTGCAAAACCAGACCAGACGCCGCAAAATGCGGCGTCTGATCAGGTTCTCCACTGAATGCTTACAGCAGTTCTTTTAGAATTTGAATAAAAATGAAAAATTCCACACAACAACCTGACTCGTCAAATTGATGAGGAGGGAGAAATACACTCGGCATAAATGGATTAAAGTAAAGCAAACAACTTTCTCTTCCTCAGCCAGATGATAGCTAAGCTAGAACTGTCACCAAGAACCACGACACAAAACAAGGATCCAGCATAAAACCCCCACACACAATGGGAGCAACAACTAAGAATGCATGCACAACTACAGAATCATGCATGCAAACTCCGTTAACATGATGTAGTATCGACGTCGACACCACGTTATTTTGTCACATTATTTGCTGGGCATCAGCTTTTAACACAAAAACACACACATTGGGCGATTTAAAATCCTCATTGACTTAAATCCTGATCATCCCCATGTTTGCCTAAAGTTTAACGCAACATTAGATAAAATGAGACGGACGGACGGACAGAATACCATAGGGCGTCAACCAACCCTAAAAACTCTAATGACCCTTCCAAACACAAGGATTGTTTCTAATCAGTCGACTCTCGGTTTCAACGACTAAATGACATCAGATTTTTTCTGTGAACTGTCAGGAGTTTGAGTTTAAAGGTCTGCAAATGCTGTGTTATAGGTGGTGAAAGAAGAAGTGCTATCTGCAATGGGGCATAATATACTCAGCATCAGTGAAAAGTTACCAGTATTTAAATTTCGATATTTTGGAAACAATAATTGGGCCTCGACGCGACAAAACCTGTCTTCGGGGTTTCCGTCAAAGCGAGTTTCTAACCAGTCTCCTCAGCTACACAGACTAGCTAGAATATTGAAATTTCACCTGTAGCAAGATAACATATGATACTTTCAAAAAAGCGAATAACAAAGGCGCTGATCAGACTGCGCGCATGCGCAGGCTGGTCTGCGCCTGTGTTGTTCGCAAACCCCCGAAGACAGGTTTTCTCGCGTCGAGGCCCAATACAGCTCTATGGCTACTTTTACGTTCATGTTTCTGGTCAACGACAGACTGGTTTGAAGAGATAAAACAGTTTCACGAGCCCTGGATCTATGGTGCACGTGATGCACCTGCTTTTTATGTTTATTGCAGTTTTAAATAGTTTGGAATCGCCATTTTCAGAAGACAACATGCCAGTACATGCCCTAGACGTTTTCATTGAAAACAATTGTTTGAAGTATGAACAATGAGGATTAAAGCACCAAAACTTTGCATTTTCCTATACTACTGGGGTCCCTCAAGAAATGAGTATAATGTATTCGGATGTGATGGATACTGTTTTCTATAGTGGTGGTGCATGGGAATGTATGCCATGAAATTGAGTGCTGAAGTATCCGCAGTTCTTCGTTCAGAATGAACTAAATATTGTCTTAAGTTAAGTGTATGGGTTTAAGTGGTAACTTTTTACTGACGCTAAGTATATTTTCAGACACCTTCCAGTATATTTGTCTGCCATATCATCTACAGCAATATGATGTTATCACTTTAAATTATGTGCAGTATTATAGATCGGAACGATTGTGAGCAATTCAGTCACTTTGTTTAATCAATTAATATTGACAAAAAAAACAAAAATGTTCAAGATTACTATCTGAGTGTCAAACAGTTTTAATCCAGTACAAGCCCTACTTACAAGTACACAACAACGGACCCTCTTTGCACGTCTTTTTACAATCTGTTATGCATACCATATGCTGGCATGTAGCACGTAGAACAATCCCTCCAGATAATCAGTATTCATAATTTATTAGATTAAGCCATAAATGTGAACCATGTTCGTGTGTAACCTGAAGTTCAGTCAAGGTAAAGACCCATAGGAATTCAAATTATGACGTTGATCACAATAAAATGGTCGTCGACACGAGAAAACCTGTCTTCGGGGTTTCTGAAAAATTTAGACTCTACCCAATCTTCTCAGCTACAGAGACTAGCCAGACTACTGCACAGTGGAGTCATTGTACTTTCCAGACAGCGAATAAAAAGGCGCTGATCAGACTGCGTGGATGCGCAGGCTGATCTGCTCCTTTATTGTTCCCATACTACATAGTCAGATTTTCTCGCGTCGAGGCCCTACTATTGCAGGCATTAAATGATAAATGGTATTAACTGTCGGGTGTATATTTAGTTCGGGATATTTTGTCAGATTTTTATCCCCTATTATCCCTTAGTTTCTGACAATAACTTCTTAAAGATATGGAAGAGTCCACTTTCAGGAGGATAACGGGCAACAGGGTTTTCTTTTCATCGTAATAGGTAAAGTTTTTTTGAAAAACGTCTTTTATGGGAGACTATTTAGTGCTGTAGGTTAATAGTCATATACTGACATTGGGAACAATATCGTTATACAACAAAAAGACGATACACACAACGAGCAGGCGGTCATAGTCTAAGAAGCATTTACGAGCATATTGCCAGTCAAAGAAACCAATGAGAATGACCAGGAAATGCCACAATCACAATCCACAAACCAATCCATGGCACCTCAAGGAAGAGACACCTGGACACAGACAATGAGAGTAAAGTGACTAGCACAAACCACTGCTTGGGTCAGAGTATGCCCAGCCATAGACAAGCATCAGGCACCAGCCCACAGATAAAGTTTTAGATCGGGTCGCCACTGAGTCTGAGGCATGAACCTCCGTCCTGCAATTAAAGAAGAAATCAGCAATCAAAAACTGGTTCGATGTTCGATATTCAACATTCAAATATTAAATGTCGAATGTCGAATATCAAACTAAATCCAACATTCAAATTTGAATGTTGGATTTAGTTTGATAATCGATATTCGACTTTCAAAATTTGAATGTTGAATGTTGAATATCGAACCAATTTTTGATTGCTGAAGTAATTATAGTAATAAACCATACAGACACACAGGCTGCCGTATAATACACATGTTATAACAGGACATTACAGAACATATCTTTTTTACATAAAACTCAGGCCACTTACAGGTAGCTTACGGACAATATTATAACGTTTGGTAAATCTTGGCAATATACATGTTGTAAGCATATTTCTTTGTAAATAAACAAGGAATTGGCCATCAATCACCACTGACTATAGTAGAAACAACCTTGTAAATCATTATTCTAGCAACTACACACAGTTCAATGGCACCGAGATATGCTGACCACTGATTACAGAATTCCTTCAATCAGTGTGTCTGCTAAGTGAACCAGGGTATTACCTGCAACTGCAATTTACAAACATGCATTATATAGCGAAGAAGTACATGTAAATGTATACACATGTATATACAGACAACTGACCAGCACATATGAAATGTTATAAAATCATGAAAAGACTGTACACTGGCCGTTTATTAATCAAACACATTTACAAGGTTAGCTTTTAAACAAGCTAAGAACCATCGCATGGCGTTTTACAGTTATTAAAGAAGAAATTTTTTAGTGTTTTAATATTGCATTTGCTGAAGCCACTCTTTTCAGTGTTTTATGTGCTTTAAGCTCTGAGTATTTTTTTTTTGTTTTAGTTAACGATTTGCACATAGGTGATCCATTTGAAGCAGATAAAACTCAGGAAATATGCATATTCCAGTAAAACTCTGCTCATGAACACACTGAATAATGGTAGAGTTAACTCCCTCCCCAGCAGTATGTATTAGGTCATTCATCCGTATTCCTCAATCAAAGTCAATGCAAATAATGCCTAGAGGGCATATTGAAACTGACCCATCTACATCTAGTTATTTCGTCACTTAGTCTAGAATATCTGAAGGATCCATGTTTGATTGGGATTCTAGCTCAGTGGTAAGGCATCTAATAGGCCTTTTCGCTTTTAGAAGCACTCAGGTATCAAAAGTATACTCCTCAAAATAATTTAAGGACCATTACTATCAATTATAGCAGTGATGCATTTTGTCTAGAATGTATTTCGAAAACCAATTTTACGATCTATCCTAAATTTTTCGGACATCTTTGACGCCTTATTGCTAAGTGAAACAGCAAAAAGAAAGTGGTAGAAAATGTTACTAACAAGGATTTTTTTGTCATTGTAAAACTTGACCTAAATGTATTGGAATGTCATTTTTTGTTTGTGATCCATGGACCACATTACTGCATGAAATTAATGAATAATGCTTTCAGATGCTGAAATCTCTGTTTTCGCATGATTTAATGGATTTTTAATCCCGCCGATACCACCCACCTCTTCCTGTGAGAGAAAATTGCCCCATTTTGCTGTGGCGTAATGGCCAGACTATAGATCCAGACGATTGATTTTGGCGTTTGTCTGTGACAATCTTTAAACGATTCGTCGGGACATCTTTCTAACACTCAACAGCATAAATTGACGATTGAAAATCTGATTCTTGAAGGCCAAATACACACATTGTTTTCAGAAAACAAAACAATGTCAAAACACCATTGACAGAGATGAAAATGCTTGCTTCCCAGTATATTGAAACTGTTTGAAGATTATTTTTGCATGTAAGCTGAACTGTTTAAAACAAAGTTTAATTTGGTGTCACGTTCATTCTACTCGAATAACCACAGAATAATTTCTTTACCCCACCCACTGCCTTTTGAAAGTGTGATTTTGAGGGTATGTGCATTTGAGACACAGTTATGGCAGAATTCGGCATGGGAATCATTAATGATGATTCTTGATTTATGGGAATAAAGAATAGAAAGATTTGGGCCAAGTTTTACAGAATTTAAATGTTTGAGCTAATTATACTCGCGTTCTAAAATCTTGGTCCTTTAATTATTTTGAGGAGTATATATCAACATCGCTCACGCAATGGTGGAATTTTGGAAGTAGTTTGGTCGACGGGGAGTCTGAGAAAGAACAGTAAAAGACACTGCTGCTGGGGAGTTAACACCCGGTCCATCTTCGCAACTTGCTAATGGAACAGGCCCAAATCGAACACGTGCCCAATGGAATTTTACTAACGTATATCACCATCGCTGACGCGATGATGAATTAGCATACTACCTTCCCTAAAAATGTCGTCATTAATTACACTATTGCCTACCCTAAGGGGCTACATGTATAAGTTTACCATACGACAGCACAGAAAACAGTTACATAATCATATTTAAAGATTATTTATCAATAGCATACTGCCTACTCTAAGGGGCTACATCACTGTAGTCACACCACTACGGCAAATGGGTTCTCGTCAGTTATTACGGTGGTAAGGTAACATTCTCATCATGTTCAATTTCTTCATTTAATCACAGATATACGCCCCAAAGTGCTTGGGTTCTGATTGATTTTTGTTCATCAAATTCACATTGTATCTTTTAGCTTTAAAATAATATGAAAACTTAAACGTTTGATGACTAGGCAAGAAATAACTTATTACGGGCTTGTCATCAATGACAAAACCGTATAATTATGACTAAACCGTAATTGACATTTTAATATAACTGTAAAAACACATTTAAAATCTAATTTTTATCTCCGTTTGGGCAAACAACACAGATTTTGTTAACTGGACGATGCAATCTCGAAGCAAACATATTCGAAAGTTCTCAGTTTTGTCAGCCTTTATTTGAAGGTATTTTTACTATAACACCGGAATAAGTGACGAGACCTAAATTGTCGTAGTGGTATGACTGCAGTGTACATGTATATGTTTACATAGGACAGCACAAAAACAGTTACATAGTCAAAGGGGTACGTGCATTAAGAGGCTATTTTGGCCCCCCTATGAGGCCAAAAAATGAAAATTGCTTTTCACAAGTTACTTCTTATTAGTTTATTTGAACAATAGCCCAGGTGTAAAAGTCTGTGATTTTTTTTTCTAGTTTTACCGTTGCTATGGTAACAAAAATGGCTGCCAAAATAGGCTGAAAATAGAAAAGTGACCATTTTGGAGCAAATTTAAGACGTTTGACAAAGTAATTAACATAGAGCACAAGCAAATACCAAAAATATATTTTAACAGAGGGTGAGAATTATAATGGCACACAATATATTAAAAGTTTTTTTTGGTATTCGCTTGTGCTGATATCTAATTCTTAAAAATTCGGTCTGAAAAAGCCATGAATTTAGCCCAAAATGGCAATTTCTATTTTAGGTCTATTTTGGCGGCCATTTTTGTTACCATAGCAACCATTTAATTTAAATTAATGCCAGAATTGTACACTTATACCATTCTTCTAATACACAAAATAGGATGAAATTGATGAAAAGCAACTTTCAGTTTTTGGCTCTAGAGGGGGCTAAATTTGCCCCTTAATGCACGTACCCCTTTAAAGTTTTTTTTTATCAATAGCATACTGTCTACTCTAAGGGGACATAAGTTTATCATACGGCAGCACAGAAAACAGTTACATGATCAAACTTAAATCTTATTTATCAATAGCATACTGCCTACTCTAAGGGGCCATAAGTTTATCATACGACAGCACAGAAAACATTTAAATAATCAAATTAAAAGCTTATTTATCAATAGCATATTGCCTACTCTAAGGGGTACATGTATACTGAACAGCAAAAGAAACACATATTTTGCATATTTGGTATAGTGTTTAAATCTGGGGTTAAATACTGATCTAATGATATTCAAGGTATCACTGATGTATTGAACATGTGAATTATCAAATGCATCACAAATAGATGGCTCATTGGAATAATGATAATAAAGGGGCGTAACTCTGGGCGTTATAAAATAACTCATAATAAAGGCGATTTTCGAGATGGTGTATGCCTAAAACCACTGAAAATCACTCTGCGTGATAATCATGATATACAGACTACTTATGAAGTTTTCCGATATTCTTTACAGTGGACTATGGTGACCCAGTTACAGTATCGGACAATTAAGCGGAAGTGTGTTTAATACAGACATGAAAGGGTCCAAACAATTGTTTTAAACGGTTCTGTTGGACACTACCTTAATTGACATCAATCATACTGTTCCAGATATTCTAACACCCCAATGATTCCAGTGGTTTTCAATACCAATAAAAAAATGAAAAAAAATGCAGATTTTGGATTAGCCGTATAATTTCTACAGCAGTGAATTTTAAAGTTGTATGCTGTTTTCATATATGTTACAGTGTGTTATCAACTTATCGTAACATGCAATGAAATCGGATTCAAATCATGTGTTTTTCAATGTACGGCACTGTTTTGCGTTTTTTTGCATTAATTAACAAAAAATAATAATTAGCTGTGTAATGACGAATAAAATGGTCTGGAACGACGCAAGAGTCCGTTCAAACATGTTCATACCATTTAGGGTAAATTTGATAAGGGTTTCTGGTATTAAATTGATATTGAAAATATGCGTTTCTTTTGCTGTCAAGTATATAAGTTTACATGCGACAGCACAGAAAACAGTTTCATAATCACATTTAAAAAGACGAAGTCTACAACTATGAACTTTTTTCGAAAAATTTTCTTTTCTTAAAATGGTGTTTGTAAAAGTAGAATTAAGTTATGTTTTCACAATAAATCTGTTCACTATAGCTGAAAACTGCATAGAAAAGTGAATTATCTTATAAAAACAGGTGCTTTATCTCTTGTTGGTAAATATTTTCGTCCCTCCAATAATTATAGCAAGTCAATTTTTAACATAAATGCTGTTGTTTTGATACTGATAATTTGTTAAGATTTACGAAATTGGTAAAATGTTTACCTGAATTTAGTTTTTACGCTGTTCTTGAAAAATAGAAAAATTATTTCTAAAATTAAAAAAGCAAAAGTTACAGACTTTGCAGCTTTAAAGGTTATTTATCAATAACATACTGCCTACTCTAAGGGGCCATAAGTTTATCATACGACAGCACAGAAAACTGTTACATAATCACATTTACCGCTTATTTATCAATAGCATACTACCTGCTATAAGGGGCCATAAATTTCATCATACGACAGCACAGAAAACAGTCACATAATCAAATTTAAAGTTTATTTATCAGTAGAATGCTGCCTACTCTAAGGGGCTATAAGTTTATAATACGACAGCACAGAAAATAGTTACATGATCACATTTAAAGTTTATTTATCAATAGCATACTGCCTACTCTAAGGGGCTATAAGTTAAGCATACGACAGCACAGAAAACAGTCAAATTATCAAGTTTAAAGTTTATTTATCAATAGCATGCTGCCTACTCTAAGGGACTATAAGTTTATCATACGACAGCACAGAAAACAGTTACATAAACTCATTTAAAGTGTATTTATCAATAGCATGCTGCCTACTCTAAGGGGCTATAAGTTTATCATACGACAGCACAGAAAACAGTTACATAATCAAATTTCAAGTGTATTTATCAATAGCATGCTGCCTACTCTAAGGGGGTATAAGTTTATCATACGACAGCACAGAAAACAGCTATACATAATAATATTAAATTTTATTTCTTAACGGCATACTACCTACTCTAAAGGGGCTATCAGTTAATCATACAAAAGCACAGAAAACAGTGTTACATAATTACATTTAAAGTTTATTTATCAATATCATACTGCCTACTCTAAAAGGCTATATGTGTATCATACAATTGCACAGAAATCAGTTAAAGTTTAACTGCCTATCCTACAGAGCTATAGGTATATCTATCATATGATCACACATTCACCATTTATTTAGCAATCACCGCTGTTTCAAGTCCATCATGCACTAGTAGATAGCCCAAACAGAGCCATCATATGAAAGTAAGGTTGTATGTAGACTAACCGTACATTTTATAACTTTGCATGTCGAATGTACAAAGTATGGATGTATATGTCTCTTCCTCATAGTGCCATGGGTTGGTCTGTGATCTGTTAGTGTGCTGAACGGATGATGATGATGATGATGATGATGATGATGATGGCTCAGCCTTAAAATTAGACCTTTAGTCCCACTCTAGACAGGCTACAATCTGAAACATTGTTTTGTTTTGAAGAAGCTGCAATTATAATGAAATTTCTTCTTTAACAAAAATTCTAGCTTCTTCTAGTCAGATGCTTAAACAGGGCCATCAGACGGAAAAAAATGTTTAAGGACTGGAGCCAGTCTAGTCCCACTGCACATGTCAGTATGGACGTTTAAGCGAGGCTAAGTATAAGTAATAAGATCTCATGTGCTGACACAAATATAGAATTAAGAATCAATCATGAGTGTGAGGAAAGGATAGAAAAAAAAACATCCCGAGGATCCCCGTTTGGCATCACGAGGCTTGCCGAGTGATGACAAACAGTGATCCCGAGGGACGGATTTTTCTATCCTACCCTCACACGAATAAAGGATTCTTTTTCTTGTTCGCCACTCTGTATATTCAGTTATGTATTTATCTATATATTTATTAATTTATCTATTTAAAAATAAGCTTCCGGATGTCCCTGAATACGCTAAGATGCAATTTCACATGATGACATTACTTGACGTCCTGGGTAAGATAGCATGGGTAAGATAAGATTTTCTATCCCAGGGTACAAGGTGTGCAAGAAAAGTTATTGTTGTCTAATCTTGCATTAGATGGTGCACATGTAAATGTGAGGTAAACAGAGTACTAAAGTATACGTGTGTTTTAATTTCAACATCAGTAAATAAAAGCAAGCTAAATGGTACATTTAAAGAAGACAAAATTGCAAACACAACATTGGTGAGTAGTTTTGAAAGTTAAAATGAATTTTATTATCCTATTTAGAGGCATTTAGAATATTGAAATTCACTCATGGGAATTCCTAAGAGCCATTCAACAAAATTTAAGATATATTTTGTTACAGATTGTTTCGTATTCAATAACAATAGATTTTCAAAGTTTATACTTTACGAAACCAGGGAATGCATAGTGTAAAGGTATTTGCACTTTTGAGTGCAACAGTTTAAAGTCTGCCAATGTAAATATGTTTGTATGAAAGCTGTTCTTTTCAGCTTATTCATTTATCATTATTGCACTATACAGTTGATGGCATTTCAATATTTATTAGCATGATACATACAACAAACGAGTGTTTGAAGCAGGAAAAAAGATTATTATTTTCAGTATTTTAGTTTTTATGAGCAGTCGAAATTTCATGCTCAGTTGAGTTGAGCATGAAAAAAGTTTTACAACATATGGGCCCTGACTTAAGAATACAGGCGAGACATCGCTAATGCATCTGAACCCATGGATACAAGATTTTGATAAAGTTAAATGTTTTATTTCTATAATTATGGGAGATTTACAGGTTAACCGATATTTATGACCTTCGTATGATAAGACTCTATCGCCATCTACCTTGCGCTGAAGAGCAATGGTTCATAGAACAAAATATGCAACCAAGATCAGTCAACTTTAGAGGGGCATAATATATTGTTGTGCTTTATAAAATACTTTTGCCATTTTCTTGTCCTCGCAATGTTAGACACCTGAGGAACGGTTGGCTGTAAAGCATAAGACAGTTACTCCATGGCGGGGAACTGTGTTCAAACTTTCTGTAGCATAAATACACTGATCAAGGTTCGTTTATTTGGCCAGTATGCATCGCAAATGTATCCACATGCGCGGATCCAGGAATTTTCGTCAGGGGAGGGGGTAGGGGTCCAGGTCCATCTGACACAAAAAGTCTCTCACGAGGTTTTTATCCTTCATTTTTAGTCCTCAACTTACTTACAGAGGGGGTCCAATGGTTTATTTCAAAGAAACCTATAATTTTCCAAGGTTCCAGAGGGGGTCCAACATGGGGTCCAATTTTTCCAGGTGGGGGTCAAGATTTTCCAGGGGGTCCAATAGCTATTCCCTATCGAATCCCATTTAACTTGTGATTTTACAGGGGGTGCGGACCCCCTGTACCCCCTCCTCTAGATCCACGCATGGACCAGCGAAGGCTTGCGTAAGCCTGCACATCCGAACAGTCTCAACAGAGTATTCATAGTTAGCACAAACAAAGTACGATATACATTGAGTCGATGAGGGCTCGTTTACAGCAAAAACAACACCCCCCCCCCCCACACACACACATACTGAATTTAATCCCACGCCAACCGTCAACATTCAACTACTGTCCTGCCAGACAAGAGTGACAGTGACGTCATATTTTGTTTACAAATATCAAGTAAAACATTACCTTGATTACTCCACTTGAGCTAACGCGAATCGATTTATCACTTGTGTATTAATCCTATCCTGCGGATAGGATTAATACACAAGTGATCTATCGATTCTAAGTCCCTGATAACTTTGTAAACAAAGCATGCCGTCACTGTCACTCTTGGCTGGCAGGACAGTAGTACATCATGTTAGACAACTCAACTGCTACTGTTAGCACGCTAATAATATTTAGAGCATCATAATGAAATTGCATCGCCTCTAGGGTCTCAATATGATAAAATAATCATTTAGTTTTTCATTCATCAAATATAGTTACATCCACTGAGCATGTGAATGCTAAATTATTATACTATAATCTGTACCACGACGAGAGAAATTGATCTAATACCTGGTCTTTGCCGCCTTTCGTACTTAAAACAATTACAATTAATATCTAGCAGCAGCATCAACAACAACAACAAGAAAAATGATATAAATATATGCTGAGGCACAAAATGTCTTGGTATACGCCTTTTTCGATTTTTTGCATACATGTATTAACCATGTCCCCACAATTGTGTAAATTTAAATTTAGGCAAGCTACACCCCTGAGTCATCTAATCACTGGCGGTCACTCGCGTGACGGTTTTATAACGCCGGCCTATTCTTTCGTTTTTGTAACAAATGACGCAACAGCAAACTCAACGAATCAGGAAAGTGTATGTTACTTTGTATCAAAGTTTCAAAATCTCTGTGACTTTCTTCCAATTCTGCTTTGATTGTACCATTGGGAGCCTCCTCTAAATGGCATGCCGGTTACGGTTCTTATTTATTTAGTTTGACCAGCCCAATCCTTTAATTCCAGGAAGTACCGCATGGTCCAAATTAAGCATTAAAAAACGATGTTTCTTTAGACTTTGTAAGCGTCCAATTCAGTTAGCAAACGTAAACGCGATTTAAAGTTTTAGAGGCTTATATCCAATACATACACAGTTTGTGGAATTAAGTTTTTGGAATTAGGGAGATTGCCGTGTTGCCAGCCTCCACGTACATGCCAATGATGCAGTCCCAGGTGTAAATGATACGCTCGTATCATTCATCTGCGCAACTGCACCATAACTATATATGAAGTCGTCTATCACAATGAACATAAAAACACAAAACTACGATGAACCAGACGATATATTGTTCAAATCATCATAAAACAAAAGGTCGTTACCACTTGAACATCATTTTATTTAGACGTGATTAAAGCATATTCACCCTTAATTGTATTGGTTTGATTGTGTCAACCTTGGAAATTTTTCCCCGCGACATGAGATTTCAAACAATGTGGTATGTGCGACCAGCAAAGCCCCAGACCAGCCTGCGCATACGCGCAGACTGGTCAGAGCCTTTTCTGGTCGATTGAATATTCTATAAGCATTAAGCTACTGACTGAACGTCATTTGGAGTTTTTCAGCCTAACAGGAGACTAAACAAGCTCGTCTGAGTCTACACATGTCAAAATGCCACATTGTTGGAATTCACATGTCATGGCTCATTTAATTAATATGGGTGCATTTTAAAATAATTACAACAAGAAGACTGCTTCTACGTCACCACACGCGAATACGCAGGCTTGTGACTTGGTTGCGAACGACCTGATCTGCAGTACCATGTGCGGATCCAGGAAGTTTTGTAAGATGGGGTCCAACTTTGACAACGTTTTTGTTTGTTTGTTTGTTTGTTTGTTTGTTTTTTAGTTGATGAGGGGAGAGAGGATAAGCGGGTTGTCAACGTCCCGCCAGTGAAACACCATAGAACCAATATTAAACCTAACATGAACCCAACGGTGGAATGAACTGAGCATCACACAGCTCTGAATCGAACCAAACACTTTACATCCAACCAAATGCCAAACGTAATCGACCACGTCTTCAACCGACCACTAAAAAGAATTGAATTGAACACTGTTCTCAACAGTTCTCGTAGGGACAGGACAGGACGTATGTACTGGACGTACCAGCAAGGGTGATGATATATGCCCCAAAGAAAATGGCTGGGGTATGAAAAATTTACTCACCAGAAACCGAACTAAACAAGGAACCAAGAAACAAAGCAAGCTGAGGGTTACAAAAGCTTTGAAAGTTGCATTTTATCAACATTATTCCCGCATTTTGTTACCATAAAGGCCCTGACACACTATAACGTTTTAGCCAACGTATGCCGACGTACGAAAAATATATCCAGTACGCTGGCATACGCTGAAATCGAATTAAAAAATCGGAGAAAGCCTCTCTCTGAACTTATACAAAGCGTATGCTAAACGAACATAGAACGTGTTTCTAACGTATGAGTAACTTATTCATAACTTATTCCTGGCGCAACATAACTTATACTTGTACTAGTGTGTAACAGCGTATGCCCAGCGCATCACTAGCGCTCCTGACTTATGAGAAACTTATGCATAACGATCGAATAACGTATGCTGAATTGTACATATAACGTTCTTTAACGTATGCGTAACTTACATGTAGCGTACATCCAACGTATGTCTAACTTATGTCTAACGTATAAGAATGTACAAAATTGTGGGACCTCTTCGCCGTATGACAACGTATAACACCGTACTGTAGCGTGTTCTTAACGTACTGAAAACTTATCTCTAACTTATGCAGCGTACACCAACGTACTTGCTGAATTTCGCATACGTTCGCATACGCTGGTGCTGACGTACCTTAACGTATGTATAACTTACCTGTTGCGTACATCTAACTTATGCCTAACGTATAAGCAATACGTCGGCATACGCTGGCGACTTTTTATGCAAGCACAAAATTTTGGATCTCTTCGCCTTATGACAGCGTATACCAGCGTACTTTAGCGTGGTCGTATCGTGTTTAAAACTTACGTCTAACGTATTCAGCGTACATCAACGTACTTGCTGAGATTCCCATACGTCCGCATACGTTGGTGCTAACGTACCTTAACGTATGCATAACTTACCTGTTGCGTACATCTAACTTATGTCGAACGTATGTAAGTAATACGTTCACATACGCTGGCGATTTTTATCCAAGCACAAACGTTTGGTCCTTTTTGTCGTATGTCAACGTATACCAACGTATTATAGCGTGTTCTTAACGTGTTTAAAACTTATGTCTGACGTATTCAGCGTACACCAACGTACTTGCTTAATTTCTCATACGTCGGCATGCGTTGGTGCTATACGTCGTAGTGTGACAGGGCCTTAAGGCTACAATTGCGCTGCACTGTAGACCCGCGCAACACATTTCGTTACCGGGTAACAAAATGTGTTTGGAGTAACAAAATCGGTGCTAGCAGCGCATAATGACAACCGATTTACACCCTTTTTACTGTCATTTAACAAAACAATACACCTAAAATCTTGATGGAATCAGCCTCTAGATAGAGTCTGATAACAACAGCGATAAAAAGGAAGTTGGATAGCTCAACAGGGGACCCTTTCTGGTTTAGATTTCAATGATGAAAATAACAAACACTTAACGCTTTGCCTACTGTGTAATTTTGCAAGCTTTTTGTAGCCTACTGATTTATCCTAAATCAACTTTTTCGAAAAATTCTTCAGGAATACCATCAGTGTATCAAACAGTTTGGATCCAGAGCAGGTCCGACGTATCGTCGGGCTTGATCTGGTTCCAAACTGTTAGCAAAGGTACTCAGCTGACGTCACTAGTAGGCAAAGAGTCAAACCATGACATGAAAATAGCAACAACAATTGATTATTTAGAAAGAAAAATTCTTTCAGGAATACCATCAGAGTGTCAAGCAGTTTGGATTCAGATTAAGCCCGACAAAACGTAGGGCTTGATCTGGTTCCAAACTGTATGCAAAGGTTATCATCAGCTGACGTCACCAGTAGGCAAAGAGTTAAGCAATGACATGGACATAGCAACAACAACTGATTATGTCATATGGAAACAGCAATGGCACACACCAGCCTGTGCATCGCATTCTGATCAGCACTTTTGCTTTTCGCTACCTAGACATACTAATAAACTTGTTCAATCAAATAATGAAATATCTTTACGCAACAGGCCTAGTCGCTATAGCGAAGTCAGATTTCTGGCGACGTGACTCATATGATTATCATGCACTTTTTTTCAGAATGCATCTGAGGGACGAGCTGTGCCATCTCCTAGAAATATGGGTACACAAGAGGGCTAATTGGCAAGACTATGGGGCTAAAAAAGATACGATGGGGTTGGAAAAAAGTATGAATTGGGCTAATTTAACTAAATCTTTATTAGAAGTCAATGGGACTAATCCTGTATTTTACCTTTGTTTTTAAGCAGAAAAAGGCAATATTTCATAATGTTCTCCTCTGTAATGTACAACTAAGATCACACAAGGTAAAATGAACATCCAGAGTAAAATAAGCACATTTTGAGTTTGAATTTGATAAAAACATGATAAAACAGTCCTAGCTATACATGTATGTGAAATCAGCACTACATATATTATGTATATATCTGTAGTGCTGATTGAACATGCATGTCCGTAACGTTATTGCGTTGATTCAATAAAACTGATAAACTGTTGAATATATGAAATCTGTAAAATTATTCCTCAGTAAAACACAACATCAAGAATGAACGAACAACCATGCTCAGTATGTTGGGCATGTACCTGTGTCTCATTCTTTATAATAAGTGTGAACCTAGACTGGCTCCAGTCCTTAAAACACTTTTTTATCAAAGTGTCATATCATATACTTGTAGCCAGTCTAACTCTGATGGCTCTGTCTTAAACAGAGCCATCAGAGTTAGACTGGCTACAAGTATATGATATGACACATTGATGAAAAAGTGTTTTAAGGACTGGAGCCAGTCTAGTGTGAACCACTTATGAATGTACAGGTTAAGTTTAGCCCAATTCATACTTTTTTATTTAGCCCCATTCTATACTTTCAGAATTTAAAAAAATAGCCCCATTGTATTGCGGCCGAAATATAGAGGATCCTACATAACCGAGTTATGAAAATCGATAAAATGCGAGGCTTGTCGAGCATTTACTCGCAATGAGTTTTAAAAATGCAGTAATATAGGGGCACTAGTATTAGATTCTAAATGTTATCATATGTACGTTAGTAACTATGTAAACCATTGGTGGTTTATCTATTTTCATACATGGTGTTATGTCACTCCCAAATGCCACGTCATATGATGAAAAAGATCTTTTTATCATAGATGTTACTGTTGTAACCCGGACGATGACGTAGGACCATTGGCGTAGTTACCATATACGCAAAAACGCTTTTGCGTAAACATTTGAATCGAAAATATGGGATTATTCTATCCAAGTTCTGAAGGTTTCTTGATGATACGCTTTCAAAATGTGTGTGGAGTGTCTAATTCCAATTTTGGTAGGGTTATATATGATGGCATTATCCTATAAGGGGTTTAGCATCCATTTATGAAGTAAAAGAGGTCCTGATTCATATATAATTTAGTATTGTCCATCGTTTCCAAAAATAGGCTTAACATATGGTAAATAGCGCAGAACCTGATGAGACGCCGCATTACGCGGCGTCTCATCTAGGTCTACGCTATTTGTAATTCCTGCTTTTTTGGATTTTTTTTTCAATAATGTATTAACCACGTCCCCACAAATGCGTACATTGGATTTTAGGCAAGCTACATGTACGCCCCTGGTGACCTATAGACGTCAGCAGCCATTCTATGAATTAAAGTTGTTAATGAAATGTTAAAGATGGCAGATTTTATTAATGGAATTAAATTAAATTTATTACTCTACTCAGACATATTCAAAACGAAATCCTCTCAGTATGCAAAGAAGCTACGGAGGCTCCCGATGGCGATGCTGGATCTTCGTATATGCTGTTCGTATATGGCATAAACCTGTGGCCGAGTATGCAGCCCCACATCTTTTTAAAAGACACTTTCAGCAATGAGATTAATGTATCATATCATAGCCTAAGTGTAATCCTCAATATTTTCATTTTATTTTGTTTGGACAATGTTATTTGTGAAAACGATTGCTGGACCCAGGAATACAATCGCACTTAAGAATTAACTATTTTCTTAGTTAAGTATTGATATTTCAAAATGCTATTCTAAATGTTTAATAAATTGCCAGGCTCGATGCAGTACATGTTCTAAAGAACATATGAAACGATTTTAATGTTGATTTGAAACGTTATTGTTCGTATCCTAAACAATCATTACTTAACAAAGGAAGCACTTAACTGTAAGGAAACATTTGCATTTTGGGCCTTGGTCTATCTTGCAGATAATTTTTATGGCGACTTGGCCTCCATATCATGAATAACGCAAACCAAGGTACGAGTAAAATTATCAATTTTTTATATGAAGGATGTGAATTAAATCAATTTGAGTTCGAACAATGACATAAAGCTGAAATCGTTCTAAAATGCCTAACGCTTTCATTTAAAATATGCCTATCTTCAGATTAAAGTCTTTTATGAGACAAAGACAGTGGCTTATTTCATCATATATGAGCCGTGACACGAGATTTCCAACAATGTGGTATTTTGATAAGTGTAGACTCAGACGAGCCTGTGCAGCCTCCAATTAAGCTTAGAAACTCCAAATGATGTTTGGTGAGTAGCTTAACACTCATAGAATATTCAGGCGACTAGCAAAGACTCTGATCGGACTGCGCGTATGCGCAGGCTCTGATCGGACTGCGCGTATGCGCAGGCTGGTCTGAGGCTTTGCTGGTCGCACATACCACATTGTTGGAAATCTCATGTCGCAGCTCATATAAAGATCGACGCATATCACTGTAAATGATTGAATTCACACTGTATACAATTTTCATGGCCTAAACGAAGATCCAGCCAGGTGAAAGTTATTATAAGTGTAAGCCCCTTCTTTATGCATATGATATCTGCAACAATCAACCAAATATCCATCTAGCTTGCCAAATAATTTGGATCCAGAACAGGCCCGCCATTCTGTCAGGCCTGGTCTAGGTACAAACCGTTTGCAAAGGTTATCAGCAGCTGATACTACCAAGCAAAGAGTTAATGGTTGAAAGAAGTTTAATAAAATTCGGGATCAGCATCAAGGGTACGAACCCTTTATTATATAGGATCAGTGACAAGGCCAGAACATCAAGTCCGTCCATAAAGTTCATTTTTGTTTTTCTAGTATAGTATAACTTTCTTCATAAGCAAACATCAATGTTAATCGCCAGAACTGGACATAAATTATTCAGTTTTGATTTGAAGCTGACTATCGCTGTTAGCTGCGCCTTGTAGATAATTTGGTTTGAAATAAATATGCCCCGGATTAGTTCCTATCTGATATTGCTGCAGTATTTCTGCGATAACTTTCATCGACATGCTGATAAGTCGATACCTTTATGCTGGTAGTGTCAGTAAATCGGTCAGAATGCGCCGTAAAATGGTCAAGGTGCTGATCGGCATTCGATAAGTTTTTCAATCATATTTCTCATATCTTCATGGCTGATGATTGCCTCAATAAAAAAAAGAACGTAAAGTACCATTTACACGATCGTTTGCTTTTCGAAGTTTAATTACAAGATCAACGCATACAAATGGGAACTTTGCACAAGATACACAGTCTCGCCAAAGCATTAGCTGGGTCTCAACCCCGAGGTCACAACAAAGGGATAAAGGGGCAGTCATCTTGTTTTTGTTATATAAGAACTTGAAAGCAATGGCTACAATATTAGTGGTTCCCGGAAGACAGCAACCTGCATTTTCCAGACAACATTAATATTTCTCGCAAGATTGCAAGATGATTACAGCAGCAATGTACGAAATAGTTAAACCATGGTTCAGCATCAGCCTGTACGTGGAGATAATCCACGAGCTTTAGCGAGTGGAGGTGGACAACTATGATATAACTATCTTATACCACTTAAATCAGTGTAAACCCTGCACATTGCGAGCTATTTCGAGGTTAAGTTGGTAATAAAAAAACAAGCGAACACGACTAGAAAATACCAGAATCACAAACCGCAGACCAACCCACGGTACCATGAGGAAGAGCCACAGGACATTTACTGTAACAAGACACCCGAAAGACAATAACAGCAAGGCAACCAGCTTTCTCTTCCTCGTCAAAATGATTGCTAAACCAAAAAGGACATAAAGTAATGCAGACCAAAAAAAGGCCAACACAGAGCCCCCAAACAATGGGCGGTACATAAAACAACAAATCAACAACAAGAGAAACGCCGCCTTAGAACGGACAGCAGCCTTAGCTACCGAGGGGCTTGAATGCATTTTACTGGCGCCACATCTTCGCCCTAGTTTCTGTTGTTAACACACAAAACTATTTAGCTCGCATGAAGCCGGATACAGTCTCCATGTTACATATTTTATTATACACTGGCTAGAAAAGATTGTTGCATCCCGTGGTAAGTATCCAGTGGTCCTTTCTCCGACTCGTTAATCATGTTAATAGCCAGACCGTTAGAGCGACGAGAGGCATGTGTCTGCGATTATTAATACGCCTTTGCTGTTACAACAATTAATTTGTTCTGTTACCTCTTAGTGGGATTCTTAATCATTTCAATTAACGCAAGCAGTTTTCTATTATCGATGAACTTGGAAGAACGATTTGCTTATCCTCTTCATTAACTCAATACACTGGAAATCCTTAAAGCGCCAGGCACAACTCTGCTGGCGATAGCATTACATTGGCCAAGATAAACAAATATTTTTAGATGAAAAATGTGAATATTTTCTTACTCATCAGCTTTAACATTTGTTTGGGGTGCTCAAAAGTACCGTCTCGTAGAGACGGTTCTTTTGAGTACCCACAACATATGTTTTGGTTCAGAAATAAGGAAATTATAGTTTGATTGCCCACTCTCATCTAGAGGTCTGACCAAGATGGAAGATCACTGCTTGTCACTGTGGCCTACAATGGTGTAACACAATTTGTGACAAAAGTGTAGACTCAGAGCATGAGCCACAGAAACGGGCATCTGTTAAGCGTTGACATGGTTTGCTTAAGAGTTATATAGAGTTTGTGAAAAAGTGAATGGAGCAAAAGTGTCACGAAGTGACATTTTTCATAGATAAACGCAAACTTGCCCACAATGATAGAATTGTTTTCGAAATTAGTTCTGAAAACGATGTCAATATATATTCTGAATATGTACTCAAGAAGACTTTCATTACATACAGTGAAAATTTCGTTGAATTGCTCGATTTAATGGTATCATAAATAAACGACCAAATGGTTATTGAGATTGAAAATGTTTGTTTCAATTTCTTTTGCTAAAGTGCCTAATGTATACTTTAAATTTGTTAAAGTTGTTTTAAAATCCCTTGGATAATTTGAACTGCTCATCTTTTATCTGATTTTAACAAAAAACTCTGGTTCGAGCCCCACATGAGGCATCCGTTGTTGTGTCATTGAGCATAACAGTTTATTCTCAGTGCTTAGAACTGTACAGGAAAACGCATGAAATGAATCAAAATGAGGAACAAACATCAATGCCAGCTCTAGATGATAAACGATTTTATAATCATTACTGCAACAGCATAATACCAAATATTCAAAACTGAAATTTGGAGTTCAAATAAAAAATATTATCCAATTATCATTGCATTGTGTATATTTTAGAAGGATGTCAAATATATTTACAAGGATTTCAAATACTTTTACATTTCAAATAATTTTACATTTCATTCAGCTATCAAATAAATATTTCCAATTCAAATGTCAAAATAAACAATATATCAAAAGTTATTTTCTTCTATTAGTCAAATACAGAATCTGCAATAAGCGAATCAATATTACACAATAATGACAATATCATATCACTGTAACATATTATATAAACCAGCCTAACAAATATCACTCTGGTATACAATAAGTCACTCTGCTATACTATTTACACCAACCTAACAAAACATCACTCTTGTATATAATAATTAACCCTGGTTTACTATATACACCAGTCTGACTGAACACCACTCTGGTATGATATATATTAATCAGATAAATGGTAAAATACAGTAAACTTATGACAGAGTCTAAATTGTTCCGTTAAGAAAAGATGTTTAATGGGTTAAACTGAAGACACATTGAAGTTTTACACAAAAATCGCTCATGATTATGTTATGACCTGAACTTTTCACCTTCCTTCTCTCTTTTTGAAATATGATCTTTTTAATCTTTTGTTATTATCTTTTTAAAGATGCTGCTTTTTCTCTTTTTTTGTCATTTTTTTCTTTTTTCCATCATTTTTTTCAGATTTTTGTTCTTTTCACAATGTCTGCTTTAAACATCTTTTCTTAACGGAACAATTTAGACTCTGGTCTTAACACATACTTTGCATACACGTTTTGACAATTTTTGTATAATTAAAAAGCAGATGAGTAATTTTTACTATACTTATTTATTTCAGAGTTTTTCTCCATAATGAAGCTTATTTATTGGATAAAGAACCTCTGACACTTTGAATGGGTATCTGCCTATTTTTCAGATGTTGCCCAAAACTGCCATATGCTTTAGATATCACTGGCATCATCTTGAATAACAGTTTTGGTGTATAAGAAATTAATAAAGTTCATACTTAGAGATGCAGGCCTCCATGACAAAACAGGAGACGCTACCAAAGGTGGTAAAGGATTCAACATTTGACTTTCTGAAAAAAATCCAATATATTTATGTGTAAGGGTATTAGAACATCAATACCTGATAAAACACATTAAAAGTATTTTAATATCCAAAAACACGAGTACTGTATTTAATAGGTTTTTTTTGTTTTTTATCTGATTTTTTTTGAAAATATTTTGAAGTGGAACTGTAGTCAATTCTCTTTTGATGACAATATATTTACCTAGTCCAATATTATGTTATATTTAAGGAATGCTTTGTACAAGTATTTTTTAATCTGAAGAGGGGTTGGAGCCCCTAAGTCACTTTATGAAAAATACCAGTAAAAGCATTTTCAAAATGGTTTGTATCATTGTCCAATTAGATATAAGTATCTAAATTTTCTCTTATTTCATTGATCCACCTTATCTATTACTATAAACCAGGGCCCGGAATTACAATGCCTCCTTAAAGTTAAGCAAAACTTAAGTTAAGTATTGATATTTCAACGTGCTATATTAAATTTTAGATAAATTGCCTGGATCGATGTGATATTTGTGGTCAAAGATATCATTGTGATCTTCAGAAAAGTTAAAACTATTTTGATTTTAATCAGTTTTAAACGTTATTTTTAGCATCCTGAAAAATCAATACTTAACTTAAGTCTTCCTTAACTCGAAGGAGGCATTGTAATTCCGGGCCCAGGTCTTTCACATCTAATTGTCCTGTTGATAAGTTAAACCTTAAAATGCCTCCAAAATATCATTTGAAAATGTTGTCTGCTACATTTACTTGCTAACATGTAGGTGTATATGCAAACAGTGTAGATGCAGATCAGACTTTTCCTATCAGTCATATCTTCATCAACACTGTCTGACAAAGTTGGACTTTTGTTTTATAAAACAGTTCAGTAAACAACAAAAGCAGACTGTAATTGCTGAAATATGCTAAAGCGTTTTATTGTCTGACCCAGAAACACAGAAACTTTTCCTTGCTTTAGTTTATTCAATCCTTAGAAGGCTTATTACAACAAAGTCTTTTGATTTATTGTCTGCTGAAATGTTTTAAAAGCCTCTGGGTCAAACATTGAAGACACAGAATATGCTGCTGATCTTGATCAACATTGTTTGCATCTACAATTACATTAGTTAATAATGTTAGCAAATATATAGCACCAAACGACTTAAGCATTGGCATTTTAAATGCATTTTGATAGCGTTTAAAGGGTTAACATAGTTCACTTGGAAACCGCTGATACAACAGGAATATTTGTCATAAATGGAATCTGACACCATGCTCTTACTGATTTGACATCCTGTTAGAGCACAATCTAGATTAAAAACAATAGAAATGAATGGAAATTTAAGCTCCGCCTACTTCACTAAGAAATTTAGACCAGTCCAAAGCCATTGTTAATTGAAATATTGCATCTCAAAATCAAAGAAAAAATCTATTCCATGATACACTTTATTATATATAGTGTACTATATTCAACCATTATGTAGCATTTATATAAGGAATGTGTATATTCTGATGATATAATATATATACAAAATAATCTATCAACATTATTTTGCAAAGTTTTACATAATCTAAAAAAAGATATAGCTTATTTAATGACTAAGAGGATATAGAAAGGAAACTCATAGTATGAGTATTACTATTTTCTTTTAAAAAATGTGTTTTGATAGACAAACAAAAAACCCAATTACTAATGTTAGGACGTGCCCAGTCTTCACAATTTTGAATGTGTGGTACTGTCCCCCCTCCGAGTCCCAACACGTTCATCACATGTATTTTGTGAGATATGAGTATGCATTTACCTGCAAAAGGATTTCTTAGGACTCGAGGGGATGCTTAAAATATTTTTCCCTAATTTTAACATTTTCAAGAACATATTTTTATATGTTTAATACGAAAATGACCATTTCAGCCCTAAATATAAAGCGGTACTTTTATTGACCTGAATTCCAAATATACACATTTATGAGCTGGTAAGACTTCGAATACGTATCTCATAGGCGGGCATTAGATTATACATGTATGCGCCTGTGCAACCTCGCAAATTTGCCAGAGCGTACATCACTCGCAAACACAATACATTGAAGTCAATGAAGACATAAACAAAACATTACATTAGACCTTAAACCATACTCCCTCGGACGCCATGGGATTGTCAGCATTGGCAGTTAAAGTAGGGGTTTGCACTTCAGCGATAAACATTATTATAGTGCTGCAAAGATCTTATGACCATGTTTACATTTTTTTTTGTTTGTAAACATTGAAATCAAAACATTTTGGTTGCATATTCAGAAGTCAGGCATGGTTTTGAAAAGTATTTAGTCATCATGGATAGCTCAGTAGGTAGAGTTGCCGCCAGCAGAAAATCATTGTTTTCCATTATACACAGGGTTCGAATCCCATCAATTCTTTCATTTTTTTTTCATTTTTATTGTATAACATTTTCATATGTATCCTTTAATCATTTTTTGACAACAGTTTTAAACATTTATACAAAGTGTCCCTTAAATGGGACATTAGCAAACACGAAAACACATATGTGAAATGCCACGGAAAGCGTCAACTCAATAGGGCATGGACTGTTTGTTGTCATTTGCAACCTCCATGACACTGCACAAGCGATTCATCCACTATGCTACGAATTCTCCTTATAATTGGCATGTGCATATAACATTTTAAATATAATAAAATACTCTTATTGTTCAAAAAATAGTGAGTAAAAAATAACTTTGTTATTGGTAAATATTATTGTTAATACAGAATGACAACATAACTAGCATAACACTGCAGGACTCTATCCCATTATGTCACGTGGTGGCTCATTGTGAATTCAACTTCAGCAATACAATATATTTTATCGTTAATTCGATGTACAGACTAAATATCGAAACCATTTAGCAATTGTTTTAACGAAACTCACTGTCACAATCACCAGATGGGTCGCTGTAACCAAGTAGTTTCATTCTGAAACAAACAAAAACTATTTCATCACCATGAGCTTATACTGCCTGCTGTATTTGGAATAAAAATCTGTTCTGCTCTAAATCTCTATAGAGAGGTTCTTTCAATTACATTTTTCTTACTTAAGTTTAATTCGATCAAAATTTATTGTGTTTAGTTGACATTTAATCCCAGATTTAATCACAATGTTAACAGTTCCTGGAAATCTCGTTTCTATCAGGCACATTCCAGCACTATCAGTCTTTATTAAAATGTGTCAATGAATTAATTCCGAACTACACACAAATATACAGGATTAACTCTTGTAAAAAGCAATGGATGCTTTGCCAGAATGCCTTGCGAGGACGTACTCAGCTGTTACAAAATCTGAACTTGTTACACTGATAATTAGATAGTTTAGCAATCATTACATTTTCCCGCTTTCTTATCAATTGGCAATCATACATTTATCATTTACTATATATAATATAGTAACATATTACATCTGCGACATTTTACTCCTTGGTACTGTATTCGTTTGATCTGTTAAAATGCGTTTGTACATGTATTTAATGGTTACATGCATTAAGTCTAGATACATATCAGTGATGCCTTGCATCCATCAAATTTTATTTCTATGTGTCACCCTAACAAGTGAAATTGTTACACCCCATTGTTTGAGGTAAATATTGATATATGAAATTATTGGGCGTAATTGAATTATAACACCTAGATTGATATCAGGGATGGCTTGCAGAGGAGATAAGGGCCCATCTATCCAGTATCAATTAGCAAATGAAAGTATTTTATAGAATTGTTTGAGGTAATTTTGTATACAATGTATATTAAATTATTGGGCGAAATTGAATCATAACACCTAGGTTCATATTAGGGATGCCTTGTGGAAGGGGATAAATAGGGGTCGTAAAGTTTTATTTTGCAGTTTGGTTGTCAACAAATACAAAAACAAATATTTTATTTTGCAATTGAAGGCCACTGGCCCAAAGTACATATACACTACTATGCAAAATTTGAGTGACATACACAATATGCTTTTAGCTATGTTATATTACATGGTAAACATCCACAGATATTGTACATATTATAATCAGAGTAGATTGTTGATTATTTAAATTGACTGTAAATCAGTTAAACAGTGTATATTAATTATTTCCTATGAGAAAAAGAGCTTAACAAGTATTTGGCGACTGATGAAATATCTGACGTAGCATTACTCGACGTAATATTATAAAATGTTTGTTTGGTTGTTATAGCATTTTTCCATTCTGGTTTAACGTATAATGATAGCGTCATAAGCAGGACACACAAGGAAAAGTCGGATTTCATCTTCAACTATGAACACATTACAATTCAAACGAAAATTTGACAAAATCGTAAATTACGATCTATGTTTTGATGTCTTCTTGCTTCAATCATTAAAGAGTGACTTGAATAGCGAATGTTAGCCAGAACTGTTCTGTAAACAAAAGATAGATCTATGTTTAAGTCAGTTTCAACTTCTAATATCAACTTTAATGATTATAATGTAAAGCTTTTGGTGATTCTTCAACTTCTGAGTGTCATTGCTTTGTAAAACAATCAGATAAACGCTGCCTAAATAGATTTATAAATCTTGAAGCATCATCAACAGTATCAGCTTCCAACATATACCCAAAACCATGCTTGTACAGACAGAGGTAAACGGACATTTGATGCCCAATGTGTTTTTCCAACAGAAGCAAGTGATCGAAGCATGTTATAGCATTGTTTTAGATATCTGTAGATCGACAATTAGGTGAACCTAACATTGAATCATATATGTTACAGCTAGAGAGGATACCATCCACATTCATTTAAAACAAAATCATCAGCAGTATTATGATGAAGACAAGCATATCTTTTACAAAACTTGATTTGTCAACTAAACCTAGCAAGTGAAGTTATTGTTTGAGGTAAATACGGATATATGAAAGTATTCGACAAAATCGATTATAACACCTTGATTCATGTCAGAGTTGTCTTGCGGACAAGATGAGGGCCATCAATTTTTATTTCTGATTGTCACCCAAGCAATTAAAATTATTGTTGCACGCTATTGTTTGAGGTAAATTCGGATATATAAACTTATTGGGCGGAAGCAAGAGAAATTATTGAACCCAATAAATTGTTTGAGGTTAATACGGATATATAAATATTGGACGAAAGCAAGTGATATTGTTATATCCAATTGTGTGTAGTTAATACGGGTATATGAATTTATTGGGAGCAAGTGAAATTATTGTACCCAATTGTTTGAGGATGATTACGGATATGTGATTTTATTAGGCGGAAGCAAGTAAAATCAGTGTACCCCATTATTTGAGGTAAATACGGAAAATATATATGAAATTATTGGGCGGAATTTCATTATAACACCTAGATTCATATCAGAGATGCCTATGCTTGGATGGACTTCTGTTAACGCTTAATTTGCCAGTGTCGTTTGCTGATCACTTTTGCAAACAGTTTGGACCCAGATCAGGCCCGACATTATGTCGGGCCCGATCTGGATCCAAACTGTTTGACACTCTGGTTGGATTCCTGAATTATATTTATATTGTTTTTGAAAACGTTAATTATGAAAAACCAACAGACGCCAAAAAATGAAAACAAAATCCTAGCATGCAACGAGTTAAGTAGATTTTTATGCCCCAACAACATCACGAGAACATCACGGATAATTTATTTCTCTACTCAGAACCAAGAGATAATAGTTTAATATCTTTTATCGCACTGGGATCTTGTTATCTGAGGGTAACATCAGAATTCTGCTGGCGTTCTGTTTATACAGCAACTAAGTGTTTGTAAACATTGTGTTACACGTCTGATATATAAGAAACATAGTGTTTTCTTTGTTCCTGCATGGTATTTTTTTCTGTGTAAAAGTAAGAAAGAGGGCAAAGATCAGAAATCGATACAATCAAGCAGCACACCTGACCCAGGATACCAATGGGAAAGTGACAACGTCACAATTAGACACCACAAACGAGAGCCAAGAGGTAAAAGCATGACATACCTTATTTTCCTCTAGGATTTTCCCTGATATGATTCTAGCTGTTATAATTCAATTCCAACAATGCATTTGCGTTGGTGCCAATGACCTTGGACAGTCTAATGAATTATGCTAACTCATCTCGCCTATATAGCTAGCCTATGCTAAAAAACGTGTTATATCGAACACCAATGTCACAGTTTGGAAAGCGTGAGGAAGGCGTCAATTGTCACTGCAAAAATGACGTATTTCATGGCGTTTGACGGTGTAACATCGTTTTGACGCTTGAAAGACGTACAGAATCATGTACAGTCCAACTTTTGCAAGATTTCTTCAGTGCAACGGCGGAAAGTTGGAAGAGGCTGAATACTTCATGTTTCGTCGTTTATTGTGTGTTAAAATCGAAATAGATCAGCTCTACTGTGTTTCCAGGCTCACTGTGACCCCCGTTTTTCGCTATTTATTCCTTAATGGTTATCTTAATTGAAAAAAATCAAAGAAATGAATATAGATATAGACCGCGTAATTAGAATATTATTCTCACTTAAGTATGAGTTTTTATATAGGCTGGGATTAGATGGAATTTCTGCATGTTTTTGTTTCTCACCTTTGAATCAGTCCCCAAGTGTACCTTATCAATACATAAATAATCTACCGATCAGTAGTTTAAAATTCGTGCATTGTGCTTATGATAACTAATAAAGAGGCGCAAATGGGTAAATATCTCAAGGAAAAAGACTAAGTTATTCTGAATTACAGGGTATTTGGGCCTTAGTTCATAATAAGGGATGCCCCCAAAAATAAGTTTTAGTTACGCGGTATACATTTACATCCACATGCTAATCGTCGATTGTATTAGTAAGGATTTGAGTCGTTAAATTAAAGAAAAACGGGGGTCACTTTAAAACTGGAAACACATTAGTGTTGACCTCCAAACAGTGAATTATTACTCAACAATTCACTGCTAGAGCTGATCTTTTTCTTAATTATGGTTTATATGCTGCTTGGGTTGTACACACTTTAACTTAGGCCGGCTCCAGTCCTTAAAACAATTTTTCGTCAATATGTCATATCATATAATTGTAGCTTGTCCAACTCTGATGGCTCTGTTTAAAACAGAGCCATCAGAGTTAGACTAGCTACAATTATATGCTATGACACATTCACGAAACGTTGTTTTAAGGACTGGAGCCAGGCTAACTTTTACTCGAACTTAAATATTGCAATTATTATCACTGAAAATCATATCAATATTAGTAAGAATACGAATTTGCATGTCTCCGTTCTAACCTTTCTTGTGGCTGTGGGGGATTTGTGTAAAGTGCTTAACATTTCTTTTCTACATATGACCTTACTTCAGAAATAGATCAGCTCTGGCAGTGAATTGTTGAGTAATAATTCACTGTTTGGAGGTCAGTTGTAAAGAATATCAAATCACGAGCGCGTAGCGCGAGTGATTTATTTTCGTTCAACTGACCGACTGGAGCTGATCTATTTTAATTCGAACACACAATAATCGACGAAAACACAGTTGAAGTCTTCAGCATCTTCCAACTTTCCGCCATTGCACTGAAGAACTCCCGCCAACATTAAGACAACGTCACATTCGTTTACGTGTATAGGTAACGTTTTTCAAGCGTAAAAACGACGTTACAAGGTCTAACGCCAAGAATGACGTCAGTTTCCTGTTAGTATAAATGACATCAGCTAGCAATCTTTTTTGTCGCACTTCCAAAACTGTAAATTATTGTTTTATTTTTCACACTTTTAGTATCAATTGACTCTTTAGGCGAGGTGTGTTAGAATATGAGTATCATACGAATTATACTTTTGGGCAGCCATTTTAGAAACCAAACAACGCACGAAGTATTCTTTTGCAAGGAAGCGTAGTATCTCAATTGATAGATATATAGATAGATAGATAGATAGATAGATAGATAGATAGATAGATAGATAGATAGATAGATAGGTAGGTAGGTAGGTAGGTAGGTAGGTAGGTAGGTAGGTAGGTAGGTAGGTAGGTAGGTAGGTAGGTAGGTAGGTAGGTAGGTAGGTAGGTAGATAGATAGATAGATAGATAGATAGATAGATAGATAGATAGATAGATAGATAGATAGATAGATAGATAGATAGATAGATAGATAGATAGATAGATAGATAGATAGATAGATAGATAGGGTGATCATATAACATAGTGTTCAAACATTTTAGGTACTTCGATGTGCACTGATCTCGGCGCTGATCTCGATTTTTCAAAATTGATAGTAGCCCTTATAGGTTTTCTCTTGATGCCGCCCATTTATAATATGCATATACATTTTTTTATAAATCTTGTTGAAGTCTACGCTGATGGAAGATTTACGGCTTAGTTATATCTCGATTATTTATCAGTGAAAAATGCCTATCGTGAAACATTAGTCTCTAATATCTAAACTTTTGAAGCCCTGCTAAATGTTTCTACTGACAACGACAAAGAGACTGTTTACACAGTCTGGAACTTTCTCAGAAACTCTCAGAGAATATAATCCTAGAAAGCCTATTTAGACTTAGCAAATTGGATGTCATGATATACATTATCGAAATTAGGGGTCAGTAGCCTTTATGAACTTAATTTGGCACTACTGCTTCTGTGGGAATATTGTAATCGCAAAGATTAATCATGTTAACAGAAAAGTTCATCTGAATCTCATTCGAACCGTCACTGAAGCGATTAACAAATTAATTTAATTTCAACAGAATTCTTGCAAAGGAAAACACACAAAAAATGAGCGAAAAAAAGAGAACTATCATAGCCGCTTAAGCGCATCGTCCGAATGTGTACTGACCTCAATACATTAGGCCAAATAAAAAAAATACCTGTGTTTAGGGTAACCATACCCTACCTAAATTTACTTGTGAAACTTAGATTTTTTTTTTTCAGATTTTCAAGGTTTCTGGAAAAAATATAATTTTACGCATTTTACAAGGCTTAATGCCTTTCAAAATGAAAAAAAAATCTAGACTAATAAAGAATTACAAAAAAAAATATGTGTGCCTTCCCTACCTAAAACGTTCAGAACCTTAACCCTAAACACACTTATTTTGTTATTGGCCTTAGTATGGAATTTGTCTTGGTGGTAGCTTTAAAATGCAACAATTGTTGGCATTTAATAATTTATGACCCAGAAAATTGCTTTTTTGCTGTTCTCAGAAAGAAAGCACTTTAAAAATAAAAATACAAAATTAAGAATTGCAAACAGAACATGCTTATCTGTACAACTGTGATTTCAGGTTAAATGTGACCCCCGTTTTTTGCCGATTATTCCTTATTGGTGATTTTAATTGAAAGAAATTACAGAAATGAAATAAGATATAGACCGCATAACTAGATATATTTTTCTCAATTATATATGATGGGATAAGATGGAATTTTGGAGTGTTTTGTTCCTCCACTTTGAATTAGTCCCCAAGTGTACCTTATCGATATATGAATAAACTATGTCTTATGCCGATCAGTGGTGTAAAATTCGTGCATTAATCTTATATAGAGGCGAAAATGGGTATATATCTAATGAAAAAAGACTAAGTTATTCTGTTTCACAGTGCATTTGGGCCCTAGTTTAAAATAAGGGCTGTGCCCAAAAATAAATGTGGTGTGCATTTATATCCACATGCTAAATGTCGACCGTACTAGTAAGGATTAAAGCTGTTAAATAAAAGAAAAACGGGGGTCACTCAAACCCTAAAATCATAGTAATAGGGAATGTATTAGACAACAAACGATAATCGCCAAGCAATGGTTAACCTGTTACAGGCTGTGGATCAAAGCCTGTAACAGGTTAACCATTGCTTGATGTGGTACATTTTTTAATTTTATTGTTTTGTTTGATTGCAGTTGGTTTAAGCCTATTTTATTAGCAAATCCATTTAACATGATCATACATTGTGTTAACAAATGCGTATTTGGTTTAAACATATTTTATAAGCATATCCATTTAACATGATCATACTTTGTGTTAACAAACGCAAAAATGCTTTTGGCAATTCTATTTAACATGATCATACATTGTGTTAACAAAGGCATAGTTGGCTTAAACATATTTTATTAGCAAATCCATTTAACATGACCATACATTTTGTTAACAAAGGCATAGTTGGTTTAAACATATTTCATTAGCAAATCCAAAGGCAGAGTTGGTTAAAACATATTTTATTAGCAAATCCATTTTACAGGGCCATACATTGTGTTAACAAAGGCATAGTTGGTTGGTTGAAACACATTTTATTAGCAAATCCATTTAACATTGCATAGTTTCTAGGCCAGACTAGCTAGCTTAAAACAATAACATAATTTGTTAGCAAATCATAACAGGATCATACATTGTGTTAACAAAGTCAGATCCATTTAACATGATCATACATTGTGTTAAAAAAGCCATAGTCGGGTTAAGCATATTTTATTAGCAAATCGCTTTATTATGATCATACATTGCGTTAACAAGGGCATAGTTAGTTTAAATATATTTTATTAAAGAAATATATTTAACCTTATGATATCGTACATTGCGTTAACAAAGTTGGTGGCTTTCTAATCAAAATAACATGATCCTACATTGCGTTAACAAGGGCAAAGCTAGTTTAAACATATTTCATTAGCAAATTCATTAAACATTATCCTACATTGTGTTAACAAATGCAAAGTTAGTTTAAGCATATTTTATTAGCAAATTCGTTTAACATTAACCTACATTGTGTTAACAAGGCTTGGTTGGTTTTAACATATTTCATTTGCAAATTTATACATAATGACATATTGTGGTAAAGTTGAACTGTGCATGGCACTGGAGAAATGTTGGCCTCAGGTTTTTTTTAAAGGAAAGTAAGTGTAAAAGAGTTGGCAGTTTTATTGAAATCTTAGTTTACTTGACCATTCTATACTTAGGAATTCTTTAACCTGGTTTTGTACAATGCAGCTTGGATAGTTCATTGTACATATGGTAAAATTTGCAAATTAAGATGTACTTACGTTCCTGAAAACAACTCGTTTAGCAAACGGTGCAGAACCAAATGAAATGCCGCGTTCTGTGGCATTTCAGCTGTGTTTTCATTGTTTACCAATTTACCCCGTTAGTATCAAACGGTTAATCAGACTTAAATCTATCCCCAAATCTTCCACTGATCTATAGCTCTGAACAACTCATTAAAAGTCTTGTATTTTAGTGTTCTGTTTATACACAGCTAAATGACAGATAAACAATCGAATCTAAGCATGAAAAATAACTTAATTATGAACTGTCTTATAAGTTAGATTTCAGACTCCCTTGCTCACTGCAAGTAAAAGGAATTAAATCAAAGTTAATGTGTTTTCCAGACAAACGCTTCGGAGCTGATTTTTAGGTGAAAGATTTTAGTCTGTAATGGACATTGTGTCTTTAGATCCAGGTGGGGTACTCGAGCGCTTTTAACACATATGGACTTGTGAACGTGGTGCAACTCATACTTGCACAATAAAGAAATTTGCGACTATCAAGCGTAATGACTTGGTGAAAACGTGGCAAATAGAAGTGATTCCGTTGCATGACAAAATACATTAGGCTCTATTGAAGGCGCATCCAACAAAGGCTGTAGACATGTCAGTACGAGACAGTGAAATGAACATTTCCAATATATCTGCACAGCTAGCGTGGCTCAAATGTGTGGCTTTTACAAGCAATGCAGAATACAATGTCACGCCGCTTAGAATGATGTCTCATCGAGATTTACACATGTTGGCATTTGTAGCATAAAGTTTCTACTTCCTGTGATTGTTTTGTTTTATTATTAAAGCAATGTAATATTGCATATGCTGTCAATATCTACTTAATTTTGCTTGTCTGATGCCCTGTCCCTCCATCCCTTCCCAGTCTCTCTCTCTCTCTCTCTCTCTCTCTCTCTCTCTCTCTCTCTCTGTGTACTCTTTTCCACTAGCTTAAGCATACAACCTAATTGCTTGACACTTGCTTTGTGTTTCATAATTTATGCTTCTATATGTTTTTCCCATTGTATTGCTTTATTATGTGTTAAACAAGTACTTAAGGTGCCCTCTCAAAGTAAAGAATTAAATAACTATATTCGAACAAAATGAATGTTTTGTATCTGTTTACAATGGCATTCTACGGGAACGGTGAGTTATTTTCCATAATGGTGGGGGTCAAAAGTCGAAAATTGGAATCGATTGGGGGAGGGGGTGGGGAGGGGTCAGAAAACATTTGCCCAATTTGTGAAAATTCCTCCAACACCCCCACTCCCCCCCCCCCCCCCCCGGCTGATAAATAATGTAGTCTGAGAGCCACTATCCTATGTCAAAGAAGATAGTGAATCTGGAATCAGTAACTGTGCGGCATCCCCTCGTTCACTACTTAATCAACCTTTATCAACTCGAATGTGGTCAGCTGGCTTCTTCTGAATCAATATTGTTTTCAAATTGGAAAATATTACATGTATCTGGGTACAGAAGACCAAGAGTTTGCACGCTGGGTAATTTTTCATGATTTTTGTTGTCTGCTATTTTATTCTCTAAGGATGACGACAAGATGTCAAACAGTTAAATCCAGATCAGGACTGACATTTGCAGGGCCTCATCTGGATTCAAACTGTATGCAAATGTTATCAACAGACGACATTAGCAGGTGAAGGTTTGAAATCAAAAGCGTACTAGGTAAAGGTAACTGTCAGATAGAATAAAGCAGACTCAAATTCAACATTTGATGTGATACTTGAGATAAGTCAATTACTAAATTGAAGCTATCGATGTTTATCATTGATAGAACCTAGCATAACTCTTTTAATTAAAGGGGTAACTAGCAAATAGGAACAGAAAAAAATACAGCCAGAAAATATAGAGCATCAGACAAAACATGTGAGCTCGCTGCGAGAAATGTATTCTTAAAATGACAATGACTACATCAAAGATCTGAAGTATAGAGTGTGCAAGTTTTCAAGGCAAGACGAGCTAGCTAAAACCTGATCTGAACGGCTAATAATAAAGGTGCAGACAACTTACTTTAATGGCTAATAATAAAGGTACAAAAAACTGATTGTAATGATCTGTAATGGTTGTTAATAAAGGTGCAGATAACTATAAAGATGCAGACAACTGATTTTAATGGCTAATAACCAAGGTACAGACAACTAAATGTAATAGTTGTTAATAAAGGTGCAGATAAATAATTTTAATGACTAATATTAAAGGCGCAGGCAACTGATTTTAATGGCTAATAATAAAGGTGCAGACTACTGATTTTAATGGCTACTGATAAAGGCGCAGACAAGCCTGTGTATCCGTGCATTTGATTCTGATTTGGAAAGACTTCCTTTACCTTTTCTGGGGTGGATTTGTTCTCCAATAGCATGTAGTGACTCCAGAAAACTAATAAATAGAGACAACAGGACTGTTATCAATATAAAAACTTCGTAAACATTTTAAGTTATATCATGATACAACAAATTGACTTTTTGTACACATGATTGTATTTCGTTTGTTTGAAAGTGTATCTGCAACAAGGACGACAAAGGTAGGCCTCAACCCACCAATGAATGGAACGGGTTACCGTCAAAAGATCGCACTGGAGTTCAAAACAAAAAAAATCTATTCTGTGGTGCAATAGAACATATGGTATGTCAGATATATCTTAATTTAACAAAACAGTAGCAGTTGAGACCCACAATAACCGGAACCAATGATATCAATTCAAATGACGCCAAATGGTCATATCAGCCACGTAAACAAACTTTCTATGACTTGGCTCAATTGTAATTTTGATTTGTTCAAACCATATACTCCAATTGCAATACGAGTATGAACTTTTTGAAAACTCTCACAAGTCGAACGTTGGCGGCTCACTGCACATCTGTTTGATATGCAGATTTATCAAATTAGCTCTATCTTGGGAACAAAGTTTCGTTTTCGGTTAAAGGCGATAACACAATCTCTTTAACTTCTGCAAATCTTGACAGATATATCATTCACAATTTGACAAAGAGTACACACGAAGGGTATCTCTTTCTCATGAAAATGAGTAATTGCAGTAGCTAACTGATTTGATGACAAATAGTTGTCTATGATTAAAATAAGAGAAAAAATACCATCTTAAAGCACCTTTTACTACTATAAAATGTGCTTGGCCCTTGTATGTAGTTCTTACAGTCTTTTTAATTTTCTAGTTAAGCTGAGGGTGGAAGGGCTGGCTGCTTTACTTCAATTTCATTTTTGTCTGTGTTCTTTATAGTTCTTCCTCGCAGTGCCATGGGTTTGCATGCACGGATCCAGAGAGAGGATCTTTGCTTGCTTTGAAAATGTAAAGATTATATATTATGCACCAATCCATGCGGCTTCTAAATATCCTAGCTCCATGAATGCACCCGTGCAGTGGGCGACTTTGGCTGTATGCGTATGACATTTGTAAATAGCTTGAAACCAGATCAGGCTCAACTTGACACGATTGACAAAACGGTGGGCCTAACCTAGATTCAAACTGTTCGACACTCTGATGGCACATTTGAAAGCATTTTTGTGTTTGTAAAATATCTGCAGACGACAACTAGCTTGCGAAGTTTCCAGGCATGCAAAGAATTAATCTGAAGGATTTGGTTATCCGCACATTTGCGATGTCAAGTTTGCATGCTGCAGCCCACTTGGTGTTTATTTCATTTCAATTGAAGAAATATTCCAATAAAGCAGTCAGCTTTGGGCGATTCTAAAATACCATCTTTTGAAGTTTCATTTTCTCTATTGGATCGAAGAGAAACAAGCCTTATGGCATAACAGACATAACACGTCTCAGATGTGATCTGAATCATCTTGAACTCTTTGTGGAAAGTACGTGTTAGTAGCACATGGTTCTTGGGCTAGGTTCGCTTGTGGCCATCGCCCGGCTATGGCTGCTGTCACTTGTTTAGTATTCTCCCTCCAAAAAAAACAACCAACCAAATGGCAGATAGGTTATTCGGATTTTCCTGACTGGTTTGATACGACCTTGCTGATCGGTCAATATTTCTCATCCGGGTATTTTTGGGCTATAGCCGCGACCATGCTTCAAAGCAAGCTACAGTCGTTCTGTAGAGGCTATCGCTGGCTAATAGCCGGGCGATAGGCACAAGCGAACTCGGCCCAGCAGGTTTCTGGTTATTTGACAAGCCTGGTCACTAGTATGGAATAAGGTGTGATCTCTCCTCTTTTTGTGCATTCTATCCTCAACTCTTTGACTGCTAGTGTCGTCTGCTATTAACATTTGCGAACAGTTTGGACCCAGATCAGGCCCGACGATACGTCGGGCCTGATCTGGATCCAAATTGTTTGACCCTCTGATGGATTTCCTAAAAGATTGATTGTGAAACGTCAAACCAAAAGTTGAAAAAATTAACAGACGACAAAAGCATGCCAACTTAAAATTACCTAGCGAGTAAAGAGTTGAGGACGGCGACACATTTGTTGGAATAAGCCAAGTAAAGAAAAAGGCACAGATCAGGAATCGATATAATCAAGAACCAAACCTTACCCGAGACACAATATGGGAAAGTGACAAAATACAAGGAAACATCGCACACAAGAGAGCCAAGAGGTCAGCCCTTTTAACAGACAAGACCGTATAATAAAGACAAACGTGAAACACAAATAACAAGAAAGATCCACATTGGAGTCTTATTTGGATTCCAAGCACGAAAAATCGTTGTGAATGTCGTCTGCTGCAATTTTAGGTGGCACTTTAAGAATTAATTGTTCTCTTTGCAAACCACTTCTGGAAATGATAATCAGATGGTGATAATGATTTTGTGATTGTAGATTGAATTTTGTGTTCGGGGATAATCAGGTTAGACAGGAATCCAATTTGTGATGGCTGAGTGATCGTGTTCGGCATTGTCAGCTTGATCAATTTCGATTGAAAAACATATGCTGCTCACAATGAAAAGAAATAATTTCATGTCTTTTTGTAATATTCGGAAAATTCTGACAGTGCTTTGATTTTTATTAACGCTTCGCCTGCAACGACTTTTGTCGTCTGATGATACAAATGTAACCCTTGCAAACAGTTTGGACCCAGATCAGGACATCCTGATACGGATCCAAACCGTTTTACACTCTGGTAGTGTTCCTGAAAGATTTTTTTGAAAAAAAGTTAACTTTGGAAAAGGTCATCAGACGACAAAAAGCATGATACATTGCCCAGCATGCAAAGAGTTATATCGCTTTCAACTGATGCAGAGTTAGCTTTCCAAATATTGAAGGATGCATGGTCTACTTCAACATCGCATCCGTACAGTAAGAGGGCGATTCAAGATGTAACGCAAGTAAACTCATAACAAAAATAGTTAGTGAGTATGATCAGGAAATACCACAATCACAAACCGCAGACAACCCCCTGGCACCGCGAGGAAGAGCCGCTCAACCATCTCGAGACACCAGGAAGACAAATTAAGCAAAGCAATCAGCTCTCTCTCAAGATGATTGCAATACTAGAATGGACATAAAGTAACGTACAACAAAACATAGAACAATTACAGACTATTTATTGATTGCAAAGTTCTTGTAGGATGCAGCATTTAGAAATATAAAAGGCGATTTGTACCTAAAATCGAAATTGATTTCCTTTATTCTCTAAAAGACAAGGAAATGTCGCATGACCTGGCCTGAGGTAATAAAACTTTTTTTTGGATACCACCGCGAGTCCGAGGTCCAAACCTCGAAGTTTATTATTATGAAAGACATATTATTAAGAAACTTTTCAGTCAAATATTTATTTCCAGTATTTAAGTTGTTTTGAATGCGATTGGTGTGAAAATGCGACATGGACAGAAAGCGATTCTGCGAGTGGCCATGTAACGACGCTTTTCGGGAATGTATGTTCGAAACTTTTAGGTTTTGCAAACCATTGCCACAGTACATTACTTATTGAACTTCCTTCGCAAGTATAGGTAAAAGAAGGTTGGTGAATCTCAATTTCTGCTTAGAACTGATAAGAGTTTCAACTAGCTCGATCGACGATAGTGTCGAAAGTTTTAGAAATTGATTATTTCAGCATGAAAGGTGGGTTTCTTCCCAATATTCTTATCTTGCATTATAAATCAACAGGGTGCTACAGACTCTTTAGAGTTTGTCTGCTCATAAGGCTTTTCTAAATCGCTTCTGAGAACTGTGTTCGACGCAGACAAGAAAACCTGGGGAGGTACATGTATCAGTGGCGGATCCAGAGGGGATTCGCTCGACCCCCCTCCCCGCCCCCTGTTTTTAAATATCTATGAAAATGAAATAATTAGGTCTCCGTCTCATGGGATATTTAAGGAGACGCTGCATTCGAAAGCTCTTACTTGTATGAAATATTTCCTGTATAAAATGGCTATTTATCAAGGAGACGGATACCTTAGGCTATATTCTTGTATGAACAATGTATACATCTCACACAGATCATACAGCTTTTGAGCATTCGACAGTATGATGCTTATCAGTCGTTTATGAGTCAGTTCATACAAGTAAGAGCTGTTGAAAGCAACATCCCCTAAAGAAAAATGAGATAAAATCAGCAAAGCGAGCCCCCACACCTTTATACATATGCACCCCCTTTCCAGAAATCCAGGATCCGCCCCTGAATGGTACTATACAATAACGAGTGCACAGCAAGGCTAAACAAGCTCTTTCAGATCGTGCTCTTCTCCCATATGCGACCACTTTAGCGCATAACTTTTTACGTGGACAGCGAAGCGAAGGCTCTGATCAGAGTGGGTGGATGGCCAGACTATATTGAGTCTTCAACGGGTGCACAGGTTATTGCTTTGGTTTTGTCATGCATTGGAACTTACACGGAAGATTGTTCGATACATAGTATTATAATCACGAAAGAAAGCAATTCTCTGATTTACCAAAAAAAAAAAAACTTTCAGGAACACTATCAGAATGTCACAATGTTTGGATCGTGAGAAAGTCGATCCCGATCTGGATTCAAACTGATTGCAAAGGTTATCAGCAGGCGACAAAAGTCACCGCTAGCAAGGAAAGAGTTAGCCTGACCGCAAATTTCTAAGATCCGCAAAAACAAAGTCATTCTCGATGTAAGCAGTCTTCCTTCATAATGATACACTATTACAGTTGATGCCAAATTGTTTTGAAAGGTATACAACTATAATAAGTCATTTACTTCCAACCAGGTGTTTACCTGTCAGAATCGATGCCAAGTGATGAACTCAGGAGACTTCCTCTGAAAACACTGATTTTTCATATGGCACTGTCGGACCGGAAAACTGGCTCCTACCTGTCAAAAAATATCCTCATCCGCGTCCTCCCTAATTGGCCATTATTGCATATGAACAACGAATATTTAGTGGCGCTCTAAAATAGTTTAATCCTTTGTATACAAGAATGGGCTCTTCCATTAGGTTTGTTACAATAAGCCTGGGGTGGAACAAGGGGTCTCTTGCTTGCGAAGCGAGCACTTTAATGCCTGATACTTTTAATTTTCAGTTTGTCACCAACTGATATTCCTAATGGTCTGTCAACAGCATTTCGGTTTCAGAGAATACGAAGTTTAAAGAACGTTTACAATATAGATCTATGGCATGACGGCCATCTTGATCAGAGCAATTCATACAAACTTTCTTTTATCCCACACCAATGAGTCCCAAGGTGGTACTTCTTTTGCGGATCATTTGTGTTATTTATGTCTTGTGTTTGTCATACTTTCGCGTCCGTTCATTGCTGCCTTGTGGTCACCTGCTGGGAAAGAGCTGACCACTTGGCTCGTGTTTGTGATGTTTAATTGTGTTTTTGTCACTTTCCTATGTAGTATCCTGGGTCAGGTGTGGTACTTAATTGTATCGATTCCCGATCTTTGTCGCCTTTCTGACTTTCATATGAAATGTTTGCTCTATTGGCCAAGTGATTTCTAAGAAAAAATATGTTTTAATTTATTAGTCCAATCCAGTATGACCAACCTTGGCTGATAGGTCAAAAGCCAACCACTACTTTTGGTACGTATCTATAATCGTTGTTTACTAGTAATTAGGATAAACATATCTAGTAAGTATAATGACTGGCTTCAGCAGATTGGCTTGCTGTACTGGATAAGCTCAATATTGACATGCTACTATTATTTCAAGAGTTGTATGCATCAAATTCGATCTTGCCATAAAAGTAGGCTAAGGTCCACATAGGATCATTATTTGACCAAACGTGGTAGGGCTCACATGCATCCCCAATTCTACATAGGTCCATGGCCATCGGTCTTCTCGTCATGGAGAAGAAAGTTTTACCATGTATGGGCGTGGATGGCATTTTGATCATGCGACTGAGACCATAAGAATAGCTTTCGCCCCCACCCCCAACCTTAAGGAGTCTCCATTTGAAATTTGAGTTCAATTGGCCCAGTTTTTTTTTCTCCAGAAAACAGGGACTTACGATGGACGCCAAAGTTACTGATATACTATAGCTCACCCTTCGGCTCAGATGACCTGAATAGTATGTTACTTCAGTATACGAACAACAAATTCATTGGGCACAAGGTATATGCCTAAACGCAATTTAGACAATAAGGAGGACCAAAGCAAGTTGGCCATAACTGCCACTAAAACTACATAGAACCTTCTACCCCAATTGTGTTAATCATGTAGGAATGTAATATTGCTCATTTAGTGTAGGCCGCTGTGTAATTCCGTGTGCATTTTTTGGTAAAAGTGTCAAACATACATTTTCTTGTAGAAAAATGTATTCTGTTTAAGAAAAAAGATGTTTACAATTTTTCTTTGGCGTTTTAACGTCACAGTGACGTCACAAAGTGACGTACCCATTTTTAGCTTATTTAGGGCTTGAAAATGGAATGTTATTAATTCCCAGCAGGCATAAACATGAACTGTTTGATCAGTTGTGTTAATTTTTCTGGCGACATGTTGATAACGGAGCAAAAACCCTGACTCTGGATTTTAAAGAGGTTACATTAACTTCAAAATGATGTCTGTACATGGAAAGGTGACGTCAGTGCCAAAAATGAAAATTCTGTGATAGTGAAAGCTCAAATAGCTAGACCCTCATCTCCGCAAAGCAGAGAAAATATTGTTAACTATAATTTTCTGAAACTATATTGTATAAGATGCAAAATGACATAAGTTAGTTCTCTGACCTATATTAAGACAGGCATGTTAACTACGGTACCCTATTATAGTTTCAAATCCTACTTCGCAAATACCAAGTTATACCGAATTATTATTTATCGACATGCTGTTTGCCTTAAAACATCTTTAAATGAATGGAACAGCCGCTATGCATTTAAACAATACACCACTATTATGTGACAGTTATATATGTTACTCTAAATGTATAACTATTTAATGCATTTCTGTCACTAGACATTGGACCACCAAAATACCTCCTAGGGGAGTTTTGTACACTTTTATTTTCTAAAACCACATTCTACAAGCGACAAATTAATGTTTTTTTAACTCTTTAGCAGTTGGGGCTATACCAAGCATTAGCAAAATTCCCTACGTTACTGTAACCCAATTGGAAATATTATCTAATTACTTCTTATTCTTACATGACAATATAACCTTTTAATTTTAAACAAATGACAAGCAATATGATGTTATCAAATTAGAAGGATCTACTATTACATGTGATATACGTTACTTTCTTTTAAATGCATTTTTAAATTACAAGGGAAAACTATTTAAGTTTACACTGCTAGTGGGACATTTATTGCCATTAAACTGCCATTAATTGTCATTAAAGGAAAAAGCCAACAACGCATGGATGAATAAAAGAATAAAATTTGAACTTTTTTCACTTACAACGAGTTTTTAAAGTATGTGCGTTTTATTAAATATGTAAACAGCACTTTATTTTCTTTAATTCTTATTAAATTAAATCTTCTATCTCACAGACACTGATATATTTGCCTCTTTTATACGTGAAATGATATATAAAAGACACCTACAAAGTCATCAAACATATTAGAATAAATGCTAGATGCTGCTCTTGAAAATTATTGTTGTTGTTTCACTACATTATAATGTTAGTATAACTTATTGTGTAGTTTATAAACTTTGTTATATGTTTAATGCTGAATAAGATATATTGTATTATATTGTATCGTATTTTAGATAACACAATAATATTAAGCATGGACTAGCATAGTAAGATTTATCAGATATTGTTTAAGCTAGCTATTAATTACAACTACTATGCTGATACCATTCAAGAATAAAAACCTTTTCAGAAGTTGTCATTGTTGGTCAATTCAAGTATATATCAAAATCGGGAATAGAGAATTTAAAACAGTACTTTATACTTGTTTTTTGAAAAAATAAACTGAAATGATTTAAAAACTTAACGATTTTTGCCCAAAGGTATGACGCACACCATATGGTTAAAACTGATTTATATCAGAACGATGTCCAGTTTGGCGACAAAAGAATGCCATTTAAGATGGTAAAATGCATAACAAGAGAATTTTAAGGAGATATTGCATCATCTGTTCGTCTGGTTCTTAACTGTTGTGAAGCATTCAAACAGAACAATATTTGTTCTAATGGTTCATTTAAGTCATACATTTGAAATATATAATTATGTTTATATACTATTTCCTTGTATATGACCATATCTAATGTGGCCTTAAAGTAAAACTCACCATTATAACCGACTTTTCTCTATTTCCAGGGAAATGCATTTTTACTCATCAATAAAGCAGTTCTTTAGATATTATAGGTTGAGCAAGTGATCCAAGGTACTTACTTAATGTGATGGACAGTTTTGTTGATTGCACAAAGAAAGCTATATTGTATATAAACTAAAACTAATTTCAAAGCTTCTGTAATGCTTACCATATGCATACACAGCTAAAAGTCAGGAGACAAATTGATTCTGATACAGTCACCAATAACTAGCTACAGACACATTAAATAACTGAATAGAAGTAGCTCAATGAAACTTAGAATTCTTCAGAAAAATATTCCAAAACTATAAACTTAACATAATATATAAGCTTTTCTGGCTCAATTATATATCGTCTTTGTTAACAGTTTGCATAAACATATGACAATATAGTATTTTTTTGTACAGTTCTATTATATTATTTTAATAAATTTGACAGAACATTGAAATGTATCTTTCTAAGTGCTGTTACTTGAGTGCTATTATTTCCTTTGTTAATGAATTTTAAAATCTATAATTTTGGGCAAATCATTTCTTTGTAGATGTTAAAAGTTCAAATATATACTATTTTGCAAATGTAAATGTGCATGGATAATTAGTAGGAACTTAAATGCAAACTGATAAATCCATTTTTTCATACGTACTGGTATACCTTATTATCTATTTAATAAGAACAGTCAGTTTTGAGATGAAATAAAGTATCCTATGACGTATAATATACGGAATAAAGCACTGTATATGCAGTCTTGAAAGTTGTAGTATACGTTACATGATGCCGTACAAAAAAAACACTAATATGTCACACTGGAAAATAAGTTAAGCATGGCTTTTCTTTTAACTCTTGCTTATCAAAAGAATATTCATATTTGGTGTTTAAAGATTTTCCAAATGAATTTCATGCTGAATTAAAGAATGAACTTTTTGTTTATGGTCATCATATCTAACAGTTTATAACTCTTACAGTATTTGTGATACAAACAAACTGTTTGCAGCTATATAATGGTCCATTACTTTTCTTTTTGAAGGTGTATTTAAAACATGAAAATTAACAGGGAAGCTTATCAAAGAAAATTGTTTAACGGAATTTCAGTGATTCTAAATGGAGTAACTTAAAATGTAACATAAATAACATAACAATGGGCCCATATAACTTTTAAAAACATGAATATATGTAAGAAATAAAATGTTCTTGTATGATACGTGAACATTTGTCCAATTTGAATAATTCAAGTATTACCTTAACAACATTGATTACATTTATTTTGTTTAAAAATGTAGGGTAACGTAGTTAACACGCTGGAGCAGCTGAACGCCCCAACCATCAGAGAGCTAACTGGCTTCAAAAAGCTGTCCCAGGAACATACAGTTATGCTAAGATCTGATCTCAGTCGCAAGGCACTCGCGAATTTCCAGAATCATTTTTTTTTGTACGCAATGTGTTTTTCCAGCACATTGACGTCAATTTGACGTCAATTTCATGTAAATTGAAGTCCATATTAAATCAAATTTTAATTTTAGTGTTTCTATAGAGGTTTTTAACCATTTCAACGCAACAAACATAAAAATAAGATTATTTTAGGTGTGTAAATAATCACACCACATATAAGCTCTTTGATGCAAGTGAAAAGACGGTACCCCAGTTTGTGACGTCACTGTGACGTTAATACTGCAAGAAAAAATTGTAAACATCTTTTTCCTTACACTGCATATATTTCTCTGGTTGAAAATCGATAAGAATCACTTTTACCAAAAAGTGCACACGGGAGCCCAAATTTCGACACAGGGGCCTACACTAATTATAAAGGGCTGATTGTCAGTCGATCTAAGTATAACACATGTCCCTGGTAAGATTTCACAGATTGTTGATTACGTTTCGGGATGCTGGGCATACAAAGGTCACTGTTTTGTTTCAAGGTATGTTTTCACAATGAAATACCTTTATTTATTGTTGAGGAGTACGATATTTTGCACGCCAGTGTTCGGCTGACTAACTGTGAATTGAATAGATTGTTTTAACATACTTACCTGAGAAATATTCTCAATCAGCGAGCAACAAGTATTTTCATAGGAATAGCTGGACTAGCAGCGGGTAAAAATAAACCTCATCTTGTCAAATAGTGATTCCACTACAATACAATGGAAATGGATTCCCATTCCATAGCCATAAGCAGTAGGATCATTGCTTTTTTTTCAATTTGAAAATAGTTTATGTTGTGGGTGCTACGAAAATTTGAATCATCTACCCAATGTTACCAGCCTTAAGGATACCTGTGCTACCGCTTTCCCAAATAACCATACTAATATTTTACCGATTCATGTCTTCCAGAAAAAATGAAAGTTTGATGTTTATGCCTACCGACCCAAACCCATTTTAGAAAGTTAGACTCACCAATTAAAACAATCATCGTCAGGGTGGCCAATCTTATGTTTAAAATCATGTTTTTAACTTCTAGATGCCTATTGCGTTGTTGCTTTTATCATATGGCGTCGTGTCTGGAAGTAATATCCTGGTCCTTAATGAATATTGGGTTCTTGTTGAAAACAGCATGCGGCTTAACAAGTTCTGGGGCGTGAGAGTTGTCGTACTTTTCAATAATATTGATGATTTAACTCAATGAAAGTCTGATGTTGTTGCTTCTTACAAATTTTGTAGGTTCTCTCTATTTCTGAAGAAGCCATTTTTCGAGATTATTTACTTTTCAGTTCATTCGAAATTTAGTGTAGGAGTCTTACACCATTCATTACATTCGATACATTGCTTCTTGGATAGCAAACATTGCTGTCACTCAAAACAATAGGAGTTCTAAGAATTCTGGTTAGATGTGCTATCTACATCTGATAGTTCTTGATGCAAGATATTTGATGAATTTGCTTTCTGATAGCTCAACATGAGTAATTATATAAATTACCAAATTGTTTGCGAGGTATTTTTGAATTATCTGGCACTGTTCATCTAGAGAATTTTAGAATTTAACAAGAGTGCTACTACCATGCAACTACCAGCTTAGCAAAAGCATAGTTCATGAAATCAAATTTGGTGATATTGTTGTCATATAAATATAAACAATTTGCCATTTTAATACTGATTGGCAGTTTGAGATGTTTAATAGAGGAAAGCCAATGGACATGATACTTGTTTAGTGTCCTTTATTTCAGTAGCGCAATTCCAATGTGCACCTAGAACATATGTCCATTCAATAAATGGGTGTATTTCACCATAAAACGGGTTTTTGCCAAACTTCTCAACTATTTTTTATGTTTCAGTGTAATGAGCATGTAGAAATGAACAAGTTTTTGTGTAGTTTGGCATGCACCATATAGCCAAGTTTATATTATTGACAGCTTAGATGTTTCATTTGAATGAAATGCTAATTGGTAGTTGCCTGGTTGTTATATACTCAGAAAACAATTGAGGTCTATTTTAAATTGTTCAATAAAATGCAAATTAATTTCAATATGCGCGCATTTAACCCTTATCTTCATGAATATTCATGCTAAGCACCACCCACTATTATTAATTATATAAACAAGTTTTAATGTTGGTACATAGAACAACGAACTTACTTGTCTGGTCCATTAGTGTAGGATCAGTGATATCATACATCTATAATCAAACATAGAGCTGCCTGATCTGGGTCTGCTCTACTTGCAAAAGTGTTAAAAGGCCTATCTCTTATGTAAAGGGTTAAAAACATATATCAGTTACATTATGTAAACGTCCAATGCGGAATGAAACACATCTTTTGGGAGCGCAGTGGCTCAGTGGTAGAGTTCTTGACTCGAGACCAAGGGGCCGCGGGTTCGAGCCTCACCGGCGTCACTGCGTTGTGGTCCTTGAGCAAGACAATCTATCCTAGCTATATTACTGGTTCAACCCAGGAAGACCCGTCCCTGTTTAACTGAAATATTGTTGATGGGACGTAAAGAATCAAATCAAATAACAATGAAGCAAACCTTTAGACAAAGAAAGCGTTCGTTTAATTTTCAAAAGGTGAGTTCTCTTTGATGCATCTAAGTAAAAAGCGTGTTGTTTAGTATCATCCTTTTTCCTAATCTAACTAAGATGGTAAAACAACCTTCAAATGTCGAGACCTGCAGGACACGTGCCTCTTATACCCACAAAGAACAACTTCCTGTGATTTTGTTTTCATTATTATTGTTCTTTCTTTTATCTTTACAAATCAAATGGTTTATTGGGTTTAGACATAATTAATGCCAGCAGAGTTCGACTGCATCTAATAAGTACAAATTGCATATTTATTAGAATTCATAGATATTTATGCATAAAGACCTTTATTAGAAGACATTATATTAGCATGGCATTAACAAAATGGTCTAGTCTTGAGAAAACCTGATCACTGAGCAGGCACCACTCAAACTTATCTGCTCAGCTACGCTAAAATCTTGAACTTTGGCATGCATTACTCGTATGTATAACTATTGAAGTATCTTATCAGAGAATAGCAATTATGGTAACCAGCAGACTGTGCGAATACACAGTCTGAGGCCGCTCATGTTTGTTTGCATACAAACACATGTTTTCTCTTTGTGTGGTCGAAATTGAAAAAGAGTAAATTTCAAACATCCTAATGGCTGACCTATATTTTAAACGTACTAGAAAACAAAAAAGTAAACGCAAAAATCCCATAAAACCGAATAAAAAACACACATCTAATTGACTTGTAGATTTCCTTGATTAACTCAAATTGAAGGAGTGCTTTGCTGAAACATTAACAGCGAGAATTAAGTTCCTAGCTCAAGAATTTAAGTCCGGTTGATCCAGGTTCAAACAAAATTGTCTGCCAGTGGCGGCTCCTAGACGTGAAACTGAGAGTACGCCAATTCTTATAGCCTTAACCCTTTTAAGACTAATAGAATTTTCCTTAAAATTTGATAGAATAAAGTCATGATGGTCCAGTGTATATATATTGAAGGGTCACAGGTCATAATTCATTTGTCTAAATATTGCGTTTGCTTTAGTAATCGGCGCACTGTTTTCTAGGGCTCTTCAAATATGCTATGGGTACATTTCCATACTTGGTACGCGCGGGTGAAACTGCACATATGCTAAATCAAGTATCAGCCAATTTCTTGTCTCCTATGAACCAATTCGTTGAACCCACGCGAAAAATTCACAATATCCACGCGGGATCCATGTATGATGATGGCAGTGAAGTGACTTAATGATCAAATCATGTTCTTTTTCAAAACCTTTTCTTGAAATGAAGAAGGGGCGGAGAAAAAGCATTAGCTTTTAGAGTGAACAATTTTTCACCTTTGACAGCTTAACATAAACCTTTTTTTTTAGACAAGAAAATATCCATTGATAATATTTGAATCGTTATAGTTTAAATAGTATATGGGTGCCATTTTTACATTGTACAGAACAAATCACGACTGGGTGTGTTGTTCATGACTTGTCCACTGTAAACTTTAAAAATGTTGGGAAATTTCAATTTTTTAATTCCTGCAAGATTAAAAGCACAATTCAGGCTTTGTATTTTTATCAGATCTTTTAAACACAGATATCAGATTTTGAAAACCACGTATAATGTGTAATGAATGCTTCTGCTTATATTTGTTATCATGAAAATAAGAGCCCTAATGTGCAAAAAGGAACGTTCAGCAATATCTGGGAAAGAAAGGGCCGATTCAGTAATCAGGGCACGGTGGTTTATAATAAAATGTGAATCCGGCAAAGAAATGCTTGATACGCTGCTCGAATTGTGCCGGACTTTTCCGATTGGAGCTGACTCAAATGAACATGTCCAGGAGAAGCCAAAATCATAAAACATAGTGCATACACGTATTGAATATAATTGGAACAAGTACAAGAGTACACGTTTGGAAATATGTTTCTGTAATGAGAGCGAGGGTGGATAGAAAAATTCGTATTGAAGATCACCGTTAGGCATCACCAGGGACAGATTTTCTACCCCGTCCTTGCACAAATAATGTAATCTTTTTTTCATCTCAGGGGACCGGTAAGCAAGAACATGATATCTTTACGTAGGTGATGGATGGGTGTAGGATGATCGTGTTTCTGGTTCCGATGTGATACTTGTATATGCAACTTGGTATATTCGTATTTACAAATGAGCCAGCACACGAGATTCAAGACAGCATCATAGTAGAATGGATGAGGAGAATCTAATTAGCATACCCAACAAAAAAAAACACAGTTGATTAAACTGTAGCCTTTTAAGTATTGCCAATAAAATATCCATTTATCAATAACACCGATTGCAATGTTTGTTAGTTGTAGACTAATATTTGACCTTACATAATCCATAAACAATTGAGCTTTTCAACTTATATTCAGCTTTTCAAAGCTCTATCCTAAATGTCATATTTGCTAAAGGAGTTTGTGACAAACGTGTATCAGCATATGGCATTTTTATGTTGTGTACCTTTCCTTGTTGGTTTTACACGTAGAATGTAAAGATAAGATGTCACTAAAACAGTTTGAACCATTGCAGTGCTGATTTTTGGTTTAACCATCTAAATTCATTGTGCTGCTTTACCACGATTAATGTGTTTATTCTCAGTCTCCCAACAAAAAATCCAGTTGTGTATGCTTATTTCAGACAATCTAGATAAGTATGATTGCATTTGGATACATTTGACAATTAAAAGAGAATACATTCGTTTTAGTTAGTTGACATTTCATAAGGTTTCTCTCCAGTGTGTAATCAACTGTTTTGGTTTTGGATAGTCCACAACAGGGCATATACGTGAGTATGATTCAATATGAGATGAAAAAATCAAAGCATGATTAATTGAAAAGCTATTGATCCATTGATCTTTGTCTCATTGCTTCGTTTTATGCTGAAAGACACCGGTATTGCAGACACTATTTTTGTGATTTTGCAATTTGATCCCCATCTGGTATGAAGACGGTTTTATCGAGGTTAATATTACTCTTTCGAAAAGAAATTTCTAGAATGTAACTTCCGATTGAATGCTTACAAAATGAATGCAAACACAATATGTTTTTCATTTACGGCTTTCAGAAAATTATTTTACTGTATGCATCTCTCTCTCTCTCTCTCTCTCTCTCTCTCTCTCTCTCTCTCTCTCTCTGGCTTGCCCGATCTATCTTAGGAAAGGCCATTGCAATTTTAATATTTGACACATTGAATGTGAAAATCCTTTAGGTGCCATTCTATCACCATAATATTGTCTTAAATCATGTTCAAGCGCAGGTAGTTGAACTTTCTTGAGTTTTACGTTTTATAAATCCTATGTAATGGAACTTTTAAATTTGAGTGATCACGGTGTCCTGCAGAGAGGATGCTGAGCTCTTAATTCTTAATCGGATAATCAGATTTGCTTTAAATTGGTTGCTCTATGAGAATTACTTTATCTTTATAAGTTTAGATTTAGTTTTAATATTTTCCCAAAGTAGACCACAGGTTAATATGTTGGTAGTTGTTTTTTTTTAGTTTTTTTTTAGTTTGCTATTTCCTTTTGTAGACCAGACACCCCCTAAACAGTTACTTGTCAATCAATGAAGACATGGGTGAATCCAGAGGGGGACAGGTGGTCCAGACCCCCCGTCCCCTGGAAATCACAAAAATATAGATTTTCTTATAATTAGCAATACTGGTCCGGATCCCCTTAAAAATCACAAAGCTACCAAGCCAGCATTCAATGTAGGGCCATCATCGGCACGCCAGAGAAACGCCATTTAAATGGCGTTTCGCTGGCCCGCTAATAGTGGTATTTTGATCCTTCCTCTCCTTATCAACTACAAAAAAACGAAAAAAAAACGAAAAAAAAACTCAATAAGTTGAATGACACATTCTGACTTATTGTGTGTGATTTTATGGAAAATTGCATCGGTCTGAAAAGGGTTATATTTTCTTACTTACTTTGTAGCAGGTTGTTCTCAGTCAGCAGAAAAAAATACAGAAGAAATCTTAACCGAGAAAAGACAGAAGCGCAAACGTTCTAAAATGATACATTGTACATAAAACAGACTAAAACATTATTATACTTTTGAAAAAAAAATAAAGACTGAAGCCAGACTTGGGATAAAAACAGTGTGCCGTCTTTTACTGCGCATAATGTTTACATGATGGAGCATTTCAAACTTTGAAAACGTTCATTTTGAATCAATAATTAAATTATAAAAGTAATGCCCAGATTCAAAGCCTGTGTGATTCTTTGAATTTCTTACAAAGATACATTATTTTCTTGAATGGTGCATTATTGAAACATTAGTGCCTCATTAGACCCAACATTTTATTAATTACGTAGGCATCTGACACGCTAATGAGTCGTTAGCATCAATTTAAGATTGAATTCCGCTCTCTTCAGGTAGAAATAAGTGAAAAAGAACATAAAACTCACATCACGCAAAAAGAAGAGTTAACATGGATATGAACATTGTTACGAACAGCACATGTTTACAATACTAGTAGTCGTGAAGATCGAACAATTTTAAGGCATTGGCAAACTCCTACGAGTGACTGCGATAGAAAAGGTTAGTTGGGTAGAAGAAAACTGTGTACATTATGGGACCAGGCTTTTATTTGAAAAAAGCCTTTTTCAAGTGCACTTTGTAGACCAATATAATTTCGTCCACAAAGTAGAAATTTCGATTACAAATATCTCGGAACCAAATTATTTACTGGGTTCGAGCAAATATAGTTACGATATAAATTTTCATAGCTGATGGTGAAAAGCTTCTAAATTTACAATGAAATTCCCATACATGCGTTTCGTTTTGAACGTTCTTTGGGAATGGTATGTTTGAATAATTTACGACAATGCCTGAAATACTTTTCCTCGATGCTGCTCAAAAATAACAGAAATGCATCGAATTCTCTCTTACATGTCTTTGATTACATAAATTAATCAGGAAAATCAGAGACGTGTGCTTGGTTTACCTTATTTATGATATAATGGCTCCCAACTGATAACACGATACCAAATTATCCGTAAATTGGGAAATCCGTGTGTTTTCTGCATCTGCAACTACGCCTGGTCATGAAAAAACGACACACCGATATATTCAGATGCTTAATCGAACATGGAAGGCATTAGAAATCTAGCTAATTTGATAATAGTGTAGTCTTCGTATTTGAAACTCACTGTGCGAAAGCAAAGACTTAGATTAGCCTGCACAGTCGTGCAGGCTAAACTCAGTCTTTGCAGTTCGCATTTGTGTTTTTTGTCAGTGATGCAGGGTGCAATTAAAGATAGCATCAGTTGATATATAATCAGTATGCAAATATTAAGATATACCGTTGTATCGATGGAAATCTACACGTTACTGTTTATGCAATTAATGAAGAATTGGTTTGCCTGTCAGGCATGCAGACTTTAACTATCTCTCTTTTTCACTCTCTCAGTTCATACGGGAAGGAAATGTCACATCTATGGGGTCTAGAGGAGGAGAAAGATCAGGCTGAACATGTAGTAACAAACAGCTTTCTCTTCCTTAAGCGAGATGATTGTCCAATTTGACATGACAACAAGAGCTGCCGAAAGACGACGTAGCTTGCCCGAATTGCACTTTTCTCTCAACTTTAACATTTATATAGTTTTTTCTCAAAGTCAACAGCCTTCACCTCAATGTCCTTGACCTAGGAGGGTCTCTTTAGATCAGTATAATGATACGTATGTGACAAATACACAGAGTAAACGCTATAGCAAAAAGCAATTATTTTTATATCCAAGACACTGACCTCAAAGTCACTGATATTGATCTCGATGATACAAATATTAAACTTTAAATTTGCACCTAACATGATATCATGTGTTTTGATCCAGAGACACCAGCTCAGGGGTATAGCTTTTTTAAAAGTTTAACCCTTTCCTTCATAAATATTCATGCTAGGCTCCGCCCACTATGAATAATTATATGATTAAACGTTCACGTATGTACATATAACAAAGAAAGTACTTGTCATGTCCACTACTGCAGGGGTGTAGCTTGCCTAAAATTCAAAGCACGCAATTGTGGGTACGTGGTTGTATTTATGGGGGAAACGGAGAATTTACAAATAGCGTTGATTCAGAAGAGACGCCGCAAACGTGGCGTCTCATCAGGGTTTGCGCTGTTTGCCATCTAAACACACTCTTGGTAATGGTAGATTATAAAAATTGTATATGATCAGAACCTCATTCACTTTGCGTTAATTGGTGGGTGCCCGTATGTTGAGGTGATACCGACATTTTTGTCAAAATTGGATTTAGAGAGATAGATATTGGTTCGCCGCACGCGTTTTATACACAAAATATCAAGAATCCATCAGATTTGGGATAGAATATTCCCATATTTTTGGTCCAAATGTGTACGCAAATGCGTTTTTGCGTATATGTAGCCAAGCCCCTGACTAGTGTCCGTAAGCAAACAGAGTGAGCTGTTTGATCTGGGTCTGCTTTGTTTGCAGGTAAATGGTTAACCTAACACTTTACAGTTTAACCAATCAAATGCTGTATAGGCGAGCTACTCAATAGACACCGATAAAGCAGGACTCCATGGCCCCTGGGATGGAATCTAACTTGACCCCGAATATAAATGGCATGACCTTAAGCAAAGCCCGACTGTAAGGTCAACAAAAACGCATGATTTCGCGGCATATAGTGCAATGTATATGCATCTGTTAACCAGAAATCCCTTGAGATTCGTTTTGCTTACGTGTAATCTAATAAATATACACATGTACATGTAGTCCCTTTACTTCCAGCATTCCATATGAAAACGTGTAAAACACTTCTTGTCGCAGATACAGTTATATATCTGTATCCTCATATTTAACTTTTTCTCCGGTTTGAAAAGTTATTATTCAAGGTGGTTACTTTTCCCGGATGCAATGGTTATCCACAGGCTCACCATGAAAATAGTGTTCTGGACTAGTTTGCAGATGAGCCCATTGATATAGGATCAAGCGAGTCCCAGGACCCAATAGGCTAACAAACGTAAATGGACCACTGATGATATATAGGGGTGCTTTTAAAGATATACACTATTTGACGTAATATTACCGTACTTTTACCGTTTTACGGTGATGCGTCGGCGGAGCCTTAAAACGTGAGTTCCGAACGTATATGCCAATAATTTACCACCGCAAATGAAAATTTTGAATTTGGGCATCCATATTCTAATGCACTAGTAACATTTTCCTTCCTACATTTTTGCTGCCAGCTGCATTGTTGTTGTAAGTGTGTTACTCGTCGCAGGTGGGCACATTGTTCACAATCGTGTCATCAACTCTGAAGCAGCAAACGTTCGGGATGGGCTTAAATAACGGATTTGGCCTTGTCTGTTCGTGTGCATTTTCGCAGTTCAGAACAAAGTGGGAGGCGCTTTTCTATTTAAGTTAAAGATTTTGAATCAAACGACAAAGAAATGAGCTTTGAACATGGTGAACTTCCGACAATGTGAATAGTAAACTCGCTCATAAGAGATGCCTTCTCTCAGGGCCGCCGCGAGCGACGTTAACAACTCGCTCACGAGAGATGCCTTCTCTCAGGGCCGCTCGCGCGGCTCTTACAACTGGCTCACGAAAGATGCCTTCTCTCAGGGCCGCTCGCGCGACTCTAATAACTGGCTCACGAGAGATGCCTTTTCTCAGGGCCGCTCGCGCAGTGCCGTCGAAACTACGTCACGTGACTATTCTCCAATGCAAGTGAATGTATTTAGGCCCTACTATGAGGGACACCCGACGCTGGTGACCTTGGAAGACCCTACAGTGGCGGATCCAGAGGTGGCTCAGGGGAGTCGCTTGAACCCCCTCCACGTTTTTAAATATCATATGAAAATGAAATAATTTAGTCTCTTTGAGACCAAATTATTGCAAATTCATGGGATAAAATCAGCAAAACGTACAACCATACCTTAATATATATGGACCCCTTTCTAGAAATCCTGGATCCTTCACTGCAAGGCAGTGTAAAAGATATGTCTCTGGGCTGTCACCTGTGGATCCTGTTGCAATTGTGATGCAGAATGACTTCTAACAGTTCCGGAGCTGTTTTGTATGTCACACCCAGGCCGAGTCTGCTACACTTGCCCCAGGAGTCGTTGTAATTATTGAACTGCTATTTGGAACATGAGCCCATCGTGAGCTGGGTGCGTGTGTGGTACATGCATCGTGTGCATTAGAATTTATGCTCCTTGATAGAGACATCATAGACATTTATTATTCCTGCATATCGATGATATACAATGTTTAACAGCCGATAAAATATTGCGGCGAGCAGCTGTATGCATAACAAAACAGCATTGCTCTGTTATTTTCTGACTGTTCTGTTGGTGTTATTTAAGATTATATCAATGCATGTAGGTAGCAGATCATTATAGGGGTCTGTATAAATATTAAGATATACTGTTATGATAGCAATCAATCAATTAGCCTATCTGTTAGATCAGCTATGCCAATAAACTCTTGATTTGAGCCATGGCATGACAGTCCATCAAAATGAGTAGCCCAGCAAAGACTCAGATCAGCCTGGAAAGTGTATATCCAATGTAAGGGCTGTTGAATGTTGTTGTTTTTTTCTTCTTTTCAAATGTTGTTTGAATATTATCATTTGCTTGTGTATATATGAGCCGCGACATGTGATTTCCAACAATGTGACATTTTGACAAGTGTAGACTCAGACAAGTCTGTACAGCCTCCATTTAAGCTTAGAAACTCCAAATGAGTTTCAGTCAGTAGCTTAACAGTCATAGAATATTCAAGCGACAAGCAAATGCTCTGATGTATAGGTTCATCTGTATAGGTTATAGATCACATATTACAATTATAAAGGATTAAGTGGGGACGAGCGCAGCGTGTTAACAGATCTGAATCTATCCTCCTAAAATCCGCTCCGAACCATCCGCCTGGAAAACACATTAACTTTGATTTAATTGCTTTTTCTTGCGGTGGGCAAGGGACTCTGCAATCAAACTTATAAGACAGTTCATAATTAAGTTATTTTTCATGCTAAGGTTAGATATAGTTTATCTATCATTTAGCTATGTATAAACAGCACACTGAAATGCAAGACTTTTTATGAGTTTGTTCAGAGCAATAGGTCAGTGGAAGATTTGGGGATAGATTTTAGTCTGTTAACCACTAAATAGAGGATCTAACATGAGTGTTCGTGTTTTATTGAATTTATTAAACGAGTTGGGGAAAAGAGATAAAATGCGAGGCTTGCCGAGCATTTTATCTCTTTTTCGCAACGAGTTTAATAAATTCAATAATACAAGAGCACGAATGTTAGATTCTATTTATCATATGACAAATACTTTAAAATCTCATTTCTGGCGTAAAAACGTTATGATTTTGTCATTATGTACGCAACGTTGTTATGGACGTCATAACGTTTCCCGTAAATCTATAAACCACTATTGGTTTATCGATTTTATTGCATGGCGTTATTTCACTCCCTGACGCGACGTCATATGATAAATTTCTTTATAATTGTAATATATGATCTATGACCTACTTATAGTTTTCTTCCCGCCTTTGGAAACGGTCGCATTGACCACTTCACGGATTTACTTAATGACTTACTTGATAGATATTACAAGTTTTGACAAAATATGTGATGAAGTTGGCCAAAAATTGAAATTTCTGTGCAAGCTGATAGGTTGTGAAGCACAGGAAGGGGCGGAGTAAGCTGTAAGGAAATGTATGTTTTAGAGGGACTGTGCTTTCCTCTATACACATAGATAAATCATGAATAATAATATGCAAACAAGCAGGGAAGACCTTTATAAGGCGCCGCCTCTGTTAAATGCATAGATGCCTAATATGTGGCTTCTTAACGTGGATTATAGGTCAAGATTGTCAGAGGATTAAATCATAGCGGTATCATTTCAGAAAACTTGTTGACGTAATTCCAATACTTTCAACTTATATTTTTTCATCATGTTTATGGCCATATAGATCTCATCATTAATTGATAGGTGTAATTTTCTTGATTACTATTTATGCCAGAGGCCGCAGTATTCGAGGAACTGTGGAAACTATTTCCAATAAGCCATAAGAATAATATTGATTCGGATTATTTTATACTTTATGTTTTATTAAACAGCAGAAAACGTTTCATCAAGAGGGTTTCCAGCGTTTCAACTCTTCACGCCAATCTGAACAGTATATCAGTCGATCTTTTTAACGCTCAACGAATGCAGTTGTCAGTTAACGTATAACGTGGATATTACGCCAATAACGTCTCGTTTACTAAAGTTTCATGTTATGTTATGTTATGTTTATACTACGGTCCATAGATCCAGATAAAGAAATTTTATTTGCGTAACATTGTAAATATTTTCTTGCCCATCGATTTAAACATGTGTTTTGATGCTTAAAAGAACCGTCTCATTGAGACGGTTCTTTTGAGTACCCACAACATATGTTTTGGGTGAGAAATAAAGAAAATAGTTTTCCAATACGCACTCTTATCTGGAGGCCTGACACTGTCTTTAAGCACGAAATATCGCAAAATGTACCAGGTAAACACTGGTGTATGTGGTATAAAATAGTTATTTCATGGTATGTCCACCTGTACGGGAGATAATCCACTCGCTAAAGCTCGTGGATTATCTCCACGTACAGGCGGAAAAAAACATTGTATAATCTGACTTCTGTAGGGGTTGAACCTAGCGCCTAGCACTGCAACGTCTGACGTCCTTAACCGATACACCACCGAGGTATCCCCATCCATAAAAGGATGCTCAAGTAGCATATAAAACGACGCCAGATGCAGCGGTACACTCCGTATAGAGGGTTCTGTATTATACTATTTTCTGTGCAGAATTATGATATTTCTCTCAATCTGTAGCAGCGACACCTATTGTTTTACAAGTGTCGCTGCTACAGATTGAGAGAAATATCATAATCTGCACGGAAACATTGTATAATCATTACATAGACATCAAAAGGAATGATAATAGTGAATTGTGTGTACCGAGAGCAGGCTCACGTGTGTCTGTGTTGATCGCTTATGCGATGCCTATCACTTGTCTGTATCAGGGGGAGCAGCTTAATGTAGTGTTAATTGAGTTATTTTAGATTTTTGTTTTCAAATCAAAATTCGCTTGCAAGGATTATGTTAAAACCGCGAAGGCTATATGACCATTGCGCAGAACACAAACAGCTCAGGAAAATAATGGCTGAAATATTAGTTTTGTCAACAAGCTTAAAACTTGCAGTTTTCTGGATACATGAATATTTTAGACATTATATCTAGATACTGTAAGATAGGGAACTACAAGTGCCCACGAAGAACACTGTCTGATATAAGACATGCGCACGAACTCTTAGAAGCTGATCACACACACACACACACACACACACACACACACACACACAACTCTGGAACACATCTAAATGGGCCGTTTCAAGTGTTTTATTTTCACCTTCAAAAGAATGGCGAGAATACTGACCTACATGGCTTCTTAGCTATTTGGTCTCGTAAGTAATGGACCATGACAGAAAAGGTTTTGGTTTACAAACAAGTACTGTACCCCACATGCCCAGTAGCGATGCTTGTGGCGTTAAAATTCCTGAAACTTTGGAGATAATCTAATTTAGCGCCTTGTTAATCAGCAGGTGTTTTCTACATGTAACAAAGTACCTAAGAGTCTGGTTTATTTCAAGCAGCTCTAAAACACAAGTACCAAGAATAGAGCTACTGTAAACACACAAGAAATTTCGCTCAAACTGCTTATTGCTCAAAGTAAGAACTCTGAATTTGAACCAAAGAGAGTCGAATGTATTGAGATCACCAAGTGGGGTACGTGCTCCCTGAAAATATTACTTTTAACTCAGTACCCTGATAAAAAAATCTTCAATTTTCAAATACATGTATATTCTATTATGCCCCCGAAAACTCTCGGAAGTCAATGTCTAGTGTCAGCAACCCAAAAAGAATTTTGTTTTTTAAGAGCATAGGCGCTTGACATGCAATCATCATTTTTAAGGCCATTTAAGCCCAATGGTTTTTCTGGTCATTTGCAATTTCCAATTTAGGATTGGTTGCTGATATTATTATTATTATTATTATTATTATTATTATTATTATTATTATTATTATTCAATTTTTAATAAAATATTCGGTTAATATTGCTAAAAAAGTGGCGACCCTGATCAGTTATGATTGGTTATGCACTGTTGTGTTGGCACCATAAAATGGACGCAAGATATATTCGGCTAATATCGTTAATATCGTTGTTGAGAGTGTTAAATCCACCCCTCTTATTTGTTTCTCTTTAAATAACATCTGTCCATCCGATTCCAAAGATTTTGTTTTGTTTGATTTGATTCTTTACGTCCCATCAACAATCTTTCAGTTATATAGGGACGGTTCTTCCTGGGTTGAACCAGTACTAAGCTAGGATAAATGTGTCTTGCTCAAGGACCACAACGCAGTGACGCCGGTGAGGCTCGAACCCGCGGCCCTTCGGTCTCGAGTCAAGCACTCTACCACTGAGCCAAAGATAGTCAAAATCGTTGTGAGTAAAAATTAACACAGCTGATTTGTGTCTTAAATAACATCTATCCATCCGATTGCCGTACTAACGCTCAACTGCCACTTCACAGCAAGCCAGTTGAACATGCAGTAGCAGATAATTGAATCAGATAGCTAACAGCGCAAGGTGAAACAAAAAGTCGGCGAGAGCTCATCAGTCAGCCTCTATCATATCAATGAAACGGAGGCTGTAGTAAACTGGTGCTGGCTCGGAACTTTTACTGCAAGAAGAAAAGAAGAGAAAAACTTTTAATGGATTATTATCAGTGAGAATGGGAACAATTTGTCTTATCTTGCATAAAAAATTGCCTAACAAGTGTTCTTTGTTTTTATTATACAGTGATTGACATTTTGCGCGCGTGCGCTGTTAAATTTAGATTTGGTTACACAAAACATGTTACTATTAATTTAATTGTGCAAAAATGTATTCAATGTTGTTTTTTTCTCTCTGTTCAGCAGGAATTAAAGAGTGAAAAGAATATATATATAATTATTAAGATGCAAGCAACGAACCAGGAAAATAGATTCTCTGGAAACGAGAATATACAAATGTGTGATTTATGCTAATAGATATAGCAGATACTGAAAAATACTCGAAGAGGAATTTCTAATTACTTATTTATTAGTTTTGTCTTAATGGTTCGAGGACTAGGAAACAGTAAAATCATCTAGACATCGAGTGAAACACCTGTGCGATTTTTGAGAAATAATTCATAAAAATATCTTTGTATTGGCTATACTGGATTTGTGGAATACAAAAATCGGTAAGTCTATATAACATGTGCATTTTGCACACTTTCTTTCTTTTTGAATGAAGCAAATTTTTCGGACAGCCTCCGGGCAAAATGCATATTTTAGTGAAGGTTGCATGAATTTTGGTCCCAGCCTTTCTATTCTTCAATTACTTTACAAATGGGGGCAGGGGGTTCTGCGTGGATGCACAGCACGTCAGAACCATACAATAAAAACCAAAATCTCGCGTGTAAACTCAAAGACTGACCAAAGTCAAATTACAAGATTCCAGTTTGCAAGTAGGCCGGCTTTAGTCCGGTCTGGTTGAGTTTAGGTTAACCCTTTGTATACTAATGGATTATTCCTTCTGGTTTTATACAATAAACTTGGTATAGTCCATTGTACATGTATAGGGGCGTCAGGTAATGATTTTCTAAAAATTGTAATATTTTGTCTGAAGATTTTTTTTTACCTTTACAAACAGTGTAGACCCTGATGAAATGCAGCAGTATACTGCATTTCATCTGGGTATTCACTGTTTGCAAAAGTACTCGATGAGGGGTTTCCCGTATACAAAGGGTTAAACGTGTTTTACTCGACAATTTCTTGCCATTCATGATCCGGACTCATACAGCAAACACATGTAGTTATCAATAAATTTTGCTGAAGAAAACAAACATAGAGTCCCCGATCAAACTGATACTCTGATGGGAGCAGTGAGGCTCTCCAAGTACCTGTTCCTTTCTCCTGAAACGAATTGGCATATTCCCCTGTTCTTCCGAAACATAAAATGTTTTTCTAATGTTCTCTGTTCCCCCGATACTTCCTATAATACTTCCTATGTATTCCCCATATTCCCCTCAGTTCCCCATAACCCCCAGGAGGGTCTTGGACTATTTAGTCAACACTTGTTATTGTTTTTTTTTCTGTCTGAGTAAGTTATTGGCACTCACAGAATTAAACGTACATGTATTTAATTTAATTAGCCAATTTGATTCTATACATGAAATATTAATCACGATAATATTCATCTTGTCTGCGAAAGCAGTGGACAAAGGTGACTTATTTTTCTTCAGTCTGTATTTATCGCATGACCGTCCCCGAGAAATGAGCGCGCCTATCTATGTTCGAACCAGGGATATGGAATACTTTTAGCACAATAAAGACGAGTGTGGAACTAGAAAAACGAAAAAATTATAGCCTGCATTTGCCATGATTTAAAAACCCCTGGCAGGCCTTAAGAGTGCGTACCAAAAAATAACTTTCTTATTTCTCAAGAAAAACATATGTTGTGGGTACTCAAAAGAACCGTCTCATTGAGACGGTTCTTTTGAGCACCAAAAACATATGTTGAAACTGATGGGTAAGAAAACATTAACAATTTTACGCCCAAAAAAGGTGTTTATCTAAACCCTTAACCCATATGCAGGATACCATGCAAACGATGTAGATCTAAGACTATACAATCTGGTTGATCAAGTCGAAGATCTACTCTGATTGCCATACAGCTTGTGTAGCGTGATAACGAGTCAAAATAAATTGTTTCTTTGGCTAAATACTGCATTGAGGGTTACTTGTAGACATTTGCTTAATTAGTAAATGACTACAATTGAAGAAAATTCCTAGAATTTAGCTGCATGTAAAGATCTCTGAAATATCAACAATTATTGCAAACAGTGAACACCCTTGTCATATATGCGCCACAATAAATAAAGAAATTGCTGTAAATGTCATAATATCAACCTGACATCTCTTCGATTGATAATAGATCTGTCCAGAGAGTAATGAAGACACGTCACGTATGGATGGGCAATAAGAAGTTGATACACGAATTAGAAACGAAAAAAGACCACTAAAATCCAATAGGTTGCACACCATGCGGGGACAGTTGTTATTATCCCCTTCCCCCATGCATTGACTACCGCTCTGTGCTTTGATTAACCCTTAAAGCGCCACCTATAATTTGCAGCAGACGACAATTTCAAATTTTGTCGCTTTTTCAAAAATAACCAATAAGGCATGATATTTCATGAGAATCGTCTGCTGGCAGACGATTCTCATGTAATATCATACCTTATTTTTGTCGAAATTTGGGGAAAATGTTGCAAAAATTGTCGTCTGCTACAGTCGTGATTGGCGCTTTAAGGGTTACTATTGCTGTTTGAGTGTGTATACAATATTATGAAACTTAAATCAATATACCCCCCCCCCCCCCCGTATTTTTGTTTCTAATTTTCGTGTTTCAGTGCTCAAGTTATGTCTCTCATGCATCTCTCAAAGAAACATTAACCAGAAACAGGGAAATCAAATTAGATTAGAGGCAACAGGAAACCCAAGGATGTCAGAAGATTTTGGTATTTTTTTTATTTCAAAATAGTTTTAGAATAATTCAAAAGTCAATGGGATGTTCTTCCGTTATAAACTTCAGCCATTCTGTATACAAACGGCTGTTACAAGCCTTTGACATGTAGTTGGACACAGCTGCGTTGCATTCGAGTTCTTAGGAAATATCAGCGTGTCGATCAACATATATTGCACGTTTCTCAGGTGAAAATGAGGGCTCAGAGGGAGCCACTTGGCAGAAAAATATTGCGAAGCTCTTGCACCGGTATTTTTAAACTTGAATGCTGAAATTCGTATCACGATTGTATTATATTATCCAGAACACTTACTTTTTATATAACCACACATGCATTGCATCATCGAACAATTTCAGTATCTAAAGATTGATATGCACAGTTGGATATGGAAGAAAAATTCAGCACAAAAATATGTAGTATATCTGAAGTTGTCAATATCTCATAGAAATGTTTACTTTCAAGCAGGTTAGTAGCCTCGAACCATTTTCAGACCAATGGAGCTTAACATAAAGCCGCATACAATAAAGTCATGATGGCCGAATGTATATATTGTCAGAGGGGTCTCACGCTATTATTTTCGAAATTTATTGCATTTCTTTCTCTAGGGATTGATTTGGTCTTAGCAAACAGTACAGACACTATGTGGCATTTCAATTGGGTCCTCACTGTTGGCAAAAGTGCCGATTAAGGGGTTTCTGGTTTTCCCATCATTCAGATAAAATTTGTTTGAATGGTTGTTGTCACTGACCTAGTGCATAATGTAGAGACTGTATTTGGCCTTTGTAAACAGCTAGAAGAATATGAAAATTATGTCTGAAATATGACTGATGCCAGAAAACTGCAATTTGCAGTTTTCTGAGCATCAGTCATATTTCAGTCTCAGAATCTGTGGTGCCACTTTAAAAATATACAAAGAAAGTTCCTAGACTTATAAAGCCTGATGAGATATGATTTTATTCATATAGATGTTTTTTTATATTATTAGTATTGATGTTTTTTTAACTAAATCTATCCTTCCTCTCAAATATTTTTCTTCTTCTGCTAGATGTTTGAGCCAGCATAAATTAAAATTCTGGACTGGAATCCAGCAAAAGATAAGATGTGAAATGGTATTGGTTGGTATGGATTCATAGGAGTAATAACAACATCTACGACTGATATAAGTCTAAGAAAGTTCCATTTGATACGTTACATAATTTTACAGCAATCTAGTTTTACAGAAACACGTGTTTCACTTCATCTCATTTGAGATACAATAATAAACATATTTCTCTAGAATTCCGCGAAAATTTCAAACATAAACATGGATTGGTCTTATGTTACCTTTGATCAGATGTATACCTTGGAGCACTTGTTCTAAAACAATACGCCATTGCATTAACAAGCCTATGTACGAGAATGCTCTTGCTTCTCTGCTACTTTAAATATCTACAATGCCAGACCATGAAAAATGTTAGATTTCGCCACTGGTATCGCCTGATAAAATTTGTTTGCTTGGCTGTTATATGGGCCACTACATGATGTAGAGATAGCCTGATTTTAGCCATTCTCCAAAATACCGTGAATGTAGACATTCTGAGGATATTGATACAGACACAGTTATAGTTATAGTTGCGTGCATAGTTTTGATATTGAACTATTTACTGGTCTGATACCAGTCTAGATGTAAAAACTGCGTTGTGCAAAACCGAAACATCTTGAAATGAGTGATACATATAAAAAAAAAATTATACCCAACAAAAACGAAACGCATACAGTAAAGTTGGTAAAAACTATAGCCAATTAGTATTTCTAATAAAATGCTCATTAATAAATAAAATCGATAGTAATAAAGTAAAATAGCGTTACTACAGATAATGGTGTATACCTGATTAAGCTCCAGACAGTCCAGTCACTTTGCTAGGGTCAGGAATCCATAGTATTCTGTGAGAGACGCTCATCACTTTGTTTCTGCATTGCCGCCATTGTCATAGATCTTCCGTCAGTCCTCGGGCATTTCCGTGGTTGTACGACTCCCCAGGAGCGGGACATGTCGGTCCCGCTAAGGTCACATCACACAATCACAACAGTAATTTTTGTTAGTTGAAGGCGAATACTTGAGCTTACTAAATGCATGAAAATTTGATATTCTAAACATATATTCAGCTTTTTAAAGCTCTATCCTAAAATGCCATATTTGCTGAAGGAAGTGATACCCCGAGTGATACACAGTTTATGGTATTTATAGTTTGTGCCTTTCCTTGTTGGCTTTACACGTGAAATGTAAAGGGGTAAGATTAAGCTTCTACTACAGCTTCGGTTGACTTCCCTAGGGTTGTGCGATTTACAAGTTTACGGTGGAAATCTTAAACTAAGTTCTACTTTTCTGATAAAACCAGCAAAGAACAGATGGAAAACTTTATAGATGTATTCGGACAAGAAAAAATAAATTATTCTGTACATCCATCGATATGTACAGCTTCGACACGTGAAAACGGACTTCAATGGTGAATGTAAAGCTTTATTTGTTGTGCTCTAGTGTCGTGATTTAAAAGCAACAGAATCTAGGGTGAAGGTTTGGCACCGGTAAATGCATTTGAGCCCCCCCCCCCCCCTCCAATTAGTGGCATAAGTTGCTGCCTGTTCTGATGCGGTGGTTCTGTTGTTGTTTATTCATTGTTTAATGTCCCTCAAATTGGTTTGTGGGTGTTCTGTGTTTTGTCCTCTTTTTGTTATGCTCTGTTGCTCCCCTTTTGGTGGGGGTTTTGTTTCGTCCTTGTTTTATGATGAAGCTTTTAGCCAGTGTCTTTTCAGTTTTGCAATCATCTTGCTGGTGAAGAGAGAGAGCTTTACTTTGTGTTCTTGCTCCCCCGTGGGTGGGTGTGTTTTGTTTTCTTCCTCGTGGTGCCGTGGGTTGGTCTGTGGCATTTTTAAATGATACAAAGTAAAACCTGTGTTAAACGGCGACTCAAAAATAGACAAAACAGAGATTTTATTGTGAAATGGTAGCTTAATGCAGGTCGAAAGTATTTCAGAATGCTCCCCTTGCAGCATTCTGCAATAGTTTTGACCTGCATTAAGCGGTCTTGAAAGCCAATATTTGGTCTTCGTTTTGAGTGGCTGCTTAAGACAGGTATAACTGTATACAGTAAAACCTGTGTAAAATAACCGCACGCAAAAAGACCAAAAATTGGTTTTCAAGACCAATCATGGCTTAATACAGGTCAAAACTATTGCAAAATGCTCCAAGGGAAGCATTCTGCAATACTTTCGACTTTCATTAAGCTACCATTTGCCATTAAGATCTTTATTTTGTCTATTTTTGAGTGGCCGTTTCACACTGGTTTTACTGTACACGTGTTGTTTGGATGTTCCTTTTCTCCACGGTAATACGCTCAGCTTTGCTAGAAGATTTGGATGCTTTTTTCTCGACTAATACTTCTTGAGCCCTCAAAGAGTCTTTCTTCACTGATGCTTGTGGTGCTAAAATCCATACTCTATATTAATATCAGGAAATAATGGATTGGGATTTTATCAGAGCGTTTATAGAATGCAAATATTCCATAAATATTACCTGTGATGGAATGTCTGACTATGAAAGCCCGCTGTAGACACCTCCCTCGGTGACGGGGATAAAGGCTTAGTTAGTTTAGAGAAACGATAGCCCGCCTTATTGTGCCGTCTATAAGAATACCTTTTACAAAATGCCCTCATCTTAACAAGAAATTTCTTTAAAAAGATATTCGGCAGCTTTTAAATATTTACACAATTTAAACAAAAACACGGTCATTTGAAAGGAACAGACTTTTAGACACCATTGAGACTCAATTTTAGAAATAGACTATAGGTGTTTTTATTGGTCATAAATTGTGAAACAGACTATAATCATGACCTCATTCCATGGACTGACTGTCTGCATTTTACAACTAGTTTTCAAGTGTAGTTGCATTTGTAACAAGTTGGTATAAAAGTCTGCTGTATTAGCCAATGAGAACACCGTTTTAGCAGGTGAGCTCAAAATTACAAATTTAAGATAGCTCCTGATTGGTGAATAATCTAGGTCAATAGTAATATTAAGACAGCTAACCGCTGAAAAAGCGCTTATTTGTAATGGAATCAGATAAAACAGCCTAACCCTGATTAGAATTGATCAAAATTTATAACTGATTCCTAAATAAAGCAGATCACGAAAAAAACTGGTCTTCATGGGTTTCGATCATATAAGGTTCAGTCATTTCTGCTAGGTAGCAGATGCCGGCTGGGACGTATCATGAAAAAGTTGGCCAAGTTTTAAGGAAAGCGAAAACTCAAAAAGACAGCACAGTTGCACAGTCTGATTTGTACCTTTATTGTATATAAGCAACAACAACAGCAGCTTGTTTATAATATGTCAACGCAAGAAAACCTGACTGTTGCATGTGGCCAACAAAGGCACATACAAGCCTATGCATTCGCGCAGTCTGATCAACGTCTTTATTATTCGCTTACTGCAAAGAGAGATGTCTTAACTTGCTCAATAGACAATTTCAAGATTCTAGCTAGTCTCTGTAGCTGAGCAGACTTGTTTGAGCAAAATAAGTTCAAAACCCAATGACAGGTTTTCTCGCAACGAGATCCAAACAATCTCCACCTACACCCATCATGAAAATTTATGCCGCGCAAAAGCACATGTTGACGTATCCAGTCGAGCTTGAGGTCTAATATCTAGTCTTAACCTTCCTCTATTTTTATACTTTGTGTATGCGAGAAGCGAATGTTCTGGCGAGTCTGCACAGACGCGCAGGCTCGTCTGAGCCCTAGCTCCTCGTCGATGCGATAAAGTACTAAATTCTCATGTTCTGGCTCAAATGCAAAACTGCTTACTTGGCTATGCACCAAAGCAATTCCAAAATTTTACTTCTTCGATTGTTGCTACTATTCACATGCAGCCACGAAAGGTTTAATATTATTTTTATGGGTTACTTAATGATAATGGCTGCCAAATTTATGGCATTAAACATTTAGAGTAACATTTTGAGGAACTAGTTTACGGCTCAAGGAGATTCCCTCTGTCAGACCTGTAGAGTTTATGTCCGACAAAACTCAACCAGCATCGAAGTGCTCCAACAGTAAAAGTACACATACGAGTAAAGGCATAGGTGGGCATCTTTTGTACAACTGGCTTCCACAGGGAGAAAAACGCCTTTGAAGTATTCGATAGCCAAGAGCGCAGATCAGCCTGCGCATCAACCCAGTTTGATCAGCACTTTAATTGTTGTTTACTTCATTGAATATTAGCAATGCTTGCAATAATGAACACAGACCTACGTTCAAGAATTTATTTAGCTAGTCTCTGCGGAGCATTAACTGATCAAACCCCTCTCATAACGTGGTTCGTATATGGTTCGTATAATTGCCGGCTCTCTCTCTCTCTCTCTCTCTCTCTCTCTCTCTCTCTCTCTCTCTCTCTCTCTCTCTCTCTCTCTCTCCATCCTTGATAACAACAGCCTTGCGATTCCAATTGCTTTTGAATGATTATTTTCATTGTTCAATGAATACGTTTGTCATTTTGTTGTCTGTATCCGTAAGGCAGAATCGTCTATCATTTGAATCTTAGCACTTATATTAGCAAGTTCCCTATTCTATCCTTTTGACGTCAAATCCCTTGCAGCCCTACAGGTCAAACAAGACGCATGCACATTTAATAGACACGTGCTGCATATTCAAAATAAATGATGACAGGACACGCTCAATACTGCAGATATAATTACTGCACGTTTGCAGTTGCATGTGATGTACACTGATTGCCTTTCTGAGTTTCTAAGACTAGATAGACTGGCTCCAGTCTTTAAAACAATTGTTCATCAATGTGTCACATCTTATTCCTTGAAGCCAGTCTAACTCTGATGGCTCTGTCTTAAAACAGAGCCATCAGAGTTAGACTGGCTACAAGTATATGATATGACACATTGATGAAGAATTGTTTAAGGACTGGAGCCAGTCTAAGACTAGACAAAGCTAAAACTAGTCTGGAACCGAGCACAGGAGTTGATGTACATTTGTACGTTGTGTATACAAATAGCGGGTGGAGTAAGTCGTTGTATCAGTGCAATATGTATTTAATCACGTCTGACACATGCCTCTCATCAAAGCAATGGGAAGACCATTAGTTGGTACCTAGGGACAGAGCTGCTGACAATCAATCTGTGTAAACAGTATAGTACATTCATTCATTCAGCATATCTAAATATAGTATAACTTGGTGTTGCTTCTTAAGTTATGTGTCTAAATCCTCATTCCGGTAATACCTGTTAAACTATGACCAGAAATTGCAAAAGCACCCAGATGCAGAGAAACACGTACTATCCCTATGCATACCATCACATTAAAACCCAGTTAACAACTGAACTATAAGTATACGTAACCGGCGAGATAGAATTAGGGCTGCTTGCAAGTCGCTGAAAACGGAGAAATTCTCACTTAATAGCATAAATAACGGGCCATGAACGGCCCACGAGCAGAATGGCGATTCGCTTGAAGACAGAAAGTTGCCCTAGACTATATACTTACTAGGCTGGTCAAATAAATCAATGCAGAAAAGTTATCCTTGTATTTTGTACTCCAAACAGTGAAGATCCTTTAAATCAAAGAGACGAGGTGCGTAACGCTGCACTGGGATACGATTGGGTAAGGCAGGTAACTTCGGACATCAGTTAAATTCGGACAGCAACCTTGTTTGTTTTATATTTTAATCATTGGAATAAAAATAAATCAACAAGGCAAACAGTGAAATTCCTGATGATACGGCTCATTAATAGCCGTCTCATCTGGCTTTTCACTGTTTGCAAATGTATGTCCGAATTTACACGATGTCCGAAATTACCTGACTTTACCCAATATGTTTTTTCTGGAACTGATCGTTATCTTTCGTAGGTGGTTAATATCATTTTCTCTGATGCGGCTGATGTATGTAAATATAAACAGTGGCACAAATTAGTTGGTGTAACAAGCAGCAAGGAGCATTTAATAATCTCTGGCATGTGTCTCTCATCACACTAATGGCTTGCCCATTAGGGCTAGAACTGTCTGATAAATTGCTTAACGACCCAGCGCAGTAAATATTGAAATCATTAAGTCAGATCTGTTTTCTTTCATTCTTTATTTCTTTCTTCGTGTTCTTTGTTCTCTGTTTGTTTTTATTTCTTTCATAAGTTATTGATATCAGATAATACCACTTTCTTGTGATTTTTTTTTTAATTTTACGTACACGAACATATTTATACTGGATTCCGTGTTAAGGCTATTAGGCGATATCGAACTGGTTTCCATTCGACATCTACCATGTCTACATTTGCACTTTATCCAGAGTTAAGGAACACGTGACTTGTGACGTCATATTTGTTTCAGTAAGGGTGTAGCCATATTGAAATTGTCCTTATATTATATGTAACAAGTTTATTTTTGTTCCTTCTCTGTAACGTTGTTTCTGTAAAATTTGAGATACCTGTACTTGGAGATGACACACGACTTCGCTTAACCAGGCACCATACAATTTCGGACCACTGTCGACCCACCAGCGAAACGCCTGAATAGCGTTTCGCTTACTGGATAGTACCTTTCTCTTTTCTATCATCCTGTTTGTCTGTCAATGCCAGGCTTTGTGGTCAATGGTTTGATCATGTGGCTTTGAGAGGGAGAGCGTGTGCACATTTTTCTTGTGTATGGTATTCTTGTCCATTTATGAGTTAGAGCTTGGTCTGGGAAAGTAACCGTGTCTTTTGTACGTGAAACTGCTCATTTAGGATGTCGGTTTTGCTTCGACACTGTCGCTCTTAATGTAGTCTAGCTCCTTGACCTTGATGTTTTTGTCAATTTTACTTTACGTTTCATTCATTATGAATTGATTTCATAGAGCCAGTCTAATCTCTTTCTCTCTTTGATATCCACACCTAATCACAAATATTGCTATCATAGAGGAAAGAGGGAGATTAAAGAAATTATTATTTCAAAACGAAATTATCATTTATAAAAAAGAATATGATATCAGACTAGTAGCTAGTCTACTCTTAATGTAGTCATCTGTATTCTTAAAGGTGGCAGTGCTTAAAGACTCATCACCAATGCTCTTGCCATATTGTATTGTATTGTATCTATATATTCTGCCTTTATAGGCACACCAGAGGTGTGTTCAACAATGCGAGCGCTCGGAGTGCTATCGAGTGCTTTCTCTATGAACGCAAGCGCTCGCCAAGGTGCTTGCAGGCGCTCGTGATTCAATTCGATAGGTGTATCGCCCGAAAATCCAAGTTGTCTACCAAAACAATAATGGAGTTTCGTGAAGGACTATGCACGCAATATTTTCAGATTGAATTTTCGGAGTGACGATGTATGTTTCTTTGTGTGGCTATATGAAATGGAACAATTTAATCTGAGGGTAGGAAGGTGGTTCGCTTTGATTTCCAACCAATGGGGGATTTTATTTGTTACTGGGCGCAGCCACTTTTATTGAGCGAGCGCTCGCTACCGTTCAACAATGTAATGATCACACTGACAAGAGCTCGTTGGAGCGCTCGCATTGTTGAACTCACCTCTGGAGATCGCCAGTAGAATTCTTCTTGCGTATATTCTATTTTAGTTTATACAGTAAACCCATAATCCCAGCGCATTTAAACATGGTATAACCTTGAACCGCGACAACAACTAAACATTCTCTCTGATACGAGGGTTAGTCAAAAATAACTGAGCCCTACCTAATTATATCTTAGCCTCACATTGTAGACAAGAAATGTGATTATCTTTTATAAGTATTACATGTCATAGACGTTTTGACCCAAAATAATTACCCGGGTGAAGCTTCTGTTATGGTTGCTAGGCAACTAATGGTCGCCAGTCAGAGCGATGCGTTCACGATCTCATTCACCAGGAATATACAGTTTGTCTTAAAAAAGTTTGTGGGCTTGATAGTTTATGAGAAAGACATATTTGACATTTATTTGAATAACATATGTCATATTGTCCTTTCATTATACTTGGTTCGTAAATGATTGGGTGAACACTGATTGCGTGCGTTGCCTAGCAACAAAATAAGTCAAAATTTCACAAATATTCAAATACATGATGATTGTGTTGCCATGGAAACAGAATCATTTATTCAAAACAAGGAATTTAATATTTCTGTAGGTTTGTCTGTGTATGTTGTACTGCATAAGCATTTTAAGGCAATTATTTTATGTTTTCTATTAAAATTGTGTTAATATGAATGTGGGTGGGGTAAATTATAGGACATGGGGCACGTAAAAAATTGCTAAATTCTGAAATCGAACTACCACAGCATCTATAATTTGGGGTCAGTTGCTTTCTTTTCTATGGCACTGAGTAGGTACATGTAATAGGTATCAAACGACAGTGAATGCAGCATTACACTGGCATTATCGTTTCCATGGCAACGCTTAGATATTGATGTATTACAGCGTGAACGCACCCGTTCGACAGGTCATGTTCGGTTGCCTAGCAACCAGTATATAAAGCCTACCAACAGATATAAATTAGGTTATTGAATAGATGAAATATAACTGCGATGAAATATCATTTAAATATGTGTCCAACTTACGTGAAGAAAATGTTATAAGGTAGGGCTCAGTTATTTTTGACTAACCCTCGTACATGTACCTATCAGAAGGTCCTATTTCAACATGGTTGTTGAGTTTGCACCTGCACAATAGAACAATAAAACTATTACTCAAGGAGAACGGAGCATAAAGTGAATGAGTTTCATATCAATGAAGATATCAAAAGCATCATAAAATGATAGACTGTTAAAACATTCAACTCATAATTCTGCAATTACTAACATGTTGATACCTTGTTCTGCAGTTTCCAATGAAACTTCTGTTCTGACTAATAGACCACCCGGAGCAAAGCTCCTGATTAGTTATGGTATGGCTTGTTGTACATCGTCCGTTTGTCCAGCAATAGTTTTTCACAGTTTGGAAACCTCCTCCTAAGCCGTCCTTCAGATTGAGCCAGGCATCACAAGACAAGATGGAGAATCAAAATTGCTAAACTTGTGGCGTTTCCATGTCCATAGTGGCCGCATGGCATCTCTTTTCGAACCTTAGGACGGCTTGAACACAAACTTTGCGGGGCGCATCGGGGCAAAATGAAGATACTTGACATTACAGCCAATTTGAAATTATTCAGGAATCTAGGGCAAAAGCTAGGCCAATAAACTATATTTGAGCCCCAGATGGCTAAGGCTGCTGTCCGCTCTAGGTTCGAGAATTTGTCCGGGGGTGGGGGGTAGGGTTTTTTTTTTTCTTTTTTAAAAATACTTTTTTAAAAAACAAAATCATCGAAATGCTTTATTCATTTCAGCCTGTCTATGTCCCTTTAAAACATAATCCGAAAAAATGAACATCTAAGAACAAGCCCGTCGCTACATGTAACATAATAATAGAAACTTTTTGCGTAGGACTTCATTTTAATGGTATACAAAGTGTCAAGTTTGTTGCATTTAAAGAACAGAAAGGTCTCGACTTGCCTCTAGGGATACATATGCTGGACATGTCCTTCAATGCCTAGGAAAGTGTTGTTAGATATTTGATCTTGAAAAATTCGCACGGGATTTAACCATTTTCAGACCAATTGAATTTTCCTTAAAAGTACATGCAACAAAGTCAGGATGGTCCATTGTACATATTGAGGGGTCACATGTTATGATTTCCCAAAATATTGTATTTCTTTCTTTGAAGATAGATTTTGTCTTAGCAAACAGTGCAGACGATGAAATGCCGCATTATGTGGTTGCTTTGCTCATGTTTCCCGTCTCTAAAGGGTTATAATACGAGCTATAATTCAAATATACCAGGTCATCACAGTGTGCCTAATTATTGTAGATATCAGATGTACAATGGTGCCCTGAAGAATTCGTTTTCCCATTTCACAATGGAATACTCTCTCTCGTTCTGTGGTCAATGCCCAGATCACAGAGGAGTTTATGGCTCTTATTTAGTCAAACATCACATAAAGTAAGTGAGTATGATCAGAAAACACCACAATCACAAACTGCAGACCAACCGACGGCACCGTGATGAAGAGCTGCAGGACATTTACAGTAACAAGACATCCAACAGACAATAAAAGCAAAGCAATAAGCTCTCTCTTCCTCGTCAAGATGATTGCAAAGCTAGAAAGGACGGACGTTTCTTGGGTTAATCCAGTACTTAGCAGATGGGAAAAGTGTCTTGCTGAAGGAAATAATACAGTGCCTCCAGTGAGGGTTGAACCAGCGGCCAGACGATCTCAAGTGTAGCACTGAGACGCTGCGCTCTTCTATTTATGCATGTTATACATGAGTTAGAAAATATGGAAGCATTGTATCATGTGTATTAGAGTGGGCATATTTTTTTACTTTTTATGCCCCCAAAGGAACTTTGGGAGGCATATAGTAATCGCACTGTCCGTCCGTCCGTCCGTCAGTCCGTCCGTCCGTCAGTCCGTCCCGCTTTCGTGTCCGGTCCATATCTCCTATATTCTTTGAGGTAGGAATTCCAAATTTGGTGTGTGGATGCATCTTGGGATGACGGAGTGTCGCGTACCATTTTCGGGTCACTGTGACCTTGACCTTGACCTCTGACCTAGTTTTTAGAATAATCGTGTCCGGAGCATATCTCTTATATTATTTGAGGTAGGAATCTCAAATTCGGTGTGTGGATGCATCTTGGGATGACGAAGTGTCGCGTACCATAATTGGGTCACTGTGACCTTGAACTTGACCTCTGACCTAGTTTCTAGAAACTACATTGAGTCTGGTGCATATCTCCTATATTCTTTGAGGTAGGAATTCCAAATTTGGTGTGCGGATACATCTTGGGATGGCGGAGTGTCGCATACCATTTTCGGGTCACTGTGACCTTGACCTTTACCTCTGACCTAGTTTTTAGAATAATTGTGTCCGGAGCATATCTCTTATATTATTTGAGGTAGGAATTTCAAATTTGGTGTGTGGATGCATCTTGGGATGACGAAGTGTCGTGTACCATAGTTGGGTCACTATGACCTTGAACTTGACCTCTGACCTAGTTTTTAGAAGAATCGTGTCCATAGCATATCGCTGATATTATTTTAGGTAGGAATCTCAAATTTGGTGTGTGGATGCATCTTGGACTGACGAAGTGTCGCATATCATAATTGGGTCACTGTGATCTTGAACTTGACCTCTGACCTAGTTTCTAGAAACTGCATTGAGTCTGGTGCATATCTCCTATATTCTTTGAGATAGGAATACCAACTTTTGTGTGTAAATACATCTTGGGATGACGGGGTGTCACATGCCATTTTTAGGTCAATGTGACCTTGACCTCTGACCTAGTTTTAAGAATTATTGTGTCCCGAGCATATCTCTTATATTCTTTGAGTGAGGAATTCCAAATTTGGTGTGTGGATGCATCTTAGGATAGTGGAGTGTCGTGTACCATTTTTGGGTCACTGTGACCTTGACCTCTGACCTAGTTTTTAGAATAATTATGTCCAGAGCATATCTCTTATATTATTTGAGGTAGGAATCTCAAATGTGGTGTATGGATGCATCTTGGGATGAGGAAGTGTCGCTTACCATAATTAAGTCACTGTGACCTTGAACTTGACCTCTGACCTAGTTTCTAGAAACTGGTGCATATCTCCTATATTCTTTGAAATAGGAATTCCAAATTTGGTATGTAAATGCATCTTGGGATGCCTGAGTGTCACAAACTATTTTTTGGTCACTGTGACCATGACCTCTGACCTAGTTTTCAAGAATTATTGTGTCCAGAGCATATCTGCTATATTATTTGATGTAGGAATCCCAAATTTGGGGTGGTGATTCCTCTTGGGATGGCGGAGTGCATGCATACCATTTTGAGTCACTTTGACATTGACTTCTGGCCTCATTTCTAGGTTTTTAGTGCTATATTACAGCTATCTTTCCTCAAATGTGTCTTATGCTAGACCAATTCCTTTGGGGGCATTCGTCACGTGTTTGTGACATTTCTTGTTCAAATAGTCTAGATCATTACTGATAATTAGACTTCGAGCTAAAAAAGGTCCTGCTCCCCCCCCCTAGGGAATTTTGCAGACATATCCTATCTTGAAGAAAATTTCAAGCCGCATCTTTTAAGAGATGTTTGCACTCTGTGCTCCGGGGCGTTAGTCTCTGACAGCCTGTTACATATGTTACTGTAACAAACTAAGGAAAAAAATCAAAATGAAAGTTTGAGCTACAGAAAGAAGACATTAAGCTATCTAATTATTCAAATTTCTTATGTAGTTTGCTAGCTGGATGCCTTAGCTACATAAAAGCAGCATTTTAAACAAAATTACAGCCTTCAATGGTGTTATATGTGTTACATAGATTAAATTTCCATTTGAAAGTTGAAATCGTGATTAACATCATTCATTTTACAGACGATTTGTGCATTTGTACAAGTGTTTTTAATCTTAGTTTACTAAAGTACTCATTTGACTAATAGAAAAAACAAAGTTTGCTTTTCTATCTCAAATACTTGTTTTATATGAGCTATTAAACAACCCTACCACCAATTTTAAGTATCCAATTTTGGTATCCATTATTGAAGAAAAATATATGAAAATATTTGACGCTCGTGGATATCTTACATTTTTGGCAATGTCTTGCTAATACAATAAAGAACCATACATTTGCAAGTTTGCCATCAGGATCAGAGCACTTATTCAAGAATGTAACGTATGTTACATGGCATAATGAATGAGCTACAAAATTTTCTTGGAAGTAAGAGATGATATTTCAGAAAAATACTGTTTTTCACATGTTTTCCTATTAATCTCTAGCCTCTGGTGCTTTAGTCTTAGTAATTACAGTCATTGCTGATAACAAGCCCTTGGAATTGTGTTACCTATGTTATATATAACCTTTGTAATCACATATTTCCTAATGCCTATAATATTAAAATATATAGACATATAGATAGAAAATAATAGTTCTCATTTAAATGACACAATTTAATAAATATTCCTATTAAATAAAATTATTCAAAAACAATCTTTATTCAAGTCACCCTCACAATGTCTATCATTGTGTCTGCTTCTATTGCAAAATAATCACCCATTTCATCACAACCAGTAGAATCATGGCATTGTATTAGGACTGCAAACTGAGTACAACCCTGTTCCTCTCCACCCCTTTGGGAATTGTGCAGACATATCCTACCTTAAAGAACAATTCAAGCTGCATCAAATAAGAGATGTTTGCACTCTATTAACTAGGGGGTTAGCCTGTAATGGTATGATACGTATGTTACCATATCAATTTAAGAATAAATGAATTGAAAGTCTGAGAAACAGAAAGAAGACATAAAACTATCTATTTATTTGAATTATTCATGTAGTTTGCATGCTGAATACCTTTGATACATAAGAAAAGATTTTTTAACAAATATACAGCTTCCTATGGTGTTATATGTGTTACATTAATTAAGATTACTTTTTAAAATTTGTAATTGTGACAAACATCACTTATAAGCATTTCGTGTGATCCTCCTCTTTAGCCATCAAAAGACTTAATTTTCTTTGCATGTGTGACCAGTGCCAGCGTCAAACAACTTGACTCAGCCAAACTTGAATCCTTAGCATTCTTCAAAAGCAGAAACAGCATGTCAGTGTCATGGGATCAAACACCTGATTAAATATGGGTTTAATGCCATTTCACATATATGCATACAATGGAGTATGACTCTGGTATATATCTCTTCCTGTGAAGTGGCAAGAGCAATCTAACTGCAGCTGCCTCTGCATCCGTGCTAGTCAAATGATAACTTTGCTCTGATTTTGCAAAATCTATGTCTCTACCGTGTACCTCTAAGAATACTTTAAGATTTCTGACATTGGTCAAACAGAAATTTGATAGGCTGCTTTTTTGCATCATTTGCCATGGAACCTATCCAGTCTTTTGGTGCTTAAGTCCTCAAGTCTTAGATCAATAGTATTTTGCTGCGCCCAAAGAACTTTATAAGTTTTCTTTAGTTACAATGTTGACTCTTGATGGTTTTGGCAGACCGTCTGAAACAATTTCTGTTACACCTTGAAAGTTATCTTGTATAAGAGAAAGAATATGAAGCTGGACATTGCCATCAATTATGTTTGCAGTTGGTTGTTTTTTGATGTCAGTACATTGAAGCATGTCTTAAAATAATGTAAAACCTATGATTTCTCAGTTTTTGCAGCCATATCATTAGCTGTTGCATTCAAAAGAAGGAAAGTGGACTATAGGTAGAATGGGATAACCAGTAGTTCTATATTATGCTCTATGGAAGATTTATACAGAGTAAACAAGTTGATAAGGTGCCTTATTTCATGATCCATTGAAAACACTGAAATTGAAAACACTTGCCTCTGTTCTATGTAATCAAAAGGATGTCACGACAATGCCCTTGCTCATTTATTATGACGAGTTATATATGTTACATCCTTAAATAAGCGCTCTTATCTAAGAAACTTAGTAAATCATTGAATTGAAAGGGTCTAATTTGCGCTCTTTTCATCCTGCATTTCATTGCTTTACCTGCTGTGATACATCTAGTTCGTTTATCTGAAGGGAAAGAGTTACCTCTGTTTCAGCACTTCAGAAGTACTAAGACTTCAAATAAGTTTTTGAATGCTTGGGGAAAGATAATAAGTACAGAGACATTATTAGATGAAAATATGTGGGCTGCATGTATGGAAAGGCTACATTTATAAAAGTTAACCAGCTAAGATATGATTCTTTATCACAGAAATATCAAGGTACATCAGTCCAGGTTCTCATTGCTCTTAATGGCATAATTTTTCTCCTGGTAAAGCTTTAGTCTTTCTCCTACTTGCAGAGTATCACTTGAAACACATACTAAAAGAACCAACTAGTAGGAATTCATATCAGTTTCCGAATGTTCCAAGCCATAAATGGCAAAATTGGAAAGTTGATAATGGCTCATCAATTTTGAGTGGACTGGTGGTAAAATTGAATAACAGTAAATGATTGAAATATTGTGTGATGATTCTACTAGTTGCAAGGAGGCGTGTGATACCTGGTAATAATGATTACCACAGAAGCAGACAACGACAAACGTTTGACATGAGTGTTAAATCCATGAGAAATAGTTTGGACCATTTCATTTATTGTATTTTTTTGTAAAATTGTAAAACTATCTTTTCTATTTGTGGCTCTATATTTAGCATTATATGCACAGTATTAGGAAATGTGTCCAAAAGGTCATTGATAACATCTGTAACACCAGTCCATGGGCTTGATAATCAGAAATGAATAAAATTCCTAGTGTTTTGGCACCAAAGACATATAAGTACACATTAAGTGTCCTGATCTTTAACTTAATGACATCTTGTAGATATATGAGCAAGACAGACTAAGAAAATGAAAAAATATCCACACGCTGTAATCGCTTTCATGTGTTTTACTAAAACAGTAATAACAAAATTCGCTTCTCTGTAAAACTGGGAGTAGGGCTGTGTATTAGCTCCTATAAGACAACATATTTAAGATAGAAAAGCAAACTTGGTTTTTCCTATTCATCAATTGAGTATATGTTTGTAAAAACAGTTTGAAACCAAGTCATAGTAGTTGTTTAACTACATGACGATAGCCACAATTATAGCTTTTAAATTATAATTAGGTTCATGTAACGCACATAACACCACAGTTAGCCGTATTAATGTTAAACAGCTTCCATATGTAGTAAAGACATCCAGTATAAAGACTATAAGAATGTCAATTTATTAGATAATTTTAATGTCTTCTTTTGGTAGCTTAAACATTCAAATTTCTTATTCTCAAATTGATATAGTAACATATGTAACAAGCTGTTACAGGCTAACGCCCCGACTTACAGAGTGCAAACATTTCTTATTAAATGCACCTTGAATGGTTACATAAAATGTAAATTGTCTGCAGAATTCCAAAGGGGATTAGGATGGAGCAGGCCCTTACTCAGCTTGATGTCAAAATACTGTTTGATGATTTTACTTATCACGCTAACATATGTAATGCTCTCTGATCTTTAAAACTTGATGACAACTAGCAGATCTATAAGTCTTTATCATAGGAGCCAGTTTAAAATCCCTAAACAATGTAAGATATCCAACAGCTGCGAGTTTTATCACAATTTTAGCTCAAACTTTCAAACTACATTTCCTTTATTTGATATAGTAACGCATGTAACACGCTGTTTCAGACTAACGCCCCAACATAGAGAGTGCAAACATCCCTTATTCGATGCAGCTTGAGTTGTACTATAAGAAGGAATATGTCTGCAAAATTCCCTCGAGGAGATTAAAACATTTTTAGGCATATCTTACGTAAAGGCAATGAGCTTGCCCATTTATTACATCAAGTAACATATGTTACAGCCGCTGATATTAAAAATTTTGCAACAAACTTGCAGATTTATGAGTCTTTTCATGTAAGCAAATAAATCCCAAACAATGAAACACATTCATCAACTGCAAATATTTTTTAACTATTTTTTCTTTAGTTTTAATACCAAACATTTCACCTTAAAACTGGGTAGGGGTAGGGTTGTTAAACTGCTTATTTCAGAAAAAATATTTAAGCTAGGGAAGCAAACTTTAATTTTTCTGTTAGCCAATTGCATAAGCTAGTCAGACATGGTTAGAAACATTTTGCAAAACACACAGAGAGATTGTGAATGTAAATTATGTTAGCCACACTTGCAAATTTTAATGGGTTATCTGATTTATGTAACGCATATGACACCTAAGGAATCCGCAATTTTGTTCAAATGGCTGTCATATGTAGTTTAGATATCCAGTATGCAGACTATATGAATGATTTTTAAAAATAAATATTTTAATGTCTTTAATTTGTAGCCCAAACTTTCAATTTACTTTTTCTTAGTTTGATTAAGTAACGTATGTTACAGGCTCTTACAGACTAACGCCCCGGAGCACAGAGTGCAAACATCTCTTAAAAGACTTGGCTTTCAATTCTCTACAAGATAGGATATGTCTGCAAAATTCCCTAGGGGGGGGAGCAAACCCATTCTCAGCCATCCGTCTAAATGCTTTTCTATAAGTTTGGTTTTCTAAGACGTTGTATCCCGTTATCAAGTTGAATGACCAGAAGTTTCAAATCTCCTATGCGCACAGTAGATGCATTTGCTGTAACAATATTTTGTAAGATCTACAAATGTTTGACATTCCATTTATAAGCCCTAACTGAGAGCAGGAGTCAAATCCATACAACTACCACCTTAGCAAAAGCATAGTTTTTGAAATCAAACTTGGTGATATTGCTGTCATGTAAATATAAACAATTTGCCATATTGTGACAGGTCTTCTACAACTGATTGGCAGTGTGAGATGTTTAAAAGAGGAAAGCCAATGGACATGGTACCTGTTTAGTGTCCTTAATTTCAGTAGCATATGTTGTTGGTACATATTGGAATTGTCTCATAGAGGAAATTCCAATGTGCACCTACAACATATGTCCATTTAATAAAAGAGTGTTTTTCACCATAAAACGGGGTTTTCACAAACGACTCAACTACTTTTTATCTTTCAGTGTAATGAGCATGTAGAAATGAACAAGTTTTTGTGTAGTTTGGCATGCACCTGGATGACAATAATAGATAGCCAATTTTATATTATTGACAGCATATCTTTAGATGTTTCATTGCAATGAAATGCTAACTTGGTGGTTGCCTGGTTGTATCCATAGACACAGCACCACAATAAATCTTATGGCAGAGAAGCAAAAAGTTTTGTTTCTTCAACAAATTATTTATTGACAACTATGATGGATTAGTCCGGATCATCAACAAGCAAGAAAATTCGATTTTAGGGATTCAGTACTGAAAGAGTTAACGATAATGCATTCTCCACCTTTTTCATCACTTCAAAAAGAAACACCAATAAATGACAAAAAGCCTCGTTTCTTCGTGTCAGTTTCAAAGAACATAACACTTCCGGTTGCTTTAGTAGCTTAAGATCATGTTTATTGTCATATGATCGAACATACACGTCTTGCCATTTGATAGATGACTGTGTTTTTTAAAAACACTACATGGTCGATGCATTCGATTGTTTCCTTTTGTAAAATATGACAGCATTCAGCACTGCTTTGCATTGCATGTCACTTGCTAAGAAACTTTAATTCTTCGTTAAGTCTGACCAAGACTTCCTCGTAATGGGCTCTTGGATTATATGTTCCATCTTGGGTTGGAAAGTTACACGCAAACGGATGGACCCTCTGGGGACAAGAGGAGGTACAAATGTAAAAGGACCCGAAACTACCTGCAGCGTTTGTTTCAGAATGTTCCCTCGTCGTGGGAAAATATACAAATGACGAATTGCATAATAGAACAAGACATTTCCTTGTGTTTATAGCATAACACCTTTTCGCTAGAGTCCTGTAGCGCTATTTTGAATTTGTTGACATTTTGTATTTACAATAATATTTACCAATAACAAAGTTATTTTTAACTCACTATTTTTAAATATAATACATGCATTTTATTACATCTAAAATGTTATATGCACAAAGCAATCACATGGATAATTCGTAGCATAGTGGATGGATAGCTTGTCCACTGTCATGGAGCTTTCTAGTTCGAACCCAGTCACCGCACCTTGTTATTTTTTGTTCTTGATCTTATAGTTTTATTGATTAATTTATTTATAGATATAATTCATAATCATTTCCAAACCTTTTTAGTTGCTGAATATCGTTTTAATGACGACAAACGATGATACCCTTGATGATTAGATCTTGGCAGCACTATAACAATAATTTATACAGATTTAACGGTTGGATATCAAAGAACCAAATAGCAAAAATGCTGCGACTACTACATACTTTTTATAACATTTTACTTTATTTCTCGTTAGTTCATTAATCTAATATTTGAAGACGAATCTCGAGTTCAAGTTAAAATGATCACGTTTAAAATAAAGCGCTCGATGCTATTGGGTATTATCTATTGGATTCCAATGTCAAGCTGAAATTGGGTTATTTGTCGTCAGACTTGTCTCTTTTAGCTAACTAAATGTGCCTTACATTGATTGTCTGAGAGAAGGTTTATCAATTGTTCATGAAACGAGCCTATCCATATGAAAACAGCACTATTGTCCACCAGATAGTGAACTTCTAGTGCACTTTGATGTCTTGTTGTAAACAATAAAAGGCACTAGGTGTAAGGATTACTTAATTAATCTGTATCAATTAACCCTTTACCCCATAGAGACGCCTTTGAACGCTTTTGCAAACAGAGCAGGCCCAGATCAGGCAGCCCTTGTAAGATCAGGGTCTACTTTGTTTGCTATAAAAAATGATTAAAATATGATCCTACCCTAGTGGGCCTGACAAGTAATTTAAGAGTGGGCGGAGCTTAGCATGAATATTCACGAAGGAAAGGATTATACACTTGAATGTGTGAGATGGATAAATGTTCAGACAAAGAAGAAATAGACAATCAGCATCGCAGAAGGCTATGCATATACATTTGGAATAAAAACTAACCTTTACAGAGGAGCGTAAATCAGGGTCAAAGGAAACAATGACGCGCTTGACCTGTTTTATGTCCCAGTGCAGTCCTCAATTCCTTAAGTCTGTGAGATGTGACTTTCTTTCGTGACCCGTTTCATTTGACTTAAGCTGTGGCCCATCCACTTCTGACTTTAGATGAGGCCCGTCCATCTGACGTTGGCTGTGGCCCATTCTTTTCTGGCCTTTGTTGTGGCCCATCTCTCTGATATTGGTTGTGGCCCGTTCCAAACTGACCTAAGCTGTTGCCCTACTCCATCTGACCCTAGCTGTGACCCTTTCCCATCTGACCTTAGCTGTGGACATCTCCATCTGCCCTTAGAGGTGACCCTTCCCCTAGACTGGCCCCTGTCTACCTGGTAGTTTTATAAATGTTACAAAGCTCTGCAACTTATTACATGTTTTATTCTAATAGCGTCTAACTCTCTGATAGGGCTATCAGCTATCTGAGTTAACGCCAAGAAGGGAGATGATATCAGAGAAAAGTTTTATCCAGAGCAGGAGTAGATTACCATGAACTCAGAGTCTGAGGCCAGGCTAGCCATCCCCATCTGGCCCCAGCTGTGGACCGTCCCCACCTGACCCTAGCCGTGACTCTTTCCCATCAGACCTTAGCTGTGGACCGTTCCCATCTGACCCAAACTGTAGTCCTACCCTATCTACCATATCTGAACTTAGCTGTGACCATCTCCGTCTGACCTTAGCTATGGGCCTTCCCAATCTGACCTTAGCTGTGAAAAATCCCTGTGACATTTTATGTGGTCAGTCCCAATCTAACTTTAACTGGGGCTGATCCAAACCTGAACTTAGTTTTTGGCCAGTACTCTGTGGCCGTACCGCTCTGGGCCTTTCATGTGGCCTATCCCATCTGATCTAAACTGTGGCCCATCCCAAACTGACCTTAGCTGTAGACCATTCCTTTTTGACCTTAGTTGTGGCTTGTGCTCATCTGAATTTATATGCGACCCGTCTCCATCTGACTGGCTTCACTTACTTTGCAAGAGACGCGAAGTATTCATGATTTTATGAACATTCCAAAAATCGAATTTACTTCTTATCTTACATCAACATGAAATTAGTTCTGATTCTAAATTTTAAATTACCAATGATTATTATTGAAATATTATCAGTAAGAATGACATTGTCTTCTGTTCTGAGTGAGAAAATTGCCTCATTTGTTCGTTTTTTGATCTTTATGTATGGGAACAAATTTCATGCTTATGTGATCTGAGCATGAAAAATGTTCTATTACTTCAGGGCCTGAAGTCATGAAACTATAAGGCCAATCGCATTATTACCAGGTGTCGTTGTCCCTAGGATGATACAACCATTTATTATTAAGTGATGGTAATTGATCTGATAAATGCCTTCTTCACAAATTGAAAATGAAGCATTCTCTCCAGAGAGTAGCATTTAATTTATCCCGCACAAGAACTGCTATCATTCTGTCTCACGCATTGATGGCGCTCGGGTTTGCTGCGTTTGACAGGCACATAGACCCAGAAATACACTATATCAGTCTAAACAAACATTTCCATCGGAATGATGTTCGGTTAGCAGCCTTGAGTCAATGAATCTTCAAGCGACCGCTCATGTTGCGGCTCAAATCAGCATTATATTACTTTTTAGAATATTTGGTCAGCTACGCTTGTAACGCTGTCTTCTTGGTTTCCGTCAAACTAAGACTTAAACCAGTCTGCTCAGCAACAGAGACCAGCTAGAATATTTATTTTACATGGAGCTAGTTAGACCTTTGTATTTTCCATATAGCGAATACATGTAACAAAGACGCGGATCAGACTGCGCAGAAGCGCAGGCTGGTCTGTGTCTTTGTGGATCGTATGCAAGAAAGTCTGATTTTCTCGCAACGAGGCTTATATATGATACAAAAGACTAAATAGGTTTATCGCCGATAAGAAATACATTTAATAGTATTTTGTATAAAATGCCAAGCACTTCTGTTCGGATCAACATAATGCAAATGAACCCTGTTTGTTTAGTGCCTCACTGTTTATGAATCTGTTATTATTTGCATGTATGTATGACAAGAAACTGTACCGTTTACGTCAATAAAATATATGTTCTGTTCTGTTCTGTTCACACATATTTAAATGGATGTTTCCTCGAATTGTGATTCGCAAAATATAAGATTTCTATTATACATGTAATTGGGAGGAACGGATAAATATTTCCGTCAAGAGGATCAAAGGTTTGGCGTCACGAAGCTTCCCCATAACAGTGAATAATTGTATGAAATACCTTTAATAAATAATACCTAAATGTTTATAACACTTGAGCAAGATTAGTGGACAAGGGGAAAAACATGGAAAATTATATCAATTAATAACGCAAACATTTTGATCATTTAGATATAATGGTATATAATATTATATTAAGCAAAAAATATTTCAAAATGGTACTTATCACAAAACCATAAAACGTTAATTTAACCCATTTATGCTTAATGGATTTCCCACCCTTATTAAGTGTACGCATCCATTTCGTATTTAAGGGTTGTTGGGTAGTATGTTTTAATTTCATTAAAACTCTGTAAGCAAACAGTGCACAACCTGATCTGGTTCTGCACTGTTTGACGATGTCCCATAAAAAGAACCTTCGACTTAAACTGATTAAACATGCATCCGAAGCTATCTAGTGGGGCTGGATGTCTAAGACTTCGTCTGCATCTTCATCTACTTCCATACTTAGTGTACTATGAGCAGTGAAAGCTCAGGTGAGCCTGCTCATTCGAATGAGCAGGCTCACCTGAGCCTTCGCTACTCGCCGATGCGATAAGAACCACACTCTAGACAGCGAGTTGGCTCATAGTGTCCTTTCGACTGCCTTGGCGTATTGATGCGTAATTGACTTAAAACACTTTTTGAACGGCCCTCACTCCAACCAGAGAGCAGACATGTCTTATGTTTTGGTATCATAGAATAGGTACACATGCTTGGAATATGAAGTAGCCAGCATTTATATGAGGCTAGTTAGAAGCGTCCAAATCTGTAGAAAAAGTTTAAAAAAACTTTCTTCTAAAAAAAAACTATCAAATCAATACTATTTAAGCGGTTGGGTGCAAAAGATGCGTGGTACAGAATAAGAGAAAAGTGAAAGATCAGTAATCTGTTTATATTTTTCTGAATTTTGTCAAATATTCACCAGGTGATCGATTTGTGTCCAATCAGCTGACCAATTTTAAGGCTGAAATATCATATCTTGCCGACAAAATAAATGTACATGAGGGCGCAACGGACTAAAATCACGGATGGACAGACGCATGTACATGCCAAGTACCACGTGACCTGCCAACTCTAAGACGTAATGCATACTGAACAACTTAGTACTTCGGATCATGCTCGTGTTTTAGTCGACTTTGTCCTCTAATAATCCTATAGCATATGTTACTTCCATACATTTCTATGAAAAACTGAAAAGAAACCAGAATCTAATATCAGAGATTTTATTTGGACAACTTGTACTTTAAAGCTGCATACTCTGTAACTATGACAATTTTTCGAAAAAAATATTTTCTTTTTTAATCATTTGTAAAAGTAGAATTAAGCTATGTTTTCACAATAAAAATGTTCAGTACAGCTGAAAACTGCATGGTAAAGTGAATTATCTCATCAAATAGGTGTGTTTTTCTCTTGTTGGTAATTATTTGCGTCCCTCCAATAATTCTAGACCGTTGAATTTTAAAATAAATGCAGTTGTTTTGATAGTGAAACCTTGTTAAGATTTACGAAAATGGTAAAATGTTTACCTGAATTTGAGTATTTTTACTGTGTTCTTGAAAAATAAAAACATAATTTTTAAAATTAGAAGATCAAAAGTTACAGACTATGCAGCTTTAAGAGACCAATCTATTATGATATTCAGTTTGAAATTGTTAGACAAGCGCATCCAATATCTGCTGACAACACCACGCTCGCGTTACAGGAAAATTCACCAGTTAACCCATTTATGCACAATAAAATCGTCTAGTTTAATAGTGGAGTCCATTGTTCATAAAGGAGGGGGATCTAGTTATAATTATGACACAAACTATTTATATGCAGCAAACAGTGGAAATGCTACGTTAGTGGCCAACTTACAGGACGCAGTCACGGATGTGCAAAGTCAATAAAGAAAGCCGAAGGGTCAAAAAATTTATACTTTGCCTAATTAAAAGCCCTCCTCCATGGTAGAGGAAAGTAAAAGGTTTGACCAAAATAGGCGCAGTCAGATAAGCTGATAAATTTTGCAAAACTTTTGGAGCCATATCTGGATCCTAATCGTTTGAATCTGGGGGAAATGGATTTTGTAAAACAAAATCAGCAGACGACAAAAATTATGAAAAATTACCCAGCATAATTTTTACCATTGCCTTACGAGTTACAATGTACAAGCAAGCGCGCTCAAACTTGCAGTATCGCTTTACGTATGCTTTTCATTTTTTCACGAATGGAAACGAACTGAACACTTGAATTGCTATTTCGTGTCAAATCTTTCCAATATCTTGGAATCTGACAGACATGCTCATAGAATTGCAAAGCTCGAAATAATTAAAAAATAAGACAGCCTCAATTATTGTTGAAATATGCAAAGGCAGAAGCAGGATCCTATGTCAGCCCATTCATGCATGATAAACTGTTCAATCCGGAATTCAGCTCATGGTTTCATTCTTTTGCTTTAAAAAGTTTTAGTTGTGACGGTCCTGATGCTAAGTTACGTTTCATCATGGACTGCATTTTTCAGTTGTGACGATCCTGATGCTAAGTTACGTTTAATCATGGACTGCATTTTTTACTTATACGTTGTTTCCCATTTGTTGGAAACTCAAGTGAACTGTATCAGTACTGGAACTTTTAGCCTGAAAAACAACTAAGTTCTTTTGAGGCTTGAAAGTACCGGTACTCAGAGTACCACCAATTACTAAGTGTACTGATGTTATCGTGAATACTGGTGTTGTTGTTTACTGGTGTTGTCGTGTACTGGTGTTATCATGTATAGCAACTTCATCCATGTCCTGCTGAATCCAGATTTATATTGTTTGAAAACAATGCAGATCCAGATCAGCTAGCTTCTAACGAAGCCATCTGATAACGACCCACACTGTTTTCCACCCTGATTATAATACATGCTTACAACTGGAATGCTACATGTTAACATGTAGACCTTGGGGATAGGTGTAGTACATAAAGATATTTAGCATGGCAAGGTATAAGTTTGAGCTCCTGTCCCTCTACTCGTCGTTATGATCACCGCTCTTGACATGGCGCAGTTGATTTATTAAGTGCTCAGAATCAATGCTTTGGACCAGTGACCTACATTGTAGTACATGTATACACTGAAAAAATTCTAGTTGGTCACTTATCAAACCCCCTATCACTAATAAAATTAAAAATAATTTTTGTTTAAACATGTGCATTTTAATGGGAAAAGGTATAACGATGTTTCGGAACAGTTGTCATAACTCCACAAAATTTGGGTCAAAATGCAAAAATCTAGTTGTTTTAAGAAAAAAGGCTTTGAGTGTAGCTTTTTAATCGAATTGAAATAAATGTGGTTACAAACTGGTCCAGACCACTTGAAAAAAAAACAATAAACACTTGGAATGTCACTAAGGCTAGACGTTTTACGATTTTCTAAACTTTAACAATTTTGAGATTTTTAAATTCATCAGTAGCTCATTGATAAAATGGTTGCTAATGCATTTTGTTTTATCTGAACATGGTAGGCCGAATTCAATAGACTTTAATTAGTCCATTTTGTGATGATAAATATTTCACGACTGCAGTGCACTCCGGTTTCAGTGTGAAACATTAAAAAACAATTTGACAACAATTTGTATTGTTTTTATTGTTTTTATTGGTTTGTTTGCAATTTCCAAACGAGCACAGTAACGTATCATGGAAATGAATAATCGCTGAAAATTTCAATGACGTGTCGCACATAATAAAGCGCACAGAGCAGTGCAAATTGTGTAAGTAAATTGCATGTCTAAAGCTGAATTTCTTTGATTAAGGTGTTGATAGTGTTTGTCTTCATGTTATTACGTAGAAGAAAGAAAGTGTCCCATCAAAACGAACATTTTACGCTTATTCTTCTTAACATCACGACAGTCAGTAACATCTTCAAACAAACAAAATTGTAAAAAGATAATGTCTCTGCGGAACATTTTATATTGTAGAAAAAGTGTGACATTTTGAAATGAGGGTACATTTACTCAAAGTTCGTCTGTGAAAGAAGTTAAAGACATTTTTAATGAAATACTCTGCATAGTGTATAGTCTCAGCACAATCATGGTATATCTATAGAAGCATGAAATTTGTATGACTGCTTTTTCCTTTTAGATCTAGGTCAAAATGTAAGGTGGCCAATTAGAACTTTTGTTCAGTGTAGGTCACTGTTTGAACTAGACATACTGTAAGAATCAATTCATACCGACCAACAACTGATCACATTTAATGATGAAGAAAAAAGATTCGTATAATTGGGGAGTGAAAATAAAAACAATTTAGGAGTTGCTGTTTTGTAGGGCGTTAGCCGCTAGTATAGGTTGTGAAAGCATAATGTAATGGAGGTCTTATCTTAATAGGCAATCATATTTTCGAAGTCAGGTTTATCTTTTTTCAAAAAAGATGACAAATTGTTTTGACATTTCTTCTCTCATGATATAATCTAGGATTTATTTTGGCTTCAGTAGATTTCTTAGAGTGCAACTTTTGTTTTATATAGCTGTCTGCAGACTATGAGAAGTGGCACGAGAAAATGGTCTTTTCACCATTGGGGGGCATTGAATGCCACGACATGACCGTCTCTGTCTAAATGACCTACATAGTCCACCATGCTACACTGATAGCGCCCCAAAAGACCTTAAACATGTGTATCATGTTGCTTAAGTTTTTTTAAGAATATATTTGTTAACGTGTTCATTGGATTTGTCTTTTCTGGGAAATAAGACTGATTGTAGATTGACAAAATATGCTTTTTATACGTTTTATCATAGCTACCTTATGCAGGTTACCCTTATTTTACCTATATTTAAACCTCTGGTGACTCCTAAATGGGCACTTTGACAAACAGTGACCACCCAGATTAATTACCGCACATCAAGGTCTACTCTGTTTGATAAGATAAAACGACCTTCAGAGAAAGAAATACCTGTGACCCACACACAATGGACTATTCCAAGTTTAATCAAATCAAAAGGAAGTAGTACATTAGTACATAAATGGTCACTTTTCTATGGAAATGCTTCCTTTACAATCACTTAAAAGATATTATTATAATCTCATTTAGTTGCTCCCCAAACACGACGGATATTTATTTGCGGGATTCTTTTGGAAGGGCAAAAACACTCGCCTTAAAGCCGAATTATTGTTAAAATTTCAGACCACCGTTTTCCACATCTAGTGGAAGGGCTCTTTTAGCATCTAGGGGCCGAAATAAGTTTGACGGCATCAGACTTAAACACTAAAAGGACACAAAGTCTGTCTCGAGAGACGAGAGCATCGGAACAAACGATCGCCTGCATGTAGTTTATAAACATAGCAGCGCTCCCAAAATCATACGATATTTTGGTACTTATCACATATGCGCAAATGCCTCTAAATAAACGTCCGAGGTCTGAGCCTTCATCTACATTCATTCTTTGTATATGCGCTCAGTGAAGACACTGGTGTGTCTGCACATATGCAAAGTACCGAATCGTCGTATATTGTCAAATAGTAGATGGTTATATTTAAAAACTAAAAAGGTGTCCAGCGGACACAGATGTCCCCGATGTCGAAAAAGTCGCATTTTCTCACAAACAAAGCCAAAAATGACACATTTCGATGAACAAAGGGCAATAACTCTTTGAGCGATGGGATAATATGATTCATTTTGGAACTTAAGATAGACATTTTTGTGTTAAGCGTTGTGTCCAAGTTTCGAATTTTTGGAATTAGTAGTTAGAGGCCCTACATCGCAAAAATGGCAAAATTACATGAACAAAGGACAATAACTCCTAAAGGAATAGGTCGGTAAAGTTAGCACTAATTTTGCTGCAGCAAAAAACGGTAAAGTTGGCAGCAATTTTTCTGCAGCAAAAAACGGTCAAGTTAGCAGCAGCAGTAAAAAACGGTAAAGTTAGCAGCAATTTTTCTGCAGCAAAAAACGGTCAAGTTAGCAGCAATTTTGCCGCAGCAAAAAATTGTAAAGTTGGCAGCAATTTTATGGCAGAGAAAAACGGTCAAGTTAGCACAAAATTTCTGCTAGCACAAAAAATTTTGCTAGCAAAAAATTTGCTGCTGGCACAAAAATTCCTGCTAGCACAAAATTTGCTGCTAGCAAAAAATTTGCTGCCAGCAAAAATTTTTCTGCTAGCACAAAAATTTCTGCCATCACAAAAATTTTTGCTAGCACAAAAACTTTTGCTAGCAAAAAATTTGCTGCCAGCAGAAAAAATTCTGCTAGCACAAAAATTTCTGCTATCACAAAATTTGCTGCTAGCAAAAAATTTTCTGCTAGCACAAAAATTTCTGCTAGCACAAAATTTGCTGCTAGCAAACAAATTTCTGCTAGCACAAAAATTTTTGCTAGCACAAAATTTGCTGTCAGCAAAATATTTTCTGCTAGCACAAAAATTTCTGCTAGCATAAAATTTCCTGCTAGCACAAAAAATTTTGTTAGCAAAAAATTTGCTGCCAGCAGAAACAATTCTGCTAGCACAAAAATTTCTGCTAGCACAAAAATTTTTGCTAGCACAAAATTTGCTGTCAGCAAAATATTTTCTGCTAGCACAAAAATTTCTGCTAGCATAAACTTTCCTGCTAGCACAAAAAATTTTGTTAGCAAAAAATTTGCTGCCAGCAGAAAAAATTCTGCTAGCACAAATTTCTGCTAGCAAAAAATTTGCTGCCAGCAAAAAATTTTCTGCTAGCATAAAAATTCGGCTGGCACAAAAATTTCTGCTAGCACAAAATTTACTGCTGGCACTAAAATTTCTGCTAGCAAAAAATTACTGCTAGCACAAAATTTGCTGCTGGCACAAAAATTTCTGCTAGCAAAAATATTGCTGCCGGCACAAAATTTGTTAGTGGCACAAAAATTCCTTCCAGCACAAAATTTGCTGCTGGCACAAAAATTACTGCCAGCACAAAATTTGCTGCCAGCGTTAAAATTGCTGCTTGCACAAAATTTGCTGCAGGCACAAATGAGCCGTGAAATGAGATTTCCAACAATGTGATATGTGCGACCAGCAAAGGCTCAGACCAGCCTGCGCATACGCACAGACTGATCAGAGCCTTTGCTTGTCGCTTAATTATTATATGAGTGTTAAGCTACTGATCGAATTAAATTTGGTGTTTCTAAGCTTAACAGGAGGCTGCACAGGTTCGTCTGAGTCTTCACTTGTCAAGATGGCACATTGTTGGAAATCGCATGTCACGGTTCAACCGGGCCGCGTATGCAGTCGGTAACGTGTCTGGCTACAGATACGTGTCTGACTGCAGATCCTGGTGTCCCGAGTTTGATCGCAGCCCAGTCTCATACTTTCATGGAGATCGATCGTGAAATAATTTCTACCGTCATATCACTCCCTTCCGAGAAGTAGCTGTCAGTTTTAAGCGAAAGTATGCGCACGAAGTACTGGTTTGATTTGATTCATTACGTCCCATCAACAATCTTTCAGTTATATAGGGACGGTTCTCCTGGGATGAACCAGTACTAAGCTAGGATAAATGCGTCTTGCTTAAGGGCACAATGCAATGTCACCGGTGGGGCTCGAACCCGCGGCCACTCGGTCTCGAGTCAAGCACTCTCGCTTCCATGACCAAGTACTGGTTAACCGCTTCTTCAATTTTCCCCAGGAAAGATGTGATAAGGTGAACTGACCGTCTCACCATGGCCAAAGTTGTTGACTTGGGGACGTAAAGCAGCAAAACAAACAAAACACAAATATTCCTGCTTGCACAAAAATTTCTGCTAGCACAAAATTTGCTGCCAGCAAAAAATTCCTTCTCGCACAAAATTTTGCTGCTGGCACAAAATTTGCTACTGGCACAAAAATTCCTGCCAGCACAAAATTTGCTGCTTGCACAAAAATTCTTGCCAGCACAAAATTTTCTGCCAGCACTAAAATTGCTGCTGGCACAAAATTTTCTGCAGGCACAAATGAGCCGTGAAATGAGATTTCCAACAATGTGATATGTGCGACCAGCAAAGGCTCAGACCAGCCTGCGCATACGCGCAGACTGATCAGAGCCTTTGCTTGTCGCTTAATTGTTATATGAGTGTTAAGGCCATTTCACATACACACCGAAACCGAACCGAAACCGAACCGAAAAAATAAAATGCCTTACACCCTATGAGCGCTTTCACATATGCGCCGAAACCGAAACCAAACGCCGTACCGAAAACGTGCACGAATTTGATTTTATTTTTTTCGGTTTCGGTGGCCGAATTTCAGCAAATACGACAGGAATCTGCACATACTCAACCACGTGCGTTGTATATAACTCAAAGCTGCATAGTCTGTAGCTTTTGATCTTCTAATTTTAAAAATAATGTTTTTATTTTTCAAGAACGCAGTAAAAATATTCAAATTCAGGTAAACATTTTACCATTTTCGTAAATCTTAACAAGTTATCACTATCAAAACAGCTGCATTTTTGTTAAAATTCAACGGTCTAGAATTATTGGAGGGACGCAAATAATTACCAACAAGAGAAAAATACACCTATTTGATAAGATAATTCACTTTTTCATGCAGTTTTCAGCTGTACTGAACATTTTTATTGTGAAAACATAGCTTAATTCTACTTTTACAAATGATTTAAAAAGAAAATAAAATTTTTCGAAAAATGTTCATAGTTACAGAGTATGCAGCTTTAAAGTGATCATGAAAGCCATTGATGGATTGTCCAGCGAGACAATTGTGCGATAATTTACAAACACAATACTATTGACTACAGAATTTTGTGGAACAAAACCCAGAGCGACTATAAAGACCACGAACTTGATGCAGTGACATGGAACAATTTGTATTGTAAAGGTATTTCTGCTATCTGAGAGGGAAATTAGTCCAAATTATACAGGCATTTTCCTACATTTCGTCCACGGATTCGGTGCTATGTGAAAGGTCTGCCGAAAACGAAACGATGCAATTCGGTGGCCGTTACGGTTTCGGTTCGGTTTCGGTTCGGATTCGGTGTATATGTGAAACAGCCCTTAAGCTACTGATCGAACTTAATTTGGTGTTTCTAAGTATAACAGGAGGCTGTACAGGTTCGTCTGAGTCTACACTTGTTAAAATGGCACATTGTTGGTAATCACATGTCACGGTTCAAACATTCGCAGTCGGTAACGTGTCTGGCTACAGATGCGTGTCTGACTTCAGATCCTGGTGTCCCGAGTTTGATCGCAGCCCGGTCTCATAATTCCATTGAGATTGATCATGTAATAATCTCTACGGTCATATTCCTCCCTTCAGCTGAATCGTTCAAAAAAAGTAGTTGTCAGTTATAAGCGAAAGTATGCGCTCAAATTACTGGTTTATTTTGATTAATTACGTCCCGTCAACAATCTTTCAGTTATATAGGGACGGGTCTTCCTGGGTTGAACCAGTACTAAGCTAGGATAAATGCGTCTTGCTTAAGGGCACAATGCAACGCCACCAGTGAGGCTCGAACCCGCGGCCACTCGGTCTCGAGTCAAGCACTCTCGCTCCCATGACAAAGTACTGGTTAACCGCTTCTTCAAGGTTCCCCAGGAAAGATGTGATAAGGTGAGCTGACCGTCTCGCCATGGCCAAAGTAGTTGACTTGGGGACGTAAAGTAGTAAAACAAACAAAACACAAATATTCCTGCTAACACAAAATTTGCTGCTTGCACAAAAATTTCTGATAGCAAAAAAATTGATGCTGGCACAAAATTTGCTGCTGGCCCAAAAATTTCTGCTAGCAAAAAAAATGTAGCCAGCACAAAATTTGCTGCTGGCACAAAAATTCCTGCCAGCACAAAATTTGCTGCCAGCACTAAAATTTCTGCAGGCACAAAATTTGCTGCAGGCACAAATGAGCCGTGACATGAGATTATCAACAATGTGGTATGTGCGACACGCAAAGGCTCAGACCAGCCTGCGCATACGCTTTTTGCTTGTCGCTTAATTATTATATGAGTGTTAAGCTACTGATCGAACTTAATTAGTTTTTCTAAGCTTAACAGGAGGCTGCACAGGTTCGTCTTTGTATACACTTGTCAAAATGGCACATCGTTGGAAATCACATGTCACGGTTCAAATATTCCTGAATACCGGGCCGCGTAGGCAGTCGGTAACGTGTCTGGCTACAGATGCGTGTCTGACTGTAGATCCTGGTGTCCCGAGTTTGATCGCAGCCCGGTCTCATAATTCCATTGAGATTGATCATGAAATAATTTCTACCGTCACATTCCTCCCTTAAGCTGAATCATTCAAAAAAAACGTTATAAGTTATAAGCGAAAGTATGCGCTCGAAGTACTGGTATGATTTGATTCATTTCGTCCCATCAACGATCTTTCAGTTATATAGGGGCGGGTCTTCCTGGGTTGAACGGGTACTAAGCTAGGATAAATGCTTCTTGCTCAAGGGCACAATGCAATGCCGCCGGTGAGGCTCGAACCCGCGGCCACTCGGTCCCGGGTCAAGCACTCTCGCTCCCATGACATAGTACTGGTAAGCCGCTTCTTCAAGCTTCCCCAGGAAAGATGTGATAAGGTGAGCTGGCCGTCTCACCATGGCCAAAGTAGTTGACTTGGGGACGTAAAGCAGCAAAACAAACAAAACACAAATATTCCTGCTGGCACAAAAATTCCTGCTAGCAAAAAAATTGCTGCTGGCACAAAAATTCCTTCTCGCACAAAATTTGCTGCTGGCACAAAAATTCCTGCTAGCACAGAATTTGCTGCTGGCAGAAAAATGTCTGCTGGTACAAAAATTCCTGCTAGCACAAAAATTCCTGCCAGTAGCAAAATTGTTGCTAGCATTAAAATGATATTTTCGCCCGTCTAACAAAGCATGCCGCTGTAACCCGAACTTTTCTATCATACTTTAGGAAGTAACGCCTCGTTTACCGGCGGCCACGTCAATCACGATTTCGATCACCGTGGACGAAACGGGGTCACCGTATAACAACGTAGAGGAACGGGGTCGACAAACGTAGCTCGCCATGGTTGCCGTGGTCGTCGGGGCAAATTTTTAAACAGAAAATTTTTTGCCAGCAGCAAATTTTTGTGCTAGCAGAAATTTTTGTGCTAGCAGAAAAAATTTTGCTGGCAGCAAATTTTGTGCTAGCAGAAATTTTTGTGCTAGCAGCAAATTTTTTGCTAGCAGCAAATTTTTTGCTTGCAGAAATTTTTGTGCTAGCAGAATTATTTCTGCTGGCAGCAAATTTTTTGCTAGCAAAATTTTTTGTGCTATCAGGAAATTTTGTGCTAGCAGAATTTTTTTTTTCTGGCAGCAAATTTTGTGCTAGCAAAAATTTTTGTGCTAGCAGAAAATTTTTTTGCCAGCAGCAAATTTTGTGCTAGCAGAAATTTTTGTGCTAGCAGAAAATTTTTTGCTAGCAGAATTTTTTTTGCTAGCAGCAAATTTTGTGCTAGCAGCAAATTTTGTGCTAGCAGAAAATTTATTGCTGGCAGCAAATTTTTTGCTAGCAGCAAATTTTGTGCTAGCAGGAATTTTTGTGCCAGCAGCAAATTTTTTGCTAGCAAAATTTTTTGTGCTAGCAGAAATTTTGTGCTAACTTGACCGTTTTTCTCTGCCATAAAATTGCTGCCAACTTTACCATTTTTTGCTGCGGCAAAATTGCTGCTAACTTGACCGTTTTTTGCTGCAGTAAAATTGCTGCCAACTTTACCGTTTTTTACTGTTGCTGCTAACTTGACCGTTTTTTGCTGCAGAAAAATTGCTGCCAACTTTACCGTTTTTTGCTGCAGCAAAATTAGTGCTAACTTTACCGACCTTAAAGGAATATTGAAATATAGACCATTTTAAACTTGAAAAAGACATTTTGGTACTTAACATTGTAAACAAGTTGGATAAAGTTGTGTTCAAAATCATTCAGTTCAACATAAAAATCGTCATTGACAATAACTCATGATGTCATGCGGCGATTAAAGAGCATTATCAACATAGAAAAAGACTTTTTGTTGTTAACATTCTGACCTAGTTTCAAAACCTCCATTGTTTGATTACGGAATATTCTATGAAATTCTAAATGGACCCGTCCAATTAATAAAGATAGGAAAGTCCAATCGGTTTATGAGGGTTGAATCAAGGGTTTGCGAGGCCTAGCAGTAAACGTTATGCCTTTGTATTGTTACAAACTAGGCTTCGACGCGAGAAAACACTGTCGTTGGGGGTTTTCGGCACAGTAAGGCTCAAACAAGTCTGCTCTGCTACAAAGACTAGTTAGGATATGGAAATTTTGCTTGAAGCAGGTAAGGCCATAGTACTTTACATAGAGCCAATAGTAATGGTGCTGGTCAGACTGCGCGGATGCGCAGGCTGATCTGCACCGTTGCTGTTCACAAACAACAAATTCGGGTTTCCTCGCGTCGAGGCCCAAATTAAAGTGCAGCCATTGTTGACCTCGTGCTCAGTCTGGTAACATAAGATCACGTGTCAAAACATGAACAGTTTTATTACTGCACTTTACCATAATGTATTCGCCACAAGAGACATAATTGTGGTATTGTTTTCCATGTACATCTGCAATATCCATCAGAAATTATCAGAAATGTGCTTCTAAAAGCCAAGAAGCGTTTTTATCAAGAGGCAGTTTGGTCTGAGATAGAAGTTGTTCTATTCTTAAACAATGCTCCAAGAATTGCCTGGAAAAGCACCGCGCCGAGCAAAAGAATCCCTGTTGAAAGTTTTCAGGATTATTCCTGGATTCAAAATTTACATAGAATATTTGTCCATGGAAAACCGGACTCAAAATACTGAATGGTTCAGATTTTAATAGCCTCACTGATTTATTTTTAGTTTAAATCTAAATTAGGATTATTTTGTCTAACCTGGAAGTTTTAAGATTTGAGTTTCAGGATTTTTTGAAATTTTGAACTTTCTCCCATGTAAAAACTGTAATCTTTTGGTTCGAGGAGATTGCTCGAGGCCATCATATTGGTACTGTTAAACGTTGGTTCTCTTACATTAGTATTTGTGAGCCGCGACATGTGATTTCCAACAGTGTGGCATTTTGACAAGTGTGGACTCAGACGAGCCTGTGCAGGCTCCTTTTAAGCTTAGAAACTCCAAATGATGTTCGGTCAGTAGCTTAACAGTCATAGTATATCCAAGCGACGAGCAAAGGCTCTGATCAGACTGCGCATATGCGCAGGCTGGTCTGAGCCTTTGGTGATCGCACATACCACATTGTTGGAAATCCATGTCGCGGCCAATGTGACATGGTCCTTATTGATTTGTGATTTGAGAAGCTCATCTGAGACCATCATATTGACTTGCAAAAATGGCTCGAAATCATCACTTTCTAAGATCGTTCGTGCGTGTGTCTTTCTCCAGAATCACTTTTCTTTGGCGCCTCTTGTTGTGATAAACCCTTGGTATGCTGAACTCGATTTTTTCCTTGTTGAAAACTATGGAGATCTGACGAAGCCATCTGATCACGACCCACCCTGTTTTCCAACATGCTTACAACTGAAAAATTTATGCTGCATGTGAACATGATAAAATAAAATTGAGGAGGAGTGTAACTACATGTCAAATATACAGCATGACAAGGGTTAATGCTATAGAATGAGATGAGAATGACTTATCAGCATTCTGGGAAATTTATATCCGACTCACGGAGAGGTTGATTTTTATCAAAAATCAATTATTTATGTCTTATAGCTGGCAATCAATATTGGCAGGTGATAAAAATCTGATTAGTCTCGCTCGTTCTCACCTTTATCCTCAAAGTACCTGTGCTGAGTAGACGGCAGTAGAAACGGAATGTTCGCATGCAGCAGAATCTGACCCCGGGGGTGGGGGGGGGGGGGGGGGGGGGGTACTCTAATATTTTCACACATACGTAGGCTCGGGCTATTTTTTTGGGTTCAACAATTCTGAATTTCAATATTTTTTGGGGTTTTCAGAAAAATGAATATTTTTTGGGGGGTATGAAGATTTTGTGGATTTTTTTTGGGGTCATCACAAAATTGGGCTAGTTTGAGGGTCATTTCTATGCAATTTAGGGTCTTTTTTAAGGTCAAGGTACAGAATTGGGATATTTTTTTGGGTTGCTAAAATTTCAAATATTTTTGGGGTGCTTGAAATTCCTGATATTTTTTTGGGGTGAACGGTAGATGCTGGGTCCGAGCCTACGTATGCGGAAAAAATTAGAGTACCCCCCCCCCCACCCCCCTGGGAATCTGACAAAAACGCTTCACTTTTTGCGCGGAAAATCAAATTTTGTATAAGTCAACAATAATGGTCGGCCATTTATCAACCAGCAAATGTTCTTGCTTTTAAACTCTCATATGTTGTATTTATCATGCTCAGCATGATAAATACAACATATGAGAGTTTAAAAGCAAGAACACTTTTTCAGCATTTTAGTTTTTAATAGAAGTAAATTGAGTTAAGCATGAAACAAGATTTATAAACTCGAGGCCAAATGACAGGAGATGATATAAGTGAAATAATATTCCCTGTATGAGTAAATAGCCTTATTTTGAAAATGAACTCAGAGCCTGCTCCTAAAACATTTTTATTTGTTTGTCAATAAACGTTTAAAACCGCGAAAAAATGTGCTGAACTTATTCAGAGTTGCAATTTTTATTGTTCTCATGCCTAGTCCGGTAGAAAACCAGAATGACCTGGAACTTGATTTTAAAGTTTTTTTCTTTGTTGATTCTTGTTGTTGAGGTATTGTACTTGATGAATCCAACTGATGCCACTCTGGCATCATTGAGCGTTTTGAAATATTAAAGATGGCGTCCAAGATGGCCGTCCGTTAGGCTCCTAAGACATATAGGACCAACATACTCGATCAAAAGCATTGTATTTTTGACTTTTCATGGATGTTTCAGAGGCTAAATGTTACAACCAATTAAAATGAAACATTTTTTGATTCAGAAGGTTGAAATATTAAAGATGGCGTCCAAGTTGGCCGTCAGTTAGGCTTCTAAGACCTATATGACCGTCATACTCGATAAAAACAATTTAATTTTGACTTTTTTTTATGGATGCTTAGAGGCTAAATGATACAACCAATCAAATAAGAACATGTTTTCAATTCAGAAGGTTGAAATCCAAAGATGGCATCCAAGATGGCCGTCAGTTAGGTTCCTAAGACCTATCTGACTAAAAAACCTCGATATAAAGCATTTTAATTTTTACTTTTTATCCATGTTTAGAGGCCTAATAATTCAAACGATTAAAATGAAGCATTCACATGTTTGTTTCACAAGGTTGAAATATTAAAGATGGTGTCCAAGATGGCCGCCATTTAAAGCAAAATTCAACCTGAAAATCAAATTTGCAGTTAGTAACTATTTTCTGATAGTTTTCGGTTGTATTTGGAAACTGACTGGCATGTTATTGTTTTTCAGCGTTGTAAAATATTTAAGATGACGTTCAAGATGGCAGCAATAACAGGGTGGGAAATCACATGGTTTTGCGCTATGATACACTGCACAGAAAAAGTAACTGACTCTAATTTTTCATGATGGTAATGTTTTTGTCTTTGTTCTGGGAATCGTACCCATCAATCCACGCACCATGCACTTTCCAGACCACTTTTGGTTGGATCTGATAAAACTATAATATCATATTATTCTCAAAAAAATTCCTACTTAGAGAAAACATTTCTTCAAAAAAAGAACTGATAAATGACAGGGTTTACTGAACGGACGATATCACTGAAAACTTTGTGACAGAGTGTTTGATCAAATACAAACTTTTTGAATCAATATGCGGAAAAAAAGTCAGCTTGATAGATGGATGGATAAAATTTACCAAAAAATACTTATAGAGTGTAGTGTATCAACACAAAAAACAACCCCTGAGTAAGATATCTGAATGCTGCAGATGTTCGTTGCCATCTTGACTGCTGGCTGGTACGGGCCTGCTTGCCCGGTGCAATTGTAACAACCTTTACTACTTCTCTAGTCTGTTGCAAGTGCAACAGACAGCACAGATGGTTGGATATTGCTATAACACATATGAATGCTGGTACAGTGAAAGTGTATCAGACATGCATGCTTGTAGGTACAAATTTACAGATATGACCGTTGGTTAGATGCAACTGTTGAAGACATGGGAAATGGCATGGGAAATGGCCGGATGCAAATGTTACAGACATGGCTGATGGTCAGGTGCAAATGTAATATACATAGATCCTGATAAGATGAAACTGTAACAGACGTGCATGCTGATAGTATGCAGCTTATAAAGACATGGCTGCTAGTCAGGTGCAACTGTAAAATACATGCATGATCTGGTGCAATTGTACTTACCAGCCTGTTAGTTGGGTACGAGCATAGGGACATAACTGTGGGTCTGAGGCAAGTGTAATATATATACTACAGATGAGCTTGTAAGTCAGTTGCAACTGATTCAAATATATCTGCTGGTAAATGCAACTTTTAACAGACATGCATGCTGGTTGGGTTTAATTGCAACCGACGTGCCAGGTGGTCGAGTGAAACTGGTTCAAGGCAACGTTTAAAAGATTGATACTGCAACATGCCTGCTAGTCTCGTGAAGCTGTAACAGACATAACTGCTTGGTTTCAGACATGTGTGCTGGTCCAGTGCCACATAATCAAACATGCGTAGTGGTAAATATGTCTGCTGACCCTGCGGCAATGATGCCTGGGCAACTGGTAGGGAGAAAGTAGAACAAACATGCACACTGGCTGGAAGTAACTTGAACAGACATGCCCGCTGATCAAGTGCAACAGTACCCAGCATTCCTGTTAGTTGGGTTCATTTGTAACATACAATATTGCCGGTGCGATATAACTTACAAGCATGTCTGCTGGCCCCCAGTCTCGTTAATTGACATGTGTGCTGGCACAGTACCACACAATTAATCACGGGTGATGGTGAGGATGTGGGATATGATAAGTTGGTGGCATGACATGGCCGCTGTTCAGTGAAACTTCAACAGATATGCATGCGGACTTGGTACTATTTAATCAGACATGCCTCCTGGTCCATTGGAAATCAAAGAGAAAAGTTACTTGACAGATGCCCCTTCATCAGACATGCCAACTAGCAATGTGAAACTTTATCAGCCAAGATTGCTACAGTGTCAATACAACATACATGCCGTGTAGAGACGGCTGCACCTGCAACATATATTCCTGCTGACCAAGTGTTACTGTCACCGACACCGCTGCTGTTCAAACATGCCTATTGGTTGAGTGATGCTGCAAGATGTATGCTTGCTAGACTGTGGCCACTCAATCAGCATGCCTGCTGACCTTTTGTCACTCAATATTGCATGTCTGCTGGGGTTGTGCTTCTCTATCTGCTATACCTGCTGGTATGGTGTCTCACTATCAGCCGTGTCTGCTGGTATGCTGTCTGAGCCGTCCCTGCTGGTGTGGTGCTTCAATAAAGGTCATGTCTTTTGGTTTTGATACCTCACTTTCAGCCATGCCTGTTGATGTGGTGCCTTACTATAGGTCATGCCTTCTGGGGTGGTGCCTCACTGTAGGTCATGTCTTCTGGTGTGGTGCCTCACTATAGGCCATCCTTGTTGGCGTGGTACCTCACTATAGGCCATGTCTGCAGGTCCGTTTTGCATTTCAACCGACATTTTGACTAGTTGAGTGCAGATTGAAGAGGGATGGTTACAAGTCTGGTGCTACTCTTACAGAGTTGCCATTACATCAAGCATGTCTGCTGATCCGGTGCCACTCTTAGATATGCCTGCTTTTACAGTGCAACTGTATCAGACATGCATGCTGGGATCATTTATTCAGAACCACGTATTTGTAAAGTGCTTCTCAATCAGGTAAGAAATCTGGTATGCTACAAATCCACCAGACATGCCTACAGGTTAGGTGCGGCTCCCACGGGTTTGTAAAACTTATCAGCTACCATCTTGGACGCCCTCTTGAATATATCAAACCTGAGTGATGCATTATGTTACAAATATGATGTCTGTAACTCAAGAATCAGTAAAATCAGCATTTTTCATGCGAATCCCTGGAGTTTGCCGGTCTCAGGGAAAATTTTCTTATATTTTTGTAATAAAGTGTCATTTTGGCGGCCATTTTGTCTGAATTCTTATTTTATTTTTCTATTTTTGTTATAAGCTAAGTGTCTTTAACTAGATTCCAATGTCATAGCTAACAATTTAAGGAAAAAATGGATTTGAGACATTTTTCCATATCACATAATTTTTTTAACTTATAATTGGCCTCCATCTTGGACGCCATCTTGAATATATCAAAATGCTCAATGATGCCAGAGTGGCATCACTCAGATTTTTCAAGGACAATATATGCACTAACAGAATCAACAAAGAAAAAAAGTTTAAAATCAAGTTCCAGGTCCTCCTAAAATTCTCCCAAATTCTGCCGGACTAATAAGCAAGTTGGTTCCTTTCACTTTTTGTTAATCATGATGATGATTGTACATATATGTATCAACAGAAACATTAAATGAAAACCCTATATCGAAAAAAATAGCTATAGTGAATCTGTTTGTTTGTTTGTTTGTTTGTTTGTTTGTTTGTTTGTTTGTCTGTGCATTTTCTGTTAAGTAGGACTTTTAGAACTACAGTGAAACCTGTCTTTAGCGGCCACTAAAAAGAGCAAAAATTAGCTTTCAAGAATGCTCCAAGAGAGCATTTTTCGATACTTTCGACCCTCATAAAGCTACCATTTGTCGTTAAGATCTTTGTTTTGTCTATTTTTGAGTGGCCTTTTTAAACGGGTTTTTACTGTATATCCATCATATAGCATGTATAGGCGATCAGCTGTCGACTACACAGAATGTAAGGCAGTAAACGACGAATCGAAGCAGGTAGATGGACTCTGAATGAGTGGTTGAAATTAAAAATTAATAACTGGAATTCCGCTTTTCCGAAATTTACAGTTGCAGCTGGTCTGTAGATCAATTTTATAAAAAAGGACTTGCCTGAAAACCTCAACAAACTAACAGATAACATTTATTGGCACTTTATCGATGTATGGGGAGAAGTTTTACCAACTCCACGCGGCACAACGACAGCTGTTGCGACCTCTAAATGATCTGAAAAACGGATCCTTATATCGTTATCTCATGGTGTGGCTCATTTCTATGGAAATAAAAACAGTAAAGTTGATACTATCACAGACCTGCTCCAGATAAGACAGCGTAAAAGAAAATTATTTTTTCTTATTTCTCAACCAAAACATATGTTGTTGGTACTCAAAAGAACCGTCTCGTTGAGACGGTTCTTTTGAGCACCAAAAACACATGTTTTAACTGAAAGATACAAAATAAATCGCAAATTTACGATGATTTTTTTTTGCATATTTGGACCTATGCAGAGAGTGGGTATCGATAATGCTACTTAGGAATTTGATAATGCTTCAACATCTGCACTAAGCTTGTACATATTTTACTAGAATCATTTATCATTAGAGACGTATCTTTCTCAACCAGCTGCAGAAAGTCTGTTTAATATACGCACACCTATTCAAAAAGTGTCTAAAGTTAGCTGCTTTAAATTATTTTTTATCTTAATCTTGTCAGCATAAGGGTTACTTACGAATTGTCTCGCTGAGGTGGTTCTTGTGAGTATGTATGCAACATATACATGTATCTATCGTTGAAATATGCAATTATAACTCGATTAAAAAAGTTCGCAAAGAATATGGTCATTATGAAACTCGCCAAGTTAGCAAAACAGCATTAAAATTTTGGTCATGTTAGCAAGCCAGCAAAATGGCCCAAGCATTTGCTGAGTGTGTTTTTCTCTTATTCTATTAGTTCTGTCATTTTCTGTTAGTTTTGTCTTTTGTGTTAGTTTTGTCTAAGCCTGATAGTTTTTCTATTTTTTTTCTTTGATAGTTCTTACATTGGTAATTATATCTTAATTTTACGTTTGAAATAGATATATATCTCTTTCTCATTTGCTTTCTTTACATATTCTACTTGTAGCGCTAGTTGATTTTTCTCTGTATATGTTTATATACTTTTCATATATGCTGTATATACATTTTGTGTCAGGAAATGGTTTGCATATAAGCTAAAAGCTTATTGTCAGATCCTCAATATATTGAAATTGTATATATCTGTCTACATGCAAATCTCAATAAAATATTGTAAAAACCATCTTGTTCTGGTAGTTTTGACTTATTATGATAATTTTGAAGACTTAATATGTTCTTTTATCTTTATTTTTTCCGATTCTGATAGCTTTTGAAAGCTATCAGAATTGGAGAAAATAAAGAAAGCATATCAAAATTACCAAACTACATAAAAGGGAAAACAAAAAGAAGAAAAAAATATTAAGATCAAATTTTAAGTATTTTTTACTCTTTTTCAGATACAATGTCTATGTGGTGATACTGATGCTTGTAATGATCATGGACGACGCAGGTCACAGTAAATTAGTACCAGGATGAAATTTCAAGAACGCCTCGCCATGATCTCCACTGCTGGTTTTCTGACCATCATTTATCTCCTCTTGGTCTACAGCCAGGGAGTGGTTCAAGACTGGAGCATCAATCCTGGGCGACATCGTCGAACTTTGTCTGCAGAATACGAAATAGATCAGAACATCTGGGCGTCAACGCTTCAATTAAATATCTGTAGCAAAGCAGAGCGAGTCAACGCCAACATATCAATTTCTACATTATACCTACCCACGAAAACTAATTATAAGGTATACAGCAATAAGCAATACAGCATGCCCCACCCACCTGTAGAAACGCTAATGAGAAATCCAGAAAGAATAGATGTAATTATACTACCGTACTCTCACGTCGACGCTGGTTGGCTTAGAACTATAGAGGAATATTATGTTTATAGCGTCAGAGGAATTCTGAACAATATGGTAGCTAAATTGCGGCAGCATAAGGATATGACATTTGTATGGGCTGAGACGGTTTTCTTAAGTATGTGGTGGAATGAGCTAGACGACGACATAAAACTTCACGTGCGGCGGTTAATCCAAAGGGGACAATTGGAAATTGTCTCTGGGGGTTGGATCATGGCAGACGAAGCTTCTACACATTATATCTCACTGATTGATCAATTATCCGAAGGGCATAGATGGATCATGGAAAATCTACAGACAAAGCCAATGAACAGTTGGGTCATAGATCCGTTTGGTCATTCTGGAACAATGCCCTATCTTTGGAATATTGCTGGAATGGAGAACATGGTCATACAAAGAGTACATCAGGCAATTAAAGCAACTTTAGCTGCAGAAAAGAGTTTGGAATTTAAATGGAGACAATACTGGGATACTGATGGGAAACGAGACATGCTTTGTCACATCATGCCATACATATTTTATGGATTACATTACACCTGTGGGCCAAAGAAACAAGTGTGTGCAATGTATGACTATGGGCAGTCAAGAGTTAAGAATGAAAACTTTACAGGAAAGATTGTCACTGACGATAACTTATCAACACAGGCTCAATTTCTCTTTGAGCAGTATAAATTAAAATCTAGCTTGTTTAAGTATAAAACAATATTAGTTCCCATTGGAGATGATTTTAGATATGATAAAGCTACAGAATGGGACCTTCATTACAATAACTACAAAAGACTTATGAAATATATAAATTCGAGAAAAGACTGGAATATGAACGTTAAATTCGGAACACTAAAGGATTATTTTGATCTAATTAAAAAAGAAGAGCATGCTTTGTCGAGAGTTACTCCAGAAAATAAATTTCCAGTACTAAGTGGTGATTTCTTTCCATACTCTGATATGGATTCTGAATACTGGACTGGCTATTATTCAACAAGACCTTTTGGAAAACAGTTATCTAGAGACCTGGAATCCAGTCTAAGAGCAGCAGATATTCTCGACGTGTTCGCGTTTACTTATTGCAAACTCTGGGGAGTTAGCTATCATGGATATCACGAAGTTGCAGCTAAACTTCAAGAAGCAAGACATAGCCTAGGTTTGTTCTTGCATCATGACGCAATAACAGGAACATCTAAGCCATATGTCGTATTTGATTATGAATCCAAATTATTAACAGCACTGAATAACACACAGGATGCTATAAAAATTGCAACACAGACACTTTTATCAAAAGGTAAACTACAAAGTCCAATTTTGATAAACATTGACAAAGTTAGAGCTGATCCATACAGTCCACCTTATAAAATACCAGTTAGTGTTGTGGAACAGGGAACTTATGTTAGCCTGTTTAATCCTGTCGCACAGAATAGAAGTGAATTAATACATGTTGTTGTAGATAGTTTGAGCATAGAAATAAGAAATTCCAAACATGAAATCATTCCATTTCAAATTAATCCTGTTTTGAAAGAAAGAAAGGTTAGTTCTAATGAGATTGAAGTTATTTTTCTTGCTAATTTACCACCTCTTGGAATAGAAACTGTCACAATTTATAAAGTAACTGACATGAAATATGGTAAATGGGCAAGAGTTACAGCACTGAACTTTGATGTTAGTATACCAGATAACTTAGAATTCCCTCTTGAAAAGACAATACGTGAAACCTCGAAAAACATTGTGATTGAAAACAGGTTCATAAAAGCTATTTTTGATAGAAAGACAGGTCTTTTAAACAAACTGTATGACCAAAGTTCTGAGAAGGCTAGTAATATAAACTTAAAGTTTTTGGGATATAAGTCACAAGCCAGTGGGGCGTATTTGTTTTATCCATCAGGGGTTGCTTCCTCTGTAATTAATACCATTCCAAATATAATTGTTGTTAAAGGGTGTTATGTAGAAGAGGTGCACGTTGACTACGAGTTTCTTTCACACAGTGTCAAACTTTATGACATTTTAGGTACACAGGGTCATGGATTACATATTCATAATACACTAGACCTCACTGTTCGTGATATGCGAAACATGGAGATAATAATGAGGTTAGAATCTGAGCTCAATAACAAACAAGGTTCCTTTTATACCGACCAAAATGGTTTCCAACTGATCGGACGACTGACAGATCCAAATCGTAGGATAGAAGCAAACTACTACCCTGTTACGTCGATGGCTTTGATAGAAGATGATTACAGGAGAATGACCCTGCATACTGGACAGAGTCACGGGGCTGCATCACTTCAGCAGGGGTGGCTGGAGGTAATGCTGGACAGGCAGGTTCTCACTGATGACAAGAGAGGTCTTGGTGAAGGTGTGTGGGACAATAGACCCACTATCAGTAATTTTGTTCTAACTCTTGAACATAAAGATATTCCAGAAGTGAACAGAGACTTAAGGTTTACGTATCCATCATTGGCAAGTTTGGCTGTTAACGAGAGACTACAACATCCAGTTTCCATTCTGTCTATTCCAAAAACTAATAATATTATTAATTTGACGTTCAGTCCAATGAACCAGTCATTGCCATGTGACGTGTCTTTAGTTAGTTTAAAAAATCTCATCAACTCTGACCTTATCTATGATGCCACAACAATAAATTTCCACAGAAAAGGATTCCTGTGTAATTTTCCGATCACTGCGTCATCGTGCTCAATTGCAGAGGATGAGATGAATTTCAGAACTTCATTCCCATGTTTTAGAGAGTTTAGTATAAGGGAGACTACTCTTACTAATCTTCATGACAGAGGACTACATAGTATGGATAGTGCTATTAAAATAGAGAAAAATGAGATAAAGACATTTCGTCTCGAGTCATGATGAATATTTAAAAGCCTGTCATTCTCGTTTATTGCATTTTGCTTGCTAGAATCAATATATGGGCCAGAGCATGTGGACCTTGTCATAAGAAAACGTGTCTGGGATTCGCAACATTACAATGCTCAATCCAGTCTGCCAGGGGCGGATCCAGGATTTCTGGAAAGGGGGTTCATGTGTATAAAGGTGTGGGTGGGTGGTTCGTTTTGCTGATTTAATCTTATCTTTAATTAAATATCCCATGAAAATTAAATAATTTGGTCTCACTGAGACACGATTATTTCATTTTCATAGGATATTTAAAAACTGGGACTGGGAAGGGTTTCAAGCAAACCCCCCGAACCCCCTCTGGATCCGCCACTGTCTGCTATGCTACTAAGATGAACTAGAAGAATATTGAAATTTTGCAAGAAGCGTATTTTGGCTATTTTTATTGTCAGAAGATAGTAAGAACCAAGACACTGTTTTGACTGCAAGGATACGCTGGCTGGACTGTGCTTTTGTTGTTCGCATGTTACAAAATCTGGGCCCATGTGAAAATGGTAGGCTACTTAAGATTCCGAAGAGTCGTTCCTTAAACGTTCATTTTCAGCTAAATTGTGGGATTACAAGTCAACGTTTGCGATCAGTGAGGGCTCTGATGAGCTTGTGCGGATTCGAAAGCGTTGATAACCAATGCGATAAGTGCCAACTTCTAAAGAACTGGTTCTAATCGCTAATCCACAATGGGAGACATACACTATGGCATACATGGAAGACTATGCACTTGCGCAATCTGATCAGAACTAAGTGTTCCATAATATTTCCAAAATTGTCTATGTGAACAACGGCGGTTGTGATCAGCCTGTGTATTTACACATGCTGATCGGAGCCTTCACTGTTCATTTACAACATTTAATAAAGGTCGTTTTCTTGCTCGACTAGATACTAACATTGATGGGTTAGTCTGACCGATGGAAGATTAATTTGATTAACACACTCAGAAAAATATCACAAATAGGTAAAAGCAATGAATGATCGATAGTGAGTGCATTTTTATGCGGTAACATTTGAGCCAGAACATGACGTCAAAACAACGTCGTATCAGCGTCGATGTGACGTTGTTTTGACGTCGCCTCGGCGTTGACAAGACGTTGTTTTAAGGTTGTGTGCCAGCTGGAGAGATTTTAGTACTAATTGCATTGTCGAGCAGCGAAGGCTCAGGCGAGGCTGCGGATATGCTTGAACTCACAAGATGCTTCGCTGCTCGGATACACGACGTATGGATGAACGTGTAGATGTAGACCAAAATTTAAACTTCTATAGCACGCTGGACGTTAACCATTTCCTTCATGAATATTCATGCTAAACCCCACTATGAATAATCATATACATATTAAACTTTCACGTGTCATGTCCATTAGTGTATGTTCATATCTAATCATGTTTCCATAAGTAAACAGAGGAGACCCTGATCAGACAGCTCTTTACAGAGCTGCCTGATCTGGGTCTGCTCTGTTTGCATAAGTGTTAAAAGGCGTCTCTATGAGGTAAAGGGTTAATAGGGGGATTTGTGCGTATATTTTTTAAAAGTACCAAACTCTCATATTCGTAGTTTTACACTGAAAGAAACTGAGTTAAAGATACCAACCGTCTTTTCAGAGTGCTTAAAGAGGAGATGCATTTAGTCATTAGACTCGCTGTTTTAGTATCTTCATGTTGACACCTTGAAATGACCACATGCATGTTAATTATGAAAAATAGCCATGACATTATCAAATAAGGCAATTTAGTTCCTGTGAATATGTCCGCCTCAAAACAGCGTTAAACGCACAAGTGATTTTTGCCGTAAACGGCGACGCTATATGGCTTTTGTCGCTAAAAACAAAATTTCCATGAAAATTCGTGGTCATCAAACATGAATTTTCGATGGCTATGCTTGGCAATCGGAGATTAGGGCCATAAACGATGGTCATCGTCAGTGGACAGTGACCCATATTGCAATCACTGATGGTCACCGATTGACATAACTTTTTTATACTTCTTACTGTCGATGTGTTGCCTGTCTTACGGATACCGACACATGCTTGGAAGTTTTGGCTACTATACTTTCCAGACAGCGAACGATAAAGGCGCTGATCAGACTGCGCGGACGCGCAGGCTGGTGTGCGTCTTTGTTGTTTGCATATAACAAAGTCAGGTTTTGACTTTTCTCGCGTCGATGTCCACAGTCTGCACATGAGAGTGTCGTGCAACGAAGGCTCAGCCGAGCTAGAGCAAATGCGCCGAATAGCCAGTTCATCTTCGTTGCTCGCATATACAAAGTATTTGTTTTGTTGGATTTGATTCTTTACGCCCCAGTGAACAGTTTTTCAGTCATTTCGGGGTGGGTCTTCCTGGTTTGAACCAGTACTAAGCAGGGATCAATGCGCCTTGCTCGAGGACATAACGCAGTGCCGCTGGTGAAGCTGGAACCCGCAACTCCTCGATCTCAGTCAAGCACTCTACCACTGAGCCAATGCGCTCGCATATAAAAAGTATGATTGTTGATGAATACCCCGGCCAAAAGTAAGACCTCTAGCCACGCTGAACAGGTCGGCATGTACGTTTAAAGGGGGCTTTTTCCATTTTTTCCATTTGCGATTAGTTCCAAAATATCATTTGCTGACACTGTCACACATATAGGTACGTGGGTGATAGTATTCAGGATTAATCCTGAATTCAGAACTTTGAAGGCGACTTTCCATATAGAAAGGCACCCTCAAACTACTGAATTCCGCAGATTAGGAAATACTTAGGAGATAGGAGATACTATCAAGAAGGCTCATGCTCGCCTTAGCCTTCGTTGCTGGACAATGCCCTAAGTACGAGAGCCTGAAGATCGGTCCTTATATCACTTTTATAGCCTCAAAACCAAATGCTGAACAAAGTCCTTACTATACGTAATGACATTGTGAGCCTATAGAAGCGAGTTAATGACCGAACTTCAACTTCCTGGGTCCCAACCCTTTGTATACGGGAAACCCCTAAACGACACTTTTACAAACCGTGAAGACCCAGATGAAATGCCGCATCATGCGGCATTTCATCTGGATCTACACTGTTTGTATATGTAAATAATATCTCCAGACAAAAAAAAATCACTTTTTTTTTAAATTATAACCCAACACCTCTAGATATGTACAATGGACTATCACACATTTATTGTATCAAACCAGAAGAATCCATTAGTATACAAAGGGCTAAGTGCTGGCTCATTTATTTACAGATAAACACTTTTGTTTTAAGTTCATGCTGTGTTTATGCTTTTATGGGTCAAAGACTGACATGTCAATTGTATATGTGTCGTCCTTGTCTGTAAATTATCCTGTAACTGCACGCCATAGGCAAAATGAAATTTTATGAATATTGTTATTATTGTGTATATATGGAATGCTCAGGTGTGAAATTAAATGTATATAGAATTTGTATGTTACTGTTAATTGGCACATTTGCAAAACATTGATTGAATGTTTAACACAGGGGGTCTAATTCACACACATATATATGTCTCTGGACATGCTTATAGGGTGTATATTTTACAGTATATAAACACATATTGCAAAATTGTTGATTGAATGTTTAAACACAGGGGGTCTAATTCACACACATATATATGCCATTGGACATGTATATAGGGTGTATATTTTACAGTATAAAGACACAAATTTCATAAATATTGATTGAATGTTTAAACTAAGAAGTTCCAATTCACATTGGACATGTACATGTATATATGGTGTGTATTTTACTTTTAATTAACGGTTTGCAAAATCATTCACAGAATGTTAAAGACAATTTCTTATCTACAAACTAATCATTGTACTTGTATTCATGGGACTTACTGAAAAACATTTGCCAAGCGGATTTACAAGTTTAAAGTAAGGAAGGGTGCAAAGATCAGGAATGGATACAATCAAGTACCACACCTGACCCAGGATAGCAATGGGAAAGTGACAAACTCACAGTTGTGAGTTGGACACCTCAAACGAGAGCCAAGAGGTCAGCCCTTTCCCAGTAAATGACCACAAGGCACATATAAACAGACGCTCACAAAGACATAGCAAACACAAGACAGATAAAACATAAACGATCCACAAAAGAAGTACCGCCTTGGAACGGTCAGTAAAATATTTTACTGGAGGGCTTAAGCCGGTTTAACGGCGCCAACCTGAACCTTAATTCAGATGTGGATCAAGCACAACTTCCAGTTTGACATTCAGACAGGACCTCCAGTTCTGCCCTGTAATCTGCACTAATTCACAACCATACATACACTCAGTGGCCACAAGTGAGTTCCCAAATCAGCTTACAAGAAATTGACAAAAAATATGGTCTGAAACAATGGTCTTTTCTAGCCAATTAAGACATTTTCCACAAATGATATTTGCCCTGGATAAATATACTAGGTATATGTTTACGTCATCACCAAATTGTATGATGTCATCATTTGTTGCTATGGAGATATTGTGTATCACAAACATTGGCTCCTTTTCTTCCAAAAAGATAGCAGGTGTTGAAAAATTGCTGTAAAAATGTCAGATTGAATTATTTTTTATTGAAAGTTGCAGAAATATTTTAAATGTACTGGAAAACATTCTGTTAAAGTTCAAATTAGAATAGACACTGAAAATAAAATAATGCAGAGCAGAGAACTGGACGGAAAATAATGCCATGAAAATGATCCGACTGCAGTATACTTTGGCTGTAAAAAACAAACTAAATAAACAAATGCAGGAACATGGGGTATGTATGTTTTGCGAGGTATCATAACAGTGTTCTATTTGAAACTAATTCTTTTTAAGAAATGTTGATGAATATAAGCTATGGTTGGATCCTAAGAAAATCTGCTATTTTTCACTGTCGGTCACAAACAGCATAACCAGTGATATAATATTTGTGTAATAATTATTTTCAGTCGAAAGTACCATTTGGGGTTACAATTTTACAGAACATTTATTTTTTTAAGAAGAACTATCCTATGAAAGTTTGGGTACACACTCGTAAAGCAAACTTTGGCCAATGGGTTGGGTATCGCTGGGTGCTGTCTTTTCCATTTAAAAGACTGAAACATTTAAAGACTAATTGCTTCAAGCACTCAAATATAGACTTTAGAAAGACTGATATTTGTTGCGAAGTTACCAAGTGGATTCATTCAATAATTTAGAGTTTTGGGTCAGGGTTACAAATACCCCACCCATCCCTAATATGACGGTGAATTAATTAGGAAGATAAGAACACATCTTGTTCACAGCTCACAATTATAACATATTTGCACCATTATCACCAAAAAATATAGAAAATAAGAAATATCTATAGTCATGTAAAAACCGGAAGAAGTTTAGAACATCAAATTTTCAAACTGTTTCAGAAATCAGGGGTGGTCGAAAAGAATAACACCCACAAACTCTATGTGATATTATTGCTACAATTATTGAGCATTCTTAAGTTGAAAATAGCAAATAGTGATATGTTCATAATTTCAGATAATTTGCATTCATTTTTACACACCATTAACATGAGATCTTGTCATATTTGAATAACAAGATGAGTTTTAGAATTTTTGAAAATCCCCGCGGGGAAATTTTTCGCACGGGGAAAAAATCCCCGCGGGGATGATGAAAAATCCCCGTGGGGAAATATTTTCCCCGCGGGGATTTGCAAATCCCCGCGGGGATTTTGACCTTTGTCGTGGAATATTTTCTAGGTCATTACAGATTTTAAGCCAAAAACCTATAGAATTTCCTCAGTAGGGTCTATTTTACTGGAAATAAGTCACTTTAGCTTTCTATGTCAACTAAAAGTACTAGGTCATTTTGCCAAAAACTGGTTTGGCAAAAAAATTCCGGTGGCAGTTATTTCTAGTTTTGAAATTATACCAATTTTAAATGTACTTATTTTTTTGCAAACGAACAACGTTTGCCATGTTGGGAACTCACGTATGGCCACTGAGTGTATGTCTGAACATTTTTTTATTAATTACAAATCAGACAATTCTTTCAAATAAAAGATTTGAAATGAAGACGCATGAATGTTCCATGTGTGACTGATGAGCTGTGTGACTGTTAAATTGCCCGTTTTGATGCACCAATTGACTTCATAAATAAAAGGAATTTGAACCAGTTTGTATGAAAATGATACACGTTGCGCAGATACCCATTAGAGAATCATTCAAGCCTTTACATTCGTCCTTTTGACAGAGCCTTTGCTGCTCAAACATAAAAAGTTGATTAAGGTTCAGGTAAAAACAGACTTATAGCCTCACTGCGTATATATATATACTAATGCAACACTTGGACTATGTCTCGAAAAAGTATACAAAGCAATCATTTTCACAGTATGTTAAAGAGTGTTCAGCTGTAAATAATACAAGAAATACTTGTTCAATTAAAATGAATTTAACCCAGCAGGCACATGATGTCAAAACAATGTTGTATCAACGTCGATGCAACATTGATACGACATTGTTCTGACGTCATGGGATTTGGGACAGCTGTTTCATGTGAAAAAAATGTTACCAGTAAAATATTCCCTACTTCTTTGAATCGAAATAGGAGAAGCATCAAAAGTGCGCCATGGACTTCGTTACTCATTGAGGAATCACACTCATATTGATTGGCAGGTCTGTGTTGTTTGCTTATTTGAGTTTTATCTATTGGTACCCTTTCATTCGATGACTATATAACTCTTGTTACTTAAGAAATGTTTCAGTGACTAAATTAAATTGAACCAGTATGACGTTGTCCAGCTAGTTGTACAATTAAAACTAAAGTGTTGGCTGAAGAAGCCAACTCATGATGTCATCATCGAAGTAAAGGATGGTTACATTCAAATGTCTTTTGAAAGTTATAAAGGGAAGTTAGAGTTGCGTTTCTAAAATCTTTAAGTATATATATTTAAAGAGCAATTAAAAACTTTTTATAAACTTAAGTACTTTTATTCATAGGAGCTGGTTCAAACATGGTTAGGTTCTAATAATTTTCTCTTCACATTTTCTTTTTGTACCAGAAACCCAAAAATGGGTAGATGGCATCACATAAGCTCAACGCTTGCCGTCAAATACAAGTAATATTGTATGCATGTATATATCATAATATGTTAAAGTAACTGTGAATAATATATTGTTTAAACCAAAATGGGTAGTTTGGCAAACAGTGTTTGTTTGTTTATGATGTCGTTTTACGTCATGGTCAACAATTTTCCAGTCATGTCGGGACGATTTCCTGTCTTCCTGTGTTGAACTAGTACTAAGCAGAGGATAAAGTGTCCTGCTTAATTACACAACACAGCGACTCCGGTGAAATGTGGCATTTAATCAGGGTCTTTACATGTTGCTTAGATAGGACAGAAATGCAGCATAATTTTGAAAATCTGACCTGTGACTCCATGTATCTATTTGTCCTAAAATTTTAAGGCGTCTACTTGACTATATAATGAGGTATACATGTTTAAGTTATTTATGGTTTGTGTGTATGTACGTGAAGATAATCCACAAGCTTTAGCGAGTGGATTATCTCCCGTACAAACGCACAGCCATACAATAACTTTCTTATTGCACCAGCATGCATGTGCACTTTGTATGTTGTGATATATTTGAAGTAAAACATTGGAATATCACTCATAGGTGCAATAAGTATATATTTTTGCTTAAATGAATTGACAGATAGTGTTGACCATGATTAGGCTGTTCATTTGGTAGTCTACTTTGGGTTTGCACTCTTTGCTCTTGACATCCTGTCCAAATACTTAAGGAATTCATAAATGTTGCGTTTATATGGGTCAATTGGTCCTCAGAACAGTATACAAGTGATCCTGTCCCAAGGGTGATGAAATGATTCAGATTAATACGGTTTATTGATTGTACATGTGTTGCTTTGTCCTTGGAAATAAAAAATACAGAAATATGATTTACTTCAGTGTTGATATGTCTTCTATTCCTTCCCCGGTATCCAAGATTGAAGGCGTATTGTTATTGGTCTGTGTGTGGGTGCAACAAACATTACATTGACTATAACGACACTGGGTGAGAGCTTTGATATTTCACGTGGGGATATATTTTCAAACATAACAAAATGCATTACCTTGGCCTTTGACCTTAAGCCAATAAATGAAACTCAAATGAGGTTCATCAATGGACAAACTCATTGCAAGTATCAGCACTAACAGTAAATACTGCATAGTATGATATTTTTACCTTGACCTTTGTCACCAAGGTCAAACTAGCAATCCGAAACCTTTACTGTCATCTACTAACCATAGACAGTCAATTTCCCAAATATGAACCACTTACATCTTCAATTGTTGGTGTTACAAACCATATAGACATATTCTAATTATTTTGACCTTGACCTTTGTCTCAAAGGTCATATCAGTAGTCCGAAACCATTGTGGGCACATACATACCTGAGGTAATCAGTATGCAAAATATGAATCACCTACATCAAAATATCTAAGAAGTATTTGTTTTACAAGGCATACAACCAGAATTTAAGTATTTTGACCTTGGCATTTGACTCAAAGACCATGCCTGGAATCCAAGTGTTCTTGTCATCCAAACATCTCAGGCAATATTGTGTCAACTATGAATATCCTCCGTCACAAAAGTAAAGAGTAGTAGGCATTTAATACATATAGCTTGATTTATGTACATTTGACATTGACCTATTATCCCAAAATCAAATTTGCAATCAAAAATATTTGTTATCATCTATTCATAGCAGGCAATTATTGTACAAAATATTAACAACCTTAATCACAAAATGAAAGAGAAGGTTGCATTATGAGACCAAAAATTGGAAGAATAGTTGACCTTCACATTTGACTCCAAGATCATATTGATTATCTGTAAGCATTAGTCATATACACATCATAAGCAAATATTGTGCTAAATCTGACCACCATCCATTATTTGAAGATGGGGGAGTAGCATTACAATCCGTAAACGATTTAAAGTATTTGACCTTGAACTTCGACAATAAGGTCATTTTGGTGATCTGAAATACAAACCACAAGCAATCATTGTGCTAAACCCTCTATCTACAAATGAGAGTTGAAGGTACATGCCGCAAGACAGATTTTAATCTTTTCGCCATAGACAGCCATTGGGTCAGATATAAACAACATTCATCTATTATTGTAAAAGGAGTTCGCATTGCAAGCCATAAGACTTATTTTAAGTATATTTGACCTTGACATTTGACTCCAAGGTCATATCGGTGAACGGAAGCCTTCGTTGTAAGCTACATACTTTGTTATGAAATTCTTCTTTTCAAGTGGACATGTATGTGACATATTTTCAGAATCAAAGCAGGGGTTCAGGATATTGAGCAGAGCAGACATAAATTTTGTACATGTGGTATTTGACCTACGCAATGACCTTGGACAAAACAAGTACAATCTTGGCTGTATGTTGTCATTTGAGTTAAATATTTTCAGAATCCGACATATGGAGTAGATACAAATACTGGTCTTTAATAAGCCTTTGATCTCATGCTATGACCATGACCTTGATTCAGGATGTCTGAAACCTTTACTTTACACACCATCTTATTGAGATGGATGTGTGTGCGAAAAATTATAAATCAGACTCAGGGGTTTAGGGGATACGGATTGGACAAAAATTCTCTACATATGACCGCTGACCTACGACATTGATCTTGACCTTGAAGCAGGGTGTCTGAAACCTTCGCTCTACATATTGTCTTATTGTGATATACACATGTGTGAAATAATTTCAGAATTGGATAAGAGGTCAAGGTTATATAAAGTGGACAAAAATGAACATCAACAGTCTTTTGTTTGATTTGATTCTTGACGTCCCATCAACAATCTTTTGATTCTTGACGTCCCATCAACAATCTTTAGGGAGCGCAGTGGCTCAGTGGTAGAGTGATTGACTCGAGACCGAAGGGCCGCGGGTTCAAGCCTCACCAGCGTCACTGCGTTGTGGTCCTTGAGCAAGACACATTTATCCTAGCTTAGTTCGACCCAGGAAGACTCGTCCCTATATAACTGAAAGATTGTTGATGGGACGTAAAGAATCAAATCAAACAATCAACAATCTTTCATGCACAGTCAAAAGGTGGTTGGATATTTTCATCAATATCGGTATTTGTGTTCCAGCGTCAAGCCATATACACTGAACCGAAGTTCTAAGTAGCTACTTTTCTTTCATTTTCTTTTTTTTTCTGACTAAGCCCTAGAGATATTGAAGTGATTTTTTGCCCAAATATGTGCATTGTAATGTACTAAATTCAAGCGGTGTTTTGGAAGTTTTCTACCCCTTCACTAAATGGCATTTGTTAAGATTTCTTTTAATATTTAAGCAGAACAGTAACGCCAATTCATAATGAAAAAACCCTGAAAATTGCACTGCTGTGCCGCAGATAATAACGCGTACAGAGCAATGCAAAGTGAGTATTCAAACTGCATGGTTAAGCTAAAAATCCTTTAAGTTGTTGACCGTGGCTGTCTTCATGTTAACAAGTGCTCAATTGTCAAAAAAAAATTTGATTCTTTTCATTTTATATCACAGCTGTTATAAACATCTTCAAACTAATCAAAATATAAATGGATAACGTACCTGATGAATAGTTTATATCACACTAAAAAGTGTGACTTTTTGAAATGATGGTACCTTTACTCGGACCTCGTCTGTGCAAGGTCTACCAGTCATTTTGAAATGACATACTTTGCAGAGTCTTGACAAACCTTTGAACCTCTTTATAGAACTTATATTTTGTGAGAGTGATTTTTACTTTCTGAACGGGAGTAAAAATTGTATGGTGGCTACTTATAACTTCGGTTCATGTGTATAAGAGCAAAAAACTGGAAAATGTTGTAAAACGAAATGGCCGAGAAGAAGTATATTTAAGGTACCAAATATGTCAATATAAACAGCATGTGGATGGCCATGCTATCTCCATCTGCTTTCTTCTGCTAATCTGAACCGCATATGTTTATTAACATTTTTAATCATTCTTTTTTTTGCGTAGAAAACAAGATTTGTTTGTGAAACACTATGTCCTGTAACAGATGCAATTCTGACAGTGAAGCTTTAGTTGCATGCACGCTTGCAGACCAGAAACAATATGCCTCCCATTTTAAATCACAGGAGCATATAAAACACATTCAGCAAACGAAATGAACAGGCAGATTATGTTTGTTTGATTTGAATCTTTACGTCCCATCAACAATCTTTCAGTTAAACAGAGACGGGTCTTTCTGGATTGAACCAGTTCTAAGCTAGGATAAATGTGCCTTGCTCAAGGACCACACCGCAGTGACGCCGGTGAGGCTCCAACCAGCGGCCCCTTGGTCTTGAGTCAAGCACTCTACCACTGAGCCACTGCGCTCTCTAACATGCGGATTAGAATTTGGAACTGATCACAAAGATGAACAGTGAAGACCGATAGCCGGTCCATACACAGTCTCATCTGAGTATTCGATCTTTTCACACTGTATCAAAGAGGAAAACTAGACATAAAGCTACACTGGATAGTTAGATATGGACGTTTGAAGACTCACTTAGTGCCTATGTGATAACCAGCCCACATTACTGGATTAACCCTTAAAGCGCCAATCACAACTGCAGCAGACGACAAATTTTGAGACATCTTCCCCAATTTTCGACAAAAAAAAGGTATGATATTACATGAGAATCGTCTGTCAGCAGACGATTCTCATGAAATATCATGCCTTATTTGTTATTTTTGAAAAAACAGCAAAATTTTTAATTGTAGTCTGCTGCAAACTATAGGTGGCACTTTAAGGGTTAACCCTTTTCCACCATTTAGGGATTTATATTCTCTCTCATCTGCTGAAGTAGTTGGGCAGCCTATAAAATTAGCCAGTGCATGAGATTTCCAACATGTGGCATTTTGACATGTGTAGACTCAGACAAGCCTCTGCAGCCTCCTGTTAAGCTTAGAAACTCCAAATGGTGTTCAGTCAGTAGCTTAACAATCATAGAATACTCAAGCGACTAGCAAAAGCCCTGATCAGACTGCGCGTATGCGAGGCTGATCTGAGGCTATGCTGGTGGCACATACCAGATTGTTGGAAATCCCATACACTGGCTCATATTGCAAACATTATAAACCCAGATGAGACTGCTCCACAATAAAATATGGGCATGCTTGATTCAGCAGTTTCACTCTGGGAATGCCCATGAATCTAGTGAAATGAGTGTGGTTTTGTTTCTTTGGTTTGATGCTTAATGTCCCATTCAACAGCTATGGTCATGTCGGCATGGTCAATTCAGCTAATCACTTTACCTGGGAAAGCTTGACTAAGCAGTTAACCAGTGCTTTGTGCACATACTTTCTCTTGTAACTGACAACAATCTTTCTTGAATCAGCTTTGTAACTGAAATTTAATGCTACTTGACCTTTGAACTCAACCCAAGGTCACCAGTTTGACCCTTGGGTGAAATGTTACTTGCATTCTGTTCTGCTCGTCACCCCCGTCAATTTGATATGCCACATGACCATGTTTGAAAAAAAAACAAGACCAAACTCTGCTCTGGACCTGCGTCGCGGGAGCAAATCGTCAATGTGTAAACAGTCGATATGTAAAGTTCAAATAAACAGGAATGAAATCAGATTACACCCAAATTTCGCAATGTAATCTACAGTAAGCATTTCAGATGGAAAAAATGTCTAATTTCAACAACCCTCAAAACTGAGAAAAATTTATGAAACGTGCACAATATAGAAGGTGCACATCTTCAATAAGTGAACAATCATTAGGCAAAGTTTGAATAAAAAAGAATAAAAACTTTTGGAGTTACAGATTACACAAACTAGGCACCCCATAAGTATTGCTGATGGAAAAAATGTCTAAGTTCAACAACCCTCAAAAATGAGAAATAATTATGAAACGTGCACCAAATAAAAGGTGCACATCTTCAATATGTGAACAATCATTAGGCAAAGTTTGAATAAAAAAGAATGAAAACTTATGGAGTTACAGATTACACAAACTTGGCACCCCTAAAATGTTGCGGATGGACGGGCAGATTGGAAAAATGTCTAGGTTCAACACCACATCAAAAATGAGAAAAAAACAATGAAACAATCTCACAAAATAGGAGGTGCACATCTTCAATGTGTGAACAATCTTTATGCAAAGTTTGAATAGAAAGGAATGAATGCTATTGGAATTACAGATTACACAAACTAGGCACCCCCTAAGCATTTCAGATGGCAAAAATGTCTAAGTTCAACTCCCGTCAAAATGAGAAAAAAAATTATGAAACGTGCACAAAATAGAGGGTACACATCTTCAATGTGTAAACAATCACTGTGCAAAGTTTGAATATAAAGTAATGAATATGTTTGAGTAACAGATTACACAAACTAGGCACCCCCTAAGCATTGTGGATGGAAAAAATGTCTAAGTTCAACACCCCTCAAAAATGAGAAAAAAATTATGAAACGTGCACAAAATAGAAGGTGCACATCTTCAATATGTGAACAATCATTAGGCAAAAATTGAATAAAAAAGAATAAAAACTTTTGGAGTTACAGATTACACAAACTAGGCACCCCATAAGCATTGCTGATGGAAAAATGTCTAAGTTCAACACCCCTCAAAAATGAGAAAAAAATTATGAAACGTGCACAAAATAGGAGGTGCACATCTTCAATATGTGAACAATCATTAGGCAAAGTTTGAATAAAAAAGAATAAAAACTTTTGGAGTTACAGATTACACAAACTAGGCACCCCATAAGCATTGCTGATGGAAAAAATGTCTAAGTTCAACACCCCTCAAAAATGAGAAAAAAATTATGAAACGTGCACAAAATAAGAGGTGCACATCTTCAATATGTGAACAATCATTTGGCAAAGTTTGAATAAAAAAGAATGAAAACTTTTGGAGTTACAGATTACACAAACTTGGCACCCTAAAGTGTTTCGGACGGACGGACAGACAGACGCACAGACGCACGGACGACCGGACGGACGGAGTGGACCCACTACTAGACCTGCTTTCGCTAAAGCGACGCAGGTAAAAATTTGACCCCCTGTGCATCCCACCCTGGGGCATGACTCAGGTCATAGATTAAAATCCTGTTCGAGATGTTTTATATCTTTCATTTGTGAGAACACACACAAAGTTTGGTACAAAATCATTGAAATTGACATTGTTACTGAAATTTGATGATTTTCGACCTTTTGACCCCTCCCCAGGGTGCCAGGGTGCGGAAAAAAATCTGCTGTTGACACCCCATTCATGCGAGTAACTCACACACCATTTGGTTGGATTTCGTCCAATGGTTTAGGAGGAGATAGCATAATGGATAGACGGACGGAAGGAGGCAATTACAAAATCCCATTCGCATTTTTAAAAAGCGTGGGGATAATTATGATCAGAGCATTACTTCCAAACCTACCTGACAATCAAGAGTGGTTTTGAAAAAGTAATAAAAAATTTAACTTAACTAATATGCTTTTGACAAATAAATTACAGCTAAAGATAGTCACTCTCATCCAGTGGTGTTACTGCAACAATAACAATTTTATAAGATTGTTTAAATCTTTTCTAACATGAGAACATTGCACCCGATTCAATGTATTTTCATCTGGGGCATACACACCTAGTTCTGAGTGGAATAGAAAGTGTAATGCACCTGAGGGCATTCTGTGAATTGATTCACAAGAACATTGGAAAGTATAGACCAAACGGTGAATCAAGTATGCCTTTAGTCTGGAGTGCATTTGAATATATGCAGCGAACGCAAAAAGTAGACAATAGTTTCTATACAAAACAATATTTTCAGTTTAACTTTTTGCATTATGGGTATTTTTATGGTTTTCTGTCATCTTCTGATTTTTTTCAAAATCAACTTTTTCGAAAAATTCTTTCAGGAATACCATCAGAGTGTCATATAGTTTGGATACAGATCAGGCCCAATGTTTTGTCAGGCCTGATCTGGGTCCAAACTGTTTGCATAAGTTATCAGCAGATGACGCTAGGAGATAAAGAGTTAAGGGGAAACAAGATAGACGCTAAAAATTAATAGTAATATTTTACAGTTTATTATTACCATGATATTGCACTTCTTTAATACATGAACAGACACAACTTAAGTATGGTTAATTTCTAAAACTTTGAACAGCAGTCACCTTACAAAAAGGCTTTAGAAAATGGTGCAGACCTACCAAATATAAAAATCTGCCCCGAGGATCACCGTTTGGCATCTCGAGGCTTGCTAAGTGATGACAAATTGTGATCCTGAGGGACAGATTTTTCTATCCCACCCTCACACAAATAATGGATTATTTTTCTTGCTCACAATTAAATACCTCATTTTTTTTTTAAAAAAAAGGCTCCAAGAGGCTCCTGAATACACTCAGATGCGACATGACATGATTATGTCACTTTAACATAACAATGACCTCACTTGATGACCATGTGCGTGAGTTCCAATATAAACAATATACAGCCCTCACTTGACGGCATGGGCAAGATAACATGGTCAAAATAAGAATTTCTATCCCATGGTGAAATCTTAGATGTCCTTATCTGTTGTGCAAGAAATACCTATTCCCTCAGCTGTAAAAAAAACCAAATCATTGCATTAACACTTTCAGGATCTCTCAGGGGATGTTTAAACACGGAGTCTAGGGACTTCGTGTTCAAACAGCTTTCTCTGTCGCCTGGCAAATGTTAATGTATGAATACCACATGAGTGATCCCTATATTTGATGTCATAAATATAAACATTAGTAAGAACATTGATGTCAGATACCAAAAAATCTGATATTAATTATAGCCGTAAAGAAACCACATTTATAAATTTCTGTTAAAAGTAATTATCAGATGCCTCTCACATTAACTACATTGCTGCCCTTTGCCTGATAAGCGTTATCTATCTCATGGCATGTGCCTTTATCAGGCCATGATGACGTTGCACTTTTTGAATGATGTCGCCAATGACACTGAATCGACACAAAATCAAAAATTATGTCATAATCGCTAGTTTGAAGAGTGTAACAATGGGTAAACTGATAAATAGAATACCAGGTTCGTGTCTTTTGATATCAAGTTTACCAGGCAAGGCTTTGAGAATACTTGTTGACATCGCGAGGCTTGCCGAGCTCGGCAAGCCTCGCAATGTCAACAAACGACCATTCTCAAAGCCTTGCCTGGTTTGCGCCTTTGTTGTTAGCAAACCCCGAAGACAGGTTTTCTCAAGTCAAGGCCTATATCATGTTGTATGAAAAATACCCCTTTAATACTGCAAACAAGCATTCTCAAAGCCTTGCCTGGTAAACTTGACTCCCCTAGTATTCTCTATATACGTGTTGCCAACACAAATTGACATCAGTTACAGGACAACTCAGAGGTACCATTATATTCCTTGTAAACATCAGCAGACACTAAAAGCAGACCTCCAGGTAAGTGTGTGTAATTGAAAATTAATTTTATTTCTCAACCAAACATATTTTGTGGGTATTCAAAAAAGCCGTCTCAATGAAACGGTTTCTGTGAACACCCAAAACATATCATATGTTTAATGATGGGTAAGAAAATAATGACAATTTTACACTAAAAAAATTGCTTAACTGGACCTATGCAAAAGGAAGCAAAAAACAATAATTTACACACCCAGCAACCAACTAATTTTAGAGAAAAATATTTATCATAGGTTTATAATGGCAGCGCACTTTTTCATCCCAACAAAACTCCACTTCTGGTACCTAGAAATATGTTGATGGTGGATTTAACTTTTTCCTCATCTAGCATCTAGTGATCTAGATCATGTTAGGTGAAAGTTCAAATTTTCCAAATCCTGAACTTTTTAAAATCAAAACTTAAAACTTGCAGTATGCCTACAAATATCAACAATTTCAAATTTGAATTGTCAGTTGTCTTTAGATAAACTGAAAATAAATCAAAGAAGCTATCATAGTCTGCTTAATTAAGGATTTTGAGGCTGACTTTCTTTGGAAAGTCAGCCTCAAAATCCTGAATTCAGGAAAAATCCTGTAAACTTTCACCAGTGTAGATGTTGGAATGAATGTGGCATACTGTGACGTCCAATAACCAGGGCTCGAGGTTATAAAACTTTTTTCATACTCAACTCAGCTGAGCACGAAATTCATCCTGCTTATAATGTTAAAGTGCCAACAATTTTTGGCATTTTAACATGTATTGGCTTGATAAATACATCTGAGAGACTTAAAGCAAGAGACTTCTTCATTTGTTGGTATTTTAGTTTTTTGAGCTGTTGAAATTTCATGCTCAGTTGAGTTGAGCATGAAAAAGTTTTATAACCTCGGTAACTGGCCTCAAGATTATAAAAAAATTCATGCTCAACACTGATGGTGAAGCAATTACAACAATTGACAATCTTTTCAAATGAAAACATTTCCTTTGGTTTACATTAACAGTGACTCAATAAGGTTATTCAAACTAGTACCCACAGCATATGCTTTCCTCAAGAAATAAAAATAAATAAATTAAGAGACCATTCAGTCAAGCTTAAACTTAAATCAAATACTGTAGACATGTCTGTCCAACAAAATAAATGTAGCTGTGCACCAGTCTGCTTCGGAGCAAACTGTGATGGTTAGCCAGTCTATATTCCATCAAGATGTGATGGTAAACAAGTCAATATCCAATCAAGATGGAATGGTTAACAAGTCTATATTAAAAAAATCAAGATGTGATAGTACACCAGTCTATATTCAGAGTAAAATGTGATGGTTAACCAGTCTAAATTCCATCAAGATGTGATGGTACACCAGTCTAAATTCAGAGTAAAATGTGACGGTTAACCAGTCTATATCCAATCAAGATGTAATGGTACACCAGTCTGGCAAATTCCCAGTCTCTGCGTAGCTCTCTTTGGACACACTCTTACTTGGCAGGGTCTCAAGGGCTCCATAGAGTGCACCTGCAAAAGATTCAGTTGAGTGAAAAATCACTATTTAAGGTGGTATTTAGTCATACCTAGAGATTGTACAGTAAAACCTGTCTTAAGCCGCCACTCAAAAGAAGACCAAAATTGTTTTTCAAGGCCGATAATTGCTTAATGCAGGTCAAAAGTATTGCAGAATGCTCCCCTTGGAGCATTCTACAATACTTTCGACCTTCATTATGCTACCATTATGCTACCATTTGCCATAAAGACCTTTGTTCTGTCTATCTTACTGTAATTGTAAAACACTGCCTCCAACCATATGCTTGTCCATTAGGAGTGTACTCTTCTATCAACTGACCAAGTTTGAAGCTCCTAGATATAATAGTTTTCAAGATATCATGCTTACAAGATTTCAATGCCCAAATTTGAAAAAGGCAATAACTTGAAAAAAAAGTTGTTGTTTTTTTTTGTTTTTTTTTAAATATAACCAGGTAATCTACTCACTATCATCTATTAGTGACTGAGTTTGAAGCTCCTAGCTATAATAGTTTTCGAGATATCTTGGTGGCAAATTTTCAATGACCAAATTTGAAAAGGCAAAAGACTTTAAAAAACTTTTTTCTAAAAAAAATCACCAGCTAATTTACTCATTATCCTCTATCAGCTGACAAAAATTGAAGCTCCTAACTCAATACTTAGCTTTTGAGATATCTTGATTACAAAATTTCAATCTGGATATAATTTACCAAAAATATTCTATTTCTTTCACTGAAGATCGATTTTGTCTTAGAAAACAGTGCATACCCTGATGAAATGCCACATTGTGTGGCATTTCATCTGAGCCTTCACAGTTAGCCAAAGTGCCGGTTTAGGCATTTCTGGTCTACAAAGGATTAAGGCCAGAATTTTTTTATTAGTTGATTTACAGGAAAAATTTTTTTCAGATTTAGGGTCGAGGGGACGAAAAAAAAAAATTAAAAAAAAGCTCTGAAAATAAAGCTTTTTTTTTTTTTTTTTTTTTCAGAGCATTTTATTTCTTCTTTTTTTTCTTTAATATCTCCAGAAAAACAGTAAAACTAGTAAGGTAATCTTAAAATATTTCTTCATTTTTCTAAAAATCTGGACAGGACAATCACTTTTAACAGTGTCACTCTCAAAAATGCACAGACAGAACCTCAAAAAGATAAAAAAAATTTCAAACCATTTATTAATATTTTGAGTAGGCGGATAAAATATAAAAATAATTTTAGAAATTTAATTTTATTTTTTTTCTACTTTACGGAATATTACAGTAGGAGGGTTCCTAAATCAACTAATAAAATAATTCTGGCCTAACTAACTCACCTCCTAACCATGCAGTATAGTTAGCCTTGGCAGGTGGCTGATGAAATTTGAACTTCTTCATGGCTAACTTATTCTGGTATCTGTCTTGCTTCATCAGATTATATAGTTCTAGTTGTATCCTATGTAGAAAACCTGGTAGCATGGATGTCCCTCCTATTATCACTATATTCCGAGACAATTCTATCCTCATATCAAGGGGACACTGTTAAATACAAACAAAATAAACAGTATCTCTCATAGGGCCATTTAAGCAAATATTTCGAAATTGAAATTGTGCATATTTTCTTATCCATCAGTTTAAACATGTGTTTTTGGTGCTCAAAAGAACCGTCTCAGTGAGACGGTTCTTTTGAGTACCCACAACATATGTTTTGGTTGAGAAATAAGTAAATCATTTTCAGTTACGCACTCTTATCCGGGGGCCTGATCTCTTATTTGAAAAAAGTACAACCATGCACTCACAGATACAGTATACATTCACATGGGTGTAGGTAAACAAAATCTTTGAGCGTAAAAGTGTGAAAAATTTCTTAACCATTAATTTTAACATATATTTTGGGTTCTCAACCATGCAGTATAGTTAGCCTTGGCAGGTGGCTGATGAAATTTATACAGTTCTAGTTGTATCCTATGTAGAAAACCTGGTAGCATGGACGTCCCTCCTATTATCACTATGTTCCTAGACAATTCTATCCGCATATCAAGGGGACACTGTTGAATACAAACAAAACTAGAATTGTCAAAGAATATGATTATAACCCCGCTGCAGTGCTTTGCATGCAGCAAAAAGGCCAAGTTTCTCAAGATATTGAGTAGAAACGTCCACAAAAGTATGAGACAGGGCCGGGATCCAACTCGCGACCCCTGGATCTGTTGCCAGACACGTTACCGACTGCGCTACGCTGCTCAGTATTTATAATAAACAATTTATTTTCATATCAAGATAGTGATATCAAAATTAAATGAAATTTCCTTGTAATTGTGGCAAAGCTAAGTCATAGATACAAGTACTGTGCAAATTAGATTAAGTTTCGACTTAGCACTTTTCATAACAATTTGAACTTTCGTGAGGCTGTCCAAAAATTGTCAAAAATCTTGCTAATTTTTTAATTCTTTTCAGCTTTAAAATAAATCAATGAAATTTAATGAAAATATAAACAATATTACAATATGACACCAAAAGCATTATAATACATTGACTAGTTGTAGCATAATAAATTTTCTTGCAAACATGAAAATACATTGATATCTATGGGATTTCCGACGGTGTGGAATTACTTTTGGTCCCTGACTGTATATCTTAATTTGGAGATTCTAACCTATGAACCATTTAAGAAATGAATTCCATTTTTGGAAGGCTCATGGAATCATGAATACTTTGGGTCTCTTGCAAAGTAAGTGAACGTTAACTTTGCAAGAGACCCGAAGTATTCATGATTCCATGAACCTTCCAAAAAATGAATTTACTTCTTATATTTACATTTTATTATTCATATCTAAAATAAAAAAAAACATTTTTAATTTAGGAATTATTTAAGTATAATCGTATTAATGGTTTAGTCGGTGTGTAAAACAGAAAAGCAGAACAGCCAGTGTGAACACTGACAGCCAATGGAGCAAACAAGAGGCTTGTTTTGCACCTGCGACTCCGGTGTGGCTTGCTGTCAATCACAACACCAGTGTCACATCTGGCAAATGAATTTGATGTTCCAAGCGAATATCACGGACAAGTGAGCTTGGCAGCTGTCAATCAAATTTTGTGTAATTCATGAGGCTATGAACTGTTTCAAAAATCAAAAGATTCATTAAAGAATTGCTTTTAAAATGTAAATATTACTATATACAATGAACTACCCCAGGTTCTTTGCATCAAGCTACTGTAGATGGAAGAACTTATTAGTATGCAAGGGATTAAGTGATATTTTCTGGCTAAGTGGCTCATTTATTACCTCTAATATAGCATCCAGCAGCAGAGTGGATATAGACTGTTGTTCATTATCTTGTTCAAACATCACCTCACATGCATGCTCTCTGAAATAACAAGAATTATTATCCAACTGTCTATATACAGAGTAATTGTCTATTTTTTGCTATGTCATGAGCCAATTAACTATTCCACCTGTCAATAAATTTGACTATTGACTGGCACTATATCATGACCTGGTTACCCGCATCCCTCTTAAAAACACACAGGCGCTTGTCCCCATGCGCAACAACGATGCATGTACGGTTCGTTTATGAATAGAGGCGTTATGCAACAGTGATGAAAATAAGGCATGGTTTGGCAACATTAAACTCCAATAACTCCGTTGTTTATGGTCAGAAACACAAAGTGTGGGTACTCCTTTTCTTAGTTAGAACAAGTGGAACATTTTGAGACCAAAATTGAGCAGATTTGGTGAAATGTTCTGTTTTGCAACAAAACCGCATCGTCAACAGCAACTCCATTCAAGAAACGCTGCTAAGTATTTCATCAAATGGGTTGGGTAATAAAACTGTTATTTCATGCCTGTTTGTAGTATAGTCATAGGCTTAGGAGTGACAAAAAAGAAGAAAGGTGACTTTTAAGTAACAGGGTTCATACAGGCAAGTTTTAGTAAAATTCAAGGACTTTTCAAGGACTTTTAAAAACTATCCTACAGTTTTCAAGGACTAAAAGTTTAGGAGAAATCTTGATTTAAGTGTTAAAGTTCTACTTCAGAAATACTAGACTGAGATAATAGAGAAATTAGTACTGGAAGATTAGTATAAAAGTGTTGTGCCTTTATTTGGTGCAGCATTTGCTGCACCAAATAAAGGCACAGCCATTATATACTGATTTTGGTCTCTATCAAAAGTGCTAATGTCCTACAGAAAATAGTAGAATTCAAGGACTTTTCAAGGATTTTGAGTGATTTTCCAGTACTTTCCCAGGGAGATTTAATTTTCAAGGACTTTTCAAGAAAGTCCTCCAAATTCAAGTACTTTTCAAGCCTGTGCGAACCCTGAGTAAGCTCTTCAGACACTTCAGGCCCCATGATTATAAAACATTTTAATGATCGACTCAAATGTTTATCTTCAATCATCCCAACGTGACTGAACATTTTTTTTTTTGTAAAATGGAAAAAGCGCTTTCTAAGGATATTGAGAAGAATGATTTGTTTGTTTGATTTGTTTCTTTACGTCCCATCAACAATATTTCAGTTAAACAGGGACAGGTCTTCCTGGGTTGAACCAGTACTAAGCTAAGATAAATGTGTCTTGCTCAAGGACCACAACGCAGTGACGTCGGTGAGGCTCGAACCCGTGGCTCCTATGTCTCGAGTCAAGCACTCTACCACTGAGCCACTGCGCTCCCTATTGAGAAAAATGAAGACCTACCTTACTTTACCATCTACATGTAAAACACTGCCGCCATCCAGGGGATACTGAACACCAGGTGGAGGAGCTGGCATCTACAATGAAACAAAAGGCCTTTATTGCAGCTTTATGTTGATCCTTATTCAGTATTTAAGAATTGAAAACTATTTTTCTGCGTTTCACTGAGGTATAAAATGTTGGGAAAATTACATCTAATTTGAATGAAAACCAAGATTTTCATGCTACAATTAGATGTAATTTAAACGACATTTCATACCTCAGAGCAACTCTTCAGTTTTCATGCAAATTAGATATTAATTCTTATAATTACAACTTCTTTCGTTATTCTTTCTCCTAAGTATTTTTTAATTATGTTATCCTTAAAATTACGTTTTCAGTTAATAATGTTTGGTGCATTTAGACTATGAGGTGCGTATGTAGATGTCACAAGGTTAAAAAAAACAAGATGGCGGCGAGATCACATTAGACAGCTGATCGGCATGAATACTGTTAATTTAAGCATTGTATGCAAGTTAATCTTTGCTTTTCCACCTGAAAATATCTGTGTAAGTGTAAAGTAAAGTGTAAGTAGTTGGCGACTGTCCATTTCTCTTCATAGAAGCATTGAACAGTATCACAAAAGAAGTTCTGCCATGAATATCCCTGCCTCTCATGAATACGACAGGCAGTTCATTGAAAAATGAAATGCAGGTCAATACGATAAGATGACCATTCTTGACCGATCAGATTAACGGATCTCAATAAATGTTATGACAGTTGTAATTATTTAAGAAAGAAATCAATCTTTGGAATGTTCACCGAATCATGAATCGGGTATCTTGCAAAGTAAGTGAAGTCCAAAGGGCTTCATGTTCACTTTGCAAGAGACCTGAAGTATTCCTGATTTCATGAACAGATAAAAAATTGAATTATTTTTTATATTTACATTTTATTATATAAATCTATAATAAAGATTTATTTTAACAAGAACAAGAAGTGAGCTAAACTCACATACCCCCGGCGGTAGCCATCAGAGGTGGTAGCACTTTCAGAGAAAAGACAAAATTGTCAAAGATTTCATAATCCTAATGAGAAAACTTTGATGAAAAATGTCCATACCGTGTATGTGTTATATAAGAGTGACAGAAGGAAAAATTGTTAATTTGAAAAAAGAAGACAAAATGAGGATTAGCACCTTAATTTTCATTTACACAATACACTTTGCCTACCTGAAAGTGTACACAAAATTTCAAAATCCTAAATCAAGTAGTTGTGGAAAAATCTGACCAAAAACGTCCATATGTGCTATAGGAGTGATAGAAGGAAAAATTGAAAAAAGAGGCAAAATGAGCTTTAGCATCATTATTTTCATTTACACATTACACCTAGCTTACCTGAAGGTGTACAGAAAAGTTGAAAACACTGGCTCCAATAGGAACCGAGAAATCTGCGACAGAAATTTTCATTGGAGAGAAAGAATAAAAGCACCGCAAGCACTGCGTAATACCCCGCCACTGCTGGGGGCACCAAAAGTTATTTTGTGAGATATATAATGCCTAAATAGCAACAGAACTGAGATAGACAGTGATATGACGTCCTTAGTCACAATATGTAACCTTTGATGGTCAACATATCTGTGAAGTTTCATTCAGATACTCCATATAGTAAATGAACTACAGGTCAAAAACCATTTTTCAGATCAATCAAGGGCGGATAACTCATGAACTGGAAAGGTAAGGGTGATGGTCCTTACTAAAAATATGTAACCTTTGATGTTCAACATATCTGTGAAGTTTCATTCAGATATTCCATATAGTAAATGAACTACAGGTCAAAAACCATTTTTCAGATCAATCAAGGGTAGATAACTCATGAACTGGAAAGGTAAGAGTGAAGATCCTTAGTCACAATATGTAACCTTTGATGATCAACATATCTGTGAAGTTTCATTCAGATATTCCATATAGTAAATGAACTACAGGTCAAAAACCATTTTTCAGATCAATCAAGGGCAGATAACTCATGAACTGGAAAGGTAAGAGTGATGGTTCTTTGTCACAGTATGTAACCTTTGATGTGAAACATATCTGTAAAGTTTCATTTAAATATTCCACATAGTAAAGGAACTACGGGTAAAAAACATTTTTTAATTCAATCAAGGGCGGATAACTCACAAACGGGAAAGGTAAGAGTGACGGTTCTTAGTCATAATATGTTACTTTTGATGTGAAACATATCTGTGAAGTTATATTCAGATATTCCACATAGTAAAGGAACAATAGGTCAAAAACCTATTTTCAGACCTATCAAGGGCGGATAACTCACAAACTGGGAAGGTCAGAGTGACGGTCCTTAGTCACAATATGTAACCTTTGATGTGCAACATATCTGTGAAGTTTCATTCAGATATCATGAATAGTAAAGGAATAACAGGCCAGAAACCATTTTTCCAATACGAAAAAGGGCAGTAACTCCGTTAAAAATGGACTGATTTTGCCCATTAACAATCCCATACCACTCATCGCCGATAACAATATGTAAGCGAAATTTGAAAAAATTCCGTGAATAAATACTCAAGTTATCGATCGGAAATGGTGAGCACGGACGGACGGACGGACGGACGGACGGACGGACGGACGGACGGACCGACGGACGGACAGACGGACAGACACCGAAGGGTATAACATAATACCTCGCCACACTTTAGTGGCGGGGTATAAAAATGAATAAATAAAGGGACTGATAAGCAATATGTGGCTGTTTTCTTGTTACACAATACAACTCATCACTATCAAGCTTTGTACCAAATTTCAGCATCCTAACTCAAGTAGTTGCTGAGAAATCTTTGACGAAAAAAAAGTTTACAGACAAACAGACAAACAAACATAATTACAGAAAAGGCAAAAACTATATACCCCCTATATACTTCGTACCGGGGGTATAATCAGTTTTGTATTAAAAGTGTAATCCTATTAACAGTTTAGTCGTAGTGTAAAATGGAAAAGCGGAACTGCCAGCTTGAGCACGGACAGCAAATGGAGCAAACAAGAGGCTTGTTTTGCACATGTGACTCAGTCGTGGCTCGCTGTCAATCACAACACCAGTATCACTTCTGGCGAAAAATTTCAATGTTCAAAGTGTATTGCACTGGCAAGAGGGCTTGGCAGCTGTCAATCAAATTTGTGTAATTCAAGAGGGTATGAACAATTGCAAAAATTTAAAGATTCATTAAAGGATTGCTTCGAAAATGTAAATATAAAAAACTTCTCTAGGGTTTATACAAAGAAAGTATTTGACCTGACACATTGTGAGAGGAAACTGGTCTATCCACAACAAGACAGGCAGGTATGTGTTGTGAAGATACAAGTCGGACAAGAAACATTGATTAGACTATAGTCCGTACAGAAATTCAGTGAACATCGTTTTTCTTTTTTAAAATGTCTTTAAAGATAAAATTTTGGACCAGAATTTTGCACGTACATATAATAAAACACCGCCTAATATACAATTGCATTTTTGAATATTTATGATAGGAAAATAAGTCTGGAATCTCTTGTGAAATAAAATAACTTAGTCATTTTCGATTTAGAAAAATCCTTATTATCCCTCAGTGTATTTTATGTGGGTAACACGAGGTTTATACAGTTCAATGAATACCATGTTTACTTTCATATATGATAAAGAAAACGGTCACCAGCGAGATACATGTAACTCGTGGTATGTCTATGTATTCACTGAAAATGCTTTGAAGAGACTGCATAAGTTACAATTCTATTACAAGATATTCAAATTTCGCATCTTGTTTTCTTATATGTGCCATGATTAAATGACACATATAAAATTCGACCGCGACTGAGAAAACCAGCCTGGTGATTTGTAACAATAAATGCCCAGACCAGCCTGCGCATCCACGCAGTCTCATCAGCAACTTTGTTGTCTGCTTTTTGAGAAGAATCATTCCTAGACTTGCCTCGTGCGAAATAATTTCAATTTTCTATCTAGCCTGTTTAGCTGAAGGGACTGGTTTGTCGGAAACCCAGAAGACAGATTTTCTCGCGTTGTGGCCTTTGTTGCTTGCTCGACAGCTCTAGGACAAATATTTCAAGTGCAACAGATAATAATATTAAAACAAATATAATGAGGAGGCTGTTCATCAGATATATTAACGGGAATCACATTATTTGATTGCGCTCTACATCGTCTAATACACAAGTCATTCGTTACTTCATGTACGGCCCACAGAGCCGGGGAACGGCGGGGGCTTTGATTTTCTGGCTACAAGTCTATGGTATGACCTTGTACTAACAGCGCATTTGCCGACTTGTGCGTTGCTACAAATGACTGGTGCACATAATTTCTTTCGGCTTAATGCACCAGTCATTTGTGACCACCCCAGCACAGAGGAATGTCGAGGACTTTGACTTTGTGTCTCATGCAGTTCCCCATAGTAACCACCATACTGTGGGGGCAGCTAGCTGGCAAAACCATGACAGTTCTCCCCCGCAGTCTGTTATTATACTGCACAGCCATGTTTGTCTCGGTCTATCAAACACCTACATTTCCTCCGCATTGTGGAGACAATGTAAAAGTAAAAACACAGCACATTATATCCCCATCCTGCTCAGAGGCTTTGTTGAGCAATGGTTACAAGTGACTGGTGCATTATTTAGAGTCTATGATGCACGTCGCATGAACATTTAGTTCTCAGCCACCCCAAAAACATATTGACCCCAAACACAAATATGTCATCCGCTGATATATTGTTCAACCTATTTCCAAGCACATTTCCATCCCATTAGGGAGCACAGTGGCTCAGTGGTAGAGTGCTTCACTCGAGACCGAGGGGCCGCGGGTTCGAGCCTCTTAAGCAAGACACATTTATCCTAGCTTAATACTGGTTCAACCCAGATAGACCCGTCCCTGTTTAACTGAAAGATTGTTGATTGGACATAAAGAGTCAAAACAAACATTCCCACCCCATCACTAGTTTCTCTTTCCGACCTCAGCATTATTTTTATTGGATGAGTCTTTTTTTTCACTTGAATATCATACCTGACGGGTGAGACCTGTGATTATTTTATCTTATCACTTATAGTTGCCCAGAATGCATGTTTTGCATTGTCTGGTGTCAACAAATCAGTATTTGGAATAAACAAATAGAAAGTTCAATTTATTTAATAAAACAAGTTTGATTTTTTTTTATTAAAATCTGATGATCAGAGAAGGAGCATGGAACACAGAAAATCAAGATTTTAAATTGAGGAACAGGGGAACACAGAGATTCATTTCATAGGAACAAGCGGACGGGTACCCACTGGGAAGGCCTCAATATTTTCTCTTTTGCCAAAATTCTGTGCGCCCAAACTATGGCCATAATTTGCATTTGATTTTGATATGATAAGAATCCCTTCTCCTTACACGTTACTTCGTCTTATAAAACCGTATAATTATTCATCGATAGTAAACTAAAGGCAGTGATCCGTACAAAGGTGCATTTAGGGTAAACTAAAAAATGCAGATGCTCAAATGAGGACAAATTCCATCATATCACAGCCCATTTGACAATACATTTTGTAACGAAAAAAATATGACCAATTAGGCGGTTTATAGATGTATTAAATTCTGATGGCCAATGTGCGATCAGTCTGCACATAACAAAATAAACGCAAAAAAGCGTTGTTCACTGAATTCCTGTACGCACAGTAGTGACAAAATTGTATGTCCACTATACCTAGAAGTTTAATCATTTATAGCCGAATTTCGATTATTATGATTGTTTTTAAAATGTGATTTCTACTAGGCAATAATTTGTTATGCATGTTGTTTTGAGAAAAATGAATAAAAGAGTCTTTAAGATATTTTGAAACCCTATATAAAAACATTTTTGAGAAACATTATTTCTAAATCGAAAATAGATGTTTTATAAACAGTATAATAATTATATCAAGATGAGATGACACAATTTTTGCATTTTATCAGAGCCTATATTGCTTTTCATATGATGAACCTTTGGAACAGTGTTTTATAATGTTAATATTTAATTCTTTCTCTTAGACACAATGTCACCTTGGTATTAATGTAACTGATTTGCTAGGAAATAAATCGTAAAGGCTCAATGACATGAAAATTAATTGAATTATGTAAACTCATAATCGGAGTTCGGTTTTTCAATGCTTAATTCCATAGTCAAGAAATCTTTTGAACAAATATTAGATTAAATGCTATTTATTTCAGATAAAATACAGTAAAACCTGTGTATAACAGCCACTCAAAAATAGACAAAACAAAGCACTTAATGAAAAATGGTAGCTTAATGAAGGTTGAAAGTATTGCAAAATGCTCCAAGGGGTGCATTCTGCAATACTTTTGACCTGTATAAAGCCATAATTGGTTTTGAAAACCAATTTTCTGTCTGTTTGAGAGTGGCCGTTTTACACAGGTTTAACTGTACTTACACTATGAGATTCTTCTCCAAATAAGATGGCTTTATGTATCTTCTTAGCTCGCTTCAGATTGGTCACAAAACAACAGCGAACTGAAAACAAAGCAGGGGAAATGTTATGTGTCTGATGTCTATCAAAGTAAATTACTGTAAATGTTCTAAAATTTTGAACTATTTTCCTCTTTCTGTTCTCAAATGATGTTGTTCATCAGGGCTGAAATTCACAAAATGCACGTCAGAATAGTAAACAGGGAAGACTGTGATCAGACAGCTTCTGAAGAAGCAGTCTGATCTGGGTCTGCTCTGTTTGTCTAGGATTTTTTTTGAGGCAACTAGTGTTCGAAACATTTACTTTATGTGGCCCTGGGAATCCTATAAAGCACCTTAAAGGGACAAAAATGTTGTTTAACCCTTCGTATATTAGAAACTCCTGAATGTGTACTTTGGCAAACAGGGAAGACCCAGATGAAATGCCGCATAATGCTGCATTTCATCAGGGTCTGCAATGGTTACTTAGAGAAAAACAATCTGCAGAGAAACAATTACAATATTTTTAAGTTAAAACCTGTGACCCCTCAAAATATAAAATTGTCCAGTCCAAATTAAATGTATCTAACCAGAAGGAAGAATCCTATAGTATGCAAAGTTTTAAAAGGCGTGCTTGCACCAAGGTTCTACAGTGAAAGCTCTTTATACTGACACCCTTTATAACAGCAAAAATCTTTACAACATCATTGTTATATGCACAAATGTACCAATCTAGCTTAAACTTGAATTCATTACAACAGAAATTCAGTTTAACGTCAAATTATTGGGGGACAACCACTGTCGTTGTAAAGAGTGTTGAGAGTATATCCACCAAAAATGACAATTTTCAGTCACCATACAGCAGATGTTCTAAAATTTCGAACATTAGTTGCCGGCCAAAAAAACCTAGAAAAACAGAGCAGACCCAGATCAGACTTTAGATGCAGTCTGACCAGGGTCTTCCCTGAAAATTATTTTGTGAATAGCAGCCCTGATAACATACATTTTATTTGAGAACAGATACAATTAATCTGATCATTCATTAGAATACTGATTGTATGAAATTAGCATCTATTTAGCTCTGAAAAGAAGACATTTAGTTGGTATTTCATCACTTCATCAGCAAAAACCAAACAGCATAATAATTTATTCAGCACAATACTTTTTTTGTTTAATTTGATTCTTTTGTCCCAGTCAACAATTTTTCAGCTATGTTGGGAGGGGTCTTCCTGGGTTGAACCAGTACTAAGCTAGGATTGATGTTTTGCTCAAGAACACATCGCAGTGACGCCAGTGAGGCTTGAACCTGCGGCCCTTTGGTCTCGAGTCAAGCACTCTACCACTGAGCCACTGTGCTCCCATTCAGCACAGTACAGTTAATGCTTTAAACAAACTGATATTTAAATGCTTTGCAAAGTATCTGTATGATGCTACATAAGATAATTGCTAAAACTTGATGAGCTAACATATATTTTTCAATATGATATGCTACTAGGAAACTGTGACGTTGGTCTGTAAAAGTTGTGGCCCTATTGGAATGAAATGCAGCAGAATTTATTTACCTTTTATATCTTCTAGAACATCTGGTGTTAATATTTCTGAAATTAGATAAAATGAGACGTGACATGTGATTTCCAACAATGTGGCATTTTGACAAGTGAAGACTCAGACGAGCCTGTGCAGCCTCCCTTTAAGCTTACAAACTCCACATGCTGTTTGGTCAGTAGCTTAATATTTATAGAATAGTCAAGTAACAGGCAATGGCTCTGATCAGACTGCGCATATGCGCAGGCTGGTCTGAGCCTTTGCCGGTTGCACATACCACATTGTTGGAATTCTCATGTCATGGCTCAAAGAAATAATCTTTCATATTACCCTAAAATATGACATTCAGATTTAACATTCAATACTCAACTAATAAAATATATATGTGCAGACTCGATGGAACCTTCGCTGCTCACTGAAGCAATACCGTAAAACATGTGTAAAACGGCCACTCTCAAAAAGACCAAAAATTGGTTTTCAATATCAATTATCGCTTAATGCAAGTCAAAAGTGTTGCAGAATGCTCCAAGAGAGCAATCAGCAATACTTTCTAACTTCATTAAGCTACCATTTGTCATTAAGGTCTTTGTTTTGTCATTTTTTGAGTGGCTATTTTACACAGGTTTTACAGTAGGTACCAAAATCTAGATAAATGAGTTGTTTCATTAGACAGTGCGCATGATTTTGGTACTTATCACATATGCATGGGTGAAAGTTCAAATTTTCAAAAAAACCATGAACTTTCGAAACTCTGATCTTAAACTTGCAGTATGCCTACTAAATATTCACAATTTGAAGTTTATATGGTCAATCGTCTTTAAACAGACCCAATATAAATCAGAGAACCTATTGTAATCTTCCTAATATAGCATTTTGAGGCTAACTTTCTATGGAAAGTCAGCCTCAAAATCTTGAATTCAGGAATAATCCTGAAAACGTTCACCCATGCATATGCCCAAATGCTTCTAATAAATGCTCAAGCTGACTTATAAATCTAGTGAAACTAGAGGTTTAAAGTTTGGTCTGAGCTTTCATCTAAATCAATACTTATTATTGCATAAAACGCTGTGTAACGCGCTATTATCAGCCATGTTTTAACCGGCAAAAACCCATGTATTAATCAGGCAATTCACATGCTGTTGATGCACAGCTTTTGTACTTTACATATACGCATTCTAGGTCGAACATAATGAACATAATTCAGTGACGTATGGATGATGTAAGTCTTTGCTCTGGAACAGGCGTTTTCAAAACCTACGCATCCTTCATGCTTTTGTGTGCCATTATATTAATACTAAGATAAACTTTTCGAAGCGTTTTTCCAAAGTTTTCAAGAGACAAAATGACTTAACGCATTAATAACGATAAAAAATGTTTTTTGGATACATTATCATCTGCTAGACCCATCGGGGGTCGTTAAAATCCTCACCTTTCAGGCTCGGATTTCAACATCACCCTTGGGGGTCCAGCAGATGTTAATGCATAGAAAAACATGTTTGATCCCTATAGTGTATGTTAGCAGCAAAGTCTATTTTGTGCAGACTCGAGGTAGCCTTAGCTGCTCACTGAAGCAATAGGTACCAAAATTATTTCATTAGACAGTGGCAAATCTACAATCAACATACTTGTGTACATTTTTCTCTTCACAAGAATGAATACCTGTAAATGTCATAATCATTACAAAAATATAAATTTTCATTTATCATTAACAATTTGGGCCCCATCACGAAAATCCATGACTTTGATGCATCTAAACAACAAAGGAGCCAATCAGCCTGCGCATCCACAGTCTTGTCAGCAACTTTGTTGTTTGCTGTCTGGTAGTATGATATAAATACTTACTACATGCAAGTTTTCAATACTCTACTTTGGCCGGTGCTGTAGCTGAGCAAACTGGTTTAAGCCATACCTGGTCCCAAATCCCGAAAAACAGGTTTTCTCTTCCCATTTAGAAATATACAAATAACAACTTCGGTTTGGCATGACATAGTACTGTAAATTCTGAAATTTTCCCGAGGGTTTTATTTTCGCGAAACTTCACATATATACTTAAGGAATAAAAAACGCAACAAACACTTCAAGTCATTGTAAGCATACAATATGATGCAAGTTTTAGTGCAAATGATATTTATCCATAGGATCAGTATGTGTCTGTCAAATTACAGCAGGGTCAATGAAATTATCGATTACCTAATCATTTTGGTATACATTTAACCAGCGTGACCCCCTGTAGTCTACCGCACAAACAGGGTCAATCAAAGCAAAGTTTAAAAAGTCTTGGCATAGATTGCGGATCAAGGAAATGATCAAATGGCGACGTTTCTGTAGGATTATGAAACGGCTTAACGTCATTAACATCAACTCTGAATACTGCGTGAAACGCTTAAACTTTCTTTTCTGCTTGAGATCTATTCATTACAAGGACGTTTTGTTCAAGAATTATGACTTGAGAACTTCAGACGTCAAAAAACCTCAATTCTGACGTCAAAATTCGATATCCTATGTTTTAATGGTTTCCATGATGTTTATGTATTTTTCTAATGATAAAATGGTCCAGTGACAAAGTTTAGGTTACACCTAACAAGTTTGGTGTTCACTCTCGGCATGTAATCAGATGTTTTCTCTTGCATTATGCCGTGTTTTGTTTGGCTGACGTCAATATAAACCCCTTACCAGCGTATTTCTATGGTATCTGAAAAGTCAGTTTTCCCAGGAAGCATGCATTCTGACGTCTCTAGGTTTATCTTTTCCCGCATATTCACCAGCGACCCAAACCCGACAGCTCTAAGCGACGTTTATCGTTTGTTCACTACCATTGTGTATCTTGTCATTCAAGTAGCGTGTTTTGACGCAATATCTGACTGCATTAAGAATATGATTGGACATTTGTTTAATTTGCACATTGTCAAGCCGATGCCAAATAACTAAACATGGAAAAGACGGGGTTTCTTGATCTTTATTCTGACGTTAACATCACATTTAACGTTTTCATATGTTTTCATCTTGTAGCATAAAACGTAGCGTTAAAATGACGTTTTGGTATTTCATCACATGCTATAAATACTCAAGAGGAAATTTTCAAAAGAGAGTTCACCAAACAGTCATTTAAACGGGCAAAAATTATATTTTTGTCTGTTGCTTTTCTTTATTCCTTAAGTATACGAAGTTTCGTGAAATAAAATCCTCGCGAAATGGCAAAATCATTCTGTTATGCCCAAGTCACATTTTTTTTACATCACAAATATGTCTTCTAACGCTATTCGCGAAAATAAAATTCTCGCGAAAATTTCCGAATTTACAGTAATCAGATATATTAACTTAGGAAATCCATTTTGATCTTGTTCATTTATACATGTGCCACCAAAAATTCATAAGATGGTAAATGTTCTAAAATTTCAAACACTTTTCTCTTTCTGTTCTCAAATAGAAAGTTGCTTGTCAGAGCTGGAATTCACAAAAAGGCTTGTCAGAATAGCAAGCAGGGAAGACCCTGATCAGACTGCTTCTTCAGAAGCAGTCTGATCTGGATCTGTGTTGATTGTCTAGGCATTTTTGGCAGGCAAACTAGTCTTCAAAATTTTAGAATATTTACCGTAATACAAATCATTTATTATCATTAGCAAGCAGATACTTAGGCCAAAAAAATTAATCGCTTGTTTCTTGTCACCTTACCGAGCCTAATATTCTGGGGCCTACTCAAACTTTTTTTAAGCTGTAAGGGAAATTAATGTCTTTTTTAGACATTTTAAGGATTTTATTATTTTCCATACAAAAAAGATTTTTATACTAAAAAAGTCTGCCTACCTACTGACCTTAAAAATGTTGGGAGATGTAACCAGAAACAAGGCATTTTTTCTTTTGACCTTATGAATAAAAGAGTACCTGGATTCTCAGCCACTGGTCTTTCCTCATGATCAGATGTACTCAATTTCCCAGTGTCCAACAACATCACTTTAATTCGCCTGCAATAAGGAATTTGCATGGGTGAAAGTTCAAAATTTCCAAATTCCTGAACTTTAGAAATTCAATTTTTTAAACCTGCTAGATGCCTCAATAAAATAAACAATTTCATGTTTAAATGGTTAATTGTGTTAAGATAATTTAAGAATTAATCAGAGATGCTACTATAATCTCCCTAATTCGGCATTTTGAGGCTGACTTTCTATGTAAAGTCAGCCTCAAAATCCTGAATTCAGGATTAATCCTGAAAACTTTCACCCATGAATTTGCAGTTGTGTAAATATTAACCCTTTCAATCTATCATCACAAATATAAACCTTAGATGTATTCATTTTCTCTTGAAAGCGCAGTCGCTCAACATTCTTGGTGTAAAGGTACTTTGGCAAAGAAGAAATGCCGCATTTCATCATGGTCTGCACTGTTTGCTAAGATAAAAACAATCTTCAGTGACAGAAATATATCGTAATTTAGAAATTTTGACCTGTGACCCCTTTAAATACAAAATACAAATCCATGCTTATTGTATCTTCATGCTAGGCTCAACCCACTATGAATAATTATATAAATAAACTTTCATGTTGGCACATAGAACAAAGAAATTACTTGTCAGATCCACTAGTGTAGGATCAGATATATCATATTTCCATAAGCAAACAGAGTAGACCCTGATCAGGCAGCGCTTACAAGAGCTGCCTGACCTGGGTCTGCTCTGATTGCAAAAGCCGTAAAAGGTGTCTCTATGAGGTTAAACACCCATGCTAAAGTATCAGACTGAACTAATCAAAACTTCGGTCTACATCAACATCCATACTTTGTGTACAGTAGGCAAGCAGCAAAGGCTTGTGAAGCCCTCTGATCAGTATCCACACAATTTTCCACTCTGAAAATGCATGCCTACAACTGGAATGCTACAGATTAACAGGACAAAAATTGGGGAGGAGTGTAGTACAGTAAAACCTGTATAAAACGGCCACTTTCAAAAAGACCCAAAATTGGTTTTCAAGACCAATTATAGTTTAATGCAGGTCAAAAGTAATGCAGAATGTTCCCCTTTTAATGCAGGTCAAAAGTATTGCAGAATGCTCCAATGGGAGCATTCTGCAATACTTTCAACCTTCATTAAGCTACCATTTGTCATAAGAATCTTTGTTAAATTATCTATTTTTGAGTGGCCGCTTTATTTTGACCTTCATTAAGCTACCATTTGTCACTAAAATCTTTGTTAAATATCTATATTTGAGTGGCCACTTTACACAGGTTTTACTGTTCATAAAATATTCAGCCTGACAAGGGCTAATACTTACTCATGAATAGCTTTACCAGCATTTGGGAGTGACTGGATTGCTTTTAGAACTGGAATGCCTTCATATATCTGATAAATCTGTTAAGAAATACAGCTCTCTAGGCCATTTGTTTCGAACCAGAGGACCACGAGGCCCTGAAGCGCTCACCTGACACCGAGTTACAGAAATTTATATAACCTTAATACAGTAAACCTGTCTTAAGCGGCCACTCAAAATAGACAAAACATAGATATTAATGACAAACTGTAGCCTAATGAAGGTCGAAAGTTTTTTGAAGAATGCTCCCCTTGGAGCATTCTGCAATACTTTGACCTGCATTAAGCAATAATCTGTCTTGAAACCCAATTTTGGTCTTCTTTTTGAGTGGCCGCTTAAGACAAGTTTTACTATATAAGGTTTTACAATGTCAAAATCAACCTAAGATCATCATTTGAACAAACTTTGTATGGCCAATATTGCTAATGTTACATATCAAGAGTATTCAAGACCAAAGGTAATTGGCCCATTTGTTCCAGAGGGAAATATTTTTTTAATAGTTTTTACCTAACTGGTCATGGAGATGTGTTGATAAATGAAGATAACGTTTTGTTAATGCAAATACTTGTATGCTTTTAGGAAAAAAAATAAGATAACTCTTACTCGAATACAACACTTGGTTATCTTTTCAGATCAATGGGGCACTACCTTAAAGGATTAAAACTATACAATTTTTTATCCATCATTTGGTGTCAATAATCATCATTTAGAGTATTGATTAAGAAATACATCAGCTCTAGTGCTTGAATTATTGTATAATAATTCACTGTTTGGAGGTCAGTTGTAAAGAAGATCAAATCAGGAGCATGCAGCGCGAGTGATTTATCTTCGTACAAATGACCAACACTAGAGCTGATCTATTTCGATTTTAACACACAATAAATGACGGAAACACATTTGAAGTCTTCAGTTTCTTCCAAATTTCCGCCATTGCACTGAAGAAACCCCGCCAATAGAACTTGGACTGTGTCGCATACCTTTACATGAATATGTAGCATATTTCAAGCGTAAAAACAACATTACATTGACTAATGCCACGACCGACATCATTTCGCAGTAACAATTGACGTCAGCTAGTGCGTGCTTTCCACACACTTTCAAAACTGTTACTATATCCTTTGATATCCCACACGTTTAGTATTGGCTCTATAGGCGAGGTGTGTTAGATTAGTATATAATTATATTTAAAAAAATCAGGAATGTGTTCATCACCAAAATACAAAGACATTAAGATGTATTTTGTAAAAAAAAAAAACCTGGCATGTCCTTGAACCAGTAAGAAAACTGCATGGTGACAATATTACCCAAAAAGTCATGACCCTGCTGTAAAGTTTATATGAAGCAAACAAGTCAACAAGGATACAGGTACAACAAGTGTCTCTGTATAACCAACATCCATCACTAGCCCTGTATTGACGCCGAGAGTGAGAAGAGAGGTCAGGTGACCAGACGCAAACATCACAGAGGAAACCTGAAACATGACAGAAATCTCATAAAATGTCGTAAGATACCATATGGGAAAGTGTCAGTAATTCTAACACTTCACAGTGCTATACAGTAAAACCTATGTAATATTAAAGGCCACTCTCAAAAAGACCGAAAATTGGTATTCAAGACCAAATAGCGCTTAATGCAGGTCAAAAGTATTGCAGAATGCTCCAAGGCGTGGTAGCTCAGTGGTTAAGCACTTGCCTCTGGTGCTAGAGGTCCCAGGTTCGATTCCCGCTCGCAGCGAGAAAAATTTCGGTGTCCGAACACACCTTCTCTAGTGTCATTTGCAGGGATGACGCTAGATAAGTGCATCGTCCTTCAGATCGGGACGTTAACTGGATTTCCAATGTGCAGGGAAAGTCACCCCCTGTGCAGGTTAAAGAACCCTACGGTTATTTCGATATGGTTACTTGTAGGCTTTCATCCTGCAACCCGGAGTGTACAATGTACACCTGCCGATAATGCTCGAAAGCGAGCGTCAGGCAGTATATAGAGAAAGAAAAGAAAAAAAAAAGGGGGAGAATTGGGAACATTCTGCAATACTTTCGACCTTCATTAAGCTACCATTTGTCATTAAGATTTTTGTTTTGTCTATTTTTGAGTGGCTGTTTTACACAGGTTTTACTACAATTACTGTAAACCATTTAATATTCACAGCATCAAAATCTGGCATAATGGTGTACTTTAATTTTGGGGGTTCCTCAAGTTAATGCCTATTAAAGTTATTTTCTTTTCTCATAGAGGCTACTCTTATAGGAAAATATATGCTCCCTATGGGGAGCATAGACTTTCGTTTAAGAGTAGCCCCTTTTTAAGATGTCTACGTTGAAAACATGCTCTACCGTTCAAAAGTTGTTTTTTGATGATACAGATACCAACATACTACAGAAGTGTGTCCATTATTGCTTATTATGTCACTGAATTTGAAACTGTATTCAGCTGTCTAATATTTTGGCAATTTTTGCTTTTACTGTCAAAAGCACCAAATAAAAATACCTGCCAGATATAAGTGTTTTACAACAGTAATAACAATATCCTTTGAGGTTAGAAATGGCTGCAAGGCATTTCCCAAATAGTGGCCCTAAGCCCACAGTAAAATGGATCGAAAATGCCCTAACAGTCTAGAATATAATATTGGCAGAAATTCTGGTTACTCTTTTTCTGAGTATCAACTTGTCAGAGCTGGTCAAATCAGTTTATAGTTCAAATGAGAAAAAAGTAAGAAAAATATGCAAAGATCAGTTGCACCAAAAAATCAGTTCTATTTATACTGAAATCAATCACTTTGTATGCAATATTTCCCGGATTCAGATTAAATAAATTAGGAGATATCATATCTACAATAAAACAGAAAAAGTATTTAAAATTGCATCTTTATTTAAGACAAAAGTGCTTTAAATGCTAGGAGAAAGTTGAATCTGCTTTCATTGTAGGAGCAGGATTTTTTTTCCATGACTGACTCCAGGGAAAAGGGATACAAGTTTCCTGATCATATTTGCATTAAACTATATACAGTTCTGGCTTAAAAGATCAATGTAAGTGAATGACTCAGTCGCTGCTTAAACATTATTTGAATATATGCAGCAGAATGTAAGAAACAGAGGACATTTTCAGCAAAAAGAGTTATTGGCAGGATAAGGGTTAAGTACCTCATCAGAAAATTAAATGGAGTTGTTGTGAAACAATTTATTTCAGTGTAAATTGTGATTTTTTTCTCATCCATCAGTTTAAACATGTGTTTTGGGTGCACAAAAGAACTACTGTCTCATTGAGACGGTTCTTTTGAGTTCCCACCATATACGTTTTGGTTGAGAAATAAGAAAATAAATTTCATATACACGCTTTTATCTGGGGGCCTGGTTTAAGGTTTAGAAGAAATATTGGGTCTGAATGAATTTAGGGTCAAGGTATCACTGTACGATTAGACACCGTGATTTTGGGTGCAATAGGATTTATGCCCATTAGAAACAAGTCCGGGGGTACTTAGGTCAACCCTGATTTTCACTCTCCTAACACTTGGTCTTAATTTCTTTTTCAGACTGGAAGCCCTCCCTATGCCAGGCAGCTCCAGCAAGTTTCAGTAAAATGTGTGCTCTTTCCATTTCGGGAAATGAGTTTTGCCAGGTCAGTGTATTCATGGGCGGCAGCAGCAGAAAATTTGAAAAAAAGTATGGTCTCCCCAAACTCTAAAGAATTTTAGAAAAGCAATCTGGCAAAATCGAGACTTTTGACACTTTGTTTTTTTTGAGTTTCTGAACAAGAATAAGTGTAGATTGATGTTCCAGAAGTTGTCATTTAGAAATGTTCTTTGCACATTAAACTATATAGGAAATTCCAATAGTACAGCAAGACCTCAATATATGTAATACATAATGTAACTGTCGATCCGTACCTCGTAGTGCTTAAACAAAACTTTCGCGAGAGTTTCCCGGAACAATGCTGGACAAAGGAGTGACTCACATACAACCAGTCTTCTGTCTTTGGGATTAGTCAACAAATGTCTGAAACATAGTGAGCAAATCATTTGAAAGTTTAACCCATAAAGCACCAACTAGATTTGCAGCAGACGACAATTTCAAATTTTTCCGCTTTTTCAAAAATAACAAATAAGACATGATATTTCAGGAGAATCGTCTGCCAGCAGACGATTCTCATGAAATATCAGATCTTATTTTTTCTGAAAATTAAGAAAGATGTCACAAAATTTGTCGTCTGCTGCAGTTGTGATTGGCGCTTTAAGGGTTAACTTTTACATAGTCTGATGGACTCTTCTATTTACTCTTTGCCCCCTGGGTAAGTTTTTCATGCTTTTTGTCATCTGCTGATTTTTTTCAAAATTAACTTTTTCAAGAATTCTTTCAGGAATACCATCAGTATCAAACAGTTTGGATGCAGATCAGGCCCGACATTTTGTCGGGCCTGATCTGGGTCTAAACTGTTTGCAAAGATTATGAGCAGACGACACTAGTAGGTAAAGAGTTAAAACTATTAAAACCTTGTATAGCAGTCCTATTTCAATTTTAAGGATGTCTGCATAGAATTATATTATACTTCCTATTAAAGCTGCATAATCTGTGGCTTGGTCTCCTTATTTTGGAAATAAAGTTTGTATTTTTCAAGAATACAGTAAAAATACTCAAATTCGGGTAAACATTTTACCATTTTCACAAATCTTTATCACTGGGCGGCGTAGCGCAGTCAGTAACGTGTCTGGCAACAGATGCGAGTCTGACTGCAGATCCAGGGGTCGGGAGTTTGATCCCGGCCCCGTCCCATACTTTCGTGGAGATTGATTATGAAATAATTTATACGGTCATTCTCCTCCCTTCCACTGAATCATTCAAGAAGGAGTGTTGTCATTTACAAGCGAAAGTATGTGCAAAAGGTACTGGTTATGTGCTTGTTCAAGCTTGCCCAGGAAAAAAGTGTGGCTAGGTGAACTGACCGTCCCGCCATGACCATAGCTGTTGAATTGGGACATAAAGCAACAAAACAAAACAAAAAAATCTTAACAAATTATCACTATCAAAACAACAGCATTTATGTTAAAAATCAACTGTCTAGAATTATTGGAGGGACGTAAATAATTCCTACCAAGAGAAAAATCAACTGTTTTTAGAAGATAATTCACTTTTCCATGTAAATCTAAACATATATCAGCAATAAAATAAATTTGAACAGTGTATTTTCATTAAAAAAAAAAAAAGAAGTTTGGTGAAAAGCACCACATTAGATGTGTTAAATAAAAACAATAGACACATTTGCACAAGTCTCACCTAAAATACAATATGAAGAGGAAGTCTTTCAAGTTTTCATACAGTTCATCTTCTGACCGGTAAGACCAAAGCTTCCTAACCTGAAATAAGACACACCAGGCCCTGATGTTATAAAAAGAATTCCTGCTCAACTCAACTGAGCAGGAAATTTTAACTGCTCATAAAAAATAAAGTGTGGAAAATAAAGACTTTTCTTGATTTGAAACTTTCAGCATTTATAAGCAGGATAAATTTCACTCTCGGTTGACTTCACTGTCATTTGAAACAATTAGGTCTTTGACAAGCCTGTCCCACCAAAGCCAGGAGCTGAGAATCCAAAATAGCAAATCAAGAATTGGCTTACCAATGCGTCCGGTCCATTTTTTAATCTGGCGCAAAAGAGGTCACCCCAGCCAGCGTTCAATTCGGGTCACTATCGTCCCACCAGCGAAACACCAATGGTGTTTTGCTGGTGGGCTGCCAGTGGCCAGCTTTAACCCTGAAAGGGCCAAGAAAAAAATGCATCTGAAAATGTCCGTCTGCTGAAGTCGTCTGCTGCAAATAATTGCCCAACAATACTGACAAATTAAGTATAGAAGCAAACAGTGTGGACCCAGCGTCGTGATCTGGGTCCACACTGTTTGCCAAAGAGCTTCTTAAACATTTCAGTAGACGAGAAAAGCAGACAAATTTTGTTGCGATTGGCGCATTAAGGGTTGATTGGTGTTTGTGTAGTTAGAACATTCAAAACAATAATAGAAACTCTTATCTATAATACCAAAAATTAAACATGTTAAATGACATTGAGACGGCATTAAACATTAGGCCCCCAGTACAAAAATTAAGAAATTACCCCTATGATACTTATTTCTCAGGTATATCTGACTGTACTGTACAGTAAAACCTGTGTAAAACGGCCACTCTCAAAAAGATCAAAAATTGGTTTTCAGACCTATTATCGCTTAATGCAGGTCAAATGCATTGCAGAATGCTCCAAGTGGAGCATTCTGCAATACTTTCGACCTTCATTAAGCTACCAATTGATACCGGGTATTAAGATTTTTGTTTTGTCTATTTTTGAGTGGCTGTTTTACACAATTGTTATTGTTGTACCTTTCCAGTTTTATCATCTTTCAGTTCTGAGGGTATAATACATCTGGGACTGGTTTCACCAGCTACACCACATCTGAAACAAACACACAACTCCAGGCCTTTAGTTAAGAGTGCGTACCAAAAAATATTTTTCTTATTTCTCAACCAAAACATAATGTTGTGGGTGCTCGGTTGACTTTTATTTGCGGAAGTAATAATCTCTGTGTCGCTAAGATCGTTAGAAAAAAAGGGTAGAAAACTCCAACCCTACTATTTACGTGAATTTCTACCTTGGCCAATACAGACTGTCAATAATTGCTGTTGTAGATATCCGCACCTGACATGTTCTTTGGTGGTTTTGGATAGAATCGAATCCGTACATGATTTTTATTTTTCATGAAAATAAAGTACTATGAGAGGAAAATACACTTAGATATGGGCACAGAAGCACGTCACAGAGTTTTTTAAGACAAAAGTAGGCGTAAAATTTTGTAAAATAGATAACGTCTGTAGCGCTATTGACTGATCAAAGCAGCCCGAAAACTCAATAAATATATGAGTAAATTTCAAACTATAATGACCTGGCTTCAAGAGAATCTAGTCTGTCTAACGCTACCATTCGGATATTCGTACATTGAAAAAGTCCCATGAAATAATAAAGAACAACTCATTTTTAGCTACTGAGCACTGAAGTTTTCTCTGGAGATTGTAAACACACAGTTAAGTTGCTCTGTTCTAATTCTGGAGGCAAGGCCTGGTTTTCAATAACTTTTTTCCTTCATGCAGGCGTTAAGATCATGTGATTTTTACCAAATGAGAGCCATAGGGCCTACGGCGAGTTATTTTATGGAACTTCCGAAGTTACGCCGACTTTTTTCTATCTTACCTACTGAAAAACAAGTTTCCCCTGCACTCTGGCACGGGGATAACTGGAATCTTGATTCCATGCAGGGTACAAATGACCTATTTAAAGCTTTAAGTACTGATTGCCAATGAACATGCTGTAAAGAGTCAACATACATGGCTCCGTCGCCATAGCCCAGAAATCGTCCGAAAAGGAACTTAGCTCTTAAAGTGTTTTTTATAAACTGGTGTGTGTCATCTATATCTCGCATTTTATATTACAATGGCACAAGGCTATAAAGTCACTATACATATGGGGCCACAACATCTGAGAAACAGCGAAAAACTAACAACAGAAGGGCAGCGTAATAATAATGGACAACACAAATAGACGCATGTTTGTGGAATGATAATATATTTTATAGACTATTATATATATAATTACCATAGAATCTATTGGAGCGCAGTGGTTGAGTGCTTGACTCGAGACCGTGGGGCCCCTGATTTGAGCCTCACTGGCGTCACTGTGTTGTGTCCCTGAGCAAGACACATTAATCCTAGCTTAGTACTGGTTCAACCTAGGATGACCCGTCCATATATAACTGAAAGATTGTTGATCTGACGTAAAGAATCAAATCAATCAAACAAACAACCCATAGAATCTGATATTAAAATGCATTTCAGTCGAACAGATCACTATTGAGTAATACATCTATTTTGGTGTGATATTGCCAATTTATTAATCATAATGTTGTTCACACCTTTGTGTTTGAGGAAATTTGTAATTATTGTCATTACAATTATCTCTTAGAACATTCGGTGAATTCAATTTTTTTATGATTTTTATACTTTTTGAGATCATTGTAGAGTACCCAATGAAAAAAGTTGGGATCAAAAAGGATTCTCTAGTGTAAATTTTGAATATACTTGACATCGTCAATGCCGCAAAAACTGGCCCCTGTGTCTAAAATGGCTGATAGGGTCCGGTATTTTGGCTATTAATTAAAAAGGATCAGGAGTCATAGAATATAGTTTTATTTATTTTTAAGAATACCCTATTATGAACGTATGATCCAATGTTTATGCTTATCTATCTCTATCTATCTCTACTGCATCACCCCCTCTCGGAGATTACGTGCAGGTGCGCGTCAGTGCGGTGTTAGTGGAAGAAATGCTTTTAAAAATAAAAAGTTCCCATAAGATTTGTTAGTTGGAGTGGAATAAAAGATGATAGGGTTAAAATGTTAAAATGCAGAAACAGGCTGACAGTGATAGGCTAAAAAGTTTAAAAACAGTACACTGACATTTATGGCATTGGGTGACTGACTGTGCACACTGCCCTCTTAAATGAATCAAAGGTGGGCAGAAGTGCTATGTGTGCTGGCAGCCGGTTCCACTGCACGATTGAGAGGGGATAGAATGAGTATTTGTAGTAATCTACAGTGGATTGAATTTGACGGAAGCAAAGGGTGTGTGAATTCCTGGGAGTTCTCAATGGGTGTACAACATATGGAGGCATGTCAATGGCTACAAGACCATATATGATCTTGTAAAATAGGCAAAGTCGGGAGTCGGACCTTCTCTGCTCAAGGGACCGCCAACCCAGGGATTGGAGCATCTGTGTCACACTTGCATATGGGGAGTATTCACTAAGAGTCCAGCGTGCCGCTCTACGTTGAACCATTTCGAGCCTGGCAATATTACTTTTGGTGTAGGGGCTCCAGACTGATGATGAATACTCCACTAATGGACGAACAAGAGTTTTGTATGCCATTTCCCTTAATTCTGGATTTCTGGACCTTATGTTTCTCTTGAGGGAGCCAAGGGACCGACTTGCCGAGGTAGTTATATTCTGAATGTGGCCGTTGAAGGATAGGTTGCTGCTGATTTCCACGCCCAGGTACTTGGAGCCTGCAACCGATTCCAGTACTTGGCCATGCAGCAGGTACTGGCTTGGGACTGGAGTTCTAGATCTTGTAATATGTATTACAACACATTTACTTGGATTGAACTCCATATCCCAGTCCAGCTCCCATAGATGGAGGTGATCAAGGTCCTGCTGCAGAATCTGAGCATCTTCTAAGTTCGAGACTGCCAAGTAAATGGCCGTGTCATCTGCAAACAACCGTACCTTTGACCTTGTTTTATCAGGGAGATCATTTATATAAATGAGAAAGAGGATGGGACAGAGGACAAAACCTTGTGGGACCCCGGATGTGACTGGTACGGTGGCGGACTTTTCATTATCAATAACTACTGTCTGGGTCCGATCAGATAAAAATGCCTGGATCCATTTAAGGGTGGGGCCTCTAATGCCATATCTGTGGAGTTTGAGCAGTAATTTCTGGTGGCTTACCTTATCAAACGCCTTCGAAAAGTCGAGTAGGACAAGGTCAGTTTGATTACCTGCTATGGAGTTCCGCATCAAGTCTTCTATGAGTGTGACCAGTTGTGTTTCGCAAGATCGTTTGCTGCGAAAGCCGTGCTGGAGATCATACAGCAAATTATACTTGTCCATGTGGGAGACTATGTTTGTGGTAACAACATGCTCAAGCACTTTGCATAGAATACTGGTTAATGAGATAGGTCTGTAGTTTGATGCAAGACTGGTGTCTCCTTTTTTGAAAAGTGGACATACAAAGGCTGTGCTCCAGTCCTTGGGTACTCTACCTGTGTTTAGGGACCTTTGAAAAATTACCTGAAGAATAGGAGCTATCACATCACGAAGTTTTTGGAGGACAAGCGGCTTTATCTGATCGGGTCCTGCTGCTTTATGGGGATTTAGGTCCTTCAATAGTTTGGCAATGCCATTTGTTGAGACAGTGATACTTTCCATGTGGGGTGTAGTATTAAGACACTCACCTGGTATTTGTGATGGATCAATTGTACCACTGTCAGAGAGGTCCTGCACAGCCATGGAAGCTAACTGGCTCAGTTTCAAATGACACTTTGGTGTGAATACTGACTGAAACTGTTGGTTCAGGACGTTTGCCTTGTCCACAGTATTTGAGTGCAACTTACCGTCCTTCTTGAGGGGAGCAATGCCTTTAAAGTCCTGTTTAGAATTCTTCAGAAGGGAGAACAGCTTTTTGGAGGCAAGTGTGCTTTTGTGAGGTTCAGGGCTTGACTGGCAATTTGGTTTAGGCTGTTCTAGGCTATTAGTAAGGCCCAGAATTTCCTCAATGTACCTGTCATGAGCTTGCTTGAGTTTTTGTTTTACCAAATGCTTTGCCTCAAGAAAAGCACACCTGTCTGTAGGGCGCCTTAGCCTCTTGTATTTGTCATACAAGCTTTCTCTCTTCCGAATAGTTCGTTTAATTTCTTGGGTCATCCATGGTAGTGACGGCTTTGCACTTATTGTATGCTGTGGGAATAATTTATAATTGCTTGTTAAATATCATTTTGATGCTTGTAAACTTTGGTCCCGAGAATTGGTCCAGGCTTTTACATGTGCATATAGATACTGCAGCAAATATGATGTCTACTCAGGTACAAAACTCAAATAAAAAAGAAACGATAATCTCGACTAATTGTAACAATAATATTGATGACTTAACTGAGCCACCATAAATGATGCTCAGAGGACGAAAACAGCGATTAATGTGGCTGTAAGCGACCTCTTCACGTAGAATCCGCCATTTTTTATGTAAACATTCAAGAAGTCATCGATGGTGAAATGTGCCCCGATTGTGTCCAAGTAAGCATAGTTTCAGGATTTTTAGCAAAATCTCTATTTTAGAGATTTTTAAAAACACGATATTACACAAAATTGCCACAGTAAAATTGCTTTAAAGCAGAACAATTGCTTACGGTAGATACGAGTCACTTGTTTTCGAGGTAACTGGTCAACTCGTACCTAAGTCAACTCGTTCCTTAGTCAACTCGTACCCATTTTTGGTCATCTTGTACCTTAGTCAACTCGTACCTAAGTCAACTGGTACCTTAGTTTATTTATAATAGTATTATGGGATAGTTTTAAGCAGTTGTCTAAGTACGTTAATCATGGCAAAAGCAAAATTGTAAGTTTTGTTAAGACTTAGGTGAATTCTGCATCTATAAATTACCATAGAAGGAGCGTTCAATTACAAATGGGTAAATACAGTATATAAATTACCATAGAAGGAGCGTTCAATTACAAATGGGTAAATACAGTATACTGCCCAGGTAACGCTCGCTCTTACAAATTACAGTATATGGAGAAATAGCTAGGTTCTACATTGTATGTGAAACAAAAGAAATAAGTGTAACTGAACACCCATTTGGTGGCAGCCGGACTGCCACTGGTCTTGATGTATTAAACCTATGAGCTGTATTGTAATAACAGGGATAAATGTTAGCCTCTGGTACCGTAGCGTTGTCTTAGTATGAACGTGTATCTAAATTAACATTCAAAATGGGTGGCAACTATACGCAGCCACCTCTTATGGTGTTAACTAACAGGAATAGCGCATTACAAACTTATCATCGCGAATAGCACTGGTCCCATCGAAAACACACAATCTGGTTTTGTTACATGCAAATAACAACGATACAGACTCGATGGTATAGACTGACCTGAGCATCCAAGCAGTCTGATCAGCACATTTGTTGTTCGCTCTCTAAAATCTATAATAGTTTAACTTTCTATGCGCATACCTGGTCTTTGTAACTGAGCATGCTTTATTTGTCCTTATTGTGTAGCTAACCCCTGAAGATATGTTTTCTCATGACGCGGGTTTTGCGTACATAAAGCCACTTTACAGCCACATGCTGGTGTTTGGTAGGGTGTGAAAAACAGTATTTGGTACCTAATCAATGATGAATATATGTAATTGGATTAAGCTGTAATAAGAATTTAACATTGTCTGTCAGATAGTGTAAAACTTGAATAATTAAAAAAAAGTACAATCTTATTAAAGAAAATTTGGCAATTGCAATGTAATAAATTTCAGGTTTATAATTGATTAAAACATTTTAAAACAGTGCCAGTTTACTTCAGAGGGTTTTTGATATAGAAAGTCCAGGAGAGCTAGTCTCTCATCATGCAGTCTCACCTGAGGCTTCGCTACTTGCTACTTAAATGACTCAAAATTTGCTTTTTGTTCTGTCGTCTGCTGAGATATTTTGAAATGAGTAGTTCAAAATACCTTCTAATATTTTAGTGCTAGTTAAAAACATACTGCGCGCTATCATAGTAGACCATGGTCTTTCTATACGCATAGAAAGACCCTGATACGCATAGAAAGACCCTGAGTAGACCTATGTCCGAAATTTAAAGTTTTATGTATACAAACAGCAAAGACCCTGCGGATCCGTCATTTTACATTAAAGGTCCAGGATATTGGAACAGGCAGATCTGAAACTCCCCTAACCGTAGCCTCGCAGGTCGTAGTTTATAAAAAAAAATATTTGAACAGGCTAGCCGGAATCTTGCCTTATCGCAGATAGCAAAACTGTGTTGATTTGGTAGTTTAAGCAGGCTATTCAGAACACCTCCCCATAGGGAAAAGGTTAGGAACTTGGCAACTTGCCACAGCTGGCCTGAACCTTGACCAATCACAAATACTCAATTGTAATGATGGTGTATGATTTAACAAATTCCCAGAAGGCCGCCCCATAGGCATAAGAGTTGGGATCTTTGAACAAGCTGGCACGAACCACTTACCAACCCCCGTCTATCATGCTCTACCCTACCCCGTTTTTTGACTCGGGTACGAGTTGACATGGGGTAGGTACGAGTTGACCAAAGGTCAGGTACAAGTTGACCAAAAATGGGTATGAGTTGACTTAGGGGGTACGAGTTGACTTAGGTACGAGTTGACTGGAAATCGTTTTCGATACCTACCATTTTGCGATTTGGGCTGTTGTGGCTGTGAAAATGCACTTTTCAGCATTTTTGCGCACTAATAGAACCTCCAAGGAGGCTTAAAACCTTGATGTAGGTAATCACCATATCTACATTAATTGCTGGTTACTGGTTTACAGGTGGTCAGTAATTGATAAGCAGGTATCCAGTACCCCCCCCCCCCCCCCCATAATGGGGGGGGGGGGGGTTGTGGTTACCTGTATTTACATTACTGACCACCTGTAGACTGGGAACCAGCAATTAATGTAGATATGGTCAAAAGAACCTAGAAATCTCACTCTGATAACTGCTTCATCAGGTCTAAGAGATCACTTATTTTTACAGACAGTCCATAGAAATATAGACTGTCTATAGAATTATGGACTTGCAAGTCTGTAAATTTACAGACTTATAGAAAGAAAACATGTGATTTTTGATAAGCAAAATCGCAGAAAATGGCATGTACAAACCTCTTTTTGTCAGTCTGATTTGCATATAGAATGAAACTTTTTATACCCTGCTGTCCTATTGAATTAAATCCGATAAATAAACAAAACGATCTTGAGCTGTTCAGGTTTTCTCCCTTACACTATAAACAATGAACGGCTGATTTGGTGGCATACATATGTTAACTTTCTGAACAGCAAGCAAGGGGAACAAACCTGAACAAGAATATTTCTGGTAAATTTTCATTACTCATACTCGTAACTCAGACGATAAATTCAAATTAATTTTTCAACAATATTACGGACATGAGCCGATGCCGAAGGCATCGGCTTATGTCCGCCTATAGATTATCGTGTTGTGCCTGTTTTCTACGGAATTGGCCGAAGAGTTCCGAATGTATGCAACCTATGCAAGTTTGTTTTTGCTTGCGGCGCTCTCGCCGCAAGCATTTCTGTCGGAATAGTGATACCCTCTACCTGGTTCGTCTATTTATATAAACAAACTGTTAGCATAACGGTCGTTGTTCTGTCAACGGTGATAAAAACCGGGACTACCGCACAAATTGAATAGAATAGAATACGAGTTGCACCTCGCTCTTTGACGTGTATCTAGCGATTTTCATTCAGTTTTTTTTTTGCGATTTTCACACAGTTTTTTAGCGCATCCCATAAATCTGAAAGGACAAGTTGTATTTTTATATTTTTCAAAGACTAATTCATATTTTCAAGGATGATTTTACAAAATTCCAGGACAATTCCAGGACAAAAGGCACTTTTTTCCAGGACCAAGGCCAAATTTTTCCAGGTCTGTGCGAGCCTGTAAGAGCATGTCTCATATTATATGCCATATTAACCCCCAAATTCAATTTGTGGATATATGTTGTGGTCATGGAATGTCGCTCACTGTTTTCATCCACTGTGACCTTGATCTCAGGAGTCAGTTCTTGAAAAAATGCCCCCACAGCAGATCGCCTATTTTATTTATGGTAGCATTCCATATTTGGTATGTACGAGGGCTGTTCAAATATGAATGCAAGTAGATTCATAACTTTCTTCACATATATACTACGACAAAATGGTAAACGTTTCTATAAAGGGCTATATGTCACCTTTAATCTGGCACCAGACCTAAAGAAAAATACTGTATACTTATCGAGTTATAGCCCTTTGAATGAGGGTCACGTTAGTATACTAACAAACTCAATGCTTCGAACATATACCAGTGATATAGACGAGCGCATAATTCTTTGATAAACACGTGAACTTTCTTGAAATTTTTAAGGATGGTTCCCCATATTCTTATATAATGATTCTGTGAAAGATGTGAAAGTCCGACATGCTTTTGTTAAATTACAACGAATCGTTTTAACTAAAGTCTCTTTATGTTTGCAATTAAATGGTAAACAAAACACCACCTTTCAGTTTTCAGTTAAACTTATCTCTAACAAAATGCACGAAGCAACATTTAAACTAGTTTTAACTCAAAGACAATATGTTGATCGCTCATTCTAAGTTGTTGCGACACATTGTTGATGGATAATGGGTCTTTTTTAAACGCTGAAAAGCATTTTTATTAAGTCAAAAATACCTTAAGTGAATCTATGCTTATTTTTTTTGTCATAACGTTGCGGCTTTATTCTAAATTCGAACGTAGACTTTAGGTTTGACCACTATAGACGTTATTTACAATAAAATTACTCACTTGGTCTTGATGACTAGACAAATTGAACATATTTTAAATAATGTAAACACGTCATTAAGAAGCAGAAAAATGCTTGAAAATGATATAAAATGTTATAACTCTGTAAATAGAGGACGGCACGTTTTGAAAAATCCCTTATGACATATTTAGCATGTTTTCAGCAAAATGCAAAGAAAACGACACAGCGATGCTCATTATTGCATCACCAGTAGATAACTCAAAATGACGTTTATCATAAAACTAATGACGTCACAAATGTGCTTGTTTATTCGAAATTGAAACAAGATTATATAAACTTTGTCATGCAAGTAACTTTTGGATTGTTACTTAATCTTGCATCTAAAATTTGGTGCCATTTGGTCTAAAACTTACAAAAATATGACACTTTATCCGCACATGTACCAAAACTTGCATTGCAATTCGCTTCAGAAAACTTCAGTATACAGGAATGTCCTTTATATAAGGGTCTGTAACTCGAGAAATATAGAGAGTGTTTCTTTATGTTTGGTGCCATTTTAAAGGTGACTAAAAGTTCTTTCCTGAAAGGTATAACATTTTGTCGTAGCATATATGTGAAGAAAGTTATGAAGCTACTTGCATTCATATTTGAACAGCCCTCGTAGATACATCTTGGACCCTAGAAAGTCACCAAATGTTTCCATGTCACTGTGACCTTGACCTCTGGTTTCTGTTCTAGCAAGGTCGAGCTCAGAGCTTATCTGTATATAATTTGAGGTAGGAATCCTAATATTGGTGTGAGGATATATTTTGGGATCATGGCATGTCGCATACACTTTTGGGTCAATTTGACATGTAGCTTGTACATAAGCATGTATAAAAACACTGCAGATTTAGTTTTATAACTTTATTAATCATGCCATGATTGTCCAAAAATGAACCATCTGGCACAATTGGAATGATATTGGCCCACTTTGAATCAAACTAAAGTTCCTACTAAAGATCTTACCCAATAGATGTGTGCGTACGTTTACACCTAAATGGCTACAGTTGCTCCCTTTTAATTAGTTGTCAAGTAATTAAAGTGAATGGCCCTGTATGCCCCACCTCAATTCTTCATCATGGACAAAAAGGGTGTAAATAAACTGCACATACTACTCTAATTAACAATTACGAATAAGAGGGACTGCAAGTAGAACACATCAAGGATTTATTTTGTAAAGTAAAAACATTTTGACGCTATTGATAGATCTTGAACCCATCTTGCTAGATAGGTCTAGAGGAGGGAACCAGATAAGCTACTAGCGTAACGGTGCTCTGACCCACCATTGATCTTTAGTAGGTTCATGACGTCACTATAGTAGCAACTATCGATGTTCGAATTGAAAATTAGTTACTATAGAAGGAACTAAACTTCAATTCGAAGTGGGCCATTATAATTGCCATCAGTAATCTATATAGAATTGCTACCAGTCTGATAATAAAAGTGGTCATTAATACACGTAAAATATTGTAATAATATTTCTTTCTTTTCCAAATGGTTATGTTCATTACTTTATAAATGTAATTGTCTGCAGTAGAGTTGTATGATTATCAGAACTTAGCATCAGCATATAGACTAGCAACAAATTAGGAATATGTTTATATGGGAAACATGAAATGACTATTTGAAAAGTTCTAGGCCTTTGGGAAAGGCGGTCAACTAAACAGCCCTCAGAGATCGTTATCAGGCTACAGGGACAGTTAAATATTGAGGTAGGTCTGGTTAACCAAAAATGACGACCTGACGTTAAGACGGCAACTTACGTCAAGTGTATCAACGATATTTGCATCGAAGATATCCGTTCTGGCTGGCTAACGTCAATTCCAGACAAATAATAGGGCTTCGAGGGTAATTTGTATCCAGGTTTTTAATAAAAATATTTTGAAACAATTACTTTAAATCACGTCTGATTCCTAGACAAATTTCAATTTGCAACTTTTGAATCTAAGGGTATTGCTATTCTGTTGTCCTAACATTATTTCTATTTTGGCATGAAATAAAAAAAAACATGTTTTGCTGACGTGTTGATGTTCATTGTTGCCAAAACCAAAAAAAAATTGATACCTTGAAAATAAGTAAAATTTTATTAATTTCATTTTTTTGCGTTTTTAAAGTCCTTCAGTGTACGTTACTAGGTGCCGCTTTAGATAACTGTTTGTGTTCTTCTTTTTCCAAAAGAGTATCTTACCCACCGACTCAATAACTATTGTTAATGTTCGTCTATGACGTGGTTTTAGTGCAGTGTAAACAATAACCAAATTTGGAGGTGTTCCCAACTAGGTGCACATGCTGTTTTTCAACTAGGCAAGCCCTCCTTTAAAAAGGAAAATTTATTGTGGGTCAATTTTCTCAAAGTTTCTCGCGAGAACAGCTGAATCTCGTTTGAGTCGTTTCCGGTTGACTGGTTAACATTTAATTCACCCAGATTACATACTAAAATGTACGCTTGCGCGAATTAAATCAGTAGTGTACCGGTCTTTTATTTATCTTCCGGTAGCGTTCATCGTCAGTAAAAAGCAAAATTTTCCCATTTTCTCAACGATTCACAAGGTAAACTGAAAATTACTTTTGTTGAATGCTCCTTAAATACGTCCACAATTTCTTATCAGCAATATGAAGCTCGGACCCAGTATGAAGTAATGGTTGATTGAAATTTCATTGAAGATGAAAGGGAGAAGTTTTTTTCCTGGTTATCTGCTTTCGTCGTAGAAATGAAAGTCACTATCGTTCGTCAAATGGGCAATTTTAATTGGGGACCCGTTTACGTAACGACGTCGTTTCTACTTCCGTCGGCTAGATGGCACTAAATCTTCTTTACACCTTCTTCGCTGGGCTTTTGGATAACTTTCACAACGGATTTTGCCCTGTTTTCTAGGTCTAAGGATCTGTTTGTTTCTAAACGAATGTAAAGACCTTGCAACCTGAAGTTCAGGCTGAACAGAAATGTTTGATGGGGGCGGTCCGTAGAATTACCGAAAACCACACATTTACCAAAAACCACCGAAAACCACTTGGAAAATCATATTTATAGGGGAATTATACCCTCCTAGTATTTGTTTTTAGCAGTTTATGTTTATATTAAATAGGATGGATAGAAACCAAAAGCAATCGCGAAAACCACTTAGAAAGTCAAGTTTATAGGGGAATTAGGTATAAGATGGTTTCAAACTTGATTTATTTTATCCTACTTATTCAACATACTGCTATAAACATCTGTATTATCAAAAACAAATACTTCAAGAACATAGTAACTTATTATATCAGCTATTCAGATTGGTTTTCGGCGATTGCTTTTGGTTTTCGGTAGACGCGATACATTTTACACGGTCAAAATCGGTATAAGATGGCTTCATTTTTTATTTTTTCTATCCATCCTATTAAATATAAACATAAACTACTAAAAAACAAATACTAGGAGGGTATAATTCCCCTATAAATAGGATTTTCCAAGTGGTTTTCGGTGGTTTTCGGTAAATGAGTGGTTTTCGGTAATTCTACGGACCCAATGGGGGGGGGGGGGGGCAAACGTACACCTGTACACGACGGAGCTGGCAATATCGATACCGATACATACATCCCTATTTTTAGGAAAGCGTATAGATGTCCGATATTGTTTTGGTTGTCTCCCTTGTTAAAAATGTTTCGTCTGGAGACAGTTTCAAAGGGAATAAAAGGTAATTTAATTGTTTGACCATTTATGTTTTGCGCAGCATTTAATTGTATTCCAGAGATGTGATAGGTTCAAAGTTTGAGGCCATGTTTTGTTATTTAATGGTTTGCATGTTTGTTCTTTTCCTAAAAATGTTTAACAAAACAGATTATTGTGTGTCACACAATTTCGTGGCATCATTTACAGCATGAGGAAAGGAAAACAAAAGGGATAATTAGTAAGTAACCGGCAGAATATGAGGGATTTTATTGTACCTATGTCCCTTCTTTCATCAGCAAAAAGGTATTTACACGTATTTGGAGATTATTTAGCTCATTTTGAACAGTCACTTTTCTTTGCTACAAACACCAGCATACCCTGTCAAAATGCATGTCAATAAATGGGCGTAGACATAAAAGGAGGAACAATAGTAATAGGGAAGGGTGGAACCCTGAAGCCATCAAGGAACCGGCAGTATTGTAGAGAAAAGGAGGAATAATACCGCTAGGGGGGATGGAACATTATAGAAGACTTATGGAGGACCCGGCAGTAAGGAACAATTAAATATTGATAGGGAAGGATGCCAGAAATATTAGAGAAAGATAAATGAGGAAAAAGAAATTTTGTAAACCATATTTTCCTAAACGAAAAACATATGTTGGTTGCACTCAAAAGAACCGTCTCAATGGGATGGTTTTATTAAGTAGTGAGTACCCTAGTTCTGAGACCATAACCTAGTTTGTAAGTTTCATCATGGGACAGAACAAAAAAATCCATTCTTAGGCCTAATCTAAGGTCTATGAGTACCCAAGCATATTTTAACATGAATAAGAAAATAGTTACAATTTCATGCATAAAAAGTTCCTTAATCTGGACCTATGATATTCAACCGTTTTTAAGGAATGCTATTTTAATTGAACATATGTTGTTTATGTTTAGTTGTCAGTTGTATACATCAATGGAATAGAAAATTGTTTAGAAATTGGCAAAGATCACAATTTTAACATACAAGGGAGGACCTTTCTTTAAAGCAAACCCATTGAGAAGGGAAAAAGACACAAGCTGTGTCTCATTTCAAATGTTGCAAACTTTTCTTAAGAAGCTCAGATTTTGACAAGTTGGTATAGTTCAATTGGCAGAACAGCCTCGGGTTATCATATGAAAGCACCTGGAGGTATGTCTGGGTTCGAACCCCAGTACTAGCAGTCTGATCTGATGCTTTGTTTTTATTAAAAAATATGAAAAACATAAAAATGATAAAAAAATCAGTCAAAATATAACATTTTTGAGAAGCATTTAGGAAGTGAAAAAAGTTTTCTCCCTTGTAAGTTAAGGTTTAGAATTAAAAGCCAATCTCTGGAGAGCAAAATACAGAGTCAAAATGATTGATAACACTGCTTTAGTGAAATCTAGCCATTTCAACACAATTAGCTTTCATGATGTAATAGGAAACATACTCACTCTTGGAGTGAGGGCTCCAGGTTCAAATCTTGGTGAAAGTACAAAGTTGGGCAGCTGGAAACTGATTTGGAGGAATCAATTATGGTAACAAAAATAGAAATCTAGCCAGTACAACAAAATAAGCTTCTGTGGTGTAATAGAAAACATACTCACTCTTGGAGTGAGGGTTCCAGGTTCAAATCCTGGTGGAAGTAAAGTTGGTAGCTGGAAACTGATTTGGATGCTTCAATTATATTAACAAAATTTAATAGTACAACAAAATTAGCTTCAATGGTGTGAATGAAAACATACTCACTCTTGAAAAGCATTTAGGAAGTATAAAAAGTTGTCTCCCTTGTAAATTAAGGTTTAGAATTAAAAGTCAATCTCTGAGGAACAAAAGTCAGAGTTAAAATAATTGATCACCTTTGATTTGATCAAACTGCAAGAGGTTTTATACATGTACCCCTATAAAAACAGTAAGATTCTGTGTATAAAGTGGCCTTAAAAGTCTTTTTCTCAAAATAATTTCAAATATAATGATTTTATCTCAAAAAGCCACTAAACTAGAGCCCTAAAACTCATGATATGAAATAGGTCCAGATGTAATAACTGTCTAGTGTTAGATCTGAAAATGAAAAAGGGATCAGTGCTAGCCATGTTAATGTGTAAAGCCATAAGCCATACATCAGCAGATGCTTAAATACATGGTTGAGTTTTCAGGATTATTCAGGATTTTGAGGCTGACTTTCCATAGAACATCAACCTTAAACACTGAATTACAGGCCTTCAGATTTATGGTGGGCCCGGGTCATTGTTCCATGATTTCAAAATTTGGCCTATCACTTTCCAAGGCAGAGGGCCCAGTGGACCCATCCTTTTTAGTTGTGAAAAAATCTCACTTTGATAAAAATATTCATTTTACAGCGAGTCTACAAACTCCACAAAACAGAAAGTACATGTAGGTAGTCAATACAGTAAAACATGTCTTAAGCAGCCACTCAAAAAAGACAAAACAAAGATCTTAATAACAAATGATAGCTTAATAAAGGTCGAAAATATTGCAGAATGCTCCCCTTGGAGCATTCTGTAATACTTTTGACCTGCATTAAGCGATAATTGGTCTTCTTTTTTGAGTGGCCGCTTAAGACAGGTTTTACTGTATAATCACTTAATCAGATATGCATACAAGTGTCAGTGTGTAGGTAAAGTATACAACCCAAATGTCAACTGTGGTTAGTTTGATATGCCAGGGCCCATCATTTCAGAAAATGACCCACCATTATTTGCTCCATGGGTCACTTCAGCCCACCAATCTTGAAAAAAATCTGAAGCCCTGGAATTAGGCAGATTAAAGTAGCTTATCCAATTTCAGTTCAGTTTAAAAAGACAATTCATTAATGACCAGGTAGATTGCTAGTTTTGAGATTTTAATTCCTTAAGTTCAGGATATTGAAAGTTTGGAACTTTCACACATGTAAAAAATCTACCTGGTAGTCCTAGACCAGTAGAAACTAGATACATGTACCCTAACATTTAGACATTTTGTTGGATGGAAAACTTCTGTGGCAATATCGGTCTGACTTTATGCCGATGGCATTATATCATTCAGTCAAATGTTGTTTACAACATCTTGCGGATATGCATGCTATATTGACCAAATGATGGTAAAGCATTGCCCTGCTGACTAAACCGATATCCAATAGTTGACCGATGTGTGCCCAACAAGATATCAATCCAACTTTCACCCTATGGGCAAAATGATATCCCCCCCCCAATAACTAACTGATATTCATACAATATCCATCTTATGATGGTTAGATATTGGTTAGATATTGGTTTACTAACTAGGGGTAGAAACTGTGGCATGCTTGAGGGGTTATCTCTTGTCAGGCCATTAGGGATCATCATCTTGTCTTCTCTTCAAAAAGACTTTGACTCTCTGTTGACAAGTAATTGAATTCTGCTTACAGCTAAAAGGTTAGCAGGTCATCACATAGTGCCCTATTAATGCTATTATGTACATGTCCCTACCCAGGGGTTGGGGGGATTCCCTTGAAAAGCATGTAATGACAATGTGAGCTTTTGATGCTACAGAAGTGACATAAGGACCAAACTTAAAGCTTCTGTGTGCAGTCACTACCCAAACCACTAAATTATTAAAAAAAAAAAACTTTCAGGTTTACCAGACTGCCTATTTTTAGTGTTCATTTTTGGCAGGGGATTTCCCCCAGTTTTTGAAAGATCCCCCAACCCCCCCCCCCCCCCCCCCCTCCTAAATTTAAGGAGGGTGGGTGTGATATTTTTTATATAAACCAAGAAAATTATTCTAAAATTTAAGTAAATTACTTATCCTAGCTTAGTACTGGTTCAACCCAGGAAGATCCGTCCCTATATAACTGAAAGATTGTTGATGGGACGTAAAGAATCAAATCAAATCAAATAAGTAAATTACTCACTTTTTTTCAAATGGTAGCATTGAAACACTGATTTTTGTCCCTATTTTTTTTATGGGATTTCCCAGTTCAATCAGTCCTAGGGCTCCAGATAAGAGGGGGTAAAGGGTATTTCAGTATTAATTTTTTGGAATTCAGCATTGAAAATTAAATTGAAGGGTAAAAATACCCTTTGCAGTTTGAGGTTTCAGTGCTGATATTCAATTTATGTGGTGAAATCTTTTATTCTTAGTAAGAAAAAACTAATGAATATACACCAATTGTATAAACCTTGGAAGTTTTCCTAAAAATGCAACATGTATTTGATACAAGCAACTTTTCTTTAAAGTATACTAAGCAAATATTGGGTCTTTTTACAAGGCTTTGCATTTCCTGCAAGGACCTTTTGATACATTAAATATAGAGTAAAATGCTCATTTAATTAAAAAGTAGGGTGTGAAAAAACCATTGGTCCAAATCCTTATCTAGACCACTGCAGTCTACCCATGTAAAAACTTTTAACAAAATAAAAATATTTTTGTAGATCTACCTTAGATGTCCCTATTTCAAAAATTCATGTAACACACATATTCTGTTCTATGGCCTAAGTAAAACACATTTAAACATTTTCTTTTTAATACATATGGCATGATCATGTTCAAAATGGAGCTAGAGAGGTACATGGATTGTTGAATGAATAGACAGTCAAGGAGGGAGAGAAACTTCAAAAGTGCTCATGTCCGCATCTAGGTAGTGCCTAAGTCCATATTATTTTTAACATATAACAATCGCAATTAAATCTAGTGCAAGCTGCGATTTTTCCCCGAAATACTGAAGACAAATAATGATAAATATTTTGGCAAGGTAAGTCTATAGATTTATAGACTTGCAAGTCTGTAGATTTACAGACAGTCTGTAAATTTACAAAGTCTGTAAAATTATGGACTCCTTAAGCCCACTCTTAGACTAGTTGCAGAGCTGCGACTTTAGATTTTTTTTTTCGATCTGGCTGAATCTAAAGTCGCAGTGTTTTTGTGCTCTATCTTGACCAGTGATGGAGTCCCCTTTTGTTTTGGGAAAAACTCGTTTCCTTGACAATCCAACCATTCAGACTTCTTCATGTGTTTTAAATACACAACCAAAGTTATAAAAATGTTACCATTGACTTTGTTTCTGTGACACGATCGGTGCAATCTGTAATATTATGTTCTTGTTGTTGTTTTTCGGCTAATCGCAGCCATTTTGCATGCTTTTCACGAGCTAGGGGTAATGACGTTTTTGCGATAAATTTTGGATGTTAAATTGATGAGACGAACTTATTAAAACGTTGAGAAATATTATAATAAAACCCGGTACTGGTTATACTCCCCATGACTAGGTAAGAGATGTCAGCGCTTTTTCAAAAACTCAGAACATTTTTAGAATAACATTAACAGTGGATTTTGGACATTATAAGAAACAAGTAGGTGTTTGAATTGTGAAAATCTTCGCAAAATTGTTAAAGTTATTGATTCTGTTAACTTACTGAATGTTGGTACGCTCGCAGCAGTCTCGTTTCTGTATTATTGTGCATTGTAGCGCCCCCTATTTTCTATGAATTTATAACGAGTAATGACCTATTTCAGAAAATGAAAGTCAATTTCTAAGAATGGTTTGATTTCAATTTAATATAGCATGCCAAAGAAAATGAGATACTTACTTGACAGAAATCCTTAACAATCACATACCCCACCCATATTACACTATATAAATTCAATTTTCGGAAAGGAAGCTTTGTCATGTCCCAAAATGTCATAATCAGACCGAAAATGGACTTTTCCAACATGGTGGACAATTGTTATTCTGATCATGTGCTCACGTGACAAGTTTCCCGCCAAAAGTAGCAAGCTAAGCAAGAGTACATTGACCTCTGAACCGAGAGGGGTCAGCTTGTTTACGACAAGAAGCGATGGATTGGAAAGATCAGAATCAAATTACTTTTGCACAGTGATCAGTAAGATATTAGTGAAGGAAAATATTTTTTATATCATGGCTAACCTTGCTGCAAGCTGAATAGCTTTACTAGTACACACTTATGTTCAAATAGGCTATCAGTCAATACACACAGTTGGTGCCCATCGTTTTAGAGCACCACGTGAATCTTATATAGAGACATTGGGTGTTTTGACCTTCTTTTTGAACATGTGCGCAATGGTTTAAGATTAGACTTGTAGAATGATGTCATTGTTTGAATATGCAAAATCATTTGGTATTTTTTCTATGTATTTCCTGTTTGCGGAAGCGGGGGGAATTCCTTATCTGAAAATAGTCAATTTTCTATCCAGTGACATCCGTCGGAATACAGAACCAGGGTGAAAAATTTGCATACTAGGTTGAAGATTGACCTATATTCGTTGGCATTCATCAAGATATTAAAAGAAAACCTATTACAAATGGTGAGAGAGGTCACCATAAAAATCAACCTGTATGCACAAAAAGGATCCCATCCATTGCCATTAAGAACTCCTCGGACACAGTTTGTACATATCCAACTGGGTAGTTCTCGATGTCAACAAATTGGTAAAAGGCGGCCCCAGTTGGATCGTTAATTGGTCATCTTTTTTGCAAATATCTACATGTAACAAATGCATGGTGAGATGGTATTGGATTCTTTTAATCTCAACAGACCAGGTATGATCATTTTAGGCCAATTATAATATAAGGAAGGTAAAAGAAAACATCATATAAGTCTGATTTTGGTATTTAAGGTGTGTATTCAGAAAACGGAAAGTAAACGGGTCATTGTCGGTACATAAAATACCAAAACAAATTCGTGCGTGACTTTAGTATCCCACAGAAAAAGCATGCTCTTCAGCTCAGAAGACAAAAATGACGCCATGTTTTGAAAACAAATAGTGTAAACATTCTGTGTGGACAGGAGTATTTTATCTTTTTAGAACTAATCAGGTATGCATCAGCGGCAAACTAAATAGCAAAATACAGATAAACCTATAAACATACAAAATGGAGTAGTGTTAGAGGAAGGCACTGTTTGGAAATGTGTTTTCAACTTGGTTTACGTCCGCGATAACAGTAAGGGAAAAGATAGAGGCTTAAAAAATCAGGGCTATATGATAACATAAAATAAAAATCCATCATATCGCCCTGAATTCAGTGCTAACTCTTAGACCTGTTCATGTTCATGCAAAACAACAGATAGAAAGACAAATGCCATTTATGCTCTTACTTTGTGTAAGCTGCACCTATGTCTAAGATAACTACATTTTTATCACCAGTACTCAAGCCCTCGTATAAAGGCATATTATCTTTTTTTGCAAAAAAATCATTTATGAAAATTTGACAAGACAAAACCGGAAGTTAATGACTAACTAGCCGAATCGTCTACAGAAAGAAACACCGACTCGCATTCAACTTTTAAATCAAAACGCCCCTAAGCCACCACATCCCCGAAATGATGTTGCTACCTACCCACCTGGCGCGAGACCACAATTAATTTTACTATATAATTAGATCACTCATTACAACAGCTCCTATTATACATGATGAAGCTGGCTTTCTTCTGAAGCTTTTCCCCACTCAAACATGGCCTGGGAGGCATTCTAATCACTGACTAGATAGGGCAAGTCCGGCTCGTTTTGGAACCACAGGAGTGTAGACAAACCATATGTGACACAGCAGTCGTGTTGGCTATCTTAACATCATTTTACTTATGTGTGCAGAGGCCTCAATTTTCCTAGAATTACCAGTTACCGGGACAGAAGCAACATTTTCTGAAAGCTTATTCATTCGGCAGTTCAGACATTTTGCGCATGCCCGGTGGCAAGAACTGTCTCCCAAATCTCCAGCAAAAAATTGAAATTTAAAAATATTTCTCACATTTTTCTTCGCTGATTTTAGACTACAGTGTGGTAAGAATGTTCCACTCCTTCGTTTGAACCAGCTCCGGCCCTGTTATTTGCCGTAGAGACCAGTTTTGGCATTATTTTCATGATCAATTGACCTACTTCCGGTGGCGCCATTTGCAAAATGATGTAAACAAACGAAATCATGGATTGGATTCGGACCCTCTGCAATCTATTTACAGTACTGGTAATATTTGGTTCCAGTTTGAAATATGCATACAATGCCCCATCCCAGCACAGCTCTTCTCCGTCATCATGCTTTCAGACACGCATAGACTATCAATCCAAGGATGTCCAATACATGATGGTTGCTCGACGCCTGAACTCTCTGTCATTGTACCCAAGCATTAGACGAGGAAAGATGCATACACTCCTCTACATTTCTATACTGATGATTGCAACAGCATCTGATGTGGAAGAAAATCCAGGCCCACGTACACCCAAGTATCCCTGCTAGATTTGTGAGAAGGCAGTCACCTGGAAACAGAGAGGTATAGCATGTGATGATTGTCAGCAATGGTACCACGTACAGTGCATGTGCATGGATACACATATGTATGAGACCCTCGGTAACTACAGCAATTTATCATGGCACTGCGACAACTGTGGGATGCCTAACTTTGCAACAAGCTTATTTGAATCATTCATCTTAGACTCTCAAAACAGCTTTAGCATACTCAACTCTTCAGCTGCCACGTCTACATCCAGCCCTGAACCCCCCATGTCTGCTTCATCACCCATCAACTCACGGAAGAAGAAACAAACACCCTCATTCCGGAGTCTTAGAACGCTAGTCATCAACTTTCAAAGCTGTAAGAACAAGAAGGAAGAGATTGGAAATCTACTGGAGTCAGCAAACCCAAGTATCATTTTAGGAACAGAAACCTGGCTCAACCCTGGCATCTTCAGTTCTGAGATCTTCCCACCCAATTATGACATAATGCGACAAGATAGAAGAGATGGATATGGTGGTGTTTTACTGGGGATCAAGAATGACCTGATCTATGAGAAGTTAGAAACAAGGGATGATGTAGAGGCTGTCTTTGCAAAAATAACTCTGGACAAGAACAAAAGCCTTATAGTAGGTTCAGTCTACAGACCACCAAGCAGTGATCATAACTACATGGAAGACCTCTGCTCTACTATTGAGGACCTCAAGAAGAGATTCAAGAATGCTGTATTTTGGATCGGCGGTGACTTCAATCTACCAGACATTAACTGGAAATCAAGCACTGTTGAAGGACATCAAAACAGCACTAGAGTAAACAATATGATTCTAGACCTAGCTGAAACCTGTGATATGCAACAGATGGTATCTCAGCCAACCAGAAAAGACAGCATTCTAGATGTCTTTTTCACCAACAGGCCAACATTGACAACACGCTGTACAACTCTACCAGGCCTCGGAGACCATGATATTGTGTTCATCGAATCCAGCGCCTCTGCAAAGAGATCCAAACCAGCTAAGCGACGCATACATCTATGGAAGAAGGCTAACTTGGAGTCTTTGAAGACCAGCTGTAAAAGTAAGTAATGGTGCAAAGATCAGGAATCGATACAATCAAGTACCACACCTGACCCAGGATACCAATGTGAAAGTGACAAACTCACAGAAGACACCACAAACGAGAGCCAAGAGGTCAGCCCTTTCCCAGCAGGTGACCACAAAGCACATTTAAACAGACGCGCACAAAACATAGCAAACACAAGACAGAACAAAAACATAAAAGATCCACAAAAGAAGTACCACCTTGGAACGGTCAGTAAAATATTTTACTGGAGGGCTTAAACCGGTTTAACGGCGCCAACCTCACCCTTAATTCAGATGTGGATCAAAGTAATAAGGTTGCAAAGATCAGGAATCGATACAATCAAGTACCACACCTGACCCAGGATACCAATGGGAAAGTGACAAACTCACAGAAGACACCACAAACGAGAGCCAAGAGGTCAGCCCTTTCCCAGCAGGTGACCACAAAGCACATATAAACAGACGCGCACAAAACATAGCAAACACAAGACAGAACAAAAACATAAAAGATCCACAAAAGACACATAGATATTTGGTTTGCATGAAAGACCCCTAACTTATCAATGCATCATCTCCTAAAACATATAAATCAAGATATAACAAGGAGATAAAGCACGGATAAGGACTCAACAGTAAATTAAACTGAATACCGGAGCAAAAGAAATCCAACAGGTAAACCCCGGTGGGCCCGACAAACAGCCAAAGCATCAGGCCCCTCAGTCATTTCAACAAGAATTCCTTCAAAAGTTCAACAGTACCAGCAATGTAAACACCATGTGGAATGACATCAAGAATCACTTGCTCAGCACTCTAGATTTATTCGTCCCATCAAAGATGACAAGCTCTAGATTTAGTCAGCCTTGGATTACAAGAGACATCAAGCAACTAAGCCGCAGAAAGAAGAGGGCATATGTGAGGGCTAGATCATCCAAAAAGCGAAAGGACTTCGAACGCTATGAGGAGCTAAAGAAAAGCTCCACTGAAACCTGCAAGACAGCATACAATGACTATATCACTAACATCATAAGTCCAGACTCATCAAGCAACCCGAAGCGCTTTTATGGATTTATAAAGAGTAAGAAGATTGCAAACCATGGAGTAGCTCCCCTTAAGGCGAAGACAGGCATCACCCATTCTGACAGTGCAACAAAAGCCAACATCCTGAATGATCAGTTTTCTTCAGTGTTTAACAAAGGTGAAGACCCATCTACTATCCCGGACATGGGACCAAGCCCTCATCCAACAGTCGACAACATCACAGTCACTGAGAATGGAGTCCACAAACTATTGGCTGGCCTTGAACCACATAAGGCTTCGGGACCAGACCAGCTCCCAGCAAGACTGTTGAAGGAACTAGCATCAGAACTTGCTCCGATATACACCCTTCTCTTCCTGGCTTCGCTAGACCAAGGCATCATACCTGATGAGTGGAAATCTGCCAATGTGGTTCCAATCTACAAGAAGGGCGACAGAAGCAAGCCAGAGAACTATCGACCCGTCTCTCTGACCTCTATCACCTGCAAGACTCTAGAACACATAGTCAGCAGCACAATACTGAAGCATATGGACCGTCATTCTATCCTGACAGATGCTCAACATGGATTCCGGAAAAGGAGATCATGTGAGACACAGCTCCTACTCACAATTCAGGATCTAGCCAGCACCATCGATGTAATGGGACAGACTGATGTAATCCTGCTGGACTTTTCCAAGGCCTTCGATAAGGTTCGGCACCTATGACTACTATCGAAGATCAGATACTATGGGGTACAAAACAACCTAAACAGATGGATCAGCAGCTTCCTGGAAGGTCGCAACCAACAAGTACTGCTAGATGGATCATCATCTACTTCTTCCCCGGTAGAGTCAGGTGTGCCACAGGGAAGTGTCCTCGGCCCATTGTTGTTCCTTCTGTACATTAACGACCTCCCAAAGTACATATCGCCAGAATCCGTCGCTCGACTTTTTGCTGATGACTGTGTGTTGTACCGCCGTATTAACTCTGAGGAAGACGCCCACAAGCTGCAGAAAGACCTTGATGGCCTCCAGAAATGGGAGAGAGACTGGCTCATGGAATTTCACCCGCAGAAGTGTCAGACTATGCATATCACGAACAAAAGGAAGCCTATTACAGTACCATATACCATACATGGACATGTACTAGAAGAAGTCGACACAGCAAAGTATCTTGGGGTCAACATACACAAACAACTCAACTGGAACCACCATATCAGCGCTGTCACGAAGAAAGCCAACAACACTCGTTCGTTCCTCCAACGTAACATCAGCCAGTGCCCAAAGAAGACCAAGGAGTTATGCTACAGAACTCTTGTGAGGCCCTTAATGGAATATGCCACTGTCATCTGGGATCCGTTCACAGACGCAAATATACGGAAATTGGAAATGGTGCAGCGTAGATCAGCAAGGATGGTTTGTTCTGACTATCGGAGAACCAGCAGCGTCTCATCTATGTTGCAGCAACTCCAGTGGCCGACCCTTCAGGAACGTAGAGCACAGGTGAAGGTCACCATGATGTACCGGATTGTGTACCAGCTAGTTGACGTGCCAACCACTTACCTCATACCAATCAGCTCTATTCGAGGCCATGGACTCAACTACCTTGTACCTTATGCCAGAACCCAGATCTACCAGAGATCCTTCTTCCCTGACACCATCCGACTCTGGAACAGTCTTCCCCAGTCAGTAGTAAGCTGCCCTACCATCGACAGCTTCAAGAGGGAAGTCCTGCCAGTCGTCATGCGATAGAAAGTACTGGATGTTTTTAACTGCACTGTACATACACTTTGGCAAATTTTTAGATCCACTGTAGATAGCTCTTGCACCGCGCTGCTCCAGTACAAGTATACGCCGGATGGTGTCTGTACTTTATAGGAAGAAGAGAAGAAGATACCCAAAAACAAGGATGCTCACATGAATTGGTAGATTTACAGCCCACTAAAAGGGGAACTATTTGCGCGAAATAACACCCTTAATGTATACAACCAATCAAGGGACATAATTGTGGTCTGATTCCAATTACACCTACCTACCTACCTACTAAAAGCAAAACAAAAAACAAAAACAATACAAAAAACAAGAAAAATCTTACGACTGTGTTTTTGACTAAAAGACGAGTTCCCTAAACTCCTCAGTAGGATGAGGGGTCATCTGAGGAGGTCAAAGGATGGGGAGTCATCTGAGGAGGTCAAAGTGACCTCTGGTGTACCTCAGGGCTCAGTACTGGGCCCACTCCTCTTTCTATTGTACATCAATGACCTACCTGAAAACATTCAGTCCCAGGTCAGGTTATTTGCTGATGATACTGCTGTATACCTGACAGTCACCAACATGCAAGATAGTCAGGTACTTCAGTCCGACTTGGAGTCTCTTCAGCATTGGGAGAGAACCTGGGATATGGAGTTTTACCCAGGCAAATGCCAGATTATCCATATTACCCACCCAAAATGCTTGGTTAAGTCCAGATACTTCATGCATAACCAGGAACTAGAATCTGTGGATGCAGCGAAGTATCTGGGTGTGACCATCAGCAAGGACCTGAGCTGGAACACCCACATAAACAACATTACCAGTACCGCTAACAAAACACTGAGTTTTGTCAAAAGAAATGTAGTCACCAAAAATAAAGATATCAAAACCATGGCATACAACTCCCTTGTCCGTCCACAGGTTGAATATGCATCAGTCGTCTGGAGCCCTTACACCAGAGACAACATTAACAAAATTGAAAAGGTCCAAAGAAGGGCAGCCAGATGGGTCACAAATGACTACTCCTCATATAGTAGCGTAACGGATATGCTGAGCAACCTTGGATGGCGATCCCTAGAAAACAGACGTACCAACACGCGCCTCGCTATGTTCTATAAGATCATTTACGGCCTAGTTGCCATACCACTTCCATCATATTTTGAGCATCCTGAAGTATACACTCGCCATATGCACTCTCTTTCTTACAGACAGATTCATACATCAGTCTGTTATTATAAATACTCATTTTTCCCCATATCCATTGTTCTTTGGAACATGCTACCAGCTGATCTCGTCCTGGTTTCTGATCTTGACCCTTTAAAACAGGAGTCAGCGAGATCAATCATACACAGCCTTAAATGCATACTGTTTTTAATCTGCTTTTATCTCCATCTTATTAACACCTAACACTATCATCTTTATTTTCATCTCACTATCATTCTTTTATCTTAACCGCTTGTTTTTAATCTTTCTTACTAACACACCATGCGCATGCAAACATCACAATAATACTCGGAAGAGGGTTCAGGATTATGAAGAGATAGATAGATAGTCTTGAAATTTACCACCGAAGGAGAAAGACTATTCCACTGTGGAATAGCCAACATGTCCAACAATGAAACTTTCTAACAGGTGGAATATTCGTACACTTCACCCGTCTCAAGCTGGTAACAATTGATAGGTTAATTTCCGAAGACCTTGGCTGTTTTCCAGAAAGACGTGGTGATATGCAATGGAGAAGTGTGAAAATAAACCCTGGGGCTAGTTGTCTTATCTTAATCCTCATAAAACACTGGTCTTTAAAATGAGATTTTATGCAAAGCACAGCAGGTATGTGGCTATCGAAAACACTCTTAACAATCGACGAATGATAGAAACAGTGTTTTCAATTGCCATTTGTCGCCAGTCAGGCAATAAATGGCAATCGAAAAATGTTTTAACGAATTTTATCTACGTTCCTCGACAGTATTAGCGTTTTCGATTGATGCATATCCGATGTGTGATAATGCGGCATGCCACCCGGGTCAGCACTGTTTGTGGATGTGCTATTTATTGGACACTCTACTCAAGTTTGTTAGATAAATAATTACTTAATGCCAATGGTGTGGGCCCTTATTAGTTGCCACATTGTGCAGCGTCTCATCTTGGTTTGCACTGTTTGTATATGTCCAATTTATGGGATACTCTGTTCAAACAGGTTAAATGGACTTATGTTGCTAAAATATGACATTTCTGCAAATAGTGCAGGCCCCGATCAGACGCCATGTGTATAAAAAATGGCTTTAGGCATAAACATTTTCCCATAAAAATTAAATATTGTCGTGTTTGGTGCTGTGTTTTTCAGTTGTTGTTGTTGTTTTTCAAAACTATAATTAGACAAAAAATGCATTTAGGCATACTATCATAGTATCTAGCCGTTTAGATCCAGATAAAGACCGACATTTTTTTCAGAGCAGATCTAGGTCCAATTGTTTTGAAAACCTTATCACCTGAAGAGATTCGCATGCAGCAAAATCCGTTTTTCTCACGACTAAGCCTAATTATTGGACATATGTTTACTACATGACCGACATTGTCTCAACTCAAAGGCTTTTTTCCACAATTTACTTTTTCGAAAAAAAAATTATACCAGAGTTTAAAAAAGCTCGGAACCATGTCCAAATCTACATACTGTACATTGTAACATAGCTAAGTAAACGTCACATTGGTCTCCATGCCATCCTTTGTTTATTGGTAGAAACGAATATAATCTCTTATACATTGTCAAATATTACATTGATAGCAGCGAAGACCCAGATTACTGGTGGCACTGTGTTTTGTTCTAAGTCAGGACACATTAATCCCTGCTTAGTACGTGTTCAAGCCAGGAGGACCCGTCCCGTCATAACTGAAAACATGTTGACCAGGGCGTAGAGAATCAAACCAATCAAACACATAAACTGCGTTCTGTGTCATTTCGTGAAGGTCTACAATGCTTTCCATCATAAATTCAAAATAGTTTCAGCATTCGGATAATGCAAGCAGTGTAGATCCTGGTGGGTTTCATTAACGTTTGGTGAATTAGCGAGCGTTCTAAATCAAGAAAAAAACTGCACAATTTTATGTTGTATATGAGAGTAGCGAAGGCTATTATGGGTCTACACATAATAGCCTTTGCTACTCTCGTTTGATTATACAATGAATGATGAGCTACTGTCTGGGCACCATTTGGAGTTTCTAAGCTTAAAAGCAGACTGTACAGACTCACCTAAGTCTACACTTGTCAAAATGCAACATTGTTGGAAATCGCATGTCGGCTCCAAAAGATAATCCTTTTATTATAATTACTGGTATTAAGTGTCTGTATCAAAACCTTGTTTTGATAAGGGCAGCCTTTCACACCCTGATGCAGGCGAAATGCTGACCTATGCACACATCAGTTATCAATAAATAATCAAGCTAAAATCACAGGGGGTTAACTCAGTCACAGTGCGGGGTGATTCTTTATGAAAGTTGTCAATGATGCTTTATGAAATGGGTTACAGATTCTTTACTTTGGGTTAATGATTCTTGACAAGATGCGATGCTCATGCCAGACACGGGGTGAAAATGGTAATATTAGACAGTTTTAGAGTCAAATTTTGTTAAAAGACATTTTAGCAGCATGTTTTATGATAGTCTATGCATTAAGCATACAGTTTAGCTGTCCAACAATTCACCAATTACAATAGAGATGCTAAGTTGCAACAAATGCCATATGTTTATATTTCATAGTTTTATCGAGCGAATCATGCTTGGAAATGAACCATTATATTATAAATTTGGTATCTGAAGCTTAAAATCGTCCTTAAATATACATTTTAGCTAATTTTTCGAAGTTAATGGTTCTTTATGAAAGGTTACAAATGCTTTATGAGCCCCAAAATTCGGGTTACAGGTTCTTTTAGAAAGTTGTTACATATTCTTTATGAAAGAAGTGACAGGTTCTTTATGAGACAAATGTAATTTCGTCCTGATATACAACAGTAATGCATTTTTTGCACCAATAAATGGGCCACAATATGAGATTTCCAACAATGTGGTATGTGCAAGCACCAAAGGCTTAGACCAGCCTGCGCATATGCGCAGTCTGATCAGAGTCTTTGCTAGTCGCTTAAAAACTATTGACCTTTTAGCATTTGGAGTTTCTAAGCTTAAAAGGAGGCCGCACCGGCTGGTCTGAGCCTATTCTTGCCAAAATGCCACATTGTCCATGTGCGGATCCAGAGGGGGGATAGGGGGTCCAGACCCCCCTGGAAAATCACAAGTTATAGTTATATGGGTTTCTAAAGAAATAAGCATTAGGACCCCCCCTGGAAGAAGGTGGACCCCCTGGAAAATATGTAATAAAACCATTGGACCCCCTCTGTTAACTGTAAAATAAGTTAAGGAGCCTGGACCCCCCCCCCCCCCATCCCACTGACAAAAAAATCCTGGATCCGTGCATGTTGTCCCGGTACAAATGTCTTTGTTGGTTTGTGTTGATGCTGTTCTGGAAAAATTGAATTTTGACCTATTGACCCCATCCCCAGGGTCTGGGGAGGTAGGAGAGGGGGGTAGGAGAGGGGAAAGTCAACATTTTTCCGTCATGTTAGGGCATCCCACACTATACTTGGCAAACTTAGCTAAGCGGTAATGCCCTATTTCCCCACAGACAACAAATCCCCCGAATCATCAATAATTGATAAATGTTAGTATTCGTGGAGAATTGTATTTTTTTCAATCCATACGTGATGTTCTACGATTCAGTTACGAAATAGGTAAGAAACAGTTACGAATATTCGCGTGATTCGGCTGGATTCGGCCTGAGTGCCGAATTCACTACGATGTACAATAACCTATTTTATAATAAGTTAAAGAATCGATCACGAATTAGTTGAGAATACGCTGAATGCAGCACAAATTGGGCACATCTTACATGTATCTTATATTAGTTAAATTAACTAATATAAGATACATGTAAGATGTGGAATGGTAGCTCTTGTTTGTACTCCCGGGGTATGCAATATCTCAAAATAGCGCTAAAATGGGGGTACCCTAGCAGGTTTATAATTTAAACCATGTAATATTAGAAGTAAAATGCAAATTTTGGCAGCAAACAATATATAGTGATCAATGTCTAATATAAAATAAAAATAAGACATGCCAAGGACACTTTCGAACACTAAAATATAGCAAATTTTAAGGCCCACGAAAACTAATGACTTGTGTCTCTGGTTATCGGATGATTTTTGATGTGCTTAAGCTAGAGCAGATTTATAATTCAATCTTATGTAATACAATGGTTTTTTCATCAAAAATCATCATAGTTTCGAAAAATGATAGAGTATGGCCAAGAAATGCCATAATCACAGACTGTAGGCCAACCCATGGCACCGTGAGGAAGGGACACAAAGTAGGCATAATCCAAGCTCTTAAAGTACAATATATATAGTACCTTTGAGTTCAAATGCTCATACAGTCTTACAGGGTGTCTCAAAAGATATGAAACGTTTCTAAACTTAGAATAAAAGTCCAACCTTTAAGTTTGGCATACCTAAATGTGCTCAAATATAAAACAATATGTGAAAAATTTATTTCATGGCATTGCTAGCATTATCCTCTGTAAACGTTATGTTTCCGGTAACGTCAAAGATGATGTCAGCAAATAAGCCAAATTTAATGAATTTTCGTACTGAAATAGGCTGAATGTTATATTCTAGGCAAAATGCTTTACTTGTAATGAAATTGTTCAGTATTTAAGGCATAAAACAAAACAATAGTGTCATACAAACACATCAATTGGTTTTGTTTTATTACATGCACACTTAACTGTATACGATAGTTCAAACTAAACACCAGGTATCAGTGGCCTTTATAGAGAAAAGTGGGTGGGGTATCGATAAAGTGCACACCTAATGGTATTGTCAATTTATTTAGATAAAGCAACTATATAATCTAAATGAATTGGGTCATATGCAAGAACAGTCTCTTCTGTATTTTTACATGACATCAAAACTGCAGCACGTTGGTTACCATGGTAACAGACTTCATTTTGTAAATCTAAAATGTCTTAAAAAATGCTCATTATGAACAAGGTGGCTATGTCATTTGAGTCTTGATTATAAAACTTGAGGAAAACCTAGGAAGACAAAAGCTATGACAAATACGTGTAAGCATAGTATACATTTACAAGATCAAGCATCAAGAAATGAATATCAATACAATGCTGAAACTTGAATCAATAAATATATAGTGTCAACAAGCTAGCCATGGAAGTAAAAACTGTGTAAACCAGAAAATAAGAACCCCCTTTTTAAAAGCTTAATCTTGCATATTCATAAAATGAAAACAAATCGGAATATGGCATTATATAATTTCTATGTAAAGTAAGTTAATCAATAAAAAAAATAAGCAACATATCTTTGTTGAGTCAAATGTTATAAGACTTTCACAACGTTTCATGGGTTTTGGGACACCCGGTACACAATTCTTTATGAAATATCTGTATGTGCTTATGTCATGGCCTGAAGATATGGATATGCTTTGGATAAAATTCTTAAGTTTTGTTATTGTTTTCTGTTCTGCGAACTTAAGTTGTTCCATGATAGTTCATATATTCAAACTTCAAAGACAAACATAAAGTGGCAGGGGACTTAAATTCTTTTAATTTGCTTTTATCTGTCTTGTTTTAGTTATGCTTTTGTGTGTGTCTGTTTATTAATGCCTCGGGTCACCTGCTGGGAAAGGGCTGACCTCTTGGTTCTCGTTTGTGATGTCTCATTGTGAAATTGTCACTTTCCCATTGGTATTCTGGGTCAGGTGTGGTGCTTGATAAAATCGATTCCTGATCTTTGCCCTCATTCTTACTTTCTAAAGCACTCAGATTACAAAACAGACGACTTCTGTTGTGATTTCAGATTACACAAAAAATAAATACAGAATTAACTCGTTTCCAATGTGATTGAACCAGGTTTTCAATTACCTCAGTAGTTACATGGATCATATATTACTCCTTGCATGCTGTTTAACTTTGAATTTGGTTTGTCATTTGCTGATTCATTTCTAACGATTTTTCTTCATGAAATATTTCAGTGATTATTATCAGAGTGACAGTTTGGATCCTGATCAGAACAATCAATAGTAGTACTTGATTTGGGTAAGAACTGTTTGCAATGGTTATCAATAGACTACACTATTGGTCAAAAACCATTTCGCCAATATGACACTTGGTCGCACACGACTTTTGGTTGATGCTACTTTCTTTCAAGTATAACGTTTGGTAAAAAATATTGGCCAGGTATGATATTCCCTCAAAATTGTCAAATCAGTTATTTTATACGAAAAGTACGAAAGGTGACAAAGATCAGGAATTGATACAATCAAGTTCCACACCTGACCCAGGATACCACATGGGAAAGTGACAAAACACAATATAAAATCACCAACGAGAGCCAAGACGTCAGCCCTTTCCCAGCAGGTGACCACAAGGCAGCAATGAACGGACGTGAATGCATGACAAACACAAGACATAAATAACACAAATGATCCTCCAAAGAAGTACCGCCTTGGAACGGTCAGTCAAAATTTTTTACTGAAGAGCTTACACCGGTTTCATGGGGCCAACCTCACCCTTAGTTCAGATGTGGATCAAGACACATAGATATTTGGTTTGCGTGAAATACCCTAACTTATCCATGCATCATTTCATAGAACATAAAATTAAAATATAAAAAGGAGATAAAGCAAAGACAAGGACCCAACAGTACATAAAACTGAATACCAGAGCAAATGCAATCGAACAGGTGGGCCTGACAACAGCCAAAGTATCAGACCCCTACCATTTCATCAATAAATTAATGAATTCAAAAGAAAGTAACGTATGCAACAGTAATAAAAGTACCTAAATGAATTAAAATTATACTACTAATCGTTTTCTTTCAATTACAAGATAATAATGATTTGTAAGAATAAGGATTTTTCTTTTATATTTACACTAAAGGAGTTTCTATTATTTTAGGGTAACATTGTAAACAACTGCAGAATTTAGGGCGAAGATTTGGTACCAGTAAAATGCATTTAAGCCCCCAGTGGCTTAGGCTGCTGTCCGTTCTAAGGCGGTGGTTCTGTTGTTGTTGACTTTTTGTTTATTGTTACTCCCATTGTGGGAGTCTGTAATTGTTCTATGTTTTGTTGTACGTTACTTTTTGTCCATTCTAGTATTGCAATCATCTTGATGGGGAAGAGAGAGCTGATTGCTTTGCTTAATTTGTCTTCCTGGTGTCTCGTGATGGTTGAGCGGCTCTTCCTCTTGGTGCCATGGGGTTGTCTGTAGTTTGTGATTATGGTATTTCCTGATCATACTCACTTACTATTTTTGCAATTGCAGGGTAACATCTCAACCCATAAAGAGCTAACATACATTATTTTGTGACTTATATAATGCGGTTTAGTAAATCATAGTTTACTAAACGCCTCCTATGAGGTATTTTGGCTGCACATCGTCTAGTGATTGCACATGACTAAATAGTAGTCGATTTAAAATAAAGTATAATTGCAATATAGTATGCATATATTGTTTTATCTCATACTGGCTATTTGCTGCATTTAATTAAGTGCTTTTATCTATTAATGAGATGGTAGGGGCCTGATGCTTTGGCTGTTTGTCGGGCCCACCGGTGTTTACCTGTTGGATTTCTTTTGCTCCGGTATTCAGTTTAATTTACTGTTGAGTCCTTATCCTTGCTTTATCTCCTTGTTATATCTTGATTTATATGTTTTAGGAGATGATGCATTGATAAGTCAGGGGTCTTTCATGCAAACCAAATATCTATGTGTCTTGATCCACATCTGAATTAAGGGTGAGGTTGGCGCCGTTAAACCGGTTTAAGCCCTCCAGTAAAATATTTTACTGACCGTTCCAAGGCAGTACTTCTTTTGTGGATCTTTTATGTTTTTGTTCTGTCTTGTGTTTGCTATGTTTTGTGCGCGTCTGTTTATATGTGCTTCGTGGTCACCTGCTGGGAAAGGGCTGACCTCTTGGCTCTCGTTTGTGGTGTCTTCTGTCAGTTTGTCACTTTCCCATTGGTATCCTGGGTCAGGTGTGGTACTTGATTGTATCGATTCCTGATCTTTGCAACCTTACTTACTTTTATTTAGACTAATAAGCATGTGGATAAATAAAATTATGTATAGCTTTGTATTTGAACAACATGATTTGTAGATGTTTTAGGGTAACGTAGTTAACCCATGGCTGTTACACGCTGTTACACACCCCCACTGCCAGATGGCAAACATGTGTCATTTTGTTTCTTATTTAAAGTAGTTTTAGAAAATCATAGTGTACAAAATCCCCCATTGGGGTTTATTAGCAGCTCAAGGTCTAATATGATAGATAGAATAAAAAAGATGTGGATATGACAATACTCTCTATCTATCTATCACTTTGTACACTCCAGGCTGCAAGATGAAAGCCTACAAGTAACCATATTTAAATTACCGTAGGATTAATTAACCTGCAAAGGGGGTGACTTTCCCTGCACATGGGGACATCCAGTTAACGTCCCAATCTGAAGGACGATGCACTAATTTAGCGTCATTCCTGCAAATGACACAAGAGAAAGCGTGTACTGACACCAAAATTTTCCTCGCCGCGAGCAGAGATCAAACCTAGGACCTCTAGTACCAGAGGCAAGCGCCTAACCACTGAGCTACCACGCTTTCTTTCTCAGCCGATCTGAACCTACATTGTTTTGTTTCACGCAGAGACAGTACAGGGCTTCAAGACCCTCCTGAACCCAGAGCCTAGATACTCTACTCTCTCTCTCTCTCTCTCTCTCTCTCTCTCTCTCTCTCTCTCTCTCTCTCTCTCTCTCTCTCTCTCCCAGTGCGTCCTTGCGCGGATCCAGGAATTTTCGTCAGGGGGGGGGGGGGGAGGTCAATTTGAAAAAAAGCTCTGTTTTTTGTTTGTTTTTGTTTTGTTTTTTGGTCCTCAGCTTATTTTACAGGAGTCAAATGGTTAATATCAAAGAAAACTATAATTTTTCAAGGTTGGAGGGGTCCAACATTTTCCAGGGGTGTCCAACTTTTTCCAGGGGGTGGGGGAGGGTCCCATTGTTAATTCCCTATAGAAACCCATAATTATAACTTGTGATTTTCCAGGGCGGGGGTCCGGACCCCCTGTTCCCCTCTGGATCCGCACTTGGCGTCTACGCTGAAAAGCCCTGCACTGTAAAGAAGCAAAAGGTGATCATAAGGTTAATGCTTTGACGACTCCACTGTGCGCACATCTAAAGTAGAAATGTAGGCAAAGATCAGGAATCGATGACAAACCAGGATTGACCATTTTCGGTGCGATTCGGTAATTGGGTCCGGTATCGGTAAATTTACGGACTGTATCAAAATGGCTGCCTTCGTCAAATTTTCACGTGCTTTTAACTCACTGGCGCTTTCTTCTATCAAATGTCAGCGCAATCCACTCGTGCTGAGATTAGCATCACGCAGACATTATAGAGTCCAAAGAAATTGCAAATATATATGTCGACGGTAAGTACAAAAAAGTCATTTTGAAGGTCATGCCAACCGGTACATTGTGCCTATTGTCGTTTGGGCACGTGTGTTCGGACTCTTCAAGTAGAAACATTAACAGACCATTTTTAAGAAATGCAATATTCTAAATAAAAAGCAGAGTATATAGCCCCTGTGCTTCAGAATATATTTCAACAATCACTTAACGAAAGTAAAACTCCATCGGACTGGAAAAAGGCCAACATAGTTCCAATTTTTAAAAAAGGTGATAGAACAAAACCTACAAATTATAGACCAGTTAGCCTCACAGCAGTGGTATCAAAAATGCTTGAACATATAGTAGTAGCTCAGATCATGGACCATTTAGATCATCACCAAATTATTCACGAAAATCAACATGGGTTTAAATCGCGTCGTTCTTGTGAAAGTCAACTTCTGCTCACAACTGATGACATCGTTCGGAGTATGAACCAGAGTCATCAAGTGGACATGGCCATCTTAAACTTCGCGAAAGCCTTTGATAAAGTCTCACATCAAAGGCTTTCAAGGAAAATGGCTTACTATGGTATCCAGGGCGCCACACTCTACTGGGTCATGGACTTCCTACATGGACGAAACCAACAGGTAGTCATCGATGGTGAAACCTCTAGCCCAGCCGAAGTTACATCTGGAGTCCCTCAGGGGACGGTGTTGGGTCCAACCCTGTTCTTGATATATACTCAGAAGAAAAAGTTTAGTCAGCATTTATGTTTTCTTATAAAATCAGCAATACTGCATATATCATTGTCAAATTTTTTACATGAGTTGTATTATCGTAACTTTACATTTACCTGTTCATTGCGTGACAAATAATGCCTCTATTAGACTGTATCAACCAAATTTAAAAATGCACGATGTGCACGTGCTGCGGTAAACCGACAGGGTTAGTTTCTCATATACTGTTAGATATTGAAAGAGAGTTGTTCCTTTTGCAATGATCCGGAGAAAATTCAATGCTAGCAAGCTTAATTCGCCGGTCAGGCTATCTACAAATTACAGAAATACAGCGCATTGACGTCTTGAAACAGGTACACGTGTTGCTGACGTAACACACAGTTTTGGATGCAGTGAACAAACAATTTATCGTCTGCAAACACGTTTTCAAGGCCTGGCGGTAAAAATGAAAGCCTCCGTTGGGGAGACCACGGATAACGACGCCATTTGAAGTTCGGGTCATAGTGATGTCATCATGATGTAATCGCTTCATGGTCGCTTGGAAACTTCTTAAATTCCTTAGTCATGCAACAGATACGAGAATTTCCGTCTGTACTACCAGGAATCGTCTGAGGGGCGCTAGACTGATTTTTGAGATATGAAATTTGAATTTTAATTAGTGTTGTATCGATGATCGATTATAATCGATGATCAATCGAAAATTTCTTTCGATTCTACTAATCGATCGTGTTTGGTAATAATCGATTATAATCGAAAAGATTCACACCTGACCCTCTTGTAGGCTACTATTCTAAATTTGCAACTTTGCTACAAGAAAATGCAATCCATAATTTGAAGGTTTATAGAATGTGAGGAATAAAGAAATAAACTGTAGCCTGGTTAGCTGTGTATTCTATCCCCTTCAAAATCATGACTAAGAAGTCTTCAATGCAATCTTAACCCATTGTATGCTAATTACTCCTAAATGCATACTTTAACAATGAGTGAAAACTCTGATAAAATGCCACAAAATGCTATTAAGGACATAAAAGATCTTCAGAGAAAGAAATATTTATTTGGGAATAATAACCTGTGACCCCTTGATGTTTACAATGGACCTTCCCAAGTTTATTGCTTCAAACCAGAAGGAAAACTCCATAAAAGTATAAAGGGTTTAAAATGCCAATGGCTGTTAATTTGAGTTTGCTGTCGGGGCCAGTTGTAGTATTTAATAGCATGACACTGACACTAACAATTTTTATTAAGATAAGAGTTTCAAGCAGTACAAGGGTAGACATTTTATGGGATGGAACCTTTGTTTCCCTTTCATTTGATAATTTTCGATTATAATCGATCATCAATCGACACCTCCTGACCGATTATTTTCGATGATTGATTATGAAAATCCAATAATCGAACAACACTAATTTTAATATTGACCACTTTGTGTATTTTTGATGAAGAAAATGGGTATATTTTCGGTGTGTTTTGTTGAAAATGTTCACATTTGTAAGACATTACATGCATTTTATTTTTCGTAAGGTTTTTGTCAATATTAAGACTGTCTTACAAAATTATTGTACACAGTGTCTGTACTGACTAAACTTTTTCTTCTGAGTATATATCAATGACCAGGGATCAAGCTAGGGGGCGACTAGGGCGAAATAGTCGCCCTAGGGTCCGAAATTTCGCCCTAAATGGGACCCAGGGAGAAGTGGGAGTCTCCAAAAAAAAAAAAAAAAAAAATTTTTTTTTTTTTTTTTTTTTTTAGGGAGACTCATTTTCATTCTGTCACCACACAAATGCAAGCTGTGGTGACATTATAAGACAATCTACTACCACTGCATCGTGTTTCTCCTTCCATTAAATGGCAATAGTATGTGTAATGGTTAATTTGCTTCTAAATTGACAGAAAATGCCGTAATTTTGCGCTATAACTTCTCCCTATCTGACTGTCACTTCTCCCTAATTTTCCTGCAGGGAGAAGTCACTTCTCCCTAAAATTCTGGGCCAGCTTGGTCCCTGATGACATTGCTGAAAATATAAAATCTAACATCAGACTATTTGCGGACGATTGTGTTGTGTACCGTCAAATTGACTCAACCCAAGATCATGTTATCCTGCAAGAGGACCTTAACAACCTGTTTGATTGGAGTAACACTTGGCAAATGAAATTCAATGTGGATAAATGTGTAATTATGAATATAGGAAACCTAAAAATTAAGGCAAAACATGAATACAAGATGAACAACCAAATACTGGAAACTGTGAAACATCATCCGTATTTAGGAGTGGAATTAACTGATAATATGAAATATAACAACCATATAAACACCATTAAATCCAAAGCTTCAAGAGTTCTCGGATTTGTGAAACGTAATCTAAAACATTGCCCAAGAACAGTGAAAGAAAGAGCATACCAAACATTAGTACGTCCGAAATTGGAATATAGTTCACCCATTTGGAACCCCCAGCAAAAGACTCAGATTAAGCAACTCGAACGAGTTCAAAGAAATGCAGCCCGATTTGTGCTAAATAAACCTTACAATTATCAAAGCCCATCAAGTGTTACCACCATGTTACAGCAACTAAATTGGCCAACATTAGAGGACCGTCGTAAAGCTGCAGACCAAATTCTCATGTTTAAAGTTATAAACAACCTAGTAGCTGTCCCGCAGAGTTATCTGCCTCAAAGATCACCACGGTATGTTGATAGTGTCAGGTTTATCACATACCACTGTAGACTGAATATATATCAACACTCATTCTTCCCATGGACTGTGACCTACTGGAACCAGCTACCTGTTTCCATAACCAACCTACAGTGTCTGGATAGCTTCAAGCTGGCTGTCCAGCCCACATTCAGAGTGTAAATTATCCAAGAACTGTGCAGTGTATATACATGTTGAACTTTTACATAACATTATAAATACAAGCTTTAGATTTTTGAAGCGACTGGCGTCACGCGAGCGGAATTTACTAACACCTTGTCGAGATGTCTGCCTAGCGGATTTAGACGAGTAAACCTATTGAAGTTGAAGTTGAAATTGAAATCACAGGTGAAAGACGCTGTGATTTGTCCACCCCCATCCCCCCCTCCCCCCCAAAAAAAAAAAAAAAATTAAAAGATAACAAAGCCAAGACTGTGAAAACTGTGTTTTTCCAATTCCATCAGAATGTGAATAAAATTTCATTTTATGAATTTTTCGCGCATTTCGCCATACTTTTTACAGTTCAGTGATGTAGCCTGGGTTGTACATGTCTATCAGATCGTGTCCAACCTGGAGATCTTGTATGTTTAACTGTCATCTGAATGCAAACCCAAAAGAATTGCGAAAATTTGAAAGTGACATTTTGTTACTACATCCCTTGGGCATCAGGGTTCGAATTTTAGCTCGCATACTCACAAAATGCGAGTTAAAAAAGCAATTAGCGAGGTGGTATTTTCTCTACTTGCATTTTCTCGCGAGTGGAAATTTGGGGCTGTTATCCGTGGTTCTTATCCTAGATATAAATGAACCGCGATCTGTGAAAACCAGCCTTAATGACATTTAGGACTTTTTATGTAAAAATCATTTGAAAAACACCAAAAATTAAGAAATTTGACATGTTTATATATTGCCTTAAAACCTATTCAGGTGGATAGTTAAATAAAACTGGCAATTATTTCTGATTAAACTTCTTCGTTATCATGCCATATGTTGCCGTGGCAACAACTTTACCTTAGCAACTGTCAGAATTGTTAAAGTATGGTCAGTCGTTTTCAGATCATGCAAACTTTACGCAAAAAAGAATCAGTGTTTATTTTTCTGCGAATTCCATTGCACACATGCTAAGGATAATAAAAACGTATGTTAGCAAGAAATAGCATGTTTTTCATGCATCCGACAAAGCCGCAAATCAGGAAGTTAACTTTGACGTCATTAGTAACGTCATTACGTTTCTGACGTTGCTTGTTAAAAGTTAGGCAGTGTATAGTTTCAAAAGACCATATTTCCACGAATAATGGAGACAACTTCATTAAATTTGCAGGATAACCTCTTAACACTTTGTAGATTAAGTGTGTATTATTAACTCAATTTTGACGACTATGTCATTAAGGCTGGTTTTCACAGATTGTGGCTCAAATCTTCTCTCCAGTTTCCTTAAATGTCGTTCATTGACGCTAAATGTTTTCGTTTTTATTCATTGGAAAAACCCTGTCAATGGCGGAAGTTTACATTGGATACAACCTCAATGCGCAGACGCATTCGATAAACTCCCTGGTCGGGTCTCAGCCAATCATATGCTTTCTAATTTTAGATTGTAACAAATATTCACAAGTGTGTAGTTCGCTAGCTCATTGGATTTTTGCGATCTAAAAAACCAATCTTTTTCTTTCTGGAATTCTTCGCAGATCTCACAATTTTCAATGGGTAAGTTTTTTAAAAAGAAATGAGGCATCTAGCAGTGGAGATGCCGCTCAGACTGCCAGCAAAAAAACTCAAATAGCATCGTTAATGGGCGTGTCAGCCAGTGTAGAAATGTTTTAGAAATGGATTGACCTGGATTTTGATGACCTTGTTGTGACCCAAATCACATGCAAGACTGGGAAATTATTTGCACTCGCTAATATGGCATCGAATTTTATAACTGGGGATAGCACTTGAAGAGGGAGTCTGTTTCTTTTCATGTAAAATTGTCCATGCATGACAGGGCAGTAACTGCCAGTGCAGCCAATGACAGGAAAGCTAGGAATGAACCCTCAGACATTGGAAAGGGTTACAGAAAATGGATTTGACTAACTTCCTGAAAATGGCAAAACTCTTTAAAACAGCATAATATGTTGCACAATCTGAAAGACCATTCTCTGATTTTCCAGCCTAGGTAGAGTTGCAGCCTTAAACTGCTCAGAGTTAATTTACCAATACCTTTAAAACAACAGCTTATTTCTGAATTTCTGTTCATTAAACTAAAATTGTCGAAAATGCAAGTTGTTTTTCCATTTAGTAAGTAGCCAAAAATTCCACTTGCGAAAAAATGCAAGTTGAAAATCTGGCTAGATTCGAACCCTGGGCATATTTCTAGGCCGAAGAGTTTGCCCTGAAGCAATATTTGGTGAGCTACGAGAACAAAACTGCAAGTGGTACCTTGTAAAAGCAGAAAATGCCATTGGACATAAATACCTTTCTATAAGATAGTCATAGTGTACCATGTGAAAAACGTATAAAATTAAATTTTATTCTGACATATTTTGATGGAAAAACACAGTTTTCACAAATATTTCTTGGCTTTGTAATTTTATTTTTTTGGGAGGTGGGGGTCAGGTGGACAAATCACCGCGTCTTTCACATGTGATTGAAATTACACTATATTTGTTGCTGAAGCCCTTGTGAACATTTTGTCGTAGGTCCTATGGGGTCCGGCAGGTAACTAACGGAGATGTGCGGCTTAGAAGTTGACCAATCTTAGAGCACGATTTCAGGATTTTACAGGACGCAATATCCTGCGTCTTATTCACATTAAACATTGGGTAGGAGTACCCTAGGGCCCGTCAATTCACCTTACCTGCGTCCACTGGGATGCAGACATGTTTGTTATGCCTTTCATTAAAATCCCAAACTCTGAGAGTCATTCCAAAGGAAATAGTCTTTTTATTTCTTTCTTAACAATTCAGGTTTTTCGATAATTACAGGCTATCTATTCTATAAATAAATAGGACAGGTGCTCTTGTTTAACCAACAGCAGAGTTCTCGGAAACGCCGAATCCGGTGTATTTTTATGCCAACTTTTCGTTTTGTACGCGTACATTTTCCTGCTGGGGATTCTAATTGCTGCCAAAATATTTCCAGCTGACGCGTCTCAAACTCATTAACAACACCTGAAGATGACAGCAGGAGTCCAAATTTGGCTTCCGCTACAAAAGATCAGAAGATCGCCGCTAATCCGGTGCCCCAGGGTTTGTCATAAAATGTCTGATTTGTTGACAACACCTTTCTAACAGCAGTAGGCATGATAGCATTTGCTCTCGGCCAATCAGAGAGCACCACATCTTTAATGACTGGACAATCGATAATTATGCTAATGCAACTTAAAGAAGCATGCGATCGATTAACACTAGAGGTCTAGTTAATTTTAATCTTTTTTTTCTGAGTGTGTGTATACACAAATGATAGTCACACATTCGTGACGGTCTGTCTCAATCAAATCTTGAAAGGTTTCTTTCTTTTTTGAACGCATGGGATCTATGGCTTCCACAGAACGAAATAGTGATTTGCTGAAAATATCGGTACATCTGTCAACCGAATAGGATAATGTCCAATAAGGCAAAAGTTCCGCATGAAGCATCATTAGCGACAAATGAGTGATGCAATTAATTATTGGAGGCTCTTCCAGCAAATTAACTATTTTAAGGGTATTAAATGCAAACAAATGACTTTCATCAAGTAAAAATAGTTCATTTTAAACCATGTAGGTCAGAAATCAAAACAATCATCTTAATTTTGGAACCAATCGCCATAGACTGTAGTCTCTAGCTAGCTATATAGACAGGTGCGCAAAATAAAAATAGTTAAATGATTGAATTAAATCTATACATCTGCAAAAGATCTTTTTCCATTTTTTGCTCCATGGGTCACTTCGGCCCACCAATCTTGAAAAAAATCTGAAGCCCTGCTCACGTATATTTATGTTTGGCCTTATTAGAAGGAAAAGCTTAAACTGTTGCAGACAAACAGACGGATGGACATATAGATCTTTTGCAGATGTATAGAATTAACTCAATCATTTAACTATTTGACCCTGGTAAGAGTGCTGAATTAGTGAACATTCCATAGATCAAGGGCTTGAGCTGCAGTATTTTTCTCCTTGATTTTACTTTAATGGTTACCAGTTAGGGCTGCCATGTTTACGAAATTTGGTAAACGTTTACGCGAGTTCCAGTAACCGAAACGATTCCGTTTACACATAACTTCCAGATTATTTTTTTTTCATTATGCAGCTCCGTAAAATCGCCGATATTTTCCCTAAAAACCCTTTGAAAAATGTACCTTGTGTGAATACTGAATATTCAAAATTGTTTCTGGTTGGGTGTTGTGATAGAACTCATTTCAAGTAATTGGAAAGTGATTGCATCATGCGCGGACTGGTACATTACGGACATTTTCTTCAGTTGCAAGCGCGTAATTAACGAGTGGACACACAAAAGACATATGATAACTGTGAATTGTCAGGTACGCATCAATACACACACCGACAGGAAGTAAACAAAAAACTTTCACATGCGTCTAACTGTTAAAAATGCAGGAATTTGATTGTTCCAAGCAGTGGCTGAGTGAGGCAATATTCGGGACATTTTTATGGCCCTTTGAGCATGTCCGCCGTAATTTATTATTGCAGTAGTTACTTTATCAAATACAGCCGAATATTAGAAAACAAACAATCTGATTGATGATCCATATCGAGATGTGACCTATCACTGTTTAAGAGAATATTTTTCATTAGGAAATGCTATTTATAAACCATGACGCTGGTCACGTGCTAAAGTTCGTGTAAACGGTAAGTCAATTTTGTAAACGTTTATTGCAGAAACAGGAAACGGTGCCGTTTACATGTGTAAACATGGCGGCCCTATTACCAGTGAGAGGTATCAAAGTGATGGTTGATAGGTCCTGACTGGACCTGAGAGCTGGCTGAGCTCTGAAATAAGTACCTGTAAGGGTCCACTGCCCTCTGACCCCCAGTTAGCTAAGGTGGTTAGAGTGCCAGACTAGTGTTCCTGGGGTCTTTTTTTCTGTAGATATTGGCTCGATTGAATTATACTCAACACAAAAAAGCTAAAGAAATTGTGTTTGAGTGGCTATGACAAAAGATCTAAAACATTTAAAGACTTTTGAATTTCACATTAGTATAATGTGACCACTTTTCTTTATATGACAATTTATTTGGGTTTGTGGCGCCCATAGCAGCTTAGAAAATCAATGTCAGTGTTGACTAGTCTTCACACCATTTTTCGCAAAATTTTAATTTACGGTGCAAACATGGGTTTTCATGTAATAACGTTCGCCAGGTCCCTTGGGTGCAAGGTTGGGTGGTCGAAACCAGAGGTGGTTTTAACCAGCCATTTTAACTGCCCCTGTCAATACTCCAGAAGTGGTCAATACTGGTCGATTGGTGGTAGATTTAAAAACTGAGTGGTCAATTGAGATTTTTTGGCTGTCATTTGAAAAAATGGAGATGTCGTTTTGGCTTTCACTTTGGTGGAATTCATCAAAATGTAAAAGTTGATCTGAGTGCACTTACCAAGAGTACTCATCAGATAAAATAGGACAGTAGCATTTTAAGTGTGAAAAGTGTATCAAAGGAAATGTGCCCCCTACCATTTATGTGTGTTGGTTACTCTTCACGGGTGGGCATCAGCGGAACTACCGCGAAATCGCGTAAGCGTAAATTTGTTCCTTCGTCACATCCGGGACCTTTCGCGGTAGTGGCATCGTCACTGAAAAGTTAAACAAAGGTAGGTACTCTCGCTTCTTTTAGTTTTTTGTATCAGAATGAGCTAACTATGTAAAAATTCGACAATGCTATTCCATGTAGATATGATTTACCTTGCTAAACAGGCCAAACGCGATGTTGAAAAAAGCTTTGCTTTGAGATGAGAACCGTAACCAAATCGAACACAGAACAGGATTTTTTCAGATTTATGTCAAAACGAAGACAGTATGCAAATGTTTTGACAGTTTTAGCTCCAAACAAGAGCAGATTACACATGGCATGTACATGACAGCCCTTATTCGTTCTTCGGTTGTTAAAAAATCGAACCGATCATGTTCTATGAAGGAATAAATACCAAAGTTTTCAGGCGCAGTATCGCCTTCGCCATCGCGGTAGTTGTAACGTCACGCTCTAGTTCCTTTGAGTATACCATATCAGTACATGCAGTGCATGCAAGCGCGGAGAGAAATGTGTGTAATATTGTAGTTAACAGTGCCAAAACTGTTTAAACATGATGTTGTTTGCAAAGCTGAGTTACACATATTTCTGTGTTTATTTTTTTTAAACATGTTTATGTTTAACTGTTTGTTAAACAATGAAAAAGCTGTAACTGATGAAATAGAACCAAAGAAAAAATTTATAACTCTTCACTATTTGTAGTGTCCAGGGACCAAGCTGGCCCAGAAATTTAGGGAGAAGTGACCTCTCCCTGCAGGAAAACTAGTCAGATAGGGAGAAGTTATAGCGCAAAATTACGGTATTTTCTGTCAATTTAGAAGCAAATTAGCCATTACACATACTATTGCCATTTAATGGAAGGAGAAACACTATGCAGTGGTAGTAGATTGTTTGATAATGTCACCACAGCTTGCATTTGTGTGGTGACAGAATGAAAATGAGTCTCCTTAAAAAAAAAAAAAAAAAAAATTTTTTTTTTTTTTTTTAGGGAGACTCCCACGTCTCCCTGGGTCCCATTTAGGGAGAAATTTTGGCCCCTAGGGTGACTATTTCACCCTAATCGACCCCTAGCTTGATCCCTGAGTGTCCCTATTCAATGAGCCAAAGTTTGCAAAGAGTTTCGAGCAAACATTATGGACCCAGATCAGGCTACCCCTAAAGTAAAAGGGTCATTAATTGATCATTCCTTTAGCAATTATATGTTTCATTTTTCTTGTTTAAAAATAAGTGTTTCAGCAATTTGTCTAGAACTGTTGTAACATACTGTCATGTCTCCTGTATTTTTTTATGAAGGTTGCAACATGATAACAGACAAGTCTGCAGGCTCCTGTCAACACAACCCCAGTTATCTGATAAAGAAAACACCAGCAATTTTGAACCGTTTCACAATGACCCAGCCTATTTTCAACCCTATGATAAGTTCAGAGATCTTCTAATGAATGCAGATAGAAGGATATGGGAAGGCAAACCACTTCATAAGAACCAGTTTAGCTACCTGATGAGATCGTTTGAAAAACTAGGTTTGTACAATTCTGTTTATCTACGTATGGGCCTCGTTGCGAGAAAACCTGTCTTCGGGGTTTCCGACAAAGCGAGTTTCAAAACAGTCTCCTCAGCTACAGAGACTAGCTAGAAAATTGAAATTTCATCTGTAGCAAGTCTACATATGGTACTTTCCTAAAACAGAATAACAAAGCCGCTGATCAGACTGCTCGGATGCGCAGGCTGGTCTGCACCTGTGTTGTTCGCAACCCCCCGAAGACAGGTTTTCTCGCGACGTGGCCCATATGGAGCAGCACACAAGATTTTGGTACTCACAGGTTTAGATAAAGAAAATTTTTAAGGGTACAGTTGTAAATATTTTCTAACCCATCGTTTTTACCATATGTTTTGGATGCTTAAAAGAACGGTCTCATTGAGACGGTTCTTTTGACAGGGGTTTCATTAAGAGGAGGGAGGCGGGGATTTTCCCCTTCTACTCATGCATGTTTCCCCTGCTACTTTTGATAAATTTGTATATAGTCAATAGGCAAATACTGTCAAATCACCCGCCTACTTCGCCTTGATACCCAGATGCCAAAAAAGTTAATGAAACCCCTGTTTGAGTACCCACAACATATGTTTTAGTTGAGAAATAAGAAAATGAATTTTTTTGTTACGCGTCTGGTACTTATAAGATTGTTGAAGGACTAGGTTTAGATAAGGAAAATTTTTCAGGGTACAATTGTAAATATTATCTAATCCATCAATTCTGCCATATATTTTGGATGCTCAAAAGAATAGTCTCATTGAGACGGTTCTTTTGAGTACCCACAACATATGTTTTAGTTGAAAAATAAGAAAAAAATAGGGAGCGCAGTGGCTCAGTGGTAGATTGCTTGACTCGAGGCCGAGGGTCTGCAAGTTTGAGCCTCACTGGCATCACTGCATTGTGTCCTTGAGCAAGAACAATAATCCTAGCTTAGAACTGGTTCAACCCAGGAAGACCCGACCAGACCCTTTATAACTGAAAGATTGTTAATGGGACGTAAAGAATCAAATCAAACCAAAATAAGAAAATGAATTTTTTGTTACGCGCCTGGTAGTTATCAGCCCAAATTAAGACCTAGACCCCCTGGATACACAAACAAAAGCATGTGTTTTTGTGCACATGCGAAAACTTCCTCATGAGGTCTAGAGGTCTTAACCCTTAAAGCACCTGTCGCAACAAAAGTCGTCTGCTTTTCTCGTCTGCTGTAATGTTTAAGAAGCCTCTATGGCAAACCGTGTGGACCTAGATCAGACTGCTCCTCTGTTCTGGGTCCATGCTGTTTGCTTCTATACTTAATTCGTCAATAATGTTAGGCAATTATTTGCAGCAGACCACTTCAGCAGATGACATTTTCAGATGCATTTTTTTCTTGGAGCTTGAAGGGTTAATTCTGTTCTGATAGGGATCAAATATGATTTTCTATGCACTAAGATCTGCTGGGTCCTGAGGGTGGTGTTGAAACCGGAACCTGAAAGACGGGGGGTTTTAACAACCATGGGGCTTAGCAGATGTTTATGTATCTAAAAAACATGTTTAATGCAGTGATTCATTTACAATTTTGGGCTTATGGGTCCTGGGACTCGCTGTTGCCAATATCAATGAGTCCAACTGCAAAATTATGAGTCCCAAACACTATTTTAAATGACAAGTCTGCAATACTATTGCATCCTGGGACTCGCTGGGACTCGCTGACATAAAAACTTATGCGCAAAAGATGCAGGATGCGCAGGTAACAAATCACTGTTAATGGCTATTATTGCATAAAGTAATTGTTGTGCTAGGTAAATTTGCAAAAAAATGCCTCGGAAAGTTCATTTTTTGTATTGCCTTTAATGGCGTGCAAAGGCATGAAAGATGCGTAGGTTTTAAAAAAAACAGTTCCAGAGCAAAGACTTATGTCATCCTGATGTCACTAAATTATATTCCTTTCTATTCACGTTACTGTTGATGACATCATTTTTGTGACGTCCCCAGAAACTGTAAACCTAAAGTAAAAAGCTGTACAACAATGATCAACAGCACATGAATTGCCTTGTTAATACATGGGTTTCTGCTGCTAAAGCATGACTTAATATCGTGCCACACCGCTTTTTATGCAATAATCAAAGTTTGTGTTTGCAGGCAGTGAAGGCTCATGTGCAGGACTCAAAAAATCCACTCGTCCGCTCATATTTACGAGTGCCTCAGGCTGCAGGGCAAGTGGAACTTTGGATGATTTCCAATGTAAATTAACATTTTTTCTATATGTGCCAATAATGTTTGTGATGCAGGGCAAGTGCCTATTTTAAGATATTTCAAGGCCTGATGTGAGTCTGCACATATTCGCATATGTGCAGACTAATGCCTCGGTTACATTTGCTACGTTCATCGTACGATTTATTTGTCTACGATTTTCCCTACGATATTTTCGGCATCGTAGGGGGCTGTAAGCGATTACGTATGTGTTTACATTGCTTAGGATCACCTTACGATTTCTTCGGCGACAAACTAGGACAAAACCTTACAGAGACCTTGCGGATATCGTACGACAACCGCAAGGTTATCATACAATCATTGTTTTATCTTCACGACCTCCCTATATAAATCGTACGATGCCCGTACAATGACCTTGCGGAAGCCGCAAGGAGTCGGTACGCTGACTGTGCAATTGTCGTGTAATTATGTGCATGGATTTAAACGGCCATCCAAGTTCATTTTTGGATTCCATTTGAACATTGTTTCAAAGTCATGTGATCACAAATTGTGCTATGAAGAGGCTAGTGTTTTTAGTTGAACATGGTCCCAAGGTATGGAACAGCGCGATACGTTTGTGTATATTTTAATGTCAATTTTTAAGTTTTGCATTTTTCATAAAGTTTAAGTCACAGAATATTACAACAACCCCTTTTTTATATTTCACTTTTATAATTCGAAAAGTATCACTTCAATTGAAAATATAAAGGTGCTTTTATTATATTGTCTCGTAGATTCAGCGTAGACAAAAACGCTTATTATGGTTTCGTTCAGTTTAATCACCCAAAGGCAATCTACGGCCAGCAACACATAAAATCTTCGTCATAAGCAAAAATGAAGTTGTTGCATGCGAATAACAAAGGTACCAGACATGGGGCGAATTAATCGTTAATGCTAATGCATTATTAATGCATTACTTTTTTCAAGTAATTCCAGGTAATGATTAATTCACCAGTTTTTGAATTACTTTAATGCTAATTCAATGCATTACTTCAGTCAAAATTCACTGCATTACTTGCATTACTTTGAATTACTGTCTATGAGAAATTTTGCCATCAATAGTATACAGACTGCACAATAGAGAAATGAGATACACAACAAAAGGATGTGTTTCCATAAGTTATTTCCATTCACAGTTTTCGTTTGTTCAACTTGCTTGTAAAGACTGTTATTTGACTAAGGAACATGCAAAATGAACTGTGAAACTTACAAGTAAAGGCTTTGCTTTTATATCAATAAAGTGTAAACAGCTTACAGTCACTGGCAATTCCAGATGAACCTTGAATAGTGAAAATAGAGTTGGAAAGTGTTGAAATTCCAGATGAACCTTGAATAGTGAAAATAGAGCTGGAAAGTGTTGAAATGTAAGGTATTTTATCCCACTTTATTTAAGTCAAATTTGTTTTTTTTATCTAAAATTCATTTTAAAGCTTATTAAATGAGCTTTAAAATGGTGTAAATTTTGTTACAATCCAATATCAATTTCAGAGAAACAAATGATTTGATCACAATAAGGGTAATTATCACTTGATTGTTCTGTTCATACATTTTGACACTTGACCACTGACACTAACAGTGTGTCTCTGTGGGCAGTAATGAGCTACAGGGTAAATATATGGGAATCAAATATAAAAGAGATTTGAGATTAAGATACAGCCTGCACTTTGTTGATTGGATAATCCGGTCAAGCGACTCAAAATGTTTATAATTTTCCTCCCATAAAATATACTTCCAAATAAGAAACTATTTTGGAAAGCTTCCCAGTTATATGATAATAATATACATGAAATATGTTCACTTGAAAAAAAAGATCTGGGGTTGCTGGATCTGAGTGTTATTTCCTCAAATTTTAAAAAAATTATGAAAATCCAACAAATGTTACTGACAAGAATACAAAATTTACTACAAAAAGTGCACATATGGTAACCTGTGCCTCATTTGAAAAATATATATATATGTGAAATTCACATGTTTACGGTATGCGCACATTTTGTTCAATGTATCAAAAATGTTCAGAGTTAACCGTATTTTAGGATTCTGTTTCACGTGAATGAAAGTAATGCTTAATTCAATGCATTATTTTCTTAAATAATGCTAATTCAATGCATTACTTTTTCAAAATCAAGTAATGGTAATGCTAATTCAATGCACATTTTTGGCAAGTAATGCTAATTCAATGCATTACTTTCCAAAGTAATTCGCCCCATGTCTGAAAGGTACTGACCAGAATGTGCTTCCTTCCACCCGGCCTGGTCAGCACATTTGCCATTCGTTTTCAATAAAACACATTTTGTAGAACATTCATACATTCAAATTTCAATGTTCGAACTAGTCACATGTTCTCACTACGAGACCCATATATTTTATTCCCTGAAGTAATACTCAAATTCAAATCCCAGAGTTATAAATCACAAAAAAATATCTGGACTTTTTATTCAACTTATCTCATTTATTAAACCCCTATCCAACCAGCATTTTATATACTGAAAATGCATATGCATTTCACGTTAGGTGCATATTTTCGATTGCACTTCAGACAGTTTTACCATGGGAGCATACTTGATGGGCCGTGATTAGACTGCTTCCACCAGTAAACTGAACTGGGTCCATATTGAGTCACTCTGAGTGGTGGAATAAGAGACATCGCCAGAAGACAAATATTGAATTGAAACAAACAGCTATATAATGATAACCAATATATACCCGTCTGGAAATTGTTGACACGTCACAAGGCGTCCGCACGATCACTGTGCCATCGCCTTGGGTTACCGCAGGATGATCGTCCGATGTCCGTACGATTTTATGGGCCCTACATGGGCATCGTGTGGCGACCTTACTGACTCCCTACGACTATCGCAAGAGTCTACGATCCTTTTTGGGCCAAAATGACAATCTAAAACCCTGCGTTGTCCTCACGATCACCGTGCGATGCCCGTACGGGGATCGTACGATGTCATTGGGATGTGTCTACGGGCTACGGGCTTACGATTTTTTCGAATTTGTCATTGTGCGAAGTTAAACAAAATTGTAGGGGCCACGATGCCCGTAAATCCGTACGATGATCGCAAGGTCTCCGCAGGGAGACCGCACGGAAACGGTGATTTGGACATCGTACGGGCATCGTATACTCATCGTAAGGCAAATGTAACCGAGGCATTACTAGAGTCTTCATTGCTAAAAATGTACCAAAATATTGTTTTCTGGCTCAAATATTTGCCTCGGCTAGTTTTTTGAGTCTCTGTGACTCAATACCCTCTGCTATTAGGATACTTTGGCAAACAGTGAAGACTCAGATGTAATGCAGCATGATGCAGCATTTCATCAGGGTCTATACTGTTTGTAAAGGTATAAAAGATCTTCAGACAAAATAATCAGGGCTGGCTAATCAATGCCAAAATGCTAATCGATAATCAGCCCTTGAATCAACCCTATTGATTTCCTCATCATTTCGCTGCGAAGATCCCACTTGGCACCAGCAGTAGTACATGGGAACCGGCTCAGATTTTCCTTATTCCGTTTGATCATACATTTTTGATTCAGCACACAACAATGGTTGACAGGGAGAAAGAAATGCCCCCACCCCACCCCTAAATCTAATCACAGCGATAAAGCCAAATGTATGAGTCTGGTTGGTAATAGAAATGCTGGTCCAGTTTTGTAAACAAATTCCCAGAGGAAAGATTGGGCCAGACTATTCTTGGGAGAATTTCTCAAAAACTCTGCCTAGGTGAAACTCAGGCCTGTTTAGACTTTACACAATCAATATATGGTAAATGTTCTAAAATTTTGAACACTTTTCTCATCTGTTCTCAAATAAAATGTTGGTTTTCAAGGCTGGAATTCACAAAATGTTTGTCAGAATAATAGCAAACAGGGAAGACCCTGATCTGACTGCTCCTTAATTATTAAGAAGCAATCTGGTCTGGGTCTGTTCTGTTTGTCTTGGCCTTTTTTGGCAAGCAACTATATTTAGCGGTCAAAAGTTTAGAACCTTTACGTACACAAATTTTGAAAGAATTAGAAGAGAATGGATTCTGAGCAGAAAATAAAATAATCATGATAAGGATAGAATTTTTTTATTAGTTGATTTACAAACCCCTCCTACTGTAATTTTCCGGAAAGTAGGATAAAATAAAATTTAATTTCTAAATTTTTTCTTTTATTTTATCCGCCGACTCTAAATATTATTTGATTGGTTGAATTTTTTTTTTTATTTTTTTTAGGTTCTGTCTGTGCATTTTTGAGAGTGACACTGTAAAAAGTGATTGTCCTGTCCAGATTTTTAGGAAATTTTAAAAATTTAAAATAGACAGTTGGTTTGCCTCACTAGTTTTACTGTTTTATTCTGGAGATATTAAATAAAAAAAAAAAAAAAAAAAAAGCTCTGAAAATGACCAGTTAACTGGCCATTTTCAGAGCTTTTTTATTTATTTTTTTTCGTCAAACCGACCCTAAATCTGAAAAACGACTCCCGTAAATCAACTAATAAAAAAATTCTGGCATAACCAATTCAGTTAATTGTTGGATAAATCATCAACATGGAACATGTCATGCAACATGGAAAATGTAATTAAGATCAAATTAGGGGTTGGTCATTTATTATACTGTGCATTCATTTGATATTGGGCCTTGACACGAGAAAACCTGTCTTCGGGGTTTGCGAACAATAAAGGCACAGACCAGCCTGTGCATCCGCGCATTCTGATCAGGGCCTTTTTTATTCGCTTATTGGAAGGTATCATATCTGACTTGCTACGAGCTAAATTTCAACTTTCTAGTTAGTCTCTGTAGCTGAACAGGCTGGTTTGAATCTCACTTTGTCTGAACCCCAAAGACAGGTTTTATTGTGTCAAGGCCCAATTGGATGATTGGGCCAAAACAAAAAATACCTGTGTTTAGGCTAACCCGACTCTTCCTAAATTTACTGGTGAAAATTAGAATTCCAGATTTCCCGGAAAATATATAAAATTTAATCATTTTGAAAGGCGAAATGCCTTTCAAAATGCATAAAATTATATTTTTTTCTAGAAACAAAATGTGTGCTAGCAGGTAACCCTACCTAAAATTTTCATACCCGTTACCGGAAACACACTTATTATTTTTTTTTCTGGTGATTTACAGCTCAGGTGGACAGAAGTGAAGCAAGAATCCTTCTGGAGTCTACCGGATCAGTCAGTGCAGAGATACCCGCTCCTACAAGGGCAAACTATACTAGATGGGTTTGGCAGAAGCTCAAAGAATTGGGTAAGATACATAGCAGGTTTCCCACAAGCTCTGGAAATCATGGAAAACCTGGAAAATAACTAAAAACAGTTCCATGCATGGATAAATCATGGAATTTGAAAAAAACCTGAATAATCATGGAAAAATCATGGATTTTGTGAAATAATTTGACAAAACCACCAGTAGCCAGAAAACTAGCTGTCGGGCACTTGTGTGTCCGACAGCTAGTTTTATGGCTACTGGTGGTTTCAAGTTTTAATTATTTCAAAATGCATGCATGGTCTGCAAGCATGCTGCTGTTGCTGCATTCAGCATTTATGCTCAGCATGGTGAAGATGCTGGTAAAAGGGTAAGTTGGAGGCTGTGCATTAAATAGTCATGGAAGTTACATTGTTGATCATGGAAAATCATGGAATTGTGTTTGTGAATTTCTTTGGGAAACCTGACATAGGTTCAGATAGGGACATTTTTCCAGCATACTTATTGTGCTCTGTAATTTTAGCTCACGAGAGCGGAAGGCTCGATGGGAGCTTATAGGATGGGACTCGCGCCGGCGTCCTTGTGTCCGTCCGTCCACACTTTCAAACATCTCTGAGACGAGTTGGCCGATTGAAATTAATTTCATCTGGAGCATCATTGGGGTGGGGGAAAGGCTGCATTAAGTTTTGGTCCATGATCCGATCAGAACTCTTGGTTTCCATAGCAACAGATAACTACCATTGGGTTTAATGGGGAAAATCTTGTGAGCACTCTAGCTCCACCATTTTTGATTGGATTTCTTCATTTTTGCAGGTAACGAGTACAACCATAAAATCTTGGATGGGTTGGAAATTCAGCAAGATCAGACCTGGGACTGTGGAGTTAGATGCCCTTGAGCGTCTGGAAAACCCCCTATAGACTTATAATGGGAGAAATGTTGTGACCACTTTAAAGCCTTCATTTTTGGATGGATGAGGTAACAAGACCAACCATAAAAGCTTGGATGAGTTTGAATTTCGTTAGCTGCCCTTGAGTGTCTGAAAAATTAATGAAAAATGTTGTGACCACTCTAGTGCATTCATTTTTGATTGGATAATCTTCATTATTGAAAGCAAGAAGGACACCCATAAAGTCTTAGATAAGTTCAAAATTTAGCCTGTCCGACCTTGGACTGTGGAGTTTGCTGCCCTTTAGTGTCTTGAAAATCCCCATAGACTTATAATGGGAGTAATGTTGTGACCACTCTAGTGCTTTCAATTTTCTTCATTCTTGCAGATAAGAAGGACAGCTATAAAAGCTTGGATGAGTTTGAATTTCCTCAAGACCCCATCACCTATTATGGAATTAGCTCCCCTTGAGCATCTTAAAAAATTGATGGATAGTGTTGTGACCACTCTAGCGCTTTTATTTTTGATTGGATCGTCTTCATTCTTGCAGATAACAAGGACAACATTTAAAACTTGGATAATTTTGAACTTTAAGTAGAACCAACATCAGACTGTGGAGTTAACTGCCCTTGTGTCCGTCCGTCCACACTTTCAAACATCTCTGAGACGAGTTGGCCGATTGAAATTAATTTCATCTGGAGCATCATTGGGGTGGGGGAAAGGCTGCATGAAGTTTTGGTCCATGATCCGATCAGAACTCTTGGTTTCCATAGCAACAGATAACTACCATTGGGTTTAATGGGGAAAATCTTGTGAGCACTCTAGCTCCACCATTTTTGATTGGATTTCTTCATTTTTGCAGGTAACGAGTACAACCATAAAATCTTGGATGGGTTGGAAATTCAGCAAGATCAGACCTGGGACTGTGGAGTTAGATGCCCTTGAGCGTCTGGAAAACCCCCTATAGACTTATAATGGGAGAAATGTTGTGACCACTTTAAAGCCTTCATTTTTGGATGGATGAGGTAACAAGACCAACCATAAAAGCTTGGATGAGTTTGAATTTCGTTAGCTGCCCTTGAGTGTCTGAAAAATTAATGAAAAATGTTGTGACCACTCTAGTGCATTCATTTTTGATTGGATAATCTTCATTATTGAAAGCAAGAAGGACACCCATAAAGTCTTAGATAAGTTCAAAATTTAGCCTGTCCGACCTTGGACTGTGGAGTTTGCTGCCCTTTAGTGTCTTGAAAATCCCCATAGACTTATAATGGGAGTAATGTTGTGACCACTCTAGTGCTTTCAATTTTCTTCATTCTTGCAGATAAGAAGGACAGCTATAAAAGCTTGGATGAGTTTGAATTTCCTCAAGACCCCATCACCTATTATGGAATTAGCTCCCCTTGAGCATCTTAAAAAATTGATGGATAGTGTTGTGACCACTCTAGCGCTTTTATTTTTGATTGGATCGTCTTCATTCTTGCAGATAACAAGGACAACATTTAAAACTTGGATAATTTTGAACTTTAAGTAGAACCAACATCAGACTGTGGAGTTAACTGCCCTTGTGTCCGTCCGTCCACACTTTCAAACATCTCTGAGACGAGTTGGCCGATTGAAATTAATTTCATCTGGAGCATCATTGGGGTGGGGGAAAGGCTGCATTAAGTTTTGGTCCATGATCCGATCAGAACTCTTGGTTTCCATAGCAACAGATAACTACCATTGGGTTTAATGGGGAAAATCTTGTGAGCACTCTAGCTCCACCATTTTTGATTGGATTTCTTCATTTTTGCAGGTAACGAGTACAACCATAAAATCTTGGATGGGTTGGAAATTCAGCAAGATCAGACCTGGGACTGTGGAGTTAGATGCCCTTGAGCGTCTGGAAAACCCCCTATAGACTTATAATGGGAGAAATGTTGTGACCACTTTAAAGCCTTCATTTTTGGATGGATGAGGTAACAAGACCAACCATAAAAGCTTGGATGAGTTTGAATTTCGTTAGCTGCCCTTGAGTGTCTGAAAAATTAATGAAAAATGTTGTGACCACTCTAGTGCATTCATTTTTGATTGGATAATCTTCATTATTGAAAGCAAGAAGGACACCCATAAAGTCTTAGATAAGTTCAAAATTCAGCCTGTCCGACCTTGGACTGTGGAGTTTGCTGCCCTTTAGTGTCTTGAAAATCCCCATAGACTTATAATGGGAGTAATGTTGTGACCACTCTAGTGCTTTCAATTTTCTTCATTCTTGCAGATAAGAAGGACAGCTATAAAAGCTTGGATGAGTTTGAATTTCCTCAAGACCCCATCACCTATTATGGAATTAGCTCCCCTTGAGCATCTTAAAAAATTGATGGATAGTGTTGTGACCACTCTAGCGCTTTTATTTTTGATTGGATCGTCTTCATTCTTGCAGATAACAAGGACAACATTTAAAACTTGGATAATTTTGAACTTTAAGTAGAACCAACATCAGACTGTGGAGTTAACTGCCCTTGAGAGTCATAAAAATCTGCATAGGCTTACAATGGGAGATCTTTTGTGACCACTCTAGCACGTTCATTTTTGAATGGATCGTCCTCATTCTTGCTTGTAACATGGAGACCCATAAAAGCTTGTATGAGTTTGATTATCGGCCACACTCGACAACAACTACAGAGTGAGCTGCAATTGAGCATCGAAAATATAGCTGTATAATGTTTTGACCACTCTAGCGCCTTCATTTTTCATTTGATTTTTTTCTTCCTTGTTAAGTTGTAGGTTATAAGGACATACATTATAGTATGGATCGATCAGATCCCATCATTGACTATGGAGTTAGCTGCCCATGAGCATCTTAAAATATACTTTACTTCAGATCTTTTAATACTTGCAAATAACCAGAACTGGCATAATATCTTATGTTTTTGAATTAGTTCCTGGTCACTGTTTTAAGTTCAGAGTTACCTGCCTTTGAGCATAATAAATACAATATGCTGGCTCCCAGGTGAGGGATTGTTGCCCATTGGGCTACTTGTCTTCTGAACCAGTAAATGGATTTTGACAGAACTTGCATATATGCATTGTTGGGAGGAGGGGAAGAGTTGATTAGATTTTGGTGACCTTGACCTTATTTTCAAGATCACAGCTGCATTTTGAAATGTCCAAAATATGGTTTACATGCGTTATCTTCTGAACTAGTGGATGGATTTTCACCAAACTTGCAAAGATATATTGTTGGGAGAAGGGGAATAGTAGATTAGACTTTGGTGACCTTGACCTAATTTTCAAGGTCATACCAGCACTTTGAAATGTCCAAACTATGGTTTCTGAGTGTTATCTTCAGAACCAGTTGATAGATTTTCGTCAAACTCGCATAGATACATTGTTTGGAGAAGGGGAATCATTGATTAGATTTTGGTGACCTTGACCTAATTTTCAAGGTCACACCAGCACTTTGAAACGTCATATTTTGACCAAAATAGGGTCTTGTACGAGGGCTGTTCAAATATGAATGCAAGTAGCTTCATAACTTTCTTCACATAAATGCTACGACAACACGTCATACCTTTCTGGAAAGAACTATTTATTGCCTTTAAAATGGCACTCACTTTATTTCTCGAGTTACAGACCCTTATATGAATGTCATTCCTGTATACTGAAGTTTTTCTGAAGAAAATTGCAATGCACGTTTTGGTACATTTGCAGATATAGTGTCATATCTTTGTAAGTTTTAGACACAATGTCACCAAATTTTAGATGCAAGTTTAAGTTACAATCTAAAAGTTGCTTGCAGGAAAACGTTTATATAATCCTCTTTGAATCTCGAGTAAACAGACACGTTTGTGACGTCATTATTTTTATGATAAACGTCATTTTGAGTTATCTACTGGTGATGTACTAATGAGCATCACTGTGTCGTTTTCATTGCATTTTGCTGAAAACATGCTAAATATCTCATAAGGGGGTTTTCAAAATGCGCCGTCCTCTATTTACAGAGTAATTGCATTTTATATAATTTTTCAAGAATTTTTCTGCTTCTTAATGACGTGTTTACATTAATTGAAATATGTTCAATCTGTCTAGTCATCACAACCAGGTGAGTAATTTTATAGTAAATTATGCCTATAGTGGCCAAACTTAAAGTTTACGATCAAATTTAGAAAAAAGTCGCAATGTTATGACAAAAAAAATCTGTATAAATTTTCAGGGTGCCCACCCGTCAGGGAAAAGTCAGGGAAATTTGATTTTTCTTCAAGGTCAGGGAAAAGTCAGGGATTCTGTAAAATGGTCAGGGGAATTAGAAAATCTTCAAAAGTCAGGGAATTTTAAAATCATGCTTTGTTAATCCCTCAAAAATTGAACAAACAGATATGAGATGATGACTTCAATATTTTTAGGGTGAATATAATATGCAATCCAGTAATATTTCTCTTGGTTATTAACTGTTATTTTAATCTAAGACCTAATTTGTGGTCACATTGTTTTAACTCACCCGAGTCAAAGACTGAAGTGAGGTATGTTAATGAGTATATTGATGGTCTGTTGTCGTTGTCTGTTCACATTTTCAAAGAAGTATATATCTCGAGTTGTGATCAAATTTCATGTAAGGCATATATGGTAGGGGAAAGGATGCATAAGGTTTTTGGGCTGACTGGACTGGAACTCTAGTTGCCATGGCCCATGGGCAACATAAAGCTCCCGTATAGACATAAAAATTTAAAAGGTGGGCAAGCCATCCGACTTCTCGCCATTTAAAGGGGACGGCAACCCTGATGATTATTATGTTTTATATGAAAGATCTTAATAAACCATGAATTTTGATACCGGTTTCGTCTAAATCGATTGAAAAATGTGGAAGTTGTGGGCGTTTGAATATTTGCAAATGGACTGTAATGGAAGCGGCCATATTGTAGACTTAGTGACGTCACTCAGCCTAATAAATTATGCGTAATCAAAATAAAAGACAAACCAATGGATTATATGCATTAATCTTTAATGAAACATTTTCCTTATGTATAAAGCTGCATATCTGCTCAAACACAGATGATGTGATAGCTGTGATAACTAAAAATTAAGCAGTTGAAAAAAATCTGAAAACTAATTAAATATTCAAAATGGAGGCTAAATGGCGGACATATTGAATTCTTTAAATGTCCATAACTTGCACATTTTCAACCGATTTTGATGAAACTTGTATCAAAATTCATGGTTCATAGAGCTCTTTCTGATAAAACACATTTATCATTAGGGTTGCTGTCCCCTTTAAGTTCAGGCCCACAGCTTATATATTTGATATAAAGCAATGTCCAGTGGTCCCCTACATAAATCCTGCCAACCATGCCCCTGGGGTCAAAATTTGTCCACACCCTAGGTGTCATTATCGTCCATTGACTATAAATGGAAAAAAAACCCTCTAAAACCATGAGGCCCACATCTAATATATTATGTATATATCAATGTTTAGTGATCCCCTGCATAAATATTGCAAACCATGCCCCTGAGGTCGAAATTGGCCATGTCCTGTGGGTCATTTGCTCTCATAGACTTATATTTAAAAAAAACTGTTATTAATTGAAACACGGGTGTAGCAGACAACTGTAAGTGGAAGAGGCGGGGTAAAAATTAATTAATGGTCAGGGAAAAATGAATTTTTGTCAGGGAAAAGTCAGTGAAAAGTCAGGGAATTTCATTTCAGAGTAAGAGTGGGCACCCTGATTTTATAACTCCTTCACTTAAGGCATTTTTGACTTAATAAAAATGCTTTTCAGCGTTTAAAAATTACCCACTATCCATCAATAATTTGTAGCAACAACTCAGTATGAGCAATCAACATATTGTCTTTGAGTTAAAACTAGTTTTAATGTTGCTTCTTGCATTTTGTTAAAGATAATGTTAACTGAAAACTGAAAGGTGGTGTTTTGTTTACCATTTATTTGCAAACATAAGGAGACTTTAGTGAAAACGATTCGTTGTAATTTAATAAAAGCATTTCGGATTTTCGCAACTTTCACAGAATCATTATGTAATAATATGGGGATACTTCCTTAAAAATTTCAAGACATTTTACCTGTTTATCGAAGAATTATATGCTCGTCTATATCACTGGTATATGTTCGAAGCATTGAGTTTGTTAGTATACTAACGTGACCCTCATTCAAAGGGCTGTAGCTCGATAAGTATACTGTATTTTTCTTTAGCTCTGGTGCCAGTTTAAAGGTGACATATAGTCCTTTATAGAAACGTTTACCATTTTGTCGTAGCATATATGTGAAGAAAGTTATGAAGCTACTTGCATTCATATTTGAACAGCCCTCGTATGATATCTCTTGATTTGAACAATGTATTATAGCTAAACTTAATGTATTGTATCATTGTGACAAAATGTAGAGTTCATATGAAATTGATGACCTAACTTTCAAGGTCACCTCATTTCAAGGTCATCATTCTTAAAAAACTGTAAATTCAGCCTTTTCTGAGCTCTGTCTTCTGAACCAAAGGTTTTTTCTGCACCAAACGTACATAGATACATGTAATTTGTTTGGAGACAGAAAAGAGTGAATTAAATTTTAATGACCTTGACCTTATATTCACGGTAACCACAGCACTTTGTTATTTCAAAGTTTGATCAAAATTGTGTTTGTGCATGCTCTCCCTTGAAATAATTGATGAAACATTGTGACACAATAAAGAGCAGTAAGCATGCTTGCCGACACCTATTGCGGTTGGGGGGACGTAGTTTTCCTCTGAGAACACTGCTTTGATTAGGACTTTTATTTCGCTTTTCATCTCAGCCCACTAAGCAAAATGCCTATATTTTATGTTACATCTCTAAGGCTTGTATAAATGATGAATTTTTATCGCAGGTGCAATATAGGAGTTCGAATTTCTGTCCGTCATTCATTCCGACCGACTCTGTCACAATTAATTTCTCAGTTCTTATGATGGCTAGGATTATGAAACCTTGCCCAGTAATTGTCCTTGACATGCTCTACAAAAATACCCAATGACCCGGTACCCTTGACCTACATTTCACGCTCCATTGACTGTCAGAATTTTACGTCACAACATAAAATACTAAAGTGTGTTTTTCTGTAGCTATTATGGCTAGGATTATGAAACCTTGCCCAGTAATTGTCCTTGACATGCTCTACAAAAATACACAATGACCCGGTACCCTTGACCTACATTTCACGCTCCATTGACTGTCAGAATTTTACGTCACAACATAAAATACTAAAGTGTGTTTTTCTGTAGCTATTATGGCTAGGATTATGAAACCTTGCCCAGTAATTGTCCTTGACAGGCTCTACAAAAATACACAATGACCCGGTACCCTTGACCTACATTTCACGCTCCATTGACTGTCAGAATTTTACGTCACAACATAAAATACTAAAGTGTGTTTTTCTGTAGCTATTATGGCTAGGATTATGAAACCTTGCATAGTAATTGTCCTTGACATGCTCTACAAGCACGCCCCTTGACCTGGTACCCTTGACATACATTTCACGCTCCATTGACTTTGTCAGAATTTTTACATCGAGTAATATACTAAAGTGTGTTTCTCTCTACCTATGATAGCTAGGATTATGAAACCTTGCATAGTAATTGTCCTCGACATGCTCTACAAGCACGCACCTTGACCTGGTACCCTTGACCTACATTTCACGCTCGTTGACTTTGTCAGAATTTTTACATCGAGTAATATACTAAAGTGTGTTTCTCTCTACCTATGATAGCTAGGATTATGAAACCTTGCATAGTAATTGTCCTTGACATGCTCTACTAGCACACACCTTGACCTGGTATCCTTGACCTACATTTCACGCTCCATTGACTTTGTCAGAATTTTATGTCGAGTAAAATACTAAAGTGTATTTCTCCCTACCTATGATAGCTAAGATTATGAAACCTTGCATAGTAAATGCCCTTCACATAATCTACAAGCACACATCATGACCTGTTACCCTTGACCTATATTTCATGCTCCATTTACTTTGTTACAATTTTACTAATGTTGGTTTCTCTCTTTCTACGATAGCGAGGTCTATGAATCCTTGCATAGTAATTGTCCTTGACATTCTCAACAAGCATATTGATTTGGCACCCTTGACCTACATTTGAGGCTCCATTGACTTTGTCAGTATATTACATTGACTTCAAACATGATTATTTTGCCCAAAGCAGGTTCGATATCGACGTCCGCGGAGTTCTTGTTTATGATGTCTCCCCCCTTCAGGGTAGGGAGACATATTGTTTTTCTCCGGGCGTCAGTCTGTCTGTCTGTCACAAATCATGTCGGCTCTATAACTTGAAAACCCCTTAAGCCCTATTCCCGAAACTTTATACAAATATCAATCAGCATGAGATGACGTGCAGAGTGCAAGAATGGTAACTCTGCCTTTTATACTTTTTGAGTTATTTCCCTTGGAACTTTGTGCATCACAAAAATTGTGTCCACTCTATAACTTGAAAATCACTTAAGCTATATTCACAAAACTTTATACAAATATCAAACAGCATGAGATGACGTGCAGAGTGCAAGAATGGTAACTCTTTTACTTTTTGAGTTATTTTCCTTGGAACTTTGTCCATATCAAAAACCGTGTCCACTCTATAACTTGAAAAACGCTTAAGCTATATTCACAAAACTTTATACAAGTATCAGCCAACATGAGTCGATGTGCAGAGTGAAAGAATAGTAGTCATTTATACTCTGTTGAGTTATTTCCCTTGGAACTTTGTCCATCACAAAAACAATTATCTATGACTATTTTATGATTTTATTTTATCACCAGGTTATGATTGTGCAATAGTTAACTACATTGACAGATATTTTTACTAGATACGAGCTGATTGTCTGCATGAAATGACTAGAATATCCGTTAGAAATTGTTTTTAATGTTTCTTTTTGAAATTGTATTTTATGACTCATGCTTTTGACATCAAAAGGGGGGAGAAATCTGTTTTTCTATTTCGTAGAAAAACAATTCTAGTCTTTTTCTGAGACTCTTTGGCTAAAAACATTAAAAAACATCCCCTGTATCTGGGTATATAGGAGAAGTGTTTTTAAATATTTTTTTGTATATGTAAAATAAATGCTACCTACCTACCCAGCTCTAAAACATCAGGGGACAAAAATTCCACTCGTCCGCTTGTAATTACTAGTGAAATCTAGAAAGTACGAGTAATTCTTCGCAAGCACTCGTCCTGTAGGACGAGTGCTTTGGGAAGAATTACTCGAGGAAGTCATATTACTCCCTTATGTTCTTTATTGCATACACTTTTAAAGGACAAGTTCAGGTGTTTGCAGGACAAGTGAAAATTGTCAGTCACTCATACTGCAGGACGTGTGTAATATTGAAATATTTTTGTCCCCTGAACATCCCAGTAGGAAGTGGCAAACGAGACATTGAGCTGTGACATGTGATTTCCAACAATGTGGTATTTTGACAAGTGTAGACTCAGATGAGCCTTTGCAGCCTCTTTTAAGCTTAGAAACTCCAATGATGGATGGCCAGTAGCCTAAGAGTCATATAATATTCAAGCTACTAGCGAAGGCCCTGATCAGACTGCGCTGATCTTAGACTTTGCTGGTTGCACATACCACATTGTTGGAAATCTTGCATTGCTGCTCATTTTTTAAGCATGGCCTGGATAGGTTTAAAGGCATTCTAACACTTTGATTTTTTCTCTTTGCTGATATGTTTAGAGATAGGTAACTAAAAATGTTCACGCTTTGAAAAATTTATAACAGTTTGCATTTTTAAGTGAGTTTTGTTCTGTTCAGTGTTAAAACTTATTGTTCTTGGTTTTGTTTTTAACCAATTTTTCATTTATGTAAATTCGGAGTTACAAAGAGCTACGTGCATTAAGGGGCTTTTTTTGCCCCCCCCCCCCCCCCCCCCCCCCCCCCTATGAGGCTAAAATATAAAAACTGTTTTTTCACCAATTTGTTCTGATTAGTTTATTAGAAAAAGAACCAAAGTGTAAAAGTCTCATATTACTTTGACTTACTGTTGCTATGGTAACAAAAATGGCTGCCAAAATAGGCTGAAAATAGGAAATTGACCATTTTGGAGCAAAATTGAGAGGTTTGACTGAGAAATTAACATAGAGCACAAGCAAATACCAAAAATATATTTTAACAGAAGATGAGAATTACCATGGCACACAACATATTAAAAAGGATTTTTTGATATTTAGCTGTGCTGATATCTAATTCTTAAAATGCCTTAAATTTGGTCCAAAATGGCAGTTTCTCTGTTTTAAGCCTATTTTGTCGGCCATTTTTGTTACCATAGCAGCGGTCAAATTTTAAATAAATACTGAAATTTTACACTTCAGTTATTCTATTAATAAACCAATCAAGGTAATTGGTGAAAAGCAATTTGCAGTTTTTTTGCTCTAGAGGGTGCCAAAATAGCCCCTTAATGCATGTACCTCTTTACAACTGGCATCCGGATGGCATCTTGCTTTTGTTTTCAGACTTTAGCGTCTTTTTTTTTTACAGATTTTGATGAAACTACCCTTGTGCTTTCTTGTTGACAAGATCTAGATTGATCATGAATCATTTGAATTTTCTGCACTTATTACTTAACCCTTTGAATATCCTGACAAAATCAGTTTTCGACTGCCTAAGAAGTATTTTGTGTCATTTTATTTACTTTCAAGTCCTATTGTTTTTGTTATTACTTCATATTCTCTATCAGTTCAAGAACAACAAATATAGAGCTATAGATAATTTTTGAGTTACATCTTGTAAGTCTGACAAGGCCTTTCATTTAGAAAGTGGTCAGTGGTAGCAAATTCAGGAATTAAATAGCCTATTTCTGACCGCCCAGGGTAAATATTTTCTGTCAAAACCAAATAGCCCTGAATATGTTTCTTATCTTGCAGTTCAATCTTACAAAAGCAAAACACATGCAAACTATTTTTGAAAATGGTAATGTAGTCCAACAAACCAGGAAAATATGCACTATGTATGGAATGAATTACGTGTTATGTTTTTCTGTACTATCAGCAGAGCCAAAGCACATGTATTTCAACACCAGAGAAATTATGCCTCACACCATTTTAAAAAAGTAAATGTTTTAGATGATGATTAAGTGATTTATTTGACATTTTCTGAGGCCTGAACCATTTTTAAAAGTAAAGAAAAAGAAGAAAATTGTGTTTTAGCAGTAAGCATGGTACCTGTATATCAAAAGTTTACCTCAAAATAAATTTATTCTGTAAGCTTTTCAATATTAATTGGCAACAATGTTCACAGGCAACACAGTTAATCATGCAGATGTATAAAATATGAATTTTGTATCAAAAATTAAGAAACCGTAACCATTAAAACAAGCAGTAATTTGGTAATAAGAAAAAGCTAAAGAAAACGGGGTCCTCTAATACAATGTTTATTCATAATCACATTCAACTACCAAAGTTGAAAAGTAGTAAACCACTACTTTACATGCCTATCAGGGATCAAGCTAGGGGGCAACTAGGGCAAAATAGTCGCCCTAGGGGCCGAAATTTGCCCTAAATGGGACCCAGGGAGAAGTGGGAGTCTCCCTAAAAAAAAAAAAAAAAAAAAAAAATTTTTTTTTTTTAGGGGGACTCATTTTCATTCTGTCACCACACAAATGCAAGCTGTGGTGACATTATCAGACAATCTACTACCACTGCATCATGTTCCTCCTTCCATTAAATGGCAATAGTATGTGTAATGGCTAATTTGCTTCTAAATTGACAGAAAATGTCGTAATTTTGCGCTATAACTTCTCCCTATCTGACTGTCACTTCTCCCTAATTTTCCTGCAGGGAGAAGTCACTTCTCCCTAAAATTCTGGGCCAGCTTGGTCCCTGTCTATCCCTTCTGTAAACAATGATACCATCACAGCTGCAAAATTCAGACTATTAAGATTTTTGTGAAACAAAGTATTAGGTGGTCGAAATTAGGCGGCGGTCGAAAATAGATTGTGCCAGGATACAGGAAACCCCGAAACGGGTACTTTTGCAAACAGTGAAGACACAGATGATATGCAGCTTGATGCTGCATTTCACCAGGGTCTACACTGTAAACAAAAAAAAAGATGATCTATAGACAAAAGAATACATTTTTATGCCCCCAACTTTGAAAAAGTTGAAGGGGCATATTCCCCCAACTTTGAAAAAGTTTAAGGGGCATATTGCTTTGAGCTTGTCCGTCTGTTTGTGCGTCTGCCCGTTACTTATTTAAGATAGGGTTTTGAAATTTCATAGATGGATTTCTCATCAAAAAATAAATGACCCATATATTTTTTAATCTGGATTATCTCCCTTTGTGGAGCATTAAAATTACCTGGTGTATTTCATGTCATTAGTTTTTGTGGTTACAACCACTGTGTGAAATAATGCTTTTGTGCACAAACAGGGGGGTCCAGACCCCGCAAATATTGTATAGCGCTACAGACAAGTAGGTCTCTAAGGCCAAATAAAAAAATAAGTGTGTTTTGGGTAACGGGTCTGAACATTTTAGGTAGGGTAGGCACACATATTTTTTTTAATTTATGATTTGATGCATTTTGAAAGGCATTTTGCCTTTCAAAATGCATCAAATCATATTTTTTTCCAGAAAACATGAAAAAAATCTAGGATTCACCAGTTAATTTAGGTAGGGTCGGGTTACCCTAAACACAGGTATTTTTTATTTGGCCTGACCTAACACAGAAGTATCATGATACCAGAAGAACAGTAGACTGCCTAAAAAGACGGAAAATCAGAGGTTGACAATGGGAAAATTAGGGGCCAGCTGGACTGTTGTTAACATTGTAAAAATAGCATTAAAATCTTAAAATAGTTGGTTCTATTAATTTATTTCTATTGTATTGCATTCATTTGCATTACAAATTTCCGTTCTTCACATCACAACTTGTAATAATTAATATTTTGAAGGCACACTGCAAGTTTAGTGATTTGAAAGTTCAGGATTTTGAAAATTTTTGCAATTTCACACATGTAGTTGTATATTAACATGGGTGAAAGTTTTCAGGATTAATCCTGAATTCAGGATTTTGAGGCTGACTTTCAATGGAAAGTCAGCCTCAAAATGCTGATTTAGGGAGATTATAATAGCTTCTCTGGTTAATTTTCAAATTATATAGACACAATTAACCATTTAAACATGAAATTATTCATTTTTTTAGGCATCATGCACATTTAAAAATTTGAATTTCTAAAGTTCAGGATTTTAGAAATTTTGAACTTTCACCCATTTACTAAGCTTTGACGATGTCTTTCAGGGGATGATCAGGTTAAATATGACATCACCATATACAATACATATATGAAGATGCTGTTGAACAACCAAGATCCTATATCACCATCTGAGGCCATGGAAGAGATGAATAGTAAACAGTTGACTCCAAACAGGGTAAGTTTCTCTATAGATATCAATCAGCACAGGTTTTTTCAGCGTACAATTGTAAATAATATCTTACCCATCATTCTTAACATATGTTTTGGGTGCTCAAAAGAACCGTCTCATTGAGACGGTTCTTTTGAGTACCCACAACATATGTTTTGGTTGAGAAATAAGAAAACTAATTTTTTGTTACGCACTTTTTTAAAACTAAAGGCTTGCAATCAGTAATATTGAGAAACATATCCATGCACATATACCGGCCCCATAGCCCAGTGGGTAGTGAGTCTGACTGCAGATCCAGGGATCGTGAGTTTGATCCCGGCAGGGTCCCATACTTTAGTGGAGATTGATCGTGAAATAATTTCTATGGTCAATCTCCTTCTTGTCCTGATTCAAGAAGGGTTGTTGTCAGTTACAAGCGAAAGTATGTGCACAAAGCACTGGTCAACTGCTTAGTCAAGCTTGCCCAGGAAAAAGTTAGGTGAACTGACTGTCTCAACATGACAATAGCTATTGACATGGGTGTAAAACCTCAAACCAAACAAACAAATTTTAATACATATATTTTAAGCATTTGATCTAGTTCATGAGATTTGATACTTATCACATAACATTGCACATGGGAGGGATATGGGGTTCGACGCGAGAACTTCGGCGGATCCAGAGTGGGGAACAGGGGGTCCAGACCCCCTCCCCTTCTGAAAAATCACAAAAATACAGGGTTTCTTAGCAATACTGGTCTGGATACCCTGAAAAATCACAAAAGCTACCAAGCCAGCACTTAATTTTGGGCCATTATCGGCACGCCAAAGAAACGCCTTTCAAATGGTGTTTTGCTGGAGGGCCAATGAAGGCCTGTTTATAGTGGTATTTGCTTGGATCGTCTCTCCCCTTTATGAAAAAAAAAACCTTGTCAAAGTTAAAAAATAAAAAAAAAACTTGTCAAAGTTTGACCCCCTCTGGCAAAACTTTCTGGATCCGCGCATGGAGAAAACCTGTCATCGGGGTTTTGCGACCAGGTCATAATCCAAACCAGCCTGCTTAGCTAGAGGAACTAGCTGGTTTTATTTTATATATTTCTTTTGCCTAAATCAGTGTTTTTCATAAACTTGAAGTCCTTGAAAACCATAGGAGAGCCTAAGGAATCCTTGAAAAGTCCATGAATTTGATACAAACTTTCCTGTATGAACCCTGGATGGCCGGTAAATGTTCTAAAATTTTGAACATTTATGATTAGTTGGGGGGTACTCTCATTTTTTCTATATACGTAGGCTCCGGCTCAGCATCTACAATTCACCCCCAAAAATATCAGGAGTTTCAAGCACCCAAAAAAATATTTGAAATTTTACCAACCCCAAAAAATATCGCCAATTCTGTACCTAAGTATAATGACCTTAAGAAAAGATCCTAAAATGCATAGAAACGACCTTTAATTATAGTCCAATTTTGTGATGACCCCCAAAAAATATCCACTTAATCTTAATACCCCCCAAAATATTCATTTTTCTGAAAACCCCAAAAAATAATGAAATTCAAAATTTTTAACCCCCAAAAAATGACCCGAGCCTACGTATGTATGAAAATATCAGAGTACCCCCCCCCCCCCCCCCCCCCCCCCCCTGGGAGAAATGTGTTCCAAATTTTAGAACATTTACCGTAAACTTCATAATTTCAGGTAACTCACCAACTGCTGATTGCTTCTGCTTGTGAGACAGGAGATATGGAACAAGCCAGGTCAGTGTATAATTACCCCTTTGTATACTAATGGATTCTTCCTTCTGTGTTGATACAATAAACTTGGGATAGGCCATTGACATGACTAGGGGTGTCGGGTTATACTTTTAAAAATATTGTATTCTGTTGTCTGAAGATATATTTCGCCTTTATAAGCAGTGTAGACCCTGATGAAATGCAGCATTATGCTGCGTTTCATCTGGGTCTTCATGTTTGCAAAAGTACTCGTTTGGGGGTTTCATTAATAAAAAGGATTAATTGGTAAGGCCAACTAAAAATATGTGGATTGAACCTTTACCTACATGTCGTCTGCTGATAACTTTTGTAAACAGTTTGGTCCCAGATCGGGTTAACAAAGTGTTGGGCCTGATCTGGATACAAACTGTTTGACACTCTGATGGTATTCCTGAAAGAGTTTTTCGAAAAGGATGTTGTTTTAAAAAATCAACAGACATCAAAACCCATGCAAAATTACTCTGTAGTCAAAGTTATTGGCCATTGAAAACTTTTTTTCAAGATATCTAAAAAATTATTATAGCTAAAGGATTCAAACTTGTTCATCTGATAAAGGATGATGAGTAGATAACCTGGTGAGTTTTAAGCTCACCTGAGCCTTCTCAAGATGAGCATTCGTCCGTCATGTGTGCGCCCTTCATCTGTAAACTTTTTCTTTAAACGACATCTCCTGAACCACTGGTCCAAATCTCAAATAACTTCATATAAATGTTCCCCATGATGCAATCTCCCAAAGTTGCATAAATGGATCCGCTCCGCCGAACAAAGAGAGTGCCAGAGCTCTAGATAAGAGATATCTTTAAACAACCTCTCCGTGAACCACTGTTCGGAATTCAAATTAATTTCACTGAATAGTTCCTTATGATGCCTCCTACCAAAACTGCACAAATGGTTTCGCGCCGCCGAACAAAAGGGCTGCCAGAGCTCTAGATAAGAAATGTCTATAAACCACCTCTCCTCTTGAACCACTGTTCCAAATTCAAATTAATTTCGCTGAATTGTTCCTCATGATGCTATCTACCAAAATTGCACAATGGTTCCTCGCTGAACACAGGGGCCGCTGTATCTCTAGATACGAAATGTCTTTAAACGACGTAAGCTCCTGAACCACTGGTCCAAATTCAAAATAATTTCACAGAATTGTACCTCATGATGCATTCTACCAAAATTGCACAAATGCTTCCCCTCCACTGAACAAAGGGGCTGCCAGAGCTCTAGATAAGAAATGTCTTTAAACAACATCTCCTGAACCTCTGGTCCAAATTCAAAATAATTTCACAGAATTGTTCTTCACAAAGCCCTTGTTAAAAACTGTGCAAATGGTTCTAAGCCATTAAATACTGAATTTAATGGACAGAAACATATTGGGAAATAGGACTTTTTAACTTCACTGTAAAATGTCAAAATTTCTAACTTTTTAACAAATTTTTCTCTTCTAAAACCTTATTTCTGACTCTTCCATCCAGACTCCAATACTATAATACAGAAAAACTAAAAACCCATTCTCTCATCTTTCTCTCACCTTAACATCAAAATTTTATTTCAGATTTATTATTTAATAACATAAGGGAAAGTACCCTTAAATTTAGCTGGTGACATATTCTGAAATTGGTCCAAAATTTTGACCCACAAAGTACCTAGATTTGGCCCTTTCTAAAAATCCTAGAAGCAACTCTTCTTAGGAATATGTATGTAAGCACTAAAAATGGACATGATCACAATAATTCAAACAAAATGTCTTGAAGTATGTCAGGAATGCTGGCTATCAGTGAACTAAATCAGTTTTGTATTATTGTTTGGCATCATGGAAAATCACAAAATACCATGGAAAAGTGATGGAAAAATCATGGAATCTTGTTGCCTGGAGTTCGTATGAGCTCTGAACGTTCTTTATGGTTGACCTTACCTTTATTGTTTTGTTTGTTTGCTTTGTTGCTTTATGTCCCAAGTCAACAGCTATGGTCATTTCGAGACGGTCACCTAACCACACTTTTTCCTGGACAGGCTTGAACAAGCGGTTAACCAGTACTTTGTGCACATACTTTCACTTGTAACTGACAACAACCCTTCTTGAATGATTCAGCAGCAGGGAGGAGAATGACCCTAGAAATTATTTCATGATCAATCTCCACAAAAGTATGGGACCTGGCTGGGATCAAACTCGGGACCCCTGGATCTGCACTCAGACTCGAATCTGTTGCCAGACACGTTACTGACTGCGCTACGGGGCCCAGTACCTTACCTTTATGATTGTATTTCAGTACTTTACTAGAGAAAATGAAGAATCTAGATTATCCTGTCACTATGCAGCTGTACAACAGTTTAATAAGAGGATATTGCAAGAATGGGTAAGTTACACAGGTTTAGAGAAAGACAAATTTTCAACATAAAATTTAAAATATTTTCTTACCAATAGCTTTTAGCATATGTTTTGGGTGCTCAAAAGAACCGTCTCATTGAGACGGTTCTTTTGAGTACCCACAACATATGTTTTGGTTGAGAAATAAAAACAAGTCCTGAGTTACTTTTAGAATAACCTCGGATAACATGAGCCAGTTCATGAGATTTTGGTATGGTAAATGTTCTAAAATTTCGAACACTAATTGCCAGCCATAAAAATCTAGACAAACATGGCAGACGCAGATCAGACTGCTGCTGAAGAAATGTTCTAAAATTTCAAACACTTATTGCCTGGCATAAAGGTATAGACAAACAGGGCATGACATTGGGAATCAAATTGCTCCGTTTATTGGGAATGGGGTCAAATTTGTGCCCCAATACTGATTGTGAGAAAATCCTCTGGATCACCATTTTACTTATATTTTATAAAAAACAAAACAAAACAAAACATCTGGGCCTGCTGGTGGCGACATGTGTTGTTTGCTGATAACCTTAGCAAACAGTTCGAACCCAGATCTGGATTGGTCTGGATCCAAAATGTTTGACACTGATGGTATTCCTGACTGATTATAAATATTAATTTTGAAAAAGATACAGAGATAATGAAAAAAACATGCAAATCACCCAGTATTCAAAGTTAACATAGAGTTATCTGTCTTGTAAAGAAATTAACATAGAGTTATCTGTCATTTAAAGAAATTAACATAGAGTTATCTGTCCTGTAAAGAAATTAATGTAGAGTTGTCTGTCCTGTAAAGAAATTAACCTAGAGTTATCTATCTTGTAGAGAAATGGCAACAGCTGAAGAACTGCTTAAAAATATGAGGTTTGTATTTTTACCTTAATCAACTTTTTAAGAAATATTATCATATGACATTGAGTCTGGGAGTGAAATAAGGTCATGCAATAAAATCTATAAACCACTAGAATTTCAGGAAACATTATGGCGTCCATAACAACATTGCATACATAATGACAAAATTATAATGTTTTACGACAGAAATGAGATTTCAAAGTAATCTTAATGCCATATGATAAATAGAATCTAACATTCATGCTCTTGTTTGATTGCATTTATTAAACTAGTTGCAAAAAAGAGATAAAATGCTTGGCAAGCCTCACATTTAATCTCTTTTCCTCAACTTGTTTAATAAATTCAATAAAACATGTCGATTGAGCACTCCTGTAAGATCCTCTATTACAGATATAATATGTCTGAGTGAACAATACAGACCTATAGATAGCTATAAGCTTAGGGAATGATTTGCTTAACAGCACAAGGGTTAACAATTTTTATTTTGATAGTTTGTGTGAATTTATTCTGTTTTTGTCTGTGTACATTTTATTTTGAGCCCCTCATGTAAGATCAGCTGTGCTGCTAAATGTTGTCACCCATTTTAAATAAAGATCACTTACTTACTTTACTTTACCTTGCCTGGCCTGGCCTGGCTTTGCCTTGCCTTGCCTTGCCTGGCCTGGCCTGGCCTGGCCTGGCCTGGCCTGGCCTGGCCTGGCCTTGTCTTGCCTTGCCTTGCCTTACCTTACCTTACCTTACCTTGCCTTGCCTTTTTGACAACATCTTCCCAGAGAGCAGGATTGTTTTGATTTCTGGCAAATGTAAAGTGGTTTCTGAAATGGAAAAAAAAGCTTTTAATTCATATGATGCTACTCTAAGATAAGAAGATCTAGCCTGAAATGACTGAAAAATTGGCAAGTGGGACATATAAAATCAAAACAAAGCAAAAAAATGATAGTCCTACTCATTTTCATAGTGTTAACATTACAAAAACTTTGCATGGGGCTCAACTTTTGATGATACCCCGGGTCCCATGGACCCATTAAAACTCAAACACTGCCCTGAAAGTGCTCCTGAAAGAATTTAAAAAAAAAAGTTAATTTTGAAAAAAGTCTGAAGATGCTCCAGTTTATTTTATTGGGAGTTATTGGTGGAAATTTCTAGACAAAAATCACCAAAATATGAGACCCCGAAATACAATTTAGAATTCAGTTAAATGGACACACATCCTTAGAATGTTGGTATCTGTATCGTCAAAACCAATTTGAGTATGCTTCAACGTAGATCAGACTACGTCTTAAAAAGGGTTACTACTAAAGGAAAGAATAGACTCCCCATAAAGGAAAGAATATGCTCCCGGAATATTGTTGATAGAATATGCTCCCAGAATATTGGGGAGCATATTCTTTCCTTTATGAGTAGCCCATATGAGAATAGAAAATAACTTTAAAGTACATTCAGGGGACAAAAATATTTAAATATTGCATTTGTCCTGCAGGACGAGTGACTTACAATTTTTACTTGTCCTGCAAACACATACACTTGTCCTTTAAAGTGTTTGCAATAAAGAACATAAGGGAGTAATATGTAATATGACTTCCTCATGTAATTCTTTCCAAAGCACTCATCCTCTGGACGAGTGCCTTGAGAAGAATTACTCGTCCTTTCTAGATTTCACTTGTAATTACGAGCTTACGGGTGGGATTTTTGACCCCTGGCATTAAATTGAGAAACTGCCAGAATTAAACTACGCATATCTGCGTAGTTTAATTCTGGCAGGCTTTTAAAATCGCCAAATTTTTATGCTGTGAATATTAAGTCATGCCGCCAGCTAAGATTCTGATCAGAATCTGCCAAGGCTGATCTGATTCTTTGCTGGGGAATGAACCAGTCTGTAGGTTTTGTAATGGACTGTCTCATAATTTCTTTATTATCAGTTCGTGTAATCTGGAACCTGGTATGACATCCTACCGCAACCTGATGAAGGGGTATGCTGAAAGATTAGATCTGGACATGGTGAAGAAGGTAATCTAATTACTGGTATACATAGCCCCCCCCCCCCCCCCCCCCACACACACACACACACACACCTCCAAATTTGAGGGAGTACCCAGGGTTCGCACAGGCTTGATAAGTACTGCAAAATTACTCAAAAGCGTTGAAAAGTCCTTGTATTCTACTATTTTCTGTAGGACTTAGCTCTGTTGATAGAGCCCTAAATCAGTATAAAATTGTTATGCCGACTGCGCTACGCGGCCCGGTAAATCTGCCTTGAAAAGTACTGGAAAATCACTCAAAAGCCTTGAAAAGTCCTTGAATTCTACTTTTTTCTGTAGGACTTAGCTCTGTAGATATAGACCTAAATCAGTATAAAATTGTTGTGCCTTTATTTGGTGCAGCATATGCTGCACCAAATATAGGCACAACAATTTTATGCTAATTTACCAGTACTAATGTCTTCATTATCTCAGTCTAGCATTTCTGATGTAGAATTTTAACATTTAGATCAGTATTTTTCATTAACTTTTAGTCCTTGAAAACTGTTGGAGAAGCTTTTAGAAGTCCTTGAAAAGTCCTTGAATTTTACTCATACTTTCGTGTATGAACCCTGTGGTATACATAGCCCCCCACCCCACCCCCCAAATTTGAGGGAGTACCATAACTGAAGTGGTAGAGTGTCAAACTTGTGACCAAGAGGCCAGAGGTTTGATCCTAACTTGAGCAAGACATTTGATCTTGATTGGTCAGTACTGGTTCAACCTTGGAAAGTATTACTGAAAATGTTGAGTCGGTAATAAAGCATAAAACAAAGTTGAAACAAACAATATGAATTTTCTAGTTATTATATATAAGTCAGTGAAACACTGGCAAAGATATGCCAATCTTCTGGTTGAAAAAACTACCGTATTTAGGAATTCGGCAAAGTGAAAAAAGAGAATAGCTCGTAAAAATAAAACGTTTTTAGAATTAATATGCTGTTATTCAAAATGACCTCCCTTTTGTTATTATAGTTAAGTTTAATGAGCTACGAAAACTTCATGCTCAGCTGAGTTGAGTATGAAGGAAGCTTTATAAGATCAGGGCCTGGCCCCGAGGTCAACTCAACTAAGTACAAAAGAGCTTCGTGCATTAAGGGGCTTTTTGGCCCCCTCCCCCCTATGAGGCTAAAATATAACAAAAAAAATTCACCAATTTCTTCTTGTTAGTTTATTTGAACAATAGCCAAAGTGTAAAAGTATCGAATTATTTTGACTTTTACCATTGCTATGGTAACAAAGAATGGCCACCAAAATAGGCTGAAAATAGAAAAGTGGCCATTTTGGAGCAAATTTGAGACGTTTGACAGAGAAATTAACAATTTTAACTGATGATGAGATACTTAACATATTAAAAGAATTTTTTGGTATTTAGCTGTGCTGATATCTAATTGTTAAAAAATCGGTCTCCAAAAGCCTTAATTTTGGTTCAAAATTGCAATTACACTATTGTAAGCCTATTTTGTCGGCCATTTTTGTTACCATAGCAATGGTAAAATTTAAATAAATGCAAAAAAAAGTACACTTCAGTTATTCTTCTAATAAACCAATCAAAAGAAATTGGTGAAAATCAATTTTCAGTTTTTGGCTCCAAAGGGGGCCAAATAAGGCCCTTAATGCACGTACCCCTTTCAGCTGCTCATAAAAACTAAAATACCGACAAATAAAGAAGTTTTTTCCTTAAGTCTCTCAGATGTTGTATTTATCATGCTTATAAATGTTAAAATGCCAACAGTTTTGTTGGCATTTTAACATTTATGAGCCCAACAATTATTGACATTTTAACATTTATGAGCAGGATAAATTTGTACTCAGCTGAGAATTGAGTATGAAAATAGTTTTATAACCTCGGGACCTGGTCACTCTTGTGCATCACTTGACAGCACTTATTAAGCTACACATCGACTCTCTAAAAGTAACATCATTATGAGTTATTCATGCTTACTTATTCATGCATACTTATCAGGACTTTAGTTAAGAGTGCGTAACAGAAAAATAATTTTCTTATTTCTCAACCAAAACATATGTTGTGGGTACTTAAAAGAACCGTCTCAATGAGAAGGTTCTTTTGAGCGCCTAAAACATATGCTAAAATGTTTGGGTAAGAAAATATTTACAATTTTACGCTGAAAACCTTCTTTTATCTAAACCTGTGCTTTTTCGTGCATACTTATTTATGCTTTTCTGTTTGTCCATTCAGGTGCTGGCAGAAGCTCACAGTGCTAACCTTCCTATGGGCCTTAATGAGGCTTGTGATATTATATGCATATTTGCTGATGGTGGCCGGACAGATCTAGCTCTAGAGGTAAAGATCAGTGGTGATAAAGTTCAGGTTTAATCAGGATTTCCTGATTGAGCACTCATGCATTTTGCATATAAGATCAAACTTATTATTGCTGTAATTTGTTATCAGAACCTACCCATAGGACAGAGAACATTTGCCTTACTAGATTCTAGTAAGTCAATTAACATTAAATCCATCTCCACAGCAGCAACTGTTTATTTATGTCAACTGCTCTTCAAAATTGCAAGAATAATTGTTTATACAGTGTTCTCCCTGGGAAACTGGAACTTATAATGCTTATCACATAAAATAATTGGTATAAAAGCTATGCTTTATTCCATTGTCACAATATAGATCACAGCAACAACAATAACAGGTAGAGATGTTAAGCATTGGTCACTGGATTTTTTTTATCTCAGCTTTAGTACGAAAATAAGTGTAAGTTTATACCAAAAGAGATGGCAGTTCAGCTGCTACCTAATAACATGTATATATTTATACTAAAACAATAGAAGGTTAACATTTCCCGGCGATAAATCCTTCACATTTCTACCTATTATTAGGTGGCAGCTGAACTGCCATCCTTATTGGTATAGACTTGCCACTATTACCGTACTAAAACAATATGAGTTAATACATTTTCCGGCGATAAATCCTTAAAGTTTCTACCTGTTATTAGGTGGCAGCTGAACTGCCATCCCTTTTGGTATAAACTTACACTTGTTTTCGTACTAAAACAATACGAGGTAAACATTTTCAGGTGATAAATCCTTAACATCTCTACCTGTTATTTGGTGGCAGCTGACCTGCCATCCCTTTTGGTATAAACTTACACTTATTAGCGATAAATCCTTACCATTTCTACCTGTTATTGTTGTTGGTGTAATCTAGATCGTGACAATCGAATAAAAATAGCTTTTAAAGCAATTGTAATGTTACACAAGGATAATATAGTTGCAGTTCTGCTGTCACCAAATTCTGAAATTTATCCTATTAAAGTGTAAGTTTATACCATAAGGATAGGCAAATCAGCTGCCACCTAACTTCGGGTATAAATGTTAAGGACTTATCATTGGAAAATGTTTTACCCCATATTGTTCAATGCACAAAAATAAGCGTAAGTTTATACCATAAGGGGCGGCAGTTCAACTGCTACCATATTTCAGGTAGAAATAATAAGGACTTGTCTTTGAAAAAATGTTTCACCGCAGATTGTTTATTGCATAAAAATATATGTAAGTTTATACCATAAGAGACGGCAGTTCAGTTGCCACCTAATTACAGGTAGTAATATTAAGGACGTATCACTGGAAAATGTTTTACCTCAGATTGTTTATTGCAAGTTTATACCATAAGGAGTGGCAGTTCAGCTGCCACCTAACTACAGGTAGAAATGTTTAGGACTTATCTCTAGAAAATATTTTACCGCAGATTGTTTATTGCACAAAAATATGTGTAAGTTTATACCATATGGGGAGGCAGTTCAGCTGGCTACCATATTACAGGTACAAATATTAAGGACTTATCAAAGGAAATGTCTTACCGCAGATTGTTTATTGCACAAAAATAAGTGAAAGTTTATACCATAAGGTGTGGCAGTTCAGCTGCCACCATATTTCAGGTAGAAATGATAAGGACTTTTCATTGAAAAATGTTTCACCGTAGATTATTTATGGCACAAAAATAAATGTAAGTTTATACCATAAGGGGTGGCAGTTCAGTTGCCACCTAATTACAGGTAGTAATCACTGGAAAATGTTTTACTGTAGATTGTTTATTGCACAAAAATAAGTGTTAGTTCATATTATAAGGGGTGGCAGTTGTGCTGCCACCTAATTTGGTTGAAAGCTTACACATTTGTTTTACAAAACACACATAAATTAAATTTACTGTTATGCCGTTCGCATAATTTAACTTTTTTTTCAAATGAACCATTATTTAGGCACTTATCGTCTGCTTCCCTAGTCTGTTGATGTTCTTATGTAGCTTATATTGCAAACAATATGGACCCAGATCAGACTGCTTCCTCGTAACATTGTCTTCCATGAAAAGAAATCTCCATGAAAAATCTAGTCTGAAGTGCATTTGAATGTTCGCAGCAGACTAGAAATGCATTTTAAGAAAAAAAAATATTGCTGGCTAAACATTAATTAAGCTTTCTGGTGTAGATTTGTAAAAATGCTTGTCACAATGCAGGATGCAGATTGTTATTTTAACAACTGAGAGTCTTGCTATCAAATTGATGTTGACAGATATTTGACACTAAAACAAACACTGACTTTGAAGCTCCTACCCACATTTTAAACTCTGGTCGTGTGTCTCCTGGGTAAATCTATCATGATCTTTTAATCAGATATTTACTATAAGATAAGCATAAACTGATTGCTTTCTATGGATGTAATGTTCTTTTAAACATTTAATTGGTGATTTCTGAACATTTTTGGCCAAGTTCAGGATTGACCTGAAAGGTTTTCCTGATTGAGAATCTTGGACTGTTACCATTCCTGAAAGATAAATATACTCTCATGGGTTAATGTTTTTAACATTTTCGAAGTGCATATTATCCCCCCCCCACCCCCTCTCCCCCACCCGTGACCAGGTCAGTTTCTCATATGTACCCATGTAAGAAACTTTAAACATCTCCTGAAACCAGTGGTCAGAATTAAAAACGCTTTGGCAGAAATGGTCAATAGGTGACCCTCTGCAAAAAATTTAAAAGAAATTTAATAAATAAAAAGCATGGCCACCAGGGGGTGTGGCTTATCCTGAAAAAATCTTTGCTGAAACCAGTGGTCAGAACTCAAAAAATTTGGTAGAAATGGTCACTGGATGACTTTCAAAAAAAAAAGAAGCTTAAATGAATTTGATCTATCTAAAAGCCTGGCTGCCAGGGGGCTTGGCCAGTGTCCCTTATGTACCTATGTAACAATGGCATAGCCAGAATGTTAAAAAAAATATGCACATCAAAGCGAGACTACTGGATCAAGCAGTTATTCTCTTCAATTGCTTTCCTTTTCATAATGGGAACTTCTCTTAAAGGAAAGAATTTGCTCCCAGAGGGAGCGAATTCTTTCCTTTAAGAGCAGTTCCTTATGGCATGGAAATCACTTTTGCCACATTAAGTGACCTCCCTTGAATGTTACTATTTTTAGTTTAAACATATTTTATTTCATCTTGGTGAGATGCACATACAAATGAGCGCAGATATGACAAAAGGGTCCTTCGGCATTTAAGCAGTTTTTGTGTAATCAAAATTTCAAAAATGTCTAAATTTTCAAAATTTTGCATGTTCTTAAAATAGACTCAAAATGCTTCTAACATGTAATACAATCAAAGGCGCAAACAGTTCTGATAAAATTAAGTGATAAGTATAATGTATGTTGCCATGGCAACAGCTGTGCATATGGACTACACATTTCCTTGAAAACAGGATACCTCATTTCAAATGCTTTTGTAAACAGGAGATGTGCGTATGTGGGCTATTTGTGCAGTCTATGCAATTGCATACACATCAAATTTACAGAAACATGAGGCATTCTTGAAATCTTTGTATTAGAGTCATATGTTAACACAATGGCGTTGACTTCAGAACGTCATTAACATCGTTAAGTGACGTCATGTTTAAAACGCATCATATATATGAGTTTAAACGCTCATATCTTTGTTATTTGTAAAGATAATCTCTTTAAATTTTCTGTAATTGCTCACAACAGCTGGGTCTTTCTTTCTCTGTAAATATCTCACTTTTGACTTTTATTGCCAGAAGGTCCCTTTTGTCAGATCTTGGCTCAAATATATACAAGTTACAGAATGTAAAAGGATTAGAACAAAAGCTGGAAGCTTATGTTATTTTTCTCCTAACATTCAATTACAAAGTCAATTTCGAAGACATTACTATTTTTATTAAGCACATGCGTTACTGCCTAATGGGAGCTATGCCAATGTGTAAAAAACTTTAAACAACTACTTCTCTGAAACCAGTGGTCAGAATTGCTAGCAATTTGGCAGAAATGGTCACCAGGCGACCCTCTACAAAAATAGCTAAAAGAAACTTGATCGGTCAAAAACCATGGCAGCCAGGGCATGTGGCATATAACAATGACTTTAGAAATGAGCCGTGGCACATTATTTCCAACCATGTGGCATTTTGACAAGTGTTGACTCAGTGGATCTTGTGCAGCCTCCTTTGTAGCTGAGAAACTTCAAACCATGTTCAGTTAGTAGCTTACCACTCATAGAATATTCAAGTGACTAGTAAAGGCTCTGATCAGACTGTGCATATGTGCAGGCTGATCTGAGGCTTTGCTGGTCGCACACACCACATTGTTGGAAATCTCATGTCGTGGCTCAAATGGTCTTCTCTAAAATCTATGGTCAGTTTTCAAAATAATTTGGTAGAAAAGATCACCGAGTGATTTTCTACATAAAAGCTTAAAGTGTATGTTAATGATTTTGAACAGTTTACCTAAATCAAAAATAAATATATTTCATTATGTACTTATTTAATTTTCATAGATCATTCCCTCATCTGCTAAGTTAATTATAGCAATATTTATTGCCTTTAACTAAACATCTGGGGACTGCCATATTACAGCAAGGGCATTAAATAAATGGACATTAACCTCTATTTCAGGTCAGCTAATTGACTCATGGAATCACCTTGCTATTGGTTCTTTCAATACATTCATTTCATTATTGGATAATTGATATTCGGTTTTAATAATAATCAACAGTCAGATTAATGCAAAGTATTTAAAGAAAAGTATTTTGTTTTTCTTTTTTCAGTAAGTTTTCAGGGCTTTTTCCGGAAATTTTGGGAAAAGGCCCCTGGCCAAAATATGGAAAAAATGATCGACTTAACATCAAAATTGGGAGAAATTAACTACATAGAACATAGCAAGGGTAGCAAAATATATCCTCAAAATCAAGTTATTTTAAGATTGTATTATGTCAAGCATACTTCTTCAGTACAAGTGTTTAAGTATCATTCTGATATGGTTCATTGTTTCTCATAAGTACATGTAGTAGTGGTCTCTTAAAAAAAAAGTTTTTTTTTCTTTTCTTTTCTTAATTGGGAAAAACAGACATATGGTATTGGGAAAAAAGGCGGCTATTTTCGATTGGAAATGGGGCCGAAATTTGGCCCCTAGAGAAGGCCGAAAATCCTTTGACCTATGTAAGATAGTTTTAAACATCTTCTCTGGAACATGTGGCAATGATTGAACACATTTAGCAGAAATGATCACTTGGTGACACTTTACAAAAGTAACTGAAATGACTTTGATCTGCCAAAAAGCCTGGCCACCAGGGGGCGTGGCCAGTTTTCCCTGAAAAAACCTGAGAGCATTTAACTTTACCTGCTATTTTAGTTAGTTAGTTAGTGGCTTAAATGAGATATATGTCTGGTTCCTGTTGCCTACCTACCCTATTTTTTTAACCCTACCCTAAACATTAAAATGGTCTTTGGAGAAAAAATACCTAAAATTGGCACTTTTTCAGATTTTGTCACTATTTTCTTTGTTAAATGTTATAACAAAATTTAATAGTTTCCCTACCTACCTACCCTAAATTTTGTTAGTATGCAACAGGAACCACACATATATTTCATTTAGGCCTTAGTTAGACTTAATTCTTCACATCCCATCAACAATCTTTCAGTTATAAAGGGACTACAATGCATCTGAAAATGTCCTCTGCTAAAATGTCTATACAGACAGAAAGTTTGGACTCACATCAGACTGCTCCTAGAGGAGAGGAGCAGTCTGATCTCGGAGTCAAAACTTATTCCAGGGGTGATAAAGTTCAGGATTAATCAGGATTTCCTGATTGAGCACTCATGCATTTTGCATATAAGATCAAATTTATTATTGCTGTAATTTGTTTTCAGAACCTATCATGATCTTTTAATCAGTTATTTACTTTAAGATAAGCATAAACTGATTGCTTTCTATGGATGTTTTGTTCTTTTAAACATTTTATTGGTGATTTCTGAACATTTTTGGCCAAGTTCAGGATTGAGCTGTAAGGTTTTCCTGATTGAGAATCTTTGACTGTTACCACCCCTGTTATTCCTAAAGGAGCAGTCTGATCTTGGTCCACACTTTTAGCTACATTAGTTTTAAATCGACTAGTAGACGATAATCAGTAGCCATTAGCAGCAGAAGATTGAGATGACCTTGACTTTATAACTTGTTTTTTTCAGGTTTTTGAGCTTCTAAGTAAGACGGTTAATTGGAAGTTAAATATTGCCATGATTTATCCAAGTATGATGACACTGCTACATAATGGCCATGCAGATTTAGCGTTTAAACTTTTCCAGGCATTTTCATTCCATCAAGCTCCATTGTTTTACAGGGCAGCGATAGTAGCAGAATTGGTAATATCTTAAGCGGCCACTCAAAAAAGACCAACAATTTGCTAGGACCGATTATTGCTTAATGCAGGTCAAAAGTGTTGCAGAATGCTCCAAGAGAGCATTCTGCAATGCTTTCGACCTTCATTAAGCTACCATTTGTCGTTAAGGCATTTGCTTTGTCTATTTTTGAGTGGTCGTTTAAGACAGGTTTTTCTTTATTACAATTACAATCAACCATTTTGAAAAGTGGTGAAGGATATTAAATCGTATTTCATAGTCAACAATTTTTCAGTTATGTCGATTTGATTTCATATTTTCATTGGTTGAACCAGTACTAAGCAAAAAGCAAAAGATAAAGTGTCTTGCTCAAGGACACAACAAAGTGTCTCCTTCGAGTCTCAAACCAGTGGCCCTTCAATCTCAAGTCTAACACTCTACCACTGAGCCACTCCACTCTTTATTTTGAGTTTTACTGACTACTTCTTTGAATAATATACATTCTTTATATTACATTAAATATACTGGACAAAAAAGATAATGGACTACGACATTCAATGATATGGAAATACCTTAATCTAGGCTGATTTTTAAAAAAACTGCATATCACACTATTTAGCAGCCACTTCCGGACCGAATACAGTATTTTACCTGCGCAGCTTTAGGGAAACACTGGTCATGTAGTGCGTCCGTCTATCGCTCCCTCTGTCGCAAAACTTTTAGGGTGCCTTGTTTGTGTAATCAGTAACTCCAACACTTTTCATTCCTTTATATTCAAACTTTGCATAATGATTGTTCACACATTGAAGATGTGTACCTTCTATTTTGTGCACATTTGACAGGGTTCGCACAGGCTTGAAAAGTACTTGAATATACAGGGCTGTCTTGAAAAGTCCTTGAAAATTAAATTTGCCTTGAAAAGTACTTGAAAAACACTCAACGGCCTTGGAAAGTCCTTGAATTTACCTTATACAGGAGGATTCAACACTCACTTTTGAGACCTAAATCAGTAAAAAATTGTGGTGCCTTAATTTGGTGCAGCTCATGCTGCACCAAATAAAGGCACCACAAATTTATACTAATTTTCTAAAACTAATATCATTTGTTATGCAGTCTACCATTTCCAAAGTAGAATTTTAACACTTAAATCAGGATTTTTCATAAACTTTAGGCCTTGAAAACTGTAAGATTGTCTTGAGAAGTCCTTGAATTTTACTCAAATTTGCCTGTATGAACCCTGTTTGTTAAATATTCTCTCATTTCTGTGGGGTGTTGAACTTATACATTTTTTCCATCAGAAAGGCTTAGAGGGTGTCTGGCTTGTGTAATCTACGAAACTCTTAACAGTATCCAAACGTTGCATAATGATTGTTCACACATTGAAGATGTGCACCTTTTATTTTTTGCACAATTCATGGACGTTTTCTCATTCTTGGGGGTCTTTAACTAACACATTATTCCGTTTAAAATGCTTAGATGCGTGTCTGGTTTGTGTAATCTGTAACTCAAACACTTTTCATTCCTTTATATTCCAACTTTACATAATGATTGTTCACACATAAAGGATGTGCACCTTGTATTTTGTGCACATGTCATGGATATTTTCTCATTTGTGGGTGTATTGAACTTAGACATTTTTTTCTGTTCAAAATAAATGCTTAGATGATGTCTGGTTTGTGTAATCTGTAACTCCAACAGTTTTAATTCCTTTATATTCAATCTTTGCATAATGAGTGTTCATACATTGAAGATGTGCACCTCCAATTTTATGCACATTTGATATTTTTTTTTTTTTTGAGGACTGTTGAACTTGTACATTTTTCCATCTGTGCTTTATGTAAATGGTATCTGCAGCAGTTTTGATTCCTTTTTTATTTGCTCACCTGAGCGGAAAGCTCATAGGTGAGCTAATAGTACACCAGTGACTCCGGTGTCTGTCTATAGTATGTCCATCAACATTTTCAAACATCTTCTCCTCTGAAACCACTGGGCCAATTAAACTCAAATTTCATAGGGAGACTCCTTAGGACACAGGAACGAAAATTTGTTCAAATGGTCCTGGTCACATGACCAAGATGGCCGCCACGCCCATATATGGTAAAAACCCTTTAAAAATTGTCTTCTCCAGAACCAGAAGGCTGATAACCTGGAGACTTGGTATGTAGCATTGGGGATGTTGGGCCTATCGAGTATGTTCAAAAGATGATCCTAGGTTGACCTTGACCTACATTATGTCAAGGTCAAATTTGCTTCCTACCAGTCTCGTGAGTCTGCTCATGACACTCTGGGACACATTTAACGCCCTAGCAATGTCTGCTTGCTTCATACCAGTGTCCCTCATACCAATAATTTGCCATTTTCACCTTCAGTCTTCTTTATTCGTGGCATATTGATACAGAGTAAGTCTTTTAAGGCTGGGAAATGATGGAATTTCATGCTTGCTTGTCATCTCATGCACAGAACTGTGCCATGAACTACTCGTTCATAGTCAGTAGTGCATTAAATGAACTATACTTGCCGACTTTTGGCAGTCAAAATACCTATTTACATGTCCAGTAAAAAGCAAAAATATTTTGCAAGACTACGAAAATTTGGAATGCATAAAAATATGCTTAACTTTATGTCAATATTTTATTGTATTATTTTGGAGTGCTGAACTTAGACATTAGTATGTTTATACCACCTTTGGAGTGTGTACGCTGTGTAATCTGTGTGCAATCTGTAACTCCAACAGTTTTCATTCTTTTATACTAACTTCTTACTCACATAAACACTTCACTGTGTGAGGTATTTAAGGGGTTTCGCACAGGCTTGAAAATTACTTGAATTTAGAGGGCTTTCTTGAAAAGTCCTTGAAAAGTAAATCTGCCTTGAAAAGTACTGGAAAATCGCTCAAAAGCCTTGAAAAGTCCTTTAATTCTACTATTTTCTGTAGGACTTGGCACTTTGATAGAGACCTAAATTAGTATAAAATTTTTGTGCCTTTGGTGCAGCATATGCTGCACCAAATAAATGCAAAACAGTTTTATACTAATTTTTCAGTACTAATGTCTCCATTATCTCAGTCTAGTATTTCTGAAGTAGACTTTTAACACTTGGTTTAGCATTTTTCATTAACTTTAAGTCCTTGAAAACAGTTGGAGAGGCTTTTAGAAGTCCTTGAAAAGTTTTTTAATTTTACTCATACTTGCCTGTATGAACCCTGTTTAACGTTGTAGACTGGCTTTGAGGTTATAAAACTTTTTGTGCTCAACTCAACAGAGAATGAAATTTCAACTGCTCAGAGAATTGGAAATACTGAAGAAAAAAAACTGCATTCCTACTTAAAATGTTCAGATGTTGTATTTATTCTACTAATAAATGTTAAAATGCGAACAATTGTTGACATTTCAACATTTATGAGCATGATAAATTAAATGCTTAGTTCAGTTGAGCATGAAATTTTTATAACCTCAGGGCCTGTGTTATGATATTTACATTATCAAAGCAAGCCTTTAATGAATCTTTAGAATTTTGCAATCGTTCATAGCCTCATGAACAACACAAAATTTGATTGACAGCTGCCAAGCTCACTTGTCCGTGCAATTCGCTTTGAATATCCAATTCATTCGCCAGATGTGACACTGGTGTTGTGATTGACAGCGAGCCACGCCTGAGTTACAGGTGCAAAACAAGCTTCTTGTTTGCCCCATTGGCTCTCCGTGTTCATACGGGCTGTTCCGCTTTTCAGTTTTGCACTCAAACAATACTGTTAATACAATTAAATATTAAATCCAAAACTGTTTTATCTCCTAAATTATAATTAATTTCTTTATATTAGTTATTTATAATAAAATGTAAATATAAGCAATAAATTCAATTTTTGGAAGGTTCATGGAATCGTGAATACTTCGGGTCTCTTGCAAAGTAAGTGAAGCCTTCGGGCTTCACTTACTTTGCAAGAGACCAGGACCCAGTTGTACGAAGCTCTATTAAATCTAATCATGGATTAAGCGTTAATCAATCATTTAAATCTTAACGATGGATTAACTAATTAATGTATTTAAATGTGTTGTACGAAGCCTCATTAAACGGTTGATTAGTTAATTGAGCTTTAATCGAGGGTTCGTAATTAATTTCAATAGAAATCATAAAACCAGTCTCCCATAATTCAGCCATGTAAACAAAACGCCGCCATATTAGAAAAGAGAAAGTCTCGAGTCAAAACTTACAAATCAAGTTTAGGACGTAAAGAAAGAGGAGGAATCAAGCTGATCGGGATGGTCGATTGTAACCCGGGGATCGTTACTCCTGTAACGTTCTTTCGCAATAAAAGGTTAATTTTCTATGAAACACAGTGAGAGTGTAAAGATATACCAAGCATCCAGATATCACGGAAATGTTAAGGCTGTCTACTCCATGTACTCTACGAGTGTTTTTTTTTTTGACAGAGTCTGTTGAAATAAAGCGTCGCCAATGACAATGTAAACAATGACGTCATTGTCTTGTTGCTATTTTCATCACGCCAGTTTTATATGACTTATTGGGGCACCTGGTATAACTATGCAAGAATACTCCCGGGGGGGGGGGGTACTCTGATATTTTCATATATACGTAGGCTCGGGTAAAAAAAATTTGGGTGCTTGAAATTCCTGATGTTTTTGGGGGTGAAAGGTAGATGCTGGGCTCGAGCCTACGCATGCAGAAAAAAATAGAGACCCCCCCCCCCGGCTTCGCAGAAATCTGGCGTTTGAAAAACCCAGCAAGCAATCTATATGAGACCCATATGGGTCCCATGTGGGCACCCATATGGGACACATATGGGCAGTGCAACCGGGTTCCATATGGGTCCCATATGGGCTGGCCCATGTAAATAAGATAAAATAAATGGTAGAAGCAGGGGCGGATCCAGGATTTCTTGCTAGGGGGTTCAAATTTACAAAGGAGGTTTCGATTTGAAAATTGTACATGATTATTTGATAGTTTATGCTGATTTTGCTTGAAATTCCTCATAAAAATGGAATAATTTTGTTTCAAATGGGGGTTCAAGCGAACCACATGAATCCCCTCTGTATCCGCAACTGTATATATAGAAGCTACATTTGTAGCCATGCATTATAAACAAGGAAATAATTTTATATAAAGATGATTATATCATTTTTTTTCTTCATGGGACTGTTATATGGGACCCATATGGGCAACCCGCAAATGGGCTAACCCATATGGAACCCATGTAGGGAGCGCAGTGGCTCAGTGGTAGGGTGCTTGACTCGAGACCGAAGGGCCGCGGGTTCGAGTCTAACCGGCGTCACTGCGTTGTGGTCCTTGAGGAAGGCACATTTATCCTAGCTTAGTACTGGTTAAATCCAGGAAGACTCGTCCCTATATAACTGAAAGATTGTTGATTGGACGTAAAGAATCAAATCAACAAAAACACCAATATGGGACCCCATACGGAACCCGGTTGCACTCCCCATATGGGTAGCCCATATGGGACCCATATTTTTGCTGGGAAGGCGAGCCTGCGCGAGATTAAAATCAAGAACATGAGCCCATGGAGACCCTGAACACCCCAAATAACGACACACTCAGGTCGAAAACGAAGACGACCAAATGACAGAGTTACCACCGAATTCCGCATCCCTAACCAACCCCATGCCTTTCCTCAAAATTAGCTCTATGATATGAAAATGAAAAAAAGAACGCAACCGTAACATTAGGGCTGTGGATCGTTAGGTAAGTGGCGATCCGATCTGATCCACGATTCATGAGTGACGATTCACAGATCGAACTGCGAGTCACCGTTTGATAAAAACAGTAAGACTCCTGTTATGAAACATCTATTGTTGGGTCTATTTACTTAGTAAATCAGCCCTTTCTGTTAAACCAGAAGTACCACATGTATACAGTTAGTTATCAAAGAAGATAAGACTACATTTCCACTCACGACTGTCAAGGCATGCAACACAATTTGTAAATTTGATTTTATATTTTCCTGAACTTGGATAACCAGATATTCAGACAGAAGTGTGCCGATTACAGTATAAGGCCCTTTTCCTTTGTCCTGAAGTTCACACATGGACAACATGACCTGGGTCACGTAGGCCAAATCAGCTGTCACCTTGTCGGCAAGAAGTAAACTTCAAAGAAGAAAAAAGAACCCTTTGAAATTTATTTGATAATTGACATTTGATGATATTTTTGGCTCTGTTTGTTATGTACCGATGAAGGTGCCCCGATGAATTGTGTTTAAATAAAATAGATTGGAATATATATTATCAGCCGATTTTGGAATACTTTGAGGATTTTAATTACCGATAAACCTGCAAAAAACAAAGGTATTTGAATAAGAGATATTATCAATTAGAACCGTAGTCATAATGAAAAATTTCAATGGACCGTTTTGTGAAAACTTCTTGTTTCAGTTAAAAAGGGTAAAAAAAAAGAAGAAAAAAAGATCGCGATCCAACGATTTCGGCAGTGACGAATATTCATACTCGATTTTATATTCAGATCCACGAGTATCCGAGTACTCGGATACTCGCAGCAGCCCTACGTAACATCACGTTTTCATTCGAAATAGTTAAACAATAAGCCTAGATCAGATGCTACCCCTCAGTAAACAGTATTGGATCTATTCAGACCCAAGAAAAGTTGGAACTGAAACGGCCCAAATCAGTTTTAAACTATAAAACAAACAGGAATACAAAACAAACACCCTGTAACATGATCAAACATGATCAGACTGACAAAATTCGGGACTGCGCCTGATTCGCGATGTTTATTTTGTTTGTTTAATTTGATTCTTTACGTCCCTGTCAACAATCTTTAAGTTACGTAGGGACAGGTCTTCCTGGGCTGAACCAGTACTATGCTAGGATTAATGTGTCTTACTCAATGACACGACGCAGTGACGCCGGTGAGGCACGAAACTGGCACTTTGGTCTCGAGTTCGCAGTGTTTGAATACAAAATGCGGTCAAAGCAAACTCTTTGGAACTGGGCCTGGCCAGAGACCAGGTTGGGCCAGGTACGGGTCCAGACTTTTTGGCCAAACACAAATCTGGGTCTATAGTTTTTGTAGAATCTTTAAGCGAAAATATGGGCATATACATGGAATTCAGAAAAGTTTGGCCATTCAAATGCCAAAACTCAGAAAACGGGACATTCATAATACTTTCTTTTTTTTAAAAAAAGAGGGGGTTTATACCTGGCGGCGCTGAAAAAGGGGGGTATTCGGGCGCACATCCGTACTATGTCATACATAGGGAGTTACCCCCCGAGAATGTCGTAAGGGGCGATCAAAAGTTATGCAAACGGTCGCCTTACAATGCCTCCTTAAAGTTAAGCAAGGCTTATGTTAAGTATTGATATTTCAACATGCTATACTAAATGCTAAATAAATTGCCTGAATCGATGTGTGATATCATTGTGATCTTCAGAAAAATTAAAACTATTTTGATTTTGATCAGTTTTAAACGTTATTTTTTGCATCCTGAAAAATCAATACTTAACTTAAGTCTTCCTTAACTCTAAGGAGGCATTGTAATTCCGGGCCCAGATCTTGTAATATTGTCGCATAGAAGTTCAAAATAGGCGTAAGTGACTGTACAGACGTAACATGTAGATGTAATGATTTTATAACTAACTCAAAAATATCAGTATATGATACATGTATACAGCAATCTTTTATTGTTTAGTCGGTATGTGAAATTACAGGACTTGTCACAAAAGTAAAGATGTCTCTTCGGGACATACAGCTGCATCTGAGCCGATTTTTCTGTTGGCATGCTGGTCTGGGTTACGGAACAAGAAGCTCACCACAGATGAAGACAAGTAACATGAATTTAACATTGCTAACAACAAACAGTAAGGCGATGAAGCGATGGGGTGCGGAGGAGGGGTTAATTATTATTCCCTGCGCTTCTCGCATACCTGCAAACCCTCCCACACATTACTAGCACATGTAACTTAAGCGACCTCAAACTTGTTGGTTACAAAATCATGCGCGGATCCAGGAATTTTTTCAGGGGGGGGGGGGGGGGGGGGGGGGTCATGATGGACAACGCATTTTTTTTTAATTTTTATTTTGTCCTCAACTTATTTTACAGTTTATAGGGGTCCAATACTTTTCCAAGGATCCTGAGGGGTCTAACATTTTCCAGGCGGGGGGGGGGGGGGTCCAACTTTTTCCAGGGAAGGGGGGTCCTAATCATAATATCTAAAGAAACCCATATAACTTGTGATTTTTCTGGGGGGGGGGGTCCGGACCCCCTATCCCCCCTCTGGATCCACACATGCAAAATTTCAATTTAGGTCTGTTTTGAGCCATGCCATGCTCGAGCGGCGCCCATCCCCTGTAAGAGTGAGCCCATATTCCCACTGACTATATAGGTCTTCAAATGGTAGGTTTGGAGTTAAAATTAAAACTAAATTGCAAGTGAGTTTCCTCCCTATGGAAATAATCACAATTACTCCTCCTCACTCCACAAAGTCTCAAAATAAGAGAAAAAAGACAATTAATAAGGTATTTATTTCCCTTATTTTAACATACAGAACTTGGGGGGGGGGGGGGGGGGGGGGGGGGGTAGGGTATTATACAAGAACAGGACGGAGATGCGGATTGCACTTTTATACAGAGGGGGCAGGTGCCCACATTCAAAGGGGCAAATGTCCATCCCCTCATATAGGTTAGATACGATTTTTTTTTATGTAGGGGACAAACAACCCTTGCCATGAGGCATATGTTCGCATACCCGATGAAAAAAGTATTTTAGTTAGGGATTAAAGCAATGGGAAGGGTTTTAATCTGACATACATGTACACGGATATTATGATTCACATATCATAGGCCTATCTATTGCTACTGACTGCTTAACAGGAAATGACTCGTATAAGCTCGTATAAACCAAGGACATTATGAAGCACCCTCCCCCCCCCCCCCCCCCCTCCACCGTCACGCTTGACAGAATATTTCCACCAGCGTAAAATGTGGCATCTTCCAAAATATTGTCCAAATGGGAATGGCATTTTTCATGAAAACTTTAAACGATATGTGTATAGGAAGAGCAAGAAAAAGTAACTTAGCAATAAAACAACGCTCTACTCTAAACTGGTGTGCCACCCGCACTTTGCAACTTGGCTGGGTAGTTCCATGACGTCACTCTGCGGTCACTAAGTAGAACGACTTTCGTTTTGACAGAAGAAAGATGACATTTTACAATGAATGTTTGATGAAAAACAGTGTTTTGGGGATTCACTCGGAGTTCCGCGCTGATGGGATTTGATCTCTGTGTACTTTGACAGGTAGTTTCTTTGATCAATCTTAAGATGAAAAGGATGTTGGCCTTTGAGAAGCGGTATCCCCGGCGCAATTCCACGTCGGTCATCTCTACATGTCATGGTGTGCTCTTTCTCTCACGTTTTTTCCATTTCTTTGCCTTCCTGGATGGACAAACGCTATGTCTGCGGCCATTTTGTTTCGGGCTAATGACTGATTAAATTGGTTAATTCAGCTCCTAGACGTCGATTAAATTTAATTGAGGAATCGGGGTTAAATCAAGGGTTTAATCCATGATTAAAAGATAATTGAGCTTCGTACAACGCGATTTAATAAGGCGCTAATTAATCGAGGTTTTAATCCATGATTAAAAGATAATTGAGCTTTGTACAACCGGGTCCAGAAGTATTCATGATTAGTATAAACATTTTTATCCCCAAATTTTATACAGCAATGGGGTTGGGTCACAAGTTCTCACAACCTCAGTTACGACCCTTCCCCTGTACATGATTCCATGAACCTTCCAAAAGCTGAATTCATTTCTTAAATGTTTCAGCCTGTCAGTCAGTTCATCGACTTTGTAAGAGCATGTAAAAAATTGGGAATGGACAACAGTAATCTTTCAGCAGCCATTGAGTGTACCAATCTTAAAGCACCAGGTAAAATTGTCATCTCGTATGTGGGCTGCGACATGAGAAATCTTGTCTTCGGGGTTTCCAATGAGGTCATACTATAGACCAGTCTGATCATCTACAGAGAGTGGAGCGCAGTGGCTCAGTGGTAGAGTGCTTGACTCGAAACCGAAGGACCGCGGGTTCAAGCCTCAATGGTGTCACTGCGTTGTGTCCTTGAACAAGAACATTATTCCTAGCTTAGTACTGGTTCAACCCAGGAAGACCCGTCTCTTTATACCTGAAAGATTGTTGATGGGACGTAAAGAATCAAATCAAACAAATCAGCTATAGAGACTTGCTAGCATAGTGAGATTTGGCTTGGAGCAAGTTTTGTTATGATACTTTCCAGTAAGCAAATGACAAAGGTGCTTATCAGACTGGGTTTATGCGCAGGCTGGTCTGCGCCTTTGTTGTTCACAAACCCTGGAAGACAGGTTTTCTCACATCAAGACCCATTTTAAAGACACTATACATAATATATATTATATATGTTAAAATAAGCATCTCTTTTTAGCTTACCTAAGCGCAGCGTTCACACAGGCTTGATAAGTACTTGAATATACAGGACTGTCTTAAAAAGTCCTTGAAAATTAAATTTGCCTTGAAATTGTACTTGAAAAACATTCAAATGCCTTGAAAAGTCCTTGTATTTTACCATTTACAGGAGGATTCAACACTGTTTTTGGAGACCTAAATGTGGTGCCTTTATGCTGCACCAAATAAAGGCATCACAATTTTATACTAATTTTCTAAAATTAATATCTTTAGTAATGGACTCTACCATTTCCGAAGTAGAATTTTAACATGTAAATCAGTATTTTTCATTAGTTTTCAGTCCTTGAAAACAGTAGGAAAGTCTTATAGAAGTCCTTGAAAAGTCCTTGAATTTTACACAACCTTGCATGTATGAACCTTGAAATAGTTTACTTATGTCTTTGGGTGTCCATTCTTTAGTAGCTTTTAGCATTTTCTGAATTCAACATTTCGGAGCTAATTTTCCAAAGACAGTCAGCCTCAGAAAACTCAGTTAAGCAGATTATATTGGTTCTCTGATTATACCACTGGCATACAAAGTATATTGGAATGTATAGTTTTTGCCTTTTCTGTAACTATGTTTGTCTGTTTGTAAGCTTTTTTTCTGTCAACAGTTTCTCAGCAACTACTTGACTTAGGATTCTAAAGTTTGGTACAAAGCTTGATAGTGATAAGTTGTATTGTGTAACAAAAAAAAACAGCCACATATTGCTTATCGGTTACTTTTCTGTCAACAATTTTTCAGCAACTACTTGACTTAGGATTCTAAAGTTTGGTACAAAGCTTGATAGTATTAGGTTGTATTGTGTAACAAAAACAAAACAGCCACATATTGCTTATCAGTCCCTTTATTATTATTCTCTTAGTGACTGTGAAAAATGTTTCCATTTGGGGGCATTTGCAATTTCAGAAGATCTAAAAATGATGCAGTAAAGTATTTAACAAGTTGATATACATGATAATTATTTATAACAGTGAAGATACAGTAGCCGGAACCCTTTGATATTCCATAAATTTGAGACTAGACTTCTGTCGATGGTATACCATCGCAAATTCCCGCTTTTGATCTAACCGAAGCATCTACAAAGTTTGAAGTTGCTACATCCAACAGTTAAGGAGGAGATGCATTTACAAGAAAGTACATTATTTCACTTTTGACCTTTAAATAATGCCCAGTACTTTCTACATCGTGTGACCTATGCACCAGCAAAGTTTGATGTTGCTACATCCCATGATTTTTGCTAGAAAATACATTATTTGACCGTGACCTTCAAGGTCATATGAAATGTTGCCCAGTGCCCTCTACATCATATGACCTATGCACCTACAGAGTTTGAAGTTACTACGTCAAAAGGTTTAGTAGGAGATGCATTTACAAGAAAATACATCATTTGACCTTGACCTTTGGGGCAAGGTCACACAAAATGTTGGCCAATACCCTCTACACCATGAGACCTATTCAGCTACAAAGTTTGAAGTTGCTACATCTAATGGTTTAGGAGGAGATACATTTACAAGAATATACACTCTTTCACCTTGGGGTCAAGGTCACAAGAAATGTTGCCCAGTACCCTCTACATCATGTGACCTATTCAGCTACAATGTTTGAAGTTGCTATGTCTAACTGTTTAGGTTGAGATACATTTACAAGAAAATACATTATTTGACCTTGACCTTGGGGTCAAGGTAACACAAAATGTTTCCCAGTACCCTCTACATCATGTGACCTATTCAGCTGCAAAGTTTGAAGTTGCTTCATCTAACGGTTTAGGAGGAGATACATATACAAGAAATGTGACCGACGCAAGCATAGACGGAGGGACAGACAGATGGACAACAGACCGACTTTGGTATGAAATTAAAAGCCAAGGGTCTTCTGAAACACAAGTATTTTTTATAGCCTTATATTTACAGGCAGAATTTTTTGAAAAAAGTTTTGTTTGAAAAAAAAAAATGGCAGACAAAAATTAACAAGCAAAATTAACCAGCATGCAATTAGGTAAGGCTCATCATTTGAGCCAGTTCATTGAATTTTGGTACTTAAACCATATGGGCCTCAACCCGAGAAAACCTGTCTTTAGGGGTATGCAAACAACAAAGGCGTAGATCAGCCTGCACATCCATGCAGACAGGTCAGCGCCTTTATTATTCGCTTCCTGGAAAGTATCACATGAAAGCTTGTTACAAGTCAAATTTCACTACTTTAGCTAGTCTTTGTAGCTGTACAAGCGGGTTTTTGTGTGATCTGGTCGGAAACCGCGGACAGGTGTTCTCCCATTGCTGCCCAAGCTTTAATTTGATACTTTCCAGGAAGCGAATAATAAAGGCAGGTGTTCTCCCATTGCTGCCCATATGTGATCAATGTAAGATCATATCAACCTACACATCCATGCAGTCTTGCCAGAGCCTTCGCTGCTCACACATATATAAAGTAAGGACATAGATGAAAGATCAGACAAATGTTTAGGCCTCTAGTCCCACTAGTTAGCTATGTATGCTTATACAGTAAAACCTGTGTAAAATGGCCTTTCTCAAATAGACAGAAAAGTGGTTTTCAAGACCATTTATCACTGATTGCAGGTCAAAAGTATTGCAGAATGCTCCAAGGGGAGCATTCTGCAATACTTTCAACCCTCATTAAGCTACCATTTGTCATTAAGATCTCTTTTTTGTCTATTTTTGAGTGGTCATTTAGGTAGCTATGTATGCCTATACAGTAAAACCTGTGTAAAACGGCCACTCTCAAATAGACTGTAAACTGGTTTTCAAGACCGATTATCTCTGAATGCAGGTCAAAAGTATTGCAGAATGCTCCAAGGGGAGCATTCTGCAATACTTTTGACGTTCATTAAGCTACCATTTGTCATTATTAAAACTAAGATCTTGTTTTGTTGTTTTACGCAGGTTTAACTATATGTACTGGTTTATTTTATTTCAGAATATATTGTAGAGTTATATAAACATCTGAACACTGAGGTAAGTTTAAAGGGGGGTTGGGAGGGGGCAGGGGTCTGGACACCCCCTGGAAAAATGCAGGGATGAGAATCTTTCTCTTTAGAGGATTTCCTCTTTTTTCTGCTAGAATTTGCCCAAACATGAAGTGTCAGGTTTGAACCAATTTGACTTTTTCTGATGTTTTTAGCTCACTTGAGCCATTGGCTCACGGTGAGCTACTTTCATCGTTGGATGTCCGACGTGCAGCGTGTGTCCAGCGTCATCAACAATTGCTTCAAAGGAATCTTCCCTAAACTACTGGCAGGATTTTGACCAAACTTGGTAAGAATGATCCTTATATGGCCCTCTTTAAAAATTCTTCAATGGTTACGGCCCATTGCATATCTAGTTCAAACAGGCTCAAATAGATTTTCAAGATGAAAATTTTAAAAATCTTCTTATCTGAAACCATAAGGCCTAGAGCCTTGTTATTTGGTATGTAGCGTCACTTAGTGGACCTCTACCAAGTTTGCCAAAATTGGCCCGACCCTGGGGTCACATGTTTTACATAGGCTTATATAGGGAAAACATGAAAAAATCTTCTTGTCTGAAACCTTCAGGCCTAAAGCCTTGATATTTGGTATGTAGCATGACCGAGTAACTCTCTACCAAGTTTGTTCAGATAATGCCCCTGGGGCCAAAAAATGTCCCCGCCTCTTGGGTCACATGTTTTGCATAGGCTTGTATAGGGAAAAAATGGAAAAAATCATCTTCTTATCTGAAACCATAAGGCCTAGAGCCTTGATATTTGGTATGTAGCATCACCTAGTGGACCTCTACCAAGTTTGTCCAAATTATGCCCTTGGGGCCAAAAAACCGCCCCACCCCAAGGGTCACATATTTTACATAGGCTTATATAGGGAAAAACATTGTATATGATCTAACCTGAAACCATAAGGCCTAGAGCCTTGATATTTGGTATGTAGCATCACCTAGTGGACCTCTACCAAATTTGTTCAAATTATGCCCCAGGGGTCAAAAAAGGCCTGCCCCAGGGGTCACATCTTTTACTTAGGCTTATATAGAGAGGAACATGAAAAAATCTCATGTCTGAAATCACAAGGCCTATAGCCTTGATATTTAGTATGAAGCATCACCTAGTGAACCTCTACCAAGTTTGTTCAAATTAAATCCCTGGGGTCAAAATGCCCCCACACATTTTACATAGGCCTATATAGTGAAAAACATGAAAAGATTTTCTTGTCTAAAACCATATGGCCTAGAGCCTTGATATTTGGTATGTAGCATCACCTAGTGGACCTCTACCAAGTTTGTTCAGATCATGCCCCTGGGGCTAAAATGGCCCCGCCCCAGGTTTCACCTGGGACATGGTCAGGTCCCAACAGAAACCTATATGTAAGCTTTAAACAAAACTCAGATGAGCGATTTAGAATATCAGAATATCCTCTATGTAATGCCTGTGTCACTGCATTTCATCTTGGTCTTCAATGCTAAGCAAATTACTGTTTGTGGGTTCTCAATATTAACCCTTTAAGCGCCAATCACGACTGCAGCAGACGACAAATTTTTCGACATCTTTCCTAATTTTCGAAAGAAATAAGGAATGATATTTCATGAGAATTGTCTGCCAGAGGACATGTGGGTGAAAGACTTCATCTGCATATATAAGCGTTGGCCTGAATGTGATCCCCAGATTACTATGCAAATTACACGAACCTTATACAAAGCTCAGGGAGGCCTTCTTTTTTTTAGCATGAGTATATGTTACAAATTACAATCTACTCCTTGGCCCAGATGTTATATAAAACTTTTTTCATGCCCAACTCAGCTGAGACTGAAATTTAACCTGCTAATAAATGTTTAAATGCCAACAATTGTTGGCATTTTAACATTTATAAGCATGATAAATACATCATCTGAGAGTTTGAAAGCAAAGAAAATCTTTTTTTTTTTGAGCATTTTAAATTTTATGAGCAGTTAAAATTTCATGCTCAGTTGAGTGGAGTATGAAAAAAGTTTTATAACCTTGGGCCTGGCTTCGAGGTTATAAAACTTTTTTCATCCTCAACTCAGCTGAGCCCGAAATTTTTTCCTGCTCATAAATGTTTAAATGCCAACAATTATTGGCATTTTAACATTTATTAGCATGATAAAAACACCATCTGAGTGACTGAAAGCAAAATAACTTCTAACTTCAAAATAACTTCTTTACTTGTCGGTATTTGAGTTTTATGAGCAGTTGAAATTTCGTGCTTAGTTGTTGAGCATAAAAAGGTTTATTCTAACACACCTTGCCTATAGAGCCGACAGTAACAAGCTGGGATATATTGGACAATAGTTCACAGCTAAAGTGTGTGATAGCTGACATCACTGGAAAATGAGGTCATTCATGGCATTAGACGGTGTAACGTTGTTTTTACGCTCGAAAGACGTGACAATTACATGTAAAGTTATTCCACGTAGTCTAAGTATTGGCCGGAGTTCTTCTGTGCAATGGCAGAAAGTTGGAAGAAGCTGAAGACTTCGAATGGTTTTTCGTCGTTTATTTGTGTTAGATTGGAAATAGATCAGCTCCAGTGCGTGAATTGTTGAGTAATAATTCACTGTTTGTCGGTCAGTTGTACGAAGATAAATCACTCATGCTGCGCCCTTGTAATTTGATCTTCTTTACAACTGACCTCCAAGCAGTGAATTACTACTCAACAATTCACTGCTGGAGCTGATCTATTTCTTTAATAACCTTGGGACCTGGTTTCTTTCATAGAGAGAGATGGAAAAGGTGGAGTATCTTATACCAGCTATCAAGTACTATGGGAAATTTATCCTGCTCATAATTGTTTAAATGCCAACAACTGTTGGCATTTTAACATTTATTAGCATGATAAATACACCATCTGAGAGACTGAAAACAAAATAACTTCTTTACTTGTTGGTATTTTGGTTTTTATGAGCAGTTGAAATTTCGTGCTCAGTTGAGTTGAGCATTAAAAGGTTTATTCTAATGCTCTTGATTTTTGTAACACGGCGTCTGATTGGATTAGGCTAAAATTTGCGACAGTATATCCTGCGATATACTGTCAGAAATAGTTTGACGTCATTAATTACGTCACGTCTCGTTGGTAACATGAGGCTTTATGCGGCTTCCAACGCTCCAATTTGAGGCGAAACTGCAGAAGTGCATTAGAATGTGGATAACAATATTCAAAATTTTCATTTGGGGAAGTATATCATCGGATATACGTTCGGAAATCACGTTTTACGGCGCCGCTCTTGAGTTGCCGTAAAACTAAATTTCTGACTGTATATCCAAGGATATACCTCCCCAAATGAAAATTTTGAATACAGTTGTCCCCTAAATAACCTCGGGACCTGGTTTCTTTCATAGAGAGAGATGGAAAAGGTGGAGTATCTTATACCAGCTGTCAAGTACTATGGGAACAAAGGAGATCTTGAAGGTAACAAAGCTAAAACTTTTTCAAAGCTGCAACTAAAAGAGGATTTTGATCTTACTGCGTTAGGCCAAATTAAATAAGTGTTTGGTTGTGGTTTTGTTTGTTTGATTTGATTCTTTATGTCCCATCAACAATCTTTCAATTATATAGGGACAGGTCTTCCTGGGTTGAACAAATACTAAGCTAGGATAAATGTGTCTTGCTCAAGGACCACAACGCAGTGACGCCGGTGAGGATCGAAATTGCGGCCTCTTGGTCTCGAGTCAAGCACTCTACCACTGAACCACTGCGCTCCCAAATTAAATAAGTGTTTTGTTGTGGTTACAACCTGAGGTTAGGGAGCGCAGTGGCTCAGTGGTAGAGTGCTTGACTCGAGACTGAGGAGCCGCGGGTTCGAGCCTCACTGGCATCACTACCTTGTGGTCCTTGAGCAAGTCACATTTATCCTAGCTTAGTACTGGTTCAACCCAGGAAGACCCGTCCCTACATAACTGAAAGATTGTTGGTGGGACCTAAAGAATCAAATCAAGCAAACAATATTCTTCAGAAAGCAGACATTAAAAATTCACTGGAATACACAGTCAAGCTATATGCATTTTAACTCTTTGCCCCCTGGGAAATTTTTCATGCTCCCTTGTCGTCTGCTGATTTTTTTCAAAATCAACTTTTTGGAAAAATTCTTTCAGGAATACTATCATAGTATCAAATAGTCTGTATCCAGATCAGGCCGAACATTGTGTCTGGCCTGATCTGGATCCAAACTGTGTGCTAAAGTTATCAGGAGGCAAAGAGTTTTGGTTAACTCTTTTAAGTTATTTTTCTTCAAATATTTAAGAAAGATTATTCAAAGTGGAATTTTCTTTTTCATTGTAATTTTCTGCTCATTTTCACTTTTACCTCAAATTTGGAAGAAAACATGGTTGAAAGTTTTCAGGATTAATCCTGAATTCAGGATTTTGAGGCTGACTTTCCACAGAAAGTCAGCCTTAAAATGCTGAATTAAGGAGATTATAATAGCCTTTTTGATTAGTTTTCAGATTATCTAAACACCATTAATCATTTTAACTTTAAATTATCCATTTTTGTAGCCATCCTGCCAATTTTAAAATTTGAATTTCAACCATGAGAAAATATTTTCAGGGTACTAGGTGGTAAAATCTTAGGGTTACACCATGAACCACACAATGAAGAAAATAAGCCTTCCATCTGGCTCTTCCTTCCAGCACACATTGTGATCTGATGTCCTTTACCTACTTTTTACACTCCAGTGACATTGAAATCTACTTAACAAAAGTGAAAACGCTACTCCTGAATTGTTTGCCATCTATATACAAAATTATGCAAACCAAGAATGCAAATGAAAGTGTATCTTAAACCCCGGACCCTATGTGCTGAAACGGTACTTTTGCAATTAAGATAGTTTTACAAGAAAGGCAGGGCTTATCAATGGAATCTGACAACTAAGGAGTGTAAACACTAGCCATGTGCTTAAGCAATGGATAAGTAAATGTTTGACTAACCTGGTACTCAGAAGCTCCGATTCTTCTTTTTCTAAATAAATCTAAATTTATTTCACAAATTGTGTGTGTTTTTCACTATAAATCATTCTTACGAGTCTGACCTGCCAGTCATGACTTTTGTCCTCTGCTCACCCATAAGCTTATGTTTTTTAAGGTAGCGAATGTTGCAAACAATATGGACCTAGATCAGACTGTTTCCTTAAGAGCAGTCTGGTCTAGGTTATATATTGTTAGCTTTCATGAAAAAAATTCCAGTCTGAAGTTTAGCTTTGTTGAGAAAACAAAAAGTATAATTAAAATAAAGAACTTGATCACCCTTGTTTATTATACAACCGTCCAGCTAAAACAGACCAGTCATAAATTCCAAGGCTGTAACTGTATCTGAGAATTATCTTTTATTCATGCCTAGTTTATTTACAAAGAGTCAGAAATGTTTGTAAGTTCACAGTTGGAAGTAATTGCTGATATGATTTAACCTATAAAGTGCCTGCAAAAATCATCTAAAAGATGCTGTCTGCAAAAGTTATCTGTTACATATTTTTGCTAACATTGTTCTCGGACCCAGTTTTATTTTGGGTCCGAGCATTATTTGACTTGTGTAAATATGGGAGCAAACAGTGTTGACCAAGATCAGACTGATCCTACAGGAGCATTCTGATCCGAATCCACAAACATTTTTGAGGGGGTTTCTAAACTAAATCAGCAGACAACAAACAGCAGACTACTTTTTGTGAGTGTGGTATTTCAAGAAAATTATAGTGCATGATTACTTGTGAAATAACCAAAAGGTTTGATGTCAGGTATAAACAAAACCAATGCTAAATTAATTTTGTTGGGATCATGATTGTGTTTTTGTAGTAAGTTTCAATGGAAATAATGCCAAAATCAGCTGATGGATTACCAGCCATATGTCAGATTTCTTAGCTTGTGCTGACTCACTGTCTGGCTTACCTCTAGTGGCTGATCAACAGGTTATGACCTCTAAGTAGGCGGGGTTTATCTAACAGTGGTAAATTTGAATTTTGTAGCAGACAGTTATATTTTTTTTTCCATAAATGGTATTTCTGATCAGAATTGAAATCTAATTTTTTGCATATGTTTAATGTGCATACCAAAAAACCTCTGTGCCAAATTTGAAGAAAAACTTTTGGGGAAGTATTGAAAAAATCATGAAAGTTTTCCCAGTGTTTAGCTGTTGAGAGGTTTGAATGCATAAGACAAGTAGACATTTTCTAAGAACCTCAGGCTTTTATACTCAACCCCTGGTGTTTAATGTTCAAATACTGGGTAATGCATAACAGTAAAAGTTTTACAGATGTTGTCACGAGGAAACACATGAAAGCCATTTAAATGTGACAGGGGTCCAATTTTTCAGGTTGCAAATTTGAACACACATCTCACACAGTTTAGGCCTTCAGAAATCCACTACCTACGAGGTCCGACTGCACAAAATGGTAGTCTAGACATGTGACAACCAGAAATGTGAAAGACTTATCTAAAGTGTGTTTTGATCGCTTAGAAAAGCAATCTTAAAAAGCGGGTTTTCCATCAAAATGCCAAGTTTGAAATTTTAACACTGAAATCTCCATAGGAAAATCAATGTGTTGTTGCGTCTTCGTATGAGGACATTACTAGTCGAGAAATGTTAGAAACAATGTGCTGAGAGGTCTACCTGATTTGGCAAAAGAAAATTGTCGAAAATCGTGATAAATCGAAGATTACCAAACGTTTAATAATCCCTATTTGTTTTTGTCAAAGGGAGACAATTTTCAAGTTTTTACAAATTTGATAAATTCGAAATTGATTTCTGAGCTTGTTTCAAGTGATAAATCAGTTTTCTTGTGTTTTTATGCAACACAATTATGACCAATTTTGATAAGCAAAACAATTTAATTTGCACATGCGCAATAGCAAAATTCAGTGAATAAAGCTTTAAACACTTAAAGGAGCATAACTCAGACATCAAACGAGACAAATTAGTGGAGTTTCGAGGGATCGGTTGCTGGATGTCTAGGAAACATTACTAAGCTTTAGTAAATACTTTTTGTCCAATACTTTCTCACAAAATATAGATAATTGTAGTGTAGCGTTTTCACTTTTGTTCAGTATAAATCTATGTGGAATATCCAGCCTGGATAGCTGTGTCAACCTTGGATAGAAATTGTCCTCCATACTCTTCGAGCATGTACTGTGACCCATGGGGAGGAGGGGGGATAACTCTTACAGTTACACTGTAGAGGAGCATCCGTTCAAACATACAATCATTTCAAGATTTTTTTAGGGAGCGCAATGGCTGAGTGGTAGAGTGCTTGACTCAAACCGAAGGGCCGCAAGTTCAAGCCTCACCGGCGTCACTGCGTTGTGTCCTTGAGCAAGAACATAAATCCTAGCTTTGTACTGGTTCAACCCAGGAAGGCCCATCCCTGTTTAACTGAAAGATTGTTGATGGGACGTAAAGAATCAAATCAATCAAACAAACAAATCTGCAATTTTATTCAGATCTTTTTAAACTTGCAGATAACTAGAACTGGCATAGCATCTTATGTTTTTTGAATTAATTTCTGGTCACTGTGTCAAGTTCAGAGTTACCTGCCTTTGAGCATCGTAAATAATGGTGTCTCCAAACGTTATGCTTGCTCCATGGTGAGCGATCGTTGCCCATTTGGCTACTTGTGTAGTTTTCTTATATCTCTAGTTTAATTGTCAATGCTGCCATTTATCCCCAACTGTCATGTGGGCCTCGACGTGAGAAAGCCTGTCTTCGGGGATTTGCGAACAAAAAAGGTGCAGACCAGTCTGCGCATCTGTGCAGACTGATCAGCACCTTTGTTATTCCCTTTTTGGAAAGTATATCTATATTTGCTACAAGTGCATATGAGCTGCGGCATGAGATTTCCAACAATGTGGTATGTGAGACCAGCAAAGCCTCAGACCAGCCTGCGCATACACGCAGTCTGATCAGAGACTTTGCTAACCTCTTGAATATTCCATGACTGTTAAGCTACTGACCGAACATCATTTGGAGAATTAGATTTAAAGTAGGCTGCACAGGCTCGTCTGAGGCTACACTTGTCAAAATGCCACATTGTTGGAAATCACATGCCACGGCTCATATCTTGAAAAGTACTTGAATTTAGAGGGCTTTCTTGAAAAGTCCTTGAAAATTAAATCCGCCTTGAAAAGTACTGGAAAATTACTCAAAAGCCTTGGAAAAGTCCTTGAATTCTACCATTTTCTGTAGGACTTAGCACTGTTTATAGAGACCTAAATCAGTATAAAATTGTTGTGCCTTTATTTGGTGCTACACCAAATAAAGGCACAACAATTTTATACTAATTTTCCAGTACTAATGTCTCCATTATCTCAGTCTAGCATTTAGGAAGTAGAATTTTAACGCTTAGATAAGTATTTTTCATTACCTTTAAGTCCTTGAAAACTGTTGGAGAGGTCTTGAGGAGTCCTTGAAAGTCCTTGAGTTTTACTCATATTTGCCTGTATGAACCCTGAGTGCATATCTTGTTTGTTATTTATGAAAGGATTGTTGTCCCTGATACCACTGCTAGATAAAGGAGATCAGTTCCAGGAAACACGATGTATGGATTATCATGTGTACCCTACTTTGAAAAGGATGGGAAAAATGCCAGAGGAAATTTTACAGCTCCTTAAGGTAAAATCTAGCCATGTGCAGTGTTTTACTGAAGAAACCTAGAATTTTTCTCAGTTTTCTGGAAAATATATAATTTTATGAATTTTGAAAGGCAAAATGCCTTTCAAAATGCATAAAATTATAGTTTTTACCAGAAAAAAATTATTTAAAAAAAATATGTGTACCTGCCCTGCCTAAAATTTTCAGACCTGTTAGCCAAAAAACTCTAAGTTTTAGCTCACCTGAGCCATTGGCTCATGTTTGGCTATTGTGATTGTTGGATGTCTGTTGTGTGTTGTGTCGACAACAATTGCTTCAAAGGACGTCTCCTTAACTATTGGCTTGATTTTGGCCAAACTTGCTAGGAATGATCCTTATATGGCCCTCTTTAAAATTTGTTCAAACGGTTCCGGTCCATTGCATATCTAGGTCACAGAGTAAAAAAATAAATGAAAAGTTTCCCCCCCCCCCACCAAATATGAAAATAACTTTTTCAGAATATGGGCATGCTGCATATCAAATAAAAGGGAATGAAGCTTACAATAACATGCTAGCAAATATTTTGCTCATACACTTGCAGTTACAATAAGTCATGTTGCATAATCAAATTAATTAGAATGAAGCATGTAACACCATGCGTGCAAATGTTCTGCCCTTTTACACACCCTTGACTCCTGTATGTGGACAAACTTAAAAACATTCTTTTTTCTAAGAAGGTTATGGTGCACATCACATTATGCAATTAAAATGTTTGACATTATACACCCCCCTGACCTTTTGGGTTTGGTAAAAAGGTCAGACATTGAAATTGTACAGATTAGTATAATTTGATTGAACTTAATGACTTAATAGGCTTTGGTTATGATCTGAGTGATACCCAAGATGGACTTAAGTGTTGGAGAACGGGATTAATATTTTTTGGTAAACATCCTCTTCTTCTGAAAAGAATTCAGGTGAGCGATCCAGGGCCCATGGGCCCTCTTGTTTTCCAAAAATTGTCTCAATGAAACTTAAGGTTTATATAAATGCAATAAAAGAGGAGCAAAAATGTTAGATTCTATTTATCATATGACAAAATTATTTTGAATTCATGTTTTTAGCGTGAAACATCAAGATTTGCCCTATTATGGGCATCATTTCATAATGTTACCAAAGTAAGTAATTCACCAGTAATTTTATCAACTTTGATACCAATATGGTGTTATATGTCAATTCCAGACACAACCACATATAAATATTTATTATTTCCTTTCATTGAGAAATAAGACTAAGAAGTTTCAGTTATTCAAAACATATGTTGTGGGTACTCAAAAGAGCTGTTTTGATGTGACAGTTCTCTTGAGCACTCAAAACATGTTTAAACTGATGGGTAAGAAAATAATAGAGATTTTACTCTCCAAACTTTTACTGTTCAGGGCTCCAGATAAGAGTGTGTATTGGAAACTATTTTCTTTATATCTCATCCAAAACATATGTAGTGGGTACTCAAAAGAACCGTCTCAATGATACGGTTCTTTTGAGCACCCGAAACACATGTTTAAACTGATTAGTAAGGGAAAAAAAAGAGATTTTACTCTCCAAACTTTTACTATAACTGGATCTATGATGATAGATCTCTGTAATGCACGTTTATATTTTATAGGGAGTGAATACTCTGCCTGAATCGGAATGGAATGCCATGATGCTAGAAGTAATAATGCAGAATGAAAACTTGGAAATAGTAGAAAAAGAAGGTGAGTCCACCACCCTTAAAGCGCCAATCGCAAAAAAAGTATGTGCACGAAATTCTGGTTAACCGCTTAGTCGAGCTTGCCCAGGAAATAGTGTGGCTAGGTGAACTGACCGTCTCGACTTGACCATTGCTGTTGAATAGGAAGCAAAACCACAAACCAAATAAAACTTAATCGTGTTGTGGGTACTCAAAAGAACCTTCTCAATGTGACTGTTCTTTGAACACACAAACAAATGTTAAAAGGGGTATGTGCATTAAGGGGCTATTTTGGCCCCCTCTAGAGCCCAAAACTGAAAATTGCTTTTCACCAATTTCTTTGATTGGTTTATTAGAAGAATAACTGAAGTGTAAAATTTTGGCTTTTATTTACATTTTACTGTTGTTATGGTAACAAAAATGGCCGACAAAATAGGCTTAAAACAGAGAAATTGCCATTTTAGACCAAATTTAAGGCTTTTGGAGACCGATTTTATAAGAATTAAATATGCTGAATACCAAAAAAATCCTTTTAATATGTTGTGTGTAGTGGTAATTCTCATCTTCTGTTTAAATATCTTTTTGATATTTGCTTGTGCTCCATGTAATTTCTCTGTCAAACCTCTCGATCTTGCTCCAAAATGGTCAATTTCCTATTTTAGCCTATTTTACCATTATTGTTACCATAGCAATTATAAAAGTTAAACTAAGTTGAGACTTTTATACTTTGGTTATTGTTCTAATAAACTAGTGAGAACAAATTAGTGAATTTTAGCCTCATAGGGGGCAAAAAAAAGCCCCTTAATGCCCATAGCTCTTTATGGATAAGAAAATATTCACAATGTTAGGCTGAAAAAATATTGTGTAATAGACCTATGATACAAGATTTTCTCAGAGCCCAATGTGAGATACAAGACCTAACCCTTAAAGCGCCAAGAAAAAAATGTATCTGAAAATGTCGTCTGCTGAAGTCGTCTGCTGCAAATAATTGCCTAACATAACTGACGAATTAAGTATAGAAGCAAACAGCGTGGACCCAGAACAGACGGCTCCTACAGGAGCCGTCTGATCTGGGTCCACACTGTTTGCCATAGAGGCTTCTTAAACATTTCAGCAGACGAAAAGCATACTTTTGTTGCGATTGGCACATTAAGGGCTAATAGTTTTTCTCAGACTGGTTTTCTTTTTCAGTGGAGAAAATGTCCTCAATTGAATGTTATCATTTTAACAAAATCATGCAAGGTAAACTGTCTTACCATTTGCGCAATGCAAATGATTGGAAAAAGATCTTTGAGGTAAGTACATTGTATATATCATTATACAATTATTGACTTCAGTTGAGGTGGACATTGAGTGTTATTGAACAGTAAACGTCATATTGACCGACGCTGAGCGGAGGTCAATATGATTAAGTTTACTGCTCCATGTCTACCGAAACATAAGTCAACAATTGTTTTATTATAAAATAAATGTATGTTATGCATTTCCTGGCATTTTATACCGTTAAAACCATAGATGTTACGGATGGATCATGCGAAATTACTTGACATTCTGATGTCACTTCCCGTAAGCCATGCAATATTACCTTGTGCCATGTGGTTTGAAACGTCACGTCCGGCAAACCATGCAATGTGTGTTTTATTGACTTGTGTGGATATGCATTTAGGCAAATCAGAAGATGTTTATTTATAGATTATATAATAAAAGAATTTATTATACCGGGCCTTGTAGCGCAGTCAGTAACATGTCTGACTGCAGATGCATGTCTGACTGCAGATCCAGGGGTCACAAGTTTGATCCCGGCCCGGTCCCATACTTTCGTGGAGATTGATCATGAATAATTTCTACAGCCATTCTTCTCCCTTCTATGGATTCAAAAGGGTTGTTGTAAGTTACAAGCGAAAGTATGTGCATGAAGTACTGGTTGACCACTTAGTTAAGCTTGCCCAGGAAAAAAAAGTGTGGTTAGGTGAACTGATTGTCCCGACATGACCATAGCTGTTGACTGGGACGTCAAGCATGAAACCAAACCAAAACTAAGATCTATTATGAGTGTGTAGGTGGGATAAAAAAAATCTGTCCTGAGGATCACCTATTGTCATTACGAGGCCAAAATGAGAACTTTTCTTAAAGAGGCCAAAATGGGAACTTGTCTTGAAGGAAAGAATTTGCTGCGAGAGGGAGCAAATTCTTTCCTTTAAGAGCAGTTCCTTCACTTTTACCATTTCAGTTGGCCCCCCTTGAATGTCACAATTTTTTATTACGTACATGCGTAATTGGGTAATGGGAGCTATGCCAATACATATTCTTAAAAAAAGGAATATATTCGGCCCCAGATTTGGCCTGGAAAATCCCTGTCATATGATGAAAGTGTTATGCTATTATATGATGAAAGTGTTATGCTATTATATGATGAAAGTGTTATAGAGGATCTTGCTTGAGTGCTCATGTATTATTGAATTTATTAAACGAGTTGGGGAAAAGAGATAAAATGCGAGGCTTGCTGAGCATTTTATCTCATTTTCGCAACGAGTTTAATAAATTCAATAATACAAGAGCATGAATGTTAGATTCTGTTTATCATATGACAAATACTTTGAAATATTATTTCTGGCGTAAAAACGTTATAGTTTGTCATTATGTACGCAACGTTGTTACGGACATCATAACATTTCCTGTAAATCTATAAACCACTAGTGGTTTATCGATTTTATTGCATGGCGTTATTTCACACCCAGACGCGTCGTCATATGATAAATGCTATTATATGATGAAAGTGTTATGCTATTATATGATGAAAGTGTTATGCTATTATATGATGAAAGTCGTATGCTATTATTACATTTTTACAGTTACTGAAGAAGATTAATGACAAGAGACTATATGCTGGCCATTACTTCAATTTATTTATGAAAGCTTATAAGATGCTGTCTGACAACAATATGCCCGTTGAACCTCTGATTGATTTTATGATAGAAAATGTGAGTATAAACCCTTTGCATGCTGGGTAATTTTCATGATCTTTCGTCGTCTGCTGGCATTTTTAGCTCACCTGTCACAAAGTGACAAGGTGAGATTTTGTGATCAGTCTTGGTCTGTCATCCGTCCATCATCCGTTAACAATTGCCTTTAATGACAACTCCTCAACCCCTAGTTATACCCCCAGTACGAAGTATATAGGGGGTATATAGTTTTTGCCTTTTCTGTAATTATGTTTGTTTGTTTGTCTGTAAACTTTTTTTTTCGTCAAAGATTTCTCAGCAACTACTTGGGTTAGGATTCTGAAATTTGGTACAAAGTTTGATAGTGATGAGTTGTAATGTGTAACAAAAGAACAGCCACATATTGCTTATCAGTCCCTTTATTTGTTCATTTTTCTTTCTCTCCAATGGAAATTTCTGTCACAGATTTCTCAGCTCCTATTGGAGCCAATGTTTTCAAATTTTGTGTACATCTTCAGGATGGCAAAGTGTACTGTGTAAATGGAAATTAAGATGCTAATCCTCATTTTGCCTTCTTTTTTCAAATTTTCATTTTTTTCTTCTTTCTCTCTTATATAGTACATATGGACATTTTTCTGTCAAAGATTTCCCAGCTACCACTTGAGTTAGGAATCTGAAATTATATGGACATTTTTCTGTCAAAGATTTCCCAGCAACCACTTGAGTTAGGAATCTGAAATTTGATACAAAGCTTGATAGTGATGAGTTGTATTGTGTAACAAACGAACAGCCACATATTGCTTATCAGTCCCTTTATTTGTTCATTTTTCTTTCTCTCCAATGGAAATATCCGTCAGATTTCTCAGCTCCTTTTGGAGCCAGTGTTTTCAAATTTTGTGTACTCCTTCAGGTAGGCAAATTGTACTGTGTAAATAGAAATTAAGATGCTAATCCTCATTTTGCCTTCTTTTTTCAATTTTTCATTTTTTCCTTCATTTTTTTCCTTCTTTCACTCTTATATAATACATATGGACATTTTTTCTGTCAAAGATTTCTCAGCAACCACTTGACTTAGGAATCTGAAATTTGATACAAAGCTTGATAGTGATGAGTTGTATTGTGTAACAAAGGAACAGCCACATATTGCTTATCAGTCCCTTTTTTGTTCATTTTTCTTTCTCTCCAATGGAAATTTCTGTCACAGATTTCTCAGCTCCTATTGGAGCCAGTGTTTTCAAATTTAGCGTACTCCTTCAGGTAGGCAAATTGTACTGTGTAAATAGAAATTAAGATGCTAATCCTCAATTTGCCTTCTTTTTTCAATTTTTCATTTTCTCCTTCTTTCACTCTTATATAATACATATAGACATTTTTTTCTGTCAAAGATTACTCAGCAACTACTTGAGTTAGGATTCTGAAATTTCCTACAAATCTTGATAGTGATAAGTTGTATTGTGTAAGAAAAGAACAGCCACATATTGCTTATCAGTCCCTTTATTTATTCATTTTTCTTTCTCTCCTATGAAAATTTCTGTCCCAGATCTCTCGGCTCCTATTGGAGCCAGTGTTTTCAAATTTAGTGTACACCTTCAGGTAGGCTAAGTGTATTGTGTAAATGAAAATAAAGATGCTAAAGCTCATTTTGCCTTTTTCAATTTTTCCTTCTGTCACTCCTATATAACACATATGGACGTTTTTTGTCACAGTTTTCTCAGCGACTACTTGATTTAGGATTATGAAATTTTGTGTACACTTTCAGGTAGGCAAAGTGTATAGTGTAAATGAAAATTAAGGTGCTAATCATCATTTTGCTTCTTTTTTCAAATTTTCAATTTTTCCTTCTGTCACTCTTTATATAACACATATGGACATTTTTTATCTAAGTTTTCTCAGAAACTACTTGATTTAGGATTATGAAATCTTTGACAACTTTGTCTTTTCTGTGAAAGTGTTACAACCTCTGATGGCTACCGCCGGGGGTATGTGAGCTTTGCTCACTTCTTGCTTTATTCTAATTTTGAAATAATTTATCATAAATGATCCTTGGGTGACCCTCTATGTAAACTGTTCAAATGGTTCTGGTCCATTGCATATCTAGGTCACAGAGGCTAAAAATAGATTTTTGAGATGAAAACTTAAGAAATCTTCTTGTCTGAAACCAGAAGGCCTAGAGCATTGATATTTGGTAAGAAGCATCACCTGGTGGACCTCTACAAAGTTTGTCCAAATTATACTCCTTACCCAACAATGGCCCCGCCTCGGGGGGTCACATGTTTTACATAGGCTTATCCAGGGAAAACGTGAAAAATCTTCTTGTCTGAAACCGCAAGGCCTGGAGCCTTGATAGTTGGTATGTAGCATCACCTAGTGGACCTCTATCAAGTTTGTTCAAGTTATACCCCTGGGGCCAACAATGGCCCCGCCTCGGGGGTCACATGTTTTACATAGGCTTATCCAGGGAAAATGTGAAAAATCTTCTTGTCTAACACCGCAAGGCCTGGAGCCTTGATAGTTGGTATGTAGCATCACCTAGCGGACCTCTACCAAGTTTGTTCAAATTATACCCCTGGGGCCAAAAATGGCCTTGTGCCAGGGTCAAATGTTTTACATAGGCTTATATACGGAAAACATGAAAAAATCTTCTTGTCTGAAACCACATGGCCTAGAGCCTTGATATTTGGTATGTAGCATCACCTAGTGGACCTCTACCCAGATTGTTCAAATAATACCTCTGGGGCCAAAATGGCCCTGCTTCTTGTCTGAAACCACAGGCCTAGAGCCTTATTATTTGGTATCTAGTTTCATCTAGTGGATCTCTACCAAGTTAGTTCAAATAATACCCCTGGAGCCAAAAGTGGGGCTCCCTAGGGTTCGCATAAGCTTATATTTATGCTGGGGCCCAGACATTGTGGCTGAGTGAATGTTTTGCTTAACTGATTTGAAGGGACAAGGAACAAACAAAAGATTAACTTGGCTTAATTGTAACATTTTAATAATTACGGTAAATGTTCTAAAATTTCGAACACTCTAAAATTACGAACACCTAAAATTATCGACGAAAATAATTTTTAAAACATCCTAAAAAATCGAACACTGCCCTTTTTTGGAAAAGTGCATTTCTAAAATTACGAACACAGGTTATTTTCGGCGGAAAATCGATGTCCGTTTATCTGTTTGTCCCATCTGTGTTCGGTTTACTTTTACCGATCAGCGCGTGGGCGGTAGCGACATTTGGAAGGTTCCATTCTACTTAGATGGGTAATCTGGCACGTGCCATTCTTTTTCGCATGCCGAGCGCAAGACTATACTTTTTGTCTGCTAATTGTGTGGTACATGCTTTCAGATAAGATCAAAGACAAGAGCGCATTAAAAGCACGGACTTTCCTCAATGTACGTGACAAAGTTCATGTATGTTATTGGTATTGGCTGTCTATGCATCTATCGACGGAAAATAGTGCAGGCTACCTGCAGCATGTTCAAATATTAAAATCCCTTCATTGGCGAATTTTTACCTATATGAAGCATCCGATCCATCGAAATTGGGTCAATACATGGATTTCTTATGTCACAGACATAAAACAGACATGCCTCGGGCAAGGATTAGGAGTTACAATTACCGCGAGAAAACGCCCATCTAAGCTTATGCATGTTCACCATGAAGGACTAAGGTCATACGCTGCCTGGTCGTCAAATTGAACATTGATGATATTACTTTTAAAAAGCCATACAAACCACAGCGTTAAACAACTGAGTAAATTTGCTAAGTAAGTTTGCTTATACAAACTTATATACAAAAGGGCCGTTTTCCAAGTTGTGGTTTGAGTCGTGAGACACAAAGTCAATCGCAGTCAGATGCTTGACATACCTGAGCCATCAATGCTGTATTGAGAATGCACACTTGCGCAGGCTCGTCTGAGTCTTTTTTCGCATGTTTTATTGAAGTACCAAAATATCATGACATTATGTCCGTCGACACTTTGATTTCAATCGAGCCGGTTCACACGCACTGCATGCATGCGCGGATCCAGAATATTTTGTCAGAGGGGGTAGTGAGAGTGGACTGAAATGCCACTAAAAATGGACCACCATCGGCCCATCAGCGAAACGCCTTTGAAATGGCGTTTTGCTGGCGTGTCAATGGCCCACCATTGAATGCTGGCTTGGTAGCTTTGTGAGTTTTAGGGGATCCGGATCAATATTGCTAGGAAACCCTATATTTTGTGATTTTTCAGGGGGGGGGGGGGGGGGTCCAGTGCCCTGTTCCCCCTCTGGATCCGCCCATGGCATGCATCTGAAAGGAGGTACTTGTCTGAAATGTTCTGTGATCATCGGACGCAAAGTCGGACTGGTATGCTTGTTTGCCCCTGATCAGGCACGTCGGACGATCTTCTGATAGCAGGTCGTAAAAGCAGAGAGAGAGAAAGAGAGAGAGAGAGAGACTGCACGATGTTTGCACTTGAATCTTTTGTTTTGGCTTGGTTTCTTAGAATATCGAAACACAATGTTTGGGTCAGTCAATCAATCTTGTTACAACTGCTTGCGATGAGGACCCAAAACCCAAACTTATCGTGCGCATCGGCTTTTGTACGGCAAAGTCGGACATTCCACAGTATTAACGTTTTGTGTACTTTCTATCGCATGCACACATTTTTAAATTGACGAAACATTCTATCCTGAATACCATTCGGGCCTGATCTGGATCCAAACCGTGTTTGCAAATGTAGAGAGAGAGAGAGAGGGAGAGAGAGAGAGACTGGTGCAGGCACGTCAAAGTAAACATTGCATCGGCGGATCGACAAGTAGAGAGAGAGAGAGAGAGAGAGGTGTGTGTGTGTGTTCTTTTTGAGTTTCGTCAGTTTTTTTTTTTTTTTACTCTGGGAACTCGTCTACGTATTTCAAAGTTTTGTGTCGATCTTTGCAAAAAAAAAAAATCTGATCGTACGAGATGTCTAGCGGTTTCAATTCTTGAGTACAATCTTGGACCCGAAATTAATGGGTCCGAGGTAGGCCTACAATATTAACTGGAATTCGAAGTCGGCAGAGCGAGCGAAAGCGTTTTGGCTTTCTGAAGGAAGAACGAAATAGTGTAGTGATTCATCGGTAGTCCGAGACGAGTGAACATAGGAGACCCGGCTTATCGAATAGTTTAAATCAGTGGACATATATGACTTGTAAGTAAATTGAGTGACATAATATGCACGTGCCTGGCTCTCGACTTGGCGAATACCGCATGCGCTGGACATTTTACTGACTCAGTCCGCATGAATTTAGCGGCGGTTTTAAAGAAAAAAAAGAGGATCATATCGCCATGTTTTCAACACGTTTCTACCACATTTTGACATGCATATCTACCGTTTTTTCTCATGATAAAGCCCACATTCTAAAATTTCGAACACTAGCATTTTTTCACAAACGTAATTTCTAAAAATACGAACAGCGGGGAAAATAATTATTTTTTAGTGTTCGTAATTTTAGAACATTTACCGTACTCTCTTTATTCCCAATTCTTTGGCTAATGGAACCAGCTCAGTCATTGGCCCGTGATTGTCCCAGTTCGACCTGTGCACCAGTGTAATTATAAATGGGCCGACACTGGCCACGCGGTGATAATGAACCAGGTTGGACGTCTTGCAGTATAGCTGCTTGGATAGTGTATCATAAGCTTGTGACATGATATTTGCTTTGAGTTTGAAGCCTCACTCAATGCAGATACCATGTTGATAATCATTAACAACTTGCGTTTACTGACGTAGAAATCCCTCCAGCCACTCAGCCAGTGTGAGTGACTCCAGTCAGCCTGTGTGACTGGTCCCTGATCCTTCAGCCACTCAGCCAGTGTGAGTGACTCCAGTCAGCCTGTGTGACTGGTCCTTGGCCCTCCAGCCAACTCAGCCAGTCCTTGTTCCTCCAGCCACTCAGCCAGTGTGAGTGACTACAGTCAGCCAGTGTGACCGTAAGATAGTAAACGCAAGTTAGAAAGCAGCTAGCATGAAAGGATGACAGAAATTTTAGGCTGCTGTTGCCTAATAGTTGGGGATAATTTGATGAAATTTAGATGAATTTAAATGGAAATGCTGAATTTAAGAGACATATTTTAAAATGTTTATAAGGAATTATCAACTGAGCTGACTCCTTCTTTCTCCAGGTAGCTGATATAAAGGTGTTGTGGTGGGGTGGATGGTGGATAGCTTTTTGCACAGTGATGCTGTCTGTTCCAACACACAAACTACACTGAATGGCTTAGTCTGAATTATCTTGATAGTACAACAGTTAAATCTGACATGTTTGCTTTCTATAAGATGCATCTAAATACCCTTTAAGTAGTATTAAGATACACACTTACATCTCTTCATGTCAAAGATTACTATAGTCCGTACAGAAATTCAGTGAACATCGTTTTTCTTTTTTAAAATGTCTTTAATGATAAAATTTTGGGCTAAAATTTTGCACATACATATAATAAAACACCGCCTAATATACACTTGCATATTTGAATATCTATGGTATGAAAATAAGTCTGGAATCTCTTGTGAAATAAAATAACTTAGTCGTTTTCGATTTAGAAAATTCCTTATTTTCCCTCAGTGTATTTCATATGGGTAGCACGTGGTTTATACATTTCAATGATTACCATGTTTACTGTCGTATATCTCAGGTTGTATGATAAAAAACGGTCACCAGCAGGATAACTCTTGGTATGTCTACATACACACTGCAAATGCTTTGAAGAGACTGCGCAAATTACAATTCTGAGTTATCATATTTCACAATAATCAAATTTCGCATCTTATTTTCTAAGCGTTCATGGTAAAATGACACATAAAGCAATTGGACCGCGACTGAGAAAACCTGTCTTCAGTGATTTGTAACAATCAAGGGGCAGATCAGCCAGTGCATCCGCGCAGTCTCATCAGCAACTTTGTTGTCTGCTTTTTGAGAATCATATCTAAAATCAATTTTCTAGCTAGCCTGTTTAGCCGAAGAGACTGGTTTGAGACTCGCTTTGTCGGACTCCCAGAAGACAGGTTTTCTCGCGTCGTGGCCTGTGTTGCTTGCTCGACAGCTCTAGGACAAATACTTCAAGTGCAACAGATAATAATATTAAAACAAATATAATGAGGAGGCTGTTCATCAGGGCCCGGAATTACAATGCCTCCTTAAAGTTAAGGAAGACTTAAGTTAAGTATTCAATTTTCAGGATGCGAAACATTTTGTTTCAAACTGATTAAAATCAAAATAGTTTCGTTTTGTATGTAGATCACAATGATATCTTTGACCACAAGTACTGCATTGATCCAGCCAATTTATTTAACATTTAATAAAGCATGTTGAAATATCAATACTTAACTTAAGTCTTTCTTAACTCTAAGGAGGCATTGTAATTCCGGGCCCAGATGTATAAACGGGGGTCACATTGTTTGATGGCGCTTGATCTAAATCGTCTAATACATAAGTCAGTTGTAACTATGGCCCACAGAGCCGGGGAACCGCGGGGACTTTGCTTTTCTGGCTACAGGTCCCTGGTATGACCGAGTACTAACAGCGCATTTGCCTGGCTAGGCGCGGCTACAAATGACTGGTGCGCATAATTTCTTTCGTCTTTATGCACTAGTCATTTGTGACCACGCCCCAGCCCAGAGGAATGTCGAGGACTTTGACTTTGTGTCTGAAGTTCCCCATAGTAACCACCACACTGTGGGGACAGCTAGCTGGCAAAACCATGGCAGTTCATCCCCGCAGTCTGCTATTATACTGCACTGCCATGTTTTTCTATGTCTATCAAACCACAACATTTCCACCACATTGTGGGGACAATGAAAAAGTAAAAACACACACATTTACCAGGCTATGGATATCCCCGTCCTGCTCAGGGGCTGGGGTGAAGCAGTGGTTACAAATGACTGGCGCATTATATATAGCCCATGCGGATCCAGAAGTGTCGCCAGAGGGGGTCCAACTTGGCAACACTTTTTTAATGGGAGGATCCAAATACCACTATATAAGCGGGCCATCATCGGCCCACCAGTGAAACGCCATTTAAATGGCAATTCGCTAGCGTGCCGATGATGACTCGACATTGAATGCTTGCTTGGTAGCTATGACCCATATTGCTAAAAAAACTATATTTTTTTGTGATTTTTCAGGGGGGGAGTCTGGACGCCCTGTCCCCCCTCTGGATCCGCCCATGTATAGCCATTGATGCACTTAGCGTGAACATTAGTTCTCAGCCACCTCAAACACAAAATATGACATCCGCTGATATATTTGTTCAACCTATTTCCAAGCACATTCCCACCCCATCACTAGTTTCTCTTTCGACCTCAGCATTATTTTTATTGGATGAGTTTTTTCACTTGAATCACACCTAACGGGTGAGCCCTGTGATTATTTTCTCTTATCAATTATAGATGCTCTGAATTACGTTTCGGCATGCATATTTTGCATTGTCTGGTGTCAACAAATCAGTATTTGGAAAAAAAAACAGATAGAAAGTTCAATTTATTTAATAAAACAAGTTGGAAAATTATTTAAAATCTGATGATCAGAGAAGGAGCAGGGAACACAGAAAATCAAGATTTTAAATTGAGGAACAGGGGAACACAGAGATTCATGACCTTATAGGAACAAGCGGGCGGACAGGTGCCCACTGGGAAGGCCTCAATATTTTCTCGTATGCCAAAATTCTTTGAACCCAAACTTTGGCCATAATTTGCATTTGGTGGAACTATTTTGATATGATAAGTTACCCTTCTCCTAACTTGTTACTTCGTCTTATAAAACCGTATAATTGTTCATCGATAGTAAACTAAAGGCAGTGGTCCGTACAAAGGTGCATTTAGGGTAAATTAAAAAATGCAGATGCTCAAATGAGGACAAATCCCATCATATCACAGCCCATTTGACAATACATTGTGTAACGAAAAAAATATCGCCAATTAGGCGGTGTATATATATATTAAATTCTGATGGTCATTGTGCGATCAGTCCGCACATAACGAAATAAACGCAAAAAAGTGATGTTCACTGAATTCCTGTACGCACATTAATAAAGATTAAGATATAAAGGATTAGCTAAAGATATTCATTTTGCTAAAAGAACAAGATCTGCAATGTCTTTCCCATCATAAACAAAAATTTATCATAAATTATAAATTAACATTGACTGGTGCACATAGTACAGACTGGTGAGTGATACAGGGCCACTATGGCCCTCTGTTTCAAGATTACATTTTTAAAAAAAAAATATTTCAGGAACACTATCAGAGTGTCAAACAGTTTGGCTTCAGATCTGGACCGACTTTCTGTCGGTCCTGATCTGGATCCAAACTGTTTGCAAAGGTTTTCAGCAGACGTCAGAGGTTGCCACTAGCATGGAATGATTTAAAGCCCCACCAACAATTATCAGCAGATGATGTTCTTTAATTTTGCTCCTTACCCTTTTCTTGTCAATGTTTTTATTTTGTCTTAAAAATGTTGTCTGCTTATTACGTCTGCTGTTTTTTTGATTGATTCTTTACTTCTTTACGACCCATCAACAAACTTTCAGTTATAAAGGGACGGGTCTTCCTGGGTTGAACCCGTACTTAGCTAGGATTAATGTGTCTTGCTCAAGGACACAATGCAGTGACCCGGTGAGGCTCAAACCCGCAGCCCCTCGGTCTCGAGTCAAACACTCTACCACTGAGCCTCTGCCCTCCCTATATTACGTCTGCTGCATATATTCAAATGCACCCCAGATAACCTTTCATCATAGAAGCAAACAGAATGAACCGGGATCAGACTGCTCCCCACTTGCTGCTATTATGGGTACCCCAAGTTAATTTATAAGGGAGTGGTACCAGCATGATATCAAACATTATAATGTGCTTGCAAATGACACCTAAAGTCTTATTAGATAACAGTAATCATAGCTTCAAAAGTTTGTGACAGTATATTTGGAGATATACTGTTTGAAAATTGAGTCATCATGCAGTGATTTTATTTAGGATTTTAGGAAGCTACCTTTTCCTTCACATTTGGGAAAATATTTTATAAAAAATGGGGAAAAAGTGCTAAAATACATGAAATTGGGAAAATAAAGGCCATTTTTGGATTGGGAATGACTCCCATATAAGGCCTTAAAAATAGCCAAATAAAATCAGTGTCATGTAACATTCTTTCTCCAGTGTTTGTTTTGATGCTGGACCCAGTGGCACGGTCGGATATGAGGCTAGCTGGTTAACTCGTAAGTTTGAAAACTCCACAGCTACAGTGAGCTACCCATGCATCAGACTTTGCCGATGAGAGTGCAGTGGCTCAGAAGTAGAGTGCTTGACTCGAGACCGAGGGGTCGCGGGTTCGAGCCTCACCAGCGTCACTGCGTTGTGTCCTTGGGCAAGACACATTAATCTTAGCTTAGTACTGGTTCAACCAAGGAAGACCCATCCCTTTATAACTGAAAGATTGTTGATGGGATGTAAAGAATCAAATCAAACAAAACAAAAGGCTGTCACTGGGTCTGGTCTCACAATTTCAACCTTCATTCTTGTAGGTAACCAGGACATGCATAAAAGCTTGGATGAGTTTGAATTTTGGTCAGATCCTACCACTGACAAGGGAGTTAGCTGCCCTTGAGTCCTGAAAAATATAGTTTCTCCAAGTTTTCTCGTCTGTTTTTATTCAGATTTATTTTATACTTAAAGATAACCCAGAGCTGGCATAATCTCTTGAAAATTTGGATTTAGGCCTGATTGCTGTTCCACTGTAAAATATGGCGTCTCCAAATACAGTAAAACCTGTGTAAAACGGCCGCTCAAAACTAGACAAAACAAAGATTTTAATGACAAATGGTAGCTTATTGATGCAGGTCAAAAGTATTGCAGAATGCTCCCCTTGGAGCATTCTGCAATACTTTTGACCTGCATCATTAAGCGATAATTGGTTTTGAAAATGTCTTTTTGAGAATGGCCATTTTACACAGGTTTTACTGTATTAATGCTGGCTCTCAGGTGAGCGATATTTGCCTATTGGGCTACTTGTTATATTTTTACAGAAACTAAAGAAACCAATTTTCTGTCTTTTTGAGAATGGCCATTTTACACAGGTTTTACTGTATTAATGCTGGCTCTCAGGTGAGTGATCTTTGCCTATTGCGCTACTAAACATGTTATATTTTTACAGAAACTAAAGAAACCAATTTTCTGTCTTTTTGAGAATGGCCATTTTACACAGGTTTTACTGTATTAATGCTGGCTCTCAGGTGAGCGATATTTGCCTATTGGGCTACTTAACTTGTTATATTTTTACAGAAACTAAAGAAACCAATTTTCTGTCATTTTGAGAATGGCCATTTTACTCAGGTTTTACTGTATTAATGCTGGCTCTCAGGTGAGCGATCTTTGCCTATTATGCTACTTAACTTGTTATATTTTTACAGAAATTAAAGATCGGTTCAGATGTAAACCCGTATAAAGTGAAAGATTTAGACGCCAAGAGAAGGTTGAAACAACAAATGCCGGAGGAGGTGAGCACAGATCAAGTTCATTCATGCAGTCCTTCAGATTTATGGTGGGCCCGGGTCATTGTCCCATGGTTTCAAAATATAGCCCATCACTTTCCAAGGCAGTGGGCCCAGTGGACCCAACATTTTTAGTTGTGAAAAAATCTCACTTTAATAAAAAATCTTCATCTTACAGCGAGTCCTAGTAAGTACAAGTATGTTGTCAAAACAGTAAAGCCTGTCTTAAGCAGCCACTCAAAGAAAAATAAAACAAAGGTCTTAATAACAAATGGTAACTTATTGAAGGTCGAAAGGATTGCAGAATGCTCCCCTTGGAGCATTCTGCAATACTTTTGACCTGCATTAAGCAATAATTGGTCTTCTTTTTTGAGTGGCTGCTTAAGACCGGTTTTACAAGTGTCTGTGTTAGTGTGTAGTTAGAGCATATTACCAAAATGTCAACTGTGATAAGTTTAATATGCTTTGGGCCCATCATTTCAGAAAATGACCCACCATTTTTTGCTCCTTGGGTCACTTCGACCCACCAATCTTAAAAAAAATCTGAAGCCCTGTTCATGACAATTGGCCTTTCCCCAATCACACGCAGAATGCCATTCAAAGGTCACCTTATAAGTTGTATAACCAGGGTTCCCACAAGCTCTGGAAATCATGGAAAACCTGGAAAATCACCAAAATGCCCTTTACATATGTTGTGAATGTTTATAGCGACATGTCGTTGTCCAAAGGGCATCTTGCATCTAGGGGGGAAAGCATAGAAAAATAAACTGAAAGACACCATTTTCATCTTTCCAATGACAACTGCATACTTTGAGATGTATTTTGTATGCATGCCCAGAAGGCATATGGTAAGGTTTGGGAAATGAAGAGCATTCCTATCCTTAACATTTTAGCACTTTTACTTTTTTTAAAACTAGCAATGCATTTACTCAAAGTCTGGTCTAAATGACACCCAGTATAAAAATGTAAAATGAGGGGTGGGAGTAGAAAGTGCACATTTTCACGGTATTGTAAATGGTGAATCACTTTGAAAGTTCTTTGTTGCACAAAATTGCTTGCTGAACATGTAGGCGCGTTGCTGAATTTCATATAAGGCTTACTTTTTGAGAAAACTTACCTCATCGTCATTTAGGACGAAACCAGTCTCAAATCAAAACTAAATGCCTCTACTCTAATTTTGAATTGGTCGTACGTTTGAAAATTGGTAGCGTCATATCTACAAAAGGGGAGATAACTATCCTTTTAAAAAAGGGAATTGTGAAGTACGAATTTCGAAACGATTTTTTGCAGTTTAAAAACATAATTTTTTCGCAAATTATTTTATTTTCTAAAATCAATTAACTTTTATTTATTTTTAAATCAAATTTGGCTCATTTTCTTCATTTGCAGATATAACTAATGAGGGATAACTCTTACTACCTTATAAAATAGAACATTTTCCTCGATATTGTTTCTAACAATACTGTTATTTTTAGTAAAAAAACCCGTAAAACTTGAGTAATTCGAAGAAAAATATAAATTTGCTTTTTAAAAACATGATTAACAGCATTCTGACATACCTGACGGCTCGGAAAATCGCTTGCAAAGTTGCTACTCTCGAATGAAAAATACTATGTTTTCGTGCATTCCACCAATACACTTTATATACTATTAGGTGCAGTTTCTGAATGCTTTTGAAAAAATTTACCTCATAGTCCTTAAGGATGAAACTAGTCTTCAATTGAAGATAAATGTCTATACTTAATTTTTGTTTGGGTTGCAAGCTCAGAAATGGGTAGCGTCATATTGAAGAAATTGGAGATAACTTTATACTCGTAGAAAACAGAATCACGAAGTACAAATGTTAAATGTATCAAGTATGGACTTTTTTCTGAAGACAAAGGTTCTGACACATTTTTTGAAGGTAATTTGGTATGCTTAATCCAAAAACCAATGTTTGCAAGCTGAGAAATGGCGTCTTATTGAGCTTATTTGCATGTTTTCAAGATGGCCGCCAAAATCATACAGAATCTTATATTGTTGTTGATTCATTGCTTAATGTACCTCGGAATATTTGTGGGGGTTCTGTGTTGGTCTTTGTTTTATTATGCATCTCTTTGTGTTCTTTCTATTTTTGTTAACACCTTGACGAGGAAGAGAATGAAGTTGCTTTGCTTTAATTGTCTTCCTGATGTCTACTGTCTGTAAGTGTTCTGTTGCATTCCTCACGATGCTGTGGGTTGATCTGCAGTAGTGAGTGTGGTATTTCCTGTTTATACTCACTTTCTTTATGCTAATCTAGTGTCCAGCTATTATAATGAATGTTTCATTCATAGCACTATTTTGAACTAGTTTCAAGCTTTTAAAGTGATAAATGAGAAATTAGTTTTGAGAATTGACAAGTAGCTTTGATTTAACTGTCGTCATAATGTCCATTCTTTCTAGCAATACCCACAAAATGTGTTACACTATCAATATATCAAAAGTAAAAGCATTTAAATTCCTTAGTACTCCATGGTTGTATAAGATCAGCCTTGCGTCCACAGGACTTCTCGTGGGCGTCAAATTGTTTTGTGGGACTGCCTTCAATAGGTAAAAGTATTGCCCTGATAATAACCCCATTTGAGCTATGTGGCATTGCGTGGTTTCCATGGCAACAAATAATGCACTTCAAAACAGTTGGTTATGTCCCTACAAATTACTTATATCTCAGCAGAAACTCATCCTAAATAACTAACTCGATAAAACAAATCAAAGGTAAGATACAGCAGCTTCATTCAGCGGTAAAATATGCTAATTATCAAATATGCATATTCATGAAAATTAATGAAAACATTAAGAAATCCTGCAAAAAAATAAAAGGGTATACCCACAAAGATACTTACATCTCAGCTGCGAGTTATTTTATGCAACCACTCTTGGTACCAAATAATGCCAAAGCACTGCACCTTTACCAAATTGTCCATTATACAAATTTTCTAACATTCCCACTCATAAATATTAATCAAAATATTAGAAATAAAAGAAAATTTTGGCCAAATTAAAGGGGCGTACTTACAAAATTACGCATATATCAGTTGCTAATTATCCTAATCTTCTAAGCTTGTTCTCAAAGGACCTTGAACAGTTTCCTATTCAATCTTCCCAAATTTTGACAGCATGTGGCTAGGATAATGCATAATTGAAAATTATAGTTTTGTGCTTAAATCAAACCCCTACATTAAATGCACCTAGCAAAATGAAAATATTTTGAAAATATTGCATAATTATGCCAGGACTCTAGGGTTTAGGGGGTTGGGGTATTTTTTGTGACCAAATTTTATTTCAGAGAAAGTCAGTTTCGTCGAGTATTCACCTAAATACATGTAAATATTATGTTTGCGACACAAAACTTGAGACGAAAGTGATGCGATTGCATAAAATTCGGGGTGAGAAGATTTTATTGTTTCATCTAAGAAGTGTGCTGTCAATTACTTTTGACTATCACCTTTACTGCTTCAAGGTCAACCAGTTTGACTTGTGCACTAAGGTGTATCATATCTGTTTATTATACCTCACATATAATTCACACGTAAAACCTCCATAGGCCCCCAGGTGCTAGTTTCGACTATCACCCTGCGATAATTTTGACTATCACATGCACGCCGCTGATGCGCGTACGATTCGGTTACACGAGGAGGAGCTAACTTACAATGGCGGATACATGTATGAGCCACGGCATGGTCACTTTAAACACCCAATAACTTCGTTTTTTGTGGACAGAAACATAAAGTGTGGGTACTCGTTTTCTTAGTTAGAACGAATTTTGAAACCAAAATTGAGCAAATCAGGCGAAATTTTCTGTTTTGCAACAAAACCGCATCATCTAGACTACAGCAACTCCATTTACAATACTGATTTAAGCGACACTACAGGCAAAGAAGCCTAAAATATTTGACGCATCAGTGATTATGGCACGATTTGTTTAAACGGCTATCACAACCAGTTTGTGTTTACAAAAATAACCCTTTTGTGAAAGATATTACAGTCAAACCTCCATTATTCGAAGTGCCAGGGACCGCAGGAATCCTTTCGAATAATCGGTAGTTTGAATGATCGAAATCGGGAGTTTTCGGATATTTTCGGAAAAGCCCTGGTGCTTTCATAGATAGTCGTTGTTTTGCCAGATTTTGCAACTTCAACTCGTGTTTTCCGTGAAGAAATCAGAGCATCTGTCAAAGCATTAAAGAAAATGAGCTCCTTAGGGTTGTGGCCTTATCGTCTCTTATGCTTTGCAGGTCTAAGAAAGCAGAAAAGAAAATCAGATCTTTATTGACATCCACTGTAACAATAAAAATAAAGGTTAAATGTAAATTGACGAATCATATTTACTGACGAAATAGTGTCTCCTTTTAATCGCCCTAATGTCATAAGGTCTCCATCACAGCTAGCACACAAGGTCAGGCCATCAACGGCCCACCAGCGATAGGCCATTGAGATGGCATATCGCTGGCAGGCCGTTGGTGGCCCCACGTTGTGTGCTTTTTGGGCTGGTAAGTTTTCTTTTACTTCAGCAAAAACATACGATTTGTGTGTTTAAAAGAACCGTCTCGATGAGAGGGTCCTTTTAAGCATCCAAACCTAGGTTTTGGTTGTTTTCCCTCAATCGTAAAATTGTGTTTAGGCATTCAAAAGAAGTGTTTCGATAAGACATTTCTTTTGAGTACCCAAAACATATGTCCCTGAAATTCGCCTATTATCGAAATTGTTCTTTTTGCTGTAACCTGTTGGTTGTACAAAGTCGGTGCACTTGGTGTGTTCGCTTAATGTTAGGAGTGGTCAAGAATAAATCAAAGGATAAGAGACGATCATTAGCTCATTTATGCCCCTAATTAGACATTTAAAAAACATCAAACGAAACCCTCATTGCAGACGACCTTACTAAAAGACACCATTTACTCACTTTACGGTTCATCGTGTAATAGTTTGAATGTTAATCCAGTGTCAATTATCTGTTGCAACTTTGTTTGCTAAATCACTCAGGTGTGTAAATCGAACTCTACCAATCAAAGAAATCATAATCACCATGCGTGACATTTGGACTTCGAATCTTGAAGGGTAATTTATAGCAATTTCTTTAATCAGGCCCGACGAATCACTTCGAAAAATTGAATTTTTCGGATAATCGAAATTCGAATAATTGGTAGTTTATTTGCAATAAATAATAGAGAAGAAAGTCGGGACTGTCCTAAGTCTTCGAATAACCCAGTAGTTTCGGATAATCGACGTTCGGATAACAGAGATTTGACTGTATTTCAATCAGTCATAGCAATTACGCATTAGGCTACGTTGTCTTTGAAACTTCTTGCACCATGGCTAGAAAATAAAGGAATAATGTTCGGTATAATAAAATAAATATAACATTCTTGAGAGGGTGCTAGTCTAAAAATCATCCCTTGAAATATGATTATCAACCTGGGCTGCGCCTCGGTTGATAATCACATTCCTCGGGATGATTTTTTCGACTAGCACCCTCTCAAGAATATTATATTTATATAATACTGTTTATCATATGACGTCGCGTCTGGGAGTGAAATAACGCCATGCAATAAAATCTGTAAACCACTAGTGGTTTATCGATTTACGGGAAACGTTATGACGTCCATAACAACGTTGCGTACATAATGACAAAATTATAACGTTTTTATGCCAAAAATCAGATTTCAAATATTTTTCATATGATAAATAGAATCTAACATTCCTGCTCTTGTATTATTGAATTGATTAAATTCGTTGCGAAAAAGAGATAAAATGCTCGGCAAGCCTCGCATTTTATCTCTTTTCCCCAACTCGTTTAATAAATTCAATAAAACATGAGCACTCATGTAAGATCCTCTATATAAATCATAGTCTAGATAAGGCATGTATCATCATTTAGAAGGATAATGTAAGTTTTCTCTAAAAGTAAACTTTATATGAAAATCCTACGCACGTATCAAGTGTATTGGAAAAATGCATTAAAACGCTGTTTTTTCCACACAGGGTGGCAACTTTAGAAGCAAATTTCTGAGCCGTTAGGCATATCAGGATGCAGCAATCATGTTTTTGAAAAGCGAAAAGGCTATTGTTTTAGAAATTATAAAGTTTTACAGGTTTTAATTAATTATAACGGTATTATAAGGAACGATATAGAGGCAAATATTCAATTTTATAGGGTAGTTAGAGTTATCCCTCAAAAATACTATGTTTAAATTTATAATAATCAATAAAATTCATACAAATATAAATGACAGTAAACTTACTTTTAGAAAATAAGATAATTTGCTGAAAAAGAATGATTTTAGACTAGAAAAAAATCAGTTTAAAAATCGTACTTCATGTTTCCGTTTTTTGCAAACATTGAGTTATCTCCCCATTTTTTAATATGATGCTACCAATTTTTGAGCGTACGACCCAATCAGAAATAAAGTAGAGTCATTTATCTTGAATTTAAGACCTGTTTCATCCTTTATGACGATGAGGTAAGTTTTTTTGAAAATTTGAATTTCAGCAACGCGTCTAATGACCAATTTTAAAAACATTAGGGCAATTAGAAAATTTGGTGCTTGTAATCATGTCAACTAGGGAAAATATACGCCTTATCTCTAGAACTTCTTTCAAAGTTTGACCAAATTTGTGTTTGTGCATGCTCTCCCTTGAAATAATTGATGGATTTCAGGCTGTATCATTGTGACACAATAAAGAGCAGTAAGCATGCTTGCCGACTCAATTTGCAGTTGGGGGGACATAGTTTTCCTCGGAAAAAACTGCTTTAAATTTAAAAAAAAAAAAATGTCGTCTGCTGATTTTTTTTCAAAATGAACTTTTTTGAAAAATTCTTTCAGGAATACCATCAGAGTGTCTAACAGTTTGGATCCAGACTGGGTCCATACTGTTAGTAAAGGTTAACAGCAGCTACACTTATACAGGGTTGCCACGGTCAGGGAAAAAGTTCTGGAAAATGAAAATTTTTCCAGGTCAGGGAAAAGTCAGGGAATTGCATTTTCAGTCAGGGAAATTTAAAAAAAAATTAAAAAAGTCATGGAAAAGTCAGGGAATTTCAAACTTTTCCTAAAAAGATGCTAGTTAACAGGCTTCTGGAAATTTTAGTTTCCATAATTTGCAAGCAATATTAGAAAAGAAATGTTTCTGAACATAAATTGCAAGAAATTTATGTTCAGAAACATTCCTTTTCTAATATTTATGGCTTAAGATTTTTCTTTAAAGATTAAATCAGCAAGTTCAAATATTTGTGCAAGATCTTCGAACAGTCGATGTATGAAAATGGCTAAAATTTGCCTTCCAAAAGGGTCTGGAAAACGGTTGAAAGTCAGGAAAAAGTCAGTGAAAAGTCAGGGAATTTTGAAATGGATATTGAGTGGCAACCCTGCTTATATGCAGATTTTGAAAATATGATATATATACTTTCAGAAATGGAATCAGCTGGTGACTCCTGTGGTTCAATTGGTGAGTTTAGGCCAGATTTTGTTTATTAGTTGAATTACGTTTTTTTTTTTTTCAGATTCATGGTCGGGGGACGGGAAAACAAAGAAGAAAAAAAGCTCTGAAAATGACCAGTTGACCAGTTGACTGGTCATTTTCAGAGATTTTTTTTTTTTTTTTTCATTTTCAGAGCTTTTTTTATTTTTAATATCTCAATTACAAACAGTTAAACTAGTAAAGTAAACCAACAGTCTGTATTAAATCTTTAAATATTTCATAATTTTCCTGCATAGGACAATTACTTTTAACAGTGTCACTCTCAAAAATACACAAACAGAACCTCAAAAATAAATTACTTTTTTTAAGATTTAGAGTTGGCGGATAAAATGAAAAAAATAATTTTAGAAATTATTTTTTTTCCCCACTTTCTGGAAAATTACAGTAGGAGGGTTCGTAAATCAACTAATAAAAAAATTCTGGCCTTAATAGCATATTGTTGTGATTTACAGTAAATGCCACAGGTTTAGATAAACAAAAAATTTTAGCGTACAATTGTTAATTTTTCCTTGCCCATCATTTTTAGCATATGTTTTGGGCGAATAAAAACCATCTCATTGAGACGGTTCTTTTGAGTACCCACAACATATGATTTGGTTGAGAAATAAGAACATTGTTTTTTTGTTACACACTCTGAAATGCTCTATAATTTTGAATACTTCGCTGTTAGATATATTTGCTGATTCGAACATAGAATTTTGGTTATCAAGGCTCAAAATCACAAAATGCTGGTGAGAATAGCAAACAGGGAAGACCCTGATCAGTCTGCTTCTTGATCTTGGTCTTTGTGGTTTATCATAAAACATGAGCACTCGTGTTAGATCCTCTATTTAAATGGATGTGCTGTAGATGATGCAGTTTTGTTGCAAAACAGAAAACCCTTAAAGCGCCAAGAAAAAATATATTTGAAAATGTCGTCTACTGAAGTCGTCTGCTGCAAATAATTGCCTTGCATTACTGAGGAATTTAGTATAGAAGCAAACAGTGTGGACCCAGAACAAACTGCTCCTATATGCTCCTATAGTAGCAGTCTGATCTGGGTCCACACTGTTTGCCATAGAGGCTTCTTAAACATTTCAGCAGATGAGAAAAGCAGACGACGTTTGTTGCGATTGGCGCATTAAGGGTTAAGCCTAATTATACCCCCCGCAAACTTTGTTTGTAGGGGGTATACTGTTTTCACGTTGTCCGTGCGTCCGTCCGTGCATCCGTCCGTCCGTCCGTCCGTCCGTCCGTAACGCTTTGTTTCCTTAATAACTCGAAGAGTCATTGCTGGATTTTCATCACACCTTGCAAACATGTTCATATATGCAAGACAAATACTTTAGACAAAAAAGTAAGGGCTAGGGGCCAATTCTATTAGAGTTATTTCCCTTTGTAGTTCTAAATGGCTTTTAATATAGTGCTTTTTCCTTAATAACTCGAAGAGTCATTGCTTGATTTTCATCAAACCTTGCAAACATGTTCATATATGCAAGACAAATACTTGAGACAAAAAAGTAAGGGCTAGGGGCCAATTCTATTAGAGTTATTTCCCTTTGTAGTTCTAAATGGCTTTTGATATAGTGCTTTGTGCTTATGCTATTATAGGCCATATACGGGCCAATCAACTCCTACCACAGCTTTCGATGGAACAATTTGATACTTTTCCTATACAATGTAGACACATTGAACATATGCATGAAGGAGTTTAGTTCAGAAATTATATTTTTTGACAAAATGACAGCTGTGAGAACTTAGACAATTTTTCCCTAATAAGGTGTTTGTATATGCATAGACAGTGCCTTTATGGGCCGATCAACTCCTACCACAGCTTTTTATGGAGCAATTTGATACTTTGCCTATACAATGTATACACATTTAACATATGCATGAAGAAGTTTGGTTTAGAAAAAATATTTTTTGACAAAATGACAGCTGTGAGAACTTAGAAAATTCTCCCTAATAAGGCTTTTGTATATGCATAGATGGTGCCTTCATGGGCCGATCAACTCCTACCACAGCTTTTGATGGAACAATTTGAGACTTTGCCTATACAATTTAAACACATTGAACATATGCATGAAGGAGTTTTGTTCAGAAAAAATAATTTTTGACGAAATGACAGCTGTGAGAACTTAGACAATTTTTCCCTTATTAGGCTTTTGTATATGCATAGATGGTGCCTTCATGGGCTGATCAACTCCTACTACAGCTTTTGATGGAACAATTTGATACTTTGCCGATACAATGCAGACACATTGAACATATGCATGAAGGAGTTTGGTTCACAAAAAATAATTTTGACAAAATGACAACTGTGAGAACTTAGACAATTATTCCCTTATATGGCTTTTGTATATGCATGGATAGTGCCTTTATGGGCCGATCAACTCCTACTACAGCTTTTGATGGAGCAATTTGATACTTTGCGGATACAATGTAGACACATTGAACATATGCATGAAGGAGTTTATAATTTTTGTTTGCACAGATTCGACTGAAATCTTCTTATCAAAACTAAGGTCTTCTTGTTCGAACTATAACTTGCCAAGTTTTTTCACTGACTCTTACTGTGCGGGGGGTATCTAATAAGCATTGCTTATTGACTTTTTTCATTTTGATTTTGGTCTCAAAGTGTTCCGCTTGTTCTAAGAGAACAGTACCTACACTTTATATTTCTGATCATAACCAACAAGTTATTGGAAGTTTAAAGTGGCCTGACCTTACCTTTCAGGGGACAAAAATATTTCAAAATGGCACTTGTCCTGTAGGACAAATAATTTAACACATCCTGCAAACACATGCACTTGTCCTTTAAAAGCGTATGCAATAAAAACCATAAGGAAGTAATATGTATTATGACTTCCTCGAGTAAGTCTTCCCAAAGCGCTCGTCCTACAGGACTAGTGCTATGGGAAGAATTACTCGTCCTTTCTAGATTTCACTCATAATTACGAGTGGAGGAGTGGAATTTTTGTCCCCTGCCTTTTATCCTCCTTTGTTGGTGTAAACAAACTGATTGCGCATTGGCGTCATGCATGTCAATAAGTGTCTTTGTGTTATTAGCAGCGGAGTGGGTAATCAGGCCATGCCGCCATGGTATAGCCCCAGTCATTATCCAAAACTATTAACCAGGAGATAGCCCACTGACTTGTGACATAGCAAAAGGTAGACCGTCACTCTGTATATTGAAGTCTGGGGGTCTGTTAAGCTTACCCTGCACCCCCATGACAATTCATGGGTGCCATAATTATTGTTCATTGGGACCCCCAACTAAGGGCTAAGTTCACGAAGGGGTAAAATCGGCCCTGTCATAGAAATGCACAGTAATTTGAAATGTGTTTATATGGTTTATTTCATTGAGAAAAATCAAAATTTTATCTGCCTAGTGCTTTAATTGTGTAAACTATGGGTTTCAAAAGACAAAGACAAGGACCTTCTTTAAGTTTTGGGCCAAAATTAATGTCATTTTCATTGCAATGTCATGCCAAAGACATCACTAAGTTTGGTTAAAGATTTGTGTTAAACAAAAGTGACTCTTACCTAAACTTGTGTCAAGAATGTATTTTAAACCTTGATAAACAGTCTATCATAGTAGCGAGACACCCGCCAACCATCTGAAATGTTCATGTTTGTTTGTGGCTTTATGTACACGTATTTTCAATCAATTTTAGTAATATTACGGCAGCGGCCAATGTATCTATAACGCTGCTTTATAAAGAGTTTATCAGTACCAAGTATTTACTAAATACTCTCATCAGAACCAGTGGGAAATGATTTCTACAAAACTGTACAAGGGTTCAAACTCATGACCCCTACACCTGTTTGGACTAATTGGTTAGGATTTATTTTTTTCTCCTAGAAAAAAATTACCAGTGAGAATGTTGAGGAAGAGAGAAAGAAGGATCCAGAATATCACAACGTTATGATGTACCTGCTGAGAGATGCTGCTGCTAGGGGGGTGAGTTACAGACATACAGGCTTTCAAGTGGGCTCTACTTTTCCTTCTTTTCTCTACTTTTTTTGATTTGCTCCTTCTTTTCCCTACTTTTTCATGAAAATGCCCTTCTATTTCACTCAAAAATGTCAATTACGCGTAAAAATACAGAAAAATTTCCTCGCTCCCTTCGCTCGCCCGGATTATTATGTTGGTTCAGGCCCTTAAACACCTCATTTTTATACCCCGCCACTAAAGTGTGGCGAGGTATTATGTTATACCCTTCGGTGTCTGTCCGTCTGTCCGTCCGTCCGTGCTCACCATTTCCGATCGATAACTTGAGTATTTATTCACGGAATTTTTTCAAATTTTGCATACATATTGTTATCGGCGATGAGTGGTATGGGATTGTTAATGGGCAAAATCCGTCCATTTTTAACGGAGTTACTGCCCTTTTTCGTATTGGAAAAATGGTTTCTGGCCTGTTATTCCTTTATTATTCATGATATCTGAATGAAACTTCACAGATATGTTGCACATCAAAGGTTACATATTGTGACTAAGGACCGTCACTCTGACCTTCCCAGTTTGTGAGTTATCCGCCCTTGATAGGTCTGAAAAAAGGTTTTTGACCTATTGTTCCTTTACTATGTGGAATATCTGAATATAACTCCACAGATATGTTTCACATCAAAGGTAACATATTGTGACTAAGAACCGTCACTCTTACCTTTCCCGTTTGTGAGTTATCCGCCCTTGATTGAATTAAAAAATGTTTTTTACCCGTAGTTCCTTTACTATGTGGAATATTTAAATGAAACTTTACAGATATGTTTCACATCAAAGGTTACATACTGTGACAAAGAACCATCACTCTAACCTTTCCAGTTCATGAGTTATCTGCCCTTGATTGATCTGAAAAATGGTTTTTGACCTGTAGTTCATTTATTATATGGAATATCTGAATGAAACTTCACAGATATGTTGATCATCAAAGGTTACATATTGTGACTAAGGATCTTCACTCTTACCTTTCCAGTTCATGAGTTATTTACCCTTGATTGATCTGAAAAATGGTTTTTGACCTGTAGTTCATTTACTATATGGAATATCTGAATGAAACTTCACAGATATGTTGAACATCAAAGGTTACATATTTTTAGTAAGGACCGTCACCCTTACCTTTCCAGTTCATGAGTTATCCGCCCTTGATTGATCTGAAAAATGGTTTTTGACCTGTAGTTCATTTACTATACGGAGTCTCTGAATGAAACTTTACAGATATGTTGACCATCAAAGGTTACATATTGTGACTAAGGACGTCATATCACTGTCTATCTCAGTTCTGTTGCTATTTAGGCATTATATATCTCACAAAATAACTTTTGGTGCCCCCAGCAGTGGCGGGGTATTACGCAGTGCTTGCGGTGCTTTTATTTAAATTTTTAACCAAAAATGTCTAGCTGTTTAGCTAGAACTATTGTCAGAGGTATTATCCTGCTCATTTAGTGTGAAATATCTTATTTCAAACAACTCATTGTGATTAATTTTTTGATTGGAAATGCTTTACTGTCCCTACTTTTTTACACCGAACATCCCTACTTTATCACCACTTTTTCCGAATTTTCATCCCTACTTTTTTCCTGCTTTTCTGTTGATGGGCACTTTTAAAGCCTGGACATAGGCTCAGATAAGGAAGTTTTTATGAGCTTAAAATTGTAATTATTTTCTTGCCTATCAATTTAAACATGTGTTTTGGGTGCTCAAAAGAACCGTCTCAATGAGACGGTTCTTTTGAGCACCCAAAACATATGTTTTGGTTGAGAAATAAGAAAAATAATTTTCAGTTGCACACTTTTTTGGGGGGGCCTGTTAATATATTAACTAAGGCCATGATAGAAAAATATTTAGTTTGCCTCTTCATGCTGTGAGGTTTTAGAGATGGGAAGGTACATATAGTTAGCATTTACAGTAAAACCTGTCTTAAGCAGCCACTCAAAAATAGACAAAACAAAGATCTTAATGACAAATGGTAGATAAATGAAGGTTGAAAGTATTGCAGAATGTTCTCATTGGAGCATTCTGTAATACTTTTGACCTTCATTTAGCGATAATCGGTCTTGAAAACCAATTACTAGTATTCTTTTTGAGTGGCCGCTTAAGACAGGTTTAACTGTATGTGTATGTTACATATTCATGATGCTAATGATGAAGTTAACTTGGATATTCTGAAACAATCTTGTTTTCATAATATACTTAGAAAAACAGTTGAAGGATATTTGGTTTGTAGTGGATCTCTAACAGTCAATACAATGTAAACTTATCTAAATATGTATACATGTCATAGTTGAAGATATCTGCAATCAAAATGCATGTTTAATTTAAGTCATGCTTCAATGGTTAATATACAGTACTGGTTCAAATGGTTTGACCCTCTACACTGAAAAGTCACATGCATTAAAAAGTGTTCCGGACCTTTTCTTAGCGTTTAAATTTCATAATGACTGACATCAAAATTATTGTTGGCTATCATTCAAATTTTCAGCAAAAAAAATGAACGTAAAATTTTTTGCTTGTGACTTTTGGGTAAGGATGGTTATCACAATTGGCGTGTTACTGTACTGTTACCACTGACAGGTATAAAATTTCATTTTGCGTTCTGCTGAATTGCATATTGATATTTTTATTAATTACAAACATACTTTTGTCAGAAATTGGTTTCTTAAATGTAATAAAATAAAAAGAATGTAAATATCCTTCAATTGTTTTTCTGAGTATACTATACTTACAATTTCAAGCCTCTAATGAAACTAGATTTTTGCCACCGTTCATAGCCTCATGAATGACATAAATTTGATTGACAGCTGCCAAGCGCACTTGCCTGTGCAATACTCTTCGAACATGGAATTCATTTGCCAGAAGTGACACTGGTGTTGTGATTGATATCGAGCCACACCTGAGCTGCACGTTCAAAACAAGCATCTTGTTTGTCACATTGGTTGTCCATGTTCACACTGGCTGTTCCGCTTTTCCCTTTTACACACAAACGAAACCGTTTATACAATTAAATATTTTAAATACAAAACTATTTATTCCTTAATTATAAATAATTTTTATATTTTAGATGTAAATATAAGCATTAAATTAAATTTTTGGTGTGTTTGTGGAATCATGAATACTTTGGGTCTTTGAAGCCCTCCAGGTTTCACTTACTTTGCAAGAGACTCATTTTCTACTCATTTTCTAGTACTTATTTCTTAATTATCTCAATCTAGCATTTTTGAAGAAGAATTTTAACACTTCAATCAGCATTTTTCCTAAACTTTTAGCTCTTGAAAACTGTAAAATAGTCTTGCTTGAGAAGTCCTCGAAAGTCCTTAAATTTGACTCAAATTTCCCTGTATGAACCTTGTTGTTATATTCTCATGAAACTTTTTTTTTATTTTTAGGATGTAAGAGAAGTAGAGACTATCGTTCAAATACCACATGACCCCCATTTCAAGTTTCCTTCACTCTGTAAGCTGGCGATGGCGGATATGTATCTTGATAAATTTTCAGATGTGAAATTAGCGAAAGCACAATTAGATTATGTGTAAGTTCTTATAGCAGGTATGAAAGTTATCGAACACAGCTGAATCTGGGAACGCAGTGGCTCAGCGGTAGAGTGCTTGACTGGAGACCAAAGGGCCCTGGGTTTGAGCCTCACCGGCGTCACTGCGCTGTGCCTTTGAGCAAGACAAATTAAAACTAGCTTAGTACTTGTTCAACACAAAAAGACCGTCAAGATGCAACAGAAAGATTGTTGACTGGGATGTAGAGAATCAAATCAAACAAACAAAAACAGCTGAATCTTGTTCAGTGGATACTTGTTGAACCAAAAAATCAATTATAATTGATCTGGTAGGGTTACAAAAAGCAAAAGAAATTCAGTATACCCAATACAATCAAATAGTCGTGGGTACCGGATTTTATCACTGAATTAAATTGCGTCTGCAGTTCAGTTTTACCATGGAGTGGCTAAATGTACACAGCCAACTGTCTGGTTTTCAGCATTTACCGGTATTCAATATGATCTGAGAGAACAAAGTCAATTGTGAGCAACATGTTATGTTCATAGCAACAATAAGACATAAAATGTATCAATTGGTAAGTAAAGTTTTAACATTTACAAAGAACCCAATTGAAAAACCAAAATACTCAACAAATATTTATTAGAAATGTTGAATACCCAATTAACATGAATGAAAAAAGAGTTGGTAACATACCCAATTGTTCAAAAAATTAATAAGGTACTGATATATAGTATGGATAGAATGCCCTTTACCTTTTGTAAACTGGTGACTCCTTAACTCTTAAAGCGCCATCTATAATTTGCAGCAGATGACAATTTTAAATTTTGTCGCTTTTTCAAAATTTACAAATAAGACCTGATATTTCATGAGAATCCTCTGCATGCAGACAATTCTCATGAAATATCATACCTTATTTTTTTCAAAAATTGGGAAAGATGTCTTAAAATTTGTTGTCTGCTGCGGTTGTGATTGGCGCTTTAAGGTGTAATGTGTGCTTTTGCAAACAGTGAAGACCCAGATGAAATGCCACATGTATAGCTAAGACTGTTTGCTAAGAGATAAAAATCTTCAGAGAAAGAAACACAAAATAATAGTAAAAAAAAGGGTTAATAAAAATTATGTTTACAAGATTTTTTATTCTTTCCAGGCTACAGTTTGGGCAAGGATTCCATATACCCAAAGGATACCCCATAAAAATTGCAAGCCTACAGATAAGTAATGGAAACTTTAAAGGTAATACATAGCAGCAGACAATTGTAATGCCCAGGGCCAGAGAAACCCGAAAATACTCAGTCCCAGACCGTTTTTGCATGCTTAGACTGAATTTATATGCGAAATGCCTATTCTTTTCAGTCTGAACATTGTACAAAGTTCCACCTCATTTCCATCCTAATTTGTAAAAAACAGGGGCATATTGATTTTGATATCCATGCATCCATGTGCAGGCCTCCAGATGAGTGCATAAGACGAGGGCCATTCAATACGTTACCTTATGCAATTTTGTTGTTTTTTATACCATCATGTAGGCGACAAATTTTCCATTTCATTGATATATTACACATGCTCACATCATGTTCCATACTAAGATAATTACCAAATAGTAAAATTTATGTAACAACCAAATTCGATGAAATAAATCATTTGACACACTGGACATACTTGAAGACCTGATAAATTACCAAATAATGTTTAAATTTTGTACATATATGTCTAAATATGGTGACCAAACACACTGTGAAAATCTTGACTGTGTGGGTCAGTTAGAAATAGGTCAGGCCTAGGTCAGACCGGTTACTTATTGAATCACCCTCATATTATTTGAAAAGTATTATTCTTATTTCTAAACCAAAAAATATGTTATGAGTACTCAAAAGAGCATTCTCATTGAGAACTTAGGGGATTTTGTGCCCATCTCTTGAGGCCGAATTTCTGCCCCAAAAGCCACCTTTTTAGCTCACCTGAGCCATTGGCTCGGGGTGAGCTATTGTGATCATTGGATGTCCGTCGTGTGTCGTCCATCGTCCGTTGTCAACAATTACTTCAAACAACATCTCCTCCCAAACTACGGGCTGGATTTTGACCAAACTTGGTAGGAATGATCCTTATATGACCCTCTTTTAAAATTGTTCAAATGGTTCCGGTCCATTGCATATCTAGGTCACACAGGCTAAAAATAGATTTTCAGGATGAAAACTTTAAAAGTCTTCTTCTCTGAAACCACAAGGCCTAGAGCTTTTGATATTTAGTAAGTAGCATCACCTGGTGGACCTCTACCAAGTTTGTTCAAATTATAGCCCTGGGGCCAAAAATGGCTCCGCCCCGGAGGTCACATGTTTTACATAGGCTTATATAGGGAGTACATGAAAAAATCTTCATATCTGAAACCACAAGGCCTAGAGCTTTGATATTTGGTGTGTAGCATCACCTAGTGGACCTCTACCAAGTTTGTTCAAATTATAGCCCTAAGGCCAAAAATGGCTCAGCCCGGGGGTCACATGTTTTACATAGGCTTATATAGGGAGTACATGAAAAAATCTTCTTGTCTGAAACCACAAGGCCTAGAGCCTTGATATTTGGTATGTAGTATTATCAAGTGGACCTCTACCAAGGTTGTTCAAATTATAGCCCTGGGGCCAAAAATGGCCTGGCCCGGGGGGGTCACATGTTTTACATAGGCTTATATAGGGAACAACATGAAAAAATCTTCTTGTCTGAAACCACAAGGCCTAGAGTCTTCATTTTTGGTATGTAGTAACATCTAGTGAACCTCTACCAAGTTTGTTCAAATTATAGCCCTGGGGCCAAAAATGGCTCCACCTCGGGGGTCACAGGTTTTACATAGGCTTTTATATGGAGAAACATAAAAAATCTTCTTGTTTGAAACCATTAGGCCTAGAGCCATGATATTTGGTATGTAGTATCACCTTGTGGATTATGCCCCGCCCAGGGGGTCACATATTTTACATTGGCTTATATAGGGGAAAACATAGAAAATTTTCTTGTCTGAAACCATAAGGCTTAGAGCCTTGATATTTGGTTTATAGCATCACCTAGTGGACCTCTACCAAGTTTGTTAAAATTATGCCCCTGGGGCCAAAATGGCCCTGCGCCAGGGTTGCCAGGGACATGGTCAGCTTTCTACAGATACCTATATGTAAGCTTTAAACAAAACTCAGGTGAGCGCTTTAGGGCCACTTGGCCCTCTTGTTTCCCAATACCATGTTCGTTTTTTCCAAAATCATGAAAAGTACAGTGTAAAAAATTTTTTTTTTTAGTTTTTTTTACTACTTTTTTCAGAAACCGCTACTACTTATAAGAAACAAGGACCAATATCAGAATGATACTTAAACACTTGTGTTTAAGTGGTATGCTTGGCATAATACAATCTGAAATAACTTGATTTTGAGTATATATTTTGCTAACTTTGTATGTTCTATGTTGTTAATTTCTCCCAATTTCACTGTTAAGTCTATCATTTTTTCCCAATTTTGGCCAGGGGCCTTTTCCCAAAATTGCTGGAAAAAGCCCTGGAACACCAAAAACACATGTTTCAACTAATAAGGAAAGAAAATAATTAAAATTTTACACTCAAAAATAAGCTAACCTGGCCTATGCATGTATTGGTGTACATGAAATTTCAACCCTTTGTAAGCTGAAAACACTAAGTTCTTTGGCAAGCAGTGAAGACCTAAAAGAAATGCGGCAAACTGCGGCATTTCATCGGGGGCTGGACTCAATCGGAACTGCCTTGGCCAATTCCGCGAATTCCTTGGAATCAGACCACGGATAATCATTAAGGATCTACTTTGATAAAGTGGTGGATAATGTGATGCTGACATTATATAACCCTTGTTTTCCATAGAATTTGAAGTAGCAGGTGAGTCTCCCTTTTTTTCTTTTTTTTTAGGGAGACTCTAACTTTTCCCTGGGTCCCTAGGTCGAAATTTCAGCCCATAGGGTGACAATTTCCCTCTAGTCGCCCCCTAGCTTATTCCCTGCCTAGAGTAAGCTTTTGAAAGCAGGCCACTTTTGAATGGTGTTTGGCTGGTGGGCTGATAGTGGCCTGTGTTTGTATGCTGACTACTCTGTAAGCATATACAACCACGCAAGTAGCAGGTTAGCAAAGAGATAGTTCATGAACTCCAATTTGGAATTGTAGCTGTCATACAAATATAAACAATTTGGAGTAGAGTGACAGGAATTTTAACCCTGATTGACAGTTTGGATGGTTTAAAAGAGGTGGAGACAATGGACATGATACTTGGAAAATGTAAATTTCCAAATAGTTTTCTTCCTTCTGATAATTTTCAGTAACATATGTTGTAGGTACACATTGGAATTGCCTCTATGAGGCAATTCCAATGTGTACATACAACATATGTCATTTCAATAAATGAGTTTTTCACCATAAGCTTTTTCAAACAAACTCAACCACTTTCATTTATTCAAAGAAAAAGCATGTAGAAATGAACAACTTTTCATGTAGTTTGTCATACACCTGGATAACAATATAGTGTAGGGGCCAAACTGAGATATATGGGCTATTTTGCGAGTTTGTTGCACTCCCCAGGAAGAAAAAGTTGGTTACTATTTTCAGTCAGGGACATGTCTGGGGGCCTCCGAAACCCATGTTTTACTAAGTTTTCTGTGGTCAATTTTCTGTAAATGGCCTGTAATCAACGTTACCCCACAAACATTGAAAATAGCACTTCACAAAAAAAAAGACTAATAATATATTTTATAATAGTATCAATGAATTTATTTGAGGTTTAAATGTTTGATCTAGTCATAAACATTAATTGCAGAAATCTGTGAGATGTTTATCGCTCATCAGCGTTACGTATGTTACATTTTATACGAAATTGCAGATAATGACTCTATAGATTGCATGTAAGAATGAACCATGTTCCCCAGCCACAGGAAGAGAAACTTGGTTACTATTTTTAGTCTGGGACATGTCTTGGGGTTATATAAACCCATGTTTTAATAAGTTTTCTATGGTAAGTTTTCTGTAAGTAAACTCTAATCAATGTTACCCTAATTTTGAAAATAGCAGTACACAAAATACATGACTAGTAGGATAGTTTACAATAGTATTAATGGAATCATTTCAGTTTTTCATGTTTTAGCTAGACATAAATATCAATTTCGGACATTTGTAGAATGTGTATCTGCTCGTCAGAGTTACTTACGTTACATTGTTTTACGTAATTGCAGATAATAACTGTATAGATTGACTATTATAATAAACCATGTTCCCAACCTTATATGTGGGATAAAGATTCCTATTCTAATGATGAATTTAATTTTCCATATTTGAATCTAATTATAAATTGAAATTTGAGATCATTTGTAGTAAGTTAAATTTTAAAATATGCTTATAAGCATATCATTTCTACTGGCATACAGATTTTATATTTCAACCATATGCACTGCATTGGAATTGACAGTGTCTTCTTTCATCACTGTCACAATGAAATGAAATAACAGCATTAAAAGTAAGTTTTACTACCATGGGCATTTAATTTCTGTCAATTTTAAATAAGGTAACGTAAGTAACAACAATGGAGTTTTCCAATTATGGATATACTAAAAATTGTGGAGAGTATTTTTAACCTAAGCCTGATGACACGCAGAGTCTACTAACCACATATTTTAATAACTTCATTAATAGACAAATTATTTAAAATAAACATTAATCTAAGAGAGTTTTGTAATTTTGTTTGATCCTGTTACTTTGATACATGTATGGTAATTTGCAGATTTTTTTTATCAATGGTTCATAGCAATAAACATGATATATACTTTATGATTCAAATATTGGACTGAATATACCGTACCTCAATAAATAAAATAAAATAGAAAAGCAATATTTCCTGCATCTGGTGGCAAGGCATGAGGATAGTGTGGGTGTCTTCTAGAGCAGGGGCTTTCTGTCGACTTAACACAGAGGACACATCTTAAAATTTGAGGATTCACTGTTTTACAAGATATTAACCCTTTACACTATATGCATATATTTGTCAAGCCCATAACATATGTAACAGCACACTGTCATTATTTTAGCTTAAATATGTTTTCCTGCAACAACTTGCTCCTTTTTTTGCCAGTAGAAGTATTTTATTATGCCTGAAAAAAAGTATGTTTGCTAAAAAGTGAGAAATGAAAATTACAAATATGATATCAATCAAAGTACTTATTAGAATAGAAATAACACGGTTTATACCAAAACGTACCTGATGCTTTGTAGATCTAGCATTTACTTTTTTTCTTGTATGCCTAATACATTAATTTTCACTGACGACAATTACATTTTGAAAAAAAAATCAATATATCCCTAGGCCTGTCACAATTGCAATCGTCTATTCTCTTGGTGAACACAATTTCATTATATCATATTGTAAAATGCTTATTATCTTATTATATTATACAGCAATTTCTAAAGAAATTATTTTGTTTGTTAACCAAGCAAGTATGAGGTAAAGCAACCTGAGCGAAACGCATGGACTTAAAGGCATATTATGTGGTAACATTAATCACAAAGCTATTTCATGTGAACATTAATTGCACATATTTTGTCTGTTATTGGAGCTTTATTTTATAGTCCATTTTGAGGATTTATTCTAAAGCTTTAATCATAAGCATGGCTCACTGTAATTCGACAACATGGTTTGAATTTCTGAAACTCACAGATTAAATTGTCTAATGAGTGTCTGTTAAAAAAGTAATGTCATGACTCATTTGCAGCTGTTAGCTTTCTTACATTATTCACAAGGAAATTTTTTACGTTCTTTTTTGCACCTTTTTGTCTTGTTGAGCTATTTGTAACACTGATACGTGTTTACACATGAGGAGTAAGAGACTTATGATCAGTTTGTAGGTTTTAAAGATTTACTCTATTAGCCTTATTGTATGCAAAACCATCAAACATTGTGAGCAATACTGCAAACAACAGCTGGTAAACATAATTGTAAACTAACTCGTTTTTGCACCCATATCCATGTATATATTTGTTAATACTGACATTGTTTGAGCGCTGTTTGTGGTTTTAGGAAAGTATTTAAATTTTATTTTAAGTGTAATGCCATATTAAGATTACAAATTATGAGTATATTACAAATTACAAGTGCAAGCTAATCTCGTATGTTGCACTGGTTTATACATGTAGTAGATAACTTTAAAGTGGAGACCAACCTTATATGCAACAAATCACTGTCTCATCAAACTAATATGGTTAAAATACAGATGCATTTTATATGTAAGGACAGGCGAGTTACCCACCTTAGGGATTTTTCTACATCAAGCAAATCAGACATTAAACTAATTGATTATGTTCGTAATTTTGTATTAGATAAACATTTTGTGATGTAATTTCTCCAAACATAACACATGACCTCAGACAAACTGATGATAGACTGGGTGTATACAAGCTATTAGCTGCTGCAATATGGTGAATGACAGATTCTTGCATAGCATGTGTATATATCATTGAATAACCTTGTTAAGAGCCTTAGTCACCAAAAGGCCAACTAAGACACACTTACCTAATAAGATATTTTTCAATAGTATCAATGAACTAATTTTAGCTTTACTTGTTCGAGCTAGACATAAACATCAATTGCAGGCAATTGTGAGATATGTGAGATATGTTTCTGCTCGTCAGCGTTACTTATGTTGCGTTGTATACTAAATTTCAAATAATGACTTTATAGATTGCATTTTAGAACAAAACATGTTCCCTAACCTTAAATTTATAATGTAGATATCTATTCTAATGGTAAATTTCCATTTTTACATATTTGAAACTGTAAATTACTTGTAACTGTAGTGAAATTGATTTATACATATGCTAATTAGCATGTTATTTGTACTGGCTTACAAATTTTCTATCCTCATTAAATAGGTAACGTAGTTAACTAACATATTATGAAACTTTGACAATAGGAATCGTAGTAAAACAGACCACATGAAACGTAGTAAAACATTCAGTCCAATATTTGAATTATGAAGCAGATATTCTACATATTGCCACGTACCATTGATTAAAAACCTGTAAACTTTCATATCAAACTAAAATAATCAATCAAAATTACAAATTCTCGTAAATAAGCGTTTATTTAGAATAATTTGTCCATAATTGAAAATATTTGTATAATATGTGGAGAGAAGACTCAAATATATTCTGAGCCTGGCTTGCTGTCAGGCCCTGGTAAAATTTGAGTGTACTTTCCAGACTTTTTAAATTAGTATTTTATCCATTTATGCAAGGGACAATGTTGTTACCTACGTTACCTTATATATATTAACAGCAACAAACTATCCATCGTAGTTGAATTTGTTTATACTTATTATTTCGTTTAATTGTGAAAGTGGTGAAGAAGACATTGTACATTCCAATGCAATGTAAATTGTCAGATAGAAAATATCTACGCCAATGTTAGAAGTGACATGCTCATAAGCATACTTAAATATTTATTTTTCAACCTCTAATGCCAGTTACAAGTTGTAAATATCCTAAAATATGTGAAAATGGATATTCATCATTAGAATAGAGATTTTTAATACACATTTAAAGTTGAGGAAATGGTTTATTCTAATAAGCAATCTATAAAGTCATCATCTGCAATTTCATAAAAATGTAACATAAGTAACTCTAACAAGCAGAAATACATCTCACACATGTCTGTAATTTATGTTTATGACTAGCTTAAACAAGTAAAGTTCAAATAATTCCATTTATACTTTTGAAAATATCATATTACTCTTGTATTTTGTGTACTGCTATTTTCAATGTTAGTTGGGTAACATTAATTACAGGCCGTTTCGTAAAATGACGAAAGAAAACAGAGTAAAACATGGGTTTCGAATACCTCAAGACGTGTCTCAGACTGAAAACAGTTACCAAGCTTCTATTCCTGTGGCTTGGGAACATGGTTCATTCTTATATGCAATCTATAAAGTCATAACTGCAATTTCGTATGAAATGTAACGCTGATGAGCGGTAAAATATCTCACAGATGTCTGCGATTAATGTTTATGACTAGATCAAACATTTAAACCTCAAATAAATTCATTGATACTATTATAAAATATATTATTTGTCTTGTATTTTGTGTACTGCTATTTTCAATGTTTGTAGGGTAACGGTGATTACAGGCCATTTACAGAAAATAGACCACAGATAACTTAGTTAAACATGGGTTTCTGAGATCCTCAGACATGTCCCTGACGCAAAATAGTAACCAACTTTTTCTTCCTGGGGGGTGCAACAAGACTCAAAATTTGAGATTTGGCCCCTAGACCAATAATAGATTGTCAATTTTATGCTTCTGACAGCTTATCTTGAGATGTTTCTTTGGAGTATATTGTTAAATTGCTAGTTGCGTGGTTGTAAAAGCAGGGCACCAACAGCCTGACAACATTTGGCATTTCGCTGGTTAGCTGATAGTGGCCTGTGCCTGTATACTGACTGACCCTCTCACTATTTTTATTTTACAGGCGCATTGATAACTTTGAAACAGTATGCTACTCAAGATGATATCATTACTTTAAATGATGTGAGAAACATAGAGAAACTTCTAACACTCGTCACTCCAGATCAGAAGCCAGAGCTCATTCAGACCCTCACAGAAAATCGTTATATGGCCAGAGTTCCATCAAATCTGTATGTATCTTGCAATTTTTTTGTTTTTTGTTTTGTTTGTGTTTTAAGGCCAGAATTTTTTTATTAGTTGATTTACGAACCCTCCTAGTGTAATTTTACGGAAAGTAGAAAAAAAAAAAAATAATTTCTAATTTTTTTAATTTTTTTTTCTCCGCCGACTAAATATTATTTGTTTTGTTGAAAAAAAAGTATTTTTTTTTGAGGTTCTGTCTTTGTATTTTTGAGAGTGACACTGTAAAAAGTGATTGTCCTGTCCAGATTTCTAGGAAAATGATAAAATATTTAAAAATTTAATACATACTGTTGGTTTGCCTTACCAGTTTTACTGTTTTTTCTGGAGATAAAAAAAGAAAAAAAGCTCTGAAAATGACCAGTTGACTGGTCATTTCCAGAGCTTTTTTATTTTTTTTCGTCCCCCCCACCCTAAATCTGAAAAAAGTCCTGGCCTTATTTATCATGTCCCAACAGTTTTCAGTCATGCCGGGACAATATCCTGTCTTCCTGGCCATGAGTTCAACCAGTACTAAGCAAAGGATAATGTGTATTGCTCAAGGACACAGCACAGTGACTCCTGGGAGTCTCGAACCCGTGACCCATAGACTGAATCTAACACGCTATACCACTGCGCTAAATAACCTGTATTTTAGCCAAAACTTTAGAAATTGCCCGTTCAAGCATTATAATGGCCATTGAAAGTGATTATCAGCCTGCACATCTGCACATAACTGACCATGGCTTACAGCGGTGTAACGGTCAGTTTTTTCCCCAGTCAGTTTTTTCCCCGGGGAAACAATGGGCCGGCCCATTCTTTCCCTGGGGAACAGGCCGGAATTTCCCCCCAGTCAGTTTTTTCCCCGTGGAAAAAATAGGCAGGCCCATTCTTTCCCCACCCAGTCAGTTTCCCCCCCCCCCCCCCCCCCCCCCCCCTCATAATTTCAAAAATCATAATGGAATTATTATTTCTTTGCATAAATCTAAAAAGGCGCTATTAAATTAGCGATAGGTCTCAAAAGTACTCATACTTATTGCTGTTTGGTTGTGATTTCTAGGGGTTCAACAGTAGTGCAGTTGGTTGCAAGTCCGACTGTAAACCCAGAGGTTGAACTCAATCCCGGCCTGGTCTCATGCTTTCGTGGTTTGTTTGTTTTGTTGCTTTACGTCCCAGTCAACAGCTATGGTCATTACGGGACGGTCAGTTCACCTAACCACACTTTTTTCTGGGCAAGCTTTGAGCAAGTGGTTAACCAGTACTTTGTGCACATACTTTCGCTCGTAACTGAAAACAACCCTTCTTGAATGATTCATTCAGGGGAAGGGAGGAGAATGACCTTAGAAATTATTTCATAATCAATCTCCACGAAAGTATGGGACCGGGCCGGGATCGAACTCACGACCCCTGGATCTGCAGTCAGATACGCATCTGTAGCCAGACTCGTTACCCAATGCGCTACGCGGCCTGCTTATGTGGAGATCTTAAAAGTGTCCACTGAGTACTTTACACTATAATAATTGAGCCGTGACATGGGATTTCCAACATGTGGTGTGTGCGACCAGCAAAGGCTCAGACCAGCCTGCGCATACGAGCAGACTGATCAGACCCTTTGCTATTCGCTTAAATATTCTATGACTGTTAAGCTACTGACCGAACATCATTTGACGTTTCTACGCTTAAAAGAATGCTACACAGGCTCGTCTGAGTCTACTCTTGTCAAAATGCCACATTGTTGGAAATCACGTGTCACGGCTCATATGTTGTCTCAGTGGTACAATTGATGTTTTACAGTATAGCCCTTTTTAGGCAAGAATTTTTTTATTAGTTGATTTATGAACCCTCCTACTGTAATTTTACGGAAAGTAGGAAAAAAATAAAATTTAATTTCTAAAATTTTTATTTCATTTTATCCGCCGACTAAATATTATTTGTTTTATTGAAAAAATAATTTTTTTTTTGAGGTTCTGTCTGTGTATTTTTGAGAGTGACACTGTAAAAAGTGATTGTCCTGTCCAGATTTTTAGGAAAATTTGAAAATGTAATACAGACTGTTGGTTTGCCCTACTAGTTTTCCTGTTTTTTCTTGAAATATTAAAAAAAAAACAAAAAAAAAAAAACTCTGAAAATGACCAAAAAAAAAAAAAAAAAAAGCTCTGAAAATGACCAGTTAACTGGTCATTTTCAGAGCTTTTTTATTTATTTTTTTTTCGTCCCCTCGACCCTAAATCTGAAAAACAATTCCCGTAAATCAACTAATAAAAAAAATCTGGCCTTAACAGTATAGCCCTTTTTATACTGCAGGGGACAAAATATTTCAATATTGCACTTGTCCTGCAGGATGAGTAACTTACAATCTTCACTCGTCCTGCAAACACATGCACTTGTCCTTTGAAAGCATATATGCAATAAAGAACATAAGAGAGTAATATGTAATATGACTTATAAAGTTCCTTATATCACTGCTAAAATTATATTTACCCAGTCAATTTCATAACTGCATCCCATATACTTACAGTCAATACTCAGAAAATGCGACTTTCACCCTTAGATTTTTCACCCTCACCCTCGATTAATTCTTCCCAAATCACTTGTCCTACAGGACGAGTGCATTGGGATGAATAACTCGTCCTTTCTAGATTTCACTCGTAATTACAGCGGGTGAGTGGAATTTTTGTCCCCTGTACTGGTAACTGGTATATGTGCACTTTTGCAAACAGTGAAGACCCATTTTATCAGGATCTACGCTGTTTGCTAAGACAAAAGCGATTTTTCATCGAAAGAAATACAATTTTATCTAGAAATCATAACCTGTGACTCCTTAGTTATACAATAGACCATCTCCAGGTTATTGTAGGCCTAATATAGTTAAGAGAGCGTGACAGAAAAAATAATTTTCTTATTTCTCAACCAAAACATATGCTGTGGGTACTCAAAAGAACCGTCTAGATGAGATGGTTCTTTTGAGCACCAAAAAAATATCAGCCGTGATCTGTGAAAACCAGCCTTAATGACATATAGAACTTTTTATGTAAAATTCATTTGAAAAACACCAAAAATTAAGAAATTTGACAGCTACATCTACGTTGTACACGTTGTCCGTCACACTTGACGATTAAAGCGCGGGTGGTTACGTCTTTAGAAGAGTGAAAAGAAATGATAGGATAGATAGATGTGAAAACAAAAAATAAGAGTTGATAGGAAAGCCAGAAGAATGTAGACATGTTTATATATTGCCTTAAAACCTATTCAGGTGGATAGTAAAATACAACTGGCAATTATTTCTGATTAAACTGCTAAACTATGGCCAGTCATTTTCAGATCATGCAAATTCTAGGCAAAAATGAATCGGTGTCAACTTTTCTGTGAATTCCATTGCACACATGCAAGGGATAATAAAAAATTATGTTAGAAAGAAATAGCATGTTTAACAGTTTTTCATGCACTCTACAAATCCGCAAATCAGAAAGTTAACTTTGAAGTCATTATAGCAGGTTAGTAACGTCATGATGTTGCATGTTAAAGTTTTGACAGTGTATAGTTTCGAAAGACCATATTTCCATAAATAATGGAGATAACTTCATAAAATTTGCAGGATAACTTCTTAACACTTTGTAGATTAAGTGTGTGTAATTAACTTAATTTTGATGTCATTAAGGCTGGTTTTCACAGATTGTGGCTCATATGCTTAAAATTATGGGTAAGAAAGGATTTACAATTTTAGTTTATCTAAACCTGTGTAATTGTAACAAACCGGAAGGAAGAACTCATTCATGGGTGAAAGTTTTTGGGGTTATTCCTGAATTCAGGATTTTGAGGCTGACGTTCCATAGAATCTTAGCCTCAAAATGCTGAATTGGAAGAACTATAATAGGTTTTCTTATTTATATACAGTCTGTCTGAAGACAATTGGCCATTTAAACTTGAAAATCAGAATATTTAGTTTTAAGATTTGAATTTCAAAAGTTCAGGATTTTGGAAATTTTGAACTTTCACCCATGTTCATTGTAGCACAAATGGTTAAAAGAGTTAGTTTTCTTGTAGGACTAAAGAAGCTCCTAACCTGGATTCAGAAGATGATTTGAAGGACATGACTTCGAAAGATGTGTTGAAGTTGTTCCAGCAACTTATCAGAAAGGAAGATAAAGAAACCCTACAGAAAGGTAATTACACAAGTTTACTGACTTACTTAATCCTGGTTTAATATTTAGGTCAGAATTTTTTTATTAGTTGATTTACGGGATTTTTTTTTCAGATTTAGGGTCGTGGGACGAAAAAAAAAAGCTCTGAAAATGACCAGTTAACTGGATTTTATTTTTTTCCTACTTTCCGGAAAATTACAGTATGAGGGTTCGTAAATCAACTAATAAAAATTTCTGGCCTTAGAATATTTAGATTGCAGATAGTTTCCCAGTTCCTGGCAAAGATAAAGAAAAAAAATTGAGCTTATAATTGTAAATATTGCCTTACCCATTGGTTTTAACATATGTTTTGGGTGCTCAAAAGAACCGTCTCATTGAGACGGTTCTTTTGAGTACCCATAACATATGTTTTGGTGAGAAATAAAGAAATTAATTTTCTGGTACACACTCTTAACTAAAGGCCTGTCATAACCATTATCTTTTTTAGCTCACCTGAGCCGAAGCCTCAAGGTGAGCTATTGTGATCTGTCTTCATCCGTCATGTGTCTGTTATGCCTTGTCCGTAAACATTTTCTTTAAACAACATCTCCTACAGAACCCCTGGCCCAAATTTAAAATAATTTCACAGATATGTTCCTCATGATGCCCTCTACCAAAATTGCTCAGACCAGTCAGCTCGGCTGAACAAAACCAGCACCTGAGCTAAAAATAGAAATATCTTTAAATGATATCTCTTTAAACACAGACAGGTCTTTAGTTAAGAGTGCCTATCAAAAAAAATTTTCTCAACCAAAGCAAAAAATTTCTCAACCAAAGCATATGTTTTGGGTCTTCAAAAGAACCGTCTCAATGAGCACCCAAAACATATGTTCAAACTAATGGATTAGAAAATATTTACAATTTTACGCTCAAAAATTTTATTTATCTAAACCTATGACCACAGGCAAAAAACATCATCTCATGTGCCAGGATTAAAGTGAGCAAATCTCTTGATTCTGTCGCCTTTTTTTACGTTTGCGCGGATTGATATATCATATGCATGTTTTTTTTTTCTATGAAAGCGCGGAAAAAGTACTATCATATGCGTGTTTAAATTGCGCGGTTTTTAATTACATTTATGGAGTCTAAGGCAGCGTGCACATCTTCTCGGGATTTAGGTAAAATTGGGTAGACTTTCCGTCTCTCGTGGTACAAGGATTGGGCGATAGAACACACATCTCCCGACCCTATAAGCTTATCAGCAAATTTATATAGCTCAGTCCTAATGATTTTTGAAGGTCAGGAGGTGAGATCGTCCGTTGCTTTCCTTTTGACTTGAGATCGCAGTTGCTGTCTTTCAACTTTTTTTTCCATCTTGTTCATGATTGTGTTCTAGGTTTATTGCGTTCATTGTTGACATGGCACTGTATGTTCTTAAGTGGCCCTTACATTTCTTATTTGTACACTTCCATGATATATCTCCGCATTTCAGAACACCGTCAATTCTATATATAAAGCCACCAAAGTCAAACTTTTCTTTCCTTTATTCGTATCAGAGATTTTAAAATCCATGGTTAAGTTTAAAATTCCTGGTTAAAATACAAGTTTAAAAACAAAATACGAAATCGTCTAAAACCTTTAAAAACCTTCTAAAATATGACTAAGATAACGGTTATACCTGAGCAAGACGGTTGTGAACACAGGTAAGCTGGGCTATTATATCGATAATTAGCCTAAAGGCGAGCAGCGCAAATGATACCTTATTTTCAAGCGCTTTTCATACAACATCACGGTATGATTTCCCCGCTTATGATATACGGCCGATTCTGTGTGTCTTGTCAGATATCATAGGTCAATATATAGAGAATACTACGTGAGTGTCTTTTGATATCAAGTTTGCCAGGCAAGGCTTTGAGAACGGTTGTTGACATCGTGAGGCTTGCAGAGAAATGGAGAATACTAGTCGAGTGTCTTTCGATATCCAGTTTACCAAGCAAGGCTTTGAGAACTCTTGTTGACATCGTAAGGCTTGTTGAGTAATTCAACATGCATTCTCGAAGCAGGGTCTGGTAAGCTTGATATCAAAAGACACGAACCTGGTATTCTATTTATCAGTTTTATCCATACATTGTTTCACTCTTTAAACTAGTGATATGATGTATTTTTTTTTATTTTTGTGTTGATTTAGCATCATTCAAAAAGTGCAACATCATGACGACCTGATAAAGGCACATGCCGTGAGATAGAAAACGTTTATCAGGCAATGTGCAACAATGTAGTTAATATGAGAGGTAACTGATAAAACATTTTTTTAAACCTAAAATTGTAAATATTTTCTTATCCAGCGATTAAAGATGAGTTTTGGGTGCTCATTGAGACGGTTTAACTCTTTGTACACTGGAAACCCCTAAACCAGTACTTTTACAAACAGTGAAGACACAGATGAAATGCTGCATAATGCATCATTTCATCAGGGTCTGCACTGTTTGTAAAGGTAAACTAGAGTTGGATGTGTCGACTGGCAAAATTGAAGTCAAAGAAGGCAAATTCATCGAATTTATATTCCCTACGAAAAATTAATTTAGAGTAATGTGTAATTCACAAAACATAAACCCCATTTATTATATGTCGTCGTGTATAGGAGTGAAATAACACCATGCAATAAGTCGATAAACCACTAGTGGTTTATAGATTTTTGCGAAAACGTTGCGTACATAATGACAAAATTATGACTTTTTTATCACAAGAAATGAAATCGTAATGTCACATGATCAAAAGAATCTAACATTTGTGCTCTTGTATTATTGAATTTAGTAAACTTGTTGCAAAAAGGAGATAAAATGCTTTGCAAGCCTGACATTTTATCTCTTCCCCAACTCGTTTAACAGTCTGATCTGAGTCTTCTAAAACAGCAGACGACAAAAGCAGACAAATTTCGTTGTGATTGGCGCTTTAAGGGTTGAAAGCCTGCCAACTGTTTTTAGTGCTCAGGTGAATAAAAAATATACTTAACCTGTACAATTTAAAGTCACCTGCCTTTCAACGGAATCCAGAGGTCAGGGGTGTGTGCTAGGGCAAACTTTTTGCTTGCATGTTAGTCTATACTTCTTTCCCTTTAATTTGATATGCAACATGGCGACACTCAGAAAAAAAAGTTTTGACCTTTTGACCCAACCCCAGGAGTCGAGGGCACAGAATATGTGCTAGCATGGTGCTCTAGACTCCATTCCTTCTAATTTGATATGCAACATGACTACTTTCAGAAAATAAAATGTTTTGACCTTTTGACCCCACTCCTGGGGCCGAGGGTGTGTGTGAGGACAAAATATGTGCCTGCATGGTGCTCCATTCTCCATTTTCTTTCATTTGATTTGCAACATGACTACTTTCAGAAAAGAAAAAAATTGTATTGACTTTTTGACCCCACCCCAGGGGTCGAGGGTGGGTCTATGGGCAAAATATTTGCCACTATTTTGCTTTATGTGTCATTCCCTTTAATTTGATATGCAACATCACCATATTCTGAAAAAGTTGAATTTCGGCCTCCGCCCCATCTTTTAAAACAACCAAAGGGCCATAATTCTGTCAAAATTCGAACTTGACCTGTATTGAATGATGCTGTACCCTTCTGTAAACTTAAATGCATTGATGCATCGCTTCATAACTTCTTGTTCAGAAACCAAAATTTAGCCAAAACCTAAGTCAAATAGGGACATAACTCAGTCAAAAGTTTGCTAATGATCTCCAAATTTGAACTCTACCTGTTTTTAATTATGCTTTCTCTTCTGTAAACGTTGAATGAAATCGATGCATCCCTTTAAAAGTTATTGATCGGAAATAAACAGTGTGGCAACGCTGACAATGCAGACGGAGACATGATCGACCATGATTGGCAGACAAGGCGAAAAGATCTTCAGACAAAAGAATACAATATTTTTGGAAAATTATAACTCGACACTTCTAGATATGTACAATGGACTATCCCTAGTTTAATGTATCAAACCAGAAAGAAGAATCCATTAATATACAAAGGGTTAATTAGTATCCACAACGGGAGCGCAGTGGCTCAGTGGTAGAGTGCTTGACTCGAGACCGAAGGGCTGCAGGTTCGAGCCTCACCGGCGTCACTACGTTGTGGTCCTTGAGCCAGACACATTTATCCTAGCTTAGTACTGGTTCAACTCAGGAAGTCTCGTCCCTGTTTAACTGAAAGATTGTTGATGGGACGTAAAACTTCAAATCAAACAAACAAACAAACAAACAAGTATCCACAACATCAGTTTTGTTTGAGAAATAAAAAGATACATTAGGTCCCTTCAGTGGGGGACATATTGTTTTTGGAGCAGATTCTGTTGACTTTGGCATTGGCATGATGCTACCTAGTGTGCTAAATATCTCATGAATTAAACTCCGTTCCGAAATCCTGTTGTAACGGTTTTCGAAGTTCCTGCTTTTATATGTGATTTTAGGTCCTACATTACATGGGACAAAATTATTTCAATATTGTACATGTCCTGCAGGACGAGTGACGTACAATTTTCACTCATCCTGCAAACACATGCACTTGTCCTTTAAAAGCATATGCAATAAAGAACATAAGGGAGTAATATGACTTCCTCGAGTAATTCTTCCCAAAGCACTCGTCCTGTAGGACGAGTGCTTTGGGAAGAACTACTCATCCTTTCTAGATTTCACTCGTATTTACTAGCAGACGAGTGGAATTTTTGTCCCCTGCATTACTGTGAGAAAGTTACTTGCGTAGTCCTCCCCCAATGTCTCCAGAAGATTTTGTGTATGTGGGAGCTCCTGGCAAAGCCTATTATCTCGAGAAAAATCATGAAATTGAGAAACGCGCCTGCAGACTAAGACAATTTGACATCCATGAAACGCTCTTTATGAACAAATACGTAAACACCAACAGTTTCATAGAGGAAATTCAGATTTTTGGAATGAATATGCCAAATATTTCATCGAGTGAAGCGAAAAATGCATATTTCATGAGTGGCTAAACCAGGAATGAAATATACATTTTCTCGCTTCACGAGATGAAATAAATGGCATATTCATTCCAAAAATTTGAATTTTCTATTTATTATATACAATTTTAAGCTTGACATATTTTTTGCACTTAATGACGTCATACACATTGGCACATCACATCATATTAATGGTGACGTTGCATAATGTGCAATGTTGGGCAAAACTGAAACCATAGGGACAGGAGTAGAGAAAGTGAAAATTTCAGCAAATCGTGACAGATTTATTACCAAAATTTTCTTTGCGATCTAACTAAGAAAATGAATGCCCACACTTTGTGTTTTTGTCCACTAATAAGAACATAACAGGCGTCTGAAATTTTGAAGTGGGCTCAAGGAAGTGAATGGATAAAGCAAAGGACATCCAATTCCAACCATGAAATACAACTTATATTTTCATGGCTGTGAAATACAGCTTTTTATATTTTCACGGCTTTGAAATACAGCTTTTTTAAAATATGCATTATATTTAATAAATATTTTCCTGTATTTCATTACTTTGTATATAATAAATTGTAATATTTGGGAGTGGTCATTTCAGTGGTCGAGAAGTTCGTGGGAAATCATCAAGTGTGACTTCACACCGTATATCCAGAAATGTGAACGCGATATCACATGAAAAGTCCTCGAAAATTAAATCTGCCTTGAAAAGTACTGGAAAATCACTTAAAAGCCTTGAAAAGTTCAGGGTTTGCACAGGCTTGAAAAGTACTTGAATTTAGAAGGCTTTCTTGAAAAGTCCTTGAAAATTAAATATACCTTGAAAAGTACTGGAAAATCACACAAAGGCTTTGAAAAGTTCTTGATTGCTTCTATTTTCTGTAGGAATTAACACTGTTGATAGAGATCTAAATCAGAATAAAAGTGTTGTGCCTAGGCACAACAATTTTATACTAATTTTCTAGTACCAATTTCTCCATTATTTCAGTCTAGCGTTTCTAAAGTAGAATTTTAACACTTAAATCAGGATTTTTCATAAACTACTAGTCCTTGAAAACTGTATGATAGTCTTTAGAAGTCCTTGAAAAGTCCTTGAATTTTACTTAAACTTGCCTGTATGAAGTTTACTGATTCACCTACATCAGTAAACGAAAGTGATTTCGCAATGAAAGAAAGTGAGCCTCAAAATGCTGAATTAGGCTGATTATAATAGCTTCTCTGATTTATTTTCAGTTTATCTATAGACAATTAACCATTTAAACTTGAAAGTGTTAATAATTTGTAGGCAAACTCAAGCTTTTTAGAGATGAATTTCTAAATTCAGAATTTTTAAAGTTTTTAGCTTTCACCCATGTGTCCAGCAAAATATGTCGCAAAATTTGTCGTCTGCTGCAGCTATGATTGGGGATTTAAGGGTTAAGTTTTATTTCAGCAACTGACAATCTATCGAAGTACCATCGGACAAATTCTGTCCTTCACCGACTTGCTGCTGCTTTTGCCATTGAAAATAAGATAATACAAGCAAGAAAAGTTTGTCAGGTAAATTTTAGTAAATGTATCTGAAAATGCCGTCTGCTGAAGTCTGCTGCAAATAATTGCTTTGCATTACCGACGAATTAAGTATAGAAGACAACAGTGTGGACCCAGAAAAGACTGCTCCTATAGAAGCAGTCTGATCTGGGTACACACTGTTTGCCATAGAGGCTTCTTAAACATTTCAGCAGACGAGAAAAGCAGACGTCTTTTGTTGTGATAGGCGTTTTAAGGGTTAACACTTTTCCCGCCAATCATGACAATTGTCGTCTGCCTCACATTTGTTTATGTACTTTGGTATCCTATTTGCAAACAATATGGATCCAGATCAGACTGCTCCTTTTGTGATCTGGGTCTTCACTATTTGTCAGAGAGGCTACTGTAACATTTCAGAAGAATTGTATATGTTTTGCTCCTTAATGTATGTAATAATAGACTTTTCACTTACTGTAAAGGCGGTAACTTTAATATTCATATCTGGGCGTTGTTCAGCTAGTTCATCTGCTAAACAAGAGAAATCAGGTGCTATTTATAATTTGGTGAAGAAATAGTAAGTTGCTTGGGCCGCGTAAACGTGCGTGCATTTCATGAAAATCCTAACCGCATACACACTGAACTCACATTTATAAATAGCCCTTAAAGCGCATAATCACAAAATGTATGTTTTTGTCGTCCACTAAAATAGGCGAATCCTCAAAGACAAACAGTGTGGACCCAGATCAGACTGCTACTGTAGGAGCAGTCTGATCTGGGTCCACAATGTTTGCCTCTATGCTTATATTAAATAGACATTTTCAGATGCAGTTATTTTGCTGGCGTTTTAAGGTCTAAATAATGTGTTTTGCGTCTATACTGAGGTAATGGCGCAAGATGATACAGTTACTTTTGAATAAAACCACGCCTCATTTTCAGCTTTTACCTATGCCTAAGGTTGACCAGTCCTAATTATGCATTCATGAGGCGCCGCCTTTACAGAAAGCGAAAAGTCAAAGAATATTTATGTATTTGAGAGGTTTTGAGCCTTTCACACCACTAGAAAGATGATGTGATTTTGCCAAATTCTGGTGTGGCAAAAAAAAAACAACTGGTGGCTGTTAGATGGCAAAGCAGACCACTTTTTCTTGCCTGACTTCCTTGAAAAGTCATTGAAAATTAAATCTGCCTTGAAAAGTACTGAAAAATCACTCAAAAGCCTTGAAAAGTCCTTGAATTCTACTATTTTGTAGCTCACCTGTCACGAAGTGATAAGGTGAGCTTTTGTGATCGGTCTTCGTCCGCCGTCCATCTGTTAACTTTTGACTTAAACCACAACTCCTCCTAAACCCCTGGCCCAATTTTGAAATAATTTCACTAAGATAAGCCAAGATAAACAACATTTTTCTTTGAGATGAGAAAGAGGAAATTGTCCCCAGGGTTCGCACTGGCTTGAAAAGTACTTGAATTTAGAGGGCTTTCTTCAAAAGTCCATGAAAATTATATCTGCCTTGAAAAGTACTGGAAAAACACTCAAATGCCTTGAAAAGTCCTTGAATTCCTCTATTTTCAGTAGGACTTAACACTGTTGATAGAGATCTAAATCAGTATAATATTACTGTGCCTTTATTTGGTGCAGCAAATGCTGCACCAAATAAAGGCACAACAAATTTATATTACTTTTCTTGTACTAATTTCTGCATTATCTCAGTCTAGCATTTCTGAATGAAATTTTAACACTTAAATCAAGATTTTTCCTAAAATTTTAGTCCTTGAAAACTGTAGGATAGTCTTGATAAGTCCTTGAAAAGTCCTTGAATTTTACACAGGATATACTGGATACAGTGGCTCAGTTGGTAAAGTGTTATACTGGGGATTGAAGGGTTGCTAGTTGGACCCTCACCACCTGCGAAGCCACTGTGTTGTGTCCGTGCTTCAACCCAGGAAGACCTGTCTAGACATGACTGAAAAATTGTTGACTGGGACATAAAGAATCAAACCAAACGAAATGATCAGTAGATATATTTCTCTTTGCAGACCCCAGGTATGAGAACAAGTGTTTTTAATGAAATAGAAAGTGTATGCTATGATCTACAAAACTCTGACGTTGAGGTAGGTGTGATGCAAGCTAGGAATTCAATTTTGTGATGGCCTCCACCAATTTGTCCCAAAATCATTCTAAATGTCTCAGAGACCTGAGGTAGGCCAATTTGTCCATAAATTTTTTCTGTACTCTTCAAAATAATTGAAGGTCAAGTCTTTCGAACGCAGGTATAACTAGCTCAAGAGGGGAGTAGTAAAATAAAATACAGAGTGGTTTGTGCCTAATTTATTGGTAAAACGTTAATAATTCAGCAGGTAAAAAGTTGCGAGTCTGAGAACCTGCCTGTGATTGGAAACAAAATGGATTCCTTGGCAAAAAAAAACATTTTGTGGATGCAGAAATTCATCAGATTATACAAATCTTTGGCCTTAATGAAGCCAATTGAAGGCCAGAAAATGTTATGCATGAAGCTGAAGTAAAGCTCTCAGCCATGCATTTTAGGGGGAGGAAGAGGGTTACTTCAATAGGTGATATTGAAGCTCATCTTACAAGAAACTTGTGGGATTGCATTTTGTAGTTTTATGGCCAAATATGCGGCATTCCCGAAAATGTCCCCAGATTCCTGAAAAATGCCTTTCATATTCCTGAAGAATGCCATTTAGGGTTGGCATCTCTGTATCTGTGCTAAACTTTTGTTGAGCAGTAAATATCATATTTCCATAGGCAAACAGAGTAGTCCCCGGTCAGGGTGTGCCGTGTTTGTAAAAGCATTGAAAGGTGTCTCTATGAGGTAAAGGGTTAAAATTTTCTTATACTCTGTATATGTTTGGCTCTTCCAGCTGCTAATCACAAGTTACTATAGTCTGCTGTATCTTCTGCAAATCCATTTTACCCCTTAAAGCACCACCTATAATTTGCAGCAGACGACAATTTCAAATTTTGCTGTTTTTCCAAAAAATAACAAATAAGGCATGATATTTCATTAGAATCGTCTGCTGGCAGACGATTCTCATGAAATATCATACCTTATTTTTGCTGAAAACTAGGAAAGATGTTACAAAATTATTCTTCTGCTGCAGTTGTGATTGGCGCTTTAAGGGTTAAGGTCTCTGTAGAAAACAGTGTGGACCCAGATTAGACCGTTCCTCTTTGAATAGTCTGATCTTGGTCTACACTGTTTGTCTGTATGCGGAAAATAGTTGTTGGCGTAAACATATTCATGCAGCAGACGAATTCAGCAGACAAAATTTTCAGATACTTTATTTAGCCCTTAATGCAACAATCGCAACAACAGTTGTCTGCTTTTCTCGTCTGCTGAAATGTTTAAGAAGCCTCTATGGCAAACAGTGTGGACACTGTTATTTATAGACTGTTATGGGTCCATACTGTTTGCTTCTATGCTTAATTCGTCAGTAATGTTAGGCAATTATTTGCAGCAGACAACTTCAGCAGGCGACATTTTCAGATGCATTTCCTTCTTGGCGCTTTAAGGGTTAAGGTCTCTGTAGAAAAACAGTGTGGACCCAGCTCAGACTGTTCTTCTAGGAACAATCTGATCTAGGTCTACTTTGTATGCCGAAGTTAGTCGTTGGCGTAAGCATTTTCATGCAGCAGACAAATTATGCAGACAAAGCTTTCAGATACTTTATTTAGCAGCCGGCAAAGGGTTTAGTGTCTTGCTTTATGTTTCAGGTCAGTCAGCTAGAAAAGTATCATGGAGTAGTGAAGGACGCATTTGGATTAGCTCAAAAAATGGTATTGGTTCTCATCTTGAGGGTTATAGGTAATTTACATTTGTCAGACAATTATTTTAAATTTTGAACACTGGTGTATTCTTATCTAAAATTTAAGATAAAAATATTTTAGTGATAGAGCTTTGATTCAAAAAATGTTTATCAAATAAAGTCAAATCTCGTTTGAAGTCCTCAGGGCCAGAGTTTTAAATTACTGTAAATTCTGAATTTTTCACAAGGGTCTTCGCGAAACTTCGCATATATGAAGTTTTATGAAAATAAAATCCTTGCGAAATGGAGAAATCATTCTGTTGTTTACTGATATAGGTAAATCATGCCCTAGTCGCGAATTTTAAAAGTAGCAAATATGTCTTTTAACTCTTTTCGCAAAAATAAAATCTGGCGAAAATTTCTGGATTTACAGTAAAGGCAAGGAGACATAAAAGTATTTAACCCTTCAAAAAAAAATCCCTATCAAACATATGTTTTGTTTAGGTCTTAGATGTTTCTTTTCTTTTATGCACCCGAAACATATGTTTTTTATAGACTGTTATCAAAATTGTTCATAATTAGTTCCTATTCTCTGAATCTATTGTTGTTCAAATTTAATTTGAATTAGCAAGTATTTCACACAATTAGAGTTTTGAGGAATTGCTGTAGAATATTAGATTAGCAAATAATGTCAAATTGATCAGACTGTTTCTTCATGGTTTGCTTTTGCATTTATGTCCAACTCTGTTAAGCTGAAACTGTTTAAGCTGTGGTATCCGAAAATACTTTTAACCCTTAAAACACCAATCATGACTGCAGCAGACAACAAATTTTGCAACATTTTTCCTAATTGTCAGAAGAAATAAGGTACGATATATCATGAGAATTATCATGCCTTATTTGTTATTTTTGAAAAAGCGGCAAAATCTGAAATTGTCGTCTGCTGCAAATTATAGGTGGCGCTTTAAGGGTTAAAATATACTTTGGAAGACAACGAAGACTCGGATGAAAAGCTGCATAATGCATGATTACATGAAGGTCTGCATTATTTGCTAATCCAGGATAGAAATACATCATGATTTTGATATGAGCCACAGTATGAGATTTCCAACAATGTGGTATGTGCGTTCAGCAAAGGCTCAGACCAGCCTGTGCATATGCGCAGTCTGATCAGAGCCTTTGCTAGTTGCTTGAATATTCTATGACTCTTAGGCCACTAGCCAAACATCATTTGGAGTTGTTAAGCTTGCAAGGAGGCTGCGCAGGCTCTTCTGAGTCTACACTTGTCAAATACCACATTGTTGGAAATGACATGTCCAGGCTCACTTTTAGACCTGCTACCAATTTAATTCTTATCCTTTATATGTGCCTCAATGTGAGAAAGCCTGTCTTCGGGGTTTGTGAACAACAAAGGCACAGACCAGCCTGAGCATATGTGCAGTCTGATTAGCGCTTTTGTTTTTCGCATTTTGGAATGTATCATATCCAAACTTGCTACAAGCGAAATTTCAACTTTCAAGCTAGTCTCTGTAGCTGAGCAGAGTGGTTTTAATCTAACTTTGTTGGAAACCCAGAAGACAGGTTTTCTCGCGATGAGGCCCATATGGGTCTGGACGAGAGAATACCTGTTTTCGGGGTTTGCTAACAACAAAAGCCCAGTCCAACCAGCGCATCTGCGCAATCTGATCAGTGCTTTTGTTATTCAATTTTTTGGAAAGTTTCATATCTAAAATTGCTATAAGTGAAATTTCAATATTTAAGCTAGTCTCTGTAGCTGAGGAGACTGGTTTGAGTCTTGTTTTGTTGGAAACTTGTCGCCTTAGGCCCATGTATCGATTAGTATGAGAAAACACTTCAGCATAAAAGTGTTATACTTTGAGAACATTACTGTATCAATAAGATATATGAGAAGAGCGACCACCAGGGGGTGGGACCCTAACTGAGGAGTGTGTGATAAGAATATTTGATAACTGACAATAGTTGTGATATGACTGAACAATTTGTTTAACCCTTTGGTCCATGAATATTCATGCTAAGCTCCACCCACTATGAATAATTATACAAGTAATTTTTCATGTTTGTACATACAACAAAGAAATTACTTGTCGGGGCCACTAGTGTAGGATCATATCTAATCATATTTCCATAAGCAAACAGAGTAGACTCAGATCAGGCAGCTCTTACAAGAGCTGCCTGATCTGGATCTGCACTCTTTGCAAATGTATGAGGTCAAGGGTTAAAGTTGTGTTAAACCCCAACACAACAACTACTGTAAATACGGAAATGTTCACGGGAATTTGATTTTCACGAATAACCTGAAAAGACATGTTTGCGATGTTAAAAATTCATACCTGGAGCATGATTTACCTACACCAGTAAATAGGGAGCGCAGAGGCTCAGTGGTAGAGTGTTTGACTTGAGACCTAGGGGCCGCGGGTTCAAGCCTCACTGGTGTCACTGTGTTGTGTCCTTGAGCTAGACACATTAATCCTAGCTTAGTACTGGTTCATCCCAGGAAGACCCGACCCTATATAACTGAAATATGGTTGATGGGACGTAAAGAATCAAATCAAACAAACAACATCAGTAAACGAAAGAGTGATTCCACCATTTTGGGAGGGTTTTATTTTCACGAAACTTTGCTTCCACAGAGTTTTGTGAACTAAAATTCTCACAAAAATTTCTGAATTTTCAGTGTCCGGTGGGAGCTAGAACATTTGGTCTGAACATTCATCTGCTTCCATGCTTAGTGCATGGATGCAGTGAATACTCAGGTGACAATGCACTAAAGCTCAGGCTCATCAGTGTATGCACTGATCCTAGATGAGATATCTAAAAATATTCTAATGCACTTGCTTTTGTAACGCGACGTCTGATTGGATAACGTCAAAAATTTGCGACAGTATATCTTGCGATATACTGTAGGCAACAGATTGACGTCATTAATTATGTCACATTTCATTGCATGACGTGCATCATTATGCAGCTTGCAACGCTCCAATTTGTGAATGCAGAAGTGCATTAGAATGGGGATAACCATACTCAAAATTTTCATTTGGGGAGGCATATCTTCAGATATACATTCAGAAATCATGTTTTACGGCTCTGCTCCTGCCTCGCCGTAAAACTAAATTTCCGACCATATATGCAACAATATACCTCCCCAAATGAAAATTTTGAATACAGTTATCCATGATTTTGCTGGCTTATATTTCTTATCTTGTTGAAAATGTATAGATTTCGTTGCAAAGTGTAAAAATGGGAGTGCAGTGGCTCAGTGGTAGAGTACTTGACTTGATATCAAGGGGTTACAGATGCAAGCCTCACTGGCACCACTGCCTTTAGACCTTGAGCAAGACACATTAATCTTTACGTAGTACTGGTTCAACATACCCGTAACATGATTGAAAAAATTGTTGACTGAGATGTACAAACAAACAAGAAAAGGGTGAAATGCAGTCTCTGTTTGAGACTCACTGCCAGCGGACTCACTGCAGGGATTGCACAGGCTTGAAAAGTACTTGAATATATCAACAATCTTTCAGTTAAACAGGGATGGGTCTTTCTGGGTTGAACCAGTACTTAGCTAGGATAAATGTGTCTGGCTCAAGCACCACAAGGCAGTGACGCTGATGAGGCTCAAACCCCCGGCCTCTCGGTCTCGAGTCAAGCACTCTACCACTGAGCCACTGCCCTCCCTAAATAAAGAGTTGATTAGATTGTGGTGACCATGACTTAATTGCCAAGTTTATCATCCTATAAAGACTTTAAAAAATCAGCCATTTCCGCACATTATCTTTTGAACCAGTGGGTGAGTTTTAACTAAACTTGCATAGATACATTGTTAGGATAGGTTTATGTGATGATTAGAGTTTGGTAACTGTGACCTTATTTTCAAGGTCACACCAGCATTTTGAAATGTATGTCAAATTTTGACCAAAATAGGGTTTCCGTATGTTAACTCTTGAACGATTAATTGATTCTGACTAAACTTTATATATTGTTTAGATGTGGCACAATGAAGAGTTGATTAGATTTTGGTGACCTTGACCAAATTTTCAAGGACACCATTCTATTAAGGCTGTAAAGCCTTTGTGCGCACTATCTTCTGAACCGGTGACTGGATTTTGACCAAACTTGCATAGATGTTGAGAGAGTGGAAAGAGTTGGTTAAAATTTGATGACCTTGGACCTGATTTTCATGGTCACATCAGCACTTTGAAGTGTCAAACTTTGAACAGAATAGGGTGGCCACATGTTATCTCTTGAACTGAACAAGGCATTATAGCTAAACTATATATTTTGAAACATTGTGTTGTTGGTTACCTTGACCTACTTTTCACGGTCACCATCCTATGAAGACTGTAAAATCAGCATTTTTGGATAGGGAGCGCAGTGACTCAGTGGTAGAGTGCTTGACTCGAGACGGAGAGGCCGGGGGTTCGAGCCTCATAGGGATCACTGCATTGTGGTCCTTGAGCAAGACACATTTATCCTAGCTTAGTACTGGTTCAACCCAGGAAGACCCGTCCCTGTTTAACTGAAAGATTGTTGATGGAACGTAAAGAATCAAATCAAACAAACAAAAGCATTTTTGGAGATGTGTCTTATGAACCAGTAGTTGGATTTTCATGTAAATTGCATAGGTAGGAGGAGCATTTGGAAAGTTAGCATGGTCTTTTATCTCAGTAACCTATTTACAAACCCTATCATGTTTGGCATCATTTTAAAGAGCTATCTTTCCTCTTTGTTATAGCACAAATTTCATGAGGATGTTATGATGCAAACACGAAAAATATTAGTGTGAATACATAAACTGTTTGTATACTGGAAAACACAAAATTTCAGTTGAAAAAATAACTTTTGACCTTTGGAAAAATGTGCAGAACATTAAGAATAGTGCATGAAATTAGATAATTTTTTAACATTTGGTAGGCCACAATCTGGTAAAACTATTATACAATTGATGACTGAGTTGGATGTTTCTAATAGATAAATACCGGAACAGCAATACCAAAACCGTTTAGAAAGCAAAACAATGCGCCTATTTTTACGTCGAAAAAAATCTCATGTCAAAATGCACATATTTTGACAATATATAAACAACAGTAGTTTAGAAATGCCGTATTTTGGTATTTTTGTCAAGCACACTTTATGCTCTTTGTATTGAAACCAAAAGAAATTTTGAAAACCAGAACAAAGGGAAGATAAATCTTAAAATCTTCCCATGGGCAGAATGAGTTTTGCTATGAGTTGACGCGTTCTGGTTCATTTCATTTGAAAACAGTGGCGAACAAAAAAGTAAAAATACATTGAGAGTAGAAATCAATCAATTTTGTGATGGTTAACGCGATACCATGAGAAGTTCTTATGCCATCAACAAATTATGCGGGGTTGAGTTACCCCACCCACTTCTTGAAAAGTAGGGGTAGTGTTATTAGGAATAATTTTCTTGAATACAGAACTAATAAAACCACACATTTTGCATGACGAAATAACTGTTATGCGTTGTTGGCTATAAATAAAGCAAATTATATACTCAATAGGTTTTTTTCGTGCTCATGTAATGACACAATTTATAGTAAAAGTATAAAGAAAAATCGAAAAAAGTCCCATTTTGTAAGTTTATCATTTCTCTATAAGTCAACATTTTCCCAATGTAAAGGTGGTAGTCGTGCAAGCAGTGATCGCCAAATATATTTTAATTAAAAATAAGTTGGCACCAAATGGTTAACTTGTCAAATTATGATCACTAATAAGGTCCCCAATTTTCCTTCGCTTTTTTCCAAGTTTTTTGCTTAATATTTCCGCCAGTATATAAACCCCCACTCGTTTTGAGCATGCGCTGCATGTGCACGCCAAGTCCTTTTTAGACAAAAATTAAACCAACAAGTAGCCGTTGAATTCTAGTTTCCAAAAATGTATTATTTGATAGCATTTTATCAACGCATTGTGGAGTTATGATGCCATGCTAAGAACTTTCCAAATGACCCTCGTACATGAACATTGTTTAGAAGGGAAAAGGAGATAAATAGATTTTGATGACCTTGGCCTTGTTTTCAAGGTCATGCAAGCACTTTGTCATTTCAAATTTTGACCGAAATTGTGTTTATGTTATCTCTTTAAAAAAAATGATGGATTTTGTTTGTTTGTTTGATTTGATTCTTTACGTCCCATCAACAATCTTTCAGTTAAACAGGGACCTGTCTCCCTGGGTTGAACCAGTACTAAGCTAGGATAAATGTGTCTTGCTCAAGGACCACAAAGCAGTGAAGCTGGTGAGACTAAAAATGATGGATTTAAGCCATTCATTATATGACACAATAATGAGCTGATTTGAATTGCGGTAAGCATGCTTGCCAACTCCTTTACGGTTGGGGGGACATAGTTTTCTTCTGAAAACATTGCTTTAATTTAAACATGTGTTTTGGGTACTCCAAAGAACCCATTGAGATAGTTCTTTTGAGTATCCACTACATATGTTTTGGTTGAGAAATCTGAAAAATATTTTTCAATTACACTCTTATCTTCCTTTGTTCAGATTTAGTTTGAAAGCCTGCTTAATGTTATGGAATACTGTACATTTCAGCTCGCAAGAGTAAGGAGAAAGCTGTTGAATTTCTTGAGAACGGGTTTACAGAGAACGGAATACCTATCCCCGCCAATGCCTACCTGTATTTGGCAAGAGGATTCCATATGGAGAATAAACCGATTCCTTTCCATATCCCAAAAGAATTACAGGATGATCTGGACAAAGTGTTGAATAAAGGCAAATCACGTCAGACAACACAGGTACTGTCAAACTTTACTGTAAACCACTTTATACAGGGATCGCACAGGCTTGAAAAGTACTTGAATATACAGAACTGTCTTGAAAAGTCCTTGAAAATTAAATTTTTCCTTGAAAAGTACTTGAAAAACACTCATAAGTCCTTGAATTTTACTGTTTACAGGAGGATTCAACAGTGTTTTTGGAGACCTAAATCAGTATAAAATTGTGATGCCTTTATTTGGTGCAGCATATGCTGCACCAAATAAAGGCACCACAATTTTATACTAATTATCTTGAACTAATATCTTTAGTAATGGACTCTAGCATTTCAGAAGTAGAATACTAACATGTAAATCAGTATTTTTCTTAATTTTTCAGTCCTTGAAAACAGTAGGAAAGTCTTTTAGAAGTCCTTGAAAAGTCCTTGAATTTTACACAATCTTGTCTGTATGAACCCTGTTATATTTGCAGTATCAAAATTTGGCAATTTTAAAATATGTTCTTAAAAGGGTATCCTTTGAAAGCAAAGAATGCACCAAAAAAAACTGAAACTAGAATTTGAATATTTTTTGCACCAGACTAGCTAGTTTCGGCCATTTAGGTGTCATCAGTGACCCTCTAATAGTTATGAAGTTCAACAATGAAACCCATGATCTCAAATGACAAGAAAATAAAATCTACACTATTGGAAGGGCAGGGAGACGTTCTACTGCCACCACACAGTCCTAGCCACCAGCTGTATTGAAGTCAAATATGTTCTTAAAAGGGTATCATGACATGTTGGTGTAGTTAAATTTTGGTGATTTCTCAAATTTTTCCCAATACTCATATGGGCTTCTCTTAGAGGAAAGAATATGCTCCCTATTGGGAGCATACTCTTTTCTTTTAATAGTAGCCCCTTTTAAGACATGGTTTCCTCTACCTTGAAGTATACTCTTCCGTTCAAAAATTGGGTTTTGATGATACATATACTAACATGCAAAGGATGTGTGCCCATTTATTGCTTATTGTGTACCTGAATTCGAAACTGTATTTTGCGGTCTCATATTTTGAAGATTTTTGTTTTAGCTGCCAATAGCGCCAAATAAAAATACCCGGCAGATATATATGAGTACAGTACTTGCTCCAGAAACAAGGAAATCTGAGAAGTTTTGCCAATTTTGGAAATGTTAGAGAACCACATGTTATCCCTTATCTTGATGGAATTTCTTTATATGTACTACAATACTCCCCACTTTTTAGCTCACCTGAGCCTTTGTCCTTTGTGATCATTGGATGTCCGTCGTCAGTTGTCTGTTGTGCGTCGTCAACAATTGCTTCAAAGGACATCTCCTCCAAAAGTACTGGCTAGATTGTTACCAAACTTGGTAGGATCGATCATTACATGGCCCTCTTTAAAAACAGCAGGGGTATAAAAACACTCATCTAAGTGACCTTCGGCTCAGGTGAGCTAAAAACAAACAAACAACACTTGAAATAAAGTACAAGTTTGTTCAAATTATGCCCCTGGGGCCAAAATTGACCCCAACCCAGGTGTCACCAGGGACATGGCCAGCTTTCAACAGATACCTATATGTAAGCTTTAACAAAACTCAGGTGAGCGATTTAGGGCCACTTTGCCTCTTGTTATGTCCCAACTTTGGGGAAAAAAAAAATTCTATGAAAAACAATTCCTTAAATGCTTGCCCAAATTCAATGCAATTTCTTTAAGAATGTTCCTTAATATAAGGTCTTCTACCAAAATTGCCCAAATGGTTTTGCTCTGCAGAACAAAATGACCACCATAGCTAAATATAGAAACATCTTTAAATGACATCTCCTGAATTGCTAGCGCAAATTTAAAATGATTTCACCCAAACGTTCTAAATAAGGCCTTCTACCAGAGATGTTGTTTAAAGGAATTTCTATTTTTAGCTCTGGAGGCCATTTTGGCCTTCAGAGCTAAAAAAAGAAAATCCTTTAAATAACATGGCCTCCAGAGCTTATAATAGAAAATCCTTTAAACAACAGCTGCTGAACTGTTGGCACAATTCAAAATGATCACACCTATATGTTCTACCAAAATTGCCCAAATGGTTCCAGGACTTAAAGTTAAGAGTGCGTAACGAAAATTTACTTTTCTTATTTCTCAACCAAAACATATGTTGTGGGTACTCTAAAGAACCGTCTCAATGGGAGCGCAGTGGCTCAGTGGTAGTGTGCTTGACTTGAGACCGAGAGGCCACGGGTTCAAGCCTCACCGGCATCACTGCGTTGTGGTCCTTGAGCAAGACACATTTATCCTAGCTTAGTACTGGTTTAACCCAGGAAGACCCGTCCCTGTTTAACTGAAAGATGATGGGACGTAAAGAATCAAATCAAACAAGAACCGTCTCAATGAGACGGTTCTTTTGAGCACCCAAAACATATCTTAAAATTGATGGGTAAAAAAATATTTCACAATTTTACGCTGAAAATTTTTGTTCATCTAAACATGTGGGCTCTCTACAAAAAGTACCTAAACAGCAAAATAGAACTTCACCGTCATCTAATCCATCAGTCCAGATCAAAGTAATAACTCACAAATGTTTCTATGCGATTAAATCTCCGTGTTCCTTACATTAATGCCCTCTACCAAAGTTGCTCAAATTGTTCCGCTATACTTAACAAAAGTACCTGCAGGTCTGAGGATTTAGGGACCTCAGAGGTAGAGTGTTTGACTCGAGACCGAGGGGCCGCGGGTTCGGGCCTCACCGGCCTCACTGTGTTGTGTCATTGAGCAAGAACATTAATCCTTGCTTAGTATTGGTTCATCCCAGGAAGACCAGTCCCTTTATAACTGAAAGATTGTTGATGGGACGTAAAGAATCAAACAAACAAAAACAAATGTTTCTATGTGATTAAATCTACGATACTCCGTGTTCCTTACATTGATTGCCCTCTACCAAAGTTGGTCAAATTGTTCCACTAAACTTAAAAAAAGTACCTGCAGGTCTGAGAATTCAGGTGAGTGATCCAGGGCACCATGGTCCTCTTGTTTTTATACCTCCAGCATATTTGGAATGGTGCATGGTTCTTATGCTGGTTTCCCATTTAAACTTTACTGACCAGGCCCTGAGGTTATCAAACTTCTTTCATGCTCAACTCAGCTGAGCACGAAATTTGTCCTGCTCATAAATGTTAAAATGCCAACAATTGTTGGCATTTTAACATTTATTAGCATGATAAATGCAACATCTGAGAGACTTAAAGCAAGAAACTTCTTTTATTTGTCTGTATTTTAGTTTTTATGAGCAGTTTAAATTTCGTGCTCAGTTGAGCATGAAAAACGTTTTATAGCCTCAGGACATGTATATTTTTCATGGCTGAGTTATCCATCACCCTTTGTAGAGGGGAAACCCCTAAATGGGTGCTTTTACAAACAGTGAAGACCCAGTGCTCATCTTCCAAATAATGCTGCATTTCATCAGGTTCGGCACTATTTCAGAGGACAAAAATTTCTCTCCGCTCGTAATTACGAGTGAAATCTAGAAAGGACGAGTAGTTCATCCCTACCACTCGTCCTGTAGGGCGAGTGCTTTGGGAAGAATTACTTGAGAAGTCATATTACTCCCTAATGTTCTTTATTTCATATACTTTTAAAGGACAAGTGCATGTGTTTACAGGATAAGTGAAAATTGTAAGTCACTTGACCTGCAGGCCAAGTGCAATATTGAAATATTTTTGTCCCCTGTATTTGCTAAGATAAAAACAACCTTCAGGGACAGAATACATCAAAATTTAGAGAATTCTGCCTGTGACCCCTTTAAGTAAACTTGGTATAAAGTGTCTAGAGCAAGGACACAACACAAAGACTCTGCCTACTCATTGAGGCTTGAACCAGCAACCATTCAATCCACAGTCTAAGGCTCTACCAACTGAGCCACTGCACTTTATTTTAACCCTTAAAATGCCCCCCCCAAAAAGCATCTGAAAATGTCGTCTGCTGAAGTCATCTGCTGCAAATAATTGCCTAACATTACTCACGAATTAAGTATAGAAGCAAACAGCGTGGACCCAGAACAGACTGCTGGAGCAGTCTGATCTGGGTCCACACTGTCTGCCATAGAGGCTTCTTAAACATTTCAGCAGACGAGAAAAGCAGACGACTTTTGTTGCGGTTGGTGCATTAAGGGTTGAGCTTTGAATTTTTCATTCAGGATTATGGAAATTTATAAATTTCATCCATTTCTCTTCTCTCTTAGCAGGCACCCACAAACAACGTTGAAAAAGTGATAGCTGAGCAAAAATCAGAATTGATGGAAGCACCAGCGTCAGAACTTCTGGAGCATTCGGAACCAGCGAAAGATATAATCGAACACCAAGAACAAGCGCATGAAATGATTGAGCAGTCCGAGCCAGCCAAAGAAATTATAGCGTCTAGTGAGCCAGTTAAAGAAATTACAGCGAAAAGTGAGCCAGTTAAAGATGTAATGGAACATATAGAGCCACCTAAAGACATTTTGGAGAAGAAGGACAGTTAGTGCCAAGCATTGTATTTGTGATACGTTATGTATTCAGACCTCGAGATAAACAAAAAATGGGGCGTAAAATTGTTAATAATTTCTTACCTGTCAGTTTAACCCATTTAAGCTGAATGAACTTTTCTATCTCTGTCGATAGGATGAGTCTAGTTCAAATTTCAGGGGTGTTTGGAGGTATTTTTCATTTAATTTCAAATTTCAATCGAACATTCTGCAAGCAAATAGTGGTGACCTGATCAGACACCCCTTTCTGCAGGGTCTGTTCTATGTCTGCACTGTTTGCCTATGTCCCACAATACACAAGGACACTAGGCTTATATGGGTTAAACATTTGTTTTGGGTGCGCAAAAGAACCGTCTCAATGAGACTTTTTGAGTACCCACAACGTATGTTTTGGTTGAGAAATAAGAAAAATTGATTTTTGACGACAATTTCTTACCTGTCAGTTTAAGCATTTGTTTTGGGTGCTCAAAAGAACTGTCTCAATGAGACGGTTCTTTTGAGTACCCACAACATATGTTTTGGTTGAGAAATAAGAAAATTGATTTTTTGATGACATTTTCTTGGGTAGGGCATGATGCCAGAAACCCCGTCTTTGGGTTTTCCAATCAAGTGAGACTCAAACCAGTCTGCTTAGCTATATGGCTAGCTAGAATATTGAAATTGTGTAGGAAACAAATTTAGATATCCTTTAACAAAGCCATTGATCAGACTGCACAGATCTGCAAGATGGTCTTTGCCTTTGTTGTTCACATGGCAACAAAGCCAAGCCCTGATGTTTTAAAACTTTTCATGCTCAACTCCGCTGAGCACGGAGTTTATCCTGCTCGTAAATGTTAAAATGCCAACAATTGTTGACATTTTAACATTTATTAGCATGATGAATACAACATATAAGAGACTTGACGCAAGAGGCTTCTTCATTTGCCTGTATTTATCCCCACACTTTTTAAAAAAAGTGAAGGGGATATTGTAATCACCTCTGTCCGTCCGTCTGTCCGTTATGCTATCTCCTCTTAAATCATTGGATGAAATTCAACCGAATTTTGTGTTATTCACATGAATGGGGCATGCAACGTCAATATTTTTTTGGGCCCCACCCCCTGGGGCTCTGGGGAGGGATTAAAAGGTCAAATATCATTTAATTTCAATTACTAAGTCATTTACAAAGGTTTTTATACCAACCTTTGTGTGTGTTCTCACAAATGAAAGATACAAAACATGTCAGATGGGATTTCGATTCTGCCGCCTGGGTCATGCCCCAGTGGTGGGACTTTGGGGGGCTGGGGGTGTCCAGGGGGTAAAAAAAAAATTCAAACATTGTCATGTGGCATATCTAATCGATGAGGATGACGAGCAGAACAGAATGCAAACAAACTTTTCATCCTAGGGTCAAACTGGTGACCTTGGGGTGAGGTCAAAAGGTCAAATATTAAATTTCGGCTACCATGTCAATTCTAAGATTTTTATACCAAACTATGTGTGCCTTCTTACAAATAAAAGATATTGAAAAACATATTGAACAGAATTTTCTTTCTGTTGCTGGGGTCATGCCCCAGGGGTGGGACTTGGGGGTGCTGGTGGGTCAAAAACTTAAGCGTGGGGATTTGCGATGGCGCCCCATCTACTGCGCAGTCTAGTTTTTATGAGTATTTGAAATTTTGTGTTCAGTTGAGTTGAGTATGAAAAAAGTTATATAACCTAGGGGCCAGATTATCTCAATAGGAGGCCTTTAAATACATGTAGTTTAGTGGTTTTAAATGGTTCAGAGGAACATAAATTCCCAATTAGGAGGGGAATTGGATACTTTTGAGTATGAGTTTCCCTGAATGATTTTGCACTTAATAAACCTTTGTTCACACTAAATTCTATCCTCTGCTTAGTACTGGTTAAGCCCAGTAAGACCCATCCCAACATTGACTAAAATTGTTGACTGGGATGTTTAGAATCAAAACCAACAACACAATAGATTCTTCCATTTTGACTGATACAATAAAGTTTGGATGGTACACTATTCTATTTAGGGGCCTCAGAAGAACTGTCATAATTGTACTTTATTTCTAGTGTTGTTTGTTTGTTTTTTATTCAATTCTTTACATCCCATCAACAATTTTTCAGTTATGTAGAGACAGGATTTCCTGGGTTGAACCAGTACTAAGCTAGAATTAATGTGTCTTGCTCAAGAACAAAACGCAGTGATGCCGGTGAGGCTTGACACAACATTTTCGCAAACAAAGGCATCGGAGAAAGTCAGTTAAAGCCGCAGCGGTCATGTAAACAAATTAGGGGCCAGATAGGCTTTGTCAAGCTAAAAGCCATGTTCAAACAGCATCCGAATCTCATGATTTGAAAATTGATTTTTGCTGCTTGAAACAGCTTCTTGTAACAAATTCCTATGCAAGAATATAAGATTGCATCAGTTTTTCATGAATAGTCCTTGAATCGTATATTGTGGCTCAGGGAGCCCAGTGGCTAAGTGGTAGAGTGCTTGACTTGAGACTGAGGGCTTGCGTGTTCAAGCCTCACCAGTGTCACTGCATTGTGTCCTTGGGCAAGACACATTAATCCATGCTTAGTACCCGTTCAACCCAGGAAGTCTCCATGTCTCCATTATCTCAGTCTAGCATTTCTGATGTTGAAATCAGTATCTTTCATTATCTTTTAGTCTTTGAAAACTGTAGGAGAGGATTTAAGAAGTCCTTTTTAAGAACTTGATTTTTACTCAAGCTTGCCTGTATGACCCCAGTCACCAAAGGCATTGCATTGTGCCTTTGTGCATGGCACTTTTCCTAATTGCTTTGTACTGGCTATCACACAAGGAACCATCTGACAATGACCATAACCAGTTGACTAGGATATAAACTCCTTCCTTGCTAGTGACAACTTTGTAGTCTGTTGAAAGGCTTCGCAAACAGTTTGGACCAACTGGTTTGACAGTCTGATAGTGGTCCTCAAAGAATTTCTTGGAAAAGTTAATTTTAAAAAGTCAGCAGATGACAACAACAGCATAAGTTTCCAAGCATGCAAAGAGTTAAAAAAACAATGATAACATTGCCCATAAATTCACCTGAAGTAAAACGTCGAAAATTTGAACTTCATTTTTTAGCTCACCTGAGCCAATACAATATCTATTCATGTGCCAGGACTCAGGTGAGCGATCCTGGGCCCTAAGGCCATCCTGTTTAAGATACTCCTTTATTCGGATGGGAGGTTTCATCTTATTTGTTAGGTACTATATTAGTTTTATATGTGTGTGCATTGGCGTAGCACCCATTACGTAGGTTACGCACATGTGTAATAAAAACAGTAACATTCAAGGGAGGTCACTTAATGTGATATAAGTGAAAATCCATACTATAAGGAACTGCTCATAAAGGAAAGAATGGGCTCCTTCTGGGAGCAAATTCTTTCCTTTAAGAGAAGTTCCCATTTTGAAAAGGGAGGCAATTGAAGAGAATTGTTGCTTGATCTAGTAGTCTCCTTTTGATGTGCGTAACTTTTTCAGCGTTCTAGCTACGCCATTGTGTGTGTGTTGTCATTTTTAAATGCATAAAAATAAATTTTAAAGAAAGTTAGTTAAACCTTCATGTGCTAGCGACTCTTAAATGTGTACGTTGACCAACAATAATTACAACTGACATTACATTTATTGAGATCCGTTAATCTGATTGGTCAAGAACGGTCATCTGATCACATTGACCTGTATTTCATTTTTCAATGGACCCAGTTTGTATTCATGAGGGGCAGGGCCATTCACGGCAGAACTTCTTTTGTGATACTGTGCAATGCTTCTATGAAGAGAAATGGACAGTTGGCAACTAATTACACTTTTTACAGATATTTTCAGGTGGAAAAGGAAAGATTAACTTACATACAATGCTTAAATTAACAGTATTTATGTCAATAGGCTGTCTTATGCAATCTGGCCGCCATCTTGTTTTTTAAATGTCATGACTTCATCGTTCGTGTCATAGTGCACGTCATTGTCCAAATGCACGAAACGTTATCTAAATGGGAGAAACTTTATTAACTTGAAACACAATTTAAGGAAAACATAATTCAAAAAAATACTCAGGAGAAAGAATAACGAAAGAAGTTGTAATTATAAGAATTGAAATTTATTTTTCTGTGTTTCACTGAGGAATGATGGGAGCGCAGTGGCTCAGTGGTAGAGTGCTTGACTCGAGACCGAGGGGCTGGGTGTTCGAGCCTCACCGGCGTCACTGCGCTGTGTCCTTGAGCAAGACACATTAATCCTAGCTTAGCCCTAGTTCAACCCAGGAAGACCCGTCCCTACATAACTGAAATATTGTTGATGGGAAGTAAAGAATCAAACAAACTGAGGTATCAAATGTTGTTTAAATAACATTTAATTTTACCATGGTTTTCAGTATGAAATGTCGCTTAAATTACATCAAATTTTAGCATGAAAACTTTGGTTTTCATCCTAAAATTAGATGTAATTTAAACGACATTTCATACCTCAGTGAAACAAAGAAATATAACTTTCAATTCTTAACTGAAGATCCAGATGAAATACCACAAAATGCAGCATTTCATCAGGGTCTCCACTATTTGTTAAGAAAAAATGATCTTCATAGAAAGAAATACAATTATAACCTGTGACCCCTCTATATATGCATTGGACAATGGCAAGTTTATTGTAGGAATAATTCATATGTTTCAATCTTTGTCTCCTAGTGTCCTCAGCATATTACTTTTGCAAACAGTTTGTAACCAGATCAGGCCGGACAGAATGTAGGGCCTGATCTGGATCCAAACTGTTTGATGACACTCTTATGGTATTTTTAAAATATATCTTTTTTAAAAGTTGATTTTGAAAAAAATCAGCACATGACAAAAAAGCATACAAAAATTCCAGGCGGCAAAGAGTTGAAAGGTTAAAGACATTTTTCTATTGGTCATAGCAGGTTGTAAACCGGGCCGGGCAGCGCAGTCAGTAAGGTGTCTGGCAACAGATGCAAGTCTGACTGCAGATCCAGGGGTCGCTAGTTCGATCCCGGCTGGGTCCCATACTTTTGTGGAGATTGATCATGAAATAATTTCTACAGTCATTCTCCTTCCTTGTGCTGAATCGTCCAAGAAGGGTTGTTGTCAGACAAGCGAAAGTATGTACACGAAGTACTGGTTAACTGCTTGTTCAAGCTTGCCCAGGAAAAAGTGTGGTTAGGTGAACTGACCATCCCGCCATGACCACAGCTGTTGACTTCGGTCGTAAAGCAACAAAACAAACAAAATAACAGGTTGTAAAATACTTGTTGGTAACTGATGAGAAACAGTCCTACAGTCTACCTGAGCCTAGTGGTAGAGCCTGAACTGCTGAACAATGAAAAAAAAAGTGAGTATGACCAGGAAATGCCACAATCATATCCTCAGGCCTCTAGATAAGAGAGAGTACTGGAAAATTATTTTCTTATTTCTCAACCAAAACATATGTTGTGTGCACTCAAAAGAACCGTCTCAATGAGACGGTTCTTTTAAGCCCAAAACACATGTTTTAATTGATGGGTAAGGAAATAAATGCAATTGTAGGTGGACAAACTATCCTTATCTGGACCTACGGTATGTATACTACAGACCAACCCATGGCTCCGTGAGGAGAGTGAATTGAACATTTTTCAAAAGAAGTCAATGAATTTTACAGAATAGTCACTTTATGTTGTAGTCCACAGGGCCAGTTAAGCAAACATTTTCAGCGTAAAATTGCCATTATTTTATTATCCATCAGTTTAAACATGTGTTTTGGGTGCTCAAAAAAACCGTCTCATTGAGACGGTTCTTTCGAGTACCCACAACATGTTTTAGATCGGAAATAAGAAAATAATTTTCAGTTACTCTTATCGGGGGCCTGGTTGTCTATAAATTATCCTTTTTGGAACTGATCTGCTCATGCCAGTAGCCATAAACAAAGACAGGTTAGCTTTAATAATAAGAAAACTTTTGGATTTGTTGTTGAATGCGCAGCATGTTGTGTCACCTAATGGTTACATTTGGTACAAACTCTAACAATATAAGGAAAATTCCTCTATTAGATGACACTCGTGTGCTGTTTATAATTTCTGTTGAATCATTTTTGTGTGAATGATTGTGCTATAATGTTCATGAATTAAAACTAAATGTTTATAACTTTCTTTTGTTTGTTTTTATGTAGTCCTTGAAATAATACTGTAATTTCAAACATGTTTGCAGTAGCATTAAATAGAGGATCTTACATGAGAGCTCATGTTTTATTGAATTTATTAAACGTGTTGATTTGTTTGTTTGTTTGATTTGATTCTTTATGTCCCATCAACAATCTTTCAGTTAAACACGGACGGGTCTTCCTGGGGTTGAACCAGTACTAAGCTAGGATAGATGTGTCTTGCTCAAGGACCACAACGCAGTGACGCCGGTGAGGCTCGAACCAGCGGCCCCTCGGTCTCAAGTCAAGCACTCTACCACTGAGCCACTGCGCTCCCATTAAACATGTTGAGGAAAAGAGATAATATGCAAGGCTTCCCCAGCATTTTATCTTTTTTTTCGCAACAAGTTAAATTCAATTATACAAGAGCACAAATGTTAGAATCTATTTATCATATGACAGTAAGATTTCTTTGAAATCTTATTTCTGCAGTAAAAACGTTCTAATTTTGTCATTATGTACACAACGTTGTTATGGACGTCATAAGTCTCCCGATAATTTTTAAACCACTAGTGGTTTATCAATTTTATTGCACGACATTATTCCACTCCCAGACGCGACATCATATGATAAAAGACATTATTTGCAAAGCAAAAAATCTTGACGAGCATTTTTTTTTACCTACATCAGTAAATGACAGAGTGATTTCTTGAGGGTCTTATACTTAAGGAATAAAGAAACGCAACAAACACTTCGAGTCATAGTATTACAATGTGATGTAAGTTTTTAGTGCAAATGCTATTTATCCATAGGAGCAGTATGTGTCCGTCAAATTACAGCAGGTTCAACGTAATTATCGATTACGTAATCATTTTGGTATGCACGTAACGAGCCTGACCCCCGTAGAAAACTGCTGAAACAGGGTCAATAAAAGCAAAGTTTGAATCAACCATCGGTTTACTGTTTTAAAAGTTCTAGGCATAGATTGCGTATCAAGGAAATGATCAAATGGTGACGTTTCTGTAGGATTCTGAAACGGCTTAATGTCATTAACGTCAACTCTGAATACTGCGTAAAACGTGAAAACTCTGCTTGAGATTTATTCATTACAAGGACGTTTTGTTCAAGAATTATGACTTGAGATCTTCAGACGTCAAAAAACCTCAATTCTGACATCAAAATTCGACATCCTATGTTTTAATGGTTTCCATGATGTTTGTGTGTTTTTCTTATGGTAAAATGGCCCAGTGACAAAGTTTAGGTCACAGTTAACAAGTTTGTTGACCACTCTCAGCATGTAATCAGATGTTTTCTCTTGCATTATGCCGTGTTTTGTTTGGCTAACGTCAATATAAACACCTTACCAGCGTATTTCTACGGTATCTGAGAAGTCAGTTTTCCCCAAGAAAGCATGTTCTGATGTCTCTAGGTTTATCTTATCCCGTATATTCACCAGCAACCCAAACCCGACGGCTCTAAGTGACGTTTATCATTTATTCACTACCATTGTGTATCTTGCCATTCAAGTAGCGTGTTTTGACGCAATATTTGACTGCATTTGGAATATGGTTGGACGTTTGTTTAGTTTGCACATTGTCAAGTCGACGTCAAATAACCAAACATGGAAAAGATGGGGTTTCTTGATCTTTATTCTGACGTTAACATCACATTTTACGTTTTTATATGTTTTTATCTTGTAGCGTAAAATGTAGCGTTAAAATGACGTTTTGGTATTAGATCACACGCTATGAATACTCAATAAGAAATTTTCAAAAGAGATTTCACCAAACCGTCATTTAAACACGCAAAAATTATTTTTTTGTCTGTTGTGTTTCTTTATTTCTTAAGTATATTTACATGAAACTTCACAATTACGCGAAAACTAAACACTACAGAAAAATTATGAATTTCCAGTAATGTGTAATGGGGGGAAACTTAAAAAATTATGTCTGAAACCATGAGGACCACAGCTTATATATTTAACATATAAAGCAATGTCTACATGTAGTAGTCCTCAACATAAATACTGCTAACCATACCTCTGGGGTTCAAATTGATAATGCAAAGGAGGTCATTAGCTTCTAATGACTTAAAAAAGAAAAACTAAAATAAAATCTGAAACCATGAGACCTACAGCAAACAAATTTAGTATGTAGCAATGTTTAGTGGTCCCCTACATAAATCCTGCCAACCATGCCCCTCTGTTTGAAATGACCGCGCCTGGGGGTCACTTGCTCCCATAGACTTGTGATTAAAAAAATCATCTGAAACCATGAGGCCAATACAGTAAAACCTGTCTTAAGAGGCCACTAAAAATGAACTCCGAAAATTGGTTTTCATTACCAATTATCGCTTAATGTAGGTCAAAAGTATTGGGGAGCATTCTGCAATACTTTCATTAAGCTACCATTTTCCATTAAGACCTTTATTTTGTCTCTTTTTAAGTGGCCGATTAAGACAGGTTTTACTGTAGTTTCAATGTGCAGTATAGGCTCATTGAACCTCTTGTAACATTTATGAGCAGGATAAATTTCATGCTCAGGTAAAATCTGTGGTATAGTCAATTTCACAGAGAGTTTCTGGATTAGCTCCGAGCACTTCTGAATAGAAATAATTTGACCAATCAAAAGAAACTTACAAACAACGTGACCTATATTCAAATAAACATTTCAGATACACAATGAGGACAAGTGAAAAAGTGCAAGTTTGTGCAATTTTTCGGTTGTGTTAGGAATATTTATCATATGACCTCGCATCTGGGAGTGAAATAACGCCATGCAATAAAATCGATAAACCACTAGTGGTTGATAGATTTTCAGAAAACATTATGACGTCCATTACAAGGTTTGGTACATAATGACAAAATTATAATGTTTTTATGGCAAAGTAATCTTAATGTCATATGATAAATAGAATCTAACATTCATGCTCTTATATTATTGAATTTATTAAACTTGTTGCGAGAGATAAAATGCTCGGCAAGCCTCGCATTTTATTTCTTTTCCCCAACTTGTTTAATAAATTCAATAAAACATGAGCACTCATGTAAGATCATCTATTTATAATATTGCTAGATTGACTTGATAATATGATGTCATAGTGCCACTGGTATTTTGCTGCAGTTTTTAGCCTTTCATCAAATGGTGACATGTTGACATGATCACCGGCTGCACCGATGCTATGACGTTACCATTGCTGACCTTAGAATGTAAACAACATGAAAGGAATTTTGGGGTACGGTACATGTTCTAAAATTTCAAACACTTCTTTTTCTGTTCTCAAATAAAATGTTGATTTCAGGGCTGGAATTCACAGAATGGATGTCAGAATAGCAAAGAGTGAAGACCCTGATCAGACTGCTTCTTCAGAAGCAGTCTGATCTTGGTCTGCACTGTTTGTCTAGACCTTTTTGGCAGGCAACTTGTGTTGGAAAGCTTAGTACATTTACTGTAACCAAAAAATCTATAAAACAGCGCTAAATAGCCCTTTACAACAAATCCCAACTTTTGTACAATATATACAAGGCTGTATGCATACAAAACAGAACTACTGTTGGTGTTTTGATGCTGGCCATGTGCTCAATCTCGTGGTGTAGGGAGGAATTTTGACTGGCTGAGGGGATGGGGGGGGGGGGGGGGGGGGGGGGAGTACCGAAGACCTATGAAATATTGTCTATACCCGGAGCCTTCTGTTTTTGCTTACTTTACATTCTTGTTTTTTGTTTATTAAGACTAGTTAGCCCATAAACATATACACTATATGCATATACGCCTTGCATCCTTTTTATGGGGCATAGGCAAACCATGGAACCTAGATCAGACACTGCATGATGTGGTCTGATCAGGGTCTCCACTGTTTGCTTACAGAATGTTCAATACAACGTTGAATAAAAATGAAAAATACCAATCAACATACTATTAAATGATTATGGAATGGTGTAATTGATAAGCAGGAATTTCCATTCAGCTTAAAGAGGTTAAAGTGTGTTCCTATCAGGATTCTGCAAATTTTTGGGAACAAGCAATAATAAACAACAAATACAGACAAAAAGTTTATTTTTTCAAAGAAAATATGGATATATCAGGGGGAACATCTTAGGTTGTCAATGATCTGTTAGTTGTGCACAATTATCTTTCCATGGGTTAAAGTTTAAAATCACAGGATTATTCATAAAATCAGGATTTTGAAGCTGACTCCATAGAAATTCAGCCTCAAAATACTGAATTGCTCCTATTATAATATAGCTAGTTTAAACATTTTTTGATTGCCACAAATAACAGCAATGGGGTCGGGTCACAAGTTCTCTCAACATTAGTTACGACCTTCCCCCTGTATAATATAGCTTCTCTTATATAATTTAAAAGACAAATATTTGATAAGAAATCACTGATAATAATCATTTTTGGGGGTTATATGTTTATATGTTAACTCGCTATAATTCTGATACTTTGAAATTAACCTCTAGTCTCTAGGACTTTGAACGTGATTTGGCTGTATAACCTGTCTTGAAAATAATAATGAAACAGCTCATGAGATTTTGGTACTTCACATATTACGGCAGGAAAGACTCCGACTGCGCCTGCACAGCTTCAGTCTTTCCTTAGTCTTTGCTACTTTATTACACAGAATATGGCAATTATAGATGTATATAAAAAGTCAGCCTCAAAATGCTGAATTAGGCCGATTGTAATGGCTTTCTGATTATTTCCAGCATATATCTAAAACAATTGACCATCTAAACTTGAAATTGTTAATATACTGAGGGAAAAAAAGTTCAGCAATTAATTATAATGAGTTTTTCCATAGACGATCTTTTTAGCATTCAATCTTTTTTATTGGCAGGTGCGCAAACATGTCACTTGTTTGAAAATGATCAAATGGATACCCGCAAGAGGTCAAAAGAAACAAATTCCGATTTCATAGCGAGGATTTGATCTGCTGAGTATTTTAATTTCAAATGCTTTTCAAATGAAAGGGAGGTAATTTAAAAAATACGATTTTCAACTAAATACTGTACGAAAATGGTGAACAGAACATTCAGTTTTCAACAGTTTTTCACTTTTTGTCTTTTAGATCTAAACATTTGAGGGAAAAAAGAAATGTTTAGCAGAAAACTATTCAGGCTATTGCCAGATAAGCTGTTTTAGCAAGGGGACTTAAAATCGGACATAACATTATGTGAAATGTCAACTGATTAATGTCATCATACTCGTAAACCTTTGTCAACATATACTTTTGATATTATGAAATTAAAACCCCTAATTCTTCTTATCTGTGAATCACCAACATTTTTCTCCTCAGTATATTTTGTTTTAAGTATGAAAAGTTGTTCCCCCTTTTACATTACCAGAAAGTAAGACTTTGTATCCTTAAACATTTGGAGCTACAGTAAAACCTGTGTAGAATTGCCACTCAAAAAAAGACCCGAACAAAGATCTTAATGACAGATAGTAGCTTAATGAAGGTCGAAAGCATTGCAGAATGCTTCCCTTGGAGCATTCTGCAATACTTTTGACTTGCATTAAACAATAATTGGTCTTGAAAACCAATTTTTGATCTTTTTGAGGGTGGCCATTTACACAGGTTTTACTGTGTATGTGCCTACAATTGAGGTCAACGTAAAAACCCTCAAGATGCTTTATCTTGTTTTGTTTGATCTGATTCTTTACGTCCCGTCAACAATCTTTCAGTTAAATAGGGACGGGTCTTCCTGGGTTGAACCAGTACTAAGCTAGGATAAATGTGTCATGCTCAAGGACCACAACGCAGTGAAGCCTGTGAGGCTGGAACCCACGGCCTCTCGGTCTCGAGTTAAGCACTCTACGACTGAGCCACTGCACTCCCTGCTTTATCTTGTTATTTACTGTTTTGAAAACACTGCTGATCCTGATCAGCTGGCTCCGAAGCCAGCTGATCAGGACCAATACTGTTTACCACTTTACTTACAAATATTGTCAGACAACATTGACCGGAGACTGACTAATTTCCATCAAGATCTTTGTGCATTTACGTGAAGTACTCTGACCTGCTTTATGCTTTTACAGAGAATATAAAAACAATGTCCATTAATTAATTTTTTTTATAAAAATGCAAATGGCCTGGTGGCCTTTTGAATAGTTAACTTAAAGCTGCATAGTCTGTAACTTTTGATCTTTTAATTTTAGAACTAATGTTTCTAATTTTCAAGAACACAGTAAAAAACTAAAATTGAGGTATATATGTTACCAATTTCATTAATCTTAACAAATTATCAGTATCAAAATAACAGCATTTAAGCTAAAATTAACAGTCTATAATTATTGGAGGGACGCAAATAATTACCAACAAGAGAAAAACACACCTGTTTTATAAGATATTTCACTTTTCCGTGCAGTTTTCAGCTATAGTGAACAGATTTATTGTGAAAACATAACTTAATTCTACTTTTACAAATGATTTAAAAAGAAAAAAAAAAATCGAAAAGATGTTCATAGTTGCAGACTTAGTCTCTTTTAACACAGACCACACAGACTTGGATCTAATCTTCGAAAATATTTTTTATATGACTGTCAAATGTATGCATTTTTTCTTTAAGACTATTTTGATATTTTATGTCATCTCGTGCATAACTTTACACCTTTTTAGATGACATAAATAATCAGACACCATTTTCAGATGCATTTTTTGTAGGCGCTTTAGGGTTAAAACTTTTAAAAAGATGCTCCAAACATTCAGGATACCATGTTAGTATAACAGTGAAATATTAAAAAAAATATATTAAAGTTAAAATTGTAAAAGATATTTAGGTGTGTATGGTTCAACAAAAGTTAAATGGAATATTCTTCATTTCGAATCACTCGGAATCAAGAATATTCCATTTAACTTTTGCATAACCGTTCATCTTAGGCAGACTGAATGGTTACACTGGTGCAGAAAAATCCGGACATGTGTTTGCTATGAGTTTACCCAGTTACTAGTGATGTATGCATGGTGGGTTGAACCTAAGACTCCAGGACAAACCTATATCGCCAACATTGAGACTATAATGGGTACATTGAAGCCGTGTAAGCAGTCTTTTGCAAGATTCAACTGGTAGTTTTCTTTAGCAACGGCTATGGTCATAACTCGGGATACTTTGCAAAATTGATAGTGCATGCATACTTTCTTTAGCCTGTACTGTAAATTCAAAAATTTTAATTTCGTGAATAGCATTGAAAGACATATTGGTGATGTTAACAATTCGGGACTAGGGCATACACATACACAATTTAACTACATAAGTAAATGAAATACTGCCTTTGCAATGAAACTTTGCATGCGCATAGTTTCGCAAAAATAAAACCCTCACGAAGATTTCCGAATTTACATTATTTCCATAAAATAGAAAAGTGTTATGATTTTTGATTTCCTCTCTTCTAATACATGGTTATTCCATAGACAGAATAAATGGTGATTCAATGTCAAATCCAATCAAGGGTTATGCAAAGTTGTAATCCATGAAATAGTTACACTTTTGCCAAGCAGTGCCTCATGAAACCAACATATGTAAACCCATAAAGCGCCACCTATAATTTTCAGCAGACGACAATTTCAAATTTGCTCCCTTTTCAAAAGTAAGAAATAAGACATGATATTTCTTGAAAATGGTCTGCTGGCAGACGATTCTCATGAAATATCATACCTTATTTTTAAAAAAAATTAAGAAAGATGTCAAAAACTTTGTCGTCTACTACTGCATCATTAGTAAAAAAAATATGAATCTTAAAAGTAAAATTAAACAATGTAATAAAAACATTTGATAATACATGTAAAGACACAGCAAGCGTTGTGTGCTGGAAAACCCAGTCAATGAAATTTCACCTGTAGCAAGTTTACATATGATACTTTCCAAATAGCGAATAACAAAGGTGCTAATCAGACTGCGCAGATGTGCAGACTGGTCTGCGCCTTCGTTGTTCGCAAACCCCTGAACACAGGTTTTCTCGCCTTGAGGCCCAAATTTTGTTTACCAAAATCTTTAAAAATGAAACCTGTGCATAAAACATTATGGGCTGTCGAAATGAGGTTTAGGCCCTCGTTTTTAACCCTTAAAGCGCCAAGAAAAATGAAAAAAGTCAATAAGCAATGCTTATTAGATACCCCCCGCACAGTAAGAGTCAGTGAAAAAACTTGGCAAGTTATAGTTCGAACAAGAAGACCTTAGTTTTGAAAAGAAGATTTCAGTAGAATCTGTGCAAACAAAAATTATAAACTCCTTCATGCATATGTTCAATGTGTCTACATTGTATCGGCAAAGTATCAAATTGCTCCATCAAGAGCTGTGATAGGAGTTGAATGGCCCATAAAGGCACTATCCATGCATATACAAAAGCCATATAAGGGAATAATTGTCTAAGTTCAACAAGAATTATAAACTCCTTCATGCATATGTTCATTGTGTCTACATTGTATTGACAAAGTATCAAATTGCTCCATCAAAAGCTGTGGTAGGAGTTGATTGGCCCATAAAGGCACTATCAATGCATATACAAAAGCCATATTAGGGAATAATTGTCTAAGTTCTCACAGCTGTCATTTTGTCAAAATTATTTTTTGTGAACCAAACTCCTTCATGCATATGTTCAATGTGTCTACATTGTATCGGCAAAGCATCAAATTGTTCCATCAAAAGCTGTAGTAGGAGTTGATCGGCCCATGAAGGCACCATCTATGCATATACAAAAGCCCAAGAAGGGAAAATTGGTCTAAGTTCTCACAGCTGTCATTTAGTCAAAAAAAAATTTTTCTGAACCAATCTCCTTCATGCATATGTTCATTGTGTCTACATTGTATAGTCAAAGTATCAAATTGTTCCATCAAAGCTGTGGTAGGAGTTGATCGGCCCGTGTATGGCCTATAATAGAATAAGCATAAAGCCCTATATTAAAAGCCATTTAGAACTACAAAGGGAAATAACTCAAATAGAAATGGCCCCTAGCCCTAACTTTTTTGTCTAAAGTATTTGTCTTGCATATATGAACATGTTTGCAAGGTTTGATGAAAATCCAGCAATGGCCTATAATAGAATAAGCATAAAGCCCTATATTAAAAGCCATTTAGAACTACAAAGGGAAATAACTCAAATAGAATTGGCCCCTAGCCCTTACTTTTTTGTCTAAAGTATTTTCTTGCATATATGAACATGTTTGCAAGGTTTGATGAAAATCCAGCAATGACTCTTCGAGTTATTAAGGAAACAAAACGTTACGGACGGACGGATCGACGGACGGACGCACGGACAACGTGAAAACAGTATACCCCCTACAAACAAAGTTTGCAGGGGGTATAAAAATGTATCTGAAAATGTCGTCTGCTGAAGTCGTCTGCTGCAAATAATTTCCTTACATTACAAACGAATTAAGTATAGAAGCAAACAGCGTGGACCCAGAACAGACTGCTCCTATAGGAGCAGTCTGATCTGGGTCCACACTGTTTGCCATAGAGGCTTCTTAAACATTTCAGCAGACGAGAAAAGCAGACCACTATTGCGACCAAGAAACACTTGCTGTGCCTTGATAAAACCCAATACCAAAACATCGCACTGAACAATGCTGAGTCGTTATCTACCACCACACTAACATATTTAATACAATGTCATGTGAAAGATGTCCAAATCACATACGCCATATTTACTGACAGGCAGCCATTACCAAACAGCGCTCACCCAGACTCTAATGATCAGACACTGCATGAAAAATCCGTGGTTTCATTTGCCTAAGATCCTGTTCTCGTCATTGCATTTGAAATTGTTTGACATTGCATAAAGATGAGCACATAAAGATGCGAAACATAAGAAATTGCTAAACATATTGTGCATAGTATATCTTTAACCTTGCATTTTCTTATAGCAAAGTGGCAAACTTAGAATAGCAGCTTATAATAGTCAGGTGTGAACTTTTCGATTATAATCGATTATAGGAGCAGTCTGATCTGGGTCCACACTGTTTGCCATAGAGGCTTCTTAAACATTTCAGCAGACGAGAAAAGCAGACCACTATTGCGACCAAGAAACACTTGCTGTGCCTTGATAAAACCCAATACCAAAACATCGCACTGAACAATGCTGAGTCGTTATCTACCACCACACTAACATATTTAATACAATGTCATGTGAAAGATGTCCAAATCACATACGCCATATTTACTGACAGGCAGCCATTACCAAACAGCGCTCACCCAGATTGACTTATTTGGAAGAGCGATCTGATCAGGTTTTACATTGACATTTCAATTTTTTATTTTACACAGCTAATCTCATAGGAAAATGGATTTGAATTTTTTTGACAGTAATAGTAAGATATGAAGGTGTCTGAAGACTTAGGGTAATATGGTAAAGTCTACATAAGGTACCTTACAATCTGATTCAAAAAAGGCAGTTTTTAGTGTAAAAAATCTCGTCCAAACCTAATAACACATGCAACAATAGACCATGTCATAATATATGCAACGTTGTTATGTGTGTCATTAGGGTAAAGTCATGTAACTTCAGACATCAGATAAATTCCGACAGTAACCTTGTTTGTTTTGTATTTTAATTATTGGAATAAGACAATAAATTAACTAAGAAAACAGTGAAAATCATGATGAGACGGCTCATAAGCGACCCTTTAAAGAGCTGGTAAAGCCAGTATTCAGCGTAAGGTACAAATGGCATGTGCATACAGCGAAGATTCAAATCAGTTTGCACATATGCAAAGTCTAATCAGTCTTAGTTTTCCGCTTGAAGAAATGTTGGGACAGTTGTCGACCCATAGAGCCCATCAAAGACTGATCAGACTGCATAAATATGCAGGCTTATTTGAGTCTTCAATGGGCCTACATGTCAACTTGTACCTTTTGCTAGACACTGGCTCTGGTATTAGACATCTTTCACATGACCCAGTGTTTACTGTCCTGCCAGCCAAGAGTGACAGTGATGTCATGTTTTGTTTACAAAGTTATCATGGACTTATAATCGATATAGCACTTTTGTATTAGGATTAATATACAAGTGATCTATGGATTCGCGTTAGCTCAAGTGGAGTATACAAGTTAATGTTTTGCTTAACAATTGTAAACAAAATACAGGTCAACCTCGTTATGTCAAACTTGCCTATCTCGAATACACGGCCTATGTCGAAGTGATCATCCATTCCCGAATTTTTCCCCTATATTGCATTGTAATTCGACCTTGCTTATGTCAAACTCGGTTATCATGAAAACTCGGCTATTTAGAAGCGACTTTTCATTCCCTAAAGCCAATTTTCCCTTTGTTTACCACTGCTTGTATCGAAGTGGTCAAAGTGAAACGGTCCGAATGACAAACAAAGTAATTTACCTGATTGATCGAACAATAGCCTTAATTTCAGCCCAATTAATCCATTGTTGCATGTAATCGCCAATTAGTAATAGTGTGTTGTTAATTGATCAGCTGTTTGTGTAGATAATTGACCCGATTGACCTTGACGTGACCACTCAGGTGTGTTCGATTCGAGCATCAGAAAATTAGTGGTCCCTTTCAAATTTTAATGACGTATTATTGTTCATTGGTGTCTTTTGATGAGAGATGTTTTAACAGTCTTTGGATTGCTGTGAGATATTTCGATATTAAAGGGTGTAATATTTCTTCATGTGCAGACTCTGATTAGACTGTTAGAGTGCAGCCTAATCTGATTCAGCTAGAATATCTATGGTTCTGACTGACAAAAATTGACGTTTTTCAGTGATGTGTGCTGCAAAGATCTCCGTTTTCAGCTATCTATATGCTCTCGTTTATGGAGATATTAACTTGTTTTGTTTGATGTTTGCTTATTTTATTTTATTATGTAATTAAAATGGAAATAAAACAACTCTAAAGATTTTTCTTTTGTCTTTATTTCAATCCAGTTTTGAGTAGAAACAGTTTTACTATGTCTGTACTGCAAATGTATATCGTAGGAAATCTGGTTCAACGAAATTCAACATGTATACTGTATTTTGGTTACGTCACATTTTGGCTATGTCGAACTTCGGATAACTCGAAGTATTTTCTCCATTCCCTTGGACTTTGAGATAACGAGGTTGACCTGTATTATGTCACTGTCACTCTTGGTTGGCACGACAGTATAAAGCAGTAAGAGCATCTTGAAAATACTTTTGGATTCCACCATCAATACATTCTAGCTTATCAAACAAATATCATTCCTTTCTTAGTACATCATTAACCCTTCAAGGGCCAAGAAAAAATGCATTTGAAAATGCTGTCTGCTGAAGTCGTCTGCTGCAAATAATTGCCTAACATTACTGACGAATTAAGTATAGAAGCAAACAGTGTGAACCCAGAACAGACTGCTCCTATAGGAGCAGTCTGATCTGGGTCCACACTGTTTGCCACAGAGGCTTCTTAAACATTTCAGCAGACGAGAAAAGCAGATGACTTTTGTTGCGATTGGCGTGTTAAGGGTTAATTTTGTTCAGACAACAGACACGTACAACAGTAATTATTGAATGCGTCCACGAATAACATTTCATAAGAAAAACATTCATGCGTTTCAAAAACAAACAGTGTTAGAATTGAGAAACTGTTTTCAATCAAGTGAAGACCGTGATTTCAAGTGTTGAAGAATTCAGAAGTACTCTCAATATACACAATAATTATGCAACAACATAAGCATGTAACATCTAACTTTGATGGAAGTGCCTAGTGTATATTTTCTTTAAGAGATAACATATTTTTTTGTGTTTTAGCGTGTCTTGCTCGCTCAGTCTTTCCCCAGCTATTTCGATTAGCAAAATGTCAAAAGGAGCAAAGTTTGTTTGCCTTTTTACTGAAATGGAGGCAAGCTCTGCTATATGTCTTAAACGTTTATTGCAAGAAAGACTTAATTAATGTAAGTTCGACAATGGGACATGCAAACATCAAGGTCCCTCGATTTTGTTCTCGTGCACATATATTCTAACAGCGCAGAAGCAACGTTTAAAGTTCGATGTTATTACAATTAAGCAATGCTGTTTAAATGAACATATTTCCAATATATAGTACAGTGCATTTAGTTACGGTTTGCTAGTGTACAGTTTCAGTGCTATCAACATAGTATTATATGGTTTTTACACTGATATCAGTGTATATTATCCCAAAACTCATGGATACTGAAAAAAAAGTTTAAAAGCTTACAGCCTTCAATATCTAAGAACTGATAGCAGTCAATGATATTGGTGCTAAAACCCTTTTTAAGGTTGTTTTTACTGGGTGAAATAAAAATTTATATAACATTAACTTGACGTGATAAAAGGAACACTTCCATCCAAAGTTTGTTCAGATACATGCCATCTTTAAATAGAGCCAGTGTATTTGATTTCCAACAATGTGGTATGTGCAACCATCAAAGCCTCAGATCAGCCTGCGCATACGCGCAGTCTGATCAGAGCCTTTGCTAGTCGCTTAAGTATTCTATGATTGTTAAGCTACTGACTGAACACCATTTGACGTTTCTAAGCTTAAAAGGATGCTGCAGAGGCTCGTCCAAGTCTACACTTGTCAAAATATCAAATTGTTGGAAATCTCAAAATAAGTTGATTGCACTGGAACTGTAGGTTAACACTCTGTTCTACTGTGTCACAAATTCACTTCGGCTAAAGCATTAAATGGGCCTCGTTGCGAGAAAACCTGTCTTTTGAGTTTCAAATCAGTCTCCTCAGCTACAGACTAGCTAGAAAATTAAAATTTCACCTGTAGGAAGTTAACATATGATACTTTCCAAAAAGGGAATAACAAAGGTGCTGATCAGACTGCGCGGATGGGCAGGCTGGTCTGAGCCCGTGTTGTTCGCAACCCCCCGAAGACATGTTTTCTCGCAACGAGGCCCAAATTACTCTGTCATTGAGATTGGAGTAATCGAGTATCAATTGTAGTCATAAAATATAATAACTAATTTGATAGTTTTTATAAGGATTAAAATATTGGATTTTATCTGTTTTCTTCTTCGTGTGTCTTCAAAAGTGTCTCCTCACGTGTGTTTGTTCTTATTTGAGTGGCACTGAAAGTAAACAAATGAGTAACAACTTATCGATTGTGTTTAAAGAGAAACATATAAGCTGTATCATAGAAAACACCCACTCACTGCCCAGATAACATTGATACGTTGGGCACAATGTGGGCAGTCCACATTGACTTTTGTAAGCCCAACATCTGCAACCCATATTGACCCAGAAATGTCTTCGTTAGCCGCTAGTCTTAAAACCTGACGTCACATTAGCACGGCCACTATGTTTAAAAATCCTGTAATTTTGTACATGGAAATCCTTGTCTCGTGATAGGCGCTTGTATTGTCTTGCCAAAAAATAAAACCTAAGATTTGATAATGGTGGACTGACCCATTCCAAAACAACTGCTAAATTTATTTTGCATAGTATATATCATGAAATGCGTTGTTGTGTAATCAAAATAATTCCTTATAAGTATTTATTATCGTCAATGCTTGTAACAAAATCAGCAGAGCACATAATACAGATTTTGAATGTGACTGACCATATTTTAAATCCTTTATGTTTGTTTTGATTCTTTACGTCCCAGTGTAGAATTTCAGTCATGTTGAGATAGGTGTTCCTGGGTTAAACCAGTACTAAGCAGCAGATAAAGTGTCTTGCTCGAGGATACAACATGGGGACTCCGCAAGTAGTGAGACTCAAACTACATGTAGCAACCCTTTGATCCCCAGTCTAACACTCTACCAATTGAGCCACTGCAATTTGCAAATCCTTTCATATGTCATGGTGCAATAATAAATAGAAACAGACCCATGTTTGTCTGAACGTTTTCCAACTTTGCTATATCAGCTTTGGACAATAATCCAAAATATGTGTAAAACATTTTATAAGTTACCTCTCATATTAACTGCATTGTTGCACATTGACCTAATACATGATGCCTATCTCACGGCATTTGCCTTTATCATGTCATCATGACGTTACATTTTTTGAATGCCATGTCAAAGACTTTGAATCCACACAGATAAAAATAATTACATATTAATCAATAGTTTGAAGAGCGAACCAACTTGTTAACTGATAAATAGAATACCAGGATAGCATCTTTTGATATCAAGTTTACCAGGGTCGACTTCGAGAATGCATGTTGAATTGCTCGGCAAACCTCGCATGTCCTGGTGCACGTCAAGTGAAATTTCTAGTTGCATAGCAACTTAAATAACTGCAAGAATATTAATCAAACAGAGAGGATGGAAATATGAATGAAGGTGAAATTATGCGATTTTATACAGTAACTATGAACTTAGAGGTACCACAAGTCTGGCTTGGCAGACATAAAACCTGACACAAATAATTAAAAATGAAAAAAAATATCATTTTTCACATGATGTCGCCTCTGGGAGTGAAATAATGCCATGCAATAACATGGATAAACCACTAGTGGACTACAGATTTTGGGGAAGCGTTATGACGTCCATAACAACGTTGTGTACATAATGACAAAAAAAACGTTTATACGACAGAAATGAGATTTTAAAGTAATCTTAATGTCATATGATAAATAGAATCTAACATTTGTTCTCCTGTTTTATTGAATTTAATTAACTCAATGCGAAAAAAGAGATAAAATGCTCGGCAAGCCTCACATTTTATCTCTTTTCCCCAACTTGTTTAATAAATTCAATAAAACATATGCACTAATGTAAGATCCTCCATTTCTCCTTTGCTCAAAATATCCTTTTACTTTTTAATAAATGTATGAATGTAAACATGCTATTTTCTTTGCTTCATTACAGTAAGTAAATCTGATTTGAAACCATTCCCGGTGATGATACATTGCTTAAGTTAAGAATCCCCTATGCAAGATTAAAAATGTTTGTGGTTAAACTTCATCAGAGTCTAAGGCGAATATTTGGCCTGTAAAATTTATTTAAGCCCTTGATGACCTCATGCAGCTGCTGTCCATTCTAAGGTGGTGGTTCTGTTACCGTTGGTCCATTGTTTGCCATTGTTCCTATTGTAGAAGGGATTTTTTGTATCTGGTCCTGGTTTTTATTATATAATTATAAATGATACATCTTTTGAACTGTCTGTTTCTGGCCATCTGGCCTTATCAACGAACTGAGATTTTCTGATTCCATATCACTATCCTTTAAAACGAGGCTAAAGTCGCTTACCTGTTTTTATGGTAATGTTACGTAAAGTAGATTTTAAGCATAGAACCAGGGACGGAAAACATGGTGACGTGATGTCATAACATGTAACATAATGGCAAACGTTCCCCCAATTTTTTCTGGATTAATGACCAAAACAATTTATAAAATCAGAATAATGTCGGAAAAAAGTAATATAATAAACATATTATTATAATAGTAACTTGATCTGGCGTACACTATCACATCTCTTGGATTAGCCCTCATCATGAGATCATCCTCGACGCTTGGCGTCTCCTGTGATCCGATGATATGAGCTAATCCACTCAATGTGATAAAGTACGCCAGATCAAGTTACTGTTATAATAATGTGTATACACAATACACTGTACTTCTTTGTGTCATTTCAAGTTGGCAATCATCTTGCCCAGGAAGAGAGAGCTGGCTGCTATACTTTAATTGTGTTCTTGCTGTTAGGTAGGTGTCTGTGTTCAATGTCTATTCCCCGCAGATCTATAGGTTGTTCTGTGATGTTTACCGGTACTACACACATCTTTGTTTTTGTAATATTATCTAAAACTGGACGATAGGTTCAGGATTGACATAATTTAAAGTTTTTTTTATAATACTACTAATTGTCGCGGAAATACCACAATTTTACATCTTGCAATTCCATTATATAACATTAGATTTATATAGGATTTGAATGACTTATAAGGTTTCGTAAGGAATGTTGCGGAAATACGGCGATTTTACGAGACCTGTTTCATGTTTGTTTGAACAGATGTAAATTTCACTTTTAGCGGTTGCATATAAATTAAACAAACTTTACTTTCTTATAATTAACGGAAATGTCCCTGGTATGGTCAAATAGACACCATTGCAACTTAAAGCATAACCATAAAATGGTGGCCCGAAATACACCCCCACCCCCTTTCAATGATTGTAGGTGCACAAACAGGTGTATCTCATAAAAATGCGTATTTAGGTGTGCAGTTGACTTTTATGTTCAGAGGAACTTTGATTCTAATATTCAAATGAAAACCAGCCTCTGTGCCCTTGTTTTTGCTTGACAACTGGGCTTAATAAGTTCTACATTATACAAGTGCCCAAATGTGTATTTCATGTATCAAATGTGTCCTGGAAGAATTGTGAGAAACAAGTCTCAAAACTCACAGCCAACTCAAATTCTTAGATATTTAAAGAATATATCGCCGATAAAACTGATCACCAAATATTGCATTCATGTATTTTGCATACAATTTAGTGTTGCCTTGGAAACTGTAAACCATAAAATTTGATGTTCAAGTTGCTTTCAAAAAGTAAATATCCAAATGAAATGTTTAATTTTCTAACAGAATACACTTCAATTATTTATGTACAATTTATAAAAGGTTCCAAAAGAATACTTCATATCTTTTAAAGAAATCGTTTGAGAAAGTTTCAGAACATTCCTTTTCAGACAGCATTTTATAGGCTTAAAATTCAACTACACATTTTCAGAGACTGTGTCAAACAAGCGAACAAAGTTAAGAGCTATTTTTTTGATGATTGCGTATTTCTGAAGATCAGACTAACCTATGTAAATCAATTTTTACAAAATATATTGAGAAATAAAGAGTTAAGGCAATTTCAAATAAACATGAAACATCTCTTGTATATCGTTCAATTTGATTTAAAACATTATGTAACTTGGGTTGATTTATTTGCAGTTCGGAAGCAATACTTAATAACTACATCACATGACATTAACGGACGTGTTTGTTATGGAGATTGAAGTCAAGTTCAATCTGAGATCAGGACAATTCATATCAGTAAAAATTAGAACAGACTAGGCCAGCAAAATCAGGACAATCTAGATCAGCAAAAAATAGCATAAACTAGATCAGCGGATCTGGACAGTCTGGATTAGCAAAATTCAGAACAATCAGCAAGATTTCAGTTAAGTTTTCATCTGTGAATGAAAAATAACGGATATATATTTACTGCTTCTAGAAATTTAACCATTGGTATATTTCTTTAAGCTTTTTACTACATTAAATAAATAAACGTGAAGGACTGAATTTTTTTTTTTTGTGATTCACTGAAACTTGGGATCAAGCATTAGACTTTTAGTCACTTTAAGGTTATATCTTCAGCTCTGATAGCAATTTCATTTAGCAGATCAGAACCAAACGAGCAATTTTTTAGCGTGGAACATTTGTTTGAAAATCTCTAGAATTGGGCAGAAGGTTAATTCTAATATGATACGTCTAATTAGTTTATATACGCAATAGCTGTAAATGTATGCAAATATTGAAATGGCGAAATATGTCACATCCTGGATAGCATTTTAATGCCATGATAACATGTCCAAACATTTAATACATACTGAAGGATCCACAATGTTCTGCAAGGAAATCCATAATGTCTTCTAATCTCATGTTTGTGACATCAACTCCAAATGCACCCAGCCAAGTCAAATCGGCAGAATAAAGTGCCGAGAAATGGTCTGCAAGGTTATGATTCATAAAACATGACAGTGCACTTTTAACACCATCATAGCTGCAAAATAAAATATAAAGAATATCAAATAGCTTTTATAAAGGATGAAACATAAAATTGGTCACTCTGGCATAGGCCAAAGATGGCCTAGAATCTCGTTCACGGGGGTATGAAACATTTTTCATGCTCAACTCAACTGAGCATGAAGTTTCAACTGCTAATAGAAAGTAAATACTGAAAAAAAAGAAGATTTTTTCTAGCTTAAAATACTCAAAAGTTTTATTTATCATGCTGATAAATGTAAAATGCCAACAAATGTTGACATTTAAACATTTATCCGCTTGATAAATTCTATGCTCAGTTGAGCATGAAAAATATTTAATAGCCTCGGGTCTGCTCACATGAAGCAATACTCTCAATTGTCCTTGCTATGCTAACCTGGACCCAACATCTACTGTTTACTCCCAAAAAAATATCAGGCATACCAAAAAATATTTTAAATTTTAGCAACCCCCAAAAACTATTTGCATTCTGTACATTGACCTTAAAGGCGTATATTTCTGCCCAATAGAGGATATTAGGGGATTAACTGATAAGGGACAGTTTCAGTATTACACTGGATTAAAGGGCTCCCAAGGGGGGACTTAGCTGTATAAAACAAAATTTTCTTCACTTAGAGATAAATATCAATATTTTATCAGAAAATACCTACACCCTTCATGGGACCACTTTATTCCCCCCAGTAAGGAAGTCATAATTACCTCATGAAGATCAGCCTTTGATCTGCCTGGAATAGCGCGTAGGCAGTGGTACTACTTTTATTGTCTAAATATTTAGGTATTAAAAAAAAAGAACCAAAATTGCATAGAAATGACCAAAAAAACAGTCCAGTTTAGTTATGACCCCATAAAAATATATAAAAACATGCCCCACAAAAATACTCATTTTGCTGAAATCTCAACAAAGTATTGAAATTCAAAATTTTGAACCTCCAAAAAGGGCCCAAGCCGATATATATGTTTAAAAATATCAGAGTACCACCTCCAACTGCTGTACATTCTGTCAGCCAATAAGTGGTGCAGAAATCAAAATTAATTAGTTTTGCCAGGCTTATTATCATAGCAAAGTAAATATTGTTCACTTTCTAGGAAGAGCATCTTATAGAAGTATATTGATTCCCACATTGGTTCCCACATAACAAGGAAAGACAGTTAAAAGAAAGTATTTGCGCATTCCGTGAGCAAATTCTTTTCTTTAACAGTATCCCCATTTGAAAAAGGCCTGACCAAATAGAATCACTCCTTTAATGCATTGCTAACACAATTGCACAGGATGTCCATGATATTGTGTCTGGGATGAATTGGGTAGTGGTGTGTTGGGGTATATATCTCCACTTGTGTTTTTCAAACTTTAACAAAACTGGTATGATTTTAAAATGTAGCTCAAATATTGAAAGTACTTATCATATGACGTGGCGTCTATGAGTGATATTACATAATGTGTTAAAACTTTAACTAATTCCTGATAAAGCAAAACAATAAAACCACTAATCTGATTGGGTTACTGAGTCACATGTTCCCGAAAACTACAAAAACTATAAGTTATTTATTTGGACCTTATTTTTACAAAGCTTCTAAAACAGCCTCATTTTAGAAATATAAAAGATATCAATTCCCTACATTGCTAAGGATAACACAGTTACAAAAAAAACAAATAAAGACCAGGAAATCTTTACTGATTTCCCGCCCACCAATTGGCTGGCCAAGTCATGCGACCATTCAACTTAAACAATTCTACAATTGCAAATTTCAAGTCCCCCTAAGAGGCGCTCTCAAGGGACATAACCAATGTGAGAGCACATATCAAAAAAATAAATGAAACACCAGTCTCCGATGCAACTTCCCGTTACATTAACCCAAGTGGGCTGAACATTACGAAAGGCTTCTCAACGTTGCATTTTGTTTGTTTGTTTTGTTTGTTTTGTTGCTTTACGTCCCAAGTCAACAGCTATGGTCATTGCAGGACGGTCAGTTCACCTAACCACACTTTTTCCTGGGCAGGCTTGAAAAAGCGGTTAACCAGTAATTCGTGCACATACTTTCGCTTGTAACTGACAACAACCCTTCTTGAATAAATCAGCGGAAGGGAGGAGAATGACCGTAGAAATTATTTCATGATCAATCTCCACGAAAGTATGGGACCGGACCGTGGTCGAACTCACGACCCCTGGATCTGCAGTCAGACACGCATCTGTAGCCAGACACATTACTGACTGCGCTACGTGGTCCGGTAAACGATTTGACTGGGACCCTGATCACCTGTCCAACGAACCGCCGTTAGAAGGCCCGCCTATCCCAATCACTATTGACATGGTGAAGAAGGCCATCTCAAAGATGAAGTCGGGCAAAGCTGCAGGTCCATCAGGCATAGTGGTGGAGATGATCAAAGCAGCAGGTGATACAGGTGCCACCATGATCCGCAATCTTGCTACTGCGCTTATCTGTGATGGCAAGGTCCCAACTGACTGGGAGCAAAGTTTCATTGTCTGCCTTTACAAGGGCAAGGGTGATGCTTTGGACACAGGCAACTATCCTGGCCTCAAGCTGACTGAGCAGGCCATGAAGATCCTTGAGGTCCGACGTGATAAGCTGGAGGTGGTAGCTTCCTTCTTTTGTTGTTGTGTTTGTGTTTAACGTCCCACCAACAGCTAAGGTCATATGGATGCGGGGCCACGGCTTGAAGTCTCATCCGACAGACTGGTGAAGCCGGGAATCGAACCTGCCACCCCTGGTTTACAAGGCAAGCGGTTTATCCACTACACCACGGCGGCACCATGTAGCTTCCTTCTACTATCTCGGTGACATGCTTTCTGCTGGTGGAGGCTGTGAAATAGCAGTCACTACTCGTGTGAAAACAGCCTGGAAGAAGTTCAGGGAGCTACTACCAGTTCTCACATCCCGCCACCTCTCTTACAAGACACGTGGCCATGTGCACAGCTCTTGCGTGCGGAGCGCCATGCTCCATGCCAGTGAAACTTGGCCACTGACCAAGACGAACCTGCAGTGCAATGATAGGGCCACGATCAGACAGATCTGCAGTATCAAGCCAGAGGACGTGGCCACGGTAAGGTCAAGCGAACTACTGGCAAAGCTTGAGCTTGAGGACCTCGACCTCATTTTGAGAGAGAGAAGGCTATGCTGGTTTGGGCATGTTGAGCGTTCTAGTGGTGCAATCAGAACAGCATGTGATATACAGATTGATGGCAGGCAGGCGGCAGGGAGGCCCAAGCTAACATGGAAGAAACTGACGGAGAGAGACTGCCGTGAGTGGAAGCTCACGACAGTTGACCCTGGAGATCAGGTGTGAGATCTGTTATGAGTGCAGCTAGCCAGTTACCTGGAAAGGGGCCCACTGATGTGGATGATGCCCCTGCACCTGCATGTTAATCAAAAATCCAATTATGATGATATGATGAAAAGTATATTAGCTGTATATGCAATTTGAGCAGCATTTCTTTTTCTGTGCTAAAAGTTTATTAGCTATGTATCACATAGATAGTATACCTTTAAACACAGCAAAAATGAAATGGTGTTCAATTTGCAAACAATTCTTAAGCATGATTGCACTACCATGCAAACTTTCGATGCATGTAGTTGCCTGAAGCTGAACTGACTGGTTCCAGTCACTGCTGGTCACAATGTCCATGTGACATGAAAATATGATGTAGTAAATACATACCTATTGCAAACATTTGTCATTGTTACTTCTTTAAGTATTCTGTCATGATCGATGCATTCACCTAAAATTAATGAATAAAAATATATGAGCCGCGACATGAAATTTCCAATAATGTGGCATTTTAACATGAATAGACTCAGACGAGCCTGTGCAGTCTCATTATAAGCTTAGAAACTCCAAATTATGTTCAGTATGTAGCTTAATATTCACAGAATATTCAAGCTACTAGCAAAGGCTCTGATCAGACTGTGCATATGCGCAGGCTGGTCTGAGCCTTTGCTGGTTGCACATATCACATTGTTGCAAATCTAATGTCGCGGCTCATATATAAAATTAATTTTTATCTCAAAAGAGCTCAGAAAAAGACTTTTCTGTTCATACACATTAACCAAAGTCTATGCTGCTTATCTCAACAGTGACATTGCTGGTAGCACGTTCATGGTAGAGATGTTCAGACGATGCATGTGCATTAGACGACTTGTTTTAAAACTGATTTATCCCTTGTGGGATAAAATTTCTGTCATATCAGTACAAAACGTATGATATTAGCTGGTATCTATGCACTTGTATTCTCATCTAAGCAGTCCAACTCTGACAAAAGGCAAGTTGAAATAGAAAAAAAGAAAAACATTAAGTTTAACGATGTAGATGTCTTGGAATTGATTAAAGTAAATTTTAATCATAAATGAAAATAAGAAATGTTATGCACTGGAATGATTAAGTATCTTTACAAGGGAGACTGCATTTATAATGAAATTGTACGTTGGAAGAGTGCCACATTCAGTGTTCTTTATCTCTTCCTCCCTGCTGACTATCAGAAAATATAGGCCCAATTCGAGAATCAAGCTTCAGATGTATGTGAGGCCTAGTATTATATATGGAAAAGCTGCATTTTGTTTGCCGGAACTGGCATAAGGAAAATTAGTTCTGTAGCATGTTAAAACCCAAGATTATGTCAACAGAATAAATGAAGTTTATGCTTTTTCAATAAAATATCGCTATAACGATATTTTATTGAAAAAACCCTAAACTTCATTTATAGCATCTTGTGAAATGTTGTAACCGTCTGTTTTATCTGCAATCAAACTAATCATTGTATTGGCATGGTTTCTGTGACATCAATGTCACATTTTGTAAAGTCAGCATCACGTTATCAAAGTAGATCCTTGATGCACAGGTCTGATTCCACAAAATAGCCCAAGGCAGTTCCGATTGCCCTGCTGAGTGCCGTGGGTTGGTCTTTGGTCTGTGATTGTGGTATTTCTTTGTCATACCAATTTATATGTTCTTACGCAATATTTTTAAAAGTAGAGCTTGCATGAAAATTGGAAGAAACTGGTTGACACATTATGCTACAATTAGTAATCTAAAGGGAAAATGTATAACTGCTGTGGCATAATTAACAAGAGCACCGCAAGTCGTAAAAATATAAATGCCTAAACTACTCATATAATTGAAAATGCTATATAAATACATTAAATAATAAGAAACTTTCTCCGTGAACAAAAAGTTGTGTGTGTTCTTATCTTTTCCACTTACAGATATAGTGAGTATGACCAGAAAAAGGCAGTGCAGTGGCTCAGTAATAGAGTGCTTGACTCGAGACCGAGGGGCCACGGGTTCGAGCCTCTTCGGCGTCACTTGGTTCATGACCAATTTTCTTTAACACAATTTCGACGCCTGACTGCAAAAGATGTGTGACGCAGCAATACCTAGGCATACCTTTGCACTGATATAAACTTAATTGGCCTATCACTTGTGATCTTCATGAGACTTGAACAGTTATAAGTGGTGCGTTTCTTTTTTTGTCGGGTATATAACACTTATTTCTTTAATATTTTTTGACAATCACCACCCCCTTCTTCAAGGCCAAAATAATTCAAGGTAATGTAAAGTTAACATTTACTTTTTCTTTTTATAATTTGAGCTAATAAACTAGTTTGAGAATGGTAATTATTTACATAGTTCACCTGCCCTTAAAAAAGCAAGTGAGCTGAGAGGAACATTTGGGTGAAGTTTAATGAAAATTGCTCAAAGGATTCAGAAATATGGAATGGACACGAAATTCAAGGGATAATCTCATGACATTGACCTGTGACCTTGAGTCTAGGTAGCTGGGTCATGTGCTCTGCACAATGAGAGGAACATTTGATTGAAGTTTAATGAAAATTCTTTAGAGGGTACCGGATATACTGAGCAGACAAGAATTGAAGGGTAAATGACGTGACCTTGATCTTGAGTCTGCTTAGCGGAGCTGAGTTATAGACTCTGCACATAGTGTTATTAGGGCAACATTTTGGTGAAATTCACTCAAAGGGTTTAGGAGACATGAGCGGACATAAAATTCTAGATAGTTCTGTATAGCTGGGTCATGTGCTCTGCATACTGTTTTACGGAGAGGAACATTTAAGAGAAGTTTAATGAAAATTGTTCAAAGGGTTCAGGAGAAAGGGAACGGACAGGAAATTGTTAAGGATGGGCAAACTGACAGACAAAGGGCATTCCTATAACCCCCATCCACTTCCCGATGGGGATTAACAAGTACAAAGCTGAGGATAAAGTGTTTTGCTAAAGGACACAACACAGTGCCTATCAACAACCCCTCAATCTCAAGTCTAACACTATTATGACAGAGCCACAACGCTCCTTACCTCCTTAATTATTCTCATAATTTATTTTTTTACCTCTTACTCCACCTACTTATGTAGATGTACAAATGAACAAATGACACAAGAGCATAGATTAGCTTACATGTAGTTATATCTCTGGCCTTTTTTTTTTTGATAAATTTTACACCATGATAAAGCCACTGAAATGCACCCAGTGTATAGATTTGCTTTCATATTGTTATTATCTTCATGCCTTTTAATTTGATATGAAACATGACTGGTTTATAAAAAGCTGATCTTACCGCTTGATTCACCCACTTTAGGATCACTGAAGGAACTGAAGGTATAATCTTTACCTGGCATATTGTTCTTCTCTTTTACTTATACTAGTAAACAGCTTATATAAAGGGCACAGGAACAGTATAAATAGAGAATATTAGGTGAGTGTCTTTTGATATCAAATTTACCCGGCAAGGCTTTGATTAAGCTTGTTGACTTTGCAAGGCTTATGTTTTTTTTGGTCATGAGTTCTTAAACTAGGTCACTTGGTCAAATGATTGAAAAACCTTGTAAACACTCTAGAGGCCACATTCATGATGTTTTGTCACAATGTTCATCTTGATGATATTAAGGTCAAATTCAAATTGGGTTGTGTTGGGTCAAAACTAGGTCAAATGATTGAAAAACCTTGTAAACACTCAAAATGTTGTCTGCTGACATTCTAATACAAATGAATCTGGGGATTTATCCAAATCTGCGGAGAAAGTGTTTGTGTGTGAGGGGAGACTTGTAAAACGCTCCAAGACTATACTTTGGAAGAGATTGACTTGATTGCCCTCCACCAATGGTTTAAATCAATACCTTCACCAGAACAAGACTGGTGCACCTAGTACAGGTCAGCGATTAAGGGCCAGTATGGCCCTCTTGTTGCTACTATCCACAAAAAATTGGTATGCAAATATGCTATACTAAATGGCAAAAGTATATTTTGCACAAACTTTTAAGTGTGTATTCTAAAATTCTAAAAATAAATACATACCAGGGCCACAATACACTTTAAGAAAATGTGTCATGTTCTTTGGTGTGATCATGCCACGTGCATCCAACAGATGAGAAAATAGCGTTTCTACAGTTATATCTATCTTGTAAAATATCTCATCAAGCACATTCATGAGCTCAGCTGGGTTGGAAGTTTGATAACAGTTTAAAGTGTATTGAATTTGATCAGATCTGAAAAGTAAAATAAAACAGGCAAATTACTTCTACATCAACGAAAGACTTTACTAGTGTGTAAGATAAGCTAAACATTAAGGCATATATTTGATAAAACATTGTCAAGGTCAAAACAATATTTATATAGGCCTAATCAGATTCTTATAATGGCTAATTTAGCAATAAACATCTATGTTTTATGGGGGTCTCAAAGGGGTAAATCTGAAATCTGTAATCAGTATAATTTAAGCCCAAAAATTGGTTATCACTAAAATATAGTCCCAGAAAGTGTTAATCAGAACATTTTATGCCCAAAAAGCGTTAATCAATAAAATTAAGGTCAAAAATTCGGTAATCAGTAAAATGTATGCCTTATATAATTGGTACTTAGTAAAATTTACGCCAAAAAATCAGTATACAATAAATTGTTTGCCCAATTCAGTGAAATAGATTTAAAAACTTTTCTTTTGGGGTAGAAATACTCATATATTTACCATTTTAGAAGGCTTACTGTAAAATGGAATTTTTCGTAGATTTCGCTAACTGTTAAAATGCGTCATTCTACTATTTGGTATTTTTTTCGTGCAAAATTCGCTAATCATTATATTTTTTCACCAAAATTTGCTAATCACTAGCAATGCTCATTCTGCTATTCGGTAAAATTATCCTATAGAATCGCTAATCATTAACTTTTAGGGCCATTATTCGCTAATCGTTAAATTTTAGGGCCATAATTCGTTAATCAGTATATCCCATTGACATCCTCTTTCATCTCCAAACTAGTTATGCACACTTTTGTAATATAACTATGTCTTGGTTTTCTGTATATACTAGGACTGATTCTATATCAAAGTTTACATTGTATTTTATAATTAAAACCAAAAAAACTTTACGCTTTTCAGTACCAAATGTATCTATGCTCGTTTTGATTTTAAACAAATGAAATATTGCATTGAATTTCCAGCATTCAACTGAACATTAATCATAAAACAAGTAGCCCAATGGGCAACGATCGCTCACCTGAGAGCCAGCATAATGTTGGAGACACCTTTATTAACAATGCTCAAAGGCAGACAGTGTTCAATCTAGGAAATATTAAATGGAACCATTTTCATTCGATTTCAGATGAAAATAAAACACTGTCAATTATTTCCCCATTCACATAATGGTAAAGATGGCCCAGTCTAGCTTTAACAAGGGGCCATTTGATCCAAAAGGGGGTCAATGGCCCCATGGCACCCTCTAGATTGAACACTGGCAGATAACTCTAAACTTGAAACAGTGACCAGGAATTAATTCATAAACATTAGATATTATGCCAGTTACATAAAATAAATTTAAAGAAAACATCCAAACAACAGCCTAATTAATTGTTAGCAAACACCTTTTAAAGAAAATGAATGAAGTGTGTCATTGACAAAAAGTTCGTTAATTATCAAAATAGTTGCATTAAAGATGATATATTCTTGTTGTGTTCAATTGAATTTAAAAGTCTACAAATATGTTTTAATGGCGCCTGTTTTATCACTTTTAAACACATCGACAGACAAATTATCTCAATAAATATCATTATTACGAAGTATTTGTAGATGCATTACAAATTGCATTTATATAAAAAAAATATAAAGCACATTGTTACAAGGGAACTTAAAATGGGCAGAAAATATTGTCCATTCTACTGCTTTTCCTATCTAGACAATACACCGTTGATGGCCAATATATCCCAAATCTATTTATAGCACCGGAAGTACGTCACAATAAAACCTCCGATTGTTAATCATACGTGTAAAGCTTGCATTGGGACGTCATGGCGTAGTACTCAATGCACTCTCGTATAAATCATAACAAAACAATAAATTTATTAATATACAACCCATATACATGTACATGAAATACTAAACAAAACACGCAAATTTCAACGAAGTAAAATTATATATGTTTGGTATCTAGTTTTGTAGAGTATGTTTGTTGTAAGTAGATATATTGTAAATATTGATTTAATCTTGTTGGTCTCCTTGTTTCAAAAACACAAACACATATATGGAGAATGTGCTACATGAAATGCCTATCATTTATGTTAATTTGATTACTTTATTGAATTCACATTGATAATTAGTCAATATATTTAAACTCCGTTCAGAAATTCTGTTGTAACGTTTTTTCGAAGTTCCTGCTTTTATTCGTAATTTTAGGTCCTACATCACTATGAGAAAGTTAATCGTGTAGACCTCCCCTAATTTCTCCAACTGGTCCTGTACCAGTGAGAGCTTCTGGCTAAGCGCTGATATCTTGGGAAAAATCAAGAAATTCAGAAATGCGTCCACAGACTAAGTCCAGTTGACGATGATTGTCACATGAAATACATAAATATTCATGACACGCTTCAGGACTCTATGGTCTATTTAAAATACAACACACCCTTTACTTGAATATCAAAGAATTTGCAGGACGAGTAATGGTGAATCTTTCTGTTTTATTTCATGAAAACGACGGCTCCCCACATCTACATCTATACCCTAAAATGCTACCTATTAAACGTTAGTGCAAGGAGAGAAGGGGTTGGGTCTACAATTGAGATAATTAGTTTTCAAGTCTAGGCGCGTCTTTCACAGGCATTGTCAAATATGCTCGTATTCTGAGCCACCGTTGTGACATCACATAGGCTGGAGCTGCTTCAAATTGCCGCCTGAAATACATGTAGACCATGTATATGTAAACATTCATATGTTAGGCATCTACTATTTGCATCCCCCCCCCCCCCCCCCCCCCCCCCCCGCAAAGCTCGGATATGCCCTGCACTAGAGGTACATTTTAAACATCGAATCCCGGGTAATGGTCTCCGCCCATCAACACATGCCCAGGAGTACCTCTGTTTTGGTGGGCTCAAAGCCTGACATATCCAAAGCACTGTTGACACTGACATGAGTCTCTATATGCCATTGCTATCACAGGTCCCATGAGACCATGGTTGCATTAGTCAAATACGGAATGAACATATCCAAAATTGGTATCTTGTTTGAACTGCTTCCGTTGCCATAATAACAGAAAATATTTTTCTCATCAAATGCATTGACCTGTTTTTTTTTTACTTTTTTGGCTATCGCAGAATCTCGAGCTGTACTGTGGGCGGACAGACAGACATACAGACAGACAGGCAGAAGGATGGAGGGTTAACCTTATACAGAGTTGACGTTATAGTATATTCGTTTCACCGGTCGACAAATAAAATGTATTTAATAAATTTGCTGTTTTCTTAGTTTGAGTCTTTGCTCATGGCTTATGTGTCTAGATTTTAGACGATGGTTTGCTAAGCTTATATGATCGGTATGGCATTCTTCTTTATTTTCTTTGCAAACAACATGGGAGGGGGGTAAAAAGCTTGATAATTTCTTTTATACCCATTTATTCTCTCTCCATTTCCCTCAGACGCTTGAACATGATTGAAAATATTTGTTCGCAGTCCCTTTTTATATACAACTGACCTTTCGGTTGCTGAATTATTGCAAACTCGTAGATCATCGCGGTCACGTTTCTAGGTAAACGGTGTGTAGTCACACTTGATGATTTCTCACGAACTTCTCGACCACTGAAATGACCACTCCCAAATATAATAATGAAAACTGTTGGTGTTTCCATATTTGTTCGAAGGGCCTTTCACGGATGTCAAATTGTCTTAGTCTGTGGGTGCGTTTCTCAATTTCATGATTTTTCCCAAGATATCAGGGCTTTGCCAGGAGCTCGCACAAGGACAGGGCCTGCTGGAGACATTAGGGGAGGTCTACACCAGTAACTTCCTCATAGTCATGTAGGACCTAAAATTACGTATAAAAGCAGGAACTTCGAAAAACCATTACAACAGAATTTCTGAACGGAGTTTAAATGCATGAACATACTGTTAAAAAATGAATTTAGGATATATAAATTACACATAACAAATACCTGTCGCAGAGGTTGGAGATAGCTAGGGTATTAGTTCCTACTGACTCAAGCATCGGGGTACATTCACCTGAAAAATGCAAAGGTGCATATGAACATTGCAGTTATAGCACATGTACTCAGCAAATAATGAGTAAGCATGACCAATAAATGCCACAATCATAGATCACTGACCAATCCATTGCAACGTGGTGGAGAGACCCATGTTCGTTTTGTTTGGGACTGCCATAAAATTTTGCAAATTTTCTTATGTGGCCGAATAAAATTGATATCACAACATAAGTTTCAAAATTAAGTTTACTGGTAGGTTGGAACTTAGGAGGGGTCAAATTTTAAAATCACTATTTGGAGATGCCTTTTATTGATGTTAACCCTTAAAGCGCCAATCACGACTGCAGCAGTCAACAAATTTTTCAACAGCTTTCCCAATTTTTGAAAAAAAAATAAGGTATGATATAAAGGAATTTAAAAACATGTTAACATAGTTCAAGAAAATTTGCATGTGTATGTACCATTACATGTATGTACTATTACTGTGTTTCATGCCTTTTCCTTTTTTATTTGGGTGAATATTGTTAGTCTTTCAAGAATCTAATAAAAAGAGCTCTGTAGGCATTCAAATATACAAATGTAGTCCTAAAAGGCGGTCATTTTTGTTAAAAATATTGAGAAATTCCCCAGCTGCCGCATTCATTCTGCTGACAACTAAGGCCCTTTCCAAATTGATCTTGGTCTTCGCACCCACTTTCTACACTGTCTATATGTACATTCCTCCTGCGCACTGATCATCCCACTCTGCAATGGCTGGTGGTTTCCTTCTTGTCGTAAAGACAGAATGTATGCGCTAAGCAAACATCATAATACGAAATGGGCTTCGCCAGTGAAATTCATGGTGTGTTCTGGTCAAAGGTTCAGAATACAATAATTGCAATAGCTTTGGGGTATCTTTTTATGCAGTTGGTACAAACTGTCTCACAAACCACCTGCCATCCACGTTTAAAAACCTTGACAGAACTCTATCACAGCATGATAAAACTTGAGAGGTCCAACAGGAAGGGGGCAAGCCCGGCGGAAATAAGAATTCAACTTGGGTAGACTATAAACAAACATCAGTGTAAACGTAGCATAAAGTAATGGTCAGAGAAGCGTCATCTAAGCCTATTACTTAAAATTGAAAACTTATTAAAATGTGCAGTAAATCATGAGATTAAATGCATAACGTTTAATTGCAAGGGAGATATCTCAAATCAAATTCTCTCCAAACTGTAGAATGGATTACATAACGTTAATTAGGGTTGTTTTTGTTTGTTTGTTTGATTTGATTCTTTACGTCCAATCAACAATCTTTCAGTTAAACAGGGATGGGTCTTCCTGGGTTGAACCAGTACTAAGCCAGGATAAATGTGTCTTGCTCAAGGACTACAAGGCAGTGACGCCGATGGGGCTCAAACCCGCGGCCCTTTGGTCTGGAGTCAAGCAACTCTACTACTGAGCCACTGAGCTCCCAATTAGGGTTGTGATTGATGATTATTTAAGAAATGAATTCGATTTTTCAATTTGGTCTGTTCATAGAATCATGAATACTTCGGGTCTCGTGTAAAGTAAGTGAAGCCTGATGGGCTTCACATTAACTTTGCAAGACACCTGAAGTATTCATGATTCCATAAATAGACCAAAAATTGAATTTATTACTTATATTTACATTTTATATTATCAGTCAAGCATCAATTTTCACCCAACTTGGCTAGTTTTCCAGATCATATTTTGAATGAAATCAGACATAACAGAGGGTTTGGAATAGTCAAAACGCCAACTTTCCGCTTTTAACGTCATGGCGATACATGTTGTACGTTACGCAAACGTCAGTAAACAAGCAATGTTATTGGATGCCGTTAACGTTGGCCCGCTCAAATGGTGCGTATGTAGGTGTGACTTATGTCTACTTGTTCATGAGGGTATGAACAACATCTCAAATATAAAGGTTCAATTAAAGACTCGCAGTGGAAATGTAAATATTGGACGATGGACAAGTACAAATAGGAATTGACAAACGACTAAGAAGAAGGTTAATGATTAGTGAATGGGAGTGGGGGAGGAGGATTTGTCTTATACGTAAAAAGGTTTGAGATCACAGCATGGGTGCTACATTTGAAGCTCCGTTTTGTTCAAATATGATACTCCAAACACCACCCTCAATAAATCCATAGTATACATTAAATGTGTTTCAAACTAATTTCTGTATTTTAATCAAAACTAGCCTTTAAAAGCATAGTGTTTGATATGATGCCAAATTTTCAAACAGACTGTGTAGACCTTGATCAGATATTTCATTATGTGACAGCTGCAGAGGATCTGATTTAGGTGTCAATTTTTGCCAATGTCTTTTATATGAGATGTTATTTGTTTTTCTGCTATTTGTTTGAGTTGATGATTTTAACGATTTTAAGGTACATGTATACGTGGATACGCTTCCTGTGTTGAACAGATGCTATTTAGAGAATAAATGGTCTTGCTCAAGAACACATGGCAGTGAATCAAGCAAGACTCAAACCAATGACCTCTCAATCTCAAGTCAGCCACTCTACTACTGAGCCACTGTGGTATTCCAGTACTGGGTTAAATTACTGACCATTATGACAGGTTTGCAGTGTTACTATGGGTTGCAGTCCAAAACATTGAAGTAACACTGTATGCTATGGATGACAGAGAATGTAGTACAAGTAGTGTATTAGCTTTTTTCCATTATTCAGATCCATTTGGTTCGCAAATTAAAGCCTGGTGGGCCCAGTTATGAATACAAGTAAAATTAGATAAATATCATAATCAGAAATTTATAATTTCACAAACAACATACATCTTGAGTCCACCTGATCAGAAGCTGATACATATTTACAAGGGAGATATGAGGGAGATATGAGAGAAAATAAACTATTCCAATGGGTGCTGAATAATTTTCCCCAAACTCATGAGCATTGATAACACTGCCTAGAACTACATAAGCCAGCAGATCATTATCTTTCTGTTTTCAGAAACAAAATAGTGTCAATAGCGTAGCCATAACATTGAAAAGTTACGCACATTAAAGGGAGACTACTGGATCAGGCAATGATTCTCTTCATTTGCATCCCTTTTCAAAATGGGAACTTCTCTATAAGGAAAGAATTTGCCCCAAGAGGGAGCATATTCTTTCCTTTAAGAACAGTTGCCTATGGTATGGAAAATTGCTTTTACAACATTAGGTGACCTCCCTTGAATGTTACTATTTTCATTACGCACATGCGTAACTGATGGGAGCTACGCCAATGGGTATTGATCCAGGTGAGCCTGTTTCTGAGAAGCCAGATGATCAGGATCAACACTGGTTTCTTCTCTTCTTATTATTACATAGTAGCAAATATAATAGAAAGTTCATAAAATATTCCACTCAAATAACATAGTACACTGGAACGCCTTTAGAACGCGGACAAATATAACACAATGTTTGATATCATACTTGTCTTACGTGGACCCTGTTTTTTTCTCTCTAAAATTTGACCTTTTCCCATGAAAGAACAAGCAGATGGCAGGTAAGACACACTGTGGACATGTCTGAAACGGTCAATTCAATGAAGCGATAATAGCTTGACCATCCCCATTGTTGATAAGACTTGATATATTGATTATACCTAATTACTTGTGTTGCTTTCATTTCAACTCCAATCAGCCAAATTGACATGTTTTGGAAGTGTTTGTAAACATTTATTCAGAACATCTCTCACCTTGTCAGATCTAAATTGAGTGGTTTATTTTTGTGAAATTTGCATATTTTAAATCAATATACTGCATTTTTCAATCAATGAACTTAACTAAAAGTTTATTGAAGCTCACCAAAACAGTATTAAAAACTAATTATTATCCTTTTAAAAAATCATATTTCTTTTTTTTGGTGTTTTTTTCAAAACTACTGAGCATCTGTGAACTACTTTTAGCCTGTTGAAAGCGCATTATCTCCCTTACTATTGCTATATATAAGCATTATGCCCTTTGCAGCATTTAGCTCCCCAACTATAAACAAGTGAATATTTTTTTTTGAGAAAACTGTTATTTAAAAGCGAGTTTAAGGTCATTTTAATGCTGTAAATCATAGGAGCTCTCATTTACAGACATGTTAAGATTAACGGATCTCCTGTGTCACTAACGGAAAACTCTGCCGTTTTCCGCAAAACGGATTTTTAAAAAAAATCACGGATTTTCAAAAATCCGCTCATAGTCTTACCGTTTTTTCTTAAAAAGCCATTTCTTGTGATAATTTGGCGGAAGTCGCAGAGAAAAATCAATATTGCATTCTCGCGAGACCTGACGATACCTCATCTTGCCATGCGTACTGCCTGTTTGCGACAATGATCAATATTGATATCGTAAGGAAGCTTGGTAGTTTGGAATAGCTGTCAGGTAAAGCGTCTCAAAGTCACTGAAAAATCGATATCAATTAAGGGCTTGAATGTAAACCGAATAATACAGGTACAAATAATCCAAGCGGCTGTATAACTTGATAAACCCAACAAAGATGGCGAAACGCGAATCATCGCCAGGGATTAGCCCAGCAAAAAACGAATACGGTAAAGAAGGGGGTCAAATTTTAATGCAGAATATACAAGAACGTTTGACTGGGTTATGGCCAGCAACCGGGGCAAGCAGCAGGCGTACTGTAAGGTTTGTAGTAAGCATTTCAGCGACGTCCGTAGACATGGGGAAGGCAAAAAGCATTGAAAACAGATTTTTTAAAAAAAATCACGGATTTTCCGCACGTTGTCCCGCATTTTTTTCCCAGAAACTTAACATGTCTGCTCATTTATATGGAAATAAAAGTAGTTTACATCATAATTAATGATGCTACAGTTGAAAGATGTTTCAGCATGGCGGAAGTGTTTCAGCATCATGGAAAAAACATCGATGTGCTGTGGGCAGGTGGGTGGGGTAACGCGTTGTAGTGATCATGACCACTTACTACGCTGTGGACAGACGGTGGTGCCCAGGTACCGCGTTCTAAAGGCGTTCCAGTGTACTTATATTCTATCCTGAAATAGAAAACAGTTTCACTATACTATATAAAATATATTATGCTAGGCCAAAAATGTGCAGATCCAGAGATGGACTTGGGGTCTGGAACACCTTGGAAATTCACGAAGCGATATATATTTCCATAAGAAAACCAGTCTTGACACCTCAAAAATTACAAAGCTACCCTGCTAGTATTCAATTTTGGCTATAATCTAATGCCAGCTAAAAGGCTATTCAAATGGTGTTTGCTGGCAGGCCAAAGACAGCAGACGTGTATACCGGGTATATTAGGTGTATTGGTATCAACCCACTTGAGAAGTAATTGGATCTGTTAAATTAGTGGTCAGAGCTGAACTCCTCCTCCTCCACCCCCCCCCACCCCCCCCCCCTGGATAGGATGGGCATCAGGTGACCATTTCTGCTGTAGCATATTAAATTCTGATTAGCATTTTCAGAGAAGAAGACTATTTAGATTTCTTGGCCACAATAAGCCTTGCCTCTTTGGAAGTGATATTTTTAAGAATAATATTTGCTTTTAAATATTCCATTATCATCTTAAGGTCGCCAAAGTTACATTCCTATGAACTTTGATTTCAGATGGAGTTGCCATTGAAAGCAAATTATTGAGAACCACACACCTGACGTCAAACACTTAGTGCTCACAATAGCCCAAGTTGAGCATGTGATGCTCAAGTGAGCTAAATGACCATTTTTCTTGTTGTGAATTGTAGACCACATCAAAACAATAAGGACAGAAAATTCTATTGTAAATAAACATGTTTTATACATACTTCCTATTCCTCCAGTTTCCCCTCCATCTCCTCCATCAGCTAAATAGAAATCATTTTATAGTTAACAATGTCTCAGCATATCAAAATACCATACCCACAGAAATTCAAAAACACAATTCCATGATTTTTCCATGATCAACAATATAATCTCCATGACTATCTAGTGCACAGCCTCCATTTTAACTGCATCTTCACCATGCTGAGCATAAATATGGAATGCAGCAATAGTAATGTATTCAAATAAGCATGCTTGTAGACCATGCATGCATTTCGAAAAAATAAACTTGAAACCACCAGTAGCCAGAAAATTAGTTGTCAGACACACAAGTTTTGTGTGTCTGACAACTAGTTTCCTGCCTGTCATTTACGGTTGAACTGGTGGTTTCGTTAAATTATTTCACAAAATTCCATGATTTTCCATGAGTATTCAGGTTTTTCCAGGTTTTCCATAATTCCAGAGCTTGTGGTAACCCTGACATAAATAATCTTGACACAGCCTCTCACACGAACAATCATGACAGAAGGACAATTTGTGACCAACTATTTTCACAACAGCTTAGTAGTTTTGACAAGAAGAAATGGCACCAGTTAAATGCATTAAGCCCCCCCCCCCCCCCCACTCGTAGCTTAGGCTGCTGTCCGTTCTAAGGCGGTGGTTCTGTTGTTGTTGATTTATTGTTTTGGTGGTTCTGTGTTGGACTTTATTTTGATCTGCATTATTTTATGTCCTTTATAGTTTTGCAATCATCATAGCAAGGAAGAGAGAGAGCTGGTTGCTTTGCTTTTATTGTCTTTCCGATGCCTTGTAATTGTAAATGTTCTGTGGCTCTGCCTCGCGGTGCTGTTGGTTGATCTGCAGTGTGTGATTGTGGTTTCCCTGATCATACTCACTTACTTCTTAATAGCCCAACCACATTTTAGGAGCATAACATATTGATAAATCTATGTACAGAGTCACCCAGGAACCAATTGAGCCATATTATTTTTAAAATCTACCAGGTAATTTTGATAGAACAGTTTTTCCTATATACATAGAAAAAAACCCATTCCCCTCGCAGCTTTTTTTCTCAAGTGATCAGAATAAGATAAACATTCTTGGTACAGGGCCACACAACCCAGCAGAAACACAACTTGACACAACGTTGTTTTAATGTAAATCGACGTTGAAACAAAGCTGTTTTGACCTCATGATTGTTGGGAAGGATCATTTCTGCACAATTATTTTCAGACAGCTAAGTAGTTTATGTCAAGAAGATTTTTTTCAAAGTTAAGACATAGGACAAACAGGACACACCCAATGAGAGCCATGTTTTTTATGGATCAAAATAATTGATAAAATACGAAGAGGGTCACCCAAAGAACATTTGTGTCAAATGATTTTCAATGTGTTCCCGAGTGCCTTTTGAAAATAATATTTTAATGTATCTCCCCAATATAAAGATAAGACAGAACAGACACATAATATGACCAATGGCATATGTGATACAGATCCCTAGCAGCCATGTTTATCAATGCATCAAATTATTTTGGTCAATCCTGGTAGAGGTTTATACAAGGACCATTTGTGCAATAGCCATTGTCTCATTACGTTATTTATATCTAGTATGAATGTATTAGCTTCAACAATGTACATAAAGTAATCAGTTGATGATGTTTTCCCATTTAAATGCATTAGAAATCAAATTTGATCTTGCACTAAAGTAGGCCATGATCAACACGGGATCTTTATTTAAACAAACTTTGTAGGCCCTATATTCCCACTGCCATGTATCAAGGCACCAAGTAACCAGCTCACTGGTTATTAACTCACTGGTAAGGGAGAAGAAGAAAAATAGTCAGGTGACTATTGTGAAGAAACTTCGCACCCAGCCTAAGAAATTTGAGTGAAATTAGCCCAGTGGCTTCAGAGGAGAAGATGTGTGAAATATTAACAGCCAGCAGGCAGGCAATGGAGTAAATATATCATTTCATTTATCAGACTTTCCCATGTGGTTTCCTGGGTCAGGTGTGGTACTTGAGTGTATGGATTTCTGAACTTTGCCTCCTTACTTACTTTAGCTCTGTTGATCTAAGCAAATAAAATCCTTAGTTGGTTGCATTCATCTAATGATACACAACTTCTGTTGAAGTCTATGATATGTGGATTCCAAATTAAATTGATGATTATCTTTTGCAGATGAATTAATGCATCAAAAATAGGTACTCATATTGCAGCGTTATTGAAGTACTGCTACTGTGCTAGCTTAGAATAAAAGACAAAATCTTAGGTTTGTATATTGCTTTTGAAATATTCAAAAATCGATTGCATATACATTTTTATCACATGACGTTGCGTCTGGGAGTGATATAACACCATGCAATAAAATTGATAAACCACAAGTGGTTTACAGATTTAGTAACATCACGTAATGGCACCCATTTTTACGCTACAAAAAAGATAGGAAAATATTGTCTTTTGCGCACCAAAATGCGATTTTTAAGTAATTTTAATGCCATGTGATAAATAGAATCTAACATTCATGCTCCTGTATTATTAGATAAATTAAACAAGTTGCAAGAAAAAGAGATAAATGTTGGACAAGCCTAGCATTTTATCTCTTTTCCTCGACTTGTTTAATAAATTCAATAAAATATGAGCACCCATGTAAGATCCTCTATGCATTCTGCAAGGTGTATTATGCAAACAAACTTCTTATGGGTTGTTGTTCAAGTTATTTCCACAACGATACTTACTGCTTTCAAATTTTCAAAACGAAAATGGAAAAAGGTGTGTCTGTCTCAGCACTTGAAATTAACATGTTTATCCTAGGATATGTGTGTGGATATTTGCTGTTATCAGTTACCTCTCATATTAACTGCATTGTCACACGTTGCCTGATAAACGTTGTTTATCTCAGGCATGTGCCTTTATCAGGTCATGATGGCGTTGCAGTTTTTGAATGACATCGCTAATGACGTTGAATCAACACAAACAAACCGAAAACTACGTCAGAATTGCTAGTTTGAAGAGAGAAATAATAGGTAAACCTATAAATAGAATACTAGGTTTGCGTCTTTTCATATCAAGTTTACCAGGCTCGGCTTTGAGAACAAGTGCTCTCAAGGCCTTGCCTGGCAAACTTGATATCAAAAGACACTCACCTAGTATTCTCTTTTTATTATGTTTCCAAATGTTTGAACGAGTAAATAACTTAGAAATGTCCTAGAGGTTTCAGTGGCATAAGAGTGCTACACAAGAATTGTAAGCTCAATACTGGTATTATATTTCCAACAATATTATACACAGTACCATTTAATTTCATTTTCCAATGTTCATGAAATGATTCAAAAGCCATGGGTTAGGTTTAAAGACATATGCGGCTATTTCCAATGCGCACCTTTCCCGCGTCTGGAAACGGGGAAAGTTGTCTGGGTCCTGTCTTTCGATCCTTAACGGATTCGGATCAACACAGCTTCCGAAATTCTTATGTCATATCGGTGTTCCGACATTTTCTTCACAAAAAAACTAATTAAAGTGTGTTCGAAATATCTATTGACATCTAATCAGAACTGGTCGTCTCAGCACTAAAGACAGATAAATGTAGCTCAGTCGAAATCAAACGACGTACACAATAACCCTGGTTACGAATACGATAGTGGCCGAGTCTATACTATTTGTATGGTTATTTAGAGCGGCGCACGACCTGACCTCGTGGCCTAGTGGTTAGCGTGTCTGGCTACAAAGCCAGAGGACCAGGATCGATTCCCGGATGCGCACATATTTTCAGTGCGTTTTTTCTTTCTTTTTTAACATTTTAATGCTAAATTACTTCATATAATAGTAAAATGGCATCATCAAAACGACCGAAATGGTCATCCCCGAACTTTTTATATTGAATAACGCATGAAACCTATGGGGGTGGGGTTAAATTTGGCCCTCTAGAAAGAGAATTAGTTCGGTGACCCCAGATTTTTATTCTTTTTTCTAAAAGGTATAATAATAGTCCATGATTTAAAAATAAATTTTCAAGATTTTCAATATCAGATTTTTTTATACATGATTTATTCTAAAAACAAATTCCAGTTTTCGACGAATTGCCAAAATATATCATGTAGTATTTGTTCACAGCATGGGATAATAAGTAAACATGCACATTTTCTTAAAAGTTTGAGGTCATGAGCAGTAATTTAAGTTAAAAGAAAGAAGCTGGCTGAAGATTACAACCGTTTTAGCTCGATAATTAGGACTAGTGTTATTATTTTATATTTCTAGAAAATTGGTCAAATGCTGTTAACTTCAATATGAGATTCTGAAAAAATAAGCACGGTGACATATCCTTTTTATTTCATAAATGGATAGCCCATGCATAAAACAAACTGTATGCAAAGTATTGAAAATATTTCAATATGGGAAGTATTTAGTAGCATATGTCCTTAAAGGGGTTACATTTTTAACTGAATTAAAACAATGGCGTTCATTATGGACCTTTCATGAATTTCAACATTCAAAAACTGAAATTTATCTATTATTTATATTTACTATAATAAAATAATCATATAGACTTGATTATTACTTTAGGATAAAGGATAATTTATTATCTAAAATTAAAAAAATATTAAAGGTTCTGCTGGATTGTAAACAGCCATTGCTAATTTGGACAGCCAGTTAAACAGGCTTATTTTGCACATGCAAACCAGGTGTGACTCGCCATCAATAACAACTAGACTGTCACTGGTCACAACTGGCAAATGAAATTACTGTTTGAAGCGTATAATTCATGCAAGTGAGCTTAGTCAGCATTCAGTTACATCTCTGTTGTCCATGAGTTTCATTAAAATCCTCTTGGCTCTCGTTTGTGGTGTCTGCTGTGAGTTTGTCACTCTCCCATTGGTATCCTGGGTCAGGTGTGGTACTTAATTGTATCGATTCCTGATCTTTGCACCCTTACTCACTTTAAATGGTTGCGAAAATCAATATGAAGGTTCATTAATAATTTTGAAGATGTAAATATTTTAAATTGATAATCTAAATATTCTAAATTTACTGGCTTTTCTAAATACATGTACTACATCCATACTAAAATTTAAATATTACAGTAAAACGGCCACTCTCAAAAATACAAAAAATGGCTTTCAATACCAATTATCACTTAATGCAGGTCAAAAGTATTGCAGAATGCTCCAAGGGGAGCATTCTGCAATACTTTCGACCTTCATTAAGCTACCATTTGTCATTAAGATCTTTGTTTTGTCTATTTTGAGTGGCCTTTTTACACAGGTTTTACTGTATTCAAAAACATTTACGTCTTTATGATAATTGATACATACGCATTCCAGGGCAAAAGTATTCAATATCAGCAATAATGCCAGTTAATGACATAGGGTCAGCAAAAGGAATAGGCATTATAGCAAACATTCTAGAAGAATAATCATTCATCAAGAACTCTTCTTCACTTCCATGTTCCACAAAACATCTCAAAGCATTTACAAGAAAGATCGCTCTGAAAAAAAAAAAGATATAACAATAACAACCATTAAAGTAACTTAACCTTTATCACCAACATTTGTGAGATCTGAAAATGTTGTCTGTTTTTTTTTCTTTTTACATCTGCTGCACCAATAAAGACTAGATTCTATCAAAGAAGCAAATACTCTTTCAGGAATACCTAGCATCTGGGTGTCAAACAGTTTGGATCCATGTCCAATATATGCCATGCCTGATATGGGTCCAAAAATTGCTTGCAAAGGTTGTAAGCAGACAACAAAATTCTCCGATGGTAGTCGAAAAGCTAATGTGATTTATTTCACATGACTGATTTATATTCACCTAATTTCAAATAAGATAATTGTAGGTGGGGCTGGTTAGTGTATGAGTTTGTGTGTGTGTGTGTGTGTGGGGGGGGGGGGGGGGTCTGACAATCACTAATGATTCAAATTTTGTCACTGAATCCCTTACAATAAATTGAAATTCACCTGTTTATCTTTAGAAATAATAAGTGAGTATGATCAGGAAATACCACAATCACAAACTGCAGACAACCCTGTGGCACCACGAGGAAGAGCCGCTCAACCACCACCAGACACCAGGAAGACAAAGGATCATTGATGGTTTGGGCCTTATACAACTATTTGTCTCATTCCCAGAACGCTGCTTTTGAGCTTTCAGTGTAGTGCATGTAGTATCAGTGCAATAGGTGAATCTAATGGCAAGAGCAAGCTAGCATAATATTTTCAAAATTTCTTCGCACTCGAGAGTTTTTTTCTTATGAAAAAATGCATAAAACCTTGCTAATTCTACTTTTAATCTTTAAGTACTTTATATTAAACTAGCACAGAATACATAGCAATTTAGGAGGTTGGTTCTAGATAACTTCATTACTGTCATTAATTTCTTATTTGGTGGAAAATGCATTTTGTGGGCTTAGTCCCTGGGTTTTTGGGCTGCTGAATATCTTTACCCCCCTTGTGCCAGCAAGCCACTTCCATACAATGTGTAAAATATGGTAACACATATACATGCAAAAGCTTTTGCTGGCACACAGGGGGGAATGATATTTTAAAAAATGTTTTCGGATTTCTATATATACTGAGGGAAAAAAGTTTAGCAATATACTTTGAGGATTCACAGTTAAGACGAAATAGGACTTTTAATTTCATATTGTCAAATATATATGTTGACAAACGTTCACGAATACGATGACATTAACAGGTTGACATTTCACATAATGTAAAGTCTGATTTTATGCCCCCTTGCTTAAACAGCTTATCTGGGAATAGTGCGAAAAGTTTTCGACTAAAAGTTTCATTTTTCTGTCCAATGTTTAGATCCAAAAGCATGACAGTGAAAAACGGTTTAAAACTGAATGTTTAGTTTACCCTTTTCGTACAGTTTTTAGTTGTAAATCGTATTTCTCCAAATTACCTCCCTTTCAATTCAATAACGTTTAAAATTGAAATGCTCAGCAGATCAAATCCTCACTATGAAGTCGGACTTTGTTTCTTTTGACCACTTGCCGGTAGCCATTAGGTAATTTTCAAGCAACTGACATGTTTGCGAACCTGCCAATTCAAAAGAGCTAATGCTTCAAAGATCACCTATGGGAAACCCCATTATAAATAATTGCTAAACTATTTTCCCTCAGTATATCTTAATGTAAAACTGATTGTTCTACCCAAATTTTTATATCTTTGAAGCATTTAATATCGAAAACGGATTTCACCACCATAAAGCACTCAGGTCAGGGTAGCTTCAAGGTGAAGAAAGGGACGATTGACAAACTTTTATTTTTACTGAAAACCATAGGCATTTGCCCATAGCAAGTGTCAATGATCCTTAAGCAAAGCAATCAGCTCTCTCTTCCCCATCAAGATGATTGCAATACTAGAATGGACATAAAGTAACGTACAACAAAATATAGAACAATTACAGACTCCCACAATGGGAGTAACAATAAACAAAAAGTCAACAACAACAGAACCACAGCCTTAGAACGGACAGCAGCCTAAGCCACAGGGGGGCTTAAATGCATTTTACTGGTACCAAATCTTCGCCCTAGATTCTGCTGTTGTTGAAGTACAAGAAATGTTCAGCTCGCATGGAGGCCATCTAACTAATGCAATGTATCATCATGGAAAACACTCTAATCAAATTAACACTCAATGATGAAACAAAGAAAAGGGCTCATGACTCACAGATAGTCAGAGCTAAAGAAAACCTCAAGTTGAGCCACGGTGGGTCCAGCTACAGATAAGCATCAGGCACCATAAGCCTTTAAATGCCAATTTAGCATGTGATCCTCATTCATTATATTTTAGGCAGAAAATCCTTAAATTTTAGATAAAAAAATTGGATAAACATTATTTTTTTGTGGGCTGAAAAAACGCTAACCATATATAAACTATGGCTGAATATATCTAACTAACCCCATCCAGGCCCTCATATATGTGGTGGCATCTTAGTTAATCTCTTATCCATGTTAAAGGATAATATCGTTGTACACATTCTCATTACTATACTTTATGTAAAAATTCTTCCACTAAAAGGCTTTCAGCCCATGTAAGATACAATGTAAAAGTTTTATTCAGCATCACTTGAAGGCTTTTTTAGGCTATGCGATTACGCAGCTTGCACTGTTTGTCTGGCTGTGACTAACCTAAAAATAGACCATTGCGTATTCTTATGTAGGATTCAAATTGTGCGGGTTGTGATAGTTGCCTTTGTGTGCAGTGACAATGCTACATTGAACTATAAAAGGTTCTATTTTCTCCGTTAGTCCAGGCAAGAATAATTTGACACAGTACGCCATCACTTCGCGTATGCGTGAATGACGTTTAATTGTTGCAAACATTCTCAACGTTATTCAAGTAAAATTTTGCATTTTAAAGCCCATTACACACACATGATGCAATGACAAAGTTTTTTTGTTTGTGCTACTAACAGAAAGCTATATTAATACAAGAGATACACAAACGCTACTATCTCCTTTGGTGCAGTGCGAATGCCACATTGAGATGTTCAATGCTCTAAAATGTTTTGTGTAGGCTATATTCAAATGTATTATAGTTAATGCCTAATAAATTATGTTTTGTTATGTTATGTTATATTTCTGTTTGTCAAACACCCAGCATGTGTGCTACAATAATAACTGTGGTAGATGTAGCATTCTGCGTACTGTCTGAATGTCATAAAAAATATACAGGAAGGATCCTAAATGAGTATTCATGTAATTTTGGAATTTATTAAATGTGGAAAAAGTGAGTATAATTAGGAAATATCTAAAACACACTCTGCAGACCAACCCACGGTACCGTGAGTGTACAATAATGTAAATTACACAAAATAAGCATAAAAAATCAATCGAAGAGCCATAGCTCTGAAACAAAGAAAGTTATATGAACCGTAATTGTACGCGACCCATCGTCTTAGCCTGATATACATTCCAATAAAGTTTAATGAAGATATCCTGAAGGGTTACTGAGTTATGTGGCGTACAAAAGTAAACAAGAATAATTAAGGGGTCATAACTCAGAAACTAATACAGGGGGAACAATAATTTTGTACGCTACACATTGCCTTGACCTAATTCACATTCCTATAAAATTTCAATCAGATATCCCAAACAGTTACCGAGTTATGGGGTGTACGAGAATGAAAATTACACAAAATAAGCATAAATACCCATCAAAGGGCCACAACTCTAAAGGGAAAACTGGAAAGTAACCATAATTATATGCGACACGTCGTCTTGACCTGATAAACATTCCTTTAAATTTTCATAAAGATATACACTGTATATAACAGTTACTGAGTTATAGCCTGTACAATATTTTTTTACGATTTTCAAAAGGGCATAACTCAGAAACTAAGAAAGGATGAACAACCATTCTTGTGTGGGACACTTTTTCTTGACCTAATATACATTTCCATAAAATATCATGAACATATCTTGAATATTGTTTATGGATGGACAGACGCTCTTACAGTTGGATACTTGTTGGGTACTTACAGTGTTAGAAAAAGTAGCCAAGAAAGTGTAAGTACCCAACAAATCCCATTAAATGTTTACGAATAAACCTCATTTTGAGTTTATTAGCTCCCTTTATATGCAAATGAGGTTTATTCCGTAAATGATTTTTAAAAACTATAAATTTGAAGAAATTTCTGAAATTTAAAGTACCCAACAAGGGTCCATTCATGAGTACGGACTGACAGACGGACGGACAGCGCCATGCCATAATACGTCCGTTTTTTTCAAAACGGGCGTGTAAAACTGGCGTATAAAATATGAAAAATAGGAACACCAGGCAGCTTGCAAAATAAAATTCAGATAGCAAAGAATCAAATAGGGGGAATTATTATGTAAATTAAAAATAGAAGACTCCTCATGATCATTGGCTGAAGCAGAGCATTTTGTATAAGGATAAAAGTGATAAACATCGTTTTTTGGTGGATATACACCATGTTTTGCAGCATAAGAACGTGTGTGATTGTGCCACCTATTTATGACACCTTGTTTACGTTTTAGTGAAATAAGACGATGGTATATATCGTTATTATATAAACATCAGAAATTCATGTAAACGTTAGTGCTGCAGTCACACTTTTGCTGATTTTTTTGCACCTTTGTTATGACGGAAAGATGGAAAAACTTAAAGGCTGCAACCATTTTCCATGTTTTTGGTGAGTACAAAGACAGATCAGCGGTTGGGAAACAATATTACTATTGCTGTGATTTGTTAGCAAATACTTTTTAACTGACTTTTTAATAATCAAATCATTAGACAAAATGCTACTGATGATAGATAGGTCAGTCATAAGTAGGTTGATAGTTGGTGTATTACTAAAATGACTGGTGATTAAATAAAACAGTAATGGTCTTTTTCAGCTGGTATACATGATATAATATGCACCCCAAAAATGCATATTGACCTCAAAAGTAGCCGAGGTCAATATTCATTTTTTCTGGTACATACCACATCATGTACACCTAAGGAAAAGTCCATAATTGTATACTGGTAATAATTCTAAAACTATCTTTGTACACCCTTCATTATAAGCCATACCCACGAAAAAAACCGTTCTTCTATATGGTAGTAAAGCATTAATCAGCCTGTGCCTCTGCACAATCTGGTCAACCAGGGGTGTAAAATTCCACTCGCCCGCTCGCATTTGTGAGTAAAATGTTATGCAGGGCGAGTTAAAGCTTTGACATTTTGTGTAGCACTTTCTAATTTGCAGCATCTCTGAGAAAATTTGGGGACATGAAGGGTGAGTAACTTATTCGGAGATTTTACACCCCTGTCAACATATTTGTTTTTCGCTATCATGATAGTCTTGTATATTACATCTCCAGCAAGTCTCTGCAGCCTAGCAGGCTGGTTTGATATAGAACATTGTACCCGGCCACCAATGTGTAAAACAGATTTTCTCCTGAGGTTGCCCTTGTGTTTTTGAAAATACATACTGAGAGCACATATCTGTCCCACCAGCTGGATTATTAAGCGCATGTTCCATTTCAATCGCACATTGACCTAAAGAAAAATATACAAAACAATTTAAGTGGAAATTTTTACTTATCTAAATTGCACTTGGCAAAAACTTTGATAAGTTGACACATTTTGACAATCTGGCTGGATCATTTGCTAGTCACACTCGCACAGCTAGTATTGGCGTATCAAAAAACTGGAGAATGGCAAGTAAAACATAAGTCCTCTTCTGATCGAAAGCTTTCCTTTTTTGTATATCATCCCATAATTCAAAGTTCAAGTTTCCATTGCAGCCATTGCAAGGTTGTTGTTTGGCTGCTTTAAGCAAAACATATGAGCCGCAACATAAGCTTTCCAACAATGTGGTATGTGCTACCAGCAAAGCTTCAGATCAGCCTGCGCATATGCGCAGGCAGTGTGATCTGAGCCTTTGCTTGTCCCTTTCTATGACTGTTAAGCTTCTGACTGAACATCATTTGGGGTTTCTAAGCTTAAAAGGAGACTGCACAGGCTTCTCTGAGTCTAAACTAGTTAAAATACCAGCTTGTTGGAAATCACATGTTGTGGCTCAATTTTGTGAATTGTTTTAAGTTTTAAAACTTGACATCTACAGTTGTACCTACTCAACAACTTTCTTGATCGTCTCTCAATTACGTCTGGATTTATTCTAGAATCAAGAAATGATAATGTGGTGAGAGTTTACAGGATACAAAAGCTCCTGCAGTTCTTGACTTACTGAAAAAATAGAATTCTTAATTCCCATATTCCCCTTTTTTCTATATTTAAGTTTTTATATAGCAGCTTGAATACTTTCTTGGTTATCCCTAAATCCAAACTTTATTCCAAACTTTACCTACGTTTGGTCATATAACAATGATTTCTGTCTGACTAACAACAATAATTACCAATGGGCATTATATGCTAACAGTGTTCGTTCAACTCATCAACCTTTATGGACCTAGGCTATTGGGATGAGTAAATATCCTGTGTCCACTTATTGTTGTGGCATGCCAAATCTGCCGTCCGCCATCAGTAATTTCTTTTATGGGACATAGACAAACAGTGTAGACCCAGATCAGGCACCACATCGATCTTCACTGTTTGCTTACAGAGCGTTCTATTATAATTTGAAAAAAAAAAAGAAAATGCCACCTATCATCCCTAAAGTAGAAAATGGGCTCATCCTACTGATAAGGGTAGGCTAAAATGGGTTAAAAGACGTTTGCTCCTAAACTAATGAGCTTATTTCAACCAAACTTCGAAAGAATGCTACCTTTTTGACCTTCCACAAAATTAGACTAACTAGAATTGTCAGAGAATCTGACTATAGCCCCCCCTCAGCACTTTTTAAGATATACATTAAAAGGCCAAGTGTGCATAATTATCTCAATCAACTTTAAATCAAGGGACACAACTCTGCTGCGTGAAAAATGACAGGTAAAAATCCCAACCTAGATCTTGTCAATATCAATGCATATACAAAATTTGATGAAATTCTGTCCATTTGTTCTAAAGTTATTTAGAGGAAATGAAATTCTGACATCAATACAATTCCAATCTTGATCTTGTCAATATCAATGCACATACAGAATTTGGTAAAAGTCTTATCAATTTGTTCCCAAGATAATGAGCGGAAACAAAAATCTGACATCAATCAAGGGCCACAACTCTGTTACAAATTTGCGAAATATGACAGTTAGCAATCCTAATCTTGATCTTGTCAATATCAATGCATATACACAATTTTGTAAAATTCTATCCATTTGTTCTCATGATATTGAGCGGAAACGAAATTCTGACATCAATAAAGGGCCATAATTTGGCAACAAATTTGCGAAAAATGACAGGTAACAATCCCAACCTAGATCTTGTCAATATCAATGCACAAACAAAATTTGGTCAAATTCTATCTGTTTGTTCTCAAGATATTGAGTGAACGAAATTCTGAAATCTGTCAAGGACCATAACTCTGTTACAATTGTGCGAAAAATCCCAATCTAGATCTGGTCAATATCAATGCATAAACAAAATTTGGTAAAATTCTATCTATATATTCTCAAGATATTGAGCAGAAATGAAATAATGATGGAATGTCAGAATGACGGAAACATGGACAACCCAAATCCAGTATAGCCCCACTTTTTCAAATCAGGGCTATAAATAAATTGAGCTACTGAAAAAGATGGCCACCAGGGGATGGCTTACTGTTGCTAAGGTAAAGCTTCTCCTCTGAAACAGCTTATTAGAATTCAAAATAATTAGGAAAAAATAGACACTGATTGTCCTTTTAAATAAACCTAGCTAACATAGTTTTGATGTATTGTATTATCTGTTATTCTACATATCGTTCAATATTTCTTCTGTTTGGTTTTCCATAGCAACTACAATTAACTCATTGCTTTCTGTCTTTATATTAATTGTCATAAGCCTAACTTATATACTTTTCGATACTTTTATATACTTTTTGAGTGATTGCAGGCTCTTGAATTTACTGTACATTCAGAAATTTTCCCGAGAATTTTATTTTCATGACTAGCATTAAAAGAATATTTGCGACGTTAGAAATTTGCGACTTGTGCATGATATATGTATATCAGTAAACAACAGAGTGATTTTGCCATTTCTCGAGGATTTTAATGTCACGAAACTTCATAATGCAAAGTTTCGCGAAAATAAAACCCTCACGTAAATTTCCTAACTTACAGTAGAATGTCTGTATTTTATACATTTTAAACTGTTTCCAATGCCCAAGCAACCACATTTTTGTAAAATCATTAAAATTGAAAAAAAAAATGTGCATAGCCTCCATTTGCACTCTGTTCAAAGTGCATGACATGAAGTAGTATTGCATAGCTTTCAGGAAGTGATGTCAGAACGTGAAGTAATATTTAGAATGATCAAGCTCTAAGGTCATTGGCTTCAATGATTTAAAATGCAAGGAATTCTAACACACCTCGCATATATAGCCAATGGCTAAAGGAGATGTCGTTTAAAGATATCTAGAGCTCTGACAGCCCCTTTGTTCAGCAGACCCGAACCATTTGTGCAATTTTGGTAGAAGGTATCATGAGAAACAATTCTGTGAAATTATTTTGAATTTGGACCAGTGGTTCAGGAGGAAATGGCGTTTGAAGTATTTTATTATCAGGATAGCTGGCAGCCCTTTTGTTCAGTGGAGTATAACCATTTGTGCAATTTTGGCAGAGGGTATTATGAGGAACAATTCTGTGAAATTATTTTGAATTTGGTCATTGGTTCAGGAGCAGATGTTGTTTATAAGATTTCTTATCTGGAGCTCTGGTAACCCTCCTGTTCGGCGGAGCAGAACCATTTATGCAATTTTGAAAGGGGGCATCATTGGGAACATTCATGTGAAGTTATATGAAATTTGGACCAGTGTTTCAGGAGGAGAAGTTGTTTAAAGACATTTCTTATCTAGAGCTCTGGCAGCCCATTTGTTCAGTGGACTGGAACCATTTGTGCAGATGTGTATCTTATTTGAGACTGTATGATTTGCAGCAAATTATAATACTATTCTAAAATTATTTTCTTTGATTCTCTTAGATGTAAAACAGACCATTCCAAATACATGTATTGCATCAAACTGGATATAGGTATTTTAATTATCATACATATTGTTTCAATATGACAATCTAGGGTAGGCCTCAGATAGGACATACATGTACCAGCAGATAACTTATATTGCATTCATATGGTACACAACTTGGCCATCTGTATGCAGTGTAGACCTAGAGTGGATGTCACCTACTGTGACATAGTGTTAGTCTGCATCAGTCTCAATCGTTTTCTATATCTTGTTTAAAAACAGTATATACCTTATTTTAAAAACAGTGTATATCCAGATTAGATGAACCCAGCTGATCTGGATATACACTGTTTTCCACTATGGTTGTAATTACATACTATTAACTGTAATTTTGCAAGTTAATTGGATTAAAAATTAGGAGGATTGTTGTACATATAATATTTGACACATATAAGTTTTAACTTAAAACTAGTAATTAATACATACTTTGCTCCCCTCCAGTTCCTTCTGAAATAGAAAACAGTTTCAATGTAGCATTTAAAATCAACATGAGAGTATTAGGATTGCTAAATGAGCTGCAACATGTGATTTCCAAAAATGTGGCATTTTGACAAGTGTAGACTTCGACAAGCCTGTGCTTCCTCCTTTTAAGCTTAGAAACTCCAAATGATGTTCAGTCAGTAGGGTAACACACATAGAATATCAGGCGACAAGCAAAGGCCCTGATCAGGCTGCACGTATGCGCAGGCTGATCTGAGGCTTTGCTGGTCGCACATACCACATTGTTGGAAATCTCATGCACTGGCTCATTTAAATCAACATGTGATGATCTACTATCAGAGTATTAGGATTGCTAAATCATTAATGGTTTAGAAGCCAAAGATCAAGGTCAAATAATCTAAAATATGTTTATTGCTCATTACCGCAACTCTATGGTGCATTTAAGACAGTGGAATTTTGGGATTGTTTATATGATCTTATAGTCAAAGGCCAAGGTCAACTAGAATTGTCAGAGAATCTGACTATAGCCCAACTTAAGTGCTTTGCATGCAGTAAAAGGCCAGAGTTTCTCAGGATATTGAGTGGTAAAGTAATTCTGACATCAATTATGGCCGTAACTCTCTTACAAATTTGCAAAAAATGACAGTTAACAACCCCAACGTGGATCTTGTCAGTATAGATAGATATATTAAGTTTGGTCAAAATCTGTCCATTTGTTCTCAAGATATTGAGCAATCAAAATTTTGGCGTATATCAAGGGCCATAACTCTGGTACAAATGTGCTAAAAATGATGTGTTACAATCCCAATGTAGATGTTGTCAATATGAATGCATATATAAAATTTGTTGAAATTCTGTCCATTTGTCCCCCAAGATATTGAACGCAAATGAAATTTTTGCCTAAATCAAGGGCCATAACTCTGGTACAAATGTGCGAAAAATGATGTGTCACTATCCCAACGTAGATCTTGTCTATATGAATGAATTTATAAAATTTGCTTAAATTCTGTTCATTTGTTCTCAAGATATTGAACGGAAACGAAATTTTTGTGCAAATCAACTGTCATAACTCTGGTACAATTAAGAAAAAATGATGCGTACGTAACAATCTCAATGTAGATCTCGACAATATGAATGCATATATAAAATTTGGTGAAATTCTGTCCATTTCTTCTCAAAATATCGAGCCAAAATGAACTTTTGGCGTAAATAAAGGGCCATAACTCTGGTAAAAATTTCCACTAAATGATGTGTAACAATCCCAAGCTAGATCTGTCAATATGAATGCAATATAAAATTTGTTGAAAATATTTCAGTTAGTTCTCAAGATATTGAGTGGAAACGAAATTTCGTCATAAATCAAGGGCCATACCTCTGGTACAAAAGTGCGAAAAATGACGTGTAACAAATTCAAGCTAGATCCCGCCACATTGAATGTATATACAAAATTTGGTGAAATTCTAATAATTGGTTCTCAAGATATTTAGCTGAAACAAAATTTCGGCATAAATAAGGGGCCTGAACTCTGGTACCAATTTAAAAAAATGACGTGTAACAATCCCAAGCTAGATCTTGTCAATATCAATGTATATATAAATTTTGGTGAGAATATGTCTAGTAGGTCTCAATATATTGAGTGGAAACGACATTTTGGCACAAGTAAAGGGCCATAACTCTGGTATAAATGTGGGAAAAATGATGTGTAACGGTCCCAAGCTAGATCATGTCAATATCAATGCACATACAAAATTTTGATAAATTCTATAAAAGCGTTCTGAAGATATTGAGCAGAAACAAAAAAATTATGACAGACAAAAGAACAAACAAACGAACCAACAAACAAATGAACGGAATGACAGACAACCCAAATCCTATATAGCCCCCCCCCCCTTTTCAAAGCAGGGCTATAAATATTCTTAAAATCTGCTTGTCTATATGGCTCGAAAGACAGTCTCGTTTTACAACCGCTGACGAAGGTGGAGTATATTTTGTACACTGATTGCCTTTGGTGTGTTGATGACAACAAATAGTCCTGATTGCCATATGACGTTGAAGTCAAAAGTCAAGGTCAATATATACTGAACCACACTTCTAACGCAAAATCAAAAAGAACCTTTAATATTACATATATTGTTTCATCCATTGTAACCCAATTTTATAAAAAAAATATAAACGCTTATTTATAAAAATGAAAATAGAACTTCATCGGTCAATCATTACCTTTTAATCATACCCTGATTGGGCGAATGTCTGCCATAAGGCCTGACTGGTACAATGATTTCCGCAAGACCTTGTATATTATTTAAAGTTACATTCCTGACACTTTGTGTTGGAAGTGTGGGTCAGTTTACGGAAAATCAGTCACTATGGATTGTAAAGCCAAATCATCTTACATTTTTACTGAAGATATTCATATTTGAAATAATGTGTGCTTGAGGTGTATAGAAGGTCAAGGTAGAAATGCTTAAATTCTGTTAGTATTGCTAGTAACGCAAATATCTCTTACATGTCTAAATGTAGGTGGTTCATAATGTGCACAGTGATTGCAAAAGGTATGATGATGATGTCAACAATAATTTTGGATTGCTAATATGAGCCGCGACATGTGATTTCCAACAATGTGGCATTTTGACAAGTGTAGACTCAGACTAGCCAGTGCAGCCGCCTTTTAAGCTAAGAAACTCCAAATGATTGTCAGTCAGTAGCTTAGCACTCATAGAATATTCAAACGAATAGCAAAGGCTCTAATCAGACTGTGCATATGCGCAGGCTGATCTGAGGCTTTGTTGGTCGCACATACTACATTGTTGGAAATCTCCTGTTACTGCTCAATTATGACTTTTGATTCATAGGTCAAGGTCAAAAATACTTAAAATTGGTCCATATGGCTGGTAGCGCCATAATATTTTAGTTATAGATGGTTAATATATTTAAGACAGGAACTGTCTATGGAGTGTAGGGGAGAACAAAGGTGTTGGGTTGCTGGTATGACATTGGAGAAAATAGTAAAGGTAAAAAAAGGATACATTGAAGTATTTAATCTAAGTTCTGATATTGTGATAGTTCACCCCCGAGTTCACCATCCCCCATATGGACTGACCCAATTCTAGTTCTATTGGATTGAATGCTGTCAAACAACACATTTAATTATTAGATATCAAGACAAAATGTACAGTATGTATATTCTACTTGCATGTTTGGTAAATATTATCTGCCTGCCCTTGTGCAGGTACATGACTGGCCAAATATGAATCAATTCAACTCATTTTTCAAGAGATATATATCACATATAACCAGGGTTTTCCTAAATCAAGTTGAAAAAGGGCAATAACTCCCATAATTCCTGACCCAAAACAAAATTTACAAATATTATATAAGGCTATAAAGCTGTATGATATATAAATTCAATTAACTAAATCTTTTAAAATTTGCTAAAAATTTAGTTAATGTACTGGTTCAACCCAGGAGTCGTCCCTACATGACTGAAAAATTGTTGACTGGGACGAAAAGCAAAATCAATAACAAGGACCAAGGCCCCGGTAGTACATGGCTAGTTTTTCTTCAAATCTGACTCAACCAATGCTTTATGATAATATTCAGGTGTATAAATACCAATCCAATCTACTTGTATTTTAAAGAAATATTGAACTGAAACCATCTTTCATACGCACATTGAGAAATGCTGAAGGGGACGAGCTGTATGGGTGTATGAACCAAGAGCAGTGATTCTTTATTGACCCCACTAACATAGGACTAGTCAGTACTAGAATATTTGTAATTCAAATTGGAATGATCATTTTATCAGGAGTTTTAATAAAAACAAACAAACAGGGCTGTGGAAATACTATGCCCTACTTGTCTGACCTGGTCCCATTTCATTTTGGATAAGTTGAAAATGTCTATTTACTTGTTAATACAATTCTGTATTTCATATTTTGATGAATTATTACGAGTTCCCATGGTGCACTGAAAACGGTGTAAATCCTGATCAGCTGGCCTCTGATCTGGATCTACACTGTTTACAATCGAGTTAGTATCTGGTTTCATACTGTTTTTGAAAGATTTAGATTTTTAAAGCACAGAAAGGTAGAAGCTAATCTGTTCTTTTGGACAAGTAGAGTTTTCTTTGGACAAGTACATTATGGACAATTACTTGTCCTTGGACAAGTAGAAAATTTTACTATTTCCACACCCCTGAAAAAAAAGGTTCAAAAATGATATTAAACAAAATTATACCACATATCTATTAAATACATATGCATGTAACATCAAATGAAAGGGATGAATATTTTGTTAACTGCCATATACCAGTTGTTTATTGAGATTCATACCCAATATTTTGTTTATAGAACCTTGTAGCTACCAAAGAATCCCGAATCAGCCTCAGGGCCTGTGAAAAAGGGTTTAATTGGGTCAAGGGTGGATGTTGTGAATGATACAAAAATTCATATCATAATCTTCTATCATATACTTAAACGCAAAAGTTTCGCAACTCTTACTAAAATGCTATTTCCTTCTGTTTGAGCCAAATATTTTACTCCATGATACTGTGATTAACAAGTCCAATGGTTTGCCGTTTAAACAACATGAAAATCAGACCAGTGAGACTTACGATTGCCGATCTTCAACAAGAAATGTAAGGCAACCCAAATTTGAAAAGTCACAGAGTTACAATACCTTACATTTTATCGAGTCACAGTGTTACACCACCTTACATTTTATTCGAAAAAGGTGTTTAACCGTTTTCTGTTTTCAAAAGCAGAAGAACCGACAAATCAAAGCAGGTAATTTTATGCATTTGGTAACGTTCATTACGTCAACGTAAAGCCTTCAATATTTGACGTAATTGGCCGTTTTAGCACAACTGAATATCAATAATCGATTTTTTAATGTCACAAGTGAAGGCCTTCAACACAGTGCATAGAAGACAGAAGTATCGCGCGACATAACGAATAAAATGAACAATTTTGATAAATTGGTTGACGTTAACAAAGAAACGCAGCGACTTTGAGCGTTGATAAACGTTAATTGTTAAACCTTAAAATGTTTTCCGTCAGATACGACATCTGGCTATTACATCACACCGTTCGTTTTCAAATCGAGATACATTTCTTTATGCTAGACGTAAATTGTTGAAAAACACTGACGTCATTATAACGTCAGAATGAAGAGTATGATCAAAACCAATTAATGGTAAATCATTCCGCATTGTGCAGGAGTATGGAATATGATTATATGAAAATTCTAACTTGGACCATACTGAAGAAAACACAGATATTTAACGGTTGCGAAACTTTTGCGTTTAAGTATATATCATTTTATGTCTGTCTGCTATCCAAATTAATTCTTACTTCAGGAATAGGATGCATTTGCAAAGGTTGTGAGTTTAAACCCAGGTCCATTTATTAACTTTCATGCAGTTTACCCTCTCCCTATTCTTGACTATTAAGAACTTAAGTGTATTTATACTTTTATTAGTAGCTGACAACTGCCATACTTAATATGGCTGTTCTCAATTACTGAAAAGAAGTATGAATACTCTGAAAACGGCATACAAGAAGCATGCACAGGAATATAGTGTTATATGATAACTGAGTGTTTCAATATGACTGAAAAGTGTTTAAAGCCAAATGCAAACACACAATCATACAATATACAGATATTAAAAACAGAATAATTTGCATGTATTTTATGCAGTAAGCATTTTTAGTCATAGCTGATATATAAGTGATATGGGTCACATGGGATACAACGGGTGTGATATTGTTTTTGCCAAAGGGAGTAATATGAGTTTGGGCTAATATTAGATGGATATGGCTTTTGAGATATTCATTCATAATATATGATCAATGGAGGCTTTGTAAAAATAATGTCTTATTAAATCCATGATAATGAATCCTAATAATTGTCAAAAACTTTGCAGAGTGTATAAAAAATTAATACATACGTGAGTGGCAATGCATTTCAAGGAAATATATAATGTCATGTAATGTCATGCTGTTTACATCAGGGAAATACTGTGCTGCATCTACGTCTATCATATATAATATTCTATTGTAATACAGGTCCATGAACTCCATTTCGTTTTCACCTTGATAACAGTGTAAAGCTTGTAGAAGTGGATCCAATCTGAAAATAGAATTAATATGGCAAATTAATTATGCGTCATTGAAAGAAATTAAAATCATGAACGTTACAATTAATAGACAAAACATGCCAAAATGGCCATCACTGCATATTTGGTCAAACATTATCAAGGTCAAAATAGTATTCATGCAGGACTAAATCAGGTTCCTATTTTTTGCCAAGTAATAGTTTAGCTATCAACAACTAATAGCACACTTCTCACTGCTGTAATTCGAGTAGGCCATGATATTCTGTATTATTACCCAACCATCTATATACAGAGTAATTGTCAATTTTTTGCTATGTCATGAGTCACTGAACTATTCCGCCGGTCAATAAATATGACTATAGACTGGCACTATACCATGGGCCTGGCTTCCCTGTTAAAAACACACAGGCGCTTATTATCATGCGCGACGACGATGCGCGTACGGTTCGTTTATGAAAGGAGACGTTATGCAACAATGGTGAAAATGAGGCATGGTTTGGCAACTTTAAACTCCAATAGCTCCGTTGTTTATGGTCAGAAACATAAAGTGTGGGTACTCGTTTTCTTAGTAGACCGAGCGGATCATTTTGAGACCAAAATTGAGCAGATTTGGTAAAATTTTCCGTTTTGCAACAAAACCGCATCGTCTACAGCAACTCCATTCAAGGAACGCTGCTAAGTATTTCATCAAATGGGTTGGGTAATAAAAGTTATTTCATGCCTGTTTGTAGTATAGTCAAACTATACCTTCGGCCTCATGCAATAGTGCAACAGGTCGTCCACGGCACCTCAGGGTAATAGTTTTGACTATATTACAAAAAGGCATGAAATAACTGTATACTATAAACTGGAAGGACTGCTTTCATGTCACATTGTATATTGAATTTGGCATATGCCTCAGACAAAGATCATGGGGCACCAATATTCTGACACTATAATTATAAAGGCAAGAAAGCTTTAGCAATATAGGCCTAGTTTTAGCCTTAATCTTTATGCTGTGTAAATAAAGGAGAAACAATATAAGCGGTAACATTTTCATTTAGGGTGAAAATTTGACCAGTAAGATATATTTAAGCCTCCCTGTCATTGTATTTTGACTAACACTTCTGGAAGAGACTTTGTTCCAAGATTGTCACTGTGGCAGCCATCTATGTTATAAGAGTGTAATGATTCCTTATATTCATTACTCCCTGGTGACTGACTCACTAAGATGTTAGTTGGAAAGTTTTGAGATGACCACTACTACGTTTATGCTACTATTTGCATACCCATGGTCACTCAAAGTCTTTTATTTTCGATCACACATAGAATTTAACCTCTTGGAATCATTTCTATAACTGAACAATCTTAGTGTTACATAAAATGCTATAAAAGAAGGACCAAATATGCATATCCAATTTTTTGGTTGCCTAGCAACCAATTTACTCAATTTTTATAAACACGCCACTTTGTGTTGCTATGGTTACTCTGTTAGCAATGCATATCTTACAAAAAGTATGGTTATGTGTAGCTGATTGCAATTAAGGTTACATTAATAAAACACGGTTCACTGTAATTGCCTAAGACTAATTGATATTAACTTTTAAAGTCAAGAGGTCTCTGAAAAATACCAGATATTTCTTGGAAACTTGATTTTTTAAGCTTTGTTTCCATGGTAACATCTGAAGACTTTGGAACATTACTTTTCAATATTTGTTATAGACAGATTACATGAGCATATACAAGTATTAGTAGAATAATAAACTATACATCTTACTGGGTTGCCATGGCGACAACCTTAAGTGAGCTGTCCACGCGTGTTAACCTAGTCTTCTAATGTTGCCTAGCAACAAAAGTTGGAACAATGTAACACGCCGAATATGGTACATGTGAATAGCCAAAAGGCGTGCTAGCTTTGAATGAGATCTCATGTGTCTAGAATGTAAATTCACAGCGCTATAGAAAAAGTCTCATTCTTTTTTGGATGACCCTCGTACCATTGAACAGCCCTGAATTCATCCTCATCTGACGGTTTTGTCTTCCGGGTAAGGGGCCGGATCATAGCTACTGCGGGAAAAAGTTACATAGAGCCGCCACAGCACTACAATATACGAATTGATGATGAACCAGTCCCATAGTTCTTGAGATAAGGTCTGTGCTATACTATTCATTTTTATCATATGACATCGCGTCTGGGAGTGAAATAACGCCATGCAATAAAATCGATAAACCACTAGTGGTTTATAGATTTACCGGAAACGTTATGACGTCCATAACAACATTGCGTACATAATGACAAGATTATAACATTTTAACGCCAGAAATGAGATTTCAAAGTAATCTAAATGTCATATGATAAATAGAATCTAACATTCGTGCTCTTGTATTATTGAATTTATTAAACTTGTTGCGAAAAAGAGATAAAATGCTTGGCAAGCCTCGCATTTTATCTCTTTTCCCCAACTCATTAATAATTTCAATAAAACATGAGCACTCATGTAAGATCCCCTATATATTCAAAGCTATGCAGGGTCCATGTATCACTAAGCTTGTGGCAGCAGATTGGTGAAAGGTTTTCCCTATAGCTATAGGGTTTCCCGTTCGAACATCACAAAAGACAACAAAACTCAACATATCCCTACCATGAGAATGCTTTTAACCCTTAAAGCACCAAGAAAAAAATGCATCTGAAAATGTTGTCTGCTGAAGTCGTCTGCTGCAAATAATTGCCTAGCATTACTGACAAATTAAGTATAGAAGCAAACAATGTGGACCCAGAACAGACTGCTCCTATAGGAGCAGTTTGATCTGGGTCCACACTGTTTGTTATAGAGGCTTCTTAAACATTTCAGCAGACGAGAAAAGCAGACGACTTTTGTTGAGATTGGCACTTTAAGGGTTAAGGTTACATGAACTTTATGGGTATTTGGTTGAATGATAAAAAAATGTTGAAACTAAACTTTACATGTAGTTTCAATAGCGCATCTGCCTTGAATGTCCTCGCAGCTGTATGGCAGGATAAAGATACAAATAATTTAATGAATGATCTAGCTTCAGTCCACTGAGATAGCTGAGTTTAAATTGAAATCTTGACAAAGTTGCACAACAGACTCTCTCAACCACCCGATAGCTCAGTTGGTAGAGCGTCCCCTTTCGGAGCGGGTGGTCATGGGTTCCAATCTCAGCCGCACCATACCTAAGGTGTAAAAAATGGTACTAGCTGCTCCCTTGCTGAGGCTCATAAAAAAGGGGTTGTGCCAGGAAGATAGAGCAAAGCAGGTAAGTATCTGCTAACAAGATATCATTAAGTCACAGTAAAAGCTCTACAGAGCTCTCTAAAGCTTCATTATCTTTTATCTGATGCTAGTTACTTCCATATTTATCATATGTATATTGTATATAAGAAAACCCTTAAATGGGAACTTTTAACATTTAAGGGTTTTCCAATATACAAAGGGTTCAATGAGCAGACTGGTTTGAAATTCACCTCAGATACAGGTTTTCAGGCAATACTCTCTTAAGTTTATTTATAATACATACCGACTGCAAAGGTTAGACATTGATAGGTCTAAAAGCTGTGGGTCAAGCAGACTGGCACATCCACCTAAAGGAAAATTAACAAAATGTTACACATCAATACTGCAGTTATTACAAATCACAAATGCACTCAAAAAAGATGTTGTCAGTTACAAGCGAAAGTATGTGCACAAAGTACTGGTTAACTGCTTGTTCAAGCTTGCCCAGGAAAAAGTGTTATTATGTGAACTGACCGTCCCGCCGTGACTGTAGCTGTTGACTTGGGATGTAAAGCAACGAAACAAACAAAACAAACAAACAAAACTCAAAAAAGAACAAGTAATACTTGTTCTTTTTTGAGTTTTGTTAAAGTATGACCAGGAAATGTCACAATCACATACCACAGACCTTAAGGTCACTACTGACACCAATAACCATAACTCTTGCATTACTGAACACATTTTGTCTAGTAACTTCAATATGTGTTACTGTATTTGCCTGAAACAAATGTACTTGGTATGCCAGACGCATTAACAATGTATTTAACTATCTACATAATATTAGTAAGAGTTACTGCCCTTTTTTATTTTACCATTGTTTTGTATGGGAAAACTGCAGTAAAGTAAGTAAAAGCTCAATACCTTGAACAATTTATTAGCTAAATTGGATGAAAGCTGTTCTGAATCATAACTTTGTCAAACTGTAGGCCAAAAGTTGTTTCAGTCACATTTTTTAAAAATTTAGTTATTCCCCCTTAATGCTAGTTTGTACATAGTAAATGGGTCGAAAATCAAATTTTCTGCTATAGGGTTCATACAGGCAAGCTGGTGTAAAATTCAAGGACTTTTCAAGGACTTCTAAAAGACTTTCCTACTGTTTTCAAGGACTGAAAATGTATGAATAATACTGATTTACATGTTAAAATTCTACTTCTGAAATGCTAACATCCATTACTTAAGATATTAGTTTTAGTTATCTCCCGCATTTTGAATTTTGCTATAATGATTATCGCAAGCGACCATTTTTACGGCGATCGGCACGCACTTTTAACAGCTGTCGGCAATTGGACGCTTCTGGTAACGGTCAGATAATCATAATATACATGGTGTCATACTGTGCATGAAATAAACACAATAATCTCTCAAGTAGGGCACTCGTATGGCACGCTTATCACCATGACATCTTTGCGCATATATTGTAGAATCTGAACATTTTGAAAGATCGCCGTCCGCAAAGAAGAAAAAATACAAGTCTCCCTTTCAAGCTGACTTTCCATCAAGCGTAGTGAGAAAGGGGACAGTGCAATTCGTCCTTCCGCATCACTCACCAGACATTACAGGCATGAGAAAGGATCCCCGCATGACACGCAAGACAAAGCCGAAGATTGCAGAGTGACGCACACTGATGTGCCTTTCTCTGCATTCTCAGACATCTAAATCTATCATTTTTTAAACAGAAACCACCTTTATTTTTAAGGTATTTTTATGATGTGATGGCTCACTGAAGCTTATTTTGTCAGAAAAAAAAATATCCGTAAATCCGATAAGAAGCATTTTCAAGGTAACTATGCAATGGCGTTTTTGAGTTAGCTCCCTTGTTGCAATATATTTTAGCAAATTCTTGAATTTCGAGGCGATTATTCACTTATTTTAATATATATTTTCCAAATTTCAACATTTTTAATTAAAGTATTTTATAGTTGTATATTCTACCAAGGATGACATTGACTGCAAGCTCTTAATCACTATAAAAACTAGCATTTAAACTCGTAAGTAAAAAGCTAATATAATTTTAAAATTGGCGTCATATATACTATCTATTGTTAAACAACCGGGATAATGAGAGTGTTAAATTCTTTCGGGTATTCCTGACAGCCAAGAAAAACGGCCACAAACAAAAAACAAAACAAAATCAGTTATGAAGACCCTGCATGTCCATAAACAAACTTGAAATAATCAACCGGGATAGTGCTGAAAAAAATACCCTTCTCACGTTAAGGCTTTTCTACTGAATGGAGGTGTTCCATGTATGGAATGGTTGACTACCTACCAGATTGAAACCAATAAACATACATTTAAGTCTGATCATTATCATTCCTGTTTAAACAATTTATGTTAATAAACACAAGCCTGTATTACTTTGGTAAATTTTAGTTGTCTAGGTAGTTGTAAGCAGTAGCAGTAAACAGTTACTTTGGCAAACAGTGAAGACTCAAACAGTGGCATTTCATCAGTGTCCGCACTGTTTATTAGGATATGAAAAATATACATCATTCTAAATAAATTTTGCCTGTCAAAACAACTTAAAGTACAAAATGGACTATTCCATACTTAGTATATCATTGTGTATAGGATAATCCACCAGAATGAAGGGGGTTAAAGACTTCAATAAGTCGTTTAAGTACACCTTTCTGTAACTTCGAAAAATCTCCCTTATTGAGACCCTGATCTCTCTCATCTGAACATCAAATCTCCCTCATGGCCATCATCAGGTTATCACATGTATGTTAGTAAATCAGTATAAAATTATGGTGCCTTTATTTGGTGCAGCATATGCTGCACCAAATATTGGCACCACAATTTTATACTGATTTAGGCCTCAAAAAACAGTGTTGAATCCTCTTGCAAATGGTAAAATTCAAGGACTTTTCAAGGCCTATGAGAGTGTTTTTCAAGCACTTTTCAAGGCTAATTTTATTTTCAAGGACTTTCAAGACAGTCATGTATATTCAAGTACTTTTCAAGCCTGTGTGAACCCTGTGCTATAACTTGCTTACCAAGGATCAGATTTCAGTAAAAGCATATATTATACAAGATATTTGTTTTGATACATCTTTACATCTATTAACTTAAATAATATAAAATTTTGCCTCAGGCATGAGTTAATGCCCTTGACTTTGCATTTTGAGGGGAAATAATCATTAAAATAGACCTTATGAAAGCATTAATGACCCCAAAATATTGAACAAATATTGAATAACCCACTATTTTGATATATTTCGATGACTTCTGCAATTGTCTTTATTTATTGACAACAGAATTAATTGTATGTTTTTCAACTATTTGAGCCATTTTTATCTCTGAGAAGCCAGATGATCTGGAAATAAATTGTTTTCCACTTTAGTTGTAATTGCATACTACTAACTGTAATGTGGCAAGTTAATTTGACAAAAACATTAGGAGGAGTGTTGTACATAAAATATTCGACACATACAAGTTAATTAGTAATTAATACATACTTTGCTCTCCTCCAGTTCCTTCTGAAATAGAAAGAAGTTTCAATATAGTATTTAAAATCAACATGTGTGCATCCAGAAAATATTAGGATTGCTAAATGAGCCGCAACATGTGATTTCCAACAATGTGGCATTTTGACAAGAGTAGACTCAGACGAGCCTGTGCTGAAACTCCAAATGATGTTCAGTCAGTAGCGTAACACACAGATTATTCAAGTGACTAGCAAAGGCTCTGATCAGACTGCACGTATGCGCAGGCTGATCCGAGGCTTTGTTGGTTGCACATACCACATTGTTGGAAATCTCATGCACTGGCTCATTTAAATCAACATGTGATGATCCACTATCAGAGTATTAGGATTGCTAAATCATTAATGGTTTTGAAGCCAACAGTCAATGTCAGATATATCTAAAATCTGTTTATTGCTCATTAGATAAACTTTATGGTGCATTTAAGACAATGGAGTTTTGGGATTATTTATATGACCTTGGAGTCAAAGGCCAAGATCGAATAGACTTAAAATATGGTCTCCTTTTACAACCTTTGGTTGACCCCCCCAACCCCCCATGATACCCCCAAGTCCCACCCCAGGCGGCCAAATGAAAATCCCGTCTGATATATTTTATATCTTTCATTTGTGAGAATACACACAAAGTTTGGTTGAAAAATCTTTGTAAATGAAATTTAATCATATTTGACCTTTTGGCCCCTCCCCAGGGCCCCAGGGGGCGGGGCCAAAAAAATGTGCCGTTGGACGCCCCATTTAAGTGAGCAACTCACACACCAAATTTGGTGGGATTTCGTCCAATGGTTTAGGAGGAGATAGCGTGATGGGTGGACGGATGGACCCTCTTAGGACGGACGGAGGCGATTGCAATATCCTCATCACTTTTTTAAAAAAGTGTAGGGGTAATTAGTCTCCATGGAATCTAATGCCAACTCATCTTACATTTGTTTACTGAAGATGTTCATGTTTGAAATAATGCATGCTTGAGGTGTATAGATAACAAGAACGATTTTGGATTCCAGGTATGGTCTTTTGTCAAATGTCAAGGTCAAATGCTTACAGTCTGGTGTTATTGCTAGTAAAGCAAATATCTCTTGCATGTTTAGATGTAGGTGTTTCATAATTTGCACAGTGATTGAAACAGGTATGAAGATGATGTCAACAGTAAGTTTTGATCGCTAACATGATTTTTGATTAAAAGGTCATGGTCAAAAATACTTAAAATTGGTCCATATGGCTGGTAACACCATAATATTTTAGTTATATATAGATAGTTAATATATTTAAGACAGGAATTGTCTATGGCGTGTAGGGGAGAACAAAGGTTTTGGGTTGCTGGTATGACCTTAGAGACAAAGGTCAAGGTAAAAAAGCATACTATGTGGTATTTAATGTAAGTTCTGATATTGTGATAGTCCCCCACCCATCGACAGACCTCCTTCTAGTTCTACTGGATTGAATGTTTTCAAACAACATATTTGAGCCGCCGCATGAGATTTCCAACAATTTGACATTTTGACAAGTGTAGACTAAGACGAGTCTGTGCCTCCTCCTTTTAAGCTTAGAAACTCCAAATGGTGTTCAGTCAGTAGCTTAACAATCATAAAAAACTCAAGCAACTAGCAAAGGCTCTGACCAGACTGCGCGTATGCGCAGGCTGGTTTGAGCCTTTGCCAGTCGCACATACCAAATTGTTGGAAATCTCATGCACTGGCTCATTTAATAATAAGATATCAAGACAAAATGTATGTATATTCTACTTGGATGTTTGGTATATATTATCTGCCCTTGTGCAGGTACATGTATATGACTGATCAAATATGAATCCATTCAACTCATTTGTTCAAAAGATATATATCACATATAACCGACAATTTGCTATGCTAAACCAATATATAAATGCTACGCGTATGCATAAGGGTTAAGCGTTTTTTTACATGCAAATGAATACCAATACACTTTAACGACACATTACCTATACACTTTAACCAAACATTACCAATACTCTTTAACCATACATGACCAATGCGCTTTAACCATACATAACCAATATGCTTTAACCATACACTACCAATACGCTTTAACCATATGTTACCAGTATGTTTTACCATACTATACCAATATATCGATCCATATGTTATATGCATGCATATTTTCTTGAACTGTGTAACATATTTTTTTTAAATTCCTTTGTTTTTATTACCACTGCAATCATGTGATAAATAAGCATAAAATTTTGGGATCACTACCGAATTCATAAACATACAATGGATGAAAGAATGCTCTCAACTATATGCTTTGTTTTGTTTGTTTTATTGCTTTACGTCCTAAGACAACAGCTATGGTCATGGCGGGACAGTCAGTTCGCCTAACCACACTTTTTCCTGGGCAAGCTTGAACAAGCAGTTAACAAGTACTTCGTGCACATACTTTCGCTTGTAACTGACAACAACCCTTCTTGAATGATTCAGCCGAAGGGAGGAGAATGACTGTAGAAATTATTTCAAGATAAATCTTCACGAAAATATGGGACCGGGCCGGGATCGAACTCGCGACCCCTGGATCTGCAGTCAGACTCGCATCTGTTGCCAGACACGTTACCGACTGCGCTACGCGGCCTGGTCTATATGCTTTGTCGGTTCAATATATATAATTATAATAGTAATTCAAAACAATTGAACTGTGCAGTTTATTTATGACATAAAAAGTTACTTTTGCTGAAAATGTTCAAAGAAAATTGATTCCATAAATGAAAATAAACTGCTCATATTTACTAAACAAAAAAAACAAAACAACATACCAACACTCAAAATTTCTTCCCAAGCAAACAAGTAGCCCAATGGGCAACGATCGCTCACCTGAAAGCCAGCATAATGATTGGAGACACCATTATTTACGCTGCTCAAAGGCAGGTACCTCTGATCTTGAAACTGTGATCAGGAATAAATTCAAACACCCAAGATATTATGCTTATTCTGGTTATCTGCAAGTATTTAAAAGATCTGAATAATAACACAGAGGAAACCTGTTGAAACTGTATTTTTCAGATAACCTCGGGCAGCTAACTGCGTAGTCAGCGATGGAATCTGACTGAAATTTAAAACTCAACCATGCTTTTATGTATGTCCTGGTAACTTGCAAGAATGAAGAAGATCAAATGAAAAATGAAGGCGCTAGCGTGGACTCAACATTATACAGCTATATTTTTTATGCTAAAGGGCAGGTAACTGTAGCTGGTGGTCAGCTGTGGCCGAAAAGCATATTCATTCAAGCGTTTATGGTTGTCCTCATTACCTGCAACAATGAGGATGATCCATTAAAAATGAAGGGGCTAGAGTAGTCACAACAGATCTCCCATTGTAAGACCATTCGGGATTTTTCCATGCGCTCAAGGGCAGCTACAACTTCACAGTCTGTTGTCAGATCTGCTTGAAATTCAAACTCATCAAAGCCTTTATGGTTGTCCTTGTTACCTGCAAGAATTAAGAAGATCCATTTAAAAATGAAGGCGCTAGAGTGGTCACAACATTATTCAACACTTTTTAAAACTCCATAGTAGCTGATGGGATCTGGCTGAAATTCAAACTCATCCCAGCTTTTATGGTTGTCCTTGTTACCTGCAAGAATGAAAATTTCTTTTAAAAATGTAGGCCCTAGATTGGTCACAACATTTCTCCCATAATAAGTCTATGGGAATCTTCCAGATACTCAAGGGCAGCTAACTCCACAGTCTCTGATTCCATCTTTCCAAACTTTTAACCCATCCAAGATTTTATAGCTGTCCTTGTTACCTGCATGTATGAAGAAGATCCAATCAAAAATGTAGGTGTTAGAGTGGTCACAACAGTACACATTCATTTATCAGATGCTAAAAGGCAGCTAACTCCAAAGTAAGTGATGGGATCTGGCTGAAATTCAAACTCATCCAAGCTTTTATGGTTATCCTTGTCACCTAAAAGAATGAATAAGATTCATCAAAAATGAAGTCACTAGAGTGGTCACAACAAATCTCCCATTATAAATTCTATAGGGATGTTTCAGACGCTGAAGGGCAGCTAACTCTGCAGTTTCTGGTTTGATCTTGCCAAATTTCAAACTCATCAAAGCTTTTATGGCTGACCTTGTAACATGCAACAATGAAGAAGATCCAATAAAAAATAAAGGGGCTAGAGTGGTCACGACATTATTCATATATTTTTCACACACTAAAGGACAGCTAAATCCGTAGTTGGTGATGGGAACTTACCAGAATTCAAACTCCTCTTAGCTTTTATAGTTGTTCTTGTTACCTGCAAGAATGTAAGAGATCCATCCAAAAATGAAGGCACTAGAGTGTTCACAACATTTCTCCCATTATAAGTATATGAGGATTTTTCCAGACTCTCAAGGCAGCTAACTCCAGAATCCCTGGTTGGATCTTGCTGAATTTCCAACCCATCCGAGATTTTATTGTTGACCTGCAAGAATAAAGAAGAACCAACCAAAAGTAAAGAAGCTAGATTTTCCCAATTATAACCCTATTGGAGCTATCCGTTGCCAAGGAAACCAGAGTTCTAATCCATTCAAGCCCAAAATCCAATGCAGCCATTCCCTCACCCCAATGATACTCCAGATGAAATTTGATTTCAATTAGCCTACTGGTCTCTGAGATATTAATGTTTGAAAGTGTGGACAGATGGATGGATGGACGGAGGGACACACTAACATACGCTGGCTTGAGTCCCATACTATAAGCTCACCTTCAGCTCAGGTGAACTAAAAACAGGAAATGGGAAATTTGGGTAGCTATGTTGATCTCAGGAAAAAATTTCTTGAAACCAGCTACCAATACGCTTCATCCAGAGGTCAGCTAGCTAGCAGCTAGGTAAGTTAAGTCATACGCTACCAATACGTTTCGAAATTTATCAAAATATATGTTACACTTATTCAAAAACTAAGTGAAACCATACGCAACCAATACACTTTTCTGTATTGATAGCGTAGCATTAAGACCGTTGATGTCATACGCTTTAACAATAATTGCATTTGCGTATTTTGTTCAGCATCTTTTATGGTTGGGACTTAAGCCATAAGCAAAATTAACATCTTTTTTTATAGGGCTATACATGTGTATTACATATGAATCCAATCAACTCAATCTTTCAAGAATCGCATGGAAACCAGAATTTGCAAAAAATGAAATTAATTTACTGGTTCAACCAAGAAACCGTGCCTAAATGACTGCAAAATTGTTAACTGAGATGAAAAGCATCAAATTAAAAACAAGGACCATGGTCCCAGTAGTAAATGGCTGGTGTGCCCTTATATCAGCCTCGACCTGTTTTATGACTATACACTGAACCGAAGTTATAAGTAGCCACCATACAATTTTTGCTCCTGTTCAGAAACTAAAAATCGCTTTCACGAAATTTAATTTTTGTAAAAAGGTCCAAGGCTTTGTCGAGACTCTGCAAATTATGTCATTTCAAAATGACGGGTAGATCTTGCACATACGAGGTCCGAGTAAAGGTACCTTAATTTCAAAAAGTCACACTTTTTAGTGTGATATAAACTATTCATCAGATACGTTATCCATTTATATTTTAATTAGTTTGAAGACGTTTATAACAGCTGTGATATAAGATGAAAAGAATCAAAAATTGTCAATAGAACTCTACATTTCTCTTCTACGTTAACATGAAGACAGTCACGGTCAACTACTTAATCAACGGATTTTTAGCTTTACAATGCAGTTTGCATACTCACTTTGCTTTATTATCTGCGACACAGCAGTGCAATTTTCAGGGGTTCTTCATTATAAATTGGCGTCACAGTTCTGCTTAGAAATTAAAAGAAATCTTTAACAAATGCCATTTAAATGTCCATTAAAGTTTCGCATTAAAATCGGAAGTGGATACCAAATTAGTAAAAATATTGCTAGAAAATGGGCTCATTAAGCTGCATCGTGTTTTGTCAAACATATTAACATAAAATAAAACACATACAATGGTTTTAGTATGTGCAGCTGATGATTTCCAAAAATTTCGGAAAATTAGGAAAATTATCAATTTTTAAAAATTCATAAAAAATCTGTCATAATCAAAATGTCATGTGTTTGGTGATTTTTCAAGTCGACTAGGCAGGTTTGCAATCGCCTGTACTTGAATTTGATCAAAACTGCACTCAAAACGGGTATTTTCCTCAAAAAGTTGATTTTTTGCATTTTTGAACCCAAAAATCGTGAAGTGATAGAAAACTGCTCCAAAGCACCGCTTAGCTTTAGTCCATTACAATGCACATACTTGGGCAAAAAATAATTTCAATAACACTAGGGATTAGTCAGAAAAAAAGAAATTGAAAAGTGGCTACTTAGAACTTCGTTTCAGTGTATATTTATGTGTATAAAATATATTCAATCAATTTGTATTTTAAAGAGATATTAAACCCAAACCATTTTCAACTGATGAAAGGGATAGGATGGATGACGTATGTACAAACAGCGATGATACTTTTTACACCCCACTAACTTTTTCAGGTATTAAACACAGTCTCAGTACCAGAATATTTGTAACTCAAATTGTGATAATCATTTTATCAGGATTTTTCATAAACAAAACCAAAAGTCTGCTCCCGACCTGCATCACCAATATACTGATTGTATATTGCCATATATCTATTAGGCCAGGCTATGTCTAAGTTTAACATCCAATTAAATCAAATTACCTTCAATATGTTAGAAATCAGTAAACAAGGTTTGAATAAAAAAAGAACAAAAACTGTTTAAGTTACAGATTACACAATGTAAGCACCCCAAAGGTGGTGTTTCGGATGGAAAACATGTTTAAGTTCAATAACCCCAAAAATGAGAAAATATTCATAAAGTGTACACTAAATATTAGAGGTGCACATCTTTAATGTGTGACAATCATTATACAAAGCTTGAATATAAAGAAAGGAAACTTTTTGAGTTACAAATTACACAAACAAGGTACCCAAAAAGTGTTGCGTGTGGAGGGAAAGACTGACCGACGGATGGACAGATGTATGGGCGGATGGAGTGGACCCACTACTAGACCTGTGTTTCACAGGTAATAAGGTTACAAAGACATATTAAAAATATACCACATATCCATTTAAAACATAGTTTACATGTACAAGATAAATCAAAGTAAAGGGGTAAATCTTTAATTAACTGCCATATCTTGTATATTGAGATCCATACACAATATTTTATATATTGTATCCTGTAGCTACCATCGCTACCCATATCAGCCTAAAAGTTCACTTGGGTCAATGGTGGATATTTGAATGATAAGAAAATTCTGCCATAATCTTTTATCTTATACCTTTTTATGTCTGTCTGCTGTCCAAATTTATTCTTATTTTATACTTAGCAGTGAAATTAATGCATATCAAAAACAAATACAAGTGACATCCATCACTAGTGAAATGATATAATATCAATCACTAGTATCAGCCTATATTATCACTGGAGCGTTTTTTGGAATACCTCGGACTTTTCCATTCACTTTATGCGGCTCACTTCGAAAGTTCAAACGCCTATAACTTTCTTATTTGTGAACAAAAACATCAAATGTCGGTAGGCATTTTCTAAGTTAGAACATGGGAAACATTTTGGTACTAAAATAATTCAGATTTGCTGAAATTTTTTGATTTTGCATTTTCAGCACCTCCCGCTTCAGTGAGTGAGGCAATGCATGTAACCTATGTTACGTTACGTAATCAAACATAAATGATGTCACTTATGAGGTCACTTGTCTCGCACTTTGACGCTGAATAAATTTATTTTTTCTGTAAGTCCCCATGACAGGATTGATCCAGATATTCTGTCATAAATCTTCATTTTGTCTTCTTTTATATTTTTGTGATTCTTCTTGAAACATGGTTAATTGATTAACTGAAAATTTTCTAAAAAGTATAAAATAAAAAGAAAATCTACTTTTTTCAGTAAATACCAAATATGTCATCTCGTGAGTTGAAAACATCGAAATTTTCACTCGTGCTGCCCACCGGGAAAATTCTGATGTTTTCAACACTTTATGAAATATATTTAGTATTCACCTCAAAAAAGTAAATATCCTCTATTTATTCACAACTAGTATGCATTTGTAGAGGTTGTGAGTTATGATATAACAAACCCAGGTTTACTGGTTCAGTCACCATCTTTCGTGCATTTTACCCTCTCCCTTTTCTTGATTCTATTTTTGTTATAGTTGTATTTACGCTTTTGTTAGTAGCTGACAACTGTCATACTTATTATGGTAGTTGTCAGCTACTGACAAATGTATGAAAACACGAAACTGAAAACACCATACAAGAAGCATGTATATGAACAGTGTGATATGATAACTGAGTGCTACAATATGACTGAAAATTTGTTAAAAGCCAAAAAAAACAAAAAACACATAAAATGCACAGACAATAATAGAATATTCTGCCCGCATTTATATGTAGTGAGCATTTGGAGTCACAGCTGATATAGGTGTGATATGGGTCACACGGGATACGATGTATGTGATACTGTCTTTTGCCATAGGGAGCGATATGCGTTTGGGATACTATTAGATGGGTATCTCTTTTGATATATTTAGTCCTGATATAATTATGGAGGCCTTGTCGGTATCAAATATTTAAAAATAATGTATTATCTAGTAAATACATGATAAAGAACCCTAATAATTTTCAAACTCTTTGGGGTGTGTATTTAAAAAAACAATTACTTACGTAAACCACAATACATTGTGATAACAGCTATAATGTCCTGTAATGTCATGTGGTTTACATCAAAGCCAAGCTGTGGTGCAATTTGTTCTGCAGCTACGTCTATCTTATTAAATATTGTACTGTAATACAACTCCATGAACTCTGCTTCGTGGCCATTTTGATAGCAGTTTAAAGCTCCTAGAAGTAGACCTGATCTGAAAAAAAAAGATTGGCAAATTATGCATCAATGAAAGTCGTTACAATCATATAAGATAGGCTAAACATGCCAAAATGGTCACCAAGGCATATTTGGTCAAACATTATCAAGGTCAAATAGTATGTATGCAGGACTAATTCAGGTTAATATTGTTTTACGGGTAATGATTTAGCAGTCAGCATCTATATTTTATCGCCACATTATAAATGTACATGTCTGTGATTTAAGTAGGCCTTGATATTGATATATTTAGGCTTGGGTCTTCATTTTAGGCATGACACATGAACCTATGCTGTTTTGCTCTCAAAATCATGAAAATACCTGTTGTGAAGTGTAAGAGTCAGACACGGTAGACTGAGGTCAAGAAACAATGCTGCAGATCTGATCTGGGTCTACTGTGTTAGGTTAAACTGGTCTTATTTATTTATATAATATTTCAAGATGGTGACATATTTAGCCTGATGGCCAGTCTACCATATGGCTCTCTGAACATATAATTGATATATAAAAACCTGGAAAAAAACGAACAGTAATATGTGGTCTAGGGGCCAAACTGATATATATGGGCTATTTTGCGAGTTTGTTGCACCCCCCAGGAAGAAAAACTTGGTTACTATTTTCAGTTGGGGACATGTCTTGGGGCCTTAGAAACCCATGTTTTACTAAGTTTTCTGTGGTCAGCTTTCTGTTAATGGCCTGTAATCAACGTTACCCTACTAACATTGAAAATAGTAGTACTCAAAATACAAGACTAATAGGATATTTTACAAAAGTATCAATGAAATTATTTGAACTTTTAATGGTTGATAGTGTCATAAACATCAATTGCAGACATCTGTAAGATGTGTTTCTGCTCATCAGTGTTACGTACGTTACATTTTATACAAAATTGCAGATAAAGACATTAGAGATTGCATATAAGAATGAATCATGGTCCCCAACCCCAGAAAAAAAATCTTGGTTACTATTTTCAGTCTGAGACATGTCCTGGGGCCTTAGAAACCCATGTTTTTATTAAGTTTTCATTGGTCAGTCGTCTGTAAAAGGCCTGTAATGAATGTTACCCTTATAACATTAAAAATACAAACAAAAAAGACAAGACCAATAGGATATTTTCCAGTAGTATTAATGAAATTATTTGAGCTTTGCACATTTCAGATAGACATAAATATCAATTGCAAACATCTGTGATGTGTACTTCTGCTCTCCAGAGTTACTTATGTTACATTTTTTATGAAATTGCAGATAATAACTTAAAAGATTGCATATCAGAATAAACCATGTTCCACAACCATAAATGTGTAATAAAGATTTTGATTCTAATGATGCATTTTCATTTTCACATATTTGAAGCAATTTATAAATTGCAACTGGCAATAAAGTGTAGTAAAAAAAATATTTTAAGATGCTTATAAGCTTTTCACTTCTACCGGCGTACATATTTTATTTTCATCCATTTACATTGCACTGGGATGGGCACTGTCTTCTTTTATCTCTTTCACAATGAAATTAAATAGCGACTAAACAAACAGGTTTAACTACCATGGATATTTAATTTCTGTCAATATATAAATAAGGTAACATAGGTAACAAAATGATGTTTGCATATATGGATAAAGATAATAGAATATGTGGAGAATAGACTAAAAAATTTGCCTTTGCCCGACTACACACAAGGTAAAATTTAAGTCTTCTCTCAACATGTTTTAATAACTTCAATTACAGACAAATTATTCTAAATAAACACTAATATAAGAGTTTTGTATGTTTGGTTCTGTTACTTTGATATTGCTATTTGCATTTTTGTCAATGGTTCATGGCAGTATGCATGATATTTACTTCATGATTCAAATATTTGACTGAAGATACCGTACATCAATTAAAAATTAAAAGTAAAAATATCAAAGCACTATTCCCTGCTTCTGGTGGCAGGGCAGAGATGATAGTGTGCGGTGCCTTCCAGAGCAGGGGCTTTCTGTTGATTTAATACAGAGAAAGACAAATCTTAAAACTAATAAAAGTTCTGGTTAAGCCTTCTTTTAACAAGAGCCAATGGGTAAAAGATTGGTCAGATTTGATGATTAGCTGTTTTATAAGTTACCCTTTACACTAGATGTATATGTAAGGTAAGTCCACAAAATATGTAACAGCACACTGCCATTATTTTAGCTTAAAAATTTTTTCCTGCAACTTCTGGCTCTTTTTGCCATTTTATCAGGCTTTAAAAAATATGTTTCCTTAAAAGTGAGTATGACCAGGAAATGTCACAATCGCAGACTGCAGACTAACCAACGGTACTGTGAAGAAGAGACACAGAACATTTTAGGTCTTGTCTGCATTTTGCTATACATGTAATCTAAAATTTCTAACTCATATTTCAAAGACTGCAAACATAATATCAACCAAAGTATTTATCAGAACAGAAGTAGCATGGTTTATACCCGAATGTACCTGATGTTTCGTAGATCGAACCTAAACAGGTTTTCTTGCATGCTTAATGCATTTAATTTTCACTGTTGGCAATTACATTTTGAAAACAAATAACAACACTGTTTCATCTGTCACAATTGCAATCTTCTCTACTTTTGTTAAGCACAATTATTTTATATCGTATTGTAATGCTTATTATTTTATTATATTATACAGCAATTTTGAAAGAAATTATTTTGTTTGTTAATTAAGAAAAGTTAAGGTAAAGCCATACTCATAGACTGAAAAACATCGTATGTGGTAACACTAATTACAAAGCTATAAAGATATTTCATGGTAACATTTATTGCAAATCTTTTGTCAGTTATTGAATCTTTTTGAAAGTCTATTTTCAGGAGTTACAATTTGAATCATAAACATGACACAACAAAATTAAAGAAACATGGTTTGAATCTCTGCAGCTCTCAGATTAAGTTGTCAAATGATTTTCAGTTGAAAAAAAAGGTGTCACAACTAACACGCAGCAATTGGCTTTCTTACATTGTTAATAATGTAGTTTTGTGTTGTTGTTTTTTGCACTGTCGGAGTTATTTGTAACAATTATACATATTTTAACATGATATATGAAATAAAAAGTATGAGACTTATGGTCAGTTTGTTGGTTTCAAAGATTTACTGAATTAGGCTTACTGCATGCAGAGCCATCCTAAATAGTGAATAATACTGTGGATAACAGCTTGTAGACAGCATTGTAGTCATAAACTGACTCATTCTTGTACCCATTTGTTAATACTAACATTGTTTGAGGGCTGTCTTGTCTACAGTGAAAGGAAATCATTTCCATTTAATTTTAAGTGTAGTGCCATATTAAGATTACAAATATTTAGTATTGTATGTTGCCAGTTACAAGTGCTAGCTAATCTCGTATATTGCACTGGTTAATACGTGTAATATGATACTAACTGTTATATAAAGACAAACCTTATATGCAACAAATCACTGTTTCGGCAAAATGATATGGTTGAAAAAAACAGATTCATTATGTTTTAGGATGGCGAGCATCCCAACTGAGGGATTGTTTTCTACATCTTGAACATCAGAAATATTAAAACAATTATGTTTGTAAATTTGTATTAGATAAATCTTTCGTGATGTAATTCTCAAAGCATGCGTAGCATGTTTACATTGTTGAATAACCTTATTAAGAGCCTTTGTCACAGAAAGACCAACCAAGACACATTTACCCTAATAGGATATTTTCCAATAGTATCAATGGACTTATTTGAGCTGTAATTGTTTTACCTAGACATAAACACTAATTGCAGACATCCGTGAGAAAGGTTTCTGCTCGTCAGCGTTACGTATGTTACGTATGTTAATTTTATACAAAATTGCAGATAATGACTTTTTAATTGCATATCAGAATAAAACATGTTCAACAACCTTAATTTTATAATGTTGGTCTCTATTATAATGGTAAATCACCATTTTAACATATTTGCAGCTGTTTATAACTAGTAACTGTAGTGAAATAAATATTTAAATACGCTTATTAGCATGTACGAGGGTCAGTAAAAAATAACTGAGCCCTACTTCATAACATTTTAGTTTGGTATTGTATACAATAAATGTGATTATTTTCTATACGCATCATATTTCATCGATGTTTTGACCCTGAAGGATTATCCTAGTGAAGCTTCTATTATGGTTGCTAGGCAACTGAAGATCATCAGTCAGATCGATGCGTTCACGATCTCAGCCACCAGGAATATACAGTATGTCTTTAAAAAGCTTGCGTGCTTAAAAGTTTTTGTGAAAGACATATTTGACATTTATTTAAATAACATATATCATATTGTCTTTTCATTACACCTAGTTCGTTAATGTCTAGGTGAACATTGATTGCATGCGTTGCCTACCAACAAAAACACCAAAATTCCATAAATTTTCAAATAAACGATAATTGTGTTGCCATGGAAACAAAATTGTGAATTTAAATCAAGGAGCTAACTATGCCAGAGAGTTGGTTTGTGTATGCAGTACTGTTAAAGCATTTTAGGCTAATATTTTATGTTTTCTATTAAAATTGTGTAAATATGAATGTGGGTGGGGAAAATTATAGGACGTCAGACATGTTAAAATTTGATAAATTCTGAAATCAAACTACCACAGCATCTATAAATTGGGGTCAGTTCGTTTCTATTCTGTGTTAAATATATCAGACGACAGTGAATAAAGCCTTGGTTTAACATTACTGTTTCCATAGCAACGCTTAGAATGAGATTATCACAGCCTGAACGCACCCCTTTGACATGTCATGTTCTGTTGCCTAGCAACCGTTACAAAAAGCCTACAAATAGAAATGAATTAGGTGAGTAAATAGATGACATATAACTACAATAAAATATCATCTAATTATATGTCCATTTTACTTGATTCAAATGTTATGAGGTAGGGCTCAGTTATTTTTGACTAACCCTCGTAACTTGTACTGGCTTACTTTCTATCCTGATTATATATGGTAAGGTAATTTACAGGCCTATTATGAGTTTGACAACAGCAAACTTAATAAAACATTCAGTCTAATATTTGAATCATGAAGTAGATATTATGTTTATTGTTATGAACCATTGGTAAAAAATCTGCAAACTGTCATATCAAAGTAACAAAATCAATCAAAATTGCAAAACTCTCTTATTTTATTGTTTATTTAGAATAATTTGACTATGATTGAAGTTATTTAAAAAAAAGATAGAGAGGAGACTCAAATATAACCTTGTCGACAGGCTATGTCATCAGGCTAAGGAAGAATTTGAGTCTACTTTCCACACTTTAGTGTTTTATCTATTTATGCAGAAGACAATACTGTTACCTACGTTACATTTTATATATTAACAGCAACAAACTTTTCATCCTCGTTGACTCTGTGTATTAAATTATTATTTTATTTAACTGTGACAGAGATGAAAGAAGACATTGCACATTCCAATGCAATGTAAATCAGGTCAGATGGAAAATATGTACGCCAGTAGAAGTAACGTGCTATTAAGCATATTTAAATGTTTATTTGCTACCTCTATCGCCAGTTACAAGTTATAAGTAGCTTTTATATGTAAGAATGGACATTCATCATTTGAATAGAGATCTTTATCACATATTTAAGGTTGGGGAACATGTTTTTTTTCTAATATGTAATCTCTAAAGTCATAATATGCAATTTCATAAAAAATGTAACATAAGTAACTCTGATCAGCAGAAATACACTCCACAGGTGTCTCAAATTGGTGTTTAAGACTAGCTCAAACATGTAAAGCTCAAATAATTTCATTAATATTTTGGGAAATATCCCATTATTCTTGTATTTTGCGTTGCTATTTTTAAAGTCAGTAGGGTAACATTGATTACAGGCCATTTACAGACAATTGACCGAAGAAATCTTAGTAAATCATGGGTTTCTAAGACCACAAGACATGTCCCTGACTGAAAATAGTAACCAAGTGTTTCCTCCTGCGGTTAGGGAACATGGTTCATTCTCATATGCAATCTATAAAGTCATTATCTGCAATTTCGTATAAAATGTAACATACGTCACGCTGTTGAGTGAATACATATCTCACAGATGTCTGCAATTGAAGTTTATGACTAGATCAAACGTTAAAAGTTCAAATAATTTCATTGATACTTTTGTAAAATATTTTATTACTCTTGTATTTTGTATACTACCATTTTCTATGTTAGTAGGGTAACGTTGGTTACAGGCCATTTACAGAAAACTGACCACAGAAAACTTAGTAAAACATGGGTTTCCAAGGCCCCAAGACTTGTCCCTGACTGAAAATAGTAACCAAGTTTTTCTTCCTGGGGGGTGCAACAGAACTCAAAATTTGAGATTTGGCCCCTACACTAATGTACATATATACAAGCATAACGGACAAGGCATTGATGGATCTGCTAAGGGATTTAATTTTGGCAGAACTCAGGCTTGAATTTTTTTTTATTACTCATTATGAACAGAAAACTTACATAGTTTGACGTGACTTATAGGCCCATGGGGCCGGGTGTATTAAAATGTGTATATTTATTCCTATTTGTATTAGATGTTACACAAGTCACTATAATAATAGATTACTTACTTACTTACATCACATTTTACATTGTGCTTTATATTGCCTTTGGTATGTGCTTCCACAGATGCTTGAATATACACAGGTTTAGATAAGCAAAAATTTTCAGCGTAAAATTGTAGATATTTTCATACCAATCCATTTTAACATATGTTTTGGGTGCTCAAAAGAACTGTCTCATTGAGACCGTTCTTTTGAGTACCCACAACATATGTTTTGGTTGAGAAATAAGAAAATTAAATTTTCGTTAAACACTCAACTAAAGTCCTTATTTATGAATATTTGCTACCTTGTCTGATGCCTAGGGGCATTCACTTTAATTCTATTAAAAAATTACGAGAAAATAACACCCCCATGAAAACAAAAAATGAAAATTTTGACCAAATTGATTTATAGAAAAAGCAAAGGTCGGACACAGAAATCTTCAAGATTATTTAAAAAGCATTTTTTGCTACTCCCTCCTTTTGTTTCTCAAATCCTTGGGCAGATAAGGTTTTTAGTGCTTCCTGTATCTCTTGACAACAATAAAATAATTCTGCTACGCTGCTAACTATGTTAACTGGTCAGTTTTTCAAAATAAACAGTTGACAAGCACATTTTGCCAGGCGCCGCCATCTTTGTTTACATACATGACGTAGTTCACATGACATGGCGCCTAATGGTGTGCGTGTCACAAACTAGATCACCCAGACAAGAAAGATGGCCATGAGGTTATAAAACTTTTTGTGTGCTCAACTGAATTGATCAAGAACATTGTCATGCTCATAAATGTTAAAATGCCAACAATGCTTGGCATTTCAACATTTATTAGCCTGATAAATAATATATCTGAGAGTTTGGAAGCAAGAAAACTCTTTATTTTTCAGTATTTTAGTTTTTATGAGCCGTTGAAATTTCATACTCAGATGAGTTGAGCATGAAAAAGGGTTTTATAACCTCGGGACAAGGTTGTTTTAAATTTCAGCATTTTTTTCTGCAACAAGTTAAGTCGACAATTAAAATTTGAAAAAAATTAATTAAATTTTTGGAATGTTCATGGAATCATGAATACTTCGGGTCTCTTGCAAAGTAAGTGAGTACAACTCTTTGATATGAACCTCGCTGTGAGAAAACTTGTTGTATGTGTATGCTAACAACCATTTGATAGTCAACATGTACATCATCCCAATCTGATAAGTATATTTGGGCAATGGTATGATATAGCGTACCTTATGGTCGTGTTAATCAAAATCTAGCTAAAGTTACGACTGCATGGTTCATTTCAAGAAGATTTGAAGCTATTCTCTTCATAATTGACGAATATATGGGTATTAGAAAGAATGTATCTAATCAGGTTTTGAATGTTGCATAAAGAGTGACGTAAACAGCAGTTGATGTCAGAGCGTTAGTCAATGCTTGTTTGTTATTTTGAGCTCAGAATTAAAAATCTACCAAATCAAATATTTTCACATTTGCCATATATATATATAATGATGCAATTGCTTATAAAATTATATGAATTTATATTCTCTAGGTGGAATTATAGGCATTAAAAGTCACCCAGTCTTCTTCATGCAGCCTTATAGGTGTTATGACCTATATATTGGCAACGTCAAAGGCCATAATACAAAACGTATGATAAACTAAGAATCATTTGCTAAGTGCTTTGCTGTTGTCAAAGCTTAGAAACACTTTATGGAGATATAAAGATACGCAAATGTTTCTTATTTTAAATATTTTTCAAATGTTTTTACATGATAATTGCTGGGATACCTTAAGGTCCTTTTTGTCAGATCCCGGCTTGTTTTTCGCTATCAGGACGGTAAAATAGCATTACAAATAACATCCAAATTAACAAGTTTTAATTAAGTATCTTCAAAGACGCAGGCTTGTTTCAGGTTCAGCTGAGATACAGCTAGGCAGTCATGCAATATTCTATCACCTCTATTATGATACATACTGACTGCAAAGGTTAGACATCGTGAGGTCTGTAATCAGTGGGCCAAGCTGCGAGTCACATCCACCTGAAGGAAAATACAAAAATGTACATATGAAAATTGCAGTTAACGCTATTGCAAATGAACACAGCAAATTGAAGTAAGGTTGACCAGGAGATGCCACAAAACATACCACAGACCTACCCACTGCATTGAGGGGAAAGGACAGAGAACACATACTACAATACGACAGATAAATACAATTTAAGAAAAGTAATCAACCCTGTCTTTTTCAGCGAGATGAATGCAAAACTATATTAAACATGGCACAAAATTTGAAAATGCAATTTAAAGATCCCATTAACCCTTAAAGCGCCAAGAAAAAAATGTACTTGAAAATGTTGTCTGCTGCAAATAATTGCCTAACATTACTGACGAATTAAGTATAGAAGCAAACAGCGTTTAGTCTGATCTGGGTCCACACTGTTTGCCATAGAGGCTTCTTAAATATTTCAGCAGACGAGAAAAGCAGACAAATTTTGTTGCGATTGGCGCATTAAGGGTTAGAGCACAAGATTATACTAACAGTGATGGCCAAGGATGGACAAGTATATTCCTAACACAAGGATTAATCCTTACTATGCTATCTTATATCTTGTTATAAAGACAGATTTTATATTGCAGTGTTTATCTTGTTTTAAAACTCTGTATATCTGGTTAAAAAAAGTCTATGTCTTGTTTTAAAAACAGTAAATATTGTGTTCAAATAGTATATGTCTTGTTTTAAAGATGGCGTAGATCCAAATTAGCTGGTTTCTCAGAAGTCAGTTGATCTGGATATACCCTGTTTCTTCTCTGCTTGTAATTACATACTACGACATGTAATATTGCAAGTTATTTGATAAAAAAATTAGGAGTGCAGTTTATAAAATATTCGACACAAATAAGTTAGTACATACTTTGCTGGGGGTCTTCTCCTCCACCTGGAATAGAAATGAGTTTTACTATATTATATGGGCCTAGTAGCAAGAAAACCTGTCTTCGGAGTTTTGGAAAAAGCTAGTTTCAAACCAGTCTCCTCAGCTACACAGACTGGCTAGAAAATTGAAATTTCACCTGTAGCAAGTTTACATATGATACTTTCCACAAAGCGAATAACAAAGGCCCTGATCAGACTGCGCAGATGCTCAGGCTGGTCTGCGCCTGTGTTGTTCGCAAACCCCCGAAGACAGGTTTTCTCGCGACGAGGCCCATATATATCAACCATGCAGCCCAAATATTCCAAAGCACAACCTTACATTATATGGCCCTTGATGTGTCAAAACCTGTATTTAGGGTTTCTGACAAAGTGATACTCAAATCATCCTATACATCTACAAAGACTAGCTAGTACATTTGTATATTGAAATTTCGATTGTAGTCAGTTTTGATACGATACTTTCCAATAAGCGAAAAACAAAGGCGCTGATCAGCCTGCGCTAATGGGCAGGCTGTCTGCGCCTTTGCTGTTGGCAAACCCCTGAAGACATTGAGGCCCATATAGGGTTGCAGATTTCAAGCAAGGCTAGGAGAGCACTGATAATTATCTATAGTCCAGCACAAGAATAAGAGTCGAAGACATCGAGGCCCATACAGAGTTGCAGAATTCAAGCAAGGCTAGGAGAGCACTGATAATTATCTATAATCCAGTACAAGAATAAGAGTCAAAGACATTGAGGCCCATATCTGGTTGCAGATTTCAAGTAAGGCTAGGAGAGCACTGATAATTATCTATAGTCCAGTACAAGAATAAGAGTGGAAGACATCAAGGCCCATATAAGGTTGCAGATTTCAAGCAAGGCTAGGAGAGCACTGATAATTATCTATAGTCCAGTTCAAGAATAATAGTCAAAGACATTGAGGCCCATATAGGGTTGCAGATTTCAAGCAAGGCTAGGAGAGTACTGATAATTATCTATAGTCCAGTACCAGAATAAGAGACAAAGACATTGAGGCCCATATCGGGTTGCAGATTTCAAGTAAAGCTAGGAGAGCACTGGTAATTATCTATAGTCCAGTACAAGAATAAGAGTGGAAGACATCAAGGCCCATATAAGGTTGCAGATTTCAAGCAAGGCTAGGAGAGCACTGATAATTATCTATAGTCCAGTTCAAGAATAATAGTCAAAGACATTGAGGCTCATATAGGGTTGCAGATTTCAAGTAAGGCTAGGAGAGTACTGGTAATTATCTATAGTCCGGTACAAGAATAAGAGTCAAAGACATTGAGGCCCATATAGGGTTGCAGATTTTAAGTAAGGCTAGGAGAGTACTGGTAATTATCTATAGTCCGGTACAAGAATAAGAGTCAAAGACATTGAGGCTCATATAGGGTTGCAGATTTCAAGTAAGGCTAGGAGAGTACTGGTAATTATCTATAGTCCGGTACAAGAATAAGAGTCAAAGACATTGAGGCCCATATAGGGTTGCAGATTTTAAGTAAGGCTAGGAGAGTACTGGTAATTATCTATAGTCCGGTACAAGAATAAGAGTCAAAGACATTGAGGCCCATATAGGGTTGCAGATTTCAAGCAAGGCTAGGAGAGCACTGATAATTATCTATAGTCCAGTACAAGAATAAGAGTCAAAGACATTGAGGCCCATATAGGGTTGCAGATTTCAAGCAAGGCTAGGAGAGTACTGATAATTATCTATAGTCCAGTACAAGAATAAGAGTCGAAGACATCGAGGCCCAGAAGGTTGCAGATTTCAAGCAAGGCTAGGAGAGTACTGATAATTATCTATAGTCCAGTACAAGAATAAGAGTCGAAGACATCGAGGCCCATAGGGTTGCAGATTTCAAGCAAGGCTAAGAGAGTACTGATAATTATCTATTGTCCAGTACAAGAATAAGAGTCGAAGACATCGAGGCCCATAGGGTTGCAGATTTCAAGCAAGGCTAGGAGAGTACTGATAATTATCTATAGTTCAGTACAAGAATAAGAGTCGAAGACATCGAGGCCCATAGGGTTGCAGATTTCAAGCAAGGCTAGGAGAGTACTGATAATTATCTATAGTTCAGTACAAGAATAAGAGTCACAGACATCGATGCCCATTGGGTTGCATATTTCAAGCAAGGCTAGGTGAGTACTGATAATTATCTATAGTCCAGTACAAGCATAAGAGTGATACAATATATAGTGCACAGCTAGGAATGACAGGCGCATACATAAGTCCAACATATTGCAAACGTCCTGGGTATCAGTAAATACTCTTTTCATGCTTCTTAGACTGCATGGGCAAATCCAGAGGGGGGACAGCAGGTCCGGACCCCCCCTGGAAAATCAAGTTATATGGGTTTCTATAGGCCACAAGCAATCCGACCCCCCCACCCCCCCTGGAAAATATTGGACCCCCCCACCTTGAAAATGTTGGACCCCCTCTGGAACCTTGGAAAATGATAGTTTTCTTTAAAATTAACCAATTGACTTCTGTAAAATAAGCTGAGGACAAAAAAAACGTTGTCAGAGCTTTTTTTATGTCAGATTGACCAGGACCCCCCTGACGAAAATTCCTGGATCCGCGCATGGACTGACAGTCTATCAATTAGCAGAGCCAACTAAACACTATTCATCCTGCATGACTTGGAATATGCAGCACAAACATTTCCAGAAAAATGGACAGAGGACTTCAAATTGATCGGATGTTTTCATCATCCCATTATTGATTCATGTTAATAATTTTTATATCCTAATATTTGATTTGATTTTTTAAAGATTTCTTTTTGCTCAAGTAACAGAACACCACTACCATATAGGTTCATTATCTGCCTTCTTCAAACACAGCTGATGAATAAGATTTAATGAATACAGCTATATGACCTTGTGTTTAAGTTGTTTGCCAATATAGTTAACTATACCCTGATAAACCTTAATTAATACATTTTAAGAAAAAACTCTGTAGATCTAGATCAGCCAGCTCATGATGATATAATCTGATCAAGATCCACACTGATTTCCACTCTGATTAAACATAGATGCTTACAACAGGAATATTGCAGGTTAACTGGCTAAAATGGAGAAGAGTGTAGTACATAAAATAGTCTGTATGACAACAGACAAGCCATATCCACTTTTTCCAAGGTGAGACTGAACAATTTGGATCTGTCTGTGTAGCAGTTGTCATAAGAAGTACCAAGGATGTTTTATAGTTTAAACCCATGTCTATAGAATCAGATTTTTTTATAAATATATAGCTACATGAGATTCTTAGTTAATTTATAGTTATTCTGTTGTTTTTGTGATTCTAAAAATCCCTATGATTGAAAGCAAAACTCTAAATAATAACATAGATAATGTAAACAGAAACAACAAAATGGAACTTAAAACCATATTCCCATAGCAGCCAGATTAGGCTCATTATTTAAATAAGTATACTAAAAATTATCCTTTGCTCAGGTCTTTAGCTAGGAGTGTGTAACAAAAAAAAATCTTATTTCTCAATCAAACACGTTATGGGTACTCAAAAGAACAGTCTCAATGAGACTGTTCTTTGTTTTGGTACCCAAAGTATATGTTAACAATGATGGGTAAGGAAATATTTACAATTGTATGCTGAAAAAGTTTGTTTATCTAAACCTGTGTTTGCTAGTTTGATTACTGCTGTTTTGTGTCAATGGGTTTCTCTTCATCTTGGTCCCATATCTTGGTCTGTGATATGAATATGGCCTCAACGTGACAAAACCCGTCTTCAGGGTTTCAGACTAAGCGAGACTCAAACCAGTCTCCTCAGCTACAGAGACTAGCTAGAATAATGGAATTTCGCTTGTAGCAAGTTTAGATACGATACTTTTCAATAAGTGAATAACAAAGGCACTGGTCAGACTGCGCTGATGCAAAGGCTTGTCTGCGCCTTTGTTGTTTGCAAACCCTGGAAGACAGATTATCTCGCGTCAAGGCCCATGTGATTTTGCATTGCTTGGTAATATGCACTTGTTTTGGGGATTTCTTCTGAAATGTTAAAACTAATACATACCGGTACTGCTGCAAGTCATATCAAAAAACGAAATAATATCATTCAATGGCATCCCAGCATAACCAGCTGGAGTAAGGCTCATTATTAAAGATTCTATATAAGTCCGGTATTGGTCTGTAAACATGTGTTCTATTCCATTATCCACAAAGCAGGACAAAGCTGGTCGAAGAGAAGGATACCTGAATATAGGATAAAAAGATGAGCATTATACTGAAAAATTTAACGACAATGACAAAAATAATCTCTATTTTCAAAAACTATAGATGAAAAATAGTTATTATGCATAAACCTAAATGCCTAGAGAAAATGTATATTTGTGAAATGTCTAATAATGCTCTTGTCTTGTAACAATACTCTAATTAAATTCTCAGATTCATTAATCAGGTAAAATTTTAACACTGCAAGAGGTTGTTTTTGGCCTAAAATTGCATGTGTATATTCTACAGCAAACTTACTCCTATCTTAGTGCGTGACCAGGTGAAATTCATGGTGGCATTAACACCTTGCAATGATGATTAAAGCAAAGTAAGTTGTTGTTGTGGTTGTGTTTAACATTCCACCAACAGCTAAGGTCATATGGAAACGGGGCCACAGCTTAAAGTTTCATCCAACAGACTGGTGAAGCCAGGAATTGAACCTGCGACTCCTGGTTTACAAGGCAAGCCGTTTATCCACTACACCACAGCGGTTCCCTAGGCAAGGTAAGTGCACTAGTAAATGTTTATTATATAGTTCATTAGAAAATTAAAGAGAAGAGGCTCTCTCCACACCAATCCATGGCCCAGAAAGAGCTACAGAACATTAACGATCCCATTCTAGTCAGAAGACAATAATAATAAAGCAACCAGATCTTTCTGAAACAATCTGAAATTTAAAGGATGTGCTTTCCATCTTGCATTTGTCTTTCTCAGGCTAGGCTAGGCTTGTGTTTTGAAGTTCAATTGTGCTGCTATTATATCCCAGCTAGTGAACATGCTATATGTCAAAACAATGTTGATGTTATATCAATGTTGATTCAATGTCATGATGTTGATTAAAAGTTGTTTCAACATTGCTTGACTGCAGGGATATGGTTGTGTAGACGTTGGACTTAAGTTGTTGGACGTTGGATTTTATTTGTATTGACGTTGGATTTTGATTGGGTGGATGTTGGATTTTGGTTGTATGGATGTTGGATTTTGATTATGTGGACCTTGAAAAATTGGTAGTTTGGACGTTGGATATTGGTTGTTTGGACGTTGGATATTGGTTGTTTGGATGTTGGATTCTAGTTGCATGGACATTGAATTTGGGTTGTGTGGACGTTGAGTTCTGGTTGTATGGACATTGGAGCTTGTTGATTGGATGTTGCATTTGGTTGTATGGACATTGGGTTTGTTTTTGACGAGGCTGGCTATTAGATGAATAGGCATTAAATAGACGCCAGAATGTGACGTCAAATATACATCAGAAACATACATCAGTACAATGTCAGATTTGGATGTTGTTACAAAATTAGATTCTGACGTTAAAACAATTTGCCAATGCAACCAAAATGCAAAGTAGACCCAACTTCAGGATCTGACGTTCATACAGCATCAGTTGGATTTTGATTAGGTGGATGTCTGATTTCGGTAGTATGGACGTTGGATTTTGATTATATGGACGTTGGAAATTGGTTATTTGGAAGTTGGATATCAGTTGATTGGATGTTGGATTTTGGTTAGGTGGACATTGGATATTGGTTGTTTGGACATTGGATTCTGGTTGCATGGACATTGAATTTGGGTTGTGTGGATTTAAATTCTGGTTGTATGGACATTGGAGCTTGTTGATTGGATGTTGGATTTTGGTTGTATGGACATTGGATTTGTTTGTAACGAGGCTGGCTATTAGATGAATAGACGTAAGATAGACGCCAGAAAGTAACTTCTTAAAGACACCAGAAACTTATATCAGCATTTGAATGTAATTACAAGGTCAGATTCTGAAGTTAAAACAATTTGCGAATGCAACCAAAATACAAAGTAGACCCAACTTCAGGATCTGACGTCCATACAACACCAGTCTGACATCAACTATTTGCTGGTTACATTCCCAAATTACTCCTTTAAATTATCATCTTAACAAGCACATTGGCCCATTTTATTCAAATATGCCAGGTCACACTTTGTCTGGAAGGTAGTATAAATATATATTAACTACAATCAAAATTTTCAGTTGTAGCAAATCTATTTAGCTGTGTCAATTGGTTTTAATATTACCTGTTAGCAACTACTAAAGACAGAATGTCTCTCTGTGTGACTAATATGTTCTTTGGATACTTACTGATCGCAACTTCGTGATGCATCTTCCTGTAGATTATGAAGAAGTGGCTCAAGAGCAGCCCCACAATCAGCTGAAGGATAAAAAGCAAAGGTAAATAATAACTGTATCATAAATTATCTTTCTCACTGCTACTCATTTTATCTTTTGTGGGGTTGTGCCTGTCGTGAATATAGTGCATAATGTATTATTAGGTAGTGTTGTTGATCTTTGGAGTATGAATTCCACATTTTTCATGTAAAATATATACGTAGGGATATAATGAATCAACTGAGCCGATAGATGCTGTAAATATTTTGCCTCTAGCGGGATTCGAACCCACGACCATGACAACTCCGCCTAGCACTACACCAGACATCAACGCTACCAACTGCGCCACTGAGACATCCCCAAAAAAGAATGTTCAGGAAGCCCTGATATTGACGACGACTGATGCAGTACACATCATATATTGGTTCCTTTTCAATGGATGGCATCTATTTAGTTCTCAAATGAAAGCCTGATGAATCCAAGGGTACAAGTGAAACTAGATAAATATCAGAAGTGCGGAAATATAATTTCAAAAACATCATTGCTTTTGAGCTACACAGGATCAGAAACTGATGCAGATTCATACAGTAGATAAATACAGAGGTATATAATCAATCAACTGAGCCGATAGATGCTGTAAATATTTTGCCTCTAGCGAAATTCGAACCCACGACCATGACAACTCCACCTAGCACTACACCAGACATCAACGCTACCAACTGTGCCACTGAGACATCCCCAAAAAAGGATGTTCAGGAAGCCCTGATATTGACATATATATATATATATATATATATATATATATATATATATATATATATATATATATATATATATATATATATATATATATATAGTTAAGTTTCCTCCCACCCAAATAAGCTTATCACAGACATGTCAATCAATAATAAAGCCACTCCTCAATCACTTACAAAGTCCATGATACAAATAATGATTCTTGTGTTTCTTGATTTTATTTAAAAAAAGGAGGGAATATTTCACTGATAACATTTTGCCATATGAAACAAGCCTCTTATTATTAATCTATTTACGTCCTTAGGTGTCTGCACTGCAAATGTCTGGTTTTATGGTATTGCTACAATATATTTTGTACAAATGAAACATTTAAGCTGCCAAATCAACAAGTGCTGAATCTTTCTGTGAATACTTGTAATTTATCTTTGATTTAGAAACTGAAGACCTCAATTGTTACATTCAACAAAATTATCATATGACCTTGCATCAGGTAGTGAAAAATGCCAAGCAATAAAATCGATAAACCACCAGTGGTTTACAGATTTTCGGGAAACGTTATGATGCCCATAACAACATTGCGTACATACTGACAAAATTATAACATTTTACGTCAGAAATGAGATTTTAAAGTATTCTTAATGTCATATGATAAATAGAATCTAACATTCGTGCTCTTGTATTATTGAATTTATTAAACTTGTTGCAAAAGAGATAAAATGCTCAATGCAAGCTTTGCATTTTACCTCTTTTCCCCAACTTGTTTAACAAAATCAATGAAAAAAGTCAATAAGCAATGCTTATTAGATACCCCCCGCAATCTGGAACATTTGTTAAGATCAAATACACAAATTTATTGACGCCTGAAAGCTCTATATACCAAAGCTTATATCGGAAATATAGTCTAACTTTTGTCTATATTGTATAGGCAACATATCAAATTGCTCCATCCAAAGCTGTGGTAGGATTTGATCAGCTCCCATGAAGGCACCATCTATGCATATACAAAAGCCTTGTTAGGGGAAAATTGTCTAATTTCTAACAGCTGTCCTTTTGTCCAAAAATCATTTTTTCCAAACCAAACTCCTTCATGCATATGTTCAATATGTCTACATTGTAGCAGCAAAGTATCAAAATGCTCCATCAAAAGCTGTGGAAGGAGTTGATCGGCCCATAAAGGCACTATCCATGCATAAAAAAAGCAATAAAGCAATAAAGGTGAAAAATTGTCTAAGTTTTCATCGCTGTCATTTTGTAAAAAATTATTTTTTCTGAACCAAACTCCTTCATGCATATGTTCAATGTGTCTACATTGTATAGGAAAAGTATCAAACTGTTCCATCAAAAGCTGTGGTAGGAGTTGATCGGCCCGTGTATGGACTATAATAGCATAAGCATAAAACCCTATATAAAAAGCCATTTAGTTTTTATGAGCAGTTGAAAATTCATGCTCAGCAGAGCATGAGCAAAGTGTTATAACCTCGGGGCCTGTATATGCCACAATCATAGATCACTGACCAATCCATCACATCGCGAGGGAGAGACACCAACCCTGACTACCGTACGGCAGTAGGAACACAACTAAAGTAAAGTAGCCAAACATCTCCCTTTCATCAAGAAAAGTCCAAAACTATACTTGGCAATGTACATTTAATGTTGGTTTGATTTTGGACTGCCATAAAAGTTTGTCAAATTTCTTTTGTGGCCCAATAGAATAAATATTACAACAAAAGTTTCAAAAGTATAGCTTACCAATTTGAACTTAGGAGGAGTCAAATTTTGGAAGCAGAATTTAGAGATGCCCTTTATTGGCCTTAACCCTTAAAGCGCCAAGAAAAAATGCATCTGAAAATGTCGTCTGCTGAAGTCGTCTGCTGCAAATAATTGCCTAGCATTACTGACGAATTAAGCATAGAAGCAAACAGTGAGGACCCAGATCAGACTGCTCCTATCAAACAGCGTGGACCCATAACAGACTGCTCCTATAGGAGCAGTCTGATCTGGGTCCACACTGTTTGCCATAGAGGCTTCTTATACATTTCAGCAGACGAAAAAGGCAGACGACTTTTGTTGCGGATTAAGGGTTAACTTTGCTGAAATGACTAAACAAAACTCACTTGTCATTATTTTTCCACATATCACATCATGTTTATTACTGAGGAGTTAAAAGGACTAATTAAAAATCAAAGGTTTCTAAAGGCCTTGGCTTTTATTATTACACTTAGGTCCACAAAAGAGATACTTTCTCATAACACATTGAAGTAAAAAGTTGCACTGCAGGCAATGCATCAATTTGATTAAATAATTGACAGAGAACCACTGTTTATCATATGACATCGCGTCAGGGAGTGAAATAACACCATGCAATAAAATCTATAAACCACATGTGATTTACAGATTTTCAGGATATGTTATGACATCCATTACAACATTGCGTACATAATGACAAAATTATACCGTTTTTAAGGCAGAAATGAGATTTCAAAGTAATCTTATTGTCATATGATAAATAGAATCTAACATTTGTGCTATTGTATTATCGAATTTATTAAACTCGTTGCAAAACAAGAGGGCCAAAGGGCTCTTAAGCGCTCACCTGAGTATTGTTTAAAGCTTACATATAGGTATCTGTAGAAAGCTGACCATGTCCGTGGCGATCCTGGCGCAGGGCCATTTTGGCCACAGGGTAATAATTTGGACAAACTTGGTAGACGTCCACTAGGTGATGCTATAAACCAAATATCAAGGCTCTAGGCCTTATGGTTCAGACAAGAAGATTTTTCGATGTTTTTCCCTATATAAGCCAATGTAAAATATGTGAACCCCTGGGTGGGGCCATTTTTGGACCCAGGGGCATAATCCACAAGGTGATGCTACATACCAAATATCAAGGCTATAGGCCTTTTGGTTTCAGACAAGAAGATTTTTTCATATTTCTCCCTATTTAAGCCTATGTAAAGCATGTGGCCCTTGGGGCGGGGCCATTTTTGGCCCCAGGGCTATAATTTGCAAAAACTTGGTAGAGGTCTACTAGATGATACTACATACCAAATATCAAGGCTCTAGGCCTTGTGGTTTCAGACAAGAAGATTTTTTCATGTTGCTCCCTATATAAGATATGTAAAACATGTGACCCCCGTGGCGGGGCCATTTTTGGCCCCAGGGCTACTATTTAAAAAAACTTAGTAGAGGTCCACTTGGTGATGCTACATACCAAATATCAAAGCTCTAGGCCCTGTGATTTCAGAGAAGAAGATTTTTAAAGTTTTCATCTTGAAAATCTATTTATAGCCTGTGTGACCTAGATATGCAATGGACTGAAACTATTTGAACAATTTTAAAAGAGGGTCATATAAGGATCATTCCTACCAAGTTTGGTCAAAATCCAGCCTGCAGTTTAGGAGGAGACGTTGTTTGAAGCAATTCTTGACGACGGACGACACGACGGACATCCAATGATCACAATAGCTCACCCTGAGCCAATGGCTCAGGTGAGCTAAAATTACTGATTTAAATGTCTAAATTCTACTTCAGATATGCTAGACTGAGATGATGGAGAAAATAGTACTAGAAAATTAGTATAAAATTGTTCTGGTTTTATTTGGTGCTGCATATATTGCACCAAATAAAGGAACCTCAATTTTATACTGATTCAGATCCCTATCAACAGTGTTGAGTCAAACAGAAAATAGTAGAATTCAAGGACTTTTCAAGGACTTTGAGTGATTTTCCATTACTTTTCATGGCAGATTTAATCTTTAAGGACTTTTCAAGCAAGCCCTCTAAAATTAAGTACTTTCAAGCCTGTGCAAACCCTGTTCATACTCCTTTGAAAGAGCGATCATATATGGGTTTGATCACGATAAAACCAGTCTTTGGTGTTAGCAACATGGTAATACCAAACAAGCTTACTCAGCTATAGAGACTAGCTAGAATATTAAAAATTTGAATAAACCAAGTTTAAATATTACATTTGGCAGTGAGTGAAAATCAAAGATGCTGATAAGACTGTGCAGGCTGAACAGTGCCTTGATCACATGCAAGAAAGTCAGGTTTCTGGTGTCAAGGCCTTAAGGTTTTCAGCAGATGATACTACATGTAGTAGATTAAGAAATAAAAAGTATACAAATTGTAGAAAATCATTGTTCTACTTACCCACACAAACTGCTGCCGCTACCACATACGTGGTCAACCCATCATCACAAGGCATACAGCTAATATCACTGTATCCTTTGTAGCTTCCAACGGGACATGGATAACAGTCCCCTGATTCACTGCTCTGATAATACCCTATGCCACATGGATCTGAAATACAGTAAAACCTGTCTTAAGCGACCACTCAAAAACAGACAAAACAAAGGTGTTAATGACAAATGGTAGCATAATGAAGGTCAAAAGTATTGCAAAATGCTCCCCTTGGAGCATTCTGCAATACTTTTGACCTGCATTAAGCAATAATAGGTCTTGAAAACTAATTTTGGTCTCCTTTTTCAGTGGCCACTTAAGACAGGTTTTACTGTAAATATTTTAACTCTGTCTACTGGGGAATTTTGCAAGCTTTTTTATCCTCTATTGATTATTTTCAAAATCAACTTTTTTCGAAAAATCTTTCAAGAACACTATCAGAGTGCCAAATAGTTTGGATCCAAAAGGTCGGGCCTGATCTTGGTTTCAATTGTTTGCAAAGGTTATCAACAGACGACAGCTGTAGGTTTAGAATTAATTGAGAGCAAGGTCACTAAATTCTATTCAAGTCTTCATAGAAAGACCCAATGTTTTATCCATGCAAATTTTATTCTATTAAGTCCACTAGTCTTGAACACAAGAAAGAGTTCAGTGGCGGACCCATAGAGGGTTCCGTGGATTTGCTTGAACCCCGCCGCCAGTCTTTAAATATCCTATAAAATGAAAGAATTTGGTCTCAGTGAGACCAAATTATTTCATTTTCATGGAATATTTCAGAACAAGAGAGCCATAGTGGCCCTGAATCACTCACCTGTACTACATGTATGTGGACCAGTCTTGTTCAGTGAAAGGTAATTATTTAAACCATTTGGTGGAGGGCAATCAAGCTGGTCTCTTCTGTAGTATAGTCTTTGAGCGTATAACAAGACCCTACCCCCTCCCCCCACCACACACAAACATTTTCTACATACCAAATATTAAGGCTCTAGCCCTTGTGGTTTCAGACAAGATGGGCCTCTGCCAAACATTGACCCCCGGGTCAGCTAATTTTGTGCCCCAGGGTAAAATTTTTAACATACTTGGAAGAGGTCAACTAGGTGATGTAACATAACAAATATCAAGGCTCTAGGCTTTGTGGTTTCAGAGAAGAAGATTTTTTCTTGTCTTTCCTATATAATCCTATATAAAACATGTGACCCCGGGGCCGGACCTTTTTGACCCCAGTGGCATTAGTTGAACAAACTTGGAAGAGGTCCACTTGGTGATGCTAAATCCCAAATATCAAGGCTCTTGGCCCGGTGGTTTCAGACAAGAAGATTTTTTTCAAATTTTCCCTATATAAGCCCATGTAAAACATGTGAGCCCCTGGGCAGGGTCATTTCTGGCCCCAGGTCTATAATTTGAACAAACTTGGTAGTGGTCTACTAGGTGATGTTACTTACCAAATATCAATAGCCCAGGCCTTGTGGTTTCAGACTAGAAGATTTTATCACGTTTTCCCCATATAATCCCATGTAAAACATATGACCGCCGGGGCATGCCATTTTTGACCCCAGGGGCATCATTTGAACAAACTTGGTAGAGATCCACTAGGTGATGCTACATACCAAATATCAAGTCTCTAGGCCCTGTGGTTTCAGACAAGAAAATTTTTCACATTTCCCTTAATAAGCCTATGTAAAACATGTGACCCCCGGGGCAGGCCATTTTTGGCCCCAGGGTTATAATTTGAACAAACTTGGAAGGGGTCCATAAGGTGATGCTACATACCAATTATCAAGAGTCTATGCCTTGTGGTTTCAGACAAGAAGATTTTTTCACATTTTCCCTATATTAGCCAATGTAGAACATGTGACTCCTGGGGCTGGGCCATTTTTGGCCAAAGGGCTATAATTTGAAAAACCTTGGTAGAGGTCCACTAGGTGATGCTACATACCAAATATCAATAGTCTAGGCCTTCTGGTTTCAGACTAGAAGATTATTTCACGTTTTCCCTATATAATCCTATGTAGAACAATTGACCCCCAGGGCGGGACCATTTTTAGCCACAGGGCTATAATTCTAACAAAGTTGGTAGAGTTCCACTAGGTGTTGCTACATACCAAATATCAAGGCTCTAGGTCTTGTGGTTTCAGACAAGAAGATTTTCACATTTTCCCTTTATAAACCTATGTAAAACATTTGACCCCAGGAGCGGGGCCATTTTTGGCCCCAGGGGTATGATTTGAACAAACTTGGTAGAGGTCTACTAGATGATGCTACATACCAAATATCAAGGCTTAAAGCCTTGTGGTTTCAGACAAGAAGATTTTTTTCACATTTTCCCTATATAAGCCTATGTAAAACATGTGACCCCGGGGCAGGGCCATTTTTTGGACCCAGGGCTGATATTTGAACAAACTTGGTAAAGGTCCACTAGGTGATGCTACATACCAAATATCAAGTCTTTAGACCCTGTGGTTTCAGACAAGAAGATTTTTTTCACATTTTCCCTATATAAGCCTATGTAAAACATGTGACCCCCGGGGCAGGCCATTTTTGGCCCCAGGGCTATAATTTGAACAAACTTGGTAGAGGTCCACTGGGTGATGCTACATACCAAATATCAATGCTCTAGGCCTTGTGGTTTCAGACAGGAAGATTTTTTCACATTTTTCCTATATAAGCCTATGTAAAACATGTGACACCCGGGGCCGGACCATTTTTGGCCACAGGGCTATAATTTGAACAAACTTGATAGAGGTCCACTAGGTGATGCTAAATACCAAATATCAAGAGTCTAGGCTTTCTGCTTTCCGACAAGAAGATTTTTAAAGTTTTCCTCTCGAAAATCTATTTTTAGCCTCTATGACCTAGATATGCAACAGACCAAAACCATTAGAACAATTTTGGTAAAGGGCCACCCAAGGATGATTTGTGTGAAATTAATATCAAAATTGGGCCAGGGGTTTAGGAGGACTCGTTTAAGTCAAAAGTTAACGGACGGACGAACAGACGACGGACAAAGACCGATCACAAAAGCTCACCTTGTCACTTTGTGACAGGTGAGCTAAAAAGAGATAAAACACTCGGCAAGGCTCACTTTATATCTTTTCCCCAACTAGTTTAATAAACTCATAAAAACATGAGCACTCATGTAAGATCCTCTATGACCATGATGACAGGTTTGCGGTGTTGTTGGTTGGTCCGCAGTATGTGATTTTTGCATTTCCTGGCAAACCTCATGATGCCAAATGGCGTCGGGACTGATTTTTCTATCCTACCCTTACACTCATGATAGATAGATTCTTATAATATGCCTGGCTTTTTGTGTCTCTTTGCTTTGGTGAAATCAGTTTGCTTGTGATCTATGACCGTGGAATTTCCTTGATAAATGCACATAAGGGTTCATACAGGCAAGTTTGAGTAAAATTCAAGGACTTTTTCAAGGACTTCTAAAGACTATCTTACAGTTTTCAAGGACTAAAAGTTTTTGAAAAATCCTAATTTAAGTGCTAAAATTCTACTTCGGAAATGGTAGACTGCATTACAAATGATATTAGTTTAGAACATTATTATAAAACTGTGGTGCCTTTATTTGGTGCAGCAAAAGCTGCACCAAATAAAGGCACAACAATTTTTTCTGATTTAGGTTTCAAAAGTCACTGTTGAATCCTCCTGTAAAAGGTAAAATTCAATGATTTTTCAAGGCCTTTGAGTGTTTTTCAAGTAATATTCAAGGCAAATTTAATTTCAAGGACTTTTCAAGATAGCTCTGTATATTCAAGTACTTTTCAAGCCAGTGCGAACCCTGCACATGCTTTTGGGACTTCCTTTGATTTGATAAAGCTAATACATACCGGTACTGATGCAACTACTATCAAGGAAAGCAATTATATCATATAATTCCATCTGTGCAGGCATAATAGGTATGTAATCATTGATGAAAGTCTGGTACTGGTCCTTAAATGTTTGTTTCGTCATTTCATTTTCCTCAAAGCAGGACAAAGCTGAACGAAGAGGATGGTACCTGAAATTAAGATAAAAAAGCTGAGCATTACAATTTTAAAAAAATCTAAGGATAAAAGCAATCCTTATTTTCTTAGACCATAGATGAAATAATGGTCACTTTGCATAAAAAGTAACGATAATTTAGGTGTAATTTGACTCTAATTACGTAACAATATTTTAATTATAATCTAAGATTCTTGAAATAGGTTGATTTTTGCCCACTTCAAGAGGCTGTATTAGACATTTTATGCCACAGCCGCACATAGACAACTACTTTTAATACACTACAGATGCAGTGTATTGTGTATTAGCTGTGAATTTTTAGGTTTTACCACGCAAAATTAATCGTAGATACATGCACAATAGGAATACTGTATTAAATTTGTTCTGCTGTATAAATCATCCATGGAGTATTGCACGAAGTTATGGTAATACCCACAAAGTTAGGGTAATATCCACAAAAATGCAAGTGGTGGGATTCACAAATATTCCAGTCACTAATTGTATATGATATCAGCAAATAGCAATGTTCAACTCTGCATTGGGATACACTTAACAATATCCAAGCAAATACGTTATCTTGGAGAAATAAGAGTTATTAACTATAAAATGAGCCGTGGCACGTGATTTCCAACAATGTGGCATTTTGACAAGTGTAGACTCAGACGAGCCTGTGCAGCCTCCTTTTAAGCTTAGAAACTCCAAAGGGTGTTCAGTCAGTAGCTTAACTATCATAGTATACTCAAGCGACTAGCAAAGGCTCTGATCAGACTGCGTGTATGCACAGACTGATCTGAGGCCTTGCTGGTCGCACATACCACGTTGTTGGAAATCTCATGCATTGGCTCAAATGCAATGCGCTACATTCCTTGCTGGGAGTTTCCTCAAAATATGTCACATACATTGACATGGTCTATGGGTTTGCAATTTGAAGTTGTTGGACATGCACAGATCCAGAAACTTTTGCCAGAGGGGATCCAACTCAAAGTTTATTTTTTATTGTTCTGTTTTAGTTAAATGATAAGGGGAGAGAGGATTAAAATACCAATAAAAGTGGGCCACCATTGACCTGCCAGCGAAATGCCATTTAATTGGCGTTTTGTTGGCGGGCTGAAAATGGTCCAACATAAATGCTGGTTTGGTAGCTTTGTGTTTTCCTCTGGATCCGCACATGGTAGGCAGTGTGCTGTAGAGTCCATCTGTTCAGCAATCTGCCTTCATAATAGAAAAACCTTTTGTGGTCAGTTCATTCATGCTTTACAGCAGAGAGACAGACGTTTCCCAATCATTAATACAGTTGGCACAGTTTGCATTCTAAATGTCACCCCTTCGTTTGGTTTGTTAATGTCAATGGAGAGTCCTTAATGAAGAATGACAACTGTACAGAACTAATTGTTCCTCTTGTGAGTTTGCTTGAAAATATTAATTTTGAGAAATTAAGCAGACAACAAAAAGTAGATATTCCACAGTATGCAAATTGTTAAATTTCTGAAAAAGCAAGAAAGCATGACCAGGAAGTACCACAATCACAGACCAATTAACCCACGTCGACAGGAGGAAGGACCACATGTTACTAACTACCACATGAGAGCAAGAGCACAATTAAAGTAAAACAACCAACTCTCTCTTTATAACCATGGAAACGTGTGGATCCAGAGGGGGGAGGGGCGGGAGGGGGGGGGAGGGGGCAGGGGGTCCTGACCCCCCTGGAAAATTACAAAAATATAGGGTTCCTTAGCAATACTGGTCCTGATCCCCTTAAAATCACAAAGCTACCAATTCAGCATTCAATGTTGGGCCATCATCGGCCCACCAGCGAAATGCCATTTAAATGGAGTTTCGCTGGCGGGCCGTAAATGGCCCGCTTATAGTGGTATTTGTATCCTTCAAACTAAAAAAAACAAAACGTTGTCAAAGTTGAACCCCATCTGACAAAACTTTCTGGATTCGCGCATGTAAAACAGGACGCTGAATAACATCACCCCCTTCCCCTATAAACAATGGGAGGACCAACAAACAATAAATCCACAACAACAGAGCCACTGCCTTAGAATTGTCAGCAACCAAAGCCACCAGGATCGGAATTTAATATTTTATCAGTATAGGTAACTTACCACTCATATTCCGCGTGTTCGAGCATCACCCCCGTCACTACGTTGTGTCCTTGAGCAAGACACATTAATCCTAGCTTAGCACTGTTTCAACCCAGGAAGACCCTTCCATTTATAACTGAAAGATTGTTGATGGGACGTAAAGAATCAAATCAAACAAAGAAACCACTTATATTAACTGCATTGCTGACGCAGAAATGATAAACGTTAGCTATCTCACGGCATGTGTCTTTATCAGGTCATGATGACATTGCACTTTTAGAAATATGTCGAATCGACATAAAAATCAATTATTACGTCTTAATCATTAGTTTGATGAGTGACCCAATGGGTAAACTAATTAACAGAATACCAAGTTTTGCCTTTTGATTTCTGGTTTACCAGGCTCGGCTTCGAGAAGGCATGTCAATTCACTTGGCAAGCCTCACGGTTCAACATAAGCTCTCAAAACCTTACCTGGTAAACTTGACACAAAAGACACTCACCAATATTCTCCATTTACCAGCCGAATTTTAAGCCTAGATTCTGCAGTTGTTCAAAAAACAAGACAAGAACACAGATAAACAAAGTAAGATGTATCAACGCAATAATGCAATTAAAGTCAAGCAAATTTTGAGTAGCTTAACCGTTTTTAACATGGTGGACAAATGTTTAGTATTTGGTATGTATTGCGCCAATGATCAGTTGTAAAATTTGTCTACGATCCGCTGAAGCAGTCAAACTTTTTTCTGGCATTTGACAACATTCGCAGCTATGGTGTATGTGGCAAACTATGATGCTCATGAAAGAGTCTCTTACCAAATACCTGCGCATAAATGTGTCTTCAAATATTTATTTTTAGACGTAGCATATATTTGTAAAGTAAGTGAAGTTCCGGATTTTGTTGTTTGCAATCCCCCAAAGACAGGTTTGATAGAAAGTTCTGATGGAAAGCAGAATACCGCTTAAGCTGGTGCTTGGGGGCGTGAGAATTGTTGCACTTTCCATTACTTCTCATGAACATACTCAATACAACCAAGTCTTCTGTTTTCTTATAATGTAGGTTCTCTCTATTTCTGAAGGATATGTTTTATCCAGATTATTTCTTGCGTAAAGTCCCATTAGTTGTTGAAGATAGGAAAACACCTTTAGCCTGCCTGTCCAAAGTTTAAATATTAACCCTTAAAGCGCCAAGAAAAAAAATGCATCTGAAAATGTCGTCTGCTGGTTGTCTGCTGCAAATAATTGCCTAACATTACTGATGAATTTAGTATAGAAGCAAACAGTGTGGACCCAGAAAAGACTGCTCCTATAGGAGCAGTCTGATCTGGGTCTACATTGTATGCCATAGAGGCTTCTTAAACATTTCAGCAGACGAGAAAGCAGACAACTTTTGTTGCGATTGGCGCATTAAGGGTTAAAGTTGGCTATAACATGTAGTAGCTGAGCAGGCTTTTAAAAGTCTTATCTCAAAAAATTTGATCTGTGTCACATTTGCGATTTGATCTAAGTTAAGAAAAATCCCCAAAGCAGGTGCATCTGAACATTGTGATCATTTAATATTTGTTTGCTGCTTTTTTAGTCCACTGGATAATGTTGCCATATCGACACTATCATAAGCTGAACAGTCCAAGTAGCCTTCTGCTATAATGGCCTTGACCTTTGAGTGGGATATTTGAAACATTTTCAAATTGCCTAATTAAGGTAGACATGTGTCCGAAGTATTTTCAGAATCAGACCAGGCCCCAAGGTTAAAAAACTTTATCCATGCTCAACTCAGCTGAGCATGAATTGTTGGCATTTTAAGATTTATTAGCATGATAAATTTTTAACCTGCTAATAAATGCTTAAATGCCAACAATTGTTGTCATAAATCTCTATATATTTACCACAATCAATTTTTCTAATTGTAGCAAATCTCTGCATCCTTGCCACTTGGTTAAAATCTTACCTGTTAGCAACTTAGCACCTACTAAAGACATAGTGTCTCTCTATGTGGCTGATATGTACTTAAAAATACTTACTGAGAACACATATTTGACATATCTAGGGTTGTGAGAACTGGCATAAGTTGATCCCCACAAGAACCTAAAGGATGTAAAGAAAAGTTATACATTAACCCTTAATGTGCCAATCGCAACAAAAGTCGTCTGCTTTTCTCGTCTGCTAATAATGTTTAAAAAGCTTCTATGACATACAGTGTGGACCCAGATCAGACTGCTCCTATAGGAGCAGTCTGTTCTGGGTCCACGCTGTTGGCTTCTATACTTAATTTGTCAGTATTGCTAGGCAATTATTTGCAGCAGAGGACTTCAGCAGACAACATTTTCAGATGCGTTTTTTCTTGGCCCTTTAAGGGTTGACTGCATTATCAGTTATCTATATCATTGTTATTTATATAATCTTTTGTGGAGTTGTATCCATCATGCAAGTGGTAGAGATAGTGCATAATGTTGGCCTTGTATAGGGTTGCCGATCTCAAGCAAGGCTTGGAGAGCATTGATGATTATCTGTAGTCTAGTACAATCTGTGACCACAGTGAATAAGAGTGTGTCAATATATTGCACAGCAAGGAATGCAAGGAATGCTAGGCCTGTAAAGTCCAACATATATCAGACGTCATGCTTCTTTGATTGACTGTCTATCAATAAGCAGAGCCAACTCAACGCTATTCTTCCAGCGAGACTAGGAATATACAGCACAACATTTCAAGAAAATCGGGCAGAGGAATGCAAATTGATTGGGTGATTTCATCATCCCATCATTGATCTCTTTGATGTTAATACTTTTTATATGCAAATATTTGATTTGATTTTTAAAAAAATATTTATTTAATAATTATTTTTGTTTAAATACAGGTCAACCTCGCTATGTCAAACTTGCTTATCTCGAATACATTGCATATGTAGAAGTGATCATCCATTCCCGAGCATTTCCCCTATATTGCTTTGTATTTCAAACCTGTTTATGTCAAACTTGGTTATCACAAAATCTGTATGACAACGGACAAGCCATATTCACTTTTTCCAAGGTGAGACTGAACAATTTTGATCCGTCTACGTAGCAGTTCTCATAATTGGTACCAAGAATGTTTAACAGTTTTAACCTTTGTCTATAGAATCGGATTTTTTATAAATATATAGCTACATGAAATTCTTAGTTAATTTATAGTTATTCTGTCGGTTGTGTGATTAAAAAATCCCTATGATTGAAAGCAAAACTCTAGATAATAACATGGATAATGTAAACAGAAACAACAAAATGGAACTTAAAACCATATTCCCATAGCAGAAAGATTAGGCTCATTATTTAAATAAGAATACTAAAAATTATCCTTTGCTCAGGTCTTTAATTAAGAGTGCGTGACAAAAAAATCTTATTTCTCAATCAAAACATAAGCTGTGGGTACTCAAAAGAACCGTCTCATTGAGACGGTTCTTTTGGACACCCAAAACATAAGTTAAAATTAATGGGTAAGAAAATATTTACAATTGTACGCTGAAAAGTTTGGATTACCTAAATAATCTGGAAAAACCTGTTTGCTAGTTTGATTACTGCTGTTTTGTGTCAATGTCTGCGTTCTGATTTTTCTTCATCTTGGTCCGTGATATGACTGGGCCTCGAGGATTCAAACATATCTTCAAGGTTTCAGACAAAGCGAGACTCAAACCAGTCTCCTCAGCTACAGAGACTAGCTAGAATAATGTAATTTTGCTCGTAGCAAGATTAGATAAGATACTTTCCAATAAGCGAATAACAAAGGCGCTGATCGGACTGCAAGGTTGGGCAGGCTGGTCTGTGCCTTTGCTGTTTGCAAACCCCTGAAGACAGTTTTTTTTCCAGTTGAGGCCCATGTGTTTGTGGCATTGCTTGGTCATATGCACTTGTTTGGGGAATTTCTTTTGAAATGTTAAAACAAATACATACCGGTACTGCTGCAAGTATCATCAAGGAAATAAATAATATCATGTAATGACATCTCATTTTGACCAAGTGCAGTAGTGCTTGTTACAAACAAAACATCTACACTCATCTTGTACTGCTCCATAAAAATTTGTTCCATTCCATATTCTAAAAAGCAGGACAAAGCTGGTCGAAGATGGTCATACCTGAATATAGAATAAAAAGCTGAGCATTATACTGAATAAGTTAATGACAATGACAAAAATAATCTCTTTTTTCAAAGACTATAGATGAAAAATAGTTATTATGCATAAACCTAAATGCCTAGAGAAAATGTATATTTGTGAAATGTTAAATACTGCTCTTGTCTTGTAACAATACTCTAATTAAATTAATAGATTTATTAATCCAGTAATATTTTAACAATGCAAGAGGTTGTTTTAGGCCTAAATTCAACAGCCAACTTGCTCCTCTCTAAGTGTGTGACCAGGTGAAATTCATGGTGGCATTAACACCTTGCAATGATTAAGGTAAGGTAAGTGCACTAGTAAATGTTTATTATATAGTTCATTAGAAAATTAAAGAGAAGAGGCTCTCTCAACACCAACCCATGGCCCAGGAAGAGCTACAGAACATTAACGACCCCATTCTTGTCAGAAAAAAATAATAGTAAAGCAACTAGATCTTTCTGAAACAATCTGAAATTTAAAGGACATGCTTTCCATCTTGCATTTTTCTTGCTCAGGCTAGGCTAGGCTTGTGTTTTGAAGTTCAATTGTGCTGAAATTATATCCCAGCTAGTGAACATGCTATATGTCAAAACAATGTTGATGTTATATCAATGTTGATTCAATGTCTTGACTTTGATTCAAAGTTGTTTCAACATTGCTTGACTGCAGGGATATGGTTGTGTGGACGTTGGAGTTTGGTTGTTTGTATGTTGAATTTTGTTTGTATTGACGTTGGATTTTGGTTGGTATGTTGTAGGATTTTGGTTGTAAAAACATTGGATTTTGATTATGTAGACCTTGAAAATTTGGTTGTTTGGATGTTGGATATTGGTTGCTTGGATGTTGGATTTTGGTTAAGTGGACATTGGATATTGGTTGCTTGGACATTGAATTTTGGTTGTGTGGACGTTGAGTTCTGGTTGTATGGACTATGGATTTTGGTTGTATGGACATTGTATTTTGGTTGAATGAACATTGGATTTGATTGTGACGAGGTTGGCTGTTAGATGAATAGACATAAGATAGATGCCAGAATGTGACGTCAAATAGACATCAGAAACATACATCAGTACAACGTCAGCTTTGGATGTTGTTACACAACGTCAGATTCTGGTGTTAAAACAATTTGCCAATGCAACCAAAATACAAAGTAGACCCAACTTCAGGATCTGACGTCCATACAAGTCAGTTGGGTTTTGGTTGGGTGGATGTCAGATTTCGGTAGTATGGATGTTGGATTTTAATTATATGGACATTGGAATTTCGTTGTTTGGACGTTGGATATCAGTTGATTGGACGTTGGATTTTGGTTAGGTGGACATTGGATATTGGTTGTATGGACATTGGATTCTGGTTGTTTGGACATTGAATTTGGGTTGTGTGGACATTGAGTTCTAGTTGTATGGACGTCAGATTTTGGTTGGATAGATGTTGGATTTTGGTTGGATGGATGTTGGATTTGTTTGTGACAAGTTTGGCTATAAGATGAATAGCTGTAAGATAGACGCCAGAATGTGATGTCTAAAAGACACCAGAAACTTATATCAGCACAATGTCAGATTTAGATGTAATTACAAGGTCAGATTCTGAAGTTAAAACAATTTGCGAATGCAACCAAAATACAAAGTAGACCCAACTTCAGGATCTGACGTATATACAACGTCAGTCTGACGTCAACTATTTGCTGGTTACATTCCCAAACTACTCCTTTAAATTATCATCTTAACAAGCACATTGGCCCATTTTATTCAAATATGCCAGGTCACACTTTGTCTGGAAGGTAGTATAAATATATATTAACTGCAATCAAAATTTTCAGTTGTAGCAAATCTCTTAAGCTGTGTCAATTGGTTTGAATATTACGTGTTAGCAACTACTAAAACAGAGTATTTCTCTGTTTGACTAATATGTTCTTGGGATACTTACTGAGCGCAAGGTTTCGATGCATCTAGATTATTAAGAAGTGGCTTAAGAGCAGCCCCACAATCACCTAAAGGATAAAAAGCAAAGTTAAATATTAACTGTATCATCAATTATCTTTCTCACTGCTACTCATGCTATCTTATGTGGGGTTGTGCCCATCGTGAAAGGTAGAGATAGTGCATAATGTAATATTAGGTAGTGTTGTTGATCTTTGGAGTTTGAATTACATATTTTTCATGTAAATAAAGTTTAGGTTCCCCCCCCCACCCGAAAAAGAAATCAAGGCTTATCACAGACATGTAAATCAATAATAAAGAATCCTCAATCACGTAAAAAGTCCATGATACAAATTCAATGATTCTTGAGTTTCTTGATTTAAAAAAGTAGGGAACCTTTCACTGATAACATTTTGTCATACGAAACAGCTTAACACTTTCTCAAACGGTTTACATTTTAATACAGGTCAACCTCGTTATGTTAAACTTGCCTATCTCGAATACACGGGCTATGTCGAAGTGATCGTCCATTCCCGAATTTTTCCCCTATATTGCGTTGCATTTCGACCTTGCTTATGTCAAACTCGGTTATCATGAAAACTCGGCTATATCGAAGCGATTTTTCATTCCCGAAAGTTGGTTTTCCCTTTGTTTACCACTGCTTGTATCGAAGTGGTCAAAAAGTGAAACGGTCCGAATGACAAAGTAAATTACCTGATTGATCGAACAATAGCCTTAATTTCAGCCCAATTAATCCATTGTTGCGAGTAATCGCCAATTAGTTATAGCATGTGTAGATGCGGCCATTGTTAATTGATCAGCTGTTTGTGTAGATAATTGACCCAATTGACCTTGATATGACCACTCAGGTGTGTTCGATTGGAGCATCAGAAAATTAGCGGTCCCTTTTAAATTTTAACGACTTAATATTGTTCACCGGTGTCTTTTGATAAGAGATGTTTGTGCTGGACGAGACCTTAATTTTGTTTGACCTGAGCCACAACTGTCTTCAATTTACAATCGCGGCCAGCAAAGACTTACACAGCTGGTGCATTTGCACTGTCTGAGCAGTCTTTGCTGTGAGATATTTCGATATTAAAGGGTGTAATAGACTCTAATTAGACTGCAAGAGTGCAGCCTAATCTGATTCAGCTAGAATATCTGTGGTACTGCTCCGACAAAATTGACGTTATTTCAGTGTAGTGTGCTGCATTGATCTCCGTTTTTAGCTATCTATATGCTCTCGTTTATGGAGATATTAACTTGTTTTGTTTGATGTTTGCTTATTTTATTTTATTATGTAATTAAAATGAAAATAAAACAACTCAAAATATTTTTCTTTTGTCTTTATTTCAATCCAGTTTTGAGTAGAAACAGTTTTACTACATGTACGTCTGTACTGCAAATGTATATCGTAGGAAATCTGGTTCAACGAAATTCAACATGTATACTGTATTTTGGTGACGTCACATTTTGGTTATTTCGAACTTCGGATATCTCGAAGTATTTACTCCATTCCCTTGGACTTTGAGATAACGAGGTTGACCTGTACTTCAAACTCATCTTAATTGGACAAGGTTTTCTGACATAAGTGTTACTAACAAATGAACACTCTTTATCATACAATCAAACAGATAGTTTTGCATTCTTTTTCGATACATAAATTAAAGCTGCTATCCGAGTGTTTCATTTTAAAAGTCTGTCTGTAAAAAAATCAAGCCTCTTATTAATCTATTTACGTCCTAGGTGTCTGCACTGCAAATGTCTGGTTTTATGGTATTGATACAATATATTTTGTACAAATGAAAAATTTTAGCTGCCAAATCAACATATGTGCTGAACAGGACTTTAGTTAAGAGTGCATAACTAAAATTAATTTTCTTATTTCTCAACCAAAACATATGTTGTGGGTACTCAAAAGAACCGTCTCAATGAGACGGTTCTTTTGAGCACCCAAAACATATGTTAAAATTGATGGGAAAGAAAACATTTACAATTTTACACTGAAAATTTTTGTTTAGCTAAACCTGTGGTGCTGAAGCATTTCTCCTAGAACATATTAATCAAGATATAAAAAGGAGATAAAGCAAAGATAAGGACTCAACAGTAAATAAAACTGAGCAAAAGAAATCCAACAGGTAAACCCCGTTGGGCCGGACAGACAGCCAAAGCATCAAAGTCAACACTATAATATTTCTGTATTGCTGCTTATATTGACAAAGTCTTCGAAGACTTCAAATGTGTTTTTGTCGTTTTTCTGTGTGTTAGAATTGAAATAGATCAGCTCTAGTGCGTGAATTGTTGTGTAATAATTCACGGTTAGATAAATCACTTACGCTGCACGCTCGTGATTTGATCTTCTATACAACTGACCTCCAAACAGTGAATTATTACAAAACAATTCACTGCTAGAGCTGATCTATTTCTTAAGTATAGAATTATGGTATAGAATTGATATAGCATTTAATGCTATACTGGAACTGTACTTGGGGCTCATATAAGATTAGTATAGCATTGGACTTTGTTAATATAAGCAATACAAAAATAGTATAGTGTTGACTTTGTTCAAGACAAAAGTATATAGTTGATACAGTGTTTACGCAAGAAAGTTAGACATAGGTCAGTATAGCATTAGTCTATAATTAGAAGCCTCCTTGTTTCATTTTTAGGATGCTTTAACAAACTGGGTTTATGTTGAGAGACCAGCTAAAATATGAGGGAATTTTGCAGAGGCCAAATTTAGGATTTCAAGTTCTGAAGTGTTTATGATATGAAAGAATGAATATCTGAATATTTATCAAGAAAGCAAAAGATGCAATTTCAGTGTGAGTACATATGAGCCTTGACATGTGATTTCCAACAATGTGACATTTTGACAAGTGTAGACACAGACAAGCCTGTGCAGCCTCCTTTTAAGCTTATAATATCCAATGATGTTCAGTCAGTAGCTTAACACTCATAGAATATTCAAGTGACTAGCAATGGCTCTGATCAGACTGCGCATATGCGCAGGCTGGTTTGAGGCTTTGCTGGTCACACATACCACATTGTTGGAAATCTCATGTCACAGCTCATATGTAGATTAACTTGCATTTCAAGACTTTTATGATATTAGAACAGACATAAATAATTGAAAAAATCATGTGGCAGTATGCATATGCATGTATTTTAGTCCTGTTTTAGAGCATGTGGTGCAGTATAGAATAAGTAAATTGTTAGAGTATAAAATAAGTATTGTGTTAGAATACAGAATTAATATAAAATTGAAAGCAGAAAGTACATGTTGAATATAGAATTAACTTAAAATAGACAACTGTTGGAGTTATAGATAACACAAACCAGACACCTCTATGCATTTTGGATGGAAAAAATGCCAAAGTTCATCGCACATCAAAATGAGAAAATGTTTATCAATTTGACAAATATGTACAAAATATAAGGTGCACATCTTCAATGTGTAAAAATCATTTTGCAAAGTTTGAATATGAAGGAATGTAGTGTGGTGGAGTTACAGATTACACAAACCAGATTTTGGACAGAAAAATGTCTAAGTTCAATACCTCCCAAACATAATAAAATATTGATTAAACGTGCACAAAATAAAAGGTGCACATTGCCAATATGTGAAAAATCATTATGCAAAAATAGTAAGTATTTCTCTGCAATGATAAACTAAATAAATTTAATTTGCAAGGTATAAAATTTGTATTTTTGACAATAACAGAATCTAGCATGGAGTTCTGGCCAGTAACATAAATTGAAGCCACCCTTTGGTGAAAACGACTGTTATCCACTCTATTACATTTACTGTGTAATTGTTGTTATTTGGTTTCCTGTCTACTCATGTGTATTAAATGTAGGGCTTTAGTGTTTTGTTCTGGTATTAAGATATAGTTATTAGAATTCTATTTTAATTTGGCTGATATGTGGCTACTATAAAGGAAGTAAATAGCTTTGCTTTTTATATTCTTGCTTTATTATGGTGCTGTTTGTTTTCTTATATCTCTTCCTGTTTGTACTGTAAATCCGGAAATTTTCGCGAGAATTTTATTTTCTCGAATAGCGTTAAAAGACATATTTGCGGCGTTAAAAATTCGAGACAAGGGCATGATTTACCTTAATCAGTAAACGACAGAGTGATTTAGCCATTTCGCGAGGATTTTATTTTCACGAAACTTCGCAGTTTCACCAAAACAGATCCCTCGCCAAAATTTTTGAATTTACAGTATCATATGGGCCTCGTCCCGAGAAAATGGGTCTCCGGGGTTTCTGACAAAGTGAGTTTTAAAACAGTCTCCTCAGCTACAAAGACTAGCTAGAAAATTGAAATTTCATCTGTAGCAAGTCTACATATTGTCCTTTCCTATAGGGAATAACAAAGGCGCTGATCAGACTGCACGGATGGGCAGGCTGGTCTGCGCCTGTGTTGTTCGCAAACCCCCGAAGACAGGTTCTCTCGCGACGAGGCCCATAGGTTACATGTGATTCATGAGTAGTGATTGGGTCATTTTCGACTCATTCACACTTGTCTTGAAGATTTACATTTGATATTATACAATTATTAACTTCATGGGTGAAAGTTCAAAATTTCCGAAATCCTGAACTTTTGAAATTCAAATTTTAAAACTTGCAGGATGGCTACAAAAATGGGTAATTTAAAGTTAAAATGATTAATCATGTTTAGATAATCTGAAAACTAATCAAGGAAGCTATTATAGTCTCCTAAAGTCAGCATTTTGAGGCTGACTTTCTATGGAAAGTCAGCCTCAAAATCCTGAATTCAGGATTAGTCCTGAAAACTTTCACCCATGTAACTTCAATGAGGCAGAATCGATGATTTATCTACCCAAAATAAGTTATATTCACCAAGGCCACAATGCCGATTTGAATATCACTTTTAAGGGTAGATAAATCTTCATGTCTACCGAAATAGAAGTCAATAACTGTTTTGTTCTATGACTTTTTAACTACAAGTGAATTTTTCTACTTTCCCTTTTGTTGTTGAAGTCATGTTCAACTTAAGGACTTTTTCACAAGTTTTAGCAACTGTATTAAACTATTTTAGCAGGACAAAGCTGGACGAAGACAATAAGACCTGGATAAAAGACAAATAATCAAGCAATATAGTAATTCGTCAAACAATGAAGAGGAAATAAAAAAAAGTAGTATTTTGTGTTTGGAAATGTATAAAAATTCTCTGAATGTGGAATGTAAAATACAATCTTAAAACCCTTTTTACATTTTGTTCATTCAAAAAAAGAAAAAATAAACAAACAAAACAAAACTGTTGTTAAAAGTCATTAAAGTCTTTAGTTTACCTGTTGGGATGTAAAACAGCAAACCATGTCAATTTCATGCAGCACATGCTAGTTTCATACTCATCATGCTATTTTAGCTCTCTAGAGGGTGATATTGCAGAAGTGTCAAAAATATTATCTTCTGGAAACTAGTTTGAGCTGGTTAACATCCAATATCACCTTCTAGGCCAGTTTAGACCAGATTTCAGGTAGACGTAAAGATTTATGAAGACGAAATGGGCCAATCAGGAGACAGGATTCTCTCCTATCATATAACAAATTAAAATATAACTTACCAGTGTTGCTGCAACTCGTATCAAGATAATTAATAATGTCTGTTAATGTCATTTCAGGCGAACCAACAACAGCAGCACTAGGTATCAAATTATTTATCTCAGTCTGGTAGTTCTTGACAAATATGTCTTCAATTGCATGTTCCTCAAAGCAGGACAAAGCTGGACGAAGACGATAAGACCTGGATAAAAAATAAATAATCATAAGCAATATGGTAATTCTTCATACAATGAAGAAGAAAAAAAGTAAGTGTGTATGCTTATTTGTTTGTTTGGTTTGAGGTTCTATGTCACAATCAACAGCTATGGTCATGTGGCGACCGTTTTGTCACCTTCTCACACTTTTTCCTTAACAAGCTCGACTAAGAGTTTAACCAGTACTACATGTGCAATCTTTTGCTTTTAACTGACAACAGCCCCTCTTGAATCAGCGATAAGAGGAGAATGACCATAGAAGTCATTTCATGATCAATCTTCACGAAAGTATGGGGCTGGCCTGGGATCGAACTCACAGTCGGACTCACTTCTGATTGCACCACTGGCCCTGTTAGTATATTGAGGAAATACCACAACCACGCATTGCACATCAACCCATGTCACCGTGAGGAATAGCCACAGCACATTTACAGTTACAAGACACTAGGAAGACATTTAAAGAAAAGCAACCAGCCTTCTCTTCCTCGTGAAGGTGATTGCAAAAATTGAAAGGACACTAAGTAACGCATAACAAAACAAGGACCAAACACAGAACCCCCACAAACAAAACTCTCTTACTCCTTAACAGGAGTTCTTTTTATTTAAGTAAGTGGTCGGTTAAGATCAAGAGTGCTAATAACATCTTGCAATAATTAGGACATTAAAGATGCACTTTTATCACATGACGTCGCGTCTGGGAGTGAAATAACGCCATGCAATAAAATCTGTAAACCACTAGTGGTTTATCGATTTTCCGGAAATGTTATGACGTCCATAACAACGTTGCGTACATAATGACAAAATAATAACATTTTTACAGCAAAAATGAGATTTCAAAGTAATCTTAATGTCATATGATAAATAGAGTCTAACATTCGTGCCCTTGTATTATTGAATTTATTAAACTCATTGCGAAAAAGAGATAAAAGGCTCGGCAAGCCTCGCATTTTATCTCTTTTCCCCAACTCGTATAATAAATTCAATAAAACATGAGCACTCATGGAAGATCCTCTATATAAATTTGATGAGTTCACGTTACTGCGTACTAGATTGCGACTGGTAATTGCATAATAGTTCCATAGGTAGTATAGTATCTATTTGTTTTATGAGACAGCTCATGAGTATATTATATGACTTTTTGGTTACTGTAAAGGCGGCACCTCATGAATGCGTAATTAGGACTGGTAAACCTTAGACATAGGTAAAAGCTAAAAATGAGGTGTGGTTTTATTCAAAAGTAATTGTATCATCTTGCGCCATTACCTCAGTATAGACGCAAAACACATTATTTAGTCCTTAAAACGCGAACAAAATAACTGCATCTGAAAATGTCTAATCAACATAAGCATAGAGGCAAACATTGTGGACCCAGATCAGACTGCTCCTGCAGGAGCAATCTGATCTGGGTCCACACTGTTTGTTGAGGCTTCAAATATTGTAGTGGACAACAAAAACATACATTTTGTGATTATGCGCTTTAAGGGTTTAAAAAATGTGAGTTCAGTGTGTATACGGTTAGGATTTTCATGAAATGCACGCACCTTTGCGCAGCCCAAACAATTTATTAATTCTTCACCAAATTATAAATAGGTCCTGTTTTCCCTTGTTTAGCAGATGAAATTGCTGAATCACGCCCAGATATGAATATCAAAGTTGCCGCCTTTACAGAAAGCGAAAAGTCTATGAATACTTGTTGGATCATTAGGCTTTAAGTCATCAAAAGCAATAGTTGTGTGTTCAAAAAATCAATTGTTGCAAGCTAATGTTAATGCTATTTAAAAATCAATTTTTATAATATAGTTTGTTTGTTGAGAATGGTTGGCAATAAATGTCTTTAAATTTTTTAATGGATTTATTTGTATTGATACTTGAAGTCCCAGTCAACAATTTTTCAGTCATGTCAACAATCATTCTCAAAGCCTTGCCTGGTAATCTTGATATCAAGACACTCACCTAGTATTTTCTATTTATGCATTTGAGCAAAGTGGCCGAAACAATGTGCTCGCCTTCTCAGTGAGGCTGATATTTGTGTGAAAATTGCAGACTCTGACTAGGAAATAGAGAATACTAGGTGAGTGTCTTTTGATATCAAGCTTACCAGGCAAGGCTTTGAGAAAGCTTGTTGGCATCCCAAGGCTTGCCAAGTGATTCAACTTTCGTTCTCAAAGCTGAGCCTTGTAAACTTGATATCAAAAGACCCAAGCCTGGTATTCTATTTATCAGTTAACCCATTGTTTCCCTCTTCAAATTAGCCATTATGACGTAACTTTCGATTTTTGTGTTGATTCATAGTTGGCCATCCAGAGCCCGAAAAAAAAATTCTGTTGGCATTTTTGAGTACATTTTGGCATCCATGCCCAAAGTGTATCTTGATGTGTTTTAAGAAGGATAGGGGTGGATGCCAAGTCTGGAAATGCCCCAAAGTCCCAGAATTAGGTCAAAGGTCAACTGAGTGCAAATTCTTGTATATACGTCAGATTTTAGCGTTTTTATCAATTAGCTACCCAAAATTATGATTCAAAGTAATGCAAAATCTCTTTTTGATACTACAGCCATGCTTAATAAACAAACAGCATCATCAAGGCATGATGTGTGTTTGGATCAAAGGTCATTTAAGTGCAAAATCGGTGAAAATTGTAGCAATATTTTTTTTAAATAGGGGCAAAATTTCAAATTTTAAGTTCCCTTCTATCCTAATGGAAGAATTTTTTATTGCTATCCTGCTAGGTGTGTGTCTATCATGTTTAAAGCAATAATTTACCAAGTTTCATGCGGTCAAATATTTATTTTGGGCATGTAAAGTACGTTACTGTATAAAATCAATTAAAATGTAATACAACTAAGAATAACCATTTCATTTTAAAGAAGCATTTTTTTTGCTTAATGCTTTGTATGAATATGTCATTTTATGCAATTATTTATCCTTTTATACATAAGATGTGTTTAAGTTGTTACTTACGTTACATTTTACCAACTGAAATTGAGTCATTTCTCAAAGGTATATGTTCCTAGCTACAGCTTTAATGAAGGATTTGGCCATGATCTCATGCTTATAAGACTAAAATATATTTCCTTTCTCATTTCACACATTTTTTGTGTTTGTTCCCATCTATGAGTTATTGTAAAACACTTTTTACAAGGCCACTACCTGCTAATTGCATATACTAAGCATAGGTTCATGAAAACACAAAGACCAAGCCTCCTTTCATAAAACATTAGGCGTGTTGAAAAAATGATAGAATATGGTAAATACCATATACTGGAAGGAATATATCCTCACATTTGTCTTCACATCGGTCTGTTAGCAGATGGTAACATACATAACATAAAGCTAATATACAGGTACATTTCTAATAATGACCATCCAGTGAAAAAACTGTTAATTTTTTGTGGGTTATATCAAGGAAATAGGCCTGACATTAAGGGTAATCCTCTTTATAACTTTAAACATTTAATTGTAGGGTTGTCCTTTCATTTGCACATATTAATGAAATGATGTGGATTCAAAAGCAGCATTTCTTTGAAATTAGGCTGCTTGTGCAAACATATTCATCCATACATAGAAGCAGTATAGATATGGTATTAAAGGTAACCTCTAATTTTAAGATACCATAAAATATGTATATATATCTTTCACAGCGCAACTTTTTATACGTTTTGTTTCAGTGTCGATAAATTCAATTCTAAGTATCATTATTAAAAATATTTTGCTTATTATTTTTTGCAATGATGACAGAGATCAAATGCTATGATATTATTGGCATGTGTTTCTTTGTGTTATTCTTTTTAACTGTAAAATGACAATGCAAGTTTTATTCTAAATTAAATTTACCCAAAACTGATGTGTGGTGACTTCTTGGGAACACAGGCATTCACCATATTGGAGCACCTGATGATTTGATTGTGTTCATAGTTTTCCATCAGTTTGGGATCATTTCTTAGTATTAAGAGTTAATGTGTCCTGAAATGGTTATCTAATATGTACAATTACTAGCATAATCCATTGGTTTAATATCTCCGATTTGCTTGATGTATAGAAGATCCTAAGGTAGTTAACTTGTTGTTCTAGTGTTGAATCTATCTGTTAACCATGACAATTTGCTAAGACAGGGATTGATTGCATATAGGGTAGGTGACTTACATTAATGTATACATCTACTGCTCATAGATACAAGTGCAATATATCAGATTGGATAGCACTACCTGAACTGTACAGTGTAAAAACATGTTTGGTGTTATGCCATTTTATCAACCATGCTTGTTCCACTACACACTCTATGTTGGTTGCACGGGTTTTATCCTCATCCATAAATGCCTAACATTGGGCAAGGAAGAGTAAATCATTGAAGTTGAACTGGTAACATACTTGAAATGTGTAGTTTTAATATGGCATTACTCTTGAAATAAAACTGAACTACTTTCCTTTCACTATATACAAGACAGTCCTCAATCAGTGTTAGTCTTCACAAATATCTACAAGGATATAGGAACAAGAGTGAGCAAGTTGATGCTTAAAATCCTTTCTGCAAGCTGTTGTCAGCAATGTTGTTCACATTTTCGATGGTTTATCATATATTTAAGACTATCACAATAAGCCCAATTTAGTAAACCTTTTAAAACCAACAAAGAGACCATAACTCACTTTTCATAGGACATATATACACATGTACTAGGATAACAAATAGCTCAACAAAATCAAATAGTGCATAAACAAAATAAAAACAAACTACCTTGTGAATAAAAAAAGCAAAGAAATCTGCTGCGTGTGACACTACTTTTTCAACATTCAGTTTAATCTGTGAGTTTCAGAGATGCAAAACATACTAGTGAATTTTGAGAGTCATGTTTTTGTTTTATGCTTAAGAATAAAACAGTTAACTGACCTTTAAAATAAAGTATCACTAACGTTCGAATGATTTATTGTTTATGTAACCATGAAACATGTTCGGATGTTTTACAAGACTGCTACATGGCTCAGGTAACCTAACCTCAACCAACCTTAGTCTAAGATAATTAACAAGCAGAATAGTTTCTATCAGAATTGCTGCAGAATATAATAAGATAATCATCATTACAATATGATATGAAATCTAGCTCAACAAAACATAGAAGATTTTAATGGGGACAGATGATAAATTAATTTTATAATGTAATTGTCAACAATGAAAAGTGAAAATATAAAGAATTCAGCATACAAGGAAAATCTTTAATACTAGATCTATGTAACATCCTATATTTGGACATAAACCATGCTGGTTCTATACAACGATGTTTTATTTGCAATCTTCAAAACCTATACCTGGTATAGAAGACACTCAGCACTACCCCTGCCTTAATTCCTGCCTTGTCACTAGATGTATGAAATATTGCTATGCTATTTTGAGTTAATTATTGATATTAAGTCAATACTTAAATCATGATGTAGATTGCATGTTTATCGTTATGTACCATTGGTATATATCTGAAAACTGCAATATGAATGTACAAGAACCAAGCAAATTACAGAAGGTAAATGAGTAAGACCAGGAAATGCCACATTCATATATTGCAGACCAACCCATAGCACTCTTTTAAATTAAGTCTTATATAGAATAAAATGTGTGTAGTATATGTAAGCGAATTGTGGAGAGCAGACCCAAATTTTATATAAAACTAAGTAAGGGTGCAAAGACCAGGAATCGATACAATCAAGTACCACACCTGACCCAGGATACCAATGGGAAAGTGACAAACTCACAGTAGACACCACAAACGAGAGCCAAGAGGTCAGCCCTTTCCCAGCAGGTGACCACAAAGCACATATAAACAGACGCGCACAAAGACATAACAAACACAAGACAGAACAAAAACATAAAAAGATCCACGAAAGAAGTACCGCCTTGGAACGGTCAGTAAAATATTTTACTGGAGGGCTTAAACCGGTTTAACGGCGCCAACCTCACCCTTAATTCAGATGTGGATCAAGACACATAGATATTTGGTTTGCATGGAAGACCCCTAACTTATCAATGCATCACAACTTATAAGCCTAACAACAATTTACTACCTTTATCCATTTATGTAAGGCACCCTTTGTTACCTACGTTACCTCATTAATATATGTGCAGCAATTAAAGATCCATTATGGTTAATGTAGTTATAATTTGATTTCATTATGAAAGATATTTTGCCAATTCCAATGCAACATAAATAATAGAAAAATGAATCTGTAAGCAGCTATGCGTAACATGCTGGAGCCAGTACAAATTACATACTAATTAGCATATTTAAATATTTACTTGATTTCACTTCATTGCAAGTTAAAAGTTATAAACAACTTCAAACATATGAAAATGAACATTTTCAAATAGAATATAGATCAATAGCATGTATATTTCAGGTCAGGTATCATGGTTTATTCTAATACATGTAATTTGTAAAGTCATTATCTGCAATTTAGTATAAAATGTAACATACGTATCGCTGATGAGCAGAAATACATATCACATATATATGCAATTGATTTTTATGTCTAGTTTAAACATTTAATGCTTAAACTGTTGCACTAATACTATTAAAATAAATCAACATTAGCCTTGCACTGTGTGTACTGTTATTTTCAATACCAGTAGGGTAACGTTGATTACAGGTGATTTATAGAAAAATAACCACAGAAAAGTTATTAATTTATGGGTTTCTAAGGCCCCAAGACATGTGCAAAACTGAAAATAGTTTTACTTTCTGAGAGGTGCAGCAAACTCTCAAAGAAGCCCATATATCTCAGTTTAGCCTGATTGAGGGAGAATTTCCGTCAAAATTGCACAAAACTTACGATGTTTGTCTTTGTAAATTCCATAAAAGGGTGCTTCAAAAGGGGTTCCTTTAATGATAAACATGTTAATTTAAGCCTTCTGAAAGACTTCTACCCTTTTAAGAATTTTAAAAGCATCTTGTTGTTGGACCAGAGAAAAAAAGAAACACAGTTTGTAAAAGTGCTCCGATAATTGCACTTGATGACCTTTGACCCAATTTTAAAGTCGACAAATGAACATTTAGTTATAAAAACATTTTCTCAATGTTTTCAAATCTTATAACTATAAGCATACGAAATTTGGCTTGAAATGAAATATGTTTACATATAAAAAGATAAAGTTGTTTTACAGTAGTACAAATTTTCTCATTTTTGCACTCAATGACCTTTGACCTAATTTCTGGCCTTCATAAGCAAATTCAGACTTGGCATCCACCCCTATGACTTTGTACACATGCTAAATATTATGTTAAAAGTGGTCTAACAAATGTACTCAAAAATGCCAACAAAACCAAAAATATGCATCTTTTTTCGATTCGGATTGCCAACTATCAGCATCATTAGCGATGTCATTCAAAAAGTGCAACATCATGACCTGATAAAGGCATGTGCCGTGAGATAGACAACGTTTATCAAGCAACGTGCAACAATGCAGTTAATATGCCAGGTAACTGATAATTCAGGATATACTAAGCTGATGCAAATGCTATACATTAGACCTTTGACCTCCTGCTATGACCTTGAACCCAATCAAGGCTTCTGAAACATTTATTTTGCACCATATCCCTTCTTTATTGATATATGTGAGAAATATGTTTTAAGAATGTTTTAGTCTTAAAAAGATAACAAAAACAAAAACAAAATCATGTATGCCAAGAATGGCAAACATGGCATAATTTCTCATTATAGCAGAACCAGGGTGCTAAAGGCAAACATTTATGGCACATAAATAAGGGATATAAACATGATGCTTTTAAGGATCATATTTTGGACTGTGAAGCCTCGTTTAGAAAGCAGTATTTTAAATATCTATAACAGAGGGGTAGAGCACCTGAACATCTGAATTTTTAATAAAGATACCAGTATTCTTGCGCACTGGATAAGTGTATCTGAGGTTTTAGCCTGAGATAGAAAATCTTATCATACCCATGTTATCTACTCAGGCTAACATGTGAGGGCTGTAAATTGGTTGCATTGGAATATACGTGACATTGTCATTAAGTGACGTCATACTGTAAATCCGGAAATTTTCGTGAGAATTTCATTTTTGCGAATACTGTTAAAAGATATATTTGCGACACTAAAAATTCGCGACTAGGACATGATTTACCTGCATCAGTAAACGACTGAGTGATTTCACCATTTCTTGAGGATTTTATTTTCATGAAACTTTGCAATATGCGAAGTTTGGTGAAAACAAAACCCTCGCGAAAAATTCCGAATTTACAGTATTACGTCGAAGTGACATCATCATGTAACAGTGCATCTTCTGCGATTTTTTAAATAAAAAATATGGTATTCATTGGTGAGCAAGAAAAAAAATCATTATTTGTGTTAGGGTGGGATAGGTTAATGGTTCCCTTGGGGTCACCGTTTGGCCTCCTTTGGAAATCCTCGTGATGACAAACAGTGATCCTCGGGACGCATTTTCCTACCCCACCCTCAGACTCATGATAGATTCTTTTATTTTATCACAATCAGTGAATTCAGTGCTTATCAATTTCAAGTGAAATTGGTATTTTTCTACAGTGAAAAAATATTGTATTTTTTCACTAGTGACTGATATGATTTATGTTTTCACTGTAGTAAAACAATGCTTTTTTGGCAAATACCAAATATTTTTCATCTCGTGCAGTGAAAATATCAGCATTTTCACTCATGCTATGAACTCGTGAAAAATACTGATTTTTTTCACCACACTCGATGAAATATATTTGGTATTCACCTCAAAAAAGTAATTATCCTCTATATACATGTATTCCTTTTTATATATTCTGTCAGGAAAAATTATAATTATACTGAAGTCAATGCAATTTTTGTAGCAAATCTCTGTAGCTGAGTAACTTGGTTTAAACTTTAACTGATTGCATTCATCAATGAAGGATTGTACTTAAATGTGGCTTTTATGTTTACAAAGATACTTACTCAGAGCAGATATCTGACGTAGCGGACATAAGTAGTTCTGAGAGGATTTGTTTAAGATGGTCCTCACATGAACCTAAAATTAAAAAGTAAAGCAATTTATATTTAAACCACATTTTCAGCTATTCACATCGGTGCTTCTCATATGGGCCTTGTCGTGAGAATACATGTCTTTGGGGTTTCTGGCAAAACAAGTTTCAAACCAGTCTCCTCAGCTACAGAGACTAGATAGATATTTGAAATTTTGCTCGTATGGAGCCTAGATATGATACTTTGCAATAAGGAAATAACAAAGGCGCTGATCAGAATGCGCGGATGCGCAGGCTGGTCTGCACCTTTGTTGTTCAAAAACCCCGAAGACAGGTTTTCTCATGACGAGGCCCATATGATCCTTTTTAGGATTGTGTCCCCAGCGCAGTTTGTAGAGATATCAAATCATCAAATGAACATTGATCTATCTGACCCATAAAACGTCGTCAATAAATGCATCTGAAAAATGTTGTCTGGTGGAGTGGTTTGTTGCTAATAATTGCCTAACATTATGCAATTGATGCATTATTTTTAGGTTAATATTAGGATTTGTCAACCTGAGAATAGTCATGTTCACCGAGGTAAAGCCAAGGTGAACATCACTTTCGAGGGTTGACTAATCCGGATGTTGTCCAAAAAAGAATGCACAAACTGTTCTGTAATAGGACACTGCACGTCTCTCTTTTCCTAGTTAGTCTCTCCTTACCTAGTTTATGTAAAGTATTTTCATACATTGTATTTATGAATTTACTCAAATCAGATGTTCCTTGTGCACTGAAAACAAGATTACATCAACAACTGCTTTTCCAGTTTCTGAATCCCTTATGAGATGTGCAAAAGAATTGCATTTTTTAAACTACTGGTCTCCTAAAATTAACAAAACATTAATTTGGCATGTGATATACATGATTTCTTTATCTCTTGAGTCAATTTTTCCAATATATATTTTTAGCTATTGGGCAGCCGTGACAAAACTTGATGTCTACCTGTCCTGGGCATAATTTAGTTAAATCTATTTAAAGCTGTCTGTCAGCACTGACAAATCTTGATGTCAACCTGTCCTGGGTTAAATTAGCTCATCACAGTTAGACATCAAGATCCGTCAAAGCCAGTATAAGCTAGTTTCCGCCCTAGCAGTCTGATCTGGGTCCACATTGTTTGCTTTAGAGACTTCTAAAACATTTCAGTAGACGACAAAAGCAGACAACTTTAGTTGTGATTGGAACTTTAAAGGGCTTATAGCTTAGTTGAATAATTGTACCTCTCTGTGCATATGCACAGATGTACATGTACGTTCAATTATATTATAAATTTTGTTAATACAACTGTGAGCTAAGATAGTATAGAGAGCATGCAAACAATACGCAGACAATCAATGTGCAAGAAAACCCTTAGATTGTTCTATATGAAGGATTTTGTTTGACTGTTAAACATACTTAGTTTGGTTTCACCACTCTCTTTGTAAATTTGAACACATTTTAAAATATTTTTACCATCATTTAAAACTTGATAAAGCGAGGCAATATGTAAAAGAATGGACAATTCAGTTAAAGTTCACACATTTGAGTTAGCAATAAAACATCAATTGCATGGTCTGTTACGAAATTTAAGTTACTATTAAAACAAAGGATGCTTTCCCTATCCTCTTTATCGAGCACAACGAACGCAATAGCCAAAATGTATAAGTTTATACCAATGACAAATCTCTAATTGAGATATTGATGTTTATAGGTCTTAGCGTTGCACAGCTTTGGCTTTGCAGTGTTGATACAGTCATATTTTGAGCCGACACAAAATTTTTAATTGTCATATCAGCATATGCTAAAGCTCTTTGATTGGTGAAATTCTTGAATACTTTCTTTAAAGCTGCATAGTCTGTAACTTTTGATCTTTTAATTTTAGAACTAATGTTTCTATTTTTCAAGAACACGGTGAAAAAAATAAAATTCAGGTATGCATTTTACTAATTTCGTAAATCTTAACAAATTATCAGTATCAAAACAACAGCATTTAAGCTAAAATTAACTGTCTATAATTATTGGAGGGACGCAAATAATTATCAACAAGAGAAAAACACACCTGTTTTATAAGATAATTTACTTTTACGTGCAGTTTTCAGCTATAGTGAACATATGTATTGTGAAAACATAACTTAATTCTACTTTTACAAATGATTTAAAAAGAAAATAAAAAAATTCGAAAAATGTTCATAGTTGCAGACTTAGTATCTTTAAATACCTTATAGTAAATTTAGGTCTAGAAAAAGGAAACCTGAATTAATTCAATGAACATGATCATTTTGCAGCTTTTTCAACAAATGTCAGGTTTCCATATTGACATGAGCAGATAATTAGTTGTATATATACCTTTATTAAAACTGCATTGGCTTTTCTTTAGGGAGTCATTTTAACATTTTTTAAATCAATTTTTATATCTTTGTCATGCTTTATCTACATGTGGTAGACCACACTGTTTTATCATGTTTTATCTACATGTGGTAGACCACACCTCCATAAAATTTAGATTTGGACATCTTGTTCGTTTGGTCTGCAGAATAAAAATGTGTTATTTTCTTGTCAAGGTACCAACACCTTTAAACAAGAGTCTACAACTTAAAACAAAGAAGAGGCATTTAGGGGGGTCTGCCTGAACAATTTTTTGCTTTGATGTAGGACCAAAAATGAAAGCTTAAAACAAAAATATGAATTATTATATAATCTATAGATAAGCATCTTCTGATTGGCCCAGATGCATATCCACTCAAGTCAATATAACTACATGTTACATGGTCCATTGTATAAATCAAGGGGTCACAGGCTAAAATTTCTAAATAATATTATAGCTTTTTTTTCTCTGTAGAACATTTTTGTCTTAGCAAACAGTGTAGACCCTGATGAAATGCCACATTATGCGGCATTTTATCTGGGTCTTCTCTGTCTGCAGTTGTAATTACAAATAAAGTCTGCATTCATTCCTCTTTTAACTGAATGAAATCAGTTAGTCATCATGTAAAAAAAGAAATATAAGACTGACCAAGACATAGCCCAAGGCCTAGATTTTGTTGTTGTTGCTTTTTGTTTAGATTTTTTTTATAATAAAACAATCCTGACTATTGAGGCATTAAACATGATGTGATGTCAACCTGAGAATACCAATATTGACCTTAGCTCTGCCTCGGCCAATATTGGTACTCTCAGGTCAACATCACATCATGTCCAATTCCTCAATAATTGTATAATATCAATGCCATGGTAATTCTGAATGGTGTTTTTTTCATTTCAAAGTTGAAAGATGTTAATTAGATTTATGTTTCATTTCCTCTAGCTAGTACACATACTCTGTTCTACCAGTATGACCATAGTAGTCCAACTTGATGGTTTTAAGTGCATTTAACGTGTTTAAACAGAATAAAGCAGGCCTTTAGTTAAGAGTGCATACCAAAAAATTAATTTTCTAATTTCTAAACCAAAACATATGCTGTGGGTACTCAAAAGAGCCGTCTCAATGAGACGGTTCTTTTGAGCACCCAAAACATATGTTAAAACTGATGGGTAAGAGAATATTTACAATTTTACGCTGAAAAATTTGGTTTATCTAAATCTAGGTAAACAATGAACCAAATCAAGTGATAGATAGGGAGCGCAGTGGCTCATTGGTAGAGTGCTTGACTCGAGAGGCCGTGGGTTCAAGCCTCACTGGCGTCATTGCGTTGTGGTCCTTGAGCAAGACACATTTATCCTAGCTAAGTACTGGTTCAACCCAGGAAGACCTGTCCCTGTTTAACTGAAAGATTGTTGATGGGACGTAAAGAATCAAATCAAACAAAAACAAACAAACAAACCAAGTGAAAGGAGACATTTGAATGCTTCCATAGACACCATAGAAGAATTTGTTGTCATTCATTATCATGAAATTTAAATTTGCCTGATAAAGACTTGTCTGAATGCTTAACCCTTAAAGTGCCAACTATAATTTGCAGCAGACGACAATTAAAAATTTTGCCGCTTTTTCAAAATTAACAAATAAGGCATGATATTTCATGAGAATCGTCTGCTGGCAGATGATTCTCATAAAATAACATACCTTATTTTTTTCTGAAAACTGGGGAAAATGTTGCAAAATTTGTCGTCTGCTGCAGTTGTGATTGGTGCAGCAGAAGGTGAGGGTATCTTATAGTAATTGTTATGACAAGTTCTGAACAATCTTCAGGAACAGAAATACAATAAAACGTTGAAATATGTATATGTTATATATCTGGTATTCTAACACACCTCGCCTATAGAGCCAATGCTAAACAAGAAATGTCACAGTCACGTGATGAATGCCCCCAAAGGAATTGGTCTAGCATAAGACACATTCGAGGAAAGTTAGCTGTTATATAGGAGATATGCTCCAGACACGAAAAACCTAGAAATGAGGCCAGAAGTCAATGTCAAAGTAAAAGTGACCCAAAATGGTATGCACCACTCCGCCATCCCAAAGGAATCAACAAACCAAATTTGGGATTCCTACATCAAATATTATAGGAGATATGCCCCAGACACGATTATTCTAGAAACTAGGTCATAGGTCAAGATCACAATTACCTAAAATTGGTATGTGACACATCAGCATCCAAAGATATATCCATACAGCAAATTTGGGATTCCCATCTCAAATAATATAAGAGATATGTTCAGGACACGATTATTTTACAAATTAGGTCAGAGGTCAAGGTCAAAGTGACCCAAAAATGGTATGTGACACTCCGCCATCAAAAGTTGCATCCACACACCAAATTTGGGATTCCTACCTTTTATAATATAAGAGATATGCTTCAGACACTATTTTTCTAAAAACTAGGTCAGAGGTCACAATGACCCATAAATGGTACAAGACACTCAATCATCCCAAGATGCATTCACACACCAAATTTGGGATTCCTATCTCAAATAATATGAGATATGCTCCTGACACAATTATTATCAAAACTAGGTCAGAGGTCAAGGTCACAGTGACCCGAAAATGGTAAGTGATGCTCCCCCATCCCAAGATGCATATGCACACCAAATTTGGAATTCCTACCTCAAAGAATATAAGATATATGCTCCAAACACAATAATTCTAAAAAACTAGGTCAGAGGTCAAGGTCACAGTGACCCCAAATGGTATGTGACACTATGTCATCTCAAGATACATTTAAACACCAAATGTGAAATTCCTATCTCAAAGAAAATAGGAGATATGCAACAGACTCAATGCAGTTTCTAGAAACTAGGTCAGAGGTAAAGTTCAAGGTCATAGTGACCCAATTGTGGTATGCGACAATTTGTCATCCCAAGATGCATTCACACACCAAATTTGAGATTCTTACCTCAAATAATATTAGAGATGTGCTCCGGACACGATTATTCTAGAAAACTAGGTCATAGGTCAAGTTCAAGGTCACAGTGACCCATTTGTGGTTCGCTAAACTTCCTCATCCCAAGATGCATCATCACACCAAATTTGAGACTCCTAGCTCAAATAATATTAGAGATATGCTCCAGACATGATTATTCTAAAAACTAGGTCAGAGGTCAAGGTCACAGTGACCCGAAAATGGTTTGTGACACTCCGCCATCCCAAGATGCATTTACAAACCAAATTTGGAATTCCTACCTCAAAGAATATAGGAATATGCACCAGACTCAATGCAGTTTCTAGAAACTAGGTCAGAGGTCAAGTTCAAGGTCACAGTGACCCAATTATGGTATGCCACACTTCCTCATCTCAAGATGCATCCACACACCAAATTTGAAATTCCTACCTCAAATAATATAAGAGATATGCTCCGGACACGATTATTTTAAAAACTAAGTCAGAGGTCAAGGTCAAGGTCACAGTGACTCGAAAATGGTATGCGACACTCTTCCATCCCAAGATGCATCCACATATTAAATTTGGAATTCCTACCTCAAAGAATATAGGAGATATGCACCGGACACGAAGCGGGACGGACAGACGGACATTGTGATTACTATAAAAACTAAGGCAGAGGTCAAGGTCAAGGTCACAGTGACCCGAAAATGGTACGCAACACTCTGCCATCCCAAGATGCATCCACACACCAAATTTGGAATTCCTACCTCAAAGAATGTAGGAGATATGCACCGGACACGAAGCGGGACGGACGGACGGTGCGATTACTATATGCCTCCCAAAGTTCCTTTGGGGGCATAAAAAGTGTGATATATCAAACAATAATTCACAGTTTAGAAAGTGTGAGGAAAGTGCGTGCCAGCTGACGTCAATTGCTGCTGGAAATTGACAACATGCATGGCGTTAGACGGTGTAACGTTGTTTTTACGCTTGAAAAATGTTACAAATACACGTAAAGGAATGCGACGTAATCTAAGTATTGGCTGGAGTTCTTCAGTGCAATGGCGGAAAGTCGGAAGAAGCTTAAGACTTCAAATATGTTTTCGTTGCTTATTGTGTATTAGAATCAAAAAAGATCAGCTCTATAGTGCATGAATTGTTGAGTAATAATTCACTGTTTGTCGGTCAGTTGTACGAAGATAAATCACTCGGGCTGCGCTCTCGTGATTTGATCTTCTTTACAACTGACCCTCAAACAGTGAATTATTACACAACAATTCACTGCAAGAGCTGATCTATTTCTTAAACATAATGGACCAAACCAAATATTGTATCATGTTGAAAAGTGGGATCCACCATCATAACACACGAATCCTGAAAAGGTCTTTATAACATTCCAACAAGTACACTTACGTCATTTAATGTACAGCAATCGTCTTGGAATTAATTTCATGTTAGCATACAGTGTAAACCCAGATGAGACACCGCCAACAAGTGCAGATCCAGAGGGGGGACAGGGGGTCCGGACCCCCTGGGAAATCACATTTTATATGGGTTTCTATAGGTATTAAGCAATTGGACCCCCCACCCCTGGAAAATGCTGGACCCCCTCTGGAACCTTGAAAAATGATAGTTTTCTTTGAAATTAACCATTTGACTTCTGTAAAATAAGCTGAGGACTAAAAAAAAACGTTGTTAGAGATTTTTTTGTCAGATTGACCTGAACCCCCCTGATGAAAATTCCTGTATCCGCGCATGACCATAACAATTATAAAACCATTTTTCTCCAATGGAAATACTTGGGAGTTTTTTGGTGAATAATGGAACACACATATTTGATGATTTGTTTGATTTGATTCTTTAGGTCCCATCAACAATCTTTCACATATTCGATGAAAGTTGAAGGTTATTTAGAGCATAAATAGGTTTAATATATACCTCCTCCTGTCTCTCCTCCATTCCAAATTCCACTATCTTCTCCTTCTTCTCCAGCTAAATAAAAACATGTTTAAGTCATGAAATTTACTACACCAACAAAATGAGTGTGTGCAAAGCAAAGACTCAGATCAGCCTGGGCATCCGGATGCCCAGGCTGATCGGAGTCTTTGCTGTGTGCTCTGTGGGTAACAAAGAATCCAAACGATCAGACTGAGATGATGCCAAAACATATATAAGCAGTGATTTTATTTGGGATTTTAGGAAGCTACCTTTCCTTCACATTTGAAATTTTTTTTTTTATTAAAACTGTGAGAATTAGTGCTAAAATACATGAAATTGGAAAAATAAAGACCATTTTTGGATTAGGAATGACTCCCATATAAGGCCATAAAAATGGCCAAATAAAATCACTGATAAGCCATGACAGACTTAACCAGCTAAATGAGTGTGTGAGAAACAAAGACTCAGATCAGCCTGGGTAACAAAGAATCTAAGCGAACAGGGTGAGTTGATGTCAAGGCTGATCTGAGTCTTCTAATGTCTCACAGCCACATTGTTGGTCATCTCACGTGGCAGCTCATCTCATGGCAGTACTGAATAGGCCACACCAAATAAAGTTTAAGATTCTCATCCCCACACGCCCCTATGAAATATAAGCAAATAAAAAAATTGGGGTGGAAGGTTTTTCAGAAAACCTTCCATCCCTATCTTTTATTTGCTTATAAAAGAAAAAATGTTTGAAAAAAGCTGAACATTTTTTTGTGCAAGTTTTCTTGCCAGCATTTTTGAAAAAACAAACAAAAAAACAACCTGGTTTTTATTTACTCAATTTGACAATTTAATTTAAAGGTATTAAAAGTTTTGTTCAGTACCGTTCTGTTCTTTAAAGCAGTCGGAATAATAAAAAGATAAAAAATAAACAAAACTCCCTCCCACCAATTTTTTTTTTCAAAATTTGGATGAAAAATTTATTTGGTGTGGCCTTACCAAATGTGTCAGTAAAAATATGACACATCACAGACCCAAATGTGCGAAACAAACTTCATTTATATGCATTTTGATCTGACATATTAAAAGAGTTATTTTATCATGAATTATTTTTCCACTTTGATCATGTTACAAGATAAGTAAAGTAAATAAGGGTGCAAAGATCAGGAATCGATACAATCAAGTACCACACCTGACCCAGGATACCAATGGGAAAGTGACAAACTCACAGTAGACACCACAAACGAGAGCCAAGAGGTCAGCCCTTTCCCAGCAGGTGACCACAAAGCACATATAAACAGACGCGTACAAAGACATAGCAAACAAAAGACAGAACAAAAACAAAAAAGATCCACAAAAGAAGTACCGCCTTGGAACGGTCAGTAAAATATTTTACAGAGTCTATTTTAAGCATGAACTATTTTAGTAGCATTCTAAAGCAGGGATTGTGCTGTTGTTTATTCATTGCTATTTGGTGCTCTCATCATATAGAGGGTTTATTAGACTCGTTTTGTGGTGTATTTCTTATTTTTGTTCGATTTTTGTAATCGTCTAGCTGGTGAAGGGAGAGCTTAGTGCTTTACTTTAAATGTGTTATTACTGATGCGTGTCTGTCTGGATTCTGTGTCTCTTCTTCACACCGCCATTGGTTGGTCTGTGGTCTATGATTGTGGCATATCTGGACATACTCACACATCTGTTTTTGTTGTTTCCTTTTGGTTTGTATAGAGCTGGTAAAGTTATAATAAATATTATATACTTGGCTAGTAAAATTGGTTTGAGGTGGTTCTTTTGACCATCCCAAACAAATGTCCAGACTGATAAATGAGAAAATATTCGTCATTTTATGCTGAAAATCTTAGTTAATCTGAAACTGTGGGATTATAAAAACAATTTCTTGGTTGTATCATGCACTGGCTCATAGAACTGTGAACCCTTAAAGCCCCAAGAAAAAAAATGCATCTGAAAATGTCGTCTGCTGAAGTCGTCTGCTGCAAATAATTGCCTAACATTACTGACAAATTAAGTATAGAAGCAAACAGTGTGGACCCAGAACAGACTGCTCCTATAGGACCAGTCTGATCTGGGTCCACACCGTTTGCCATAGAGGCTTCTTAAACATTTCAGCAGACGGAAGATGCAGACCACTTTTGTTGTGATTGGCGCTTGATGGGATATAAGTGTTTTACAGTATTATCTTTGATCAAAGCATGCTAATTTTCAATTTAGCATGGAAATGGTCTTACTCACCACAAAAAGAAGGTACATCTTTAGCTCTGACAAGTTTCGAGACACCAGCCACCTTTATTTTCTCAGCCACTTTAGAATACTGCAGTGCAGGGCAGCTCTGAAAGTTCAACATTACACATGAAGCGCCAACTCGGCCAGATTGACTGAAAATAGAACAAAGTGGTGTTATCCATATGCCTAACCCTACTCTCTCATTAAACATACATTTATACCAAGTCTAAGAAAATGGTGAATATTCATATTAGCCTAATTCTTTCATCAACCCTTTTATGCTTAATGGAATTTCCCACCCTCATCAATTGGACGTATCCATTTTGAACTTAAGGGTTGTTGAATATCAATTTACAAACTAATTCAATTTTTAAAAGAAATTCTATAAGCAAGCAGCAAATATCTGGACCAGGCACCGCATTATGGCATAATGTGCGTACATCAAAGACTCAGATCAGCCAGGGCATCGACCTAGTCAGGCTAGAGTTTCCACTTTGCACTCAGTGAATAACGAAGGATCAAACAGGGTTGCCACTCAATATCCTTTTCAAAATTCCCTGACTTTTCACTGACTTTTTCCCTGACTTTCGACCATTTTCCAGACCCTTTGAAAGGCCGATTTTAGCCATTTTCATTCATCAACAATTTGAAAATTTTGTACAAATATTTATGCATGCTGATTCAATCTTTATTGAAAATCTCAAACCATAAATGTTAGAAAAAGAATGTTTCTGAACATAAATTGCCATGCAATTTATGTTCAGAAACATTCCGTTTCTAATATTGCTTGCAATTTATGGAAAATAAAATTTCCAGAAGCCTGTTAACTAGCAAATTTTTTTGGGAAAACTTTGATCTTCCCTGACTTTTCCATGACTTTTTTCATTTTTTTCTAGATTTCCCTGACTGAAAATGAAATTCCCTGACTTTTCCCTGACCTGGAATTTTTTTTATTTTCCAGAATGTTTTCCCTGACCGTGGCAACCCTGTCAAAGCTTTCTTGATCAGACTGAGCTGTTGCCTAGACTTATCTGATTTTCTGGTGATATACAATCGATGCATTCTTTTTTGGTTAACATCAGGATTTCTCAACCTGAGCCAGGGGTGTGAAAATAGTAAAATTTTCTACTTGTCCAGGGACAAATAAAAAGCCAAAATGTACTTGTCCATAGAAAATTTCACTTGTCCGAAAGAACAAATTAGCTTATACCTTACAGTGCTTAAACAATTTATTGTTTCAAAAACAGTATGAAACCAGATATATATCAACTCTTGTAATCAGTATGGATTCTGATTAGCTGGCTTCTCTTGTAAACAGTGAAGATCCAGATCAGCTGGCTTCTGAAGAAGCCAGCTTATCAGGAACCACACTGTTTTCAATGCAAGATATGAGCTTGTAATAATTAATCAAAATATGAAATACAGAATTGTATTAACTTAATACATTTGTACTTGTCCAAGGACAAGTAAATAGAAATTTTCAACTTGTCCTGGATGAAATGGGATAATGTCGGATAAGTTGGGCATGGTATTTCCACAGCCCTGCCTAAGCTGAGGAGAAGCAGAGGTGAAAGTTTTACAATATTTATTTTTAGCTGTTAGGCAGCAGTAACAAAAACCCAAGGTTTTTTCAGGTATTTATCTAAATACATGAAAATATAATGTTTGTAGTATAAAACTTGAAACAAAAGTGCTGTGTTAGCATATAATTCAGGTCTAGAATATTGCATTGTTTTTGGTTAATAAGTATGTTGTCCATAACTTATGACTATTACCTATAAATGTCTTACACACATGTTTATAGTGTAATCACTCTGACCTGTACACTGAGGTGTATCATAACTACATACTGTACACATGTCATTGTAAATGCATATTAAGCTACATGCTTGTACAAAATTAGTGCCTAATGAGCTTTTATAATAATTTGGCTTTGAGCAATTTGACAGTATTCAACCTTTGATCAAGCATGTCATTTTTATATGACGTGTACCACACCGGATATGCAGCAATCGAAAACGTTAATACTATCGACAACGTAGATAAAAAATCTATAGAAACACAGTTTTCAATTGCCATTTGTTACCCGACTGGCGACAAATGGCAATTGAAAACACTGTTTCTAGCGAGTTTTGATTTGTGTTCCTCGACTGTTAGGAGCGTTTTCGATAGTCGCCTATCCCGTGTGTGTACAGAGCAATAAATGGACACACACCCTTAGTATGTTGGTATCTAACACCGGATAGGCCGCAATCGTTAGAAACATAATTTTTGATTGCCATTTGTCACCTGACTGGCGACAAAAGGCAATCAAAAACACTGTTTTTCTAGCGTTTTTTGATCTGCGTTCGTCAATTGTTAAGTGTTTTCGATTGCCACCTATCCTGTGTGTATCTGTATCACTTAAAACAACTTTTGAACAGTAGAGTATGTTTCAGCGTCTTAAAATGGGGATACTATTAAAGGCAAGAATATGTTCCCTTTCCTATAAAATAGCCTATATGAGACTAGAAAACAACTTTAGATGGCATTATATTGAGATACTGCCAAAATTGAACTAAGTGGATCTGTCAGTCTTTTTAAACTGCTATATGTTGATGCCGTGAATATTAAGTGTTTTACAGTACATACCCTTCCTCATGCCATGTAGGGAATTATGAGGGTCTCAATGGGGTACCTCTGAAATCGGCAATTGGTGCAATTTGGGCCCAAAAATCGCTTATCGGTAAAATTTAGAACAAAAAATTGTTTATCAGTAAGATTTATGCCCAAAAATCACTAATCAGTAAAATTTTAGCCCAAAAATCAGGAATCAGTAAAATTTAGCCCCAAAAATCAGTTATCGGTAAAAAATAGGCCCCAAAATCGGTAATCAGTAACAATTTACTGTAAATACGAGGTGGAATAAGTTTTTTCATCAAATTCGCTAACTGTTAAAACGCGCCATACCGCTATTCTATAATTTTTCACTCAAAGTTTTGCTATTTTTTAAGCCAACATTGGCTAATCACTAGCACCTCTCATTCCGCTATTCTGTTAAATTAACCCTAAAAATCGCTAACCGTTAAATTTTAGGGCCAAAATTCGCTAATCGTTAAATTTCAGGGCATAATTCGCTAATCAGTAAACCTCATCCACACCCTCAATTATGGCAAATCAACTCATGACATGACATTAACCAGATTCGAGATTCCCTTATTATACTGACAGCTATACCTACCATAGACTATTTATTGTAAACTATATAAAGAGGATCTTACATGCGACTTCATAAATTATTGAATTTATTGAATAAGTAGGGGAAAAGCAATTAAATGCAATGCTTGTAGAGCATTTATCGCTTTTCGCATCAAGTTTAATATATTTGATAATACAGGAGCACGACTGTTAGGTTTTGTTTATCATATAACATTAAAATGACTTTGAACTCGCTTTTTGGCATGAGTTTGTCATTATGTGAGCAACTTTGCTATTGACGCCATAACACAATGTTGCTTAATATTTACACCAATAGTCATTTAGCGATTTTAATACACGGTAGACGTGACATTATATATTTTTGGGTCAATCTAAGCAGACTGGACAGAACATAACATTATCACAAACTTCAAGTCTTCTAACACCAAAGCCCAATTATGGAAAACAATATTTACCTGCAAAAATTGTGAGGGTGTCCTGTTGTTTCGTCAGCCATTGCCGAAATGCATTCATGTACCTCCCAGCCTTTGGAATGGACGCAACCAAGATACTCTGGAATATATTACATTATCTATTATTATAATATTATTGACAGATTGAACAAGACTAACCTTGGTAAGGTGAAGTTTAATCCAAATTTCATCGACTGCAATTTCCCCCAAGGGCTTACACAGAGATGACCCAGCATCTAGCATTGTCCCAGTTTATCATTATTTAGAGCAGAGCAAACTGCGGAAAATTAACGAAGCAGTTTGCGATCAAAGAAGAATTATGAAGAATTTAAATATGGGTAGGTTGCGGGAGGGTGTGTAAGCCCTTGGGGGAAATTGCAGTCGATGAAATTTGGATTAAACTTCACCTTACCAAGGTAAGTCTTGTTCAATCTGTCAATTTCATCTCCTGCATATTTCCCCCTAAGGGCCTCACAGAGATTTTAGAGACAATTCTTCATAATTTTCTTAGCAAAATATATATAGCACGCATATTAATATGATGCAAGAGCAGAAGCAAATTGGCATCAAGTCTTTGTACTTTGCAATGAGATTTAACACTAAAATGTGATGCAATAATATCAAACAAACTTGTGTATACTATTGATTCTGCAGAGGCAAGTGAAGCTACACAAATTGGTTGTTATATTGAGAATTATAACCCTGCAAATGAGATTTTTCTCCACATACAGTAAAACCTGTTTAAAAACAGCCACACTAAGACAGAAAAGTGGTTTTCAAGACCAAATATAGCTTAATGCAGGTCAAAAGTATTGCAGAATGCTCTAAGGGGAGCATTATGCAATACTTTTGACCTGCAGTAATCCTTAATGCGCCAATCACAACAAAAGTGGTCTGCTTTTCTTGTCTGCTGTAATGTTTAAGAAGCCTCTATGGTAAACAGTGTGGACACAGATCAGACTGCTCCTATAGGAGCAGTCTGTTCTGGGTCCACCCTGTTTGCTTCTATACTTAATTTGTCAGTAATGTTAGGCAATTATTTGCAGGTGACGACTTGTAAAGACGACATTTTCAGATGCATTTTTTTCTTGGGGCTTTAAGTGTTAAGATAACATTTGTCATTAAGAACCTTGTTTTGTCTATTTTTGAGTGGCCCTTTTACACAGGTTTTACTGTATTGTATATATGAGCAGGGCATTTAAACTCGCAGGCAAATATACTAATTTTTCACATTTCATGCAATTATATAGTATCCTTTTCACTCTGAATATTGGTAAATGGGTATTTTGGTAAACGGTGAAGCCTCAGATGAAATGCCCCTTAATTTAACCAGGGTGTGTACTGCTTGCCAAGATAAAAACAATTTTCAGGCAGAAGAATACATCATTTTATAGAAATTTTGACCAGCAACCTTTTAAGATGTAAATGGACAGTTCATTGCTTAAAGGCTTCTCATACCTGGCCTTCAGATAAGAAAGTGTAAAGAAAAATGAGCCAGTGCATGAGATTTCCAACAATGTGGCATTTTGACATGTGTAGACTCAGATGAGCCTTTGCAGCCTCATTTTCAGCTTAGAAAGTCCAAATGGATTCAGTCAGTAGCTTTACAACCATAGAATACTCAAGCGACTAGCAAAGGCTCTGATCAGACTGCGCGCATGCACAGGCTGATCTGAGGCTTTGCTGGTCGCACATACCACATTGTTGGAAACCTCATGCACTGGCTCATTAATTATATTGTTATTTCTCAACGAAAACAATATGTTGTGGGTTTATAAATGGACCTTTTAAATGAGATGGTTCTCTTGAAGACTGAAAACACACACTTAAACTGATTGATAAGGGAAAAATCTCAATTTCTACGCAATGAAACTTTGCTGTGTATAATTTGACCTAATGTGGCATACAAAATGGAATTCTGGTCGCACTGCTTGACAGTGGTTTCACATTAATCACTCTTAAGACTATCAGTATACAAAAATCCAGCCGTATACCTCTCAGGTTCATAAAATTTGTTTTTGCATGATACACAATTTTGGTAAACTTTGGGATTTAAATAACAATTTAATATTAATAAATGATGTCATTCGTATTAACTAATTTTTGTTGGAATGAAAAATGAAACAGCAGAATAACCAATGCTAACTCAGACAGCTTAAGAAGCAAATCAGGCCTCCAGATTAATGTGCGTAACTGAAAATTATTTTTCTTATTTCTCAACCAAAACATATGTTGTGAGTGCTCAAAAGAACCGTCTCAATGAGACGGTTCTTTTGAGAACCCAAAACATATGTTTAGATTGCTGGGTAAGAAAATAACTGCATTTTTACGCTCAAAAAGTTTGCTCAACTGGCCCTATGGCAAATGCAGGCTTGTTTTGCAGGTGTGGACCAGGCTCCTTGCATTGTTTAGAATCGCAGCTAAATTTTCACTGCTGATAAATGAATCTGAGGTTTGATATAAAATGGGCCTCGTCGCGAGAAAACCTGTCTTCAGGGTTTCTGACAAAGCAAGACTAAAACCAGTCTACTCAGCTACAGAGACTAGCTAGAAAACTGAAATTTCACTTGTAGCAAGCTTAGATATGGTACTTTCCAAAACGAGAATAACAAATGCGCTGATCAGACTGCGCCGATGCGCAGGCTGGTCTGCGCCTGTGTTGTTCGCAAACCCCAGAAGACAGGTTTTCATGCGTCGAGGCCCAAATGTAGTTATCAGGTATAATGAGACGAGTCGGACCCGGTAGCACAATCAGTGGCAAGGTAAATTAGTATTCCAGGCTTTGTGAACTAAGTTTGTGAGTTCGAGCCCCTGTGTGGCCCATTATTTCGTATGATTCCCTATCCTTATTTCAAGAAACGTAATTGTCAGTCACTGGCAAAACTATGTTTACACTGTACACTGGTAAACTGATAAAGAATAACATGCACAAAAAACACATTGCAGAATGTAAACTGGTTGTCTTGGTATTTCTGATGTCTTGTTGAATGGATGAACAATGAAGCGATTAGACTAGTGCTGAGTCTTATCCTTAAAATAGGTTTTGTGTGAGTGTCATAATCTTTTTTATTCAGGCCAGAATTTTTTTATTAGTTGATTTACAAACCCTCCTACTGTAATTTTCCGGAAAGTAGGAAAAAAAAAATTTAATTTCTAAAAAAAAATTTTTATTTTATCCTCCGACTCTAAATATTATTTGTTTCTTTGAAAAAAAAAAATTTTTTCTTGAGGTTCTGTCTGTGTATTTTTGAGAGTGACACTGTTAAAAGTCATTGCCTTGTCCATTTTATTTAAAGATTTAACACAGACTGTTGGTTTACCTATTATCTGGAGATAAAAAAAAGCTCTGAAAATTAAAAAAACAAAAAAAAAACTCTGAAAATGACCAGTTAACTGGTCATTTTCAGAGCTTTTTTATTTTTATTTTTTTCGTCCCCACGACCCTAAATCTGCAAAAAAAAAATTCCCGTAAATCAACTAATAAAAAAATTCTGGCCTCATGAACATAATATTTTTTTGTGTGAAAGCTTAATTACCAAAGTAAGTAAGGGTGCAAAGTGAATGTTATTTGCACCATGTGACCAGAATCTTATAAGATTTTATTAGTTAGGTTTCTTTGTGCATTCAACTGTATCGGGGTCTATGTCTAGCCTGCACCTGCAAAACAACCCACAATTGCTTTATTGGCACAATGGGAGCAACAATAAACAATGGCTGAACAACATAGCCACATGCTTTAGAACGGCGAGCAGCCAAAACCACTAGAGGAGGGGTGGCTCAAGTGCTTAAATAAGTTTACTGGGCATTTCTTCGCCCTAGATTCTGCTGTTGTGAAAACACAAAAAACTGTTTGCTAATGTTATCAATAGACAATACACTCAGTGGCCATAAGTGAGTTCCCAAAATGACAAACAATGTTTCATTTGAAAAAATTTAAGTACAGTTAAAATTTGTATAATTTGAAAACGAGCATTTCAAATTCTATGAAAATTTGAACATATCACTATTTGCCATTTTTCATCTTAAGAATGCTAGATTATTATAGAAGTAATATCACCTAGAGTTTGTGGGTGTTATTCATTTCGACCACCCCTGATTTCTGAAATAGTTTGACAATTTTAGCTGGGTTCTAAACTTCTTCTGTTTTACATAACGATATTGCTTATTTTCTATATATTTTTGGTTATATTGGTGCTAATATGTTATAATCGTGAGCTGTGAACAAGATGTGTTCACATCTTCCTAATTTATTCATCGTCATATTAGGGGGTGTGACCCCACAATCTAAAGTATTGAACGAATCCACATGGTTACTTAGCAACAAGTATCAGTATTTTTAGGGTCTATATGTGAGTATTTGAAGCAATTAGTCTTTAAAAGTTTCATTCTTTCAAATCAAAAAGACAGCACCCAGCGATACCTAACGCCTTGGTCAAATTTCGTTTTACAAGGGGGTACCCAAACTTTCATATGAAATCATAGGTTTGGTCTTCTTGAAAAAAACAAAAGTTCTGTAGAAATGCAACCCCAAAGGGAACTTTAAACTGATAATAATTATTACACAAATATTATATCACTGGTTATGCTGCTTGTGGCACCAATATCAGAGCTGACAGTGAAAATTAGCAGATTTTCTTAGGGTCCAACAGTGATTTTGTTACCTGCGCATCCTGCATCTTTTGCGCATAATTTTGTCTCTGGGATGCAAAGTTTTAATTTCGGCCAGTCCCAGGATGCAATAGTATTGCAGACTTGTCATTAAAAACAGTGTTCTAGACTCATAAGTTTGCAGTTGGACTCATTGATATAGGAAACAGTGAGTCCCAGGACCCATAAGCCCCAAATTGTAAAATGAATCACTGGTCCAACCATAGCTTATATCCATCAACATTTATTCAAAAATATTATTTTCAAACAGAACACCGATATAATACCTCACAAAACATACATACCCCATATTCCAGCATTTGTTTATTTAGTTTGTTTTTACAGCTTAATTATACTGCAGTCTGATCATTTTCATGCCATATGGTATTATTTTCCGTCTAGTTCTCTGCTCTGCATTATTTCATTTTCAGTGTCTATACTTATTTGAACTTTAACAGAATGTTTTCCAGTACATTTCAAATACTTCTGCAAATTTTCAATAAAATATATTACAATCTGACATTTTAACAGCAATTTTTCAACACCTGCTATCTTTTTTGAGGAAATGGAGCCAATGTTTGTGATACACAATATCTCCATAGCAACAGATGATGACATAATACAATTTGGTGATAACGTAATCATATACCCTGTATATTTATTCAGGGCAATTATCATTTGTTGAAATTGTCTAAATTGGCTAGAAGACCATTGTTTCACCCCATATTTTTTTGTCAATTTCTTGTACGCTGATTTGGGAACTCACTTTTGGCCACTGAGTGATAGAAGTCGTCGCTAGCCAGGGAAGAGTTAATGCAATATGGGTTTAATGATCTGTATTTACATTTTCAAGGGCTGACAAAGCATGCCTTTTGTGAACGTTAAGATTTTCAGAACTCCTCAAAAATTTGTTAACATCATAAATATAATTGGCAGTTTGCACCTATGATATGCTTTGAATATATCGATATTTATTATTCATATCTCATTAGTGATGATTGGATTTCCAATCTCCTTGTGTATAACTAAGCAAATAATTTCTTAGACTGCTACACTGACCTTGTAGGTAAACGAAAGACTGTATCAAACCAATTTTACTGGGGCAAATTGCCCTGGTAATCCAGCTCGCTGAATGCTTTACGATTACCTAAGCATCTATTTATCATCTATAAATAGACGACTTTCCCTTATCTTTTTTTTGTACATGATAAAGCTTTGTACTACGCAAAGAGCTGAGGGTGTATTTTTGTTCTACTTTCAACTTGGGTGTTTGGTTGCATGATAACACAGTGTATTAAAGAAGTGAGTTGCATGTTTTGACATATATTTAGCCTCATAATTAGTACAATATTTTGTGGGACCAAACTATTTGCAAAAAAATATCAGCAGATGGCGCTAATAGGTAAAGTGTTATCTATGCAGGTGAGTGGTTCTTTCTATAAATACACTGAGTTTTTCTGAATACATCTATGACATGTAGTTATTCTGTTCATATCAGTGGTGGAATAAAACACATCACTACAGGCTTTTTACTGTCCCTAGTTTCATAAGATGGAGCAGTGAAGCAGTTTAATATTTTCTTGCACACCAGATAAGGATATCTGGTATTTTATCCTGGGATAGAAAATCTTTTCTTGCACACCAGACAGGGATATTTGAGATTTTACCCTGGGACAGAAAATCTTATCTTACCGATGCTATGTTAGCCAGGCTGTCACGTGAGGGCTACATACATTGGTTGTATTGGAACTTACGCACATGTTTGTCAAGTGACGTCATTGTTATGTTAAAGTGACATCATGTGAAATTGCATCTTAGCTTATTCAGGAGCTTCTGAAAGCTTATTTTAAGATAAAAAAAACAGTGTTGAGCAAGAAAAAGAATCCATTATTTGTGTGAGGGTAAGAATAGAAAAATCTACCCCTCAGGATCACTGTTTGCCATCACTCTGCAAGCCTCGTGATGCCAAATGGTGATCCTCGGGACGGATTTCTCTATCCTACCATCACACTCATGTTAGATTCTTATAATCTTATCCATGTTATATTACACAGACCATCACGTGTGGGTTGTACATTGGTTGTATTGGAACTCTCGCGATATAGTCGCCAACTGACATTATTGTTATGTTAAAGTGTCTTCATCATATGTCGCATTTCAGGGTATTCAGGAACTTCTAGGGAGCCTTTTTTTAACTATAAAAAGGCAGTAACGTTATTTAATGGTATGCAAGAAAAAGAATCCATTATTTGTGTGAGGATGGGATAGAAAAATTGACCCCACCATCACCGTTTGTCATCACTAGGCTAGCCTCATGATGCCATTGCGTGATCCTTGAGATGGATTTTCTATCCCACCCTCACACTAATGATGGATTCTTATTTTCTTTGTTGCATTTTCTCATTTATTTTCAGTCTCTTTCTTCTTGGAAACACACCTGGTGGACTGGTTATTAATGCTTTAATATTCAGCCAAGCCTTTGTGAGATTTTTTCATAATGTGGAAAGACATTGTATTATTCTCAATATATAAAAACAGAAAAAGAGACGTACCACAGTAATCTCCATCAGGCCTGTCTTTTTGATAGGTTAAGATATCCAGGATCAGGTTCATTTGGTCTTCATGATGATATTTCCTGCCAGTAATATCAACCGTTGGTAGCTTGACGTTAATCAGCTCAAGACAGGTAGCAAAGCCTGACATAAATGCCTTAAATGTATCTTGTAAACCCGTACTGAAAACAAAATACACGTGAGAATCAGCTCATTGTTAGGGTGGGGTAGGGGCAGGGGATTTGAGATTGTATAAAAACTTACAGCTATGTAGGAGCTTCAATGGTAAACAGTGGATGGCAGGCGTGCCCATATATGTTTACTGGTCAAAATAAGTTAAGACACACCTTTATTTTTTTAGGACTTAATGCAAAACATTCATATTTGTTTTATCATAACTTTTTATCAAATACAAATATTCGCAAAAAAAAACAGTGAAGTAGCAACAATCTTTCTTTTCAACATCACAGTGCTAAGATTCACTTTTATTGATAAAATTTCTTTAGAATTCCATACTTTGTAATACATGTCCTCTTTTGTTTCCGATCGTTCTTAAATTAAAATGGGCAAAAATATGGGAAATTCATCACATATCCAAAACCAATAGGAACCGCCTCAGCCAATTCCGTGGAATCAAACCTCAGATGTAGAACAAGTGCTACTTTGATAAGGTGAGGCTGACATCACAGAAACCATGCCAACACAACAACAAGTGTGATTGCAGCGAAACAAATGGTTACAACATTCCATAATAAACATTGCTATAAATGAAGTTTATGTGTTTTCAATAAAATATTGCTTTTGCGATATTTTATTGAAAAAACATGTACTTCCTTTATTCATTTCGGGCAATCAGAATAATGGATTTTAATAAGACTGAACCCACATGCTACAGTACTATTTTTCCTTTCCTTACGCCAGTTCCTGCTAATAAAATGCAGCTTCTTCATACATAGTACTACGACTTACATACATCCAAGGCTTGATTCTCGAATTATGCCGAAATTTTCCGATTGATCGAAGACAACGAAAATTTGAAAGTTAAGATACCTAAGATACTGTTGTCAAACTTAAATTGAGCTTCTTTTCTCAATTTATTTTATTTTGGATATTTTGGCTACAAACAACTTCAGTTTGGAATATTAACATTTAATACCTATATAGATGGAAACAGACATGGGATAGGTTTAACTGATTTTGACTAGCTTATAGAAACTGAATACCATACAGATTCTGCTATGATAGATAATGTATACTCATGTGTAGAACTGTTCTAGACACTGCATCAGTTTTCCTCCATTGCTTTTCCATCCTGGTCGTCCAGTTTCCATGACCAAAATATCCTTGGATATATGTAATCACAATAGTAATATTGTGTTGTTTTATTGTTTATTAAATGTTTTGTAGATGGGCTAAAATGTATTTGGCAATCTGAATAAAGAGTTGAATTGATAATAGACAGCAAGAGTGATTGCTGTTTAAATATTTGAGCCGTGACATGTGATTTCCAACAATGTAGCATTTTGACAAGTGTAGACTCAGATGAGCCTATGCAGCCTCCTTTTAAGCTAAGAAACTCCAAATGGTGTTCAGTCAGTAGCTTAACACTCATAGAATATTCAAGTGACTAGCAAAGGCTCTGATCAGACTGCGCGTATGTGCAGGCTGATCTGAGAATTTGCTGGTCGCACATACCACATTGTTGGAAATCTCATGTCGCGGCTCATTTGTAAAATGACAAGATAAAATACTATTATAATAAAGGCCATTCTAATGCACTTGAATTTGTAACGCGACGTCTGATTGGATAACATCAAAAATTTGCGACAGTATATCCTGCGATATACTGTCGGAAATAGTTTGACGTCATTAATTACGTCACATCTTGTTTGGTGATGTACAGCTTTATGCGGCTTCCAACGCTCCAATTCGAGACGAAACTGCAGATATGCATTAGAACGGGGATAACCATATTCAAAATTTTCATTTGGGGAGGTATATCGTCGGATATTCGTTTGGAAATCACACTCGCGCGTCGCCGTAAAACTAAATTTTCCGACCGTATATCCGACGATATACCTCCCCAAATGAAAATTTTGAATACAGTTATCCCCTAAATGCTATTTAGGGGCCACTCTTTTTTTAAGTGTCAAGGGGGCCCGGAGCTAAAAAGTAGGTGGGGGTCATATGAATTTCCATGTGGATAGTAAGTAGGGGGGTCTCTTTTAACTTTGACTTCTCAGTAGGGGGTCATGTTAGCTATACCTACTTTTTTCTTTTTGAAATGTCATTTATGCAAGAAAATCATCAAAACAATTCCTCGCCTGCTTCGCTTGCTCAAATTTTGCAGCCAAAACCTTTTTTTGCCAGTATTTCTTAGTTTGAACTTTTCAACTACATAAACCTTCTGTCTGAATGATTTTATTGTCACAGCTTTTATTCTGCTTATTTTGAATTAATGACTCATTGTTGTATCTATTATAATAAATGATTTTATTGTCACAGCTTGTATTCTGCTTATTTTGAATTAATGACTCGTTGTTGTATCTATTATAATAAATGATTTTATTGTCACAGCTTGTATTTTGCTTATTTTGAATTAATGACTCATTGTTGTATCTATTATACAGTCAAAGCTCTTTATAACGTCACTCGTTATAACAGAATATTCAATACTGACATAAATTTGCTGGGAACGGATCTGTTTCCATTAAAATTCCCTCTTTATAACAGAATATTCACTTAACAACACCGACAGTAAGTTCCGAGAAACAGATATACATTTTATATTGAAAATAAATTCATTATAACAGAATTTTTACCATGTGTTAGACAATTTTGTGATCAAGACAAGATTTTTTGCAGGAACAGGTTTCTGTCTCATTTGATAAGAGGGAAGCTTTGTGCATTTTGATGCAATGTTTGTGCATTTTGATGAAATTGAACGGATGTATACATTTGGAACAATAGCATTTTAATTCATATGTATACTATTTTCTTTTCATGTGATTATGATGTGGTAATCTGGTACTGGTCAGAATTTCCTTAGAACAGCAAATTCACTTAAACGTCAAAGATAGCTTGGAACAAACATGGTCGTTATAAAGAGGGTTGACTGTACTAAATAGATAACCGCATTAATGGGTAAATGCTGAAGATTTGCTGCAATATTTCTGTACTAAGTCTTTAAAATATTGTTGTTATTGATAATTTTGATTTGAATATTTTTAATTTAACATAAATTTGCAATTTTTGAATTTTTTTTTGCATTTTTTAGCACACCCAAACTAATAACAGTCTTATCTATTTATTGTACACCTGAGCAGTGTATCGGCAATATAGCTGAGATGGTTATGCGCATGCCTAACAAGAAGAGGGTCTGGAGTTCAAACCCAGACAACCCAATTTTTTCCTTTACTATACTTTGTTAAATATCATTAGCAATATTTTTCAGAAAATACAAATTCTTATGTTAAAAAAATGTTGAGAATTCATGTTTTTGACATTTATATCTATAATACTAAATAGATATATTACTGATTACCACATTAACCAGGAAAACGGCAAAGATTAAGCGGTGTGTGTGTGTGTGTGTGTGTGTGTGTGTGTGTGGGGGGGGGGGGGGGGGGGGGGGTGTCAAGTTATATTACTTGTGGTTTCCAGGGGGGGTCATTATATTAACATTTTGTTAGGGTGGGGGTCAAACCAAATTTGGGAAATGGATTAAAATCTCAGTCAGCCCCCTGACACTTAAATAATGCGTGGTCCCTTAAAGGCTATTTTGTTCAAAGTTGCAATCCAATGTATGAAGAAGCCAGCACATAAGAATTTGGTACTTATCACATGATCAAGCATTACGCCAGAATTTTTTGATTAGTTGATTTACAAACCCTCCTACTGTAACTTTCCGGAAAGTAGAAATAAAATAAAATTTAATTTCTAAAATTATTTTTATATTTTATCCACCAACTCTAAATATTAGTTGTTTTGTTGAAAAAAAATAATATATTTTTGAGGTTCTGTTGTGTATTTTTGAGAGTGACACTGTTAAAAGTGATTGTCACGTCCTGATGTTTGGGAAAATGATGAAATATTTAAAGATTTAATACAGACTGTTGGTTTACCTTAATAGTTTTACAGTTTTTTCTGAAGATATTATAAAAAAAAAAAAAAAAAGCTCTGAAAATGACCAGTCATTTTCAGGGCTTTTTTATTTTTTTTCTTCCCCGACCCTAGATCTGAAAAAAACATTCCCGTAAATCAACTAATAAAAAAAATTCTGGCCTTAAAGGCTCAGGCCAGACTGCACAGACCAGAGTCTTCACGGCTTGCTTAATCAAAGTTTGGATGTTGATGATAAGATGGACCAATATTTAGACCTTTAGCCTAGCTGGAGATGTCAACATGGGTGTTAAAATGAGAATTTTAAGGAGACTTTTATCATAGGTCCAGATAAACAAATTTTATTTGCTTAAAAATTTAATTTTTTTCTTACCCGTTAATTATAACATGTGTTTTGGATGCTCAAAAGAACCGTCTCATTGAGATGGTTCTTTTGAGTACCCACAACATATGTTTTTGATGAGAAATAAAGAAATTAATTTTCCAATACGCACTCTTATCTGGAGGCCTGTTTTATGCATAAGGGATAAGTACAAAAATAGCATGTGCTGACCCGAATGTTTAATGGCTACTCACCCGCATGTTGCTAGAACAGCATCGATAAGATCTGCGTCTTCTGAGAGCGAGATGCTTTCCATTGCTGTATAGAAATACTCAATTTGACTGATAGCAGGGGCTACACAGGGGCTGGCAGAGCCTAAAGGACACAAGATAAAGTATTAGGAAACCATGGCAGCCAGCATATATTGTACATTGTTGGGCCACCATCTGACCATCAGCAAAACACCATCAAATGGTGTTTTGCTGGCAGGTAGATGGTGTCCCACTTTTAGATGTTTAATGGGTAAAACAGACACACAAGCATTGATTACATACACATAAGCTGAATAACAACATTACCTAATTGTAATGGTGTTATAAACACATGTTATAGTTCCATTACATAGGTTTAGATAAACAAAAATTTTCAGCGTAAAATTGAAAATATTTTCTCACCCATATTTTTTGCATATGTTGTGGGTGCTCAAAAGAACCGTCTCATTGAGACGGTTCTTTTGAGTACCCACAACATATGTTTTGGTTGAGAAATAAGAAAATTATTTTTCTGGTACGCACTCTTAACTGAAGGCCTGTATTATCATTCAATAAATTAGAAAAAGTGGAGGTCCTGTATTCCACAGTGTACGAAGCAGTAATAAACTAAAATAAAATATTTAAAGATGGATTTTGGGTTATATAAAACCCTTTTGATCAACCAGTTACTAGTGTATCAGTGATAAGAAACTGTCAGTGATTATCACAGAGGTCCATATATGGGATAGTTCAGGCCTTCAGATTTATGGTGGGCCCGGGTCATTGTCTTATGATTTCAAAATATGGCCCATCACTTTCCAAGGCAGTGGGCCCAGTGGACCCATCCTTTTTAGATGTGAAAAAATCTCACTTTAATAAAAAATATTCATCTTAAAGCGAGTCTATGAACTCCACAAAACAGAAAGTACATGTAGGTAGTCAATACAGTAAAACATGTCTTAAGCTGCCACTCAAAAAAGACAAAAAAGGAAGATCTTAAAAACAAATGGTAGCTCAATAAAGGTCAAACGTACAGTAAAACATGTCTTAAGCTGCCACTCAAAAGAGACAAAAAAGGAAGACCTTAAAAACAAATGGTAGCTCAATAAAGGTCAAACGTATTGCAGAATGCTCCCCTTGGAGCATTCTGCAATACTTTTGACCTGTATTAAGCGATAATTGGTCTTCTTTTTTCAGTGGCCGCTTAAGAAAGGTTTTACTGTATCATCAGCAGTCAATGTATATATGCATACAAGTGTCTGTGTCAGTGTGTACATGTAGGTAAAGTACTTTACCGAAATATCAACTGTGGTAGTTTGATATGCTTGAGCCCATCATTTCAGAAAATGACCCATCATTTTTGCTCCATGGGTCACTTCGGCCCACCAATCTTCAAAAAAAATCTGGAGCCCTGATAGTTTAAAATGTGTAGAGTGTGATGGTAACATGCTCAAAGGAATATCAGAATAATATTTTTTCTGCTATAAATTTGTTTTTATTTGTGACTACTTTGTTAAACACTTTTTCAAAATTTGTCCTGAATACAGTGAATAATGCTAGAAGGTAATGTATAATAAAACTTTTTGCTCTCTGTAAAGGCAGTAACTTTAATATTCATACCTGGGCGTGGTTCGGCTATTTCATCATCTAAACAAGGGAAATCAGGTTCTATTTATGATTTGTTGAAGACTTAATAAGTTGTTTGGGCCGCGCAAAAGTGTGTGCATTTCATGAAAATCCTAACCGTATACACACTGAACTCACATTTATTAACCCTTAAAGCGCATAATAACAAAATGCATGTTTTTGTCGTCCACTAAACTTTTTGAAGCCTCATAGACAAACAGTGTGGACGCAGATCAGACTGCTCCTGTAGGAGCAGTCCGATCTGGGTCCACAATGTTTGCCTTTATGCTTATGTTAAATAGACATTTTCAGGTGCAGTTACTTTGCTGGCGTTTTAAGGACTAAATAATGTGTTTTGCGTCTATACTGAGGTAATGTTGCTAGATGATACAGTTACTTTTGAATAAAACCACGCCTCATTTTCAGCTTTTACCTTTGTCTAAGGTTGACCAGTCCTAATTACGCATTCATGAGGTGCCGCCTTTACAGTAACCCAAAAGTCATATAATACCAAGAATGTAGCCCCTGATGAGATGATGCAGCTGATTAATAACTCTATCGATCTGGTGAAATAATCTTAAACTGAAACATCTAAATAATCTGGAAAAACTAGAGTTGTCAGAGGATCTGATTTTAGCCCCGCTGTAGCGCTTTTCATGCTGTAAAAAAGGCCAAGTGTGCATAAAAATCCCAATCAACATCAATCAAGGGCCATAACTCTGCTGCCAATTTGCAAAAACCGCTTAGATCTTGTCAATATCGATGCATATACAAAAGGTAACATTATGTCCGTTTGTTCTCTTGATATTGAGCGAAAATGAAATTCTGACATCAATCAAGGGCCATAACTCTGTTAGGAATTTGCGAAAAATGCCAGGTAACAGTCCCAACCTAAATCTTCTCAATGTGAATGCTATATAAAATTTGGTGAAATTATATCTATTTGTTCTAAAGATATTGTGTGTAAACAAAATTATAACATCAATCAAGGGCCATAACTCTGTTACAAATTTGTGAAAAATGACAGGTATAGGTATTGCCCGATAAGCGTAGAGTTACGTAGTTAGTCAGGTGATGGTGCTTTATTCACCCGATTGGACAAATACAGGGTTTTCTTTCATACTTCTAACTGTTAATCTATTTCGTCACTCTACGCTTACCGAGCAAGGACTCTAACAATCCCAACTTAGATCTTGTCAACATCAATGCATAATAAAAATGAGGTGAAATTCTATCTATTTGTTCTAAAGATATTGAGCAGAAACGAAATTCTGATACGAGGGTCATCCAAAATGCTCTGACAATGATCCAATAAAACAAAACCATTTTCGCTAGGATGTGTTTCAATAAACTTCACATATTATTTAGAATATTGGGAATTGAATCACAAGTTCAAATAGTTTCCATCTTGCAATCACAACGGTTGCTAGGCAATTAAAGAACACAGGTAAAGGGTAATGGACAGGACACTATATGCCCAAATTTCTAAGAAATTACAGACTCCTTTTTATATTGATAAATAAAGACATTATGTGTGTTGATTTTGAACGTCATAGATAATGATTTAGGTTGCAATTATGGTGTCAGCAGGGTTTTAATTATGAAATATCACCGATTTTGCAAGAAAAAATCTTCCTTGAAAATGGGTTGTACTTATAGTAAATTATATTTGGTATAAAACATTAATTGAAAGTTATTATTTTCTTTGTGTTTAAGAAGACTATAGAACAGATTAATCGAAACATGTGTCTATTAATATGCAAATTTGTCGTAATTGCTAATATAAATGTTTAAAATATACTATTTTAAAATTTGCGCTTAAAGTGAGGCAAAAATCTAATTTTCTGTTGTTGCCTAGCAACAAAATGTTCAAAGCAACTATATTAATGTCATTGTGGTATTGCTTTTATAGGTCAATTGTATATTCAGACAACATCACCAACCGCTACATGACTTTCCAAAGAGGCACACTGCATCTTTAACTAGCTCTACCCCCAGTAAAACTCAGATAAAAATGTGAATTTTTGCGGCCATGGGCTCTCACAGTGCTGTTTACAAATTAGTATAGCATCGGATTAGGTTATGATAAAAACTCCATATTTCAAACTTGAGTTTGCAACATGCATAACCACATGCATTGGGTAATAGAATTCTGATTTCAATAACAGTTTCTGAGATATGAGGCCATTGTCAGAACTTATTCAAAGACCCACGTATCAATCAAGGGCTATATCTCTGTTACAAATTTGAAAAAAAAGATGCGTAACAATCCCAACCTTGATCTTGTAAATATCAATGTATATACAAAATTTGGTCAAAATCTGTCCTTTTATTCTAAAGATATTGAGCAGAAACGAAATTCTGATATAAATAAAGGGCCATAACTCTGTAACAAATGTGTGAATAATGATTCGTCACAATCCAAACCTAGATCTTGTCAATATGAATGAAAATATACACTGCTCAAAGTATTTAAAGGAACATTGTGTTTTTTGCCATTGATCACAATACAAATGCACTCATAGTCTGACTCATAGTGAGCGTTGGGTTAATAAGGCAAACACATGTTTGTCCTGTGATTAGTTTGGTTACCTATCAAGGGCGATGCTTGTTTATAAAAATAAAGTAATCCCTTTCCAGAAATCTCCATGGAATGCTTTATGTAAAAATGGAATTTTGTTAAAAAATACCCCTTTTTTCAAAACCAAATTTTAAGACGAATTTTTGCAATCAAGCACCACAGTAGCTACATTCTGTACAGTCAAAGCCTTTTGATGTTGCAGAAATCATTAGGTTAACAAATTCGGAAGATTCTACAGAGTTCCAGAAAAAATCTTCATTTCCAAGAAAATTATAAATTACAAAATTTAAGCCATGAACTTAAGCAGCGATTGTTTTATCAAAAACTTTTATGGATCCAAGACTTTGACTATCGTAGCAAAATGGCAAAAGAAACTGGGTTTCTGCCTTATTGTCTAGTGAAATGCATTACTTGTCTATTGGACAGGGGTTAAAATTGTCACCTATGGAAAATTATCAGGTGGGCCTTTAAATATTTTGAGCAGTGTATATAAAATTTAGAGAAATTCTGTCAATTAGTTTTTAAGATATTGAGCGGAAAACGAAATTCTTACGTGAATCAAAGGGCCATAGCTCTATTACCAATGCGCAAAAAAATGATGTACAGCAATCCAAACCTAGATCTTGTTGATATCAAAGCATAGACACAATTTGGTGAAATTCTATCAATTTGTTCTGAAGATATTGAGGAGAAACAAAAATCTGACGGACAGAAGGACAACTCAAATCCAGTATGGCTATAACGAATCTTTCAGTAAACAACCATTTGGTAATTAATTGTGACAGTACCAAAACAAATTTAGGAATTAGTGAAATGCTGAAAAGATAATATTAGCCTTAAGTCCTTATAAATGCACATACGTTAGAATGTTCTTCAGACTTACATACACATCTATCTAGCCTGGCTAAAGACATACTCTTTGGTTGGAGCTTTCATGCACTATGTGAGCAGCAAAGGATCTAGCTACGAGGGTGATCCAAGAAGTAATGCGAACACATCCATAACTTTGTAATGAATGCAGACCCAGCTTTGAAATTTGACCAATAAATAAGCGTGCATGTTTGCACTGTGCATGTGTAATGTCACAAAGTCCCAATGACGGGTTACAATCTAAGGAGGATTTGATTCGCCAAACCAAATTAAACATGGCCGTGAAATTTGTTGAAAATATCATTATTTCTTTGGGGTATAGGAGAAAGAAATGATGTCTACAATTTGAATTTATCGTTTATATAATGAAACAACAGATATATTGTGTTTATAATACCTTAAGTTTGAAAATCCATAAAGTAGCAAAGTAATATTGTCGCCACCTGCTTTTCTATGTTGCTTAGCAACACCAGATGACAAAAATATCACAATATCGGCCTGGTTTGAAAAAGACCATATGTTGGATGCATATCTGGCACAGATAAAAGGGTATATATGGGTTTGTATGCCTATACACTATTTATCGAAGTCTTAAAATTCAGAAAATAATTCTTTTAAAGAGTTTACCCCTTTGGGCTACCAAACATGGGTATTTCAGAGACTGGGACTGTTTGGAGCTATCAAAAATGACAAATAATCCAGGGGGTTCGGATAGTAATATCTTATTTACTTATGTGGTGCTTAGCTAATCATGCTGTTTTCAATATATCTATTACAGGGCTAAATGCACTTTCAAATGAAATGATTATTGACATAATTTTGCTGTGCGTATGACACGCAATTTCATCTTGAAAATTAGTTTTGAAGCGTGGCCAAGGTCGTTTACCTTGCATTCTCTTGTTGCTAGGGAACAGGAATTGCCATGTGATTTATCAAAAAAGTAATCGAATCTCAAAGTATCGATAATTGATCATAATATACATGTAAACCATTTTTAAAAAATACCAAATGTGGAAGAAATTACAGATGGGTTCGCATTACTTCTTGGATCACCCTCGTAGTCTGCGCAGATGCAAAGGTTTGTCTGAATCTTTGCTGCCCACCAATGAGATAGGCAATTCATAATGACAAACTCTCATGTGCTGGCCCATATATTCATTTTTGTTGCTGACGTTGATGTTGTTAACCCTTTGTATACTAATGGATTCTTCCTTCTGGTTTGATACAATAAACTTGGGATAGTCCATTGTACATATCTAGGGGTGTCAGGTTATAATTTAAAAAAACACACAAAAAAAAACAATATTGTATTTATTTGTAATAAGATCTTTTTTAACTTAACAACCAGTGTAGACCCTGATGAAATGCCGCATTATGTGGCATTTCATCTGGGTCTTCACTGGTTGTAAAAATATAGCAAGAAGTGAGCGAAGCTCACAAACCCCCGGCGGTAATCATCAGAGGTTGTAACACTTTCAGAGAAAAGATGAAATTGTCAAAGATTCATAATCCTTAATCAAGTAGTTTCTGAGAAAACTTTGATGAAAAATGTCCATATGTGTTATATAAGAGTGACAGAAGGAAAAATTGAAAATTTGAAAAAAGAAGGCAAAATGAGGATTAGCACGTTAGTTTTCATTTACACAATACACTTCTCCTACCTGAAAGTACACAAATAATTTCATAATCCTAAATCAAGTAGTTGCTGAGAAAACTCTGACAAAAAAACGTCCATATGTGTTATATAGGAGTGACAGAAGGAAAAATTGAAAAAGAAGCCAAAATGAGCTTTAGCATCTTTATTTTCATTTACACAATACAATTAGCCTACTTGAAGGTGTATACTAAATTTGAAAACACTGGTTCCAATAGGAGCCAAGAGATCTGCGACAGAAATTTTCATTGGAGAGAAAGAAAAATGAATAAATAAAGGGACTGATAAGCGATATGTGGCTGTTCTTCTGTTACACAATACAACTAATCACTATCAAACTTTGTACCAAATTTCAGAATCCTAACTCAAGTAGTTGCTGAGAAATCTTTGACAGAAAAAATGTCTATATGTATTATATAAGAGTGAAAGAAGGAAAAAATGAAAATTTGAAAAAAGAAGGCAAAATGAGGATTAGCATCTTAATTTCCATTTACACAGTACACTTTGCCATCCTGAAGATGTATACAAAATTTGAAAACACTGGCTCCAATAGGAGCTGAGAAATCTGTGACAGAAATTTCCATTGGAGAGAAAGAAAAATGAACAAATAAAAGGACTGATAAGCAATATGTGGCTGTTCTTTTCTTACACAATACAACTCATCACTATCAAGCTTTGTACCAAATTTCAGAGTCCTAACTCAAGTGGTTGCTGAGAAATCTTTGACAGAAAAAATGTCCATATGTGTTATATAAGAGAGAAAGAAGGAAAAAATAAAAATTTGAAAAAAGAAGGCAAAATTAGGATTAGCAATTTAATTTCCCTTTACACAGTGCACTTTGCCATCCTGAAGATGTAAACAAAATTTGAAAACACTGGCTCCAATAGGAGCTGAGAAATCTGTGACAGAAATTTCCATTGGAGAGAAAGAAAAATGAACAAATAAAGGGACTGATAAGCAATATGTGGCTGTTTTTTTGTTACACAATACAACTTATCACTATCAAGCTTTGTACCAAATTTCAGATTCCTAACCCAAGTAGTTGCTGAGAAATCTTTGACGAAAAAATTTTCCATTGGAGAGAAAGAAAAATGAACAAATAAAGGGACTGATAAGCAATATGTGGCTGTTCTTTTGAAACACAATACAACTCATTACTATCAAGCCTTGTACCAAATTTCAGAATCCTAACCCAAGTAGTTGCTGAGAAATCTTTGACGAAATAAAAAGTTTACAGACAAACAAACAGACAGACAGACAAACATAACTACAGAAAAGGCAAAAACTATATACCCCCTATATACTTCGTACCGGGGGTATAACTACCCACTTAGGGATTTGGAAATTCCCGTTAACAAAGAATAAACAAAGTTTAACAAGAAGCAAATAATTAGCTTTCCCTTTTGGTGCATTTTTGTTCCTTTTTCATTCTCGTACTGTCAATAATTGGGCCTTAAACGCGAGAAACCCTGACTTGTTGCATGCGAACAACAAAGGCTCAGACCAGCCTGTGCTTCCATGCGGTCACATCAGCACCATTTTAATTCACTCTCACAAATGTGTAATAGCTAACTTTGTTACGTGCGAAGTTCCAATATTCTTGCTAGCCTCTGTAAATAAGCAGCCTGGTTTGAGTCTTACTTGGTTGGATCCCAGAAGACATGTTTATCGCGACGATGCTCATTTTCTAGTTAAAATTTGGCGCCAGTAAAATGCATTTAAGTCCCCCAGTGGCTTAGGCTGCTGTCCGTTCTAAGGTTCTGTTGTTGGTCTATTGTCTTATGTACCTCCCATTGTTTGTGGGACTTCTGTGTTCATGTTTGTTTTGATATGCATTGTTTTATGTCTTTTCTAGTTTTGCATTCATCATGACGATGAAGAGAGAGAGCTGGTTGCTTTGCTATTATTGTCTTTCGGATGTCTTGTTACTGTAAATGTCCTGTGGTCCTTACGGTGCCGTGGGTTGGTCTGCAGTTTGTGGTTGTGGTATTTCCTGATCATACTCACTTATTTTTTTTATAGTGCCTTTGAGAGATTTAGAAATTTACAAAAATGCAAAATCTCTTACTGATGCATTCACGAATGTGCTTTGCGCCTTTAGACCACGTATGAGTACCGTTGGGACACGGGGTACATGCATCATTCCCTGGACTGCTTTTGTAGGTATTCCATGTACAATTCTTACAGCCATCGGCAGTTAGTCCATAGCCCTTACCACATTTAACTGAAAACAAAATATTTTTCATAAAGCCCTTAACCTACCAGTGTTGTCTGCTGATTCCTTTTACAAACAGTTTGGACCCAGAACAGGCCCGACTTAAAAGTCGGGCCTGATCTGGATCCAAACTTTCTGACATCTTTATGTATTGATTCCTCAGTGAAAGAATTTTGAGAAAAGTTTGATTTTGCAAACAACCAACAGTCAGACTACAACAAAAGCACAGAAAATCAATCAGCGTGTAAACTCTTAACCCTTAACATGCCAATCGCAACAAAAGTCGTCTGCTTTTCTCGTCTGCTGAAATGTTTAAGAAGCCTCTGTGGTAAACAGTGTGGACCCAGATCAGACTGCTCCTATAGAAGCAGTCTGTTCTGGGTCCACGCTGTTTGCTTCTATACTTTATTCCTCAGTAATGTTAGGCAATTATTTGCAGCAGACGACTTCAGCAGACGACATTTTTAGATGCATTTTTTCTTGGCGCTTTAAGGGTTAATTGAGAGTACAATCTAAGCGAGGGCGTAGCCACACCGCTGAAAACTTCACACACATCAAAGGGGAACTACTAGGAGGCGATATGAGCTGGACTGATTGCTATGTCAACCAGAGAATAGAGTGTTGTCGTTTACTTTCAAAACTAGTGTATACCAGTGATGACAGAATTGTTAAAATATTTTTAACTGGTCCAAATCCTATGGCAGATGTTGGGGAAAGAGTTTTCTTAAAGTAACTGTATGCAAGAGCTTGGATTGGTAGTCTTTGATTTATTTGAGCGAAACTACATAGAATTTGGTAACACTATTAAGGCCAGATTTTTTTTATTAGTTGATTTACAGGAATTGTTTTTCGGATTTAGGGTCGGGGGGACAAAAATAAATAAATAAAAAAGCTCTGAAAATGACCAGTTAACTGGTCATTTTCAGAGCTTTTTTTTTTTTTTAATATCTCCAGAAAAAACAGTAAAACTGGTAAGGCAAACCAACTGTCTGTTTTACAGTGTCACTCTCAAAACTCAAAAATACACAGACAGAACCTCAAAAAAATATTATTTTTTTGAATGAAACAAATAATATGTAGAGTCTGCAGATAAAATAAAATAAAAATTCTAAAAAATAAATCTTATTTTTTTTTCCTACTTTCCGGAAAATTACAGAAGGAGGGTTTGTAAATCAACTAATAAAAAAATTCTGGCCTAATGATAATGTAAAGCAGCATTAATCGATAAAGATAGAGAAAACTGGAAATCAAATTTATTCAGTGATGATGGTCATATAAATGGTAACACATATATTGTGGACAAATAGATTATATAATCTGACTTACAAACAGAGACATATGTTGAACTGCCACTCTGTAGGGCTCACTGCTGCATTTTAGCAATGTTTAGTTATGGTAATTTGATCCTCTATATTGAAACAGAGCGTCTTGCCAACCCTAAAATCCCAGTAGCACAAAGAATTTGTTTCCATTGCCCGAGGGTGTTGAAAATGAACTTCGTTTCCTTATTGAATGCCCCTTCTATGATGATGTACGAAGGAAAATATTGCACAAAGCACAGTTATGCAATACTGATTTTGTAACATACAACATTTAAAGAAAAACTAATATTTTTGATGAACCATATAAACATGCAGCTTATTGTTGTCAGTACGATACATGATATGTTCCAGACTCAGAGGAGAAAAAATGTTACATAAAAGCTAGCAAACTGTGATAATTTTATCTAGAATCTATACTCTAACCTAACTAAGAAAAGAAAGAGAAAATAATACACTTCCTCCTTCTGTTTTTAGCCATTTTAAAGTTTAAAAGACTAATACCTGTGCTTAGTGCTGCACCATAGTGCTATACAATGCTTTTTATTAACTGTAAGCTATAACTTTATACATGATATTTTTAAAAGCGTGTATCGTAAGCTGGTAACTCCAGCTGAGTGTCGTAAACTTTATTTATCACATGACGTCGCGCCTGGGATGCAATAAAATGAGGCTTGTATAGGGGGGTACCAAATATCCCATATCCCTTGAAGTAAACAGGCAAATATCCATTATAAATCGGCAAATATCCCCATAATTAATTTTCCTAAATTTTCAAATGCCCTAGAAGTAACGAAAATATTGAACCAAGTATCCCATATCCCTGGAAGTAAAATGGATAGTATCCTATATCCCTGGAAGTAAAATGGCAAATATCATATATCCCTAAAACCCCTATACAGGCCTCTAAATTGGATAAACCACTATAGGGATCAAACATGTTTTTCTATGCATTTACATCTGCTGGACCCCGAGGGTGGTGTTGAAACCCAAGCTTGAAAGGCGAGGGTTTTGATGATCCCCGAGGGGTCTAGCAGATGTTAGTGTATCAGAAAACCATGTTTGTTTATATTTGTAAATAGTTTAACGGTTCAGATATGTAACATGATAATTACAGTTTTACTTACTAATACAAGACATATTCCACAAATTTATATCCCCCGACGAAGGGTTATTTGAGAGAACCATGTAAATCAAAAAACATAAATCCCATTTATCTAACCCTTAGTTCACCTTCAGTATAATTCAGATCATAACAAACGCCTGTCAAGAATGTTTTAGTGCTTAGTTTAATAAAAAGTATACTTACATCTGCAAAATTTCAATATCTGACCTTTAAACCCAACCCCAGAGGTCAAGGATGTGTGTAAATTCAAAGTGTTACCTTGCATGTAGGTCTACACTTCTTCCACTTTAATTTGATATGCAACATGACCACTTTTAGAAAAGAAAACAAAATGACCTTTTGACCCCACCCCAGGGGTCACAGAGTGTGTAATGACAGCATATTTACTTTCATGGTGCTCTGTGCTCAATTGCCTTTAATTTGATATGTAACATAACTACTTTCAGAAAAAGATATAGTTTGACCTTTTGACCCCACTCCCTGGGTCGAGGGTGTGTCTGTGGGCAAAACGTTTCCTACCATGTTGCTGCCAGCGCCGTCAGCTTTAATTTGATATGCAACATGACCATATTTTGAAAAAGTTTAATTTTGGCCTCGGCCCAGCCCCCTAAGTCCACAAAACAGACTCGAACCCAGGCCTTCAAACTGAAATCAAGTTTGATATGTCTCATATCTATTACTGCTCTGCCTGCATGCAAAATTTCAGCAAAAAATATTAACAATTGCCTGAGTTATTGCGAAATTAAAATATTTGACCTTTGACCCCTTAGGTGGGGTCAAAGGGGATGGGGTAAAACTTTGACACTGCCATGCTTATCTACAGGCACTTGGCAATCATGGTCTATAGTGAGAAGTTGTTAAATATAAAAGCTTTGATGAAATGTGAAGATCATCACACAAAAGCTAATATAGGCTTTGCCTTATAATTGCCTATACCAAAACAAGGGCAATAACTCAGGTGTTAAGGGGTCGATTTTGACCAAACTTATAGGATATCGAGAGTCCATGGTACTTATCATTTGTTCCAAGAATGAATCATATCTGACCAATAGGTACTGAGATATGGTTCCGGACGGACAAAAAGTGTGGACGGACTGAATGGACGTACGGACGCATGCACGCACGGACGACGCCAAAACTATATCCCTCCGACTTCGTCGGGGAATAATAAGCAGTGATTATATAGAGGATCTTACATGAATGCTCATGTTTTGTTGAATTTATTAAACGAGTTGATGAAAACAGATAAAATCGAGGCTTGTCGAGCATTTTATCTATTACTTGCAACAAGTTTAATAAATTAAATAATACATGAGCATAAATGTTAGATTCTTTTTATCATATGACATTAAAATTATTTTGAAATCACTTTTTTGTCTTGAAAACGTTAGGTTAAAAGCTTAATTTCATAACGTTTCCTCGAGTGTTAGTTGAAATTCCATCAATGGCTCGTCATGATATAAAGAAAACAAAATGTTAAGGATGGTCACTACATCACGTACACACACACAAAGACAATGCGAAAGCAGCATACTCTCCACAAACACAGTTTGTCTGAACAAACATAGTTTGTGGGGGTATAATCACATTTCATAAATAGAGGATCATACATGAGTGCTCATGTTTTATTGAATTTATTAAATGAGTTGGGGAAAAGAGATAAAATGCGAGGCTTGCCGAGCATTTTATCTCTTTTTCGCAACGAGTTTAATAAATTCAATAATACAAGAGCACGAATGTTAGATTCTATTTATCATATGGCTAATACTTTAAAATCTCATTTCTGGCGTAAAAACGTTATGATTTTGTCGTGATGTACGCAACGTTGTTATGGACGTCATAACGTTTCCCGTAAATATGTAAACCACTAGTGGTTTATTGATTTTATTGCATGGCGTTATTTCACTCCCAGACCCGACGTCATATGATAATTTAATTTATTCATGTACTTACCATTACACCTGCGTGATCCATTTTTGGGTGCAACAGTATTAATGGGACATGGTTCACACTTGGTTCGTCTTCCACCTAACTCTTTGGAGAAACCTGGCTTACACGGGTCACAAACTTGTGTCGTTTGATTGTATTGTTGTCCTGGGAGACATGACACTGCAAGTAAAACACATTGTCAACAGATTGCTACATAACAGCTATTCAATACTGGAGGGTCTGGATGGGGTATAATGATTAGTGAAAATGGCCCTTTTTTATAATGAATAGTGAATAATGAGCCAAAAAAATAATGAATAGTGAATAATGAGAGCCTAGAAAAAAATGAATAATCCTATTTTTTTAATGAATTGAAGATAAATTAATGAAGTGAATAATCAGATTTCTTTGCCACCTTTCTTACTTTTAATGAATAATTGGTCTTATTTTAATGAATAACCCAAAATTTTAATGAGTTGAATAATGGGCTAAATTTTTAATAAAAAGTGAATACCAGACCCCCCTTCCAGACCCTCATACTGTAAATTCAAAAATTTTCGCGAGAATTTTATTTTCGCAAATAGCATAAAGGACAACGTTAAACATCTGTGACTAGGGCATGATTACATCAGCAAACGACAGAGTAATTACAATCAGGAAAGTCTGGTACAATTCGAGAATTGAATCAAGCCTCAGGTGTACATAAGGCACATTACTCATAGTACTATAAAAGCTAAATTTTGTTGGCCGGAACTGGCATAAGGAAAATTAGTTCTGTTGCATGTTGGTTCAGTCCTATTAAAATCCATTTTTCTGATTACCCCAAAAGTTTACTCAGCAGAATAAATGAAGTTCTGTATTTTTCTATAAAATATCGCTATAGCGAAATATTATTGAAAAAAACATAATCTTCATTTATAGCCGTTAGTTTTGCTGCAATCACACTTGTTATTTTGTTGGCATGGGTTCTGTGACGTCAGCGTCACATTATGTAACATCAGCGTCACATTATGTAACGTCAGCATCACATTATTAACAGGGAAAAAGACTAACAGGGGCCCAGTAGCCCAGTGCCCCTAGATTTTGGGCTGAGCCCCTAAAACTAGAAGTTGAGGGGCCCAGCTTGCCCCTGAAAAAATGTAGTATGCAAAGGTATGAAGTCTTGTCAAATCTGACACTAGCTGTTGGAAGTTAACAAATCTTCATTCAGCTGATTCAAAATACTGTTTTATGGTAAATAATTGAGGTATACAGATTTTGAGTGTCTCTAACTTCAATTATGAGTAAAGCAAATGCTTGGCAAAGGTGTTGAAATGAGTTTAATTTACTCAGAATCCTGGGCCCCTTAGTTTTTGGCTGGGCACCTAATTATTTTGTTTTAGGGGCCCAGCTTGCTCCTGGCGAAAAAAGGTTAGTCTGTATCCCTGATTAAAGTAGATCCTGGGTGTACAACTGCGTCTGAATCCACGGAATTGTCCAAGGCAGTGATTACGCTACTTTGCGAAAATGTCCGAATATACAGTGTACATGTATAATTCATGAGTTGGGGAAGAGTGAATGATGATCTCGACTGCTGTGGCAAAAGTAATTGATAGGATGTGTTTTAATAACATCAGCACATTAAACCCTAATTACCTGATCATTACTGGTTTCATGCTCAACTCAGAGATGAGCATGAAAATTCAACTGTTTACCATAAAAATTAAAATGCTGAAAAACAAAGAATTTTCTTGCTTTCGAGGCCTCAGCTGTTGTATCTATCATGCTTTACGAGCACACTTTATAAATTATGAGCATGATCAAGTTCATGTTCAGCTGAATTGAGCACAAAAATGATATATGAGCCACGACATGTGATTTCCAACAATCTGGTATGTGGGACCAAGAACGCCTCAGACCAGCCTGCGCATATGCACAGTCCGATCAGAGCCTTTGCTTGTCACTTGAATATTCTATAAGTGTTAAGTTACTGACTGAACATATCATCTGGAGTTTCTAAAATTAAAAGGAGGCTACAGAGGCTCGTCTGAGTCTACACTTGTCAAAATACCACATTGTTGGAAATCCCATGTCACGGCTCATATTATCTTGAAGCCTGGATTGAGCCGACAGTGACTTTAATCATTTGGCTTACTGTTTTTACCGAAATCAGGAATGCCAATAAGACTAAATGTCTATGTTTTAAAGCTTGAGGATTTTAGTTTCGGTTAAAGTACCAGTCAACAACATAACATTCAGATAGAGGGAGGGGGGAGAGAGAGAGAGAGAGAGAGTGGGAGAGGGAGGGAGGGAGGGAGGGTAATGGGATATACTAAAAGGCCCCATCCAAATTTACTTCAAGTGAAGCAAATTTCATCCTTCCAACATACTATATCTAGCTGGCCAATCTCAGACTATAAAATTAAACGAAAGGAAAAATGGCATACCACTCAGAGAGATACCCCTAGATAGTGGTTTCAGTTGAACTGGTCTGCCGCCTTTACACTGTGCATATTCAAACTTTGATACAATGAAAATTATCCTTTCCTGACCCAAAGCCAAAATGCCAATTTTCAGGAACTATGCATATTTTAGTGTTACATCTCCTGTTTACAGGCCGTCAATGTAAGAGGGGGTAACATAATAAAATAGTCACATGAGACATAGGTTTATGAAAATCACTCAAAAGACGGTGCCATGGATGCCCGTTGGTTGGAAAATGCAAAATATTGTTTTTACAGAAAAGTGCATAATTTTTCTAATGGTGCATGATCATTGTGTTCAGAACTTCCCATATAAGTTTCAAGCGGGTTTCACCTACTGGGAAAGGGCTGACCTCTTGGCTTTCGTTTGTGGTGTCTAACTGTCAGTTTGTTACTTTCCCTTTGGTATCTTGAGTCAGGTGTGGTAATTGATTGTATCAATTCCTGATCTTTGCACCCTTACTTACTTTGAAAGGGTGAAAATGTATTCCTCTAACACATTTCAGGTTTCTCATCTTTTGGAATAAGGGAGAAATAGACTTGAGTTTTGGGGATGATTTCGAAAATGTATTATTTTGCATTTTCCGACCAACAGCATCCATGGGACCATCTAATGAGTGATTTGCATAAAAAGCTGTAGCCCACTACATTTTCAATTACCAAAATTTCGTTGAGTTTGAAGAAAAAAGTCAAAGGTTATCGAGTGCCAAAGGGGTACGCTCAGTGCATTGAGCCATATGGAAAACTTTATAGAGATTCTTATCAAAGTTTGAGAAGTACACTTTCGATGAATAAATTGAAATGATGAGTACTCTCGAATGTGCTTGAGGTAATTTATTATGCGTGGATCCAGAGGGGGGACAGGGGGACCCCCGGGAAAAATCACAAAAAGCAATACTGGTCCGAATCCCCTGAAAATCAAGAAGCTACCAAGCCAGCATTCAATGTTGGGCTATCATCGGCACGCTAGTTAAAAAAAAACATTGTCAAAGTTGGAACCCCTCTGACAAAACTTTCTGGATCAATGCATATTTATTTAACATGCATGTGTTGCTTTCAACTGAACAGTTTTTGTTTGTTTTGTTGCTTTACGTCCCAAGTCAACAGCTAAGGTCATGGGGGAATGGTCAGTTCACCTAACCACACTTTTTCCTGGGCAAGCTTGAACAAGCAGTTGACCAGTATTTCGTGCACATACTTTCGCTTGTAACTGACAACAACCCTTCTTGAATGATTCAGCGGAAGGGAGGAGAATGACCGTAGAAATTATTTCATGATTAATCTCCACGAAAGTATGGGACTGGGCCGGGTCTACTGGACAGTACCTGTAAAGAATCCCTGAGTCTTTTATCTATATCCCTACTTTGCGTTTGCGAGCAGGGAATACTCTAGCGAGACTATACCTTTAAACCTGCAGGCTCTCATATGCAATTAATGCCCTGGCTCACTTTGAATCCAGTCTAAGTAAGTAAGAAGGCAAAGATCAGGAATCTATACAATCAAGTACCACATCTGACCCAGGGCATCACATGGGAAAGAGACATAAACATAAGAAAACATCACATACAAGAGAGCCAAGAGGTTAGCCCTTTCCCAGCAGGTGACCACAAGGCTGCAACAAACAGACAAGAAAGCATGGCAAACACAAAACATAACTTATGACAAAAATGTGAAGAAATATTATTCTAACACAACTTGCCTATATAGCCAATGGTTAAACTCAGTGATCTATTGGTTAATAAATCACTGCACAGACTGGGCACGGACTGGCATGACGTCATTCGGTCGCCAGTTTCATTTTCATGACATCATCTATCACATACAGCCTTGTAACGTTGACAATAGACAGTACAAATTGTCAATACTGTTTTTACAACTAATGGACGTTCAAAGCTTACATAAAAATTAGTGTTTCATTCCAAACAAGAGTTCGAACACAAACAAGAGTTCGAACAATCTGTTCAAAATGGTGGAATCGTTATAGACTCTGAAGGATTCTTTCCTATTTCTAATCTTTTTGTGTGTAAGAGTGGAAATAGATTCATGCTGGCAGTGATTTGTTGCTAACTATATATCACTGTATGTTGGTCAGTCATAAGTGTATACTATAAATCACTCACGCTCATGATTCATCCACTTTAACGACTGACCTCCAGCCAGTGATATATTAAGCAACAAATCACTGCAAGCGCAAATCTACTTCTTCAAATAAAACACAATTAACCCTTTACCTGCTGGTCAAGACTTTTATTGTCTGCTCACTTTTAAACTTATTTTCTTAGGTAGCCTATATTGCAAACAATATGGACCCAGATCAGACTGTCCCTAAGGGAGCAGTCTGATCAGGGTTCATAGTGTTTGCTTCAATGACAAGTTGCACTCAAATATATGCAGTAAACGTAAAAAGCAAATGGCATTTTCAGAAGAAAGAAAAAAACAGTGGCGGAGTAAGAGTTAAATACCTAACTTTTTAGACAATAAAAGTGGTAGCACTGCCTGAGGGCTATTCCAGACAGATCAAAGGCTAATCTTTATGAGTTGATAATGCCCTCCTTAAAGGGGGTACTGATTTACTAAAGTGGTCCCATGAAGGGGTTTATATGTATTTTCTGATAATATATTGATATTTATCTAGAGTGAATGAAATTCTGTTTCAAAACAGGTAAGTTCCCTTTTGGGGCCCCTTTAATCCAGCGAGATACTGAAACTGTCTTTAATCCGCTAACGACCTCTTTGGGACATAAATATGCCTAAATTCCTGAAGTTTGATATAGTGATGTTCAAGAACAATCAGAACTGCCTCGGCCAATTCCGTGGAAACAGACCTCGGAAAATATGTCGAGGATCTATACTTTGATAATGTGACACTGGCATTACATAACGCGACGCTGGCGTCCCAGAAACCATGCCAACACAATAACAAGTGTGAGTACAGCAAGCCAAATGGTTATAAATCAAGTTTATGTTTTTTATTGAAACAATACATAAACTTCATTTTCTCTGCTGATTAAACTTTTCGGGTAATCAGAAAAATGGATTTTAATAGGGCTGAACCCACATGCTACAGACCTAATTTTCCTTACGCCAGTTCCGGCTACCAAATGTAGCTTTTTTGTACATAGGACTACGCGCAATGCGCCTTATGTACACCCGAGGCTTGATTTGATTTTCTAATTGCGCCGGACTTTCCTGATTGGTTTATGAACTGAAGCATTGATTGAGAGAGACTTACGGACACATTCAGTTTTGTTGTTCTTCGCTCCGTCCATTAATGTCGTCGTATTAGTTGGACACTTTGAGCAAGAATTGTTTCCCTTCTCTGGCTTGAATCTTCCCTCAGGACAAGCTTCACAACGACCATTAACTTGCTGAAATCCTGCCATACCTAGAAATAGAGAATGCTAGGTGAGTGTCTTTTGATATCAAGTTTACCAGGCAAGGCTTTGAGAACGCTTGTTGAAATCGCGAGGCTTGCCGAGGGATTCAACATGCGTTCTAAAAGCAGAGCCTGGTAAACTTGATATCAAAATTCACAAACCTGGTATTCTATTTATCAGTTTACCCATTGTTTCACTCTTCAAACTAGCCATTATGACGTAATTTTCGATTTTTTTGTTGATTCAGCATCATAAGCAACGTCATTTAAAAAGTGCAACGTCATCATGACCTGATAAAGGCACATGCCATGAGATAAACAATGTTTATCAGGCAACGCGCAACAACGCATTTAATATGAGAGGTAACTGATAAATAAAATAACTCATGTAAAAAGAGTATTAACTAACTATGTAAATAGTTATACCACGGCTTATCCGCCTGTACATGGGGATAATCCACACGCTTTAGTGAGTGGATTATCTCACGTACAGGTGGACATCCATGGTATAACTATTCTATACCAGCTACATGTACATCAGTGTAGACCTTGTACATCAAACAATATTTTGTGCTGAATTTGGGAAGGGAAGACTTAGTATAAATTAATATGTGTTGACTGTCTAACAGAAAATGACTTGTAGAAGATTTTAGTTTACTTCGATCATGTAAATATTTAAATATATTTATTTTTAGCAATGCATATCAAAAACAGATAAAACTGATATAAAAATATTAGCATATATTTTCACCATAGCGTTGATTTCCATTCACCATATGCATTTCACTTCAGAACTTCAAACGCCCATGACTTTCTTATTTGTGAACGAAAACATCAAGTGTTGGTATGCATTACGAATATTTTGGTTCCAAAATTATTTGGGTTTGCTAAAAAAATTTAGTTTTTGCATTTTCAGCACCTCCTTTTTCAGTAGATTGCATGTACATGTAGCATATCAAAAGCATGATATAAAAAGAAAATTCACTTTTTTTTTGGTAAATACCAAATACATTTCATCTTGTGAGTTGTAAACATAAGAATTTCACGAGTGTTGTGCAATCGTGAAAATTCTGATGCGTTCAACACACTCGATGAAATATACTTGGTATTTACCTAAAAAAGTAAATATCCTCTATGTATTTTTTTCCTAAGCAGGGTCTTTCTACCCTGACCTGTCTCTGAAATTTTTGCAAGAATTTTATTTTCGCGAATAGGCAAGTTAAAAATTCGTGACTTGGGCATGATTTACATTTATCAGTAAAGGATTGAGTGATTTATGCCATTTCCCGAGGGTTTTTATTTCTACGAAGTTTGCGAAAATAAAATCCCGCAACAATTTCCAAATTTACAGTACAATATAAGAATTGCAAAGTAACTCTTCTTCAGCCATTCTCATCGTTTGTCGTCTGCCCCTACTCTCGTCTGCTTTGGTTATCAGGAAACATATATTGCATACTTTATGGAACCAGATCAGACTGCTAACAAGGGATAAATGTTAAAATTCCAGTTTGAAGAGGTCAAATGCCATGCTCAATTGAATCTCGGACCTAGTATATCAGGAATGGTCACTGACATGCAGGTAAATGCATTAGAAATATGTTGTCGTGGCTGAGCTTTCAAAACTGATGTATGTTGAAGTTTAAATAATCATATCTTCATTATTTCTCTGCAAGTCTGTGATTTTTTCTTTTAAAAGCATTAGCTCAATATATTTTAAGACTGTATTGTTATATTTATTGAACCTCGAAAGAAAAGCATATATTGGCTTCGAGTTGAAAGTTATCCGCCTTTATGAACATTAGCAAGAAACCAAGGTACCCATTAAGCTATTTTCGGCACTACCCTGTATTGACTGGTATTAGCCGAAAATCGTCAGAAATAACCTAAAAGGATGATAAAACTTCAATTTTATTTACCGTTACTTGTGATGTTTTAACTTCGTATGTCCAGAATAACTTCTTCTTTTTTAATATAGCTCAGGTACTATTCAGAATCAATAGTACTTTGAAATAGCGCTAACGCTAAAATGAAGCAACGATAACATATCTGGCTCCGAGGTTAAATTGAGCATGCGAAAGTTTTGACCATCACCTGGAGGTCAGACTAACATCTATTTTTACGTACATTCACACTTTCTAGCTCCGGCTTCTGATGTCATGTTTGGGCCGCAACTTTTGCATGTATCATTCAGTCCTCTAATGTCCATGTATGTTCCTGCCTCGCAAGGTTCACATGTACTACTTGAGTCTACATACTTCTTTCCGGGTGGGCATTTTCCTGTAAAATATCAAACTGAATTAAAATACCATATATATCTAATAAGCGTGTGGTTTGCATGTTTTCAAACTAAATTCCCTCTTCTAAAAACAGCGCAGATCCTGATCAGCTGGCTTCATCAGAAGCCGAAAGGTCAACACAACACAGTGAGCCATGAACTAGGGTAAAGTCAATAAATTCAGACAGGGACCTTGTTAGTTTCATACTTTAATTATTGGAATAGAAAAATAAATTAAGTTAACTAAGCATACAGTGAACATTCTGATGAGACGGCATTTGGATTTCCACTGTTTGCAAATGTATGTCCGAATTTACCTGATGTCCGAAATTACCTGACTTTACCCAAACAATAGCCATTCCAACTCTCTACCAACTGTGCCTGGCACTCAGCAAAATAGCGATCATACCTCTCCTGAAGAAACAGACTGCCAAGGGCTAACACAGTTTGCCATTCCGTAACTACATATATATTTGTTTCGGGGTACCGACCAGATCTCCCTTACGGAAAAAAATGCACTGCCGCGAACAATTTTGTTCACTTTTCACATGCAATTAGGTCTGCGGCGAATACTTTGAGTTAACAGCCTGGGAATATTCAGCAAATATGGGCAAACATGATTCAAGACAGCAAATTAAATATGCAGCAAATATCCTGCAAACATTCTGCGAATATGCGACGAACATGCATTTAAATATGTAAATTAATTATGCAGTGAATATCAAGCGCTCTTTCTGCGAATATTCTGCGAGCGTTTTAATCAAAAGTAAAAATAGCTCTTGCAATTATGTGGCAAATAATAATTGCGAATATCCTGCGAACAAGCAGCAATCAATGATCTACAAAAGTCAAAGCTTGTAAACTCAAATAGTCAAAATTTATCCATTTTGCACTGACCTCAGCAAGCAACACCATTCGAGAACAATCAAAAGGTCATAGGAACAGAAAAACACATGAGAAGGGATTACATACCGTAAAAAGACTTCTCAACATGTTGTCATTTTTGCATCATGGCAATTATGACAGCCATTTAATTGAAGAGTTTTAAGGGGAGATAATTTTGAATCTATTTCCTCAGTAAAAAAAAAATAAGATCTTTGGACTGAGAGCTATATGAGTTGAAGCTCCTTAGATGAACTCTCCGCGAATACATAAAAAGTTAAAGTCACTGTAACGAATATACAGCGAAAAGTATCCAGAACTAAGTTCTTATTGCGAATACCGGGTGAATAATACCTTGTGCTTGAAAAAATTAAGTTTTTGCTGCGAATATGCAGCGATTATATGACAAGCTGCAAACATTCAGCGATTACTTTTATGTCAGACCAACTTTGTTTGCTGGGTATTCGCGACAAGGAGTGAATATACATGTATAGCGAACAATAACTGTAAACAATGCAGTTCGCAGAATATTTGCAGCATATTCATCAGATATTCCCACAAAGACAGCTTTTCCGTAAGGGTACACCTTAAATTGCATATTTCATAATATAAGATTGTTTATTATTATTGAATAATAATATGCTTGCCTAATAAATGGTCTACATTGTACCCAAACCCAATTTTACTTATATTTACTGGCCTCGGCATATATAGGCCTATAGCGACTATAGGCTTATAAGGAATAAGAAATTAATAGGGCTTCTTAAGACTAAGCAGGCTGCTTTTGTCTTACCAAGACACAATAACAATACCTTTATACTGTAATAGAAATAGTAAACATTTAAGTAGGCCTAATAAAAACATACTTAACAAAAATTATCCTCTCAGATAGCCAAACCGTTTTAATGATTGAAATTATTCCAAACAGTATACATGTACACTGTAAGTCGGCTTAATCAATACACCATACTTATATGAAACTTGCACTAAGGAGGAACTATCATCTCAGATAGGAGAAACACTTTTAACGAACCTTTGGCGACAAAATTGCGTGTAATTTAAGACACTCGCGTGATAGGCGTGAGACGTTCTGTGCAACTGTCTCACGAAGTTCACCCAAACGTCACATAGTTTAATTAATTTACTCGCAATGTTGTCGCGAAGTGTCTCATTTATGCCGCAATTGGTTCGCAATTCAGTCTTATTTATATTGCATATATGTCGTGTTCCAAAATGATTGCTACCAAATTGCGAGGGGTTGGGGACAAGTTCCGGACAGGTTTGAGACACCCCCGATGACTTTGCGACTATTTTGAGAAGAACTTTGTCGCATAAAATTGTTGAATATGTTCAAATTTTCATGACTACTTTGCGCCACTTAGCGGCACATGCAAGGAAATTACTAATCACCGGCGACTGTTTGGAGACTGCTTTGCGACCCACTTTGATGTCTGACGCCAGCTGTCGCAAAACAGTTGCAGTCCAGTGAGATAGGGGCTTAAGATTGCTTTAGATACCCCTGTAAGGATGTGGATTCAGATTCATGCTAGGGGTGTCCGGATTTTTTTAAATCAAAATGGGGCAATCTGGCACATTCTGAGTGTTCCAAAATATGTTATTATCAACCTAAAAATCAACAATTTTAAGGATAATTTCACACAATAATAAAAATTATTCGCCTTATCAGTCACCGATATGAAGATAAGCATGTAAGCACGAAAGTAAATACAAGGGGGGTCTGGGGGACTTCCCCCCAGAAGCCGAAGATTTTTTTTTTTAAAAAATCAAACGAAATGAAGGCTTTTCCTATAAGGTGAGATTTTTTTTTTAAAATTTGCAGGGCTCCCTAAATCCCCAAAACTATGAACATGCTCCCCAAATCCCTGAAAATAATAACCAGTGCTCCCCAGCTCCCTGAAAATAAATAGCCATTCTCCCCAGATTCCCAAAACCCTGGTGGCCCCACTAAAAAAAAAATAGTAAGTAAGTATGATCAGGAAATACCACAATTACAAACCGCAGACAACCCCATGGCATGGCGAGGAAGAGCCGCTCAACCATCACAAGACACCAGGAAGACAAATCAAGCAAAGCAACCAGCCCTCTCTTCCCCATCAAGATGATTGCAATACTAGAATGGACATAAAGGAAGGTACAACAAAAAATAGAACAATTACAGACTCCCAGAATGGGAGCAACAATAGACAAAAAGTCAACAACAACAGAACCACCACCTTAAAAACTTAGAATGGACAGCAGCCTCAGCCCCTGGGGGGCTTAGATGTATTTTACTGGTACCAAACCTTCGCCCTAGATTCTGCTGTTGTTGAAGTACAAGAAATGTTCAGCTCGCATGGAGGCCATCTAACTAATGCAATGTATCATCATGGAGAAACACTCTAATCAAATTAACACAGTTTGCAACCTGTATGGTAGCACATCTAAGGCCAGAATTTTTTTATTAGTTGATTTACGGGAAATTTTTTTAGACCTAGGGTCGGGGGGACGAAAAAAAATAAATAAAAAAGCTCTGAAAATGACCAGTTGACTGGTCATTTTCAGAGCTTTTTCTTTTTTTTTCTGAGCTTTTTTTTTTTTTTTTTTTTCAGCGCTTTTTTTTTCTTTTTTTTTCTTTTCTTAAATATCTCCAGAAAAACAGTAAAACTAGTAAGGATATCTTTAAATATTTCATCATTTTCCTAAAAATCTGGACAGGACAATCACTTTTAACAGTGTCACTCTCAAAAATGTAGACAGAACCTAAAAAAAATATTATTTTTTTTAAAACCAAACAATTAATATTTAGAGTCGGCGGATAAAATAAAAAAAATCTTTTAGAAATTAAATTTTATTTTTTTCCTACTTTCCGTAAAATTACAGTAGGAGGGTTCGTAAATCAACTAATAAAAAAATTCTGGCCTAAGTGATGTAGTATGAGATACCCCTTTCTGTGAAAACTACATGTATTTGTTGCCTCATGGTGTCAAACTATTAACATGCGCACCAGGAGTGTGTCATTCAATAATTTCATCACTTTCGAGATAAATTGAGGTTTTTTTTTCAAACTTTATGTCGATAAGTATCTAGCTTCAGACTTATTTCATAAAAGAAATAGCATGAGTTGGGTTGGCTGACCCTCGTATAATAAAACTATAACTTACCCCGGCATCGAGATGATCCCTCTTTTGGGGTACCTTTTCCATATAATGTACAGTCCACACACTGGCCAACAACTGATTCTTTTTTTGTCATCTGGTCACGAGGACATGGCTTACAGACGGCGTATTCCCCTGGCTTACACTTAACTGTAGATAAAGCATTAATACAGATGAATTTAATAAGAAAAAAATATATATTATGCAGTTGATGAGATAAAAAAGCACACTTTGTACTGATGTTTCAAAGATAGATGAGAATCGTTGTAAACAAACACTGGTGAGTTAACCTTGTTTTGGGGCGTACAGGTAGTCTCAGTTTACAGTTATAATGAACCTACAAAAGAATACTGCATAAACATGTGGTAGTGAATACATCATTTTTACCTGTTTATAAGAATGATAGAATCATCTCATTACTATGCATCTTTGAAACATCAGTAGAGAGCGCATCAAAATTCATGTATACAAGATAAAGATAAAAAAGGTTTACAGATGAAACAACTGACAATTATAATCCAGCACCTGCTAATGGGGAAGAATAGCGCTTAGATATCCACAATCGGAACTGCCTTGCCCAATTCCGTGAAATCAGACCTCGGATGTACATCGAGGGTCTACTTTGATAATGTGACGTTGACGCCACAGAAACCATGCCAACACAATAACAAGTGTGATTGTAGCGAATTATTCCTCAATAAACCATGCCATAAATGAAGCTATAGCCATATTTTATTGAAAAAACATAAACTTCATTTATTTGTTTCGGGTAATCAGAACTGAAGCCACATCCTACAGTTCTATTTTTCCTTACGCCAGATGTAGCTTTTTGTAGTAATAAGCCTTACATACACCCGAGGCTTGATTTTCGAATTGAGATGATTGAGGTCCGCCCAGAGCAGTAAACTAGCAACACACCCATTCACAATTTCAGCAGAGAAAATAACAGATTCTGGAAGGGCTACATTTGTTTTCATTCTTTACATCCCAGTCAACAACTTTAAGTCATGTCGGCACGGTTCTTCCTGGGTTGAACCAGTACTAAGCAGTGGATTATGGGTCTTGCTCAAGAACACAACGCAGTGCCTCTTGTGAGGCTCGAAGCCTCAATCCCTCGAATTTTAGTCATTATTAAAAGCAGATGTCTTTGTAAATATCTACGGAAACTGTAGGAGTCTGAAATGCCGTTCAGAATTGAAATTATTTCTTTCACTTCCGGATAAGGGGATAAGGCCATATGTTGGTAATCTTTTAGTCCGGCCCTTGTATAATAATTTGAATCGATTTTTTTCCTCCTTGTTTTCAAAGAATCCAAGAATGCCAGTCATACTCCGGATAAATAGTTGAAGTTCCCCGTTTCAAATCTGACAAAATGCTTAATGATTGCTTCCCTAACGTAAATTCGCAAATTTTCGCGAGGGTTTTATTTTCGCAAAACTTTGCGTACCATATGCAAAGTTTAGTGAAAATAAAATCCTCATGAAATGCAGAAATCACTCTGTTGTTTACTGATATATGTAAATCATGCCCTAGTTGCGAATTTTTAGCGTCACAAACATGTCTTTTAACGCTAATTATCGAGAAAATTTCCGGATTTACATATGATATGTCTTTTAACGCTATTCGGGATAATAAAATTATTGCCAAAATATCCGGATTTACAATATTCCTCCTGAAGAACATGACCTTGCTATTCCAAAACAGAACTATCAAACCCAGGACTGGATGCAACAGTCCTTTGTATGCTCCTTTACGTCTTGGGATCAGATATATAAGTTTCACCCAAGGAAACCACGGGTTCTGTAAACCATTGTACAGTAAAACCTGTGTAAAACGGCCACTCAAAAATAGACAAAACAAAGCTCTTCGTAAAAGTAAAACCTATGTAAAACAGCCACTCTCAAAAAGACAAAAAATTGGTTTTCAAGACAATTGGTAGCTACCTTAATGAAGGTGGAAAGTATTGCAGAATGCTCCCCTTTGAGCATTATGCGATACTTTTGATCTGCATTAAGCTATAATTAGTCTTGAAAACCTTTTTTTTGTCTTTTTTAGAGTGGCCGTTTTACACAGGTTATACTGTACACATTTTGCTAACATCATGTGTATTCTTCCAAATCGCCAAGGTATTTAATTTCGTCAAATCTTAAGAAGAAGAGTACCCTTTAGAGTGTACTCAGCATTGATCTGTTTGGTGCGTTTCCTTGTCATCTACATCATATTGCATTTTACGGGTTGGAACCTCATGCCCCATTACCTATACCATCATCCTAGAAGGTTAACGTATTCTGAAATTTCTCTGTGCCTCTATTTCCATAACCCATTTATGCCTAATGGAATTTCCAACCGCTATCAATCAGACGAATCCATTTTGAATATAAGGGTTGTTGGGTAGTAAGTTTAAATTTCATTCAGATTTTAAAAGTACATCCTGTTAGCAAACAGTGTAGAGCCAGATCAGACGCCACATTCAGTGGCGTCTGATCCGGCTCTACACTGATTGCTGATGTCCCATGAAAAGGACGCTATGTTAATTTAACAATAATTGTCACAATCATCAGCAAAAAGCATTATTTGGGACGCAATATCTGTTGAGATGTCTTGTCGTATATGAGTCAGGCGTTCTACAAGTGAAGGAATTTGAGCTAAATTTTTTTGCTAAAATAACACAACTAATTTTGATTTTTTAAATTTTAACTCTGAACAATTAACAGCAATAAACCATTCATCTAGACAAGAGAATTTGTATAATAATGCAAGTGTTGGCTTACTTTGATGGCTGTCCTAGTTTAAAATGTCACCCCTGTTACCACGACAAGAAACCTTTTTTTCCTTCATAAAATTATTATCAAAGTTATTGTCTTTTTACATACTTAAATCTCTTTCACAAGGGTAACAACCTACGTCATAGCATTGATGTTGTAAACACGTAGTACGGCGCCATCTTTGATTTACAAGGTCAGTTTTCCCCTTCGTAAAATTAAACAAATGAGTGTCTGTGCAAACAAAGCAGTGCAGGCGGTGCCTAACATCACACTTGAACAGAATATATAACGGTCACGCCCCGATATGCCATTGCCTTTGTAATCATTCACCCACAAGAATCGAAGCGGGAGACACGAGGATAATTTTAGCAGTCACCCACTTCGATTTTTGTGGGTGAATGTTTACAAAGGCAACGGCATTTCTGGACGTGACCATTGTATATTCTGTTCAAGTGTGATGTTAGGCACCGCCTGCACTGCTTAGTTTTGACAGACACTAATTTGTACGGCATTTACGAAGGGAAAAACTAACCTTGCAAATCAAAAATGGCGTCATACTACGTGTTTACAACACCCACGCTATGACGTAGGTTGTTACCCCTGTTTCATAGAATTTTAAATTTACAAACCTATTCCGCTGAAAATGTTTTTGTAACTAATAATATAATCAATTATTAGTTAGTTATTGAAACAACGTGTTTTAAGACAAATAACATCAAATCCATTTTGAGAAATAATAGGATGGGTGACCTAATTTTCTGCAATAGGTAGCCACAGGCACCAACTTACAATTTGTAATTATTTTCACCAAGCAGATAACTTATAGATATTTGCATTCACACACATACAGAGGAATAATTATACTACAAAACAAAACCAAAATATCTTTTTGAATTTTACAGCTGATGTGTAGTTTGCAACAACTATGACGTAATTCGGAACTACGATTGATTCGAAACTGGGCAATAAACTGCATGCTTTGGTTGAGAAAAATGCAATGTTTGTTGCACGCTTATCTGAAGGTCTTAAAATATAGTCTGGTGTATGACATTCAAAAAGGCCCTAAATAAGGAGAAAATACACCCATCATTAGAAAGGATGAAAATGGTCTCAAATTAAAGCTTATCATCACTAGTTTTAATATCCGCCTGTCGACACTACGAAAAAGTGTAGCTTCATAGTGTAAAATGGGCAGATAACTCTATATCATGCATGTCAGAAAGTTACTAGACAGTCATTTAAACGATAAAAACAACATGTTTTCATACTTATCAAAATCAAAAAGTTAATATTTTTCAAAAGTAAAATTAATTTTAAGGAGACTCATATTTTTATTTAAATCATTGAAATTATTTTGATGTTAATGACGACACGTTACGTAATTTCACCCTCCAAAATCGTTAAAATAAACTTTTTCACATTGATTCCTGAGCTGGATATTCAATATTCTGTCAACTATTTGTAATTATCAAACCCCAAAATGTCTTAGCTTTGCAAATATATAAAATGTTGATTCCTACTATTTACACGCAGAAAGTTATATTGCTTTAAAGATGCCAACCCGTTTGCGAGCAATCTGCCATATTTGACGTTTTTTCATAAGTATATGGAATTCAAAGGAGAAAAATACACCAATCATTCAATAGGATGAGAATGGCCTTAAGTTAAAGCTTACCATCCCTACTTTCAATATCCAGGTGTTGGCACTTCCAAAAAAAAAAAGTGTAGCGCATATTGTAAAATGGGGAGATAACTCGCTCTATGATATTCAAAATTTATGAGGAAAAATAATTCAATCTTGCATACCCATTGAAGAACTAATGTAGTGAGATGCGATATGTTTTTCCCATATGTGCAATTTAATTTTTGTAATAAGAATATTAGCTATTTTTATCTTGCCTTATCATATGACGTCGCGCCTGGGAGTGAAATAACGCTATGCAATAAAATCTGTAAACCACTAGTGGTTTATAGATTTACGGGAAACGTTATGACGTTCATAACAACGTTGAGTACATAATAACCAAATTATAACGTTTTTACGCCAGAAATCAGATTTCAAAGTATTTGTCATATGATAAATAGAATCTAAAATTCGTGCTCTTGTATTATTGAATTTACTAAACTCATTGCGAAAAAGAGATAAAATGCTCCACAAGCCTCGCATTTTATCTCTTTTTCCCAACTCATTTAATAAATTCAATAAAACATGAGCACTCATGTAAGATCCTCTATTTAATCTATCTTCCAAATTTCAAAAGGGATCTGTAATTCTATTGGTTATTAAATTCTTAAAAACTATATCTTAGGAGTTTCTTATCAAATAGTCTGGTAACCAACTTAAAATAACCTTGCACCCTGGCCAATTTTTCACGGATGCCAATTTGTATATTATGACCACTATAATGCGAAACAAAGTTATCCAAACATAAACCTGTTTAGGTTATGAGAATATGCATGTTTTCCATGGCAACCAATAACCGATTCAAGAATGGGGATGTGCATACAAAATTACTCATATCTCAGCTGCTACTTATCCTAGACTACTTAACTTGATACCACATTAAAGCTTAGACATAGACCTTTTATTTATTTGTCACATACGCAAATTATAATTATCTTATTTGCATATCAATAACTATTTATTAAAACATTAAAAATGTGATTCAAGAATGGGGATGTATCTACAAAACCAATGATATCTCAACTGCTACGTATCAAAGACTACTAAATTGGTACCAAATAAAAGCTTAGTCAAATGTCTTTTATTTCATGGTCAGATATACAAATTATCATATTTGTAAAATTTGCTATTTCATGAATATTAGAAAAAAAGTTAAAAAAAATAAGGAAACATCATTAAAAACTTATATTGGTTGATTCAACCCCATGTTATCATTGTTGCATGTTGTTATGCCATCAGTAATCAGAGATCAGTTTGATAAGTCCATTCATCCAGTGGTCCGATATTTGCATATTCATGAATATAATTATTATATGAAATCGAGAACAAGAGTGAAAATCACGTAAAAACTATCAGGGGGTGGGGGGGGGGGGGGAAGTGAGGTGGTTGATAATCAGACCTTGCACCCTTAGGATATTTTCTCACGCATACCAAATTGTTAAGTAGGGCCCCCTAAATGAAAAAAAGTTGTTATAAAAACCTGTTTGGGTTATGTAAAATGCATAGTTTCCATGGCAGCTCATAATACTATTCTGTACCAACAGAATACTCATCTCAGCAGTATCTCAAAATTAAAGCTTTTAAAACTGTTTTCACTCATTGTCAAATATGCAAGTGCTCTATTTGTATGTTTATAACTATTAATGAAAGCAGTAGAAATGAGAGAAAAATGCAGACAAATTAATGGGGTGTACCTACAAAAGTACCTATATCTCAGCTGCTTTTCATCCGTTACAACCGAACTTGGTACAAATTAATGGTACGACATGGCATCTTTAGTTAATGGTCTGATATGCAAGTTATCTAATTTGCATATTCATGAATATTAATGAAGAATGAAGACATAAGAAATAAGAATGAAAAAAGTAGAAAAATGTAAGGGGTGTGCTCACACAATTAGCTATATCTCATCTGCTAGGTGTTCTCTACTACCAATTTGGTACCATATAAATGCTAAGACATATCAGGTTTTGTATAATTCACGTTTAGTAGTATAAGATAATTAGCAATTAAGATCTAAGAAATCTTGTAAGTACACTATCATTAATTTGACTTCAAATATTTCTTATTTTCTTATGTTTTCATTAGCATACATGAATATTTAAACCAGATAACAAGCATATTAAATAGCAGAGTAAAGGAAAATTACATAAGGTTTGATTAGGTACCAAGTTTTGAAGTTAATGATAAATGGTAGCTGAGATATGAGTAGTTTTGTCGGTACACCCTCATTATTTTTCCATTTTTTCCACAATTTTCTCTCTTTTCTAATGTTTTCATTAATATTTACGAATATTATGATAGGATAATTTTATATATCATATCATTAGGTAAAAGGTTTGTAGCTTAGCATGTGTTTGGTACCAAGTTTAGTTCTCTCGGGCAATTAGCTACTGAAACATAAGAAATGTTCTAGGTACACCCCCTACCTTATTCTCCGATTTTCTCTTATTTCTCGTGTTTTCATGAATATTCATAAATACTAGAAAAAGATCATTTGCGTATTAGCTCCTTGATTTAATAGACTATGGCTTAGCATAATGTTGGTGCCAAGTTTAGTACTCAATGGCAATTAGCAGCTGAAAAATTGGAAAATTTGTAGGTGCACACTTTGTTTTTGCAATTTTTGCTTTCCTTGTAATGTTTTGATTAACATGCATGCCTATTTAAATTAGATAAATTACCTACAAAATATTAGAAAAAAAGTATAATTATTTAGACTTTGATTAGGTACCAGCTTTTGATAGTTGTGATAAATGGAAGCTGAGATATGTGTCACAAGCTAAAATAAAGGGCACTTTTTCTTTAAAAGATTTCATGATAAATTTGCAATAAAATTATTGATGTTAAGGTGAGAGAAAGATGAGAGTTTGTGTTTTTTAGTTTTTTCTGTATTATAGTATGGGAGTCTGGATGGAAGAGTCAGAAATAAGATTTTTGATGTAAAACTAGTTTGAAAATTTAATTTTTGCATTTTTGTATTTAAGGGTTAAGATATTCATATTTTCCAAAAAAGTATTCTGTTCAAAACTGTATTCTTGGCTTGGGGCTAAGTTTGGATATAAGATTGGAAATAATTTTGATGGCTTGAGAATTGTTTTGACTTTAGATGGGCTTATCCTGACAACTTGAGATCTTATCACATGGAACAGGTATACAGACTTTGATGTTGTTGACACCTTTGGCAAGCCAGACTATCAAGGGTCTTTGAGGTGTGCAATTAGCTACTAGCTCACTTGGGCAAACAATAGAACTGTAAATTGAGGAAATGGTTGTCACCTGATGAGTGTGTTGATAACAATATCTCACCCATTAAGCAGATTGGCTTCTTGCATAGTTTTGGCACAGGTCTGCAGTGAATTTTAAAATTAATTTCATTGGTTATAATTAGAGAATTGTTTGGTTGGTTAATTGTTATAGTATTTTTCATTGGCTGTTTTTGGACCTAGGGAGTTTTGCTGGGACCCAGATTGTGGGTTCATGAGTCAGTCTTAACCTGGGAGCAGATCAGTCTAGATCCTTCTTCGAAACTGAATGATAGGATGTTAACATTGTAGACTTTGCATAGACCGTTGACTTTGTGGTTTTCTGTGTTTAGGTCTTATAAATCTTTGTTTAGCCTATATGACAGTTTTGGAAATGTGAAGTGCCAAATTAATGGAATACGAACTTAGGACCTAGAACTTAAAAATAAAGCAAGGCATTTTAGGATTAGTTTAATATTGGTGGAATCTTCAATTTGGTTAGCTAAATGAACACATATTTTTTGGAAAATCATATTAGGATGGATGACATTGTAGGTTAAGGAAAATTCAGAAGAAATATTGTTTGTGATTTTGCGTTTAAATAAGTACAAACTTTTGAATATTCTGATTTACCGGAACAGTGAAATTCTAGAACTTGATAAGAACAGTGAATAGGGAATATCAGTGGTAATTTAGAACTTTAAGAGTAGTGAATGAATATCAGTGGTAATTTAGAACTTTAAGAACAGTGAATTCAACAGTCTGCATCCATCGCGTTTTAGGAACATTTTTTACATTTATTAAAATTATAGAAAATTCAAATCGTCTCAGGGTATTATTTAAAATTTGTGCTTAAGGACTGCGTCACAGGGTACCATAAGGGGAGAGACAATCAAAATCATTATTCTAGTTTCTGGAGTGAGTTCTGGGTGCTGCCTATCTTGAGTTAATTCCCCAAATTTAGTCAAGCAAGTGCGTTCACCCAGTCTCATCTCCAGACAGAAACAGGGGGCATAATCCATCAAACCCCTAGATCCTCTTATTGCCACCGTGTGACATGAGTAATTTTGTAAATAAACCCCATTATTTTTTCTATGATTTTCTTTCATTTCTAATGTTTTCATTAATATTCATGAATATGATAATTAGATGATTTGCATATCTTATCATCATGTAAATGGGTTCTATCTTAGCATTTATTTGATACCAAGTTTGGTACTCTATTGCAATGGGCAACTGGAAATATAAGAATTTTCTAGGAACACCCCTAAATTGTTCTACAATTTTCTCTAGTTTCTCATGATTTCATGAATATAAGAATTAGATTCTTTGCATATCAGACCAGTGGATAATAGTGCTATAACTAAGTATTGATTTTTGCCAGTTTTAGAATTCTAGATCAATTAGCAAATCAGATATTGGTAATTTTGCAGGTACACACTTTATTTTTCTGCAATTTTCCCTCATTTCAAATTATTTCATTAATATTAATTAATATGCAAATTATATGATTTGAATATCAGACCATTTGGGTAAGAACGCTTTGGTTTTTGAGGAAAGTTAGCTGTAGTATAAGAGATATGCTTCAGACACGAAAAACCTAGAAATGAGACCAGAAGTCAATGTCAAAGTCAAAGTGACCCAAAATGGTATGCACCACTCTGCCATCCCAAGAGGAATCAACACACCAAATTTGGGATTTCTACATCAAATAATTTAGGAGATATGCTCCAGACATGATAAGTCTAGAAACTAGGTCAAAGGTCAAGGTCACAGTGACCTAAAACTGGTATGCGACACATCAGCATCCAAAGGTGTATCCATACAGCAAATTTGGGATTCCTATCTCAAATAATATAAGAGATTTGTTCTGGACACAATTATCCTACAAAATAGGTCAGAGGTCAAGGTCAAAGTGACTCAAAAATGGTATGTGACACTCCGCCATCCAAAGTTGCATCCACACACCAAATTTGGGATTCCTACCATTAAAAATATACGAGATATGCTCCGCACACAATTTTCTAAAAACTAGGTCAGAGGTCAAGGTCACATTGACCCGTAAATTAGACAAGACACTCCACCATCCCAAGATACATTCACACACCAGATTTGGGATTCCTATCTCAAATAATATATAAAATATGCTCCTGCCACAATTTTTTTTATAAAACTATGTCAAAGGTCAAAGTCACAGTGACCCGAAAATGGTATGTGACACTCCACTGTCCCAAGATTCATATACACACCAATTTGTAATTCCTACTTCAAAGAATTTAAGAGATATGCTCCGTACACAATTTTTCTTAAAATTAGGTCAGAGGTCAAGGTTACAGTGACCAGAAATGGTATGTGACACTCCATCATCTCAAGATGCATTTACACACCAAATTTCAAATTCCTATCTCAAAGAATATAGGAGATATGCACCAGACTAAATGCAGTTTATAGAAACTAGGTCAGAGGTCAAGTTCATAGTGACCCAATTATGGTATGCAACACTTCGTCATCTCAAGATGCATTATCACACGAAATTTGAGATTCCTAGCTCAAATAATGTAAGAGATTCGCTCCGGACACCATTTTTCTAAAACTAGGTCAGAGGTCAAGGGCAAAGTGACCCGAAAATGGTATGTGACACTTTTCCATCCCAAGATGCATTTACCCACCAAATTTGGTATTCCTATCTCAATGGGTATAGGAGATATGCACCAGACTCAATGCAGTTTCTAGAACTAGGTCAGAGGTCAAGTTCAAGGTCACAGTGACCTAATTATGGTATGGGACACTTTGTCATCCCAAGATGCATCCACACACCAAATTTGAGATTCCTACCTCAAATTATATAAGAGAGATGCTCCGGACACGATTATTCTAAAAACTAGGTCAGAGGTCAAGGTTAAGGTCACAGTGACTTGAAAATGGTATCTGACACTTCGCCATCCCAAGATGCATTCACCCACAAAATTTGGAATTCCTACTTCAAAAAATATAAGAGATATGCTCCATACACAATTATTCTTAAAACTAGGTCAGAGGTCAAGGTCACAATGACTCGAAAGTGATATGTGACACTCCGTCATCCAATTTTGCATTAATATGATTTACACACCAAATTTGGAATTCCTATCTCAAAGAATATAGGAGATATGCACCAGACTCAATGCAGTTTCTGTAAACTAGGCCAGAGGTCAAGTTCAAGGTCAAGGTGACCCAATTATGGTTCGCGACACTTTCTCTTCTCAAGATGCATCCACACATTAAATTTGAAATTCCTATCTCAAATAATATAAGAGTCTTAGAGATATGCTCTGGACACGATTATATTAAAAACTAGGTCAGAGGTCAAGGTTGAGGTCACAGTGACCCGAAAATGGTATGCAACACTTTGCCATCCCAAGATGCATCCACACATCAAATTTGGAATTCCTACTTCAAAGAACATACGAGATATGCACCGGACATGAAGGGGGACGGACGGACAGTGTGATTACTATAAAAAAAACTAGATCAGAGGTCAAGGTCACAGTGATCTGAAAATAATACACGACATTCTTCCTTCACAAGATGCATCCACATACCAAATTTGGAATGCCTACCTCAAAGAATATAGGAGATATGCACCGGACACGAAGCGGGACGGACAGTGCGATTACTATTGCTTTATATTCCAATCATTTAGCAAATACAGGAAGGCTGCTTTGAAATTCGTTTTCAGGTTTTTATTATTTTCTTTAACTGGCGTTACGTTATGTAACTACGTTAGTCTTTCGTCAGAAACGTTATAACGACAATCTGAGATGCCCACGAAAGTTTTTATAGCACACATCATTTCCTATACTTTTAATATTTATTACTTGGCGTTATTATGCAGGAGGGTTGACATCTCCAAGTATTGTCTTTAATGAAAACACGTCAAATATTGCGGTTGCCCGCAAAGGGGTCGGTACCTTTAATGCGTATAAATAATAGGAAACTAGCGCGTCAGCGCTGGTGATAAACGTTAGTCAACTGTTCGATTCGGGCCTGTTCCATTAGCAAGTTGCGGAAGGCTGTGACTAAATGTCTGTACTGTACTGTACTGTATTGTACCAGGTAAAAATCCAGTACCGTAGTACATCGGAAAGTACCGATAATTAACGGACCGATGATAGGTTTAAACTATTTCAAAGCAATAAATGCTGTTTTCAATTTATAAGGCGGTCGCAAAAAGAAATAGCAACATTATTAAATCATTAATATTAGAGTTATTCTAATAGGAGAACAGACAAGTACAATGCATTCAAAATGTTTTCTATTATATACTTTGAGAAATGTATCGCTGTATGATATTGTTGTGCTGTGAACCTAACTATTCTTCTCTTACACTTTATATTTGTATGAAATAAAGTTAAACAAAGTAGTTTAATAGGTGTACCTTTTCTATTTCTATCAAATCCATTCAAAACGCTGCCAATACGTACATATTTCCCTTTCAGTACCATGTAAGATTTTCACAGTAAGAATGATAAAGAATCGAAATAATTTTGCTTATCTGTGAATTATCTTTGATTAGAGCATAATTGGACATGTCTATAGACAGATGCGACTATTAGAGTAAAACAGGGGTTCATCGGACGGCAGGGTTCATCGGACAGGTCGTTTTACGTCAGCTTTACAGCTCTTCCGACAGACACTTGTTCAGAAAGAAGATATCCATTTGTTTTTGCTACCAATCTTCTGTCTGATGCTGCACTAAAAATTTGCATAGCGCATGTCATAACGCTGTGTTCTCATTGGATAAAAGCCAGCTCCGAAAAAACACGCCTTGTTTTAAAGGGATTTTTTTCAAAATGGCGCCGAAAAAAACCATCGAGATTCGTCACCGGTCTACTTCAACATCCTGTCTTAAGGGTTTTTACACTAAATTTGTGACTGAAATTGATTTTTGACGTGAAATGAATATTAGATGAAGATAAAAGTGTTTGTTTTTTTCATTTATATCCGCCAATTGTTCCGATAAGATGGGCGAAAAAGCTGTCCGATGAACCCCTCAAGTTATCACCGTCGATTTTTTACGGAGGGGTTCATCGGACAGTACAGTGCGAGGTACATTGCAACTCAAGCTCGAGATTACAGGCCCCCTATCTGTCTCTTTTTTTCCAAACTACAGGATATATACGTCTAATATACAAGTATTGATATTTGTTTTTTTTAAAAAAATAATTACAAAGGAATCTTGCGACAATATATGATAGTAACAGCTAGTGTCACCAGCCGACTTGTCTTGATAAAAAAAATGCTGTCTGTCTGTCTGTCTCTCTATGTCTGTCTGTCTATATGTCAATAGATTCTCTCTCTCACTCTCTCTAGCTCTGAGCCGCAACCGTGGCTCAGTGTGGTACTGGTTCAACTCAAGAAGGCGGGAAAACGTCCCGATATGAGTGAAAAAATATTGACTGGGATGTACTGCATGCCCGGATTCAGGAATTTTTGCCAGGTGGGGGGGGGGGGTCCAGGCCTGACTGCCAGAAAACAGCTCTGACAACGTTTTCTTAGTCCTCAACTTATTTTACAGTTTTACAGTGGTTTATCAATGGTTTATTTCAAAGAAAACTATAATTTCCCGAGGTTTCAGAGGGGTCAAACATTTTTCAGGGGGGGGGGGGGTCAAACATTTTCCAGAGGGGGTGGGGGGTGGTCCAACTTTTTCCAGGGGGGTCTAAATGCTAATTTGTATAGAACTTATGATTTTCCAGGGGGTCCGGACCCCCTATCCCCCCCTTTGGATCCGCACATGTACTGGCATCAGCTCAAAAACGAACGAACATCCATCTACATGTTTGCATTTCAAGAATAAAGCCAAATCATCATGCATGATTACTATTTTTATAGAAAGACAAAGATACACATTTATGAATCTTAATTAAAACAGAACATAATTATTTTCGCCATAGCCATTATCCTCACAATATACACTAGCGAGGTAGGCCTGTATCCTGAACATTCAGTTCTTTAGGCCTAATAAAACTGTATTTACTCGCCCCTCCCCATCTGATAGCTTTGGCTGTTCTAAGGAAGTGTTTCTGTTGTTGTTGATTAATTGTTTATTGTTGCCCCATTGTTTTTGGGGGTTCTGTGTTTGATGCTTGTTTTACTTTATGTCCGCCTAGTTTTGCAATCAGCTTGATGGGGAAGAGAAAGCTGGTTGATTTAATTTAGTTATTTTCCTGCTGCCTTTAAATTGTGACTGTTAGTGTTCTGTGACTCTTCCTCCTGGTGTCGTGGGTCAGTCTGCAGTGTGCGATTGTGGTATTTCCTGGTCATACTCACTTGCTTTATAGAGGGAACTTTCAATCAACGATTCAAACCATTTTCGAATTCAGACATGCGTCAGACTTCTAATTACGGTAAAATTAAGTTATGCAGTCTTCAAAGGATACTTATTACTCTGAATTAATGAGTGTTAATGAGCTGCTTTTACCTGGAATGATTAGTTATCATGCCACAGCATTAAATGAGCTTCAAATCAATGTATTTGTGTTGATCCAACGTTGTGTGAAACTGTCATTTCAGCCGATTAGGAGTGGTTGCGTTGGGTCAAAACTGTGATGTAATCTAGACTCCGCATATGGAGAAAATGATTGTTTGGAATATTGGACAGATCACCTGACAGTTTAAATTGTTGCATTGAGTATTTACTACAACAGTATGATGTTTTGTATCATCTGTATGTGGCGTTTCCCCCTTAATATGACCTGTCCGATGAACCCCAATGCCTGTCCGATGAACCCCTATGGCTGTCCGATCCACCCCTTTAATATCCTGCGCTCTTTGAAGGCTAATTACTCTATCTACATGAGCTTAAACACGCTAGATTTGCCTCCCTTTGACCACGTATTGAATACACTTGAATGCGTTGTCCATTGCGGTCATCCAATGCGACAACAACCGGTAATATCGGAATTTAAAGTAGCGATCTCGAAAAGTGTCCGATGAACCCCGGTTTTACTCTAATTCACTCCCATTATGAGAAATATATCTCAATCTGGCCTTTACAATCTTACCTCCAAACTCATGATCATGTGCGTTAATTGAGTACTGGGTCCGAGGGTATTCAAAGAAAAGAAAATGTTTCTAATTATCTGTCCACTATCCTACTATAATATTTTCCATTAATAAAGTTGTAGTTTTGTGTTGCAACTACTTTAAAACTTAAGATCAGCATTTATGCTTTTCATGCGATAAGTTATTCACTTTGGCGGTCCGTCAATTATCAGTATTTTTCTGATGTGCTTCGGATGGTACGGTACTGTATTTTACCCGGTGCAGTACAGTACAGTACAGTACAGACATTTAGTCACAGCCGTTGCTAGACTGTTTCACTCATTCGAGGGGGCAGTGAAGCAGTCTAAGCCGTTGCGGAAATGGATTAGACTGGTTCTCTCCCTTTAATAGCTTGTCAGCATATTAAGACAGGTAACTACTAGCCTCCATTGCGCCTAAGTATCGCATACACACTGACGTCATGAGTGACGTGTATTGGAAAATACCCTTGACATAAAGTGCATTTTTTAAACAAGCCGTTTTATTAAGTTTATTTTGTTCTGGGAGTTTATATTTTTTTCTTTTACTTAATTATCAAATGATAGTAACTGAAAAAAATACTGACGTTTGTGTTGAAAAATCTTTTCTAGAGCATGCGCAGTCGGGTGAGTAGGATTCTCTACTTGTAAAAAATTACTAGTTACCAAACGTTATATGCGTAGCGGAAGTGGAGCTTTATCAACGAGGGGAACCAATCTAGAAATGGATCAGGTGTTAACTCCCCAACAGCAGTGTCTTTTACAGTTCTTTCTCAGACTCCCCGTCGACCAAGTTACTTCCAAAATTCCATCATTGTGTGAGCGATGTTGACATACTTTGGATACTGGATTGCTTCTAAAAGCGAAAAGGCCTATTAGAGACCTTACCACTGAGCGAGAATCCCGATCAAACATGGGCCCTTCGGATATTCTAGACTAAATGTGACGAAATATCTAGATGTAGATGGGTCAGTTTCAATATGCCCCCTAGGCATTATGTGCATTGACTTCGATTGAGGAATACGTTGAATGACCTAATATATACTGCTGGGGAGGGGGTTAACTCTACAATTATTCAGTGTGTTCATGAGCAGAGTCTTACTGGAATATGCATATTTCCTGTCTTTTATTTTCTTCTAATGGATCACCTATGTACAAATCGTTAACTAAAACAAAAAAAAATACTCAGAGCTTGAAGCCCATGAAACACTGAAAAGAGTGGCTTCAGCAAATGCAATAATAAAACACTATAAAAGTTCTTCTTTAAATACTGTAAAACGCCATGCGATGGTTCTAAGCTTTTTTTAAAGCTAACCTTGTATATTTACAAAGCCAAGACAATTTTGGGTTTGATTATGAAAGAGATTTAATAGAATAATTAATATCCAGCTCAGGAATCAATGTGAAAAAGTTTATTTTAACGATTTGGAGGGTTGAATTACATAACGTGACGTCATTTATTTTAAATTATTAGTCTCCTTAGAAGCAATTTGATTTTCAAACAAATATTATCATTTGGGGTTTAAAAAGTATGAAAACGTGTCAAATGAATGAGTTAAATGACAACTGGCATCTTTCTGACATGCATGATACAGTGCCCAGGTGTCAACAGGCGGATATTGAAAGCAGACTTGATTAGCTAAACTTGAGACCACTTTCATCCTCCCTAACGATGGGTGTATTTTTGACTTTTAAACTCGAGAACATACACCGGACTATCAATATAGCATGCAACTTTATACAATACAACCAGGCAACTAGCAGGTTAGCAAAGAGGTAGTTCATGAACTCGAATTGGGAGATATAGCTGTCATGCAAATACATACAATTTGCAGTAGAGTGACAGGAATTTTAATACTGTTTCGCACTTTGGGATGTTTAAAATTGGTAAAGACAATGGACATGATACTTGGAAAATGTCAATTTCAGAATAGTTTTCTTCCATATTTTCAGTAACATATGTTGTAGGTACACATTGGAATTGCCTCTATGGGGCATTTCCAATATGTACCTACAACACATGTCTTTTCAATAAATGAGTTTTTCACCATTAGCTTTTTTAGAACAAATTCTCAACCTTTTCCGTCAATTCAAAAAAAAAAAAAAATGAGCATGTAGAAATTAATAATTTTCATGTAGTTTGTCATGCAACTGGATGACAATAATAGACAGTCTATCTTATGCTTCTGACAGCTTATCTTGAGATGTTTCCGGGAGTATATTGCTAAATTGCTAGTTGCGTGGTTGTAAAACAAACTGAGCACTGTAAAGGTTTGTGTATGCATTCTGCTCTAAGGCGATGGTTTAGCCATGGTTTGTCATGCGTTTTTCATTCATCGCGTTTGGTCCTTTTTAGCCTATTTGGCAACCAACATTACCAATGAGGCCCCAAGGGGGATCTGTGCTCCCTTGATCCCTGAAAATAATGCACTGATCTCCTCAAATCCCTGAAAGAAAATTCCTCAGCTTCCTGGAAGTATTTTTCCTTCGCTCCCCAAATCCTTAAAATTAATTCAGCTTCTCCCCAAATCCCCAAAAATATAAGCCAATCTCCCTAAAATGTATTTTTCTTTACAAAAGATTAAATTAACATACTTAAAAACTATGAAGCTATATACGAGCGGATGACTTGATATTCACTTAATGTTTTACAATATACATGTAAAGCTTGGGCTAAGTCACGAAATACACAATATACTGTGCATGATATATAGCTCAAAGTATGAGTCCATCCTTAAAATTCTGTTACTATACCTGGTAGAGTAGGTATGGAAGAATGCTCTCTAGATTTGATTTTTTTATTAGGGGCAGCTAGACCATTTGTTTCTCTGGTGGGAGACGGGCTGTTTTTTCCAAAAGATTGAACTAGATCGTCTTAGACAAAGTGAAAGCATTTATTTTTGTAACCATAGAAAGTGTTTTTATAATTGATATTAGGCCCTGTACCAAAGTTTACTTCAGTTTCAACAAGTGAGAAAATATCTGATCAACGTTTATCAAAGTTTTAATAAAAAAGACATCTAATTACCAAGATAGAGAATTACATGCCAGGTGCGTAGTTAGCCCTGTTATGTTGCTTATTCAAACTTGTGCTAGGGGGGTCTGGGGCATGTTCCCCCGAAATCTATTTTATTTGTTCGCGCATGTCTATCTTGTCATTGTAACTTACGTTTATGGGCTGTCTTGAAATTTTTCCAACTGAGCTTCGGTTGCGCTGAAATAAAGAATTAAGTACACGTTAAGGTTACTACAGACACACCAATAACCGTAACTCGTGCATGGCTGAACACATTTTGCCTGATCACACGAATATATGATGCAGTATACATCTGTAAATAAGTCAAGTAAATGGGCTTGGTAAGCCGAATGCAATCATAATGCATTAAGCTTTTCATGAACTTAAGCAAAAGCTACAGCCCCTGATTATTATTTGGGCCTCGCCGTGAGAAAACCTGTCTTCGAAGGTTGGCGAACAACAAATGCGCAGACCAGCCTGCGCATCCGCGCAGACTGATCAGCGCCTTTGTTATTCTCTTTTTGGAAAGCATCATATCTAAACTTACTACCAGCGAAATTTCAATTTTCTAGTTAGTCTCTGTGGCTGAGCAGACTGGTTTGTGTCTCGTTTTTTCGGAAACCCCGAAGACAGGTTTTCTCGCGACGAGGCCCATTTACTATCATTTTTCAGGCTGAATGACTTGAAAACTTATTACCTATGACAAACTGCAGAACAAAATAGGCTTCTTTCATTTTTTAAACAGGAGTTATTGCCTCTGAATATCAATATTTACATTGAAATTGCGTCAAAGATCCATTTTTTTCTCCAAATACTTGATTACAAAGAATCTGATTAGAGTAAAATATACACAAAATATCTGGTTTGGTGCATCTTTACATATGTTAACATAAGTGATAAAAATGCATCAAATATGATTTATTGCCCTTCAATTTGCGCTTAAAGGTAAAAAAATCAATAAATATACATTATATAGGCATATCAGTGGCACCAAACTATTAAACACATATTGAAATATTCAACCGTTTTGGTATATTTTGATAACTTTTGCATTTGTCTTTAAGTAACAAAGTACCAAAATGTATTTTAAACTGTTTGAGCAAGTTTAAACTCTTTAATCGGGGTAGCGCAGATGCTCAGTTCATCTTATTAAAACCAGGGATCGAGCATTGCGGGCTCTAGCCTCACTGTTGTCACTGCTTTGTGTCCTTGAGTAAGACAAGGACCCAGTGGCAACGCAGCGTGATCGTAGAGCAAAATTTCTCGTCCCTGCCACGTTCGCACAACGTCAATAAAGTTCCTACTATGACTTGCTTACGTGGCCACACCATCCATGCAGTTCTTACTACGCTCTAAAAACTACGTCCTTACTGCGTCCTGTTTCGGCTACGTCCTCACTGCGCTTTTTTGATCATGTTCAAAGTTCGACCACTTCCTTGACGTCCATGAAGACCTTACTACGCTCTTATAGGTTTCTACTACGCCCCACCTACGTCCTACAAGTTCATACTGCGTCCATCCAGTTTTTCAAGGACGTAGTAAGAACATGGTCCGGTGTGAAGGGTTTCATCAAAATTTGAATAAAAATGAAAAATACCACCAAGGACCCATAAGATTGAAATGGAAAACTTTTTTGTGGCTTTTCCATGGGTAGTAAGTAGCCAGTACTGGGCCAGGAGGGTTTATGATTTGTGTGTTTATTTTATGACGGGAACTCCCGAAGGCTCAACCGAAAATGGTTTAATTGATAAGAATTGAAAATTCCATTCGGCTTCAATGGGTTATTGGAAACATATTAAGGCACGAAAATTTTAATTTTAAAAGTGCAGAGGTTTGCCTGGGAATTGACGTCATTAGATAATTACATAATTGAATTGTAACATGCTGATTTAGAAAAATATAATTATATAAAGGTCAAAAGAACAAAACGAAGACCAACATTTCTGACAATAAATCGGCATTGTCTCCAGATCACCCTTGTTGGAGATAGGCCAAAAGCTTTTCTATTTTAGTATCACAACTTCAAAACCTTATTGTAGACAACTGTTTCTAAGACAATAATAATAAGACATCAAAGAATGAAACAACAACATAATGACACATAATATTATTATGTGTCATTATGTTGTTGTTTCATTCTTTGATGTTGCTCCCAGTTGTGTGTTTTTTTGTTATTGTTTTATTTTGGTTTTGTGATTTGGTTTTTGTGTCCATTCTAGTTTTAAAGTCATCTCGCTGAGAGAGAGAGAGAGAGAGAGAGAGAGAGAGAGAGAGAGAGAGAGAGAAAGCTGGTTGCTTGCTTTACATAAATTGTTGTTTTGATTGCTTACGTTTATTTGTGTGCGTGTGTGTGATTGTGCACGCACGCACGCTCGCGTGTGTGTTCTTATGTTTCTTTTTCAGGGTGCCATGTGTTGCAGGTACGTAGCCAGGCGGACGAACGGATTCTTGGGCTTTGAAACTAGGTCAGATGTTCTCTGAATTCACCAAAAATATTTTGCTTGGCTTCAACAAAATTTCTTGCTGGTTTCAATCGTTTGAGAAATAAGGGAGACAAATCGTACTAGAAACTTGTTTAATTTAACCTGTCGTTTAAACTTTTTTGTATACTAGGAAGTATTGCTTTTTTAAATATATTTTCGACTACTATTTTTTCTCCAAAAATTAACGTTTCTTCACCGCCAAAGCGTCTTGGAGTTTGGATCCTGATCAGTCCCCATTTTCAAACTGTTCCAAAACTGTGGTATCAGCAGGACCTAGCTCTGTGCACGCTGTTTAAATTCTCATGATCATGTTGTCTTCTGCTGATTTTATTTTTACAAAAAAAAAACTTTCTCAAAAAATAATTTCGTGATTACTATCAGAGTGTCAAACGGTTTGGAACCAGGTCAAGGCCGACATTCTGTCGGTTTAAAGAAGCTTTAGACACCCCCCCTCCTACACACACATATGTTCTTTCACATGCTTTCACAATCACGGGGTATGCCCTTGCATAAGCTAGTCAGGCGGCCCTTCGGTTCGCATTACCCTCGGAAGGGAGGTTTAATGTCGCGACTCCTCCTATATGACAGAATATCTAAATCAATATATATTTTTTATTCCCTCAATTATACATGATTAAAATTTGGGCTAATAATTATCCACGGACATAATGACAAGTTTCGTCGTTATTACAGTAGATGAACAATGGAAAAATTGTATAACTACGTTTAAATACCAGCTAAACAGATCATTATAAAATTATGACAAAATTGAAGAACTTTTCAGCAGTTTTTTTTAATTACTTGCAAGTCATAAAGTCTTTTGACTTTACATATAATTTGAAGTCTAGCTTATAATTAAAACATTGTAAACTCTGATCAGAGATCGCATTATGCGGCACCTGAGCAGGGCTTGTAAATTAACATAGATTGCAACCCTTTTCCCGCCAGTCTTGATTTTGTCGTCTGCTCCAATCATCTGCTTATATTCTCGTGTGGCCTTTACTACAAACAAAATGAACCCTGGTCAGACTGCTCCTATGGAGCAGTCTTCCCAGGGTTCATAGTGGTTGCCTCCATGATGAAAATTTGTCTGAAGTGGACTTGTCAGGCCCACCAGGGTGTACCTGTTGGATTTCTTTTGCTCCAGTATTCAGTTTATTTACTGTTGAGTCCTTATCGTTGCTTTATCTCCTTTTTATATCGTGGTTTATCTGTTCTAGGAGATGATGCATTGATAAGTTAGGGGTCTTTCATGCAAACCTAACATATATGTGTCTTGATAAACATCTGAACTAAGTGTTAGGTTGGTGCACCGTTAAACCGGTTTAAGCCCTCCAGTAAAATATTTTTACTGACCGTTCCAAGGCAGTGCTTTCTTTGTGGATCATTTATATTATTTCTGTCTTGTTTTGTTATGCTTTCATGCACGTCTGTTTGTTAATGCCTTGTGGTCACCTGCTGGGAAAGGGCTGACCTCTTGGCTCTCGTTTGTGATGTCTAATTGTGACGTTGTCACTTTCCAATTGGTATCCTGGGTCAGGTGTGGTGCTTGATTGTATAGATTTTATGATCTTTGCACTCTATCTTACTTTGTAAAACATGATGCAGGCGTAATAATAGACGACATTTTCATGAAATAATGGCAAAACAAGCAAATGCATCTTGTCCTACCAAGAGTTGCAATTCGCAATCTTAACCCATAAAGCGCCAATAGCAACAAAAGTCGTCTGCTTTTCTCGTCTGTTGAAATGTTTAAGAAGCCTCTATGACAAACAGTGTGAACCCAGATCAGACTGTTCCTATAGAAGCAGTCTGATTTGGGTCCATCCTGTTTGTTTCTATACTAAAATTAGTCAGTGATGTTAGGCAATTATTTGCAGCAGACGAGTTCAGCAGACGTCATTTTTTAGATGTATTTTTTTCTTGGCGCTTTAAGGGTTAACCGTGGAATTTATTCCGATTGAGTTCGTCATAAGACACATCTTGATTCACGAGATCAGAACCAGATATGAGTGTGTAATTGATTAAAATTCCATTTTCTTATTTCACAATTAAAACATATGTTTATATGCTCAACGAACTGCCACATTAAGATGGTTCTTTTGAACACCTAAAACATATTTTTGAAGTGATGGATAGAAGAAAACGTTAACATTTTACTATCAAAAGCTTTGTTTATCTGGGCCCGGAATTACAACGCCTCCTTAAAGTAAAGGAGGACTTAAGTTAGGTATTGAAATTTCAACATGCTATAATGAATGCTAAATAAATTGCCTGGATCGATGCAGTACTTGTGGCCAAAGATATCATTGTGATCTACCGAAAAAAATGAAACTATTTTGATTTTTATCAGTTTGAAACGTTATTTTTCGCATCCTGAAAAATCAATACTTAACTTCAGTCTTCCTTAACTTTAAGGAGGCATTGTAATTGCGGGCCCTGGACTTCTGGAGACTATCCTGAATCGGCGTATATTAGATACCGACAAGCAACTACGATAAAAATGATTGGCTGGAAGGTTTTTTTATTGCAAAAAAACTTCCTTTCGTTTTGATTGGTCGATTAATAGAATTCGAGGTCGTGAGGCGAAGGGTTCGTTGAAAGGTAAATAGCAACGAAACCTTCGCTGGAGAAGATCCACCGCCAATAAATGATTGTCTTTAAATATATGACCTATCATGAAACAAATAAGTTAAACTTACTAAGTACACAAAACAGAAAAACGCTAAAAGAGACTACGTCTGCAACTATATACATTTTTCGATTTTTTTTATTTTCTTTTCACATCATTTGTAAAAGTAGAATTAAGTTATGATTTCACAATAAATCTGTTCACTATAGCTGAAAACTGCATGGAAAAGTGAATTATCTTATAAAAACAGGTGTGTTGGTAATTATTTGCGTCCCTCCAATAATTATAGACAGTTAATTTTAACATAAATGCTGTTGTTTTGTTACTGATAATTTGTTAAGATTTACGAAATCGGTAAAATGTATACATTCATTTTATTTTTTACTGTGTTATTGAAAAATAGACACATTAGTTCTAAAATTAAAAGATAAAAAGTTACAGACTATGCAGTTTTAACCTTAGATTTTATCCTAAGCACATTCATATATTGATAGTACACTTTATCTTAGAATTTTATCATAAGCACATTGATATGTACTGTCCTTACTAGATAAGTTCAAAGTGACGTCAGAGCATGTTTTGATAATTGGACATTGTCCATTGATGTAAATAGGTAAAACGGTTTCGCTAGCTTTGTACATTATATTCTTTTATCGTAAATATTTCTCACAGTTGGGCTGGCGCGGTGGTAAGATCGTAGACCTTTGTCCCGAAGTTTTGCAATTGAAGGTTCAAACCCCAATCACGGCATATTTTTTTATCTTTGCTTTTTGATATTTTATATTTGTGAATGATGACCTTTATTATTTTTATCGGATATGACAGAAAACGAAAAGCGGAAAGAAGGCGATGACCTGATGACACAGAATCAGCAGACCTCTTTTGTATTGTTTTGTATTGTATTGTAATGAAATGAATATGTGAAGAATGTAAAAAAACTAGAAAAAACTCACAAAACACACACAAAAAAACACTCAAAGAATACTATAGTAAAAACATTTGAAATATAACAAAATATGATAAAAAGTCTTGTTTAAGCAATAATGATATTTAAAAATATCTCCATGAAAAAAACCCCAAAAAAAAACAACAAACAAAAACAGCAATCGTGTGGGATTCGAACCCTCCCCCGTTTTAAATCTCTCGTTAATAGGTATAGATACAAATATTTGCCTCGGCTCAACCGACTGAGCTATGGCGGCTTGGTATAATATTTCCGTATTTTGAAAACCTTTGTCAGGTATTAATGTTATTTTTTACCGTTAATAACGGTATAACCTGTATTACCTTCAAGTGTTGGTACGGCTCTTTTACGTCACTTTTAACTTATCTATAGGCAACAATAGTAATAAACGGCTAAAAGCGATTAAAATCAATTTGTGAATAAAAGTAAAACAAGTTAATCCAAGGATTATATCCAAAACATATGCACATCTTCAGACCTGACCATTTCAAAACAATTGGCAAAAATGTAGAAGGGGTAGCGCACACAAGATACCTAGTTTCTATTCACTTTGGTCGGAAAAGTGACTTAAGTTCATTTATGAAAAAAGTGCCAAAAATAATGTGAAGATTACATGCAGACAATATGCATATCTTCAGACCATGACCTAAATACATGTAAAGTTTCAAAAGAATCGGCATAAAACTTTAGGAGGAGTTGCATACACAAGATACCAAGTATCTATTTACTTCGGACAGAAAAATGACTAAGTTCATTTTGTAAAAAGAAAGTGACAAAATATGATCTGAGGATTATATCCAAACAATAGGCACATCTTAAGACCATGACCTAAACACCTGTAAAGTTTCAAAGGAATCGGAGTTAAACTGTGGGAGGAGTTGCATACACAAAGTATCTACTACTTGAAGATGACTGAAAGACGGAATTACGGAAGGACGGAATGCCGATTACTATGTCCCCTCGTTTTTTTCGAAAAGGCGGGGGGCAATAAGGGTTAAAGGGGAAAATGAACTTGAACCAGTGTCAGACATTTACCTCGGTGAAATGCTAAATCACTGATTAAACAGTCAGATCAGGTCCCAAGGTTTTTACACTCTTTTCATGAACATGACATTCCAACAGCTGGTTTAAACTTTCATTTGTAAATGTTGAATTCGAAAAACAAATACATTAATTTCTTGCTTTAAAACTCTCATGAGATGTTAAAATCTGGTGCCACATAATTTGAGCTGCAACATGTTATTTCCTACAATGCGGTATTTTGACATGTGTAGACTCAAACAAGCCTGGGCAGCTTCCATTTAAGTTTAGAAACTCCAAATGGTGTTCGGTCAGTAGCTTAACAGTCATATAATGTTCAAGCGACTAGCAAAGGCTCTAGTCAGACTGCGCGTATACGTAGGATGGTCTGAGCCTTGCTGGTCGCACATACCACATTGTTGGAAATCTCATGTCACGGCTCATTTATAAAAAAATTATTCAAAAACCTTACTTGTTTCGCCGGTAGAAGTTTGTGCCGTTATCTGTAAAAAGAAACAGCAATATTAACACACAGAAATAATAAACTTCTTTATAATCGGCATTCTATACGAGGGCTGTTCAAATATGAATGCAAGTAGCTTCATAATTTTCGTCACATATATGCTACGACAAAATGGTATACGTTTCTATAAAGGATTATATGTCACCTCTAAACTGGCACCAGACCTAAGGAAAACTTATACTAATCGAGTTATAGCCCTTTGAATGAGGGTCACTTTAGTATACTAACAAACTCAATGTTTCGAACATACAAGTGATATAGACGAGCGTATTATTATTCGATAAATCAGTGAAATTTTATTGAAATTTTTAAGGAAGTATCCCCATATACTTATATAATGATTCTGTGAAAGTTGCGAAAATCTGACATTTTTTTGTTAAATTACATCGAATCGACTTCCCTTAAATCTCCTTATGTTTGTAAAATAAATAGTAAACAAAAACACCACCTTTCAGTTTTCATTCAAACTTTTCTCTAACAAAATGCACGAAGCAACATTTAAACTAGTTTTAGCTCAAAGACAATATGTTAGTCGCTCATACTGAGTTGTTGCTACAAATCATTGACGGATAGCGGGTAATTTTTAAACGCTGAAAAGCATTTTTATTCGATCAAAACTGCCTGAAGTGAAGGGGTAATAGAACTTATACTTATTTTTTTGGCCATAATATTACGGTTTAAATCTAAATTTGAACCTAATCTTTAAGTTTTACCAAAATAGGCATTATTTACAATAAAATTACTCACCTGGTCTTGAGGACTAGACAGATAGAACATATTTTAATTAATGTAAACACGTCATTAAGAGGCAGAAAAGTGGTTGAAAAATGATATGAATGTGATTACTCTGTAAATATTGGACGGAGCGTTTTGAAAACTTCCTTATGACATATTAAGCATGTTTTAAGCAAAAAGCAAAGAAAAAGACACAGCGATAATCATTATTGCATCACCAGGAGATAACTCGAAATGACGTTTATTATAAAATTAACAACGTCACAAACGTGCCTCGATATTGAAACGGGATTTTCTGCAAGCAACTTTGTCAATGTATGTTCAAGTTGCATCTAAAATTTGGTGCCATTTTGTCTCAAACTTACAAAGATATGACACTATATCCGCACATGTACCAAAACGTGTATGGCAATTTGCTTCAGAAAAACTTCAGTATACTGGAATGGCCTTTATATAAACGTCTGTAACTCGAGAAATATAGTGAGTGTTTCTTTATGTTTGGTGCCGTTTTAAAGGCGACAAATAGTTCTTTTCAGAAAGGTATGACATTTTGTCGTAGTATATATGTGAAGAAAGTTATGAAGCTAATTGCATTCATATTTGAACAGTCTTCGTATTTTACTCAAGTACATTATATATACAACTGGTATGCAATCAAGTACATGTAATGGGTTTGCCATCAAATACATGGTTTGCAATCAGGTACATGTAACGGCTTTGTCATCAATACACGTATATATACAACTGGTTTGTAATTAACTTGAATTAAACGCTGGTTCCATGAACTTAAGGACAATTGCGAGTGATACTTCCCACATTAAAATCTTTTTAATTCTTTGCATACAGTTTGTTTTATGTACGGACTGTCATTTTATGAAATAAAAAGGATATGTCACCACGCTCAATTTTTTATTGTCTCACATGGAAGTTGTCAGCATTTTAAAATTTTTCTGAACAACAACAACAACAACAACAACAACAACACCTAAGTCCTTAATATATTAAGCTAAAATATTTGTAATCGCCTTCCAGCTTCTCTATTTTAATTTTAATTATTGCTCATGACCTCAAGCTTTCTAGAAAATGTAAAACTTATTTGTTTTTCCAAGCCGTGTCAAGATACTGCATGATACATTTTGGTAATTACCCCCAAAAAGTATTGAGATTTTTAAAGTAAATTATATTTTAAAAACTCTGACATTAAAAATCTTATTTTTTTGTTTTTATTCCTTGGACTATTATTTGACATTTTAGAAAAAAGAAAAAAAATCGGAGGCGGGGGGTGGGGGGGGGGTCAACAGACAAGTTATCTTTCAGGAGGACCAAATTTAACCCCACCCCCACGAATTTTGAGGATCAATATAAACCGTTAAGGAGTGTAATTTTTGTCTTTTATATAATTCCATATTACTAGTATGAAGTAATTTTGCATTACAAAGTCAAAAGAGAAAAAGAAAAAGAAAACAATTTGCAATAAGTGCCCACACGGGAGTCGACCCTGGTCCTCTGGCTCCAGTCTGACACGCTAACCACTAGGCCACGATGTCAAGTCGTGCGCGGCTCGAAATAACAGTACATATTGGACAGACAACTCGAGTATCGACCATATTCCTTTTCGCATACAGTGTAAAAACTTTGAATATTTTACATTTATAATTTCGCCTCTTCATTTATAAAGTACCACATAACATATACAATGTACCTTCATAGAGAATGTTCTTGTGGAAATTAAACATAACCTATTATGGGGATAGAATATGCTATTGTATAAAGTATCCCATAACATATGATTGAAAGAGTGCATTTTTAAGTGACCCACTCATAACATCTTTTAAGAGTGACTTACCTATAAAGTTCTATTATAAAGTACCCATAACATATCTTTTAATAACGAATGTTTGTTTATAAAGTACCCATAACATTACTTTTGATAAAGAATGTTTTTCTTTTACGAATTTAAAGCAGACTGCCCATAACATATATTTTGATAGAGAATGTTTGTTTTAAAGTACCTATGACAATACTTTTAAAAGAGAACGTTTTTACACATATAAAGTAGCTTACCCACAACATATCTTTTGATAGAGAATGTTTGTTTTTAAAGTCCCCAAAACACTACTTTTGATAAAGAACGTTGTTCTGTTACAAATTTAAAGTGTACTATCCATAGCATTTCTTTTGATAGAGAATTTTTGTTTTAAAGTACCTATGACGATACTTTTGAAAGAGAACGTTTTTACACATTTAAAGTAGCCTACCCACAACATATCTTTTGATAGAGAATGTTTGTTTTTAAAGTCCCCAAAACACTACTTTTGATAAAGAACGTTGTTCTGTTACAAATTTAAAGTGTACTATCCGTAGCATTTGATAGAGAATGTTTTCTGTTTACATATTTAAAGTAGACTTTCCATAACATATCTTTGATAGATATTTTATTCATAAAGTACCCCAAACATTACTTTTGATAGAGAACAGTTTTTTACAAGTTTAAAGTAGCCTACCCATAACATATCTTTTAATAGAGAATGTTTGTTTATAAAGTACCTATAACAATACTTTTGCTAGAGAACGTTTTACACATTTAAAGTAGCCTGCAAATAACATATCTTTTAATAGAGAATGCTTGCTTTTAAAGTACCCAACATAACATTGCTTTTGATAGAAAACGTTTTTTTTTCCACAAATTTAAAGTAGCCTATCCATAGCATATCTTTTGATAGAGAATGTTTGTTTATAAAGTACCCATGACATTTATTTTGATATAGATCGCTTTTACAAATTTAAAGTAGACTACCCATAGCATATCATTTGATAGAGAATGTTTGCTATATTAAGTTTCAGTGCCATATCTATATACGATTTTATGAACTTGTTTGTTTATAAAGTACCCATAACATTTCTTTTAATAGAGAGCGTTTTTACACATTTAAAGTAGCCTACCCATAATATATCGTTTGATAGAGAATGTTTGTTTATAAAGTACCCATGACATTACTTATGATAGAGAACGTTTTGTTTTTCAAATTTAAAGTAGACTACCCATAACATTACTTTTGATAGAGAATGCTTGTTTATGAAGTACCCATTATAACATTACTTTAATTATGACATATTAAAGTAGCCTACCCATAAAATATCTTTTGATAGATAATGTTTGTTTATAAAGTGTCCATATAACATTACTTCTTTTGACAGAGAACAGTAGTTATAAATTTAAAGTTGACTACCCATAACATATCTTTTGGATAGAACACTTTTTACACATCTAAAGTAGCCTATCTATAGCATATCTTTTGATAGAAAATGTTTCTTCATAAAGTTCCCATCATAACATTACTTTTGATAGATAACGCTTTTTTATTAAATTATAAGTAGCCTACCCATAACATATATTTTGATAGAGAATGTTTGTTTATAAAGTACCCAATGACATTACTTTTGATAAGGAACGTTTTTTACAAATTCAAAGTAGCCTACCCACAACATATCTTTTGATAGAGAATGTTTGTTTATAAAGTACCCATCATATCATTACTTTTGATAGAGAACGTGTTTACACATTTAGAGTAGCCTACACCCATAACATATCTTTTGATAGAAAATGTTTGTTTATAAAGTACCTATAACACAACTTTTGATAGAAATCGTTTGTTTTTTTATACAAATGAAAAGTAGCATATCCATAACCATTATTTTGGAAGATACTATGTGATTTTAAAGTACCCATAACATTACTTTTGATAGAGAACGTTTTTACACATTTAGAGTAGCCTACACCCAAATCATATCTTTTGATAGAGAATGTTTGTTTATAAAGTACCTATAACACTACTTTTGATAGAAATCGTTTGTTTTTTATACAAATTTAAAGTAGCATACCCATAACCATTGTTTTGATAGATACTATGTGATTATGAAGTACCCATAACATTACTTTTGATAGAGGACTTTTGTTTTCAAATTTAAAGTACCCTACCCATAACATATCTTTTGATAGAGAATGTTTGTTTATAAAGTACCTATAACATTACTTTTGATGGAGAACGTTTTTGCAAATTTAAATTAGCCTACCCATAACATATCTTTTGATAGAGAATGTTTGTTTATAAAAAAAACATGATATTACTTTTGAACGAGAACGTTTTTTTACAAATATAAAGAAGACTACCCATAACATATCTTTTGATAGAGAATGCTTGTTTATAAAGTACCCATCATAGCATTACTTTTGACAGAGAACGTTTTTTACAAATTTAAAGTGGACTACCCATAACTTATCTTTTGATGGAGAATGGTTGTTTATAAAGTACCCAACATAACATTACTTTTGATAGAGAACGTTTATACAAATTTAAAGTAGACTACCTATAGCATATCTTTTGTCAGAGAATGTTTGTTTATAATGTACCCATGACATTACTTTTGATAGAGATCGCTTTTACAAATTTAAAGTAGAGTACACATAGCATATCATTTGATAGAGAATGTTTGCTTTATCAAGCATCAGTGCCATATCTATATATTATTTTATAAACATGATAAAGTGCTCATAACATATCTTCTGGTAGAGGTACTTTTTTATGATGAACAGATACTATATCTTTTGAAAGCAAATATTAAACCAGAATTAGAAATATGTCCATTGATCTGAATGCAGTGCGCCTCAATTTACCCCCTCCCCCCCCCCCCCCCCCCCCGCGAAAAAAAAAATGAAAAATAAAAACACACACCCAACTTGAACCCTTTGTATTCTGTAAACACCATACACTTGTACTTTGGCAAACGGGGAAGACCCCAATGAAATGCTACAAAACGCAGCATTTTACCAGGGCCTACACGGTTTGCTGAGGCAAAAACAATCTTCACGGACATAAATATATCATACTTTGGAAATTGCGACCTGCGACCCCTTAAAATATACATGTACAATATATATAGACAATCCCTTTCTTATTGCACTTATCTGTAATATAAGGAAAAATACACCTGAATACAAAGGGTCAACTCTGTGCCTATTTGGTTAATTTTTCTTGCTTTTTTGTCCTCTGCTGATTTTTTTTCAAAATCATTTTTTTTTCGAAAAATTATTTCAAGAATACCATCAAAGTGTAAAACAGCTTGGATCCAGATCAGACCCTACGTTTTGTCGGACCTGATCTTTGTCCAAACTTTTTGCAAAGGTTATCAGCATATGACACTAGTAGGTAAAGAGTTAATTATAAGTGACTGCTTGTATACTCACCACAGCAGCAAACACGCACAGCAGTGCCAGGAAATTGTAGAATTGGACAGCCATGTTGCTTTCCTGAAAATATAAATATTCCAGCTCATGAGATTTTGGTGGTTATCGCATATGTCATTGATGATAGCTTAGACGAGTCTGCGAGTCCACAGTCCCATCAAGGCATCCGCTGATTACTAAATTTTGGTCTTTTTGAGAGTGACAGTTTTACACAGGTTTTACTGTAGTTTTTTTTATCATGCCTAACTCGACTAAGCATGAAATTTCAACTAATCATCAAATATTATAGCTAATTAAATGCTGAAAAAATAAAGACTTAAAAATTCTTTCTTTCAAACTCTCAAGTGTTTTCTTTATCATGCTAATAATTGTATGCCAACAATTTTTGGCATTTTAACGTTTATGAGTATGAAAATTTCATGCGCAGATGATTTGATCATGAAAAAGTTTATAACACATGCATGTCTGAAGAGCAATTACATGCATATGTGAAGCTGGCAAAATCTACATGGCTTAGTTCTTTTAAATACGAAGGTTATTTTATACTAGTTTTATAGTCATACCATACATGTAGCACTAACTTTAGAAGTTTTTTTTTTTTAATCTTTTGACATTTTTTTAAATCTCTGCAATATTTAATGATTCAACGATGGCTTTCTGTTTTCAAAAATGCTGCTTTCCGACACTATATACAAATAAGTAAATAAAATTTGAATAAGTATTGAATAAATAAAATTGATAAATAAACATATAAATAAACAAGTAAATATAAAACCAATGAAAGTATAAATAGATAGATGAACCATAATAAAAAGAAAGAGTAAAATATATACTTCAAACTTACTATTAAGAACATGTGTCTATTGCTCAATTCTTCAATACTAAATAATTTGGATTTGGCTCGCCTCATATACTTATATTTTAATTGCTTAGTAATTGCTTAGTGCTATAATTTTCTTTCCTTTTATTGTCTCTGTTATTTTTCACAACGTGGAGTTTCAATACAGAAAGGATTGGTCTAACAACTGTCACTACACCGTCTCTCTCTCTCTCTCTCTCTCTCTCTCTCTCTCTCTGGTTTAGAAATCGTGAAGATAAGACAGCATGTATGACCGATGTATGCTGCTAAATGACTATGTTGGGACGACTGCATTAAGTCGTCCCAACATAGTCATTTAGCCGCATACACCGGCCATTGCACGAACTTTCGGTACGTGTCGCATATGCGCAAATGTCTATAATAAACGCCTGTGCGGGTGTAAACAGCAAAGCTAAATGTCTAAATTTTGGTATGAGCCTTCATCTACATTTCTACTTTTAGTATACGAGCAGCGAAGACACTGGCGAGCCTGTGCATTTGTTTCGTTGTTTCAACATTTCTTATTCTTTTTTTCCATTTATTCATATTTATCAAACTGATGATCACCACCCCAACAAACCTGATACTGAGTTTAGAGTGTCTCCGAACGATCAGCTGCATGAGGAACTCAGTTTTTTTTTGTTTTTTTTTTTCTGTCAAAGCTACCTTTTTATATAGGTAACTTGGATGAATTAAAGCGAAATTGTAAAATGAAATACCACAAGCAAGGATTCTTCAAAATGTTCAGTAAATCACGTATATTCGTATACTGTAATGGGGTTAATCATGGGAATATGCCTTTAGAAAACATGCGTGCAAAACGAATAAATTGTGAAAATATACACTCGACGGTCAAATCTCGTAAATTCAAAGAGACTTTATTCAGAATTTTCAGATGTTTGAATCATAGGAAAGTAGACATAACAGTATTCGACCTTCTAAAATGATTAGTATAGCTATATCAGTTTTCCCCTGTCATACATATGTTTTGTGTGCGTAAAAGAAACGTCTCAAGGGATTTGTGATTGTCGTTTGCGTTCAATTTCTCATGTTACTCATATTAAACATGTTTTACTTTACTTCGTCGTATATCTTTTTAGAAGACATCTCAGTTATACCCTAAGATGGGGAGTGAGCAACATCTCAAAAACGAATGTTGTTAACGACCCGCGACTTTGCTTTTTTTTTTATATAAACAATTACGATGCGTGTGGTTGACCATATTGAATGTGCTTTTACTTTCGATTCAAAGATGTATGGTACTTTCAAAGACAGATGAGAGTCGTTGTAAACAAACACTGGCGAGTTTACCTTGATTTTTGGCGTGCAGGTAGTCTCAGTTTACAGTTATATTGAACCTACCACGGATTACTGCATATGTAGCAGGCCCGTAGGAAGCAATTACAGATTGGGGGGGGGGGGGGCACACATAAAAAGCAATTACAGATTGGGGGGCACACATAAATTTTTTTAAAATGACAGACCATTTTTTTTTTTTTTTTTTTTTGGGGGGGGGGGGGCATATTTGTGCAAATTATTGGGGGGGGGGCACGGTCCCCCCGTGCCCCCCCCCCCCTATTCCTACGGGCCTGTGTAGTGAATAGTCATGCTTTGCCTACTGTACCTGTTTATAGAAAAATAGAATTGCCTAACTACCATGCATATTTGAAACAAACAAAAAAACAAAACTCCGTTCAGAAATTCTGTTGTAACGGTTTTTCGAAGTTCCTGCTTTTATTCGTAATTTTAGATCCTACATCACTATGAGAAAGTTATTCATGTAGACCTCCCCTAATTTCTCCAACTGGTTCTGTACCAGTGCGAGCATCTGGCTGAGCGCTGATATCTTGGGAAAAATCAAGAAATTCAGAAATGCGTCCACAGACTAAGTCCAGTGGCAAGTTCAACAATGCGAGTGCTCGCCGAGCGCTCATTGATTGGTACCTATTTATTCGTAATGTGTAAAGCCTGACACCAGTACAACGAGCGCTTGAAAGCACTCGCATGGTTGAACTCGCCACAGTTGACGATGATTGCCACATAAAATACATCAATATTCATTGATACGCTTCAAGACTCTATGGTCTATTTAACATACAACACACCCTTTACTCGAATATTAAATGATTTGGAGGAAGGGTACGCTAATGATGAATCTTTCTGTTTTAGTTCATGAAAACGACGGCTCCCCACATCTACATTTATACCTTAAAATACTATCTATTACATTGGTACATGTAAGTGCAAGGACCGAACGGGTTGAGATCTACAATTGTGATGATAAGTTTTTTTTTAATTCTTGGCGCGTCCTTCACAGGCATAATCAAGATTGTTCGTGTTCTGAGCCACCATATGCTGGAACTGCTTCAAATTTGCCACCTGAAATACAGGTAGACCATATAAACAATTATGTGTTATGCATTTGCTATTTGCACCCCCACACTCCATGCACTTGGGACCGGGGAATAACAAAGTTATTGACGCTTCCCTCTGCAAAGATAGGATATATATCCTGCACTAAGGGGACATTTTAAACGTCGAACCCCTGGTGACGGTCTCCGCCCATCAACACGTGCCTAGGACTACCTATGTTTTGGTGGGCTCAAATCCTGACATATCCAAAGCACTGCCGATACTGACAAGAGTCCCTATATGCCACTGCTATCAAAGGTCTCATAAGACTATGGTAGCATTACTCAAATACGGATTGAACATGTCTCGTTTGGACTGCTTCCGTTGCCATAGTAACAGAAAATATTTTTCTCATCAAATGCATTGACCCGAGGCGAGTTCAACAGTTCGAGCGCTCGACCGAGCGCTTGTCAGTGTGATTATTACATTGTTGAACGATAGCGAGCGCTCGCTCAATAAAAAATGGCGGCGCCCATTAACAAAGAAATCAAATCCCCCCAAATGGTTGGAAATCAAAGCAAAACACCGTCCTACCTTCAGTTTAAATTGTTCCATTTCATATATCCACACAAAGAAACATACATCGTCATTCGAAAGTTGAATCTGACAATATTGCGTGCATCAGTGTCACCAAACCACGTGGTGTGTGACGTAAATTTTTGGTACCACCGGCAGCTAAATCATCAACAAGAAGCATCGCCTCGGAACTTCAATCAATCGTAAGTATTTTATTTTCCAGCCGATTTCAACGACATATAGCCTATTCTAAGGGGAAAAGTGAGTTCTTTACAACGGTGTTAATGGATTTGTCACCAGATTAATACTTTAGGCCTGAAAACGAGGCAAATGTCCAGAAAATGTGAAAAACACCGTGCAACCACGGCAAGCCAGTCCCAAATATTTGCCTCGTTTTCAGGCCTAAAGTATTAATCAACTACGTAGACTCAGACTAGGGAGGTCAAGCTATCATCAACCTTACCCACGCCCCATAATTGCAAGGTTCGAATCTTTCAAAGACAGAGAATACGTCAGAGCAGCCGCACCAAAGAGCCTGGTGGGCAAACGATATGGAGTGCGCGAACAATTTCCGCCAGAAATTGAGCAGAAGAGGAAATTATTATACCCAATTGCTAAACGCGCACGCCAAAATAGAATGAACACTGTCCGACTGGTACGTGATAAACTCTACGTCAACGGCAGAGAGATAAATCCGGACGATAACACTGAAAATGTCCCAGAAAGCTACAACCGACAAGGACAAGAACCAAACTATAAACCCAGATCATATAACTATGCAAACGCAGCACGCCAAGTACCGTCATCTAAGCAAAATGATTACCCCAATGAACATAGTTATCGAACACCACGGACCGCTCCGTATAAACCCCGAGGGACGAACTGGGGATATTTGCAAAACCAAACAATACAAGACGTGCAAACCCAAAATAGGTTCCAAATACTGGAAGATATGGACAACGAACTGAGTAATGATAGGTTCTACCAAACGCGCGAGGGGAATTATAAGAAAAAAGCTACATCCCCACTTGATTACGATTTATCGTTCAAAAAGCGAAAGGATCAAACCGCACAAAAGCCAAATAATGAAATACGAGAGACTCGAACCCCAAATATGCAAGACTGTGGTGACTTTACAAAACTTGACAGCTGCAAGAGCAATGAAATCACTAGACAAGGTACTTGCAAGGTTGCAAATGAATCTATCTCTGCATCAAGGGTCACTGAAAACAGTGACTCTTCATGCACAGATGGCATATGTATAGCCAGCACCTCGAAAAGTGATGAAGACTTTGGCGTACCGTGGGCAGAGGAGGGCGCTGACCGAGGTTCTCGCATGGATACAAGTGAGATTCCCTCTGCATCAGGGGTTGCTGAGAACAGTGACGCCTCATGCAGAGGCGTCTTATTCCTAGCCAGCACTTCGAATAGTGACTCCAGTGCACAATGTGAGCGTGAAACTCTCGGCCGGTCTGAAGACAGTGTTATCGTCATTAATGAGCATGAGAGTACAAGTTCATGTAGTCAATACATCCCACCGAACGCGGGGGCTGCTACTAAACAGTCCCCGCCTTCTGAGGGTAACAGTATCTCGTCGCAGATACCCAAATGCGCCGACAGTTCCCCATATTATGGTCCCAAGGTGGTGAGGCCCGATGGAGCAACAGGGAAAAATCCAGACACCAGTCACACAAATATACAGGTACTTAAAACTGGGTCAAGCTCGTGCAGCGAAACCCATAAATAGGATTACGTGGGAGGTACAAACGACTCTCACACCTTTCCATTGAAAAGGCATGATCAAAATTCTAAAAATAGTCCAAAACAGTTCGATATAAATATTGGGTCGGTAAACGTTTGCGGACTCGCATCAAAAATAAAAGTACCTGAGTTTTTAAATTTCATATCGACATTCGACATTTTGGGTATCCAAGAAAGTAAAACTGACGAAATGGATAATATTTGTGTGCCTGGTTACCAGATATATTACAACAATAGAGAGAAGCTAGCCAGAAGAAAATCGGGTGGAATAGCATTATTAGTTAGGGATAGTTTAGTTCCTTATATTAAGGTAGATACAGACAAAAAGTCCAAGCTTATTTTATGGTTTACATTGTCACATGAAATCTTGCTATCAAATAAAGCCATGCATTGCGGCATACTTTATATACCACCATATGGTAGTAAATATGTTAACGATGACCCATATATGGAAATTCAAAGGGAAATTATAAGATATTGCCCAAATTCGGACCAAATTTTACTAATGGGTGATTTTAACTCACGCTCAGGAGAAAAAGATGATTTCTGTTTTGTTGACGAGTGCATTAGTGATCAATATGGCTTAGAGTCATTAGCAGACGAGTCCCAGGAAATTTACAACAACTTCATCAAAAATAACATTCCATTTAAGCGACAAAACGCTGACAAAACAACAAACTGTTATGGAAATCAAATGATTGAATTTTGCAAAGCAACAAACATTTTCATACTAAACAACAGACTGGGAGAAAAGCAGACTGCACCTAAATTCACTTGCAAGGACAAAAGCACCATTGATTATTTTTTGGCCTCTTCATCACTTTTTGACGCAATAAATACATTTAATGTTCATGATTTTTGCCATCTATATTCAGACGCCCACTGCCCTATTTCCATAATATTATCAACACAATCCACAGGCCAAAATGTAAATAATGGGACAGAATCACACACAAGAACTGAACATATCAAATTGTGGGATCATAGCAAAACAGATATATTTCAACATAATTTCAGTTTAGAAGATACCTCAAAAGTACAAATCAGTCTTGACAAGCTTTTACAAAAACAGAAAATTTGCCAAAATGATATTGATACTATAGTAAATGACATAGGCAGCCTTTTCATTGACTGTGCAGAGTCTTCATTTGGCAGGGTAAAGTCCCCTAAACATAACAACATCGATGAAAACAAGAAATCATGGTTCAACATTGACTGTAAAAGGGCCAGAAATTTATATCACTATGCAAGAAAATTATACAATAAATACAAAACAGAACACAACAAGCAATTTCTGAAATCTGTTAGCATTTCATATAAGAAAACAATAAATACATGCATCAAGAACACGAAATTAACACGTATAAATAAACTTAGGAAAATACAAACAACAAACCCACGTGAGTACTGGAAAATTTTAAATTCTGAAAATACAAAATCAGACTGTAATGCTCCAATAGACAAACTTTATGAATTTTTCAAAAACACAAACAGGGCACCACCGGTGAATCAAGAACCATCTACTCAAGACTTAAACTCTGAAAACTTGGAAATAAATGGCCCAATCACTGAAACAGAAATACGCACAGCTATCAAGCAACTTAAAAATGGTAAAGCATCTGGCATCGATGATATAAAAAATGAACACATGAAACTTACGACAGATACTATGATTCCTATTTATATCAAACTGTTCAACCTTGTTTTTGACACAGGCATAATACCTGAGAGCTGGTCAATAGGCATTATCAAACCAATATATAAAAATAAAGGTGACCAAAACTGTCCAGAAAATTATAGACCAATTACAATTCTTAGCTGTTTAGGAAAACTTTTCACTCTAATACTAAATAACAGACTAAAAGATTTTACAGAAAAGTATGATATCATCGACTCCTGTCAAGCAGGCTTTCGGAAAAACTATTGTACTGCAGATAACATCTTTATAATCAAAAGTTTGATAGACATAGCACGTGCAAATAAAAATAAGGTGTACTGTTGTTTTGTGGATTTTAAACAGGCTTTTGACACTGTCTGGAGACCAGGACTTTGGAGCAAACTACGTGAACATCATATAAACGGAAAATGTCTCACTATCATTCAAAACCTTTACAAAGATATTAAATCCAAAATCATTGCAAATGGCGTCTCTTCTGCCTACTTCCTCTGTTTAAATGGGGTAAGACAAGGAGAAAATCTGTCCCCAATATTATTTTCTATATTCTTAAACGACCTAAGCCATTTTCTAAGGACACAGCAGGTAAATGGAATCACAATAAATGAAAATTCACATGAAATATTAGTTTATCTTAAAATCCTACTTCTTCTTTATGCGGACGACACAGTACTCTTCAGCTCAACTGAAACTGACCTACAACATACATTGGACTCATTCAATAATTATTGCAAAACATGGCACCTGACAGTAAATGTACAAAAAACAAAAGTGCTCATTTTCAATAGCAGGGCAACAAAAACAACATTTAAATTGGAAGGACAAATTTTAGAGAATGTAAATGAGTATAAATACCTTGGGGTTTATCTTTCAAAAAGTGGCTCCTTTAAGTCAGCAAAACAGCACATAGCCGAGCAAGCCAACAAAGCTTTATTTGCATTACTAAAGAAAAGCAGAACTCTCGGTCTTCCAAATGACATTCAGATTGACCTCTTTGATAAAACAGTTAAACCAATATTGCTTTATGGGAGCGAGATTTGGGGATGTGGAAATTGCGATGTCATCGAAAGAATACATTTGAAGTTTTTAAAATATTTGTTTAACCTAAAAAAATCTACACCAACATACATGATTTATGGAGAATTGGGAATACTGCCTTTAACTGTTGAAATCCAAAGCAAAGCGTTATCATTCTGGTGCAAGTTGATTGAGAATAAAGAAACATTTAAAATTTCATCTCAAATTTATATGGCCACATATGCAATGCACATGAATAAACAAATAAAATCTGATTGGGTCAGAAACATCGAAAATCTACTCTGTTCCCTTGGGTTTTCTGGTATATGGCTCGACCAAGGATGCGAAAATTTAAAATGGTTAAATTTGGCACTCAAACAAAAATTGAAAGATCAATACATACAACACTGGTCACAATTATCAAATGTCTCCACCAGCAGCGGAAATAATTATCGACTTTTCAAAACAACTTTTGAATGTGGTCATTATTTCAAACTATTGCCAGAAAATCTAGCCAAACGCTTTCTAGCATTTCGCACAAGAAACCACAGACTACCTGTCGAAGTTGGCCGCTGGACAGGAATAAACTTGCACGAACGAAAATGCACATTTTGCAACAGTGACATTGGTGACGAATACCATTATTTGTTAGTATGCAAAAATTTCAACGAACATCGCACACAACTATTAAAACCATACTACTACAAACGACCAAATGTTCTTAAATACCACGATCTCATGAATACAGATAATCGAAAACAACTCAAAGATTTATGTCATTTTATAAAACATATTATGACGAACGTCTCTTACTGAACAGCTGGTCTTTTTAACTCGCTGTGGTATGTTTTCTTCTTTTTGCATGCGAAAGACAAAGGCACAGACTGCTCTGCTAGACTGCAAACCCAGCCGGTGCTTTGGTTGTCGCCCCATGTAAAGACAAATGATCAAATTTTGCTTAAAAATTCACAGTTTTGGTTAACCTCTGTGGCTGATCATGATCGTTTCGATCATGCTCGGTTACAAGCCATAATGACATGTTTCTAGTACAAAGGACCAATTGTTTTACTAAATGAGATTCAGCTTATCAATGGGCCGGTACATACCCACTGCATTTTCATATACCTACAGCTTCCACAGAAACTACCCCATGCCCAGTACTTCTAATATATAGTCCTTTTTTAGATTGTTAGTAAACGTACTACAAGTCTTTTCACACAGGCCTTTTGTTTCGTTTCGAAAAGGCCAGTGAACGGAGGCTGATCCCTCTCTATGATACAGTCTACTGATCTGCAGGCTTACCAATCCGATAAGCCTACTATGTCAGAAAACTTGTAAAATGTTTGAATGGACTATATGTTGTAACATTCTGAATAAAGTGTCAATCTACAAACTATGGCAATAATAGCCCTTTTCGTTCGGAATGTCGAGGAATGAATGCTTTGACAGACAGTTAGGATCCAGATGAAGTGCCGTCTAAGACGGTATTTCACCAGGGTCTGCATTGTTTGTCAATATGGACCTCAATATCCTGTTATTCATACCTTTCTACGCGTGACCCATTAATCACAAAATGGACTGTCCCATACCATGCTACCTATTGTGTTAATATGTATGAGATGTTCCATCAGAATGAAAAGGGTTAGAGGTCCACTTATTGGATCAGTATTAAGAGGCATGCCAAACGCTAATGTATATCCATATAAATACCCTACGGCTTCTTCATATAATTCACATGATATTTAATTCTTCAAATCCATAACTGATTCACCATAATCATACGAGTTCCTCTTGGGAGACCCACCAAAATCGCCTCAAAGAGGTGATTCTGATGAGTAGATCCGACCGTAGACTCGAACAGATTATTTAACTATTTTCATAAATAAAATATTTGCAAATACTGTACCCTAGTAGATAGGGATAAAAGCAGTCTCAGTGAGACGATTCAGTCAAGCACATCTTGGTTCTCGTCAGAATCGCCGACGAGACGGTATTGAAGAGAAATGATGTACATACATACATTTATTGTGAAGTGCATTATGTGTATGACCTAATTCTACCTTTTCATATGCAAAACTACCCCAAATCACCTCTAATTAAATGACTCCCTCCTGGAATACTAATCAGAATCGCCTCGATGAGACAGTTCTGGTAAGCAAATCCGGAGCCGGAGTTTTGTTTTAGAAACGGTACATGTATAATCTATGACAAATTTGCACGAAATGACTTGACCTTCTGTATACAGCTGATTTGACACAATAAACTTGGGATAGTCTATTCTAGACGCCTTGGGATGGCGCGTAATACTTTTTCTTGGATATGTTTTGTTTATCTTAACAAATAGTGTGGACCCTGAGAAGATGTCACATTATGCGACATCTCATCTGGGTCCTTACTGCTTGTAAAAAGTGCCCGTTTTGGGGTTTCCCGTTCACAATGGGTAAAAAGCTCCCATTAGACAAATGTGCATGTATTTTACTTACGCAACAAAGAATTATGGATTATATCCTTCGAACCACAGAGCTGGGGCCACTAACTCGTAGGCATCTTAAGCCTTAAGATCACCGTAAGTTCAACTTAAGTTCACCTTAACGGTTATGGCCACTAACTCGTACACACCTTAATTTACAGTGATGACTTAAGATCATCGTAAAGTTATGGTCACGATAGAGTCACCATAGCGCCGTCTTAGTGGTTTAGGAGAGGTACTTCCAAGAACGAATGCAATAAAATAATGATTTTGGCGACATAATAATTTTAGAAGACTATGAAAGCCTATATCTTTAGAAAAGAAATACTGCCTGCTACATTTTAAAGGCTTTTTACAGAGACACATGTATATAGGTTGTGCGCAGGTCCAGAGGGGGGAGGAGGTCCGGACCACCCTACCTGGAAAATCCACACGTTTCTTTATAAATTAGCAATTGGACCCCCTTCCCCCGAAAAGAGTTGGAACCCCCTGGAAAATAAAAATATTGGGCCCAACCTCTGGCGAAATTTCCAGAATGCATGTAGGCATAGTAGCAGATAAACACGCACGTGTATGTTCATGTAAATTGCTCTATGTATGTTCAGTGATTGTGTGCTGTATTTGGTAATTGAACCTGTAGGCCATTTTATGTTAGTTTTCACTGATCATGGTCAAAATAATTAGGGAATGAAAGACTATGGCCACAAGGGTATCGTCCTGAGCCAATCAAGGGTGTATGTACATAGGTAGGTAGGTAGGTTGGTGGGTGGATTTCCAAAATAAAATAAAAGGTCGTTTTCTTCTGTTCCCCAAACAACTGGTTGTGTTCATTTTTGAATGCATATGAGCGGGTCGACTACTGCTACACACAGCCCTGCAGATGCCTAGAACTCTGCAGCCTGATCAGAGTTTTCGACGTACTCATGAGCTTTAACTCTTTGTCTTCAAAGTAATCCGACCACTGCTTTTTAAAGGATATTTAGAAAATATTTGGATGTTGTGTCCCTTATTTTTGAAGTAAAGGCTGTTCAAATTTTCACATAGCATTCATTTGCCAGCGTTTCGGCTGTGAATGTTGCTTAAAGTTCATTTTGTATTCAGTACGCTATCACAATAATGAAGATCTTTTAATTGTTTGTTAATTAAATAATAAAACTAAATTACCACGAGAAAACCATCTCTGACAAGCCGCAAGGTCTCAGATATTTTGTTTGCTTATAATGCACATTTGAAACTTGTCAGGGAACTAGGCGAAGCTTAACCCTTTTAATAGTAATGGAGCCTTCCTTCTGACTTGATACAATAAACTTGGGTTAGTCCATTGTAAATATCAGGCTGTTGACAGGTTGTAATTTTCAAAAATATATTGTATTCTTTTGTCTGAAGATAGTTTACCTTTACAGACAGTAAATACCCTGATAAAATGAAGCATTTCATCTGGGTCTTCTCTGTTTGCAAAAAAAAATACTCGTTTAGGGGTTTTACAAATATAAAGGGTTCATGCAAAATAATAAATATTGATATCAATTGGCTGATATCAACAATATGGGCCACGAGAAAACCAGACTTAGTTACACGCGAAAAACATTCACACCGAATAGCCTGTGCAACCATTCAGTCTGATCAGTGTCATTATCCTTGTTAACTGTAAAATATAGTAGTTAGAAAGTGACCAGAAAATACCACGATCACAGACTCCAGACCAACCGACGGCACCGCGAGGAAGAGACAGAGAGCACAGACCTCTACAACACAAATCGCAGCACGAAATTTTCAATATTCTAGCTAATCTCTGTAGCTGAGTATGCTGATTTTAGCCTACCCAAAGACTGATTTTCTCACGTCGCGACCCATATATTTATCTTTTCTGCTGAGTCGGTTCTAAATACTGTAAACAACACGCTTTGCACGAGAGAATACATATAGATATAACACAGGTAAATCTTAAAAGATACGATGACCTTAAGTTAAGAAGGCGCTAAGACGGCTTTATGTTATCGGAATAGCGCCACCTTAAATATTACGGTCGTCACCTTAAGTTAATCTTAAGGTCGTCTTAAGTTGGTCAACTTACGATGTCTACGAGTTAGTGGCCCCAGAAATCCAGGCAATTATGCCACGTAAAAAATAACAATGAATGAAACAAAAATCCAGGTCAAGCGAACCTAGAAATGCACGAAATCTACATGCATATTTACAAGTCTGATTGGACAGTGTTATCGGCGGACAAAGCTGAGGGGAAAATGAGTATTAAGCTCTTTTCTCGATTCGTTTGAGTCATTTTGCTGCCACCAAAATATTTGAAAATGGTACGACTGCATTTGTTCTTAGAATTTCATGTTTAAAAAATGTAACCAGATAGCAATGAAGTAATGACCAACTATACAAACATACCCTACCACGATAGTTCTATTTTACCCCGTTGTCAAAACGATAATCAAAATATCCCGAGCGAACGTTAAACACCAGGGAAGAGAAAAAAATCTTAGAAAACAGAGCCAAACTCAAACATATTATGATTTTGAAAATTAAAAAAAAAAATAGCTGGTAGATTTTATCTATGAAGGTCAAGATACATCATTGCTACTCTGCTGATACTAGCTAACGGCATATATATAAAGATCTGTATTTGGACGAAATATTTGCGACTTATTTTGAGGCGATTAAATATTGTAATATATTTAGTCGCCTCAAAGTATTAACATTCATTAATGAAACAAAAATCGACAAAAAAAAAAAAAAAAACGAGAGAAAAGAATCCAGTGCTTTAAAAAAAATGAAGCAGTTGTACCCTCCCAAAGCACTGATGGAAATTTATAAAAGCTGCTGTGAGCTAGTATTTCAACCATGTAAAACAACAACTACATTTGGACTGGTGACAGTTGCGGACATGCTTTCGAATACTATATAAATTAAATCCACGAAAAGTAAACCACTGTCAGTAGTCCAACTGTAAAGTTACCGCCATACTGAATTATTTGAAATGTTGTACATGCATCTCATGTTGTTTGCTATTGTAAACCTGAGAAAATTATAATAAACTTGAAACTTGAAAACTTGAAACGTATACACTGTTTGAGTCTACTTAATTAATGACTTGCTTAGTATCTCCCTATACAGCTATGTCTCTTCTCAAGAATTTTTGATTGACATCTAGCACATGTTTGCAGTATGCTGACCATTCTTATTTCAATTCGCCATTCTTTTAACATATTCTTCTGTGAGGCATTCCATCTTTCCTTTGTTAAATTGCCGATTTCCGCGCATCAAAAAAGTGAGTGTTTAGCTATACATAACGCATTTAATGAAGTTGTACTAAAATGACATCATGGAACATTCTGAAATAATGAATGTTACATAAAATCTGGTCAAATTTATAAAGAAACCTATGTATAGTTTAAAATTCCTAAAAAAATGAAATAAACTTAAATAAAAAATATTTACTCAGAAGCACTTTCAGAAGGTGTCCTCGCCTCCGTATTAAAGTTACCACTTCCACATCTGAGTCACAAGCGTAACCACTCGACCACGGCGTCGTCTTGGTATTCTACTGATAGTACACGCGCGCGTTGTATGTACTGTCACGTCTATACATAGAAATGTGCTTTTCAAACAAATCATTTGATTTTATTTACATTTCGGAGTTATTTGTGCAGGAAAGTTTAGTGGATATTTCATATTTCTAATAAATACATCATTTTAACGCTCAGTTTGAAATACCGATATTGATATATGTTTTGAATGCTGACAACCCTTTATAGCAACTATTCCGTGTGACGTCATGTTCATGTTTACATCTCCTATTTATAGACGCAGTGTATAATATACTTGTATAAAATACCCATTACCTGGATTAGTTATGTTTTTTGTTTCTCATCTATCTTTAAAACGACTGTATAGTTCACACACGATAAGTGTAAAGTGACGAAACAGATTTACCGTTAGAAATATGAAAGAAATGCATGCATTTGTCCAATCAAGTGAATGTCATAGCACAACGTGACCAACCAACTACGTAACTTTTACTCTTATTTTTTTTTGTTTGGCTCGGTTTGAGCGGGCAGATGGCAACTTTTGAGACAAAAATAGCGAGGTGTCTAATAAACAAACTGTTCTGTTCTGTTCTGATTTGGATCTGCGTTGTTGGTAAATGTCCCCAAAGCCACCAATCTTTTATTTGTTAATTTGCTGTGTATTTGACCTACAATCGCAGATATGTAGCGCCACAATATTCGTTCGAACACCTGGTCAAAACCATGTCTTTGGCTTATTATTACGTTTTAAAGTAATGGAAATTACATTACTTCATTGTTATTTTATGGCACGCCGGAAGAAAACCATGTTTGCGGGGTGTCCGACCAAGTAAGACTAAAATCAGATGCTTAGCTATAGGGACTTGCTATAATAATGAACAGTTACATATGGAAAACTTTGCTATGGTTACATTTAACATGCGTGGATCCAGAGGGGGGGGGGGTAGGGGGTCCGGACCCCCCTGGAAAATTATGAAAGTATAGGATTCGTTCGGATCCCCTAAGCAATCACAAAACTACAAAGCCAGCATTCAGTGTCGGTCCATTATCGGCATGCAAGCGAAACGCCATTAAAATGGCGTTTCGCTGGCGGACCGCTTATGGCCCGCTAATAGTAGTATCTGGTTCCTTCCCTCATCAACCAAAAAAAAAAAAAAAAAAAAAACACACAAGAAAAACAGACACACACACATCAAAGTTGGACCCCATCTGACAAAGGGCGAAAAACAAATTACAAGGCGCTGATCAGACAGAGGGTATGTGCCATAAAAAGTTTGTTTTTCGCATGCAACAAAGTGTGATAATCTCGTGACGAGGCCAATTTTTGGCATAATTATCTTTCTGTTGTTGAAGATTGGAATATCGTGTCTGACTTCTAACCTTACGTTTTGTTTAAATATTGGGCTGTGATTTAATTACCTGCAATTATGAGTTCTTTCATTATCCAAATTTTAAAAGCAAAAGCAAATGTAGCTGAGTTGGCACTTGGCAATCGCTGGAATCGAGTGGAAATTTACTTCGACTTTAGCCCTTTTTGGACCAGAAACCCATAAACAGGTAAAGTTTTCAGAGCAGACCAAGATGCAATGCTGCGTAATGCGGTATTTCATCAGGGTCTGCACTGTTTGCTAAGACAAAATCGACTCTGAGAAAGAAATACATTATATTTGGAAACTTTAACCTGTGACCCCTTTATGATATACAATGGATCATCCTGACTTTGATGTGTGTACAGCTTTAGGGAAAATTCCATTGGTTTGAAAAGGGTAAATATACTTGAGCCGCGGCACGTGATTTCCAACAAAGTGGCATTTCGACAAGTGTAGACTCAGACGAGCCTGTGCAGCCCCCCTTTTAAGCTTTGAAACTCCCAATGATGTTCAGTCAGTAGCTTAACATTCGTAGAATATTCAAGCGGCTAGCAAAGGCTCTGATCAAACTGCGCGTATGCGCAGGCTGATCTGAGGGGTTGCTGGTTGCACATACCACATTATTGGAAACCTCATGTTATGGCTCTTATTATTTACCATGCATACTCAGACATTTTCTCAATATTCTTATCTTAACCCTTGTCATGCTGAACGGTTTTATATACTACACAGCTCCCCAGTTTTATCCTCTTAACATTCAACTACTTGTACTAGTTATCAGCATGTTTAAGGGGACAAAATGGAAGACAGTGTGGATCCTGATCAGATGCTTCCGGCAAACTCCCCTGAGCCTTTGCTGCTGTCCGATGCAAAAAGTATCAAAATCTAATGTACTGGCTCTTATGTATTTTGAAAGTGTAGGTGATTAGGTATGATTTTTTTTGTGCAAGGTGCAGAAAAAATGGTGGAATACATTTACGTGATGTACAACACATACAGTCTTTCAATGAAGGATGAACGATTTTGATTGTTATACATGTTTTACATGGTGCATCTTGCACTCATGTAAGACTTTCTTTGCTGTCGTTGCTAATTTAAAACCAAATAAAAGATAAATGAAAAAGTCCATTCACGATTGTTTTGTAATTGTTTGGTTTCAACGTTACTCCTTTGTTTCTTTGTATAAAGACGAACAAGCAAAATGACAATCATGTAAGTACATTGGTACTTATACAATAGAAAAGCAATTCAGCAGAAAGTGCTATTTTCAAGCTACACTCCTCAGTTTGTGATTGCTTATGTTGTTTCTATGTAATACATGTACGATCTTTTCTTGCATTGAGAATGCAGAACTGGCTGGGGATTTACGTTATACATATTTGTCATGCTCAGAACCCTCAAAGCGCCGAGAAAAAAATGCATCTGAAAATGTCGTCTGCTGAATTCGTTTGCTGCAAATAATTGCCTAACATTACTGACGAATAAAGTATAGAAGCAAACAGTGTGGACCCAGAACAGACTGCTCCTATAGGAGCAGTCTGGATCTGTGTCCACACTGTTTACCATAGAGGCACTTAAACATTTCAGCAGACGGGAAAAAGCAGACGACTTTTGTTGCGAATGGCGCATAAAGGGTTAATTTCTTTCTCTTTATGTCTTTCTCTTGACCATTAGGGTAAAGTCAGTTAACTTCGGACACCAGGTAAATTCGGACACCGACCTTGTTTGCTTCATATTTTAATTATTGGAATCAAAGAATAAATTAACTAAACAAACAGTGAAAATCCCGATGAGACTGCTCATAAGGAGCCGTCTCATCTGGATCTCCACTGTTTGCAAATGTATGTCCGAATTTACCTGGTGTCCGAAGTTATCCGACACTAACCCTACGTCAGGGAGTGCTAATTTTAAAATTTGCAAACGTTTGGCTGTGATTTTGACTAAATTAGAACGACTGTGGTCTTAGTATTGGCCACAGAAGGAGAAATACTGTTGCAATGTTTTGGGGGAAAAACGAATTCTTCAGAGCAACAATTTATGCCTGGTATCTACAATATTTGGCACAGTGTGGGAAGTAGGGTAAAGTCGGGTAAATTCGGACATCAGGTAAATTCGGACACACATTTGCAAACAGTGGAAATTCCAGATTAGACGGCTCCTTATAAGCCGTCTCATCAGGATTTTCACTGTTTGCTCAGTTAATTTATTTTTTATTCCAATAACTGAACTATGAAACAAGCAAGGTGGCTGTCCGAATTTAGCAGTCTGTCCGAATATACCCGACTTTACCCTGGGTGACTTTCAAACTGTGCGCAGGGGTTAAATACTTATCTTTTCCCAACAGACATAGTACCACAATAAATATTATGTAAGAGAAACAAAAAGGACCGATCTCAACGAACCTCAAGAGATAGTCACAAAAGTCACCAAGCATGTCGTCGAAACTACTTGTGTTTCGCATTCGCCTGCAGATCCAGCTGGCCACCGTCCTCTGAACTTTTTCAATTTGGTTAATCTGGGTGTTAGAGTGAAGGCTATTGACTGGTGTTGCATACTCCAGTTTAGGGTAAATAACATTCAATGTGGGCAAATGTCACTCTCATCAGCATCACAAATAATTCCCTCTCGGCTATTACCTACATATCCAAACCTTGGAAATGATCAATAAGGAAATTAGGGTATAGTCGGCTTATATTCGGACAGACAGCTAAATTCGGACAATGACCTTGTTTGTTTCATATTTCAAATATTGGAATAAGAAATAAATTAACTAAGCAAACAGTGAAAATCCTGATGTAAAACATATGGCCGACGTAACAATAATATTATGCCAACATTGTACCAGATATTTCCTGTGTTAAATACGCGAGCCACTGGTTACTTTTCATTGGTGCCAAGAATACAACGTATTTTATGAATTTAAATTATGTTTTATCAGCTTGACAACACTTTGATGTGAAAACAGCTCGCTATAAGAAACAATGAATATATGCTAGGGCACGAGCTATTGGTACTAATCGCCCAATGCATGTCATAAGCTAGACCAACCATGGCTCAACTTGGTGTTTTTCTGTAGCTCTGTCTGTCTTTTTAAGAGCTATTTTCTTTGTTTCATCAAAGTATGCTATTTTGATTTGATTGTTTATCTGTGAAGATGCATTACAGATGCATTACATAAGTTAGGACGCCTTCATGCGAGCAAATAACAACAGAAGAATCTATGGCGCAGATTTGGTCAGTAAAATGTATTGATTAAAGCACACCAGTGGCATAGGCTCCTGTCAGTTTTATGGCTGTAAATCTGTGTTCATTTTTTTTATCAGCAAACCATTTATTCTCTCCGTCAATAGGTACCTTAGGGTCAGGGAAGGCCCATTCCTTAGATAGCACCTTACAAATAGTTGAAAATAGAAAAAATACTGATACAATATTCTATAAACACAAGCCAATATAATTGAAACTAAAATTCACTCAAAATTCACCATAAATATGGGGATATACGAATGCAATATCTAAACATAATATTATTGAACTTTCATTTAACTACTTTACAGATTCCAATTAAATGTACACATATGTAAATAACTGTACGGTTTTCAACAGCCAATGTTGTGCCATGTGGATGTCTTATATGTCAAGTATATCCTTTCACTTAGCTTTCCAAAGTGTTTTGCGGGCTACGGGTATCTGAAAAATACAGATTATATTGACTCAAAGTATTTTGTAACCCTCTGTACATACAGCACATGGCACACGTTAAGTTTGAAAAGCAAGTTCAGCTGATTTTAAAATTGGATCTTTCAGGGTTAGTGATGCCAACTGATATATACTCATACTCTCACCACCCCACACACTCTCTCACATATACAAACTGGGTATATATTATACAATACCATAACACACAGGGGAACATCCTATCTATAAGTATATGACTTAGTTACTACTACATTGTTGATATATTGATTGATAATACACAATTTATAATAAGTTCATAGGCTCACCTTGATGTCTTGATAAAGTCTACAAGCAGCTGAGACGGTCTTGTTTTTTATGTACAATATTTTGCACACTCCCATGAAATAGTTATACACCTTCGACGATTTGTTTTATTAAATTCCTCAAATTTGGTATTGATTTTTGAAATATACATTGCGCTCTGTTTCCTTTTTAGATAGAGCATAAAATTATCAATACTGAGAACATTTGACATAAATTTTGTTCTATAATTATAAAATTTTGCTACTACGGCCACATATGTCATTAATATGTCTTGTTTTGAAAGCAATATATTTCTTATGTACAAGTTAAATATTATACTCGCTTGCCTCTGCAACTAAGTTTTTAAACTGTCCCAAAATAGAGTTATTTTTGTACAATAGAAGAAAGGACGAGATATAGTTTTTGAGTTTTCTTGACAAAAAGAACAAAGATCATTTTCTGTTTTATTGTCCCCCGCCTTTTCAAAGAAAACCGAGGGGACATAGTATTCGACATTCCGCCCTTCCGTCCGTCCTTCAACCCCCTTTAAGTAGTAGGTATCGTGTGTATGAGGGTCTGGATGGGGGTCTGGTATTCACTATTCATTGAAACTTTAGCCCGTTATTAATCTCATTAAAATTTTGGGTTATTCATTGAAATAAGACCAATTATTCATTTAAAGTAAGAAAGGTGGCAAAGAAATCTGATTATTCACTATTCATTAATTTTTTCTTCAATTCATTAAAAAAAAGGATTATTCATTAATTTTTAGGCCTTTATTATTCACTATTCATTTTTTGGGCCATTATTCATTATTCATTATAAAAAGGGGCCATTATTCACTAATCATTATACCCCACCCAGACCCTCGTGTATGGGTCTCCTACAGTCTTTACCCCCATTTCTTTGAAACTGTACAGGTGTTTAGGTCATGGTCTGACGATTTGCATTTTGTTTGATCATAATCCTCAGATTATTTTTTGCTAGTGCGTCCAGCTAATAGAGACTGGGCGTGTCAGACAGAGCGCTGTCATACACTGTCAAATAAGACTATTCTACAGTAAATCGGGTGTAATAGCCTATGTACGCTTTTCTCGGGCAACCAACTGAAGCGCAGACGACAAGGGTGACCAACTTTATACGTTAGCATGCCTGGTTAACGTTGATCTTTAGTATGCTGCTGGGGACCTGCTGCATTTCATTTTCCGGGATGGATATGTTGTGAAAGTTTTCCGGGGAGGGTAGGTTTGCACTTTCTTCAAATTTTGTCTGTATGGCAAAACTGGTTTGATTTTTAAGCCTGATACAATAATAATAAATCACCAATTAGAACTCAGCGAGACAAGGGTTAAGTATCTGGATCATGAGAAAAGGGCATACAAACACATTATTTGGTCTTACCGCATATCCGAAAAAGCCTCTAATAATCGCTCATTCTGGCGTGTCCAGAGCGACTAGATGTCTAAAAGTTGTTCTGAGTCTTCTTCAACTTGCATACTTTGTTTGTGCGAGAAGCTAAAGCCCTGGCGAGGTCATACGTACAAACAGGCTCATCGGAGCCTTCGCCACACGACCATCATTTCGTGTGCTGACCAATTTATAGTATTATTTTTTCATGGCGGACCATTTAATTATGTTTTTATTTTCTTATTCAGTATATAATTTGAATAGTTAAAATTTCGAAACATTGTCAGAGTGCATATATCTAGACTAGTCAGTCTTCTTGTTATCCAAATTAATTCGAGGTGCCTTTTCTCACAATGGGCTCAAAACTACTATGTACAGGTAGACAGGTATTTTCACAGGTGAATAAATACACTCTGTCTTACCAATTTTTATATGGAAATGTCCAAGGGTGTGTCTTTGCTAAGAACCGCTCAGTCTCTCTTAACTGGACGGACTATACACAAAAAGAACTTAAGAAATTATAGTCACTTTTACGGCCAAAGTGAATAGATATTAGGTATCTTGTATAGGCATATCCTCTTACAGTTTTCTCTGATTTCTTTGAAACTTTACAGGTGCTTGGTTCATGAATTGAAAATATGCATATTGTTTGGACATAATCCTCAGATTATTTTTGTTACTTTTTTCACAAAAAGAACTTGGTCATTTTTACGGCCAAAGTGAATCGATTCTAGGTACCTTGTGTATGCATCTCTTCCTACAGTTTTCCTCTGATTCCTTTTTAACCTCACAGGTCTTTAGTTTAGTTCATGGTCTGCAGATGAGCATATTGTTTGGTCATAATCCTCAGATTAGTTTGGCACTTTTTCACAGAAAGAACTGTTTGCGGCCAAAGTGAATAGATACTGAGTATCTTGTGTATGCATCTCCTCCTACAGTTTTCCTCCAATTCCTTTTAAACTTCACAGGTGTTTAGTTCATGGTCTGAGGGTGTGCATATTGTTTGGATATAACTCTCAGATTATTTTGTCACTTTTTTCACAAAATAAACTTAGTCATTTTCCAGACATTATTGCATTCAAAGTGACTAGATAGTGGGTACCTTGTATGTGCAACTCCTACACTTATTGTATGCTTATTATTTTGAAACGTCAGGTGGTTTGTCTGAAGATGTACATGTGTTGTTTTATATATTTCTCAGCTTAATGTTTATCATTTTCCCAGCAGAATTCGCCCTCAGTACTATCAATATATATATATATATATATATATATATATATATATATATATATATATATATATATATATATATATATATATATATATATATATATATATATATATATATATATATATATATATATATGTATGTATATATATATATATATATATATATATATATATATATATATATATATATATATATATATATATATATATATATATATATATATATATATATATATATATATATATATATATATATATATATATATATAGAGAGAGAGAGAGAGAGAGAGAGAGAGAGAGAGAGAGAAATAGGCTAATGCACCAAACGAGATATCTTTCCTGTGGCACTGGATCCAGTAAAGGATGCTAAATTGATTTGAGAAATGGCAGCAGACAGAGGCATGACGACTGGAGACACCGTAGGTTTGAAAGATCACCAACAGCAGAACATTTTCATTCTGCAGATCATGACTTCTTGAGTAATGCCTCTGTCTGCTGCCTTGAACACAACAAGGAGTGGTCAGATTCGACCAGGAAACTCCGTGAGAGCTACTGGATTCGGCGTCTGATCACCCTGTGTCCATTTGGCATCAACAAGGGTGACTGACTCTATCTGGTCATATAGTAGAACACTTGGTGTGCTGTGTTGTTGTAGACGATCTTTTAGACTTCTATTCTACACAAGTTTTCGTACAAGACATTTCCTGCCAGAACGCCAATTTTGTACGCTGTATTTAATTCATTAATATTGTGCAGTCATATTTGCGAAAATACACGTACAATAGCTGGGCCCTTTTTAGGGCTTAAATAATCACATAATTCATGTATATAGTTATATTCTGTTAACTATTCACCTAATCTATTGTGTCTTGAAACTCTGATGAAGGCGAAAGCCGAAAGCGCTTAGTTTCAAAAAAATTTAGCACTGTTTTTTGATTTATATCCTTTTATATATATATATATATATATATATATATATATATATATATATATATATATATATATATATATATATATATAATATATATATATATATATATATATATATATATATATATATATATATATATATATATATATATATATATATATATATATATATGTAACTACCTTTTTAGTGCAAATGTTCCTACACTTTTATACAATTCTTTATGAAACATCTGTATGTGCTTATGCCATGGTCTGAATATATGGATTTGCTTTGGGTAAAATTCTTAAGTTTTGTTTCTTTTTTCTGTTCTGCGAACTTACTTAAGTTGTTTCACGATAGCTCATATATTCAAAGACAAACATAAAGTTGCAGGGGACATAATTTCTCTGAATTTTCTTGTTAATCCTGCATAAAAAGACTTGGTAACTAGTATCCTGCTATTGTTCCTTCAATATAACATATTTTAGATCTTTCAAAATCAAGTAATGTATATGCCATTTGTCTATGGCAATATTTCCAAGTTCATTAGTCCATTTACTAGAAGGAGGTGATGGTTCATTGCATTTAAATAGTAAATCATATACTGCTCGACAAAAGATTAGCACGGATAAATAAAGATTAATTCGTGTGTGAGCAAATTATTTAAAGATACAAACTATCTGCTGAAATGATGGTTTAATGTGTGTTACCGTTGAGGAAAGCAATAGGTGTAATATAGTTTGATTGTTACTGTGCCGCTCGTTGCTTAAAACAAGGAAGGGGTCAAAAACGTGCTTCATCTGCATTATTCGTATTACGAAATTGATTCAGCATCGGTTTATAAAGTATCTTGTTTATCGACTAATAGTTCGAATCAACCACTCTGAAAAATATAAAAGTCGTCTGAATTGAGGCTTTCAAACAAACGTTGAGTCTTTGAAACCACTAATGCCGTTTTTATAGTGCCGTTTGCCAATGAAAAACAGTACTGTTTTCGATGTGAAGACATCCTCAATCGAAAGGGTATTTGTGTTTAGAGGGTGCCATAAGAAAGATTGTTAAGGGTGAGGCAAGTTGATAATTTCTTGTCTCTGTATGTTTAATTAATGAAAAATGACGTTAATCTGAATTTTAGGCTAATAATATAACTGTTGGCGGTAACGCTATCCACAGATTCTGAAGACGTTTTCAAATGATTGACTAACAAAGCTGTTCCAGGTGCATGTGCAACTATAGCATCAAAATAATTACTTGATCGTTTAATTCAGTTCGCTGAAAAGTTTTGAAGCGAAAAAAGAGCATGATTTTAACGCCATAATGGAACACAGACACGTGGCTTAAACGGGTACAGTTCTCTAATAATTTCAACGTTTTCCATCATTAAGAACCTTTTGCTTTACAATGTAATCAAAAGTTTTAATTTCGGATGTAGGCTTTTATCCCTTACATGCGCATAACATACAAATGTTATGTCAATCCACTGACGCCTAAACGGATTACGTTTTGTCTGACAAGAAAAAACATTAATACTTGTTGGTTTACATCAAATAAAATGTTTCATATGATTACGTTTTGTCTGGCGGACACGAAAAAACATTAAAACTTGTTGGTTTACATCAAATACAACGTTTCATATTCATTCAAAGCTTGACCCGATATCAAATCTGTGCTTAACTTTTGTTTAACAGTATATATAATGTTTTACTGCCCTTTTTGTCTCTGATAAAACATTTGTGTTGCATGTAATATTACATCTATTCTATTGAGCAAGTAAAGTATTTTCACCCTCCTTTAAATTAAGAACAAAGTAAGTTTCTTCCAGTAGTGTAGTGAAGGTTGTATACTTTTAAATTTCTGTTTTTGTATAGTATAAACATGTATCGTTAAGTTTATAAAATGGAAAAACATGAAACATACGAAATAATCAAAATTGTAATGATGACCATATGATTTGGTTGAGTAGCTATCAAATCTTTTCTAATTAATCTTAATGTGACATTAGTATGCTTACTATATGATTTACTCACAAAATAAAGAAGTTTTACCCTACATCTTGTGTTCTCATGAATATTTATAAGTGATTCAAAGCTTCATTTGCATGTGCGGTTTAATCATATTGTAATTATACTCAGAACATGACTTTGATATGTTCCATTTAGGGTAAAGTCGGGTAAATTCGGACATCAGGTAAATTCGGACACACATTTGAGCTGCCTCATCAGGTTTTCACTGTTTGCTATTCCAATATTTGAAATATGAAACAAACACGGTCGATGTCCGAATTTAGATCTCTGTCATGCACGACTATCTAGTGATGCTAGACCCTAAAGTTGAACTAAGACTTCGTCTACGCTCATAATAATTCATATCGAAAACAGGAATAGCGGGGACATCTTCATTATAATCTATTTGAGCAAACACATAAACAACAAAAACAAAATTTGAACCATGACATGAGATTCCAAACAATGTGGTATGGGCGACCAGCAAAGGCTAAGACCAGCCTGCGCATACGCGCAGACTGATCAGAGCCTTTGCTTGTCACTTAAATAGTATATGCGTGTTAAGCTACCGATAGAACGTCATTTGGAGTTTCTAAGCTCAAAGGGGGCTGCACAGGCTGGTCTGAGTCTGCACTTGTCAAAATGCCACATTGTTGAAAATCACGTGTCACGGCTCAAATAACGATCTGATGGTGTGTAGTGGTCTAAATGAAAACAAACGTAATTTAAGAAAATAAAGTTTTAATGGACACCAAACAGAAAAGTTACAATCAGCATATATCCTATTAAGAAGATTGCCAAGACCATTCAAGTCCAGACTGTCTGGCCAGGACTGTCTGGTCAGTAGCCATGCGGATTCTGTTTCTTAACCCATCAATGTCATTCAGAGCCGTGACATGTGATTTCCAACAATGTGGCAATTTGACAAGTGTAGACTCAAACCAGCCTGTGCAGCCTCCTTTTAAGCATAGAAACTCCAAATGATCTTCGGTCAGTAGCTTAACACTCATAGAATATTCAAGCGACTAGTAAAGGCTCTGATCAGACTGCGCTTATGCGCAGGCTGATCTGAGGCTTTGCTGGTCGCACATACCACATTGTTGGAAATCACATGTCATGGCTCATTTATATGGTTTAGTGGTTAAGATCTGAATCGTTTCTGAGATATTTAGACTTATTTGAATGGGTCCGGGTTGGACATTCCCTCGGGAACACATGTCAAAGGCAATTAATATGTCTTATCATAATATACATACGAGTGGGTTCAAAAGGTTCTATTCGTAGAACTTGGGGTCTCAACTTACAGATTGGAAGATGGTTTTAACATTATTTTTCAATAGCCCCCCTTTATTCCAATGCATTTGACCTACCCTGTCTTTTAAGCACTCTTTGCCTTTGAAATAGGAGTCCTCTGTATGGTTCCCAAACCACAAATAATAGTTAGTGAGTATGATCAGGAAATTTCACAACCACAAGCCGCAGAAAACCTCATGGCACCACGCGGAAGAGCCACAAAATCATCACGAGACACCAGGAAGACAAACTAAGCAAGCAACCAGCTCTCTCTTCCCACAAAACATACTATCCTATTCACAAAAAGTAGCGGATATTCGAGTATATCATATTATAACATTTACCAAACGAATGTTATAAAAACCTTAAACATCTAGTATTAATTAGCGAAGTCATCTAACTACCAATTTGAATAGATTTTCAAGGATTAATCTGGGCACGTGTTTCTGAGACAACCATATTTAGACCAGGGATAGCCTTTCATTTTTCACACGTGAATATCACAGTGACGGATAATGAAATTGCTATGCTTCATAAAAATAAAATATCCATCATTCAATATTTTTTTATGTTCAGAATTTGTTTCCATCTCTGTGTTCTCAATTTCTGGAATTTGAGGCTAAAATCTGTCAAGTTTTAACAAATTCTGTGAGTTTTTTTACACTTTTGTCACCGCCCTATCTCCTAAAAATAACAATTTTGTTGTGCGAAAAAATCTTTAAAAAAACGAAGGTATCCATAATGCATCTTTAGCATGCATTATCGAAAGCATTCCCAATAATTTGATACTTTTTTGGAAATTTGAGTCTTGATCCCTTGTTTCTTTGGTACGCCCCCTTAATGTCATGTTACACAATTTTCAGTCTTTAAACTGGGCAGGAAAACTGAATTACACATTGCTCTATGAAAATACAAAATTTTTAATGGGATGAATTAGGGTTTTAATTTTTATACTTTTTATGTCCCAATATCCTCTACTTTTTGTGGACAGTATATTTAACCCTTAAAACGCCAGCAAAAATAATTGCTTATTATAGAAACAGTGTGGACCCAGATCAGAATGCTCACAGGAACAGGCTGATCTGGATCTACACGGTTTGTCATGGAAGCTTCAAAAATATTTCTGCAGACAACATAAGCAGATTTTACTGACCGTTCCAAGGCGGTACTTCTTTTGTGGATCTTTTATGTTTTTGTTCTGTCTTGTGTTTGCTATGTTTTGTGCGCGTCTGTTTATATGTGCTTTGTGGTCACCTGCTGGGAAAGGGCTGACCTCTTGGCTCTCGTTTGTGGTGTCTTCTGTGAGTTTGTCACTTTCCCATTGGTATCCTGGGTCAGGTGTGGTACTTGATTGTATCGATTCCTGATCTTTGCACCATTACTTACTTTTCTTGTTGTGATTGGCGTTTTAAGGGTTTATAAATGTGAGTTCAGTGTAATCTTCGACTTTTCGCTTAAGGCCATTTAACATATACACCGAAACCGAACCGAAACCGAACCGAAAAAATAAAATGCCTTAAACCCAATGAGAGCTTTCACATATGCGCCGAAACCGAAACTGAACCGAAACTGAACGCCGAACCGAAAACGTGCACGATTTTGATTTTATTTTTTTCGGTTTTGGTGGCCGAATTTCAGCAAACATGACAGGTAATTTTAATAAAATCTGCATATACACAAACCATGTACGTTGCATAAACTTAGTTATCATGAAAGCCATTGATGGATTGTCCACCGAGACAATTGTGCGATTATTTTACAAGCACAATACTGTTGACTACAGACATTTGTGGGACAATACCCAGACCGACTATAAAGACCACAAACTTAATGCAGTGACATGGAACAATTTGTATTTTAAATGGATTTCTGCTATCTGAGAGGGAAATTAGTCCAAATTATGCAGGCATTTTCTTAGATTTCGTCCACTGATTCGGTTCATATGTGAAAGGTCTGCCGAAAACGAAACGATGCAATTCGGTGGCCGTTACGGTTTCAGTTCGGTTTCGGTTCAGATTCGGTGTATATGTGAAACAACCCTTAAGGCCATTTCACATACACACCGAAACCCAACTGAAACCGAACCGAAAAAATAAAATGCCTTAAACACTATGAGCGCTTTCACATATGCGCCGAAACCAAAACCGAGCCGAAACCGAACGCCGAACCGAAAATGTGCACGAATTTGGGTTTCGGTGGCCGAATTTCAGCAAAAACGACAGGTAATTTTGATAAAATCTGCACATACACACCACGTGCGTTGTATATAGCTTAGTAATCATGAAAACCATTGATGGATTGTCCAGCGAGACTATTGTGCGATTATTTTACAAGCACAATACTATAAACTACATAATTTTGTAGGACAATACCTAGAGCGACTATAAAGACCACGAACTTAATGCAGTGACATGGAACAATTTGTACTGTAAAGGTATATCTGCTATCTGAGAGGGAAATTAGTCCAAATTATACAGGCATTTTCCTACATTTCGTCCACGGATTCGGTGCATATGTGAAAGGTCTGCCGAAAACGAAACGATGCAATTCGGTGGCCGTTACGGTTTCGGTTCGGATTCGGTGTATATGTGAAACAGCCCTTACTGTAAAGGCGGCGCCTCATGAATGCGTAATTAGGACTGGTCAACCTTAGCCATAGGTAAAAGCTGAAAAAGAGGCGTGGTTTTATTCAAAAGTAACTAACACCTTGCGCCATTATCTCAGTATAGACACAAAACACAATATTTAGTCCTTAAAACGCCAGCAAAATAACTGCATCTGAAAAAATCTATTTAACATAAGCATAGAGGCAAACATTGTGGACCCAGATCAGACTGCTCCTACAGGAGCAGTCTGATCTAGGTCCGCACTGTTTGTCTTTGAGGCTTCGCATATTTTAGTGGACGACAAAAACATACATTTTGTGATTATGTGCCTTAAGGGTTAATGAATGTGAGTTCAGTGTGTATACGGTTAGGATTTTCATGAAATGCACGCACGTTTGCGCGGCCTTAGCAACTTACTAATTCTTCATCTAATTATAAATAGAACCTGATTTCCCTTCCTTAGCAGACGGAATAGCCGAACCACACCCAGATATGAATATTAAAGTTGCCGCCTTTACAGTAAGCGAAAAGTCAAGTAATATATAATATATGGCCGCGATTTTCTTGAAATACACTGGCGTTTGCGTGGCTCAAACAACTTATTAAATATTTTACAAATCATTAATAAAAACTTATTTCACCTCCTCAGCAGATACAATAGCAGAACCAGGCCCAGATACGAATATTAAAGTTGCCGCCTTTACAGTTAACCAAAAGATTTTCCATGCTTTGTCGGGCCTGATCTGGGTCTAAACTGTTTGCAAAGGTTATCAGTAAACAACACAAGTAGGCAAAGAGTTGATTAAGGCCCTGTGAAGAGATTGAATACTCCGATATACATGATTGAGCTGGGCCTTTCTTATCAGCATTATGCTCTTAAGGAAGTTTTCTGGAACTAAAACTCTTTTGTTATAAAAATTATGACTCCTATAAAAGACCTCCTCTGATTGGCTGAAACTAGCTTGCACTGGTTGTGACAAATCATGCTGTTAAACATTGATGAGCTCAGGACTTTATGTCAGTGCTGACAGACAGCTAAAATAGATTGTCCTAAATCTAGCCCATGTGACATGACTTTTTTCACTGCTACCTGACAGCTAAAATAGACATTGTTACACTGACTGCTTTCTTATGTATATTTCACAGGTAAAATGTTTGCTAATTGTATGAGAACAGCATTTAACCCATTTATGCCGAATGGAATTTCCCACCGTTATCAATTGGAACAGTCCATTTCCTTTTTAAGGAATTTTTCATTTTTATTCAAGTTTTAATAGAAAATTATTCCAGCAAACCGTAGAGACCCTGATCAGACGCCCATTCTGTGGCGTCTGATCTGGATTTGCACTGTTTGCATATGTCCCACAAAATGGAGGCTAGGCTTATATGGGTTAAAATGCAATTATTTTTCTATCCCATAAGAGTTCCAGAAATTTGGGAAGTAGATTGTTGAAATAATCTACCTAGTGAAAGTGCCTTAGGAACATCTGACGTGAGTTTATTTATAAATATAAAAATACTTTAAATAAAACTAAGAAAATAGAGACAGTGTTATATAACAAAACTATTGATGCATTCTTTTGAGGTAAACACCAGGATTAGTCAACCCTCGAAAGTGATGTTCACTGTTCTCGGGTTGACAAATCCTGATGTTAACCTCAAAAGAATGCATCAATTGTATATGAAACATTGAAATGCATTGCTATTAGCAATTTGTCAACTTGAACTTCCTATTACCATTAATAAGAAAACAAAGAAAAACTACTTAAACTGTACATTTGAGTCTGTTTGAAAGCTTACAACTGTGAAAGTATCAGGGTCCAAAATTACAATGCCTCCTTAAAGTTAAGGCCGACCTTAGTTAAGAATTGATATTTCCTCGTAAATGTTATTATTTATTTGCAGTACATATGGCCAAGATATCATTGTGATCTACACAATGCAAGTATCCTAAAAACCAATACTTAACTAAGGGCGTTCTTAACTTAAAGGAGGCATAGTAATTTAGGGCCCAGGTTGGACAAAAGGGAGTTAATGGACATTATATTTTTAAAAATAGTTTCCATATATTCGGTAGCAAATGGTTTTGGTGCTCATAGGAATTGCCTCATGTGAACCTACAGCATAATTATGGTTTTTCAATTACTGATTTTTACCATAACGTTGTTTTTTTTTTTTTTAAAAAAACCCTTCTATACAACTTTTATAGCCTCAGTAAAATAAGCATGTAGAAATGAACAAGTATTCATTCAGTTTGTCATGCACATGCACTAATATACTAACAATTTTAAGCTACAGTATAACTTAAGCGGCCACTTGAAAAAGACATAATATGACAAATGGTAGCTTAATGAAGGTCGAAAGTATTGCAGAATACTTCCCTTGGAGCATTCTGCAATACGTTTGACCTGCATTCAGTGATGATTTCTTTAAAACCAACTTTTTGGTATTTTGTTATTTTAGACAGTGGCCGTTTGAGACAGGTTTTAAGTCAAATGTAAACAACAATTGTTAATTGATATTCCACAATCATGGATGTTACTGTGACTAATCTTAGCCCATTTAGCGAAATGCACTTCTCTACCCTTTCTATTGTAAGCAAACAGTGAAGATAATGATCAGACGTGTCATCTGATCTGGGTTTGCACTGTTTGCCTATGTCCCATACAAAGGACGCTAGGTTTATATGGGTAAAACCAGTTCTTAACACAAAATGTGCATACAAGGATGGACTAACAAGCGTATCTAGCCTACATAAAATTAATACAAAACAGAATGTTTAAGGAAAGGAAAATCATAGGAAAATATACATTCATTAAATAATCATAATAGCATAACAAAGAAACTACGTTGCATAACATGTCTGTAGTAAATTGTGTGTTATCTTTATCATGCATATGAGCATTAGTTTATATACTATAAATTCGGAAATTTTCACATGAATCTTACTTTTGCGAATAGCATTAAAAGAAATAATTGTGACGTTAAAATTTTGCGACTAGTGCATGGTAAACTACAGAGTGATTTTATCATTTCACGAGGGCTTTATCTTCATGAAAAGTTTCGCGAAAATAAAACGCTTGCAAAATTTTCCAAATTAACATTATGGTTCCTTTCCTGGCCGAGGTTATAAAACTTTTTTCATGCTCAACTCAACAGAGCACGAAATTTCAACTGCTCATGAAACTAAATTACCGACAAATAAAGAAGCGCTTGCTTAAAACCCCTCAGGTGTTGCATTTATAATGCTTATAAATGTAAGCAATTTAACATTTATGTGCAGGATAAACATAGTTCATGCTCAGCTAAGTTGAGCATACAGTTGAATTTAAAGACGTTTGAATGGCTGATCTTACATTTTGATCTTAAATTTTCAAATTGCCTTTGACAATTGCATTCCTGGACATTGGCAGTGATGGAACAAAATGTGGAGTCTGATCTTGGTCTTCGCTGTTTACTCACGGAAATTTTCAATAGAAATTAATTAAAATTGATAAATATCATCCAACCACCTAATAATGCAAATGGGCTTGACGTTCTTTCTGTCCTCAAATAAATTTTTGGTTTTCAGGGCTGGAATTCACATAACACTTGTCAGAATAGTAAACAGGGAAGACCCTGATCGGACTGTTTCTCTGGGTCTGACTTGTTTGTCTATGCCATTTTGTCATGCAACTAGTGCTCGAAATTTTAGAAAATTCAGCATATTTAAATGTTTAATTTATGATCCCTAACTTTGATCAGAATTCTAGTCTAGTTAACGTTAGGATTCTCTGTTTATGCATCTAACTGGTAAATATTTCTAAAGAAAAATATAGAATTCATAAAAAATATAAAATAAAATAATAAAAAAAAATGGTATCCTTACAGCTTTTATAGATATCGTCTCTGAAACATTTCATAAGCCAAAAAATTTCACCTTGTTTGATATATTTTTTATTCTAAATACCAAGAAACGTGTGCCTTGGAAAACAGTTGAAACACACGTGAAATGCCACATTATTACATGTATTTATACCACCCTTACCAACTTTAGCACGAAATATCTCGTGATGTGCAAGGTCCTCACTGATATAAGTGGTATAAAATATTTATACCATGTTTGTCCACCTGTACGTAAGATAATCCACGTACAAGCGGAAAACCCTTGGTATAACTATTACATAGACTACTTTTTGTTTCTATACATTTGGCTCTTAAACCAATTCAATAATTTTAGATAGGTTTCATAATCTGTTAATTCCTTCAGTTGCCGACCTTTAAGTGCTTATAATGGCCCTAGTACTTAAGCGCCAACATAACATTCAGACAGCATAACTGACCGTATAAAGACTATTATAGTCTCACTTGTATGTCTAATATATCCAATGTTTGTCAGTATTAATAGACTTTACGCTTACTGTAAAGGCGGCAACTTTAATATTCATATCTTGGCGTGGTTCGGCTATTTCATCTGCTAAGGAAGGGAAATCAGGTTTTATTCATACTTTGGTGAAGAGGTAATAAGCTTTTTGGGCTGCAAACGTGCGTGCATTTCATGAAAATCCTAACGTATACACACTGGACTCATATTTATTAGCCCTTAAAGCGCATAATCACAAAATGTATGTTTTGCCGTTCACTAAAATATTTGAAGACTCATAGACAAACAGTATGGACCCAAATCAGACTGCTCCTGTAGGAGCAGTCTGGACTGGGTCCACAATGTCTGCCTCTATGCTTATGTTAAATAGACATTTTTAGATCAAGTTATTTTGCTGGCGTTTTAAGGACTAAATAATGTGTTTTGCGTCTATACTGAGATAAGGACGCAATATGATACAGTTACTTTTAAATAAAACCACGCCTCATTTTCAGCTTTTACCTATGTCTAAGGTTGACCAGTCCTAATTACACATTCATGAGGTGCCGCCTTTACAGTGGGCGAAAAGTCAAAGAATATAATAACAGAACTTGACAAAATAATCACCAATCACAACTAATTTCGTCTGTTGAAATGTTTTTAGAAACATCCTTGTCAATAGGTGTAGAGCCAGATCAAATTACTCATGTAGTCTAATCTGGGTCTACACTGTCTCATGTAAGTCTCAGGTAGTCTGAACTGGGTCCACTGTTTGCCTTTTGCTTAAATTAGTCAATAGCATAGCAAATAAATGCAGTAGACCACAATGCTTACACCAGTTTTCAGATGTTGGAACTTTAAGGGTTAAGCTTTATTTCTATTTTCAAACAGAAATCTGAAATTAGTTGTGTTCCTTATTAAAGATATTGTTAAAACTATAAAAACTGTAAGGGTTCTTTTCTTCCTCACACCAGATAGGCGGCAATCGATAACGTTAATACTATCGACGTACGTAGATCAAAAATCATTATAAACAGAGTTTTTGCTTGCCATTTGTCGCCTGAATGGCCTGACCGGCGACAAATGACAATCGAAAACACTGTTTCTAGCAATTTTTGATATGCGTTCGTTGATTGGTAAGAGCGCTTCCAATTGCCACCTATCTGGCATGTTCTTTGTGGAATCAAACTTCGGTCTCTTATTGCGGTGGCCCTCCTTCTTGACCTGAAAGAAAATAAAGAAAATATCTTAACCCTTAAAGCGCCAATCACGACTGCAGCAGACCACAAATTTTGCGACATTTTTCCCAATGTTCGGCAAAAATAAGGTATGATATTACATGAGAATCGTCTGCCAGCAGACGGTTCTCATGAAATATCATGCCTTATTGGTTATTTTTGAAAAAGCAGAAAATTTAAATTGTCGTCTGCTGCAAATTATAGGTGGCGCTTTAAGGGTTAACTCAAATAACATGGAAATATTTTAAATTTACCATTGTCTGTGTAATTGTGGGTATAAGTTTTTTCAGTATTCTATACCCGCTTTTGAAACAAGTGAGGGTATTGAGGTCAGCTGACTTTTTATCCTCCTAAATGGAACCATATCTATAATAAAAGTTTACAATTGGATTGATTGGAATTAGCAAGTTTGCAATGTATTAACAGGCCGCATTATATTCTGTCTGCGCTTATAATTAAGTACATGTGTATTTATCAGGTACATTGTGTAGTATACTCTTACATTGTGAACCAATGAAATATATCTAAAGCATTGTACTTGAAGCTGCCTTATTACTCCCCTGGAGCATTCTTTAATACTTTTGACCTGTATTAAGCGATAATTGGTCTTGAGAACCAATTTGTGTTTTTTTAAGTGACCCTTTTACTTAGGTTTAACTGTACTCAAAGACAATTTTTTGAGCACACAAAACACACGTGATTTACCCTAAGAATAAGGAAATAATCACATTTTTACGCACAAGAATTTTGACAAATGTTGACCTTTGCAATTCAAACAGCATAAACAAGGCTTAGCCAAACCAGAAACTTTATTGTTTATCATCAGCCATTGCATTTTTTTACACTTGATCAACCCATTACAATAACTTTTTTTGCATATTCAAAACAGCTAACTTGTTAGTGACAAAAGCAACAACGAATATAGTAACTGCACCCAGTGATGACATCTTGAAGCACATAAATCTCATTTCTTGCACACCAGATAAGAATCTCTGATATTTTGCCTTACCTATGCTATCTTACCCATGCTGTCACGTGATGAATGTACATTGGTTGTATTGGAACTCACGTACATGGTCGTCAACTGACGTCATTATTATGTTAAAGTGACATCACAAAAGCACGTCGCATCTCAGCGTATTAGCCTTTTTTTAACATTAAATGAGGTATCTAATGGTGAGCAAGAAGAAGAATCCATTAATTGTGTGAGGGTGGGATAGAAAAATCCGTCCCTCAGGATCACCGTTAGTCATTACTCGGCAAGCCTCGTGATGCCAAACGGTGATCCTCCGACGGATTTTTCTATCCTACTCTCATACTCATGATGGATTCTTTTAATCAACCCAATCTGATAAGAGCTCTCACTGATCTTTGCACCCTTACTTACTTTCACTAGCTACTTGAAGAAAAAGTTAGTTCTTAGCGAAACTCGTGCAAATGACAAAGAATCTGGACAGACTAGGCGCCCGCCCAGGCTGGTGTTCCTTAACTTTGTTGTCTGGTAGATCTTTTCAGACTACTTCAAGTGTCGGAATATTATTTGTAATTAATATGATAATGCATGTTATCTGATTGTAAAACTTACTCTTAAGATATCCACACAAATTGTCCAGTAGACTGCGCATAGAGTACACACCAGTTATGTCTATTTCCCCAAAACGTGCTAAATTGGCCTCCAGTTCCGTAAGCAGCTCATCGTAGTGACTCAAGAAAGCATCCGAAAAATTGTCATCAATGAAGCAGGTTAAAGCATCTGTGATTGGGGTAAGGCTGTAACAAATGAAGCAGGTTAAAGTATCTGTGATTGGGGTAAGGCTGTAACAAATGAAGCAGGTTAAAGCATCTGTGATTGGGGTAAGGCTGTAACAAATGAAGCAGGTTAAAGCATCTGTGATTAGGGTAAGGCTGTAACCACATGAAATAATTATTATAATTAACCCTTAAAGCGCGAATCATGACTGCAGCCGATGACAAATTTGGAGGCATCTTTCCCAATTTTCAAAAGAAATAAGGAATGATATTTCATGAGAATCGTCCACCAGCAGACAAAAATTCTCAAGAAATATCATGCCTTATTTGCTATTTTTGAAAAAGCAACAAAATTTGAAAAAGTTGTCTGCTGCAAATTGTAGGTGGCGCTTAATTGGTTAAAGAGAAGCAACCACCTCTTCTGCTCAGCAAGATGACTGTAAAAGTTGAAAGAACATTATAAACAACATTACAAAACACAATCTATAAAGTCCAGCACAATTTGAGAATCTAATCAAGCCTCCGATGTGCGTAAGGCTCACTACGCATAGTACTATTTACTAAAAAGCTCCATTTTGTTCGCAGGAAATGGCCTGATGAAAACTTGTCCTGTAGCATGTGGTATCTGATAACCCGTAAAGTTTAATTAGCAGACTAAAAGAAGTTTATGTACTTTTCAATAAAAATTGATATGTTATTGACGACGTTTGATCTAACAATATATCATTCTAGTAGAAAAATAATATCTTTGCTCATCTTGAATGGCAGCAAATGAGCATGATAACTTTAACAGAATATCAGAATAGGGTCTAGTAATATATTGATTAGAACTTTTTAACAAGTCATTTACCCAGCATATGGCGAATATTCACCGTTAACGCGCCAATCACAACAAAGGTTGCTTGTTTTTATCGTCTCCTTAATTGTTAAGTCGCCTTTTTGACAAAAGTTGAGACTCAGATCAGATTACTCCTGTAGGAGCAGTCTGATCTGGGTCCACAGTCTGCTCCAATAGAAGCAGTCTGGTATAGATCTTCTATACTAGCATTAGTCAATAATTTTACAGCAGCCGACTTAAACAGATGCATTTTTAGTGTTGCACTTTAAGTCGACAGTTGCTTGAAGGGTAAATTGACTTACTTATTGTCTTCGCAGATTGGCGTTATATCAGGATGTCTGATGACATCTTCATATGGCTCTAGCATCATCATACACTTACCTATTAAAATCAACGAAACAATATCAACTGAAGAAAATTTGAGCCGTGACAATTGATTTCCAACGATGCGGCATTTTGACAAGTGTAGACTTAGAAGAGCCTCCACAGCATCCTTTTAAGCTTTAAAACTCCAAATGATGTTAAGTCAGTAGCTTAAGACTCATTGAATTTTCAAGCGACTAGCAAAGGCTCTGATCAGACTGCACGTATGCGCAGGCTGGTCTGAGCCTGTGCTGATTGCACATACCACATTGTTGGAAATCTCATATTTCGGCTCAATTATATTCCATCCATATTAGACATTACAAGTATCAATTTCCGAATTATTCTTTTAAAAAAACATTTTGTTTTAGCAAAGGAAATAGCAGCGTTGAGAAAAGTCTTATCAGTGTTCAACATGGTTCGTGACAGATGTTAGTATCCTCAACTGTCCTAAGTTCGTGGGCCTAAGCAATCAGAGACAGCTTCTAAGATGGGAAATGAAAAGAATGTGTAAATTCTTAACTTAACATAAGTTTTATTATTTTCCCCTATATCAGAATCAAAATTGGAATTGAAAACGTCAAGGAATTTATCAAATCCTTTTGTTTACAAACATGTGTATTGTAGCATGAGCGGCCATTTTGAAGATTGTAAGTTCGTGATGTCACTAGTCTGATATCCCCCCCCCCCGCTTCACAGTTAGGCCACACAAATTAAATATTTGGTTGATATAAAGGAAAATGCAAGCTAATGCTTCAAATAATGATTGCAATCATGCATACACAATTAGAGAAAATAATGATGGTTTCATATCCAATTAAACTTCAGTATTGATTAAGTAATTGCGACCATATGAATAAATCATTCATTCTTTCCTATCAGACTGGCAATGCACACAAAAGTCAAAAATGACAAGTGCTATTTTCCTATTAAATACGGCCAATATGTTACTCAAGATATTGGCAAGTACAATATAATGCTAAATTATTTTGTCACGTTTTATAGTGATCTAGGAGATCAGCCATTTTTTAACCTTCATTCTAATTCTGGTATGCATTGACAAGCACCCCCAAGTTACAACAACCCTATAATTGAATGTCTTTGGCCTTACTATTCCTGGAAAACACATGACCTTGACCGCCATACTGTAAACAAATTGCAGACGCGTTTGGAGTAAGTATTTTTTTTTTTATCTATTTTGGCCATTTGAAGACTACACAAAAATAGGAAATAAGAATAAATCAGTAGTTTGTGAACTTTGCATCATGATTGCATATGCTATACCTGTTTGAAAGGCATTTTCCAGCCGATACTATTCAGTGAAGTGAGTTGACAGTTGAATTTTTTTTTTACTTTTAGAATGATTACAGCAGCAAAGACACGCAAATACAGCACATGAATATTGACGTCACGAACTTGGAATATTCACAAACTTAGGATATTCTACGATAATAATTGGGCCTCGATGTGACAAAACTTGTCTTTGGGGTTCCCAACACAGCGAAACTCTAACCAGTCTCCTAAGCTATGAAGACTATTTAGAAAAATTGAAAGTTCGCTTGTAGCAGTCTAGGTATGATACTTTTTAATAATCAAATAACAAAAGGACTGATCAGACTGTTGTATGCAAACACAGGTGACATGTTTTCTCGCGCGTTGATGCCCATATTCCCTTTGTCATACTAACTGTACCATGAGTTTGGATTTTACTGAGTGTTTTACCATGATTAGAAATCTATGATTGTAGTATTACCTGGTCTAATTCATGTATCATAGGTTGGACTGTACTATACTGCTAAACGAAAGTTAAGCAAAGATAAATAAAAAAATGATTTTTATTTAAATATCTGCTGAAATGATGGTTTGATATGTGATGAAGTTGAGGAAAGCAATTGGTGTACTTTAATTGGATTTCTACTGCGTTGTTCATTGCATTAAACAAGAAAGGAGTCAAAAACGTGTTTCAACTGCATTATTGGCAATGCAAAATTGATACAGCATCAGTTTATAAAGTATTTTGTTTCCAGCTTGGTCGAATCAGCCATTCTGAAAAGAATTAAGGACCTCTCCATTGAGCATTTGAAGCAAAAAAAAATTTTATCATTAATTTTTTTATTATTTTCACACAACGTGCAAAGATCAATACAAACACACATTACTCCATATAACATCGGTGAGAAAAGCATTTACATGTCTTTACAAACATTCTTGAACTTATCGTAACATAGTGATGATATTGATTTGTACAAAACCTTTACACAAAGTGCAACAATAATTTCTTTTTAAAAAAGAAAAAAGAAAAAGTAAAATCACCCGCCGACCACATACCTTATGAATTATTTCATGTTAAGTTTATCTAAAACTTTTCCCCATTTATATTAAAAAAAGCAACCTTGTTATGAAGCAAAGCTATCTCTTTTTCTATCTTATTTCTGTTAGACAGGTAGTACTTGAACACATGTATGTTTGGCACTTTTTTTATTTTGTTTATATTGAAAAATAAAATGTTTTGCCAAAAATATTATAAAGTTTATCACTATGGCATCACATTTAGGTTTTGAGTGGCAAATTCCAAATGTTATTGTTTTTACTGTTATTTTATATTACTGTCACCCACTCGGAGAAGATCTGCGACTGATGTCCAAAACTGTTGTACATGTGCACATTCCAAGAACAGATGTGAAACAGTTTCTATCTCCATACTGCAAAATTCGCAGAGGGCTGAACCAACAATATTGCATTTTGTTAAGAACTGGTTAGTTGGTACAATACACATTATATATTTATACTGAAAATTTCGCAATTTAATATCATTTGTTGACTTAAAAACGGTAGGTAAATATTTTTCCATTGGAGCGTTTCATCTGAAAATTGTTCATTCCACTTGATCTCTGCCTTACTTACTGCACCTTGACTATCTCATAAAATTATTGTAAACAAATTTATTGACATGCGTTTAATTTCTTATTTGTTTAAGTAAGTTAGATTCCAAAGGAACTATTTGGATTTCATGTTTAAGTTTATATTTCCAGTCTTCTGGAATACTGTTTATAAGACTCATGTATCTCAAAAACTCGGTAGCTGGTAGATTGAACTTTTCTTGCAATTCATAAAAAGAGTAGTATCTTTGGTTTAGTTGGTCATAAATATCTTTTATGTGCTTAATACCTAACTGAAACCATTCTTTTTAGAAAATCGTATTTTTGCCAACGCGAATGTTGGAATTGTTCCAAACGATTTCATTGTAATACTTTGATATAACTGTTTTGTTCGCAAGTTTTGACCATGCTAGTAGTAAATCTCTAAAAAAAGGTGTTTTATTGAAATGTTGAATAATGTCAGCTTCTCTGAAATTGCATTCAAATTAATGTTTCCACCAAATTGTTTAAAATCGTTTTCATATAGATGTTTCAGTAGACTATTGCTTTCGGTTTGCAGTATACATTTTACCTAACTTATTTTTAGTGACCATTTGAATTTTCTATATCAATCATTCTAAGCCCTCCTTTGTCATAATCAGATGTTAATAATCCCAGCTTATTTTTATCTGGTTTTCCATCCCATATAAAATCATACATTATTTTTTCTTTACGTTTGATAGTTTCCTTTGGCAGATTTGGCAAGAATGTTAAGGGATATATGAGTATGGGGAGTGCAAATGATCTTATTACAACAATCTTGCCCATCAGTGTCAGTTTCCTGTGACGCCATTGCATTATACATTTTTCAAATTCTATAATTTTTGGTTCTAAGTAGGACGATAACGAATTTCCCTGTTTGTTTTAAAAAACAATTCCTAGACAGCTTGCTTCGTTTGAATTCCAAGAGAACTTTCTATGTTTCATCAATTCAATAGTTTTTGATGTTAGAGAACCTATGCGTAGGTCTTGGCACTTTTTTGCATTTAACTTGAGCCCAGAAACGTTTGTTAAGTTATCCAGTATTCTTATCAAGCTTTCAAAAGATTTGTTTGATCCATCCAATATAAAGGATGCATCATCTGCAAAATGAGATATTTTCTTTTCCTTCTATGTATATACCTTTTATATCTCGGCTCTTTCCGACTTGCTTTGATAGTAGTTCAATGCAAATAATAAATAAGTATGGGGACAAGGGACAGCTCTGTCTCACACCACGACATATGTCATTTGAAGCAAAAGTTGAGTCTTGAAAACAACTAACGTCGTTGTTCATTGACGTTTACAAGTAAAAAAACAGTACTGTTTTCGTTGTGTAGGCATGCTTAATTGAAAGGTTTTTTTGTGTTTAAAAGAATGCCAGGTGAGACAATTAAGGGTAAGACAAGTTTATAAAATGTTGCCTCTAAATATTTAAATTCGCAAAAAAGTGACGTTAATCTGAAGTTAAAGCTAACTTTTGGCATTAACGCTATCTAAAGAAGACGTTTTCAAATAATGAACTAGCAGAAATGTTCCAGGTGCTTGTGCCACTGTACCATCAAAAAGATTACTTGACCGCTTCATTCAGTTCGCTTAAAAGTCAAGCAGTAAAAAATACCACTTTAACGTAATAATGGAACGATAAAACGTGGCATAAACGGGTATCAGACTTTGACTTTTTTTTAACGTTTTTCATCATTAAGAACCTTTTGCTTTACATAAGAACCAACAGTTTTAATTTCCTAAGCAGACGTGTATCCTTTAATTGCCCATGACATCAAATTTAACATCATTGATAACTTCAATATTTCGAAAATTAACGTCAAATTGAACATTAAACTACAACTCCTTTTCAGAAATCGCTCTATAAGTAATCTCTATGCACACTTCCATTACTGATATTGACCTTCTACATTGACAATGATGTGGGAAAGACGTTTTGGTAAAAATCATGGCAGGAGATGTGCTGTCACGTGATCAACAACGTCTTGAAATTTTACGTTTACGTTAATTGTACAATACAAAACAAGCATGACAAAAGCGTAATTTATGCATAATCTATCATTTGTATGTGCCCTTAGCCCCTTCAAACAAAACTGGATGACAAAAAAAAGAACCTTTGAAAGGCCAAAGATGTTGAATTTTATTGCTAGACTATAGTAATCAGAGTGGGTGAGGTATGTGGGTATCTTTAAAGGAGTGTTAATTTGAGTATACTGAGCTGTCAATTCAGTCCGAAACGTTCAATGATGAATGAGCAATAGTGAATGAAGCCCAATACACATATCTGTTGAGTCAGGTATCATAATTAACGCAAGTTAACTTGCAACTGAATTGGTGTCCTTCAAAATCGAACACCACCGTCTTAAAACAGATATATTTTCAATATCTTAAGCTAAATTTACAACCATGAATTATCTAGGGCACACTAAAAACTGCTCAGACTATGATATGAAATATAAATTATCTCGCTGACATTCTCAGGGTTTGTAATATAAAGGATTTAATCTGGGTGATGGGTTTTATAGTCCTAAAGTATATACAAGTTACTTTATAAGTATCAAAAAAAATAAACTTATGGCATATAATAAATAGCATAAGTAGAGAGAAACATTCACGAGAGTTGTTTCCAAAACCAATAGCAGCTAATCTAACAAGAAGAGGTTTGTTTAAATCGAAAGCGAGAATGCTAAGAATTGTTACTAGGATATGATAATGGCAAAATTAATCATAGAAATACATTTTAATGATATAAAGATGGAAACATTTATCCTGAAGCTTCTATGTATCATTTATTAATATTTTTGGGGTGGGTGGTGGTTGTTAACCATTCATTAATGCTGTATAAGTGGGCACATTGTAATAAAAAGAACTGTACTTCGTTCTTTGCTGAGGGAGAGTAAACAAACAAAGAGTTGCTGCCTTACTTATGCGACAGTAGTCGTCTAGCAGATCCTCCAGGTAGAAAATGGAAGTTGTCCAATTTTTCTGTAACCCAGTTTGTTCATAAACTTGTGACACAAAAGTGGTCAGTGTTTCAGTGTACACCTCATAGAAATTGGAATGGAATGCAGTGCGCAATTGCTTGAAACAGTCTAAGCCATTCAGTACACCATCCCTGAAAAGAGTAAATCATAGTGAGCATTAGCTTTACCTTTTTGCCTGCCAGCAGCGACATGTGTTTGCGACTGATAAACTTTGCAAACAATTTGGATCCAGCTCATGACCCTCAATATGTCAGTCCTGATCTAGATCCAATCTTTTTGATTCTTTGAAAGATTTTTTGAAAAAAGTTAATTTTGAAAAAAATCAGAAGACAACAAAAATATCATGATAAATAACCAATAATGCAAAGAGATGAAATGGACCTCAAAGCAAAAAAACTGTCTTCGGTGGTTTGTGTACAACACAGGCACAGACCAGCCTGCGCATTGGCGCAGACTGATCAGAGCCTATGTTTTTCGCTGGCTTGAAAGTATTATATCTAAACTTGCTTCAGGTGAAATTCAAAATTTCTAGCTAATCTCAGTACACCATACCTAAATATAGAGTAAATCATTGTAAACATTGGCGTTCTACCTATTTGCCTGCCAGCAGCGACATTTGTTGTCAGCTGATAAACTTTGCAAGCAGTTTTGATCCAGCTCAGGGCCAACAAAAAGTAGGACTTGATCCTGATCAAGATCCAATCTTTTTGACACTTTGAAAGACTTTTTGAAAAAATTAATTTTGAAAAAAAAATCAGCAGACAACAAAAATATAACGAAAAATTAACCAGCATGCAAAGAGGTAAAATGGACCTCGACGCGAGAAACCCTATCTTCGGTTGTTTGCTAACAACACAGGCACATACCAGCCTGCACATTGGCACAGACTGAACAGAGCCTATGTTTTTCGCTGGCTGGAAAGTATTATATCTAAACGTGCTTCTAGCGAAATTTCAAAATTTCTAGCTAATCTCATTACAACATACCGGAATAGAGTAAATCATTGTGAACTCAGGTGGTCTACCTCTTTGCCTACCAGAAGTGACATTTTTTTCCGCTGATAAACTTTGCAAACAGTTTTGATCCAGCTCAGGACTGACAAAAGTCAGTTTGAATCTAGATCCAATTTGTTTGAAATTCTATCAGTGTTCCTTAAAGATTTTTTGAAAAAAAAAATGATTTAAACAAAATCAGTAGACAACGAAAATATACAGTCAGACATAAGCTAAGCATCGCCTCAATAGTTTCATTGAAAAATGAAGGAAGCTACATTTACATGCATGTTTCATGCTTAAGCCTTATATTTGCTTGCTTTCAATACGGCACGGTCTAGGACCCCTATAGACTTTTACAATTGCGTGTGCGCGCGTGCGTGTGTGTGTCAAACTGATGACGAGTGAGGTTTGCGGAATAGATTTTCGTTGAATCATCGGATATAGATAGTCCTGTAGGCTAGTGCATATCATCGTAGCAATGCAAATATACCACGTGTATATATTGGGGTACACATAGGTATATTCACGGAGAAAAACAACTAAGTTATTCTTTTGTACAGGGGAATGGGGCTTCAGTTCCAAATAAGGGCGTCTTAGTTTTAGTTACGCGGTGTGCATTTAAATCCACATGCTAAGTGCCGTTCTTCTAAGTTCAATTTAAAGCTGTTTAAAAAAAGAAAAACGAGCGTCACTTATAACCTGGAAACACTATAATAAGAAGAAACTAGTGAAAAGCAATTTTCATTTTTAGCGTCATAGGAGGGACGTTTTTAATGTTTGTAGAGTGGTAGATTTGATGAACAGAGTGAAAGTTAATGCATACATCATGTATATATTTGGGAAGATTAAGCTTTTATCTATACATGTAATCTAAATTAATTTCATAATGCATTACTTTAATGACTTCCAAGAAGCAAAGACATACCTATATATCGGACACTGGGTATATGGTAGAAATATGACATTTATGGTCTTAGTCTCTGACAGAACGTTTGTAACAATTGCATGAAAATGGGTCCATAGCCATACACTGCTTGTAAAAATGTGGCTGCAGATAAAGGACACTTAGTGCTACAATATTATATGACTATTATAGCATATACGCAGCAATTATTGAATATGGAAGGTTTATTTAGAACCTCAGCAAATTGTAAAGAAGGCATATAAACTTTTATTGTAAAAGGTTGACACAAGTGGAAGTTGGATACAGGCTTTTAAATGTGGCTTTATATGTTAGCTGTAAAGATAATTATCATTTTCTTGTTGGTAGATGGAAGTGTTATGGGGTCTTTCATCCCAAAACAAAGTTAATACTTTTGTTTTATAAGAAATTAATTGCAAAATAAATAGCCTAGGGGTGCTAAAATCCCTTATTTTGTATATAAATGACGCCATGAAGTGTTACTATACTTAGAAAATACATTAAAACTGTTTTTGCACCTCTCAACAGGTGTTGGAATCACTACAATAAGAAAATTTTGCAGATCCGGTTGTTATTGTTTTTTTTCAGCGGGGTTGATTTACCCCTGCCACTTTTTATAACATGGGGTATGACAGTACCAGAAGTTGCCAGGTACATGCTAAATTGATACATCATTATAACTGCTGACGAATGATTGAGTATATCATGTGCTATGCAAAACCAGAGGATTTTTTTTTAAAATTCATAAGCGTAATTTTCCTAAATCTCCTATATCTCTAAAAGTAAACAAAATATTGCATGCAGTATCGCATATCCCAAGAAGTAAAATGGATAGTATCCCATATCACTGGAAGTAAAATGATAAATATTCTGTATCTCTAAAACCCCTATACAAGCCCCTTTGATCTTTGAACCTGATCCCTCTTATCCACATCTACTGCCTAGTCCATTTTATGGTGCTATATAATCAAAATCATAATCATTGACTTCCATGCCCCCATTCTATGGAAGTGGTGTCCCACAGCAAAATAGTTGGATCGATGACTTGTTGAACATCTATTTGTATTGAAAGTTATGGCCTGTGCAAATGAACACTTATGATTTTATACTGACAATCATTGTCATAAAAACATAAGTTTGCCGTCATATTTCTCTATTAGTCCAAGATATACCAGGGTTTTTGGTATAGTACTAACAAAATTATTTAGGGGAGATATACCTGAAAAACGACACTCTCGTTTTGATGGATAACTTAAAATGGAAATTCCTGGTGCCACAGGATTTTTGAACGAAGTGTATATAATTATTCTACTTACATATGTGGACAAAACGTTATGGTATTCGCTGATTCTAGGTATACTTTTTTATCATCTATCATTGACATGCACCGACCTGAAGTAAAATGTATAAAATATCAACCTATTTTATCATATGAGGACACATTTGGAACGCCTACCAAACGCTCTGATGCGACTACGTATGAGTTACATTGCTGCTTAAAGGTGTATATCCACATGCACCAATGAAGCGTCACATGAATTTGAAGCTGTCTATTTTAAAGCATGTTGTATGCTAAATAAAAAATATATTTGTAATGGTAATATGAACTGCTACTGCATAACTGAAAGGAAACGCAAATTTACACAAATAATGGATATCAGTGATGACACATTTTGATATTTTTTAATGTAGAAAAATTGCAAAAAGTAAGTGAGTATGTAGATACTTCATTTTATATGCCCTAATACCAATAATTGAATAATGAGTTTGATGAGGCATGTATATGGGGTGCAATTTTGCTTGGTAACAAAGGGACGGTTTGAAACGTTTTAACACTATCTAACAGCTTTTTTACATTAAAGAGAAGAAACTCTCTCCAGATTTTCTCTTGTTCAATTAAACAAACAATGAGTGTGTTCAGAAAATACCACAATTACACACTGCAGACCAACCCAAGGCACCATGTGGAAGAGTAACCGAACAATAACAGTCCCCAGGAAGAAAAACAAATTAAAGCAACTAGCTCTCTCTTCCCTTTCTTCAGATATTAACACTTAAAACACATTATTTTTTATATTGATAAGTATATTGAAATTTGTTATTCTGAAAAAAATATCTTTACGACTCTTAATCTTTATCCCTCAAATATTTTAGCCTAAAATTGTCCATTGCATTCTACATCTGTATTATACACATAAAAGTGCAATTAAGACAAGATTTTATGATGGAAGCAAACACTATGAACCTCAACTAGACTGCTTCATTGAAAACAGTTTTCATATGGACCTTATTCTTTGCACTAATTTCTTACTAAGAACACCAGCAGACAAGAGAGCAGAAATGTTGTTTTAACAAATAATGATGTAACTGTTTTGAAGGCTTCACAAATAATTCAGCAATGATTTTTTTTAATGTTTGAATGTTTGCCTCTTGACATGAGATTTCTAACTACACTGAGCAAAATTTCTAATTGGTCACTTTACATTTTTTGCGTCAGTTTTGAAAGCAAGATTTGGTTATGCAAAATCCATGCTTCTATAGATTAATTAAGCCATTTCCGAAACTCTGCATGTTGGGAGCGCAGTGGTTCAATAGTAGAGAGCTTGACTCGGGACCGAGGGCCGCCGGTTTGAGCCTAACCGGCGTCACTGCGTTGTAGTCCTTCAGCAAGACACATTTATCCTAGCTTAGTACTGGTTCAACCCAGGAAGACCTGTCCCTGTTTAACTGAAATATTGTTGATGGGACGTAAAGAATCAAATAAAAAACAAAAACAAAATCTGCATGCCAGTTCATTTTAAAATGGCTGGTACGTCTTGCACAGACGATGCTAGAGTAAAGGTACCCTCATTTCTAAAAGTCACAGTTTTTTCTACAATATGAGATATTCCACAGAGACGCCACCCATTTGTAGTTTTGTTTGTGTGAAGATGTTTCTGACTGCCGTGATTAAAGACGAACACGCTTCAAATGATTCACTTCAATCAGACTCTTCTTCTTTGTTCCATAATAGGATGATGACAAACACTACCAGCAGCTAAATCATAGAAATTCAAATTTTTGCATGCAATTTACATAGGAAGTTCGCACTGTTCTGTACGCCTTATTATCTGTGATACAGTATTGAAATTTTCAGCGATTATTTATTACTACTAGACGTCACTGTTCTAGTTTGGAAGTTGGAAAAAAATAATGCAGAGTACCGTCAAATTGCCTTTTAAAGTATAACATTCAAACCAGAAGTGCACAGCAGCAGTGAAATGTTTGTCATCAAAAATGTACGAATCAAGTTCTATTCTGTTTGGTCTATTTTGTTCAGATAAAATAAAATGCATACAATAATTTTTGCACAAGCTATATATTATTTTATTATGAATTTCAAAATTCTAGAAAATGTGGTATTTAAAAAAAATGCGTAAAAATCTATTTTAGTCAAAATTTTTAGTGTTTGGTTTTTTTTTGAAGTCGACTAGACCAGTTTATTACCAACTGCACTTAAATTTGGTATAAAACTTCAATAAAAACCATTTTTCTTCAAAAATGCATATTTTTGCATTTTTACCCAAAATAACGTGGATTATAAGACACATTTTCTAAAAGACCGCTTATCTTTTGCCCATTAAACTGCAAATATATAGGAAAAATTAATTTCAGTTTTATTAGCGCTTGATCAGAAAAAATGAGTTCTAAAAGTGACCAATTAGAAATTTGTTCAGTGTATGTGGTATGTGTGACCAGCAAAGGCTCATACCAGCCTGCAGAGCCTTTGCTCGTCGCTTAAATATTCTATGACTGTTAAGTTACTGACCAAACATCAAACATCAAAATTTTATATACGATACTATGATTTGATTTCAAAATTCCAAGTTGGACTTAAATCTCTCTTGCGCCAGAGCTTTCGGAACCTGATTTCTATGGTGACTTGGTGTATAAGTTGAAGAAGATTGTTGGCTCTAATAATTTTTCAGCGCAGTTTATTAAAATAATTTCCCATTATAGGAGATTGGCTATAACATTAATGTATTGCAACAGACTGCATGCTTGGTAGTCAACCCAATCAAGGCTGGCAACTTTGCTTTCCTCTTTAATTGCACGCCAGTGGGTCGGACTTCAGACTCTATGATGGTTCCGACTTAAAGACTTATCTATTGATGAGATGGTAGGGGCCTGATGCTTTGGCTGTTTGTCGGGCCCACCGGGGTTTACCTGTTGGATTTCTTTTGCTCTGGTATTCAGTTATATTTACTGTTGAGTCCTTATCTTTGCTTTATCTCCTTGTTATATCTCGATTTATATGTTTAAGGAGATGATTCATTGATAAGTTAAGGGTGTTTCATGCAAACCAAATTATCTATGTGTCTTGATCTACATCTGAATTAAGGGTGAAGTTGGCGCCGTTAAAACGGTAAAAGCCATCCAGTAAAATATTTTACTGACCGTTCCAAGGCGGTACTTCTTTTGTTGACCTTTATGTTTTTGTTCTGTCTTGTGTTTGCTATGTCTTTGTGCGCGTCTGTTTATATGTGCTTTGTAGTCACCTGCTGGGAAAGGGCTGACCTCTTGGCTCTCGTTTGTGGTGTCTACTATGAGTTTGTCACTTTCCCATTGGTATCCTGGGTCAGGTGTGGTACTTGATTGTATCGATTCCTGATCTTTGCACCCTTACTTACTATCATTTGAAGTTTCTAAGCTTAAAAAGAGGCTGCACAGGCTTGTCTGTGTTTATTTATTCCAAAATACTACATTGTTGGAAATCTCATGTCTCAGCTCAAAATAAGTCTTCTCTTCCAGTATTTGTAGGCCCTCGTCAAAAGATTTCTGATGTTGTTGCATGCAAACAACCAAAGCAAAGACCAGCCTGGACATTCGTACAGTGTGATCAGCAACTGTTGTTCAAATCTCATAAAATCTTTACTGGCTGCATATGGGAGCCACAAAACTCTAACGACCCTACTCAATGAATTCTTAGCATATGATATCAGATATGAATTGCATTTGTTGATGTTTAGGCTGATCTGTGGCTTCACTGTGCGTACAGCTAGTTTTGCAAATTTTACCAGCAAAGGCTCAGGCCAGCCTGCGCATATGCGCAGACTGATCAGAACCTTTGCTTGTCGCTTGAGTATTCTATGAATGTTGAGCTACTGACTGAATATCATATGGAGTTTCTAATTGTAATATCCAGCTATTGGAACCAGTCAACGTCATTATGACGTTACGTTATTAACGTCGTTGATTATTTACATCAGTATTGTTATGGTACTTTTGATCTAATAAACATGTATTAACTTAGAGTTGTTGGCGACGAGGATAAAAGAAAGGGGAAGAAGAGGATAGAGTAGATGCAGATTGGGGGAGATAAAGCAATGCTATATGTAGATAGTGCATTATGATGCTGAAAGAAAGAAGGAACTTACAGACGTAAGAAGATGGAAGAAAACTCACCAGCCATTTGGTAGAATATTGTGCAAGACATAGAAAAGCTGGTGTTAAATACATTTTGCTAAAAAAAGATAAGTAACACTTTTATTCCAATGGCAAAAAGCAGTCAGTTAATGCCCCTGATAAACACAGGTAACTACCGAGGTGGAACAAATGATAAACCCGGTGCAACCATTTGAAATACTCTGCCTTTATCATAGGGTCATAATGGTGATTAGGTGATAAATAAGTGTAATTATTTTGACAGCTGTGCCAATTAAGAGATGCTGATCAGCATTAACTGAGTAAAAATGTTGAAAAGATTATAAAATAAGATGTTTTAAATTGATTTGGAATATTCTGAGTCATATTTCAAGAAAAAATGTTTTCCAATATTTGCAATAAAAGCAGGGATAAAAACCGAGGAGACCCAACTATTTGGACCTAGTTGTTCTGAGAGAGTATTCAAGGGAGAAAACTGACTGCTGTCTCCCATTGTGATTAGAACAATACAAGATGACTAGATACGGTTAGATTTTGACCAGAATGAGTCAGCAGCTACAGTTGTAACAGAAAGAAGGAAATTGTTAATACAACCATTTAAACCAACTGACAGATTATCAGTGGGAAAAGATTGGAGAGAATGGCTGAAAGAAATTGAAAGAGAATTCAGATATTACAGAATAAATACCCCAAATGACAAGAAGGATGCTTTGTTGATATTTGGTGGTAGGGAGTTGAGGCGACTTGATAAATATCTACCAGATCTAGCAGACAATCTGGATGAATACCAGAAGATAAGAAAGAAGCTAAAAGATTATTATTTACCAAGAAGAAATATCTATTTTGAAAGATATTTGTTCCTTAAGATGGGACCAACACCATGAGAAAGGACAGTTGCATATGGAGCATGGTTAAGGGAAAAGGCAAGTGAGTGTGATTTTGGTGACAGTTGTGAAGACAGAATTTTGGAGCACTTGATCCAAACTTTAGATAACCAGACACTAATACTCAAATGCATTAGGAAAGAATGGACATTAGCTGAGTTTTTGAAAAGAGCTGGTAAAATGGAAGATTTATCTATGCAAATGTCTTGCATGCAAAAACAGCGAGTCAACCCTAAAGTAGCTAAGTTAGAAAGAAAATTGTAAAAAGAGGGAATTATAAAGCAAGGTATCGGAATATTGAAGATTGCCTGAAGACTTGTGGATATTGTGGCTTGTCAGGAATACATACTTAAGGTAGTGGATGTCCAGCATATGGAAAAAGATGTTATAAATGTCATGTGACAGACCATTTTGCAGTAGTTTTTGTAAAGTGAAAAGATATCGAGAAGAAAAAAGGCAAAGTTCAATTTTAAATAAGAATAATACCAGTCAAAAAGATAATGAATTTATGAAAAGCAGTGAAATACAGTCCGTCCAAATCTATAGGAAATCTGAAAATCAACGTGATGAAAATACAAGGAATTAACAGAACATGTAAAAACACAGGGCAGTTAACTGCCAAAATCAACACATAGCAAAGTCACTGATAGGAGAAATGTAGATGTTGACAGGTGGGTTCTGCAACATTTATCCAAACAGAAGATAAACGCTCGACCAATTCATGGGAATTACAAGTTGACAAGAACAAACTCAAATCGTAGATCTGATCATTTTATAGCAAAGAATAAAAGAAGCACAGAAGAGCTTGGACAGGAAATAGATATCTGTTGTCATTGTTTTCTGACAGCTATGACTGAGAAACAAAAGAATCAGGACATATTGTTATCGTTTCCAACCAAGAGGAAAACTATGGTGGGACCATTTACTAGAGCACCAAACTTTAATATGATGGTCTATCATCCTGTCTGATGCTCATATTGACTGCACAGAAATTAGCGAACATATCATAAGTTTAAAACAGTAATATTTATTTGGGAAGGAGTAATTGTAATATATATCATGGTAGTCAGACATTTGGTTGTGAAGTGGAGATGACTATTAATTATAAGTCAGCAAGATATCAATTAGTGCTTCAAATAATTAACATGCATTGTTTTACCAATACCTAACTAAATGTACAATTGTTAAAAGTAAACAGCAGACTCCTAACTTTTTATAAACAGGGAGAAATGATATATCCAGCTATTGGAACCAGTCAACGTCATTATGACGTTACGTTATTAACGTCGTTGCTTTTTACATCAGTATTGTTATGGTACTCTTGATCTATTAAACATATATTAACTTAGATTTGTTGAGACATTACACTAATCTTAAAAGAGGGCTGTACATGCTCGCCTGAGTCTACACTTGTCAAAACATCACATTGTTGGAAATCACATATTGCAGCTCATATTTCTGATTTTCAAAAGTTAAAAAGGAACAGTAAGATGAGAGTTTTGATACTTACAACCCCCCAACTAGCAGCTTAGCAAAAGTATAGTTCATGAAATTAAATTTTGTGATACAGCTGTTATGTAAATATAAACAATTTGCCATATAGTGACATATTTTTTAATACTGATTGACAGCTTGAGATGTTAAAAAGAGGAAAGCCAATGGACATGATATGTGTTAAGTGTATATTTCAAAATAGGTTTTCTTAATTTCAGTAACATATGTTGTTGGTACATATTGGAATTGCCTCATAGAGTCAATTCCAATGTGTACCTACAACATATGTACATTCAATAAATGAGTGTTTTTCATCATAAAACAGGTTTTTCACAAGCTTTTCAACTACTTTTTATGTTTCAGTGTAATGAGCATGTAGAAATAAACAATTTTTGTGTAGTTTGGCATGCACTTGGATGACAATAATAGATAGCCAATTTTATATTTTTGACAGCTTATCTTTAGATGTTTCATTGGAATGAAATTGAAATTGCTTGACATGTTTATGTTTTGTAAGGGAAATAAGGTACTTACTTAATAATATGAGTTGTGACATGTGATTCCCAACAATGTAGCATTTTGACAAGTGTAGACTCAGACAAGCCTGTGCAGCCTCCTTTTAAACTTAGAAACTCATAATTGTCTTCGGTCAGTAGTGTAACACTCATAGAATATTCAAATGGCTAGCAAAGGCTCTGATCAGACTGCGTGTATGGATGCACTGGTCACATACAATATTATTCTCATGAAGTAGCCTAAATAATTGGAAACTGACAGTGTCAGCCTGGAGAATTGTCAGGAGCTACAATGATTGCCAGGGATCACTTTTACTGTTTCGTTACATTTCTATATTTTTCTTCTCTTAAGAATTTAATTTTGCAGGTAAACTTATGGCGCTATAAATATTGCGTTAGTAACAGGATACACAGTGTTCTACAGAATTTGTTTGTTTACCTATATCACAATAGTCCCACAGAGAGTGAAATAGAGAAAATAGGTCCTCGAATTGAAGGTTTACAGCTGTTTGGTCATAGATGGTGCTGTTAAGCTTAAACAACTCCTCCTTGTAGTAAGATAAGAACCACTCTTCCAGGCCTTTATCAGTATAACAGGCAAATGCATCAGAAATATTGTAATCCATCCTGAAATAAAGTTTAAAACTCTTTGCTTAATGGGTAACTCTGCATGCTTTATTTGTCGTCTCCTGATTTTTTTCAAATCAAGTTTTTCGAGAAATTCTTTTAGGAATTCCATCAACGTTCCCTTTGGAACAGACCGATCAGGGTCCACACTGTTAGTATGTATGCTATAATTAGCCATTGTCCTAAGCATTTACAGGAAGCAGACAATGTGAGCAGATGTATTTTTGTAGCCAGCGAAAGGTTAATTGGTGTCAATAATCACCTCATACAGACACTTAGTTATTTGGCAGAGTGTAAGCATACATAACCTAATCTAGATCTATTTCATTTACATTAAGGCTAAGGTTGATGCTAATGCTCTGATAATACACATAAAACATTAATAAAAATACTTACTCAAGACATAATGTAGCTACGTGTGGATCATCAATAAGTGGTTGTATTGAGTTGTAATTCTCTGCACAGGGATCTACATAAAGCAAAAATGTTCAAATGAGCCGCGACATGAGATTTCCAACAATGTGGTATTTTGACAAGTGTAGACTCAGACGAGCCTGTGCAGACTCCTTTTAAGCTTAGAAACTCCAAATGATGCTCGGTAAGTAGCTGAACATTCATAGAATATGCAAGTGACAAACAAAGGCTCTGATCAGACTGCGCGTATGCGCAGGCTGGTCTGAGGTTTTGCTGGTCGCACATACCATATTGTTGGAAATCCCATGTCACGGCTCAAATGTAAATAAATTAGGATAAGTTTTACAATTAAAGAGTTAGCTATGAAATGATGTTACATGCGCATGTATCCATTGAGCTAAATGGCATATTTTATACCTGTGCCTTTTATTATCTTATAAACTTTGAGCATGCAAGCTACATTCTGGTACGAATGTTCATTTGGCTTATCATGTACTGCCATTTTCCCAATAGAAACGCCTTTTTTATTGTTTTTGCAAACAGATAAGACTCTGATCAGGCAGCTCTTGTAAATGCTGCCTGATCAGGGTCTACTCTGTTTGGTTATGGTAATATATCTGACCTTACACTAGTGGACGTGACAAGAAATTTCTTTCTTTAATGTACCAACATGAAAAATAGTAAGTGAGTATGATCAGGAAATACCACAATCACAAACCTCAGACAACCCTGTGGCACCGCGAGGAAGAGTCCCTCAACCATCACGGGACACCAGGAAGACAAATTAAGCAAAGCAACCAGCTCTCACTTCCCCATCAAGATGATTGCAATACTAGAACGGACACAAAGCAACGTGCAACAAAACATAGAACAATTACAGACTCCCACAATGGGAGTAACAATAAACAAAAAGTCAACAACAACAGAATCACCGCCTAAGAACGGACAGCAGCCCAAGCCACCGGGGGGCTTTAATGCATTTTACTGGTACCAAATCTTTGCCCTAGATTCTGCTGTTGTTGAAGTACAAGCAATGTTCAGCTCGCATGGAGGCCATCTAACTAATGCAATGAATCATCATGGAGAAATGTCTTGTCTTGTTTTTACCATGCTAAGTGTCTGTTCATTGCTGCTTCATGAAAGTTTATCTATATAATTATTCATAGTTGGTGGAGCCTAGCACGACTATTCATGAACGAAAGGCTAAGGGTTAACAATTTTGTGTTTTAACAACAACAGAATCTAGGGCGAAGATTTAGCGCTAATAAAAATTATTTAAGCCCCCTCAGTGGCTTAGGCTGCTGTCGGTTCTAAGGCTGTGGTTCCGTTATTGTTGATCTATTGTGTAATGTCCTTCCCATTGTTTGTTGCAGTTCTGTGTGTGTCTTTGTTTTGTTGTGCATTACTTTGTGTCAATACTAGTTTTGCAATCATCTTGAAGAGTAAGAAAAAACTGGTTGCTTTGCTAGTGTTGTCTTACATATGTATTGTTACTATAAATGTTATGTGGCTCTTCCTCACGGTGCCGTGGGTTGGGATGATGTGCATGATTGTGGTATTTCCTGATCATACTCAAATACTCTTTTAAGGAAGTGATAAAAATCAAAATCGGGTGTTCTGTTTCTCTTATGTATACTTTAGTCAGGGCCCTTAGGGACAAAAAATAGGTCCCGTGCGAATTGTGTGCCGATTTATGGTGACCTATATCAAAACCTTTAGTGGAGTCTTACCTTTAATTTAAAGGTGGTCACCCATCTCAAATCCGCGTCTGAGGCTAGTTATGACGTCATAAATATGGCGACCATAATAAGAAACTGCCCGTTAATAAAAGCTATAGTTTGTGTTTGTATGATCATATTTATCCAACATGAACGCTTTTTTAACATAATATCAATTGTTTTAGTCATATGATGGTTACATCAATGCTTTACCTGACTTTGACAATGAATTATTTATCGATAACTATATTTTGCATGCTAAATACCGTAGATTTCCTATAACTACCCAGCTTATCGAGCCACCTTTAGACTGATGGCTGAGAATGTTATTGCTCCCCTGGGGAATTTTGCAAGCTTATCCTATCTAAAAGAGGATTCCAAGCTGCGTCTTTTAATAGATGTTTGCACTATGTTCGCCGGGGCGTTAGTCTCTGACAGCCTGTTACATATGTTACCATATTATATTTAGAAAAAAAAGAACATTAAAAGTTTGAGCTACAGAAAGATTGCTTATTATTTAAATTACTCATATGGTCTGCATATTGACAACTTTAGCTACATATAAATTCTTTTGGAGCAAAATTACAGCTTCCTGTGGTGTTATGTACGTTACTGTAATTAGATTACCCTTTAAACATGAAACTTGTGACCAATATCATTTACTTTTTAGCTGATATGTGCATTTTCCAAAACGTTTTGATTATTTTGTACTAACAAACTCATATTGGTTAGAGAAAATCCAAAGTTTGCTTTTATACTTTAAATATTGTGTTTTATACGTGCAATTAAACAACCCAAAGGCTAAACCCAAATTTTAAGGAGCCGAATTTGGTAGGCATCATATAAGTAAAAAAATAAAGGAACATAGAAAATAATCGTTTCATATTTAAACAGTACAATTTAGTAAATGTCCCTTTCTAATGTAAATATTCTAAACCAATCCTTATCCAAGTCATATACAATATCGACTATTATTTCTGCTTCTCTGGTAAAATAATTGTCCTCCTCATCTCATAAAAAATAGAAACAAGCTGAGTATTGACCTTCTCCATCCCAAACTCTTTTAGATATACTCTATCGTATGTACCAATTCAAGGTGCATCGAATAGGAGATGTTTGCACACTGTAAGCATGGGTGTTAGCCTGTAACAGCTTGATACGTATGTTACTTTATCAATTTGAGAATAAGAAAATTGAAAGTTTGAGCTACAGAAAAAAAGAATTTAAAACTAGCTAATCAAATGGACATTCTTATAGTCTGCAAATTACTGGATGACTTTACTATATATGACAACTGTTTACGGCTACATGTTGTATTATGTGCGTTACATGAACTTAATTATAATTTAAAAGTGGTAACTTTGGCTATCATCATTTAGTTTAACGACTGCTCTGAGTCCGTTTCAAACCGTTTTAGATTATCATTATAATTTTATTCTTAATTCAATATTTCGACCAAAGGCCATTATCAAGAAAACATGCACTTCAATGTCAACTACAAGATGGTGGAACATAGACTATGCAGTTGACATTGAAGTGCATGTTTTTTCTTGATAAAGGCCTTTGGCCGAAATATTGAATTAAGAGTAAAATTATCATATGTGTTTAACATTGTTCCCTATGGAGTATAAGTGAATATCGTTTAAGATTAGGTTTAACAAACCTATACTCAATTGACGAATACAAAAATCAAAGTTTGCTTTTCTATCTTAAATATTTTGTCTTATATGAGCTAATGCACAACCCTACTCCCAGTTTTGCAGAGGAGCAAATTTTGTTTTCGCCGCTTAAATAAAACATATATAAAACAATTGCAGAGTGTTGATATTTTACATTTTCTTAAACAGTCTTGCTCATATATCATCAAGTTTTAAGATCAGAACACTTATTAAAGATATCAATGTGGCATTGGTGATGTCACAACCAGGGCTCTAATCGAATTCCATGCACTTTCAGGTGCTGATATTAACTAGTTCAATGTTTGGAAAGAGCAAGAAATCATATTGGCAGGCAATTGGCTATGCTGGAGACTCTGACCACGAAGTATTCTTTCACCTCGGCTCAGTGCCCTTAGAAAGCACTGTGGCGGATGCACTAGAGTAATATATTTGTAAATTGTCCTGACTTCTTAGCTCTCGTCTGTGATGTCTAACTGTGACTTTTTTACTTTTCCATTGGTATCCTGAGTCAGGTGTGGTACTTGATTGTATCGATTCCTGATCTTTGCCGTCTTTCTTACTTTGTATTAGCCAGTCACCGATATTGTTCGACTCACTGCGTTGACATAGTGGATATTTGGGAGAAAAATAGCTGAATTGCAAAAACTACCACTTCCAAGAGCTGTGTTTGTCGAAGGTGTCAAACGTGCGCAGTACCAGTGCATCATTTGGAAAACCTCATCCGTCATTAATCCTGACAAATCAATGCCTGACAACTATGGTTAGAAGCGGGACTGTGATAAATATTGTCCGTTATGATGACATTGCCCATGTGCGGATCCAAAGGGGATAGGGGGTCCGTACACCCCCCTGGTAAAAATCAAGTACGTGCATGGGTTTCTAAAGAAATTAGCATTTGGACAACCCCCTGGAAAAAGTTTGACACCCCCCCCCCCCCCCCCCCCCCCCCCCCCGGAAAATAATGGTAAAGTATAAGTATAGTTTTCTCAGCAATAAAACCATTGGACCCCCTCTGTAAACTGTAAAATAAGCTGAGGACTAAATAAGACTGACAAAAATCCCTGGATCCGCGCATGTTGCCTCCTGCCCCTGAAACCCCTCAGCAGCTGATAAAATGTAGTTGCAGCATGTCTGTATGCCAAACATCTCGGTGTAAGTACAAAGTAAACCATTTATATTATACTGATTTGTGTTGCTGTGGAGCAGAGGAGGACTCATGTAAAATATTGCCAGTGGACAATATGCTTATGACTTTTGAACAACTATTTTCATGTGGATTTAGATATTTCTTTAACCGTATCAACAAGAATGCCTTATTGTCCGATTTTGACTTTTGAAGACGATTTTACCTATAAGCATGTGAAAGATAAATTAGATTGTAACAGTTTTCTATTGGCCGTGCTATCGAAGTACAATGGGTAACTTGTAGAGGGTTTATCCTTATTTCCATATCATGAACTTACTACTAAGTAGACTCTTCTAACGTTTATTCCTTCAGGGGTCAAAATCGGACTATAATGAGTTTGGTTGATAGTGTATGCAAATGATTATTACTACTATCTTTTCTTTGCCGGGCCGCGTAGCGCAGTCGGTAACGTGTCTGGCTACAGATGCGTGTCTGACTGCAGATCCAGGGGTCGCGAGTTCGATCCCGGTCCTGTCCCATTCTTTCGTGGAGAATGATCATGAAATGATTTCTACGGTCATTGCCCTCCCTTCCGCTGATTCATTCAAGATGGGTTGTTGTCAGTTACAAGCGAAAGTATGTGCACGAATTACTGGTTAACCGCTTGTACAAGCCTGCCCAGGAAAAAAGTGTGGTTAGATGGACTGACCGTCCCGCAATGACCATAGCTGTTGACTTGGGACGTAAAGCAACAAAACAAACAAACAAACTATCTTTTCTTTGAGTGTAGGATAAGCAGCTACAGATAAGCCAAAAGCTTTTGAGCCTGACTCTATTTATAATATTGATATGTTGTACTAGAAAAAAAGGTTTTCGGGCATTTATTTACATTTACTATAAAAGCTTTGACATACACATATGTTCTACATGTACCCGGACTGGCTCATTTTACGTATTCTGCATTAATCGTTTGAAATAGAAAGACCCAAAGGTCATTGGTCAGAGGTCGTGGTATATATATATATATATATATATATATGTATATATATATATATATATATATACATATATATATATATATATATATATATATATATATATATATATATATATATATATATAAGCATAAGAGATTATATTTACACCGTTCATTATCGTGTTTTTCATTCACTCCACTGTCTTTTTATTCGTAAATCGTGACGGCATTTACGTCCCACCCTCGAACTGACTTCACACTATCTGAATATATTTTGTATGTTACGATTTAAAAGAGTTTGTATTCAGTCATGATAAGGCTGCCAGTTTATTATAGGAATATTTCCATGCGTTGGAAATGTACAAAACGCATATATATGTGGTATTTACATATTAGGCGTCATTTCAATGACGTCATCTTTTTGTTCTGATGCGAAAACACTATGGGCGCCATGTTAATTTTAATTATTAACCTCCTAAGATTAAATTTGGTGCATTTCGACTAAAATTGGCAAACAAAATGCAAGAAAGTCTTGATCGCCATAGACTACAATGGACATACCGTTAAAATTGCACTGATACAATGCACGTTATTTTGATGACGTCATAATGACGTCCAGACGTGAAACCCAGATGGGTGACCAGGTGATTTTCATTAGTTATCCCCTAAAGTTTGATTTGGTATAGGTCACCATAAATCGGCATCAAATTCGCACGGGAGTCCCGATCGCCCCTGACTACTTTGATAAAAAAAACAATGCATACTCATTGAAAATTTAGCATACTAACACAAAGCAATTCCGTCCTAACATGACTCTAGCTTTTGATTTGGACTTAAGCATAAAACCAAGCAAAACACAAAGCATATTCCTAATATTCAAATCTAACACCTGTCAGTTAGTCCGGTTGTTGTTTCAAAACATCATGTTAGACTATACATGGTCCTCGTTGCTAGAAACCCTGTCTTGCGAACAACACAGGCGCAGACCAGCCTGCGCATCGGCGCAGTCTGATCAGCGCCTTTGTTATTTGCTTTTTGGTAAGTTTCATATGCTGACTTGCTACCGGTGAAAATTCAATTTACTAGATAATCTCTGCAGCTAAGGAGACTGGTTTGAATCTCGCTTTGACGGAAACCCCGATTTCAGGTCAACTTGGACGAGGCCCAGTCATAAAAGAGGCTGAAAAAATTGTAACTTGTAACTGGTACGTGTGCTTGTATCAAGGTTTACACATACAAGCAGAAATTCGATTTTAAATAAAAAAAAAATAGAAAAAATAAATGAGGACATGTACAAGTAAACTACAAGTAACTTTACAACTAAATTTGCATATCTAAGATTACTGGACCCTTTAAAACTGAAAGTTGACTTTCAAAATGGACTTTTAATTCCATTCCTTAGGATTGTGTGTACAATAGGCTTCCATTTTGACCGTTCCAATGCGGCTCTTCTTATATTGATCATTTGTGTTATTTATGTCTTGTGTTTGCCATGCTACGCACCTGTTCATTACTGCTTTGTGGTCATGTGCTGAAAAAGGGCTGACCTCTTGTTTGTGATGTTTAATTGTGGTTTTGTCACTTTCCCATGTGGTATCCTTGGTCAGGTGTGGTACTTGATTGTATTGGTTCCTGATATCTGCCCTCTTACTTATCTTAATGTTCAACAAGAAATATAACTACTACTCATCCATTCATCTGTCTATTTATTATTTGGCTGTACAATAATTATTGTTAAAGTAAGTACTAGGCATAATTTTACTTGGTTACTACAAACAAGTAGCCTAATGGGCAAAGATCGCTCACCTGGGAGCCAGCATAATGTTTGGAGATACCATAATTGATTATGCTCAAAGGCAGGTAACTCTGAACTTGAAGCAGTGACCAGGAACTAATTAAAAAACATAAGATATTATGCCAATCCTGGTTATCTGCAAGTTTTGTTTGATTTGATTCTTCACGTCCAATCAACAATCTTTCAGATAAACAGGAACGGTTCTTCTTGGGTTGAACCAGTACTAAGCTAGGATAAATGTGTCTTGCTCAAGGACCACAACACAGTGACGTCGGTGAGGCTCTAACATGCGCCCCCTAGGTCTCAAGTCAAACTTTTTTGTTTGTCCATATTAGATGAAAGAGTGAAGAAGATCCAATTAAAAATGTAGACGCTAGAGCCGTCACAACATTATCCATCAATTTTTAAGATGCTCAAGGGGAACTTTCTCCAAAATAGGCGATGGGATCTGGACGAAATTCAAATTCATCCAAGCCTTAATAGCTGTCCTTATTGTATGCAAGAATGAAGAAGATCCATTTAAAATTGAAAGCACTAGAGTGGTCACATTTCTCCCATTATAGGTCTATGGGGAGTTTTCCAAACGCTCAAGGGCAGGTAATTTATAAGTCCCTGGTCGAATCCTGCTGAATTTTGAACCCATCTGAGATATTATGAGTTTAATTGTTGCCTGCAAGAATGAAGAAGATCCAATCAAAAATGAAGGAGCTAGAGTGGTCACAACATTATTCATTACTTTTTCTGACGCTCAAGGGCAGCTAACTCCAAAGTCAGTAATGTAATCTTGCTGAAATTTAAACCCATCCGAGCTTTTATGGTAGGTCTTTTTATCTTAAAGAATGAAGAAGATCCATCTAAAAATGAACGTACTAGAGTGGTCACAACATTTCTCCCACTATAAGTCTATGTTTTTTTCCAGACGCTCGTGGGCAGCTAACACATACGTCCCTGGTCTAATCTTGCCGAATTTCGAAGCCATTATAGATATTATGGGTTTCCTTGTTGCCTGCAAGAATGAAGAAGATCCAATCAAAAATGAAGGAGCTAGAGTGGTCACAGCATTATTCATTAATTTTTCTGACGCTCAAGGGCAGCTTACTCCAAAGTCAGTGATGGAATCTTGCCGTAATTCAAAGCATCCGAGCTTTTATGATTGGTCTTGTTATCTGCAAGAATGAAGAAGATCCATCCTAAAACGGTACTAGAGTGGTCACAACATTTCTCCCATTGTAAGTCTATGGGAATTTTTCCAGACTCTCAAGGGCAGCTAACTCATAAGTCCCTGGTCCAATCTTGCCCATTTTCGAACCCATTCGAGAATTTATAGTTGTACTTGTTACCTGCAAGAATAAAGAAGAACCAATCAAAAATGAAGGAGCTAGAGTGGTCACAAGGTTTTACCCATTATAACCCTATGGGAGCTATCTGTGAACATGAAAACCAGAGTTCAAAACCTAATGCAGTAAATCCTCTACCTCAGTGATGCTCTAGACGAAATTCGATAACGATCGGCCTGCTGGTCTCAGATATATTCATGTTTGAAAGTGTGGACGCACGGACGGACACCCCACGCATGCACGGATGGACGCTGGCTCGAGTCCCATACTATAAGCTCACCCTGAGCCTTCGGCTCTGGTGAGCTAAAAACAACGACACGCAAATGTTAGGTATTAATGGTGAATGTATATATATCCAGCATGTTATGGCTGTATGACTCTCTGTAGCAAGGCCCTTTTATAAATTTTATTGAATCTTTCGGTATGAGTTCTGTACAACTATATACATGACTATATTTCAATAAAAAAAAACTCTTAAAAAACCAAATAATATGCACGAACCTGGGATAGCAGTGCTTGTGCTTGTTGTTGGTACATCTGGAACATAGAAACAAACAGTTGTAGGTAAAAAATTATTTAGTAAGCTCTTCGGCTGCAAATCACAGCTAAAACTCATCTGTTGTATGGCCTACTTGTCCATTTAAAACATCTCTGTAGCGAACAGTGTGGACCCAGATCAGACTGCTCCTTTGATCTGGGTCCAAACTGTTTGTGCATATGCTGAAATTAGTCAGCTGACTACTTAAGCAATTAACATTTTCAGAAGTATTTTTTAATAGCAGGCGAAGGGTTAAAACAATAAAATAGAGGTTTTATCAATCGTTCCATTAAAAAATAGAATTTATAGAGGATGTAAAATGCTACAAAATATCACAAAGCACAAGTTTCTTGCTAACAGCGTGGACCCAAATCAGACTGCTCCTTTAAGAGCAGTCTGATCTGGGTCCATACTGTTTGTACATATGCTGAAATGAGTCATCAGACTTCTTATGTAGGCAACAAAGTGAGAAGCGTTTTTTTCGTAGCAGGCGCGAAGTGTTAAAACAATTAAATAGAGTTTTGATCAATCGTTCCATTCAAAAAATGGGATTTATAAAGGATATAAAATGCTACAAAATAGCAAAAAGCACAAGTTTCTTTATACCAGTTTTTACCACCTAATGTTTTAAAATCACATATTTTAAAGAAAACGATTCAGTAAACTGCATTTTACATGTATTTTGATTGACCTGATAACACAAAATTTAGAAAAAAAATACTACAAGGTCCACGATTTAAACATTATATCTCAACTTAATTGAAAGGGGAATGCCTCAAAATTACAATACTCTTTTCTTATAAGCAAAAGTGTTTGCTTTCTGAGGGAAGCAATATATTTCCTTTGAATGTTAATAATCTGAGTTAATATACAAGCTGGTAAAATGCAATTTAGCATCTTATTATTTTGTTGAAAAGTGCTCTTTGATCGCTAGGCATTCTTTGCAAAAAAATGCAGCAAAAAGCAAATAAGCATTTTAAGGGCCTCGTCGCGACAAAATCTGTCCTTGGGGGTTGCTAACAACAAAGACGCAGACCAGCCTGCGCATCCGCGCAGACTGATCAGCGCCGTTTTTTTTTCACTTATTAGAAAGTATCATATCTAAACTTGCTACAAGCGAAATTTCACTATTCTAGCTAGTCTCTGTAGCTGAGGAGACTGGTTTGAGCCTGACTTTGTCAGAAACCCCGAAGACAGGTTTTGTTGCGTCAAGGCCCAATTTATTATTATTAAAAAATTTACACGAGAAAACCAACAATGTAGCCTTTGCATCAGTGTCTTTGCCATTCACATGAAGAAATCTTTGGTCTTAAGTTACCCACTCAACGTACATCCAATACTTTGATCAGAATGGGCGGATACCCAGGCTGATCTGTCTTCACTTTGCGCACTTTGGTTATGTTTTTTATGTCAGGGCTCAAATAATAAAGTGCTTATTTTAGAAAAATGAAATAAACTTTTAAGTAAAATGATAAAGGTTTAAATTTGAAGTAAAATGATAAATGTTTGTGTTTATAACTGTAAGTGAGGTTTGTAGACCTCTTGGCTCTTGTTTGTGATGTTTATTGTGATTTTGTTACTTCCCATTTAGTATCTTGGTACAGTCGTGGTACTTAATTGTATCTATTCCTGATCCTTGCTGTCTTTCTTACTTCATTAAAGAGACTAAGTCTGCAACTATGAACATTTTTCAAATTTTTTTATTTTCTTTTAAATCATTTGTAAAAGTAGAATTAAGTTATGTTTTCAAAATAAATCTGTTCAATATAGCTGAAAACTGCATGGAAAAGTGAATTATCTTATAAAACAGGTGTGTTTTTCTCTTGTTGGTAATTATTTGCGTCCCTCCAAAAACTATAGACAGTTAATTTTAACATTAATGCTGTTGTTTTGATACTGATAATTTGTTAAGATTTACGAAATTGGTAAAATGTATACCTGATTTTTAGTATTTTACTGTGTTCTTTAGAAATAGAAACATTAGTTCAAAAATCAAAAGATTAAAAGTTACAAACTATGCAGCTTTAAGTAGAATACTACAATTTAATTGACTGTCTGGAATGCGTAACAATTTGTTATTTAATATTTTTACACAAACCTGTGGTTGTGGTCTCGTCAGTTCCAATGGTTGTTTGTGCATCTACAAAAAGTAATATCATTGGTTATCTTAAGTTATAAGCCAAAAATGACTACTGCAGAACTATTGTCAGTAAAATTGGACTGAGATCGGATTCATATGCAAATATATTTAACCTGTTATATATTGGAAACCCATAAATAAGTACTTTGTCAAACAGTGAAGACCCAGATGAAAATTTGCATAAGGCTGCATTTCATCAGGTTCTACACTTTTTGCTACGACCAAAACAATCTTCAGAGGAATAAATTATTTTCTGGTCATAAATTTTAACATGTGACCCCTTAATTTATACAATGAACCATCCCAAGTTTATAGTATTATATCAGGTGGAAGAATCCATCAGAATACAAAGTGTTAAACACTATATTTCAACTTTATCGAAAGAGGTATGTTTCCAAATTGCAAGCAACCCCAAAATTTACTTACCATCTATTATTCTGTCGGAAAATATATATTCACGCTGTACATTTCAGCCAGAAAGAATAGTCTGAACACAAACTTAGGCTAGTATAATGTGTCTTAACATATATTTCTTTTTCTACTCTGCTAAATGCATGTGTATTTAAGTCATTCTGTTTACAAAATATGATTTGTGTTGTTTCCAGATGATAGATTTATTTGATGAAAGATGCTTTCGGGTCAGGTGTGGTACTTGATTACACAGATTACTGATCTTTGCCTTCTTCTTTCCTCTTATTATCGTCAGACATTATATACAAAAGTTATACAGCAAAAAAACGAACAAAATTAATAATATAAAGTTAAAGCTTTGGCAAAATCAATAACTTGAATTAAAATGATGTGTGCTTATTTACGTACCTTTCAAGCGGTGTTTATAGAAAAAGCCAAATGTATTCATTATAATGTAACGAAATGCTTTATTTTCATTGACTGTCTAGAATACATAGCAAAAGGTTAATTAATATTTCACACAAACCTGTGGTTGTGGTCTCATCAGTTCCAATGGTTGTTTGTGCATCTACAAAAGAAATATCATTGGTTATCTTAAGCTATAAGCCAAAAACACAACAACAAAACAAACAACTGCAGAACTGTTTTTCTGGAAGTTATGTGGACTTCTAATGCACTTGCTTTTGTAACACGAATTCTGATTGGATAACGTCAAAAATTTGCGACAGAATATCCTACAAAATACTGTCAGAAATAGTTTGACGTCATTAATCACGTCACATTTCGATTGGATGACATATGGCGTAACGCGGCTTGAAACGCTCTAATTTGAGACAAAACTGAAAAAAAATTGCATTAAAATGGGAAAATCATATTCAAAATGTTCATTTGGGGAGTTATATTGTTGAATAAATGTTCATTAATCACAATTTACGGCTGACCTTGCGTGTCGTCGTAAAACTATATTTCGTCCGTATATCCGAAGATATACCTCCCCAAATGAAAATTTTGAATACAGTTATCCCCTTATTATGGTCACTAAAATGGACGAAGATCAGATTCATATGCATTTACATTTAAGCTGTGACATCTGATTTCCAACAATGTGGCATTTTGACAAATCTTGACTCACACGAGCCTGTGCAGGCTCCTGTTAAGTTTAGAAACTCCAAATGGTGCTCAGTCTGTGGCTTTATAACACTTTATTTCAACTTATTGAAAAGAGGTAGGCCTCAGAATTGCAAGCAACTTACAAATACTGTCTTCTCATTAACAAATTGTATAATGCGCTTTAACATTTATTTCTTTTTCTATTGTGTAAAATATCAATGTACCTAAGTCATACTTCTTACAAAGAATGATTTATGTTGTTTCATGATGATAGATTTATATTTATTATCGTCAGGCATTATTTACAAAAAAGATGCGGCAAAAAGCAAACAAATTTACAATAATATAAAGTGCTAATTTTAGCAAAATAAATTCTTGAATTGAAATTATTTGTGCTTATTTACGTACCTTTCAAGCGGTGTTTGTAGAAAAAGCAAAATATATTCATTATAATTATGTGATGCTTAATTTTAATTGACTGTCTTGAATGCTTAGCAATAGGTTATTTAATAGCGCTTACACAAACCTGTGGTTGTGGTCTCGTCATTTCCACTGGTTGTTTGTGCATCTACAAAAAGTGATATCATTGGTTATTTAAAGTTATAGGCAACATAAAAACAAATGCAAACTTGTTTTTTCAGAAAGTGACACTTAAAAGTAATAAGTAATATAAAAACAGATTATTTTTTAAATACTGCAACCTTTGAAAGGAGTAGCTTTTTAGCTGAATCAGTTATCTGTTTTCGGCTGAAATCCAATTATCCTTAAGGACCACAAACTAATATGATATAAGTACTATACAAGGGTATGGGTTGAATCTTTACAAACCTCACATAGCACATCAGCAGCTGTAATGCTATCTTAATAACTTAAATAGTATGTCATTTGGTAATAAAGAGAACCTACAAAATGCCACAATTACAGATCCCCTGACAACATATTCAAACCAACAACATACTGACTTTACCCATTACCTCATACAGACTCTTTTAAATGTCTTTGGCAAACACAGCAGATCAAGATCTGGCAGCTCTTTTAGGGTCTACTCTGTTTGCTTATGAAAATATGATTAGATATGATCCTACAATAGTGGACTTGATAAGTAATTCTTTGTTCTATGTACAAACGTAAAGTTTATTTATATAATTATTAAAAGTGGGTGGAGCCTAGCAGGAATGTTAGTGAAGGAATTGGTTAAACATGGGAATAGAGGCCAAAAATTGGTCTGAGCATTATTTACATCTATTCTATTTACCCATCAACAGTGAATATTCTGGCAAGACTGTACATTACCACAGGCTTGTCCAAGTCTTTACTGCACGCATATGCGATAACTAAAATATTCTCAAGAGGGTGAGAGGGGGTCCTAATAATTTTTTTCATTAGTCATCAATGTATTTCACAGATATCGTACGGACCTCCCGCAAGAAGCAATTGCGGGCCCCCTGCCTCCCCTCTGGACCGCCCATGCCTTTAATAGTATAACTGGTATAATATCTGTAATAAACCCCTTATCTTCTCTACCAAAGTATCAATACAATTTACCACAAAATGAAGGCATATCAGATCTCTCAATGAGGCCGCTTGCTTCATATCCCTCATCAATTGCCTTTGTCACTGCTGGATGGAATTGTAGTGCTGGGCAATTTTTCACATTCAGCATCATACAAGATGCTTCAGCTCGTCTGTACTGACTGGAAGAAAGATTGACATTAGTGACAATATTAACCCTTTACCTCATAAAGGCGCATTTGAACACTTTTGCAAACAGAACATATCCAGATCAGGCAGCTCTGAGAAGAGCTGCCTGATCTGAGTCTGCTCTGTTTGCTTATGGAAATATGATCAGATATGAAAATTAATCACTTACCTCATAAAGGCGCCTTTTAACACTTTTGCAAATAGAGCTTATGGAAATCAGATATGATCCTAGACTATACACAAGTGGATCTGACAAATAATTTCTTTGTTCTATGTACAAACATGAAAGTTTACAATATACTATTTTCATAGTTGGTGGCGCTTAGCATAAATATGCATCAAGGAAAGGGTTAAATGATTTGATTGAGATATTAAGGCACATCACAATGGTAGTCAGTGAAGCACAAAGATGGGTTTCGTTGGCTCATTGTTTGTTAAGAACAGGCAGGACAACAGAAGATAAAGGTTCAGAGATTATCTAGAAATTATTTTTACTAGCTACATGTACGTGTAGCTGTACATACATTTTTTTTTACATGACGTTTCGTCTGGAAATGATATAACGCCATGTATTAAAATCATTAAGGGGATATATCTTTCAAAAGCTCTTACGTGCATGCAAATTATTCCTGTATCAACAAAAATTGCATTTTTATCAGGAGACAGATACCTTTGGCCATATTGTTGTATGTACAATTAATACATCTCATTAGATCACTTTACGCCCCAACATACAGCTTTTGAGCAATCGGCAGCATGTTAATCAGTCTTTTTAGAGTTACTTCCTGGTTTGATACCGTTTGCAACATTGTGACACGCTGGGCGAACTTTCTAGAAAACCATTTGCATGAACATGAACAACAATTCTTTCGGGCACCCAAACCTATGTTAAAAGTGATGGGTAAGAAAGTATTTTCATATTGTACTTTAAAAAAAGGTGTTTATCTAAACCTGTGATTATTGGATGCCTCACCTGCAAAATGAGGAATCTTGGGGTTCTGGTGTTGTCAATACAGCCTTACAGTTGTTCACCTCTTCTTGGTGTGCAGCAAAGCATCTTAGATATTCTGAAATATTGTTTCAGCCAGATTTTAGGTGTTGGTTCTTACTCACGTGCACAGTATAACCGAAGCCTAGACTGCCCACATACACATAGTATTCATGTTGATGTTACCAAAATATAAAACTCTAGCCCCCAATGGGTATTTTGCATGCTTACTGAATGCATTTACATGCGCGGATCTAGAAAATTCAGTTTGGTAAGGGGGACCGGAAAACGTTTTTTACATGCTGAAATTACATCTATGAAACGTTTGTATGAGACAAAAGATGGTACTTCTCAATCCGACTGGGGTTTGCAAAAAACAAAGGTTTAGACCAGCCTGCGCATCCAGGGAGTCTGGTCAGCGCCTTTGCTTTTCGTTAATTGAAAAGTATCATATCTAAACTTGTTACAAGCATAATGTCAACTTTCTAGCTAGTCTCTGTAACTGAGCAGGCTGGTTTGAGTATGACCTGGTCGGATCCCTAAAGTGAATTTCTTGTGGCGAGGACCATATGCTCACCACAGTAGTTACCACCATATCTCAAATGATCGGCCAGAGCCAAAAACAATTGTTGCTGAACAGCATGTCCATAGATATGACCACCAAAAGATAGCTAAAGAAACCTGCCTCTAGGGTTTGCAAACAACAAAGGTGCAGACCAGCCTGCGCATTCGCACAGTCTGGTCAGCGCATTTTTTGTTCGCTAATTTAAATTATCATATATAATCTTAAATTCAAATTTCTAGCTAGTCTCTGTAGCTGAGCAGTCTGGTTTGAGTATGACCTGGTCGGAACCCCCAAGTGAATTTCTTGCCGCGAGGACCATTTGCTTACCACAGTAGTTACCACCATATCTCAAATGATCGGCCAGGGCCAAAAACAATTGTTGCTGAACAGCATGTCCATAGATATGACCACCAATAGATATATCTGGTAGTATAACATCCTTCAGAGCTCCACATTGCTTGTAATGGTTAACTATAGACTTGATGAGAAGTGATCTAGCATCGCTGGAAATGAAAATGAGAGAGGACCATAACCACAACTGATTAGACACATGCAAAAGTAGATGTTATTTTAACGACAACACATGTGTCCTCCACAAGTAGCTTTGATGCATAATGAGCAAATGTAATTGGAAGAAGCAGAAGTACAGACAAAGTTACAAATAAATATGTGATATCAGATGAAAACTACTTTTAACAAACATTAAAAGGTATATTTCAAGTTTAAGTCAACTTGAAGAAGATGTGTGTGAAATATAGACTAATCTGTAGTGGAGTTGATATCATTGTCGAGCAACAAAATGTGCAGACGCTTCTGACCATAGCTACCCACATACTCAACCAATTGGTGTTTACAGGAGGCATTTGCGCATATGCGATGAATTCCAAAATCTGGAGAGGATGTCTATTCACATGTATAACAAGAAATATCTTTAAAAAAAGATATGTGGCTGCATTTCAATTGTATGATTTGTTTACCTAATAGGTTCATGATAGACAAAAATATTGAAAGGCGTAGTAACGCCAAAGAAGGCACAGAAACGCAATGAGAAATGCGTCACAATGCCAAAAAGGCGTAGAAACGCCAAAAAAGCGTGAATCCAAATGCGTAGCAACACAAAAGAAGGCGTTAAAACTTTCTGAGTCTTTGTTGATCTTATCTGCGGTTAGAACCATAATATATGAATAAGGCCTCGAGCCTCAATAGATAGTTGAAAATGCATGTTTAACCCATGTCAATCTTGGTACCTTGGCAAACAGCGAAGAGCCAGATGAAATGCCACATAATGTGGCATTTCATCAGGATCTGCACTGTTTTCAAGATAAAACAAACCTTAAAATTTAGGGCCAGAAATATATCATAGTTTCGAAATTTTTATCTGTGACCTCCCTAAGTGAAAAATCGGTAATTCCATGCTTAATCTATAACATGCATATTAAAATACATCAGAATCTTTATGGATATGCAAGAAGTACCAAAATCGTGTGAGCCTACTCATATCGAATAGCTATTGCAATACTTACAAACATGTTTCAGCCAACACTGATAACAGACTATCCTGCTCCCCATCATAGTTGCCCTTTTCTATGTCTTCGTAGTATACCTTCAGCTCTTCAATGGCTGGTGTTACACAATCAACCTTTCCTGATTGAAAAACGAAAGCTTTTTAGCACCCTTGTCCAACTATGATACTATCTTTCAAGCCTTTTTTGTTGTTCATCAATGTGACTGTACACCCAGCGTACACTCTGATCAGTCTAGACATCCACCTATTCTGATCAGAGTCTTTGCTGTGCGCTCAGTGGGTAATTAAGGACCCATCCTTTCTTCAAATCCAATTGAGTTGATGCTTAAGCTGATATGAGTCTTTTTGCACAGCCAGATTGTGTTTTTCATGTCACAACTCATATGTTATCAGTGCAAACATTAAATATAGAAAGAAGTGAGCAAAGCTCACATACCCCCTGTGGTAGCCACCAGAGGTTGTTACACTTTCAGAGAAAAGATAAGATTGTTTAAGATTTTCTAATCCTAAATCAAGTAGTTTCTGAGTAAACTTTGATGAAAAATGTCCATATGTGTTACATAAGAGTGACATAAGGAAAAAATGAAAGTTTGAAAAAGAAGGCAAAATGAGGATCAGCATCTAAATTTTCATTTACACATTACACTTTGCCTACCTGGAAGTGTACACAAAATTTTATAATCCTAAATTAAGTAGTTGCTGAGAAAACTCTGACGAAAAACGTCCATGCTTTTATAAAGGAGTAACAGAAGAAAAAAAATGAAAAAGAAGGCAAAATGAGCTTTAGCGTCTTTATTTTGATTTACACAATACACCTAGCCTACCTGAAGGTGTACACATAAAATTTAAACACTGGCTACACTAGGAGCTGGGAAATGAGCGACAGAAATTTTCATTGGAGAGAAAGAAAAATGAAACAAATAAAGGGACTGATACGCAATATGTGGCTGCTTTTTGTTCCACAATACAACTTATCACTATCAAGCTTTGTATCAAATTTCAGAACCCTAAGTCAAGTACTTGCTGAGAAATATTTGACAGAAAAAAATGTCCATATGTATATTATAGTAGCGATAGACAGAAAAATTGAAAAATTTAAAAAAAGAATGCAAAATTGCAAAATGAGGATAAGTATCTTAATTTTCATTTACACAATACACGTTGCCTACCTGAAGGTGAACGCAAAATTTTAAAACACTGGCTCCAATAGAAGCGGAGAAAACTGTGACAGAATTTTGTATTGGAGAAAAAGAAAAATGAACAAATAAAGGGACCGATAGGCAATATGGGGCTGTTTTTGTTACACAATATGACTAATAACTATCAAGAAAAAAAGAAGGCAAATGAGGATAAGCATCTTAATTTTCATTTACACAATACACTTTGTCTACCTTAAAGTGTACACACAATTTTAAAACACTGGCTCCAATATAGGAGCTGAGAAATCTGTGACAGAAATTTCCATTGGAGAGAAAGAAAAATGAAACAAATAAAGGGACTGATACGCAATATGTGGCTGTTTTTGTTACACAATACAACTTATCACTATCAAGCTTTGTATCTAATTTCAGAATCCTAAATCAAGTACTTGCTGAGAAATCTTTGACAGAAAAAAATGTCCATTTGTATTTTATGGGAGTAACAGAAGGAAAATTGAAAAATTGAAAAAAGAAGACAAAATGAAGATGAGCATTTTAATTTTAATTTACACAGTTCACTTTGCCTACTTGAAGGTGTACACAAAACTTGAAAACACTGGCTCCAATAGGAGCTGAGAAATCTGTGACAAAAATTTTCATTGAAGAGAAAGAAAAATGAACAAATAAAAGGACTGATAAGCAATATATGGCTGTATTTTGTTTGCTACACAATACAACTCAACACTATCAAGCTTTGTACCAAATTTCAGAATTCTAACTCAAGTAGTTGCTGAGAAATCTTTGACAGAAAAAAATTCAATATGTATTATATAAGAGTGACAGAAGGAAAAATTGAAAAATTGATAAAAGAAGACAAAAGGAGGATAAGCATCTTAACTTTAATTTACACAGTACATTTCGCCTACCTAAAGGTGCACACACAATTTTAAAACACTGGCTCCAATAGGAGCCGAGAAATATGTTACAGAAATTTTCATTGGAGAGAAAGAAAAATGAACAAATAAAGGAACTGACAGGCAATGTGTGGCTGTTTCTTTGCTACACAATACAAATTATCACTGTCAAGCTTTGTACCAAATTAAACAATTAAAGTCGAATTAATTGGAGACTTTTACACTTTGCCGATTGTTCTAATAAACTAATAAGAAGAAATTGATGAAATACAATTTTTGTTTTTTAGTCTAGCCCCTTAATGCACGTAGCTCTTTTCAAGCCATTTCATAAAAGTCCTTACAGGATAAACATTTTCCCCATTTTTCTGTTCTACAAGTTTTGCTTTGATCATGGTCCAGGTTTGGTTTACCACACAATAGATAAATATTGTACATACTGAATAAATGCCTGGCCAAGCCATGGCTGTAATAGACAGGTAAATGTACATGTTGTGAAACTGACACCCTAGGACATTCAAAACACAAACAAAACTTAAAAATAGAGCAGAACGTACATGTAAATGTGTTTTAATGACAAAAAATAATACAGAATCTTGTCAAATATACATATACTCGAAGTATAACATGGTCACGACAACAATATACCTGTTTTAGTATCAGTTACAAGTATATGTTGTTACTAAAGAATAAAGGATGTACAACTTACACTTAATTTAATAAGCCATCTATTAGCTATATTCTTTAAACTGTAGGCTGATTCCAGCTCCATTAGGTAAAGGCAAATGAAATGCATGTCAGAAAATACATAAACAGTTTAATCATTAAATTAGAACGTAAATGCGTTGCAAAACACATCAATAAAAACAGCACCTATACAAAAGGCAAAACCAATGCAACACAACACCAATAGTAAAACGTTAGTCTACATGTATCAGAGACAAAATAATTACATGTAACATTTTGAGGTCTTTCTTGTAAAATACATCACCAAGGAGTAAATACATAAGGACAATTAGTTAATAAACCATACTTTATCAAAACAATCATCTCCATGCATAAGTAACATGTGAATACTGGGCAAAACAAACAACACCAAATTAGTCCATTGTAAAAAAAATCAATCAAAAACACGTAAATAGAATTTGGGTCAGCAATACCATGTAATAAACGTATAACTTACTGACAACAGCTACAAACACTTCAGATATGTAGTTTTTGAACAATGCGAGCTAATATTTTAGCTTGAACATATGAAAAAAGACCTGTGACTTTACTGTTGTACCGGATGCCACCATTTAAGTTGTGCATAACTACCCTCACGACGAGCAGTAGGGAAAGTAGCATTAAATAAACATTATATAAAGAACATGAGTAACGCATAACAGTTATTGTTTAAATCAATCTTGAATGAGAATAAATAAAAGAAAGCGCACACACAAAAAGTGTTTAGAAAGTATTTATTTAAGGGAAATTAAATAATTTCTAGCCGCTCCATAAGCTTCTTTCGCTGTTAATTCGAAACTTATGAGAAGTCTGGTACTACAATCACAAGTATATTACCTATAAAAGGCTAAAAATAGTCTATTTCTTCAAACATTTTACTGTAAAAACAGCGGTTTCTCTCAAAAGTACACGGGAATATCTATTCCAGGAATTGCAAAAATACTCAAAACAACATTTCCTTTGAACTTGGGTCCTTAAACCACTGATATGGAGCACTAGATTATTACCAATTAACCTTTAATTGTTACCTTGACATTGAGTATGAATAACTAACTCTAATATCTGCGCATTGTCTCACTGAGATGAACAATAGACAATATTTTAATGAAAATCTGTCATGGATTCAGGAGATATGGAGCAAACATGAAATTCAAGGGTAAATTACATGACCTTGTATTGTGACCTTGATCTCGAGTCTACGTAGCTGAGTCATGGGTTCTACGCATTGTATCACTGAGATGAACATTGGACCAAAGTTTAATGAAAATATTTTTGAAAGGGTTCAGGAGATATTGAATGGACACAAAATTTAAGAGTAAAATTTAGGACCTTGATTGACTTTGAATCTACATAGCTGAGTCACGGGTTCTGCACATGGTCTCACTGAGATGAATTTTTGGCACAAGATTTATGAAAATTTTTCAGAGGGTTCAGGAGATATGGAGCGGACATGAAATTTGAGGGTAAAATCTATGACTATATAGAGTGACCTTAACCTTGAGTCCATGTAGCTGAGTCATAGGTTCTTTGAATCGTCTCCCCCAGATAAACATTTAACTGAAGTTTAATGGATATCTTTGAAGGGTTCTGGAAATATAGAGTGGACATAAAATATATGATTAAAACCCATAACTTTGAATTGTGACCTTGACCTTGAGCCTGCATAGCAGAGTGATGGGTTCTGCACATTGTGCTACTGAGATAGACATTTGACCAAAGTTTAGTGAAAATATATCAAAGAGGTCCAGAGATATGGAATGGACATTAAATTCAAGAGTAAAATCCTATGACCTTTAATTGTGACCTTGACATCGAGTCTGCAAAGCTGAGTAATGAAACATGCATATCATCTCTCTGAGATGAACATTTAACTAGAGTCTAATGAAAATCTTTGGAGGGCCGGGGAGATATGGAGCTGACACAAAATGCAAGGGTAAAATCCATGATCTTGAATTGTGACCGTGACCTTTCATGTGAGCAGCTGAGTCATGGGTTCTGCAAATTATGTTACTGAGATGAACATTTGACCAAAAATTAATGAAAATCTATCTTAGGGTTTAGGAGATTTGGAGCAGACATGAGGTTCATGATACTAAACTTTGACATTGGCCTTATGCTTGCTTCCTGTCGGTTCGACCATTCCTGTCGATTCGATCACCATGGTAAATCGGAATTATAGCTCGCGACGAGTATTGGTTCATCCGAAAAGACGCACATACCGAAGCGAGAGTTTACAAATCAAAGAAAGAATGCGAAAAAAACAGGTAAGTTGCAAATAAAATCAAGAAAACAATACTTTACCTCTATAGTTCCCAAAATATTCCATTAAAACAGTTTTATTAGCAAAAATAAATAAGTTAATACGCTTTGAAGTCACTCACTTTTTTGCTGACGAATTTTGCTCCGATCATTGAGACGCTTGTTCGGCCTAGATACGTTTTTTTCTGAAAACTACAGTGCAGTTCACACAATAAATTCTGCTACTTTTTATAAACTATCAACCGTTTGGTTCCTTTCTAGAAATAAAAATCCTGACACTGATTTTGGTTTTTGTTTCAGGCGAAACCCACCAGGCTAGAGAGAAAGTACCGGAACTACAATGAAGGGGCCCTTGTATCAGCCTACAAACTAGTGAAAAATGAGGGTGTTCCTGTAAGAAGAGCTGCAAAATTGTTTAATGTACCCATCACTACACTAAGAGACAGAGTTGCAGGGAGAATTGATCCTGAAAACTTTGCCCAAGAGACTCTGTTCACAAAAGATGAAGAGAAAAAACTTGTGGAACACATTAAAATGAGGTCGGAACTTGGATATGGGTTATCAAATTGCTATTTACAGAGACTGGCTGGGGAAATGGCATATGATTTAAAGAAAAGGTCCAAAAAAACACCATTGAGCAATTCCTGGCTGTATGCTTTTCTAAGCAGATGGGACAGTGAGATAAAGTCAATCAAACCACGTCAGCTAGAGAGCACGAGAGCTAAAAACACAACACCAGAAATAGTAGATACTTACTTTGAAAATTTAAAGCATGTTCTACAGGAAAATAGTCTTGGTGACAAGCCTCATAGGATTTTCAATATAGATGAGACTGGGCTTCAGCCTGAACATAAGCCACCAAATGTCATAGGATCAGTCGGCAATAAAGTACAGCAAATCACCTCACCAAGAAGTACTACAACCACTGTAATTGGCTGCGCTAATGCTATGGGGGTAGCATTGCCTCCATTTTTCATCTTCAAAGGCAAGAGGTGGAATCCAGATCTAATGAAAGGTGCCTCTGTTGGGGCTGCAGGCACTATGTCAGATAGTGGTTGGGTAAATGGGGACATATTTAGAAAATATCTTGAGGAACACTTTCTCCCACTTGTTTCCCCACCAAGTAAAGAAGATCCTATTCTTCTTATATATGATGGCCATGCTTCCCACAAAAACCCAGAAACAATCAGATGGGCACGGGAAAAGGGTATCATATTATTTATATTACCGGCACACAGTTCCCATCTGTTACAGCCGTTGGATGTAGCTGTCTTTGGGCCAATGAAAAAGCACTACTATAATGAGTGTTCTAAATATCTATTCAACCATATGGGAAGGATAATAACAAAATATGAAATTTGTGCCCTTGCTTCAACTGCATATTTAAAAGCATTTAGCCCGCTGACTATTCAATCAGGGTTTAGAAAATCAGGCATATACCCATTTCAGAAAAATTCTATTTCAAGAGAACAAATGGTACCCTGTGAGAGTTTCAGGGAGAAAAATCCAATTAAAAAACTGAAAGCCATCAATGCTGGACCAGAGGCAGTTGAGGATTACCTACGTGAAAAAGAAGAAAAAATACAACAAGCTGCTGCTGAACAATACAAAGAGCCTGAAATTAAAGAAAGAAAAAAACCTAACCCATCAGGAAGAGCAATAACTGAGGATTCTTACCTTTTAGCTTTAAATGAGTATGAAAAAAATAAAGTGAGTATGGAAAAGCCATCTAAACTGTCAAAGAAAAAAAAGGAAACAGAAAAGAAACACAAGCCATATGCAAGCCCTAAACCATCTACAAGTGGAATGCAAAATAGGCTACCTTCTCAGAGTGAAGATTTCACAGAGAGTGATGATGATATGGAAATAATGGATGATGAGAAATGCTGTGTTTGTGGTTGTTTTTCACCCCCTGACCTAAAAAAATGTCAATATATAAAGCTTGTCAGCTGGGCACAGTGTGGGGCATGTGCGCATTGGGTTCACCTGGCATTCTGCACTGAAGAAAGAGTTGTCAGAAGACAGAGTGAATTCCTCTGTCCACATAGCAAGCAAAATTAGCCAAGTTAATAATAATGAAAAATCAAATTATAAAAAAAAAAGTTAGCAAAGTTACAATTTTGAAAACATTTTTTAGATCTTATGGTTGTGGCAAGGTTCCACTTGAAAGTGGCTTCTGGGCTACGCATTGTGGAACTTAGCCAAAGTTACATATTTCTCCCCCCCCCCCCCCAAAAAAAAAAAAAAAATAAAATAAAAAAAAAAAAAATAATAATAATGAAAATAAAGATAAAAATATTAAGAATGTTCCTATTTGAAGTAGCTCTGTTGATTGACCTTTATAACACTATTTTGAGCTTTTATGGTGTTGGCAAGGTTCCACTTGAAAGTGGCTTCTGGGCTACGCATTGTGGAACTCAGCCAAACTTACCTATTTCTCTTTCCAAAAAAATAATAAAAACATACAAAAAAAATAATACAAGAAAAAAACATAAAAAAAGATGTTAACAAAGTTCCTACTTGAAGTGGGTGACCTTTATTTAATCATTTTGAGCTTTAATGGTGGAGGCAAGGTTCCACTTGATTGTGGCTTCTAGGCTACGCGGTGGTACTTTGCCAACTTACCTATTAAATAACTATATTTGTGATTAATAAATCCATCAAAATGCCTGCATTTTTTCTACTGAAAAATAGTGACTGTAATATTGCCATTTGTGACACATTTGGAGCATGCAAAATTCAATATTTCCTTATTCAAAGACTGAAAAAAGATATGATGTTTCTCAAGAATTAAAAACCAAGACTGGACTTTAGATTGACATCAATATTCTTGTGCTCTCCAGATGCTGACCTATTGTGATCAAAGGAAAATGAAAAGAAAACACCGCCAAGTTGTTAGTTTGTTTTGTTTTTTATGACACTATCATTTAATTGTTGCCCTTTTATGAAAAAACGAAAGAAAATCGGCGGTAGAGAAATTACCGAATAATTCAGATGGCTCGGATCAATTGAACTGGACTGTAGATTAACGTATCACGCCTGACCTTGGCCTTACACCCATCATCCAATCAGAGTGCTCGAACCGACAGGAAGCGTCTAAGTGATCCAGACAAATGACCCCAATCGATAAAGGTACGATGTTTACGAATGTTGAGTTGCAGTTAGGTTTATGTTTGTTTTATTCCTTGTTACAAATGTTTAGTCAATATTTTCGCCAAAAAATAAAAACGAAAGGTTGTAACAATTACGCGCATGCGCGAAGATCGTGATAAGGTGGTCGAATGGACAGCAAACCAGGCTAAGTCTTTGTAGCTGAGTTATAAATTCTGTACATTGTGTGACTAAGAGGATCATTTCAATACAGTTTAATTAAAATCTTTTAAAGGGTTCAGCAGATATGGAGTGGACAAGAAAGTGTTACTGATGGATGGACTGACTGACTGACTAAAAGACAAAAAAGGTCAATCCTGTAATCCCATCTCCCATTCCAGCCAGGGGATTAACTTCCTACATGGAAGAAACATTTACCAGTGATAAACAGGCTAAACTTTTCCACCGTTTCAACACCATTTACGCACATCATAAGAAGGGTCCCAGACTACATTTTTGTCTTCAAAATGTAATAAACTGAATTCAATCCAACAGTTTTTAATCATCAAAAGTTGCCCAAAATTTGTCAAATGAAATCATAGCAATATTTATTCAATATTGCTAGGAAAAAAGGGTCAACCTTCAACATAAAAATGAACCCATGAAATCAGGCAAGGACTTTTAAGAAATAAAATAATAGCAAAGTGGTAAAATCAACTACTAAATGAAAACCTACTAATATGGTTATATGGTTGTTAACACAACAACGACTACTGCTACTGCCTTTAATGGCAACATGAAATGATCAAAATAGCAATGATGCACATAAAAAAAATAATGAGATCAAGGCAACTGTAATATTTGAAACAATTACTCATATCGTGTCAGAATGGAAAAACCTAAACTCAGACCTGTGGAAACAAGCATTAACTTAACAATAATTAACAAAGAGCTATTATCAACTCATTAGAATAGATCATAGAGCACAATCACAGCGCCTCTAAAAATTACTCCAAGTGATTGAAAGCTCATCTCATGTCTGCTCACAGTAGGTACTTATTGTGTGAAAATTTACAAGGTAACCAACCGATTAAACTCTGACAAAAAGTTTTGTTCATTATGGTATATTATTACAGTAAAACATGCCCTGTAACCAACCAGGGAAACTCTATAGTGAAAAGAGTTTATATAGCATGGTGACCAACCCATCTAACTCTAAAATAAAGAGTTAGGGTTAGCAATATTAAACCAAAGACACAATAACAAACTGCCAAGCTCAAATCACAATTCACTCACACAGGGCAACAACAATTGACACTGTGCAACGCCAAATTTCACCTTGTGCCACTAATATTTGTACCCTGTCCAACAAAAATTGGTTAAATAATAAATCAAATGATAACACAATACATGTTATATAAGTAAAATCCGGCAAAAGTGTTTTGCTGCGTTTGCTTAGAACTGAAAAATGACCATTGGGCCTGAAAAACATTATACTGTTCGAGAATAGTGTATTTACTGGGCCAAAATGCAGAACATCTAATAACTAAACAATCAAACACATAATCAAAGTAGTTTGCATAATACAAATAATAAGTCAAATGTCCATTTTTACAGAATAAAGGACACAATCGTGTACCAAATAACATTAGAACTTTTCCTGAATAAATAATCAAATTTGACAAACCCAAAAAGAGAACTTTGTTTTATCCTTATACATGGGTGCTCCCTGCCTGGGTAGGCAGCTGGTATGAGGCATAACGACTCTTCTTCCATTCACACTTTTAAAGTCAGGAAGAACTTAACAGTTGGTACAGCAGCATATTAACAAAGAATATGAAGTAAATCTCTTGACCTGATCATGCCAAAATGAAATACGGAAAGGGCCAAAGGATAGAATATAGTGTTACAAGTTATTTCTTAAGATGCCATAATGTAAAATGCAAAAACAGATTTCTGAATATCTACAATTATACAGTAATTATTCAAGATGATAGTGCTACATCTATAAATTGCAATCATTTTACCTGAGTTAACAATCTCTGAAAATGATAGATAGATAATAACTAAATAATTAGACTTTATCATGCTATTATTAATGCAGCTGCATTTCCTACTTAACAAAAAAGAAAACATATTTGCTGTCAGGGGATAAGGGGGAAATAACAAGTATTAGTCAGACTGTTTCAAAGTTTACCTTTGACAAAAGAGTATTGAACATTAAATTAGTTCTAGATCTGCCCCGTTAATCATAATTACCTGTTCATGAAAAATATCAGTATTACATGCACTCTTTATGATTTCCATCACATAGGAACCTTGATCATACATTTTGTGTACCTATGCATATAACCATAGGATCAGACACTGCAAACTCAGACAAAATGCCATTTTGCGACATCTCATTTGAGTCTCAAGTGTTTGTAGCACCATTTGTTTCTACATACTACTACATTATTTTGACTATTAAATGCGAATGCGTCGTGTATGCTCTAGAAATCCAACGAACAGTTCTACTACATTTCAACATGTCCAAGCTAAGAAAATTGTATAATACAGCAATCTTTACTATATATCTGTTTAGAAATGTGTCGTGTGTGCTCTAAAGAACAGTCTCAGTGAGGCTGCTGTAGCGAGCCTTATTATGTGAAAGCTAAGACAATCACATATGAGCCGTGGCATGTGATTTCCAACTATGTGTCATTTTGACAAATGTAGACTCGGATGAGCCTGTGCAGCCTCCTTTTAAGCTTAGAAACTCCAAATTATGTTCACTCAGTAGCTTAACACTCATAGAATATTCAAGCGACTAGCAAAGGCTCTGATCAGACTGCGTGCATGCGCAGGCTGATCTGAGGCTTTGCTGGTCGCACATACCACATTGTTGGAAATCCCATGCCATGGCTCATATATTATTACACCTGCGAGCAGCCGTGGTCATGTATCTTTATATTGCAGTATTCTGGGTTTTCTTCATAAACGTACCAAGTACCCCTAAAGAATGATCTAGATGAGGCTCTTCTAGCAAACATAGGAGAGTGCAAGCAATGAAATGCACATTCGCCCTAAATAAAGATTCTAGTGGCATATGCTTGATAGATTTTGGGCCCCTTTAAACTTAGGCCACTTTCATATATATGTTGCTGCTTTAAGCATCATCACACACAGAGTGGTCTAATCTAAGAGTAGTAAAACCACTATGAGTGTGATTATTATTGAAATGAAAGTTCAAATATATAAAGCACAATACTCAACACTATATGTCAATTAAATTTGACTGGTATCAATACAGACCATGATCATACGCTAACCTAGTAAGTAGACTAGCAAAATTTACCCCTTACACCCCACACGACAATTATCCAAATTGATATAATAAAAGAATATTTCATAAGCCAAAATGATTAATAAACAAAATTGCCTTTATTCAAAAGTACAATAAATGTGGTTTGAACCAAAAGCGTAAATGTATACACAAATGGAAGTTTGCAATAATATGGTCAAAGTACTGTTGACGTAACTTAGCATAAGTTGAACAAATGGTACAAAGCAGTTTTCACCATGTGATGTATTACCTTAAAAGCTGCAAAGATCTGTTGATATTTTACTGTGGGTTATGCCCTGTAACAGTGCGATTAAAAGTAAGAAAGAGTGCAAAGATCAGGAATCGATACAATCAAGCACCACACCTGACCCAGGATACCAATGGAAAAGTGACAACGTCACAATTAGACATCACAAACGAGAGCCAAGAGGTCAACCCTTTCCCAGCAGGTGACCACAAGGCATCAACAAACAGAATTTCATGAAAGTTTAGCAAAACCAGACAGAAATAACATAAATGATCCCAATAAAACTGATGAGGAGCCAGTCTTAGTTGGTAAATAATGCTCTAATCTAATTAGCGCTTGTTTGAAATCATCATATAAGATGAATAAAGTGTTAAATTCAGAGTAACTTAACTTGGGTTGCACCAAGCATATAAGAAATCATATGTATCCTAAAGTGATTTTACATTTCCCGACCAGTTCTACAAGATTAAACCATGCTATACAAGGATATTATCTGAAGATAAAATAGGACAATATGTGCTTTATGATAATCACATACCGTTGGATATATATAGGCTACCTCCCACAATCACCATATACCCCTAGATAACATGTAGACGAGTTCACCTTCAATACTGTTTTGAATTTAAGATGATTTTTTTCAACAGATTTACACTTTGGGAGTCCCCAGACCTGAGATGAATAATTAAGAATGAATCCCACAAAGGTATAAAATAGTTGACACATTACTTTAGGGGTTAAGAAATAATTACTGGTTTTGTACAAACAATAGTTCAATGTACTTAAGTACTTTCTATTTACGTTTCACAGCTTAAAGCAAAGGTGCCAATATAATTAAAAACAGAGTCTTAATAAATTAAAATCATTTCTTCTTCTAACTGTATGCCACTATATGTCCAAACATTGTTATCTTGTTAACCCACCCCTGTCCTGAACAACAGTATATTGTTTTTGGTCGGTGTTGACTTGTTATCCCCACCTAGTATAGTAAATAGCAAAATATACATATTATGTTCTAATAGGGTATCACTTGGAAGCAAAGACTGCACCAAAGTACTGAAACTAGAGTGTGCATATTAGCTGGGCCAGACTAGCTAGTTTCTGCCATTTAGTTTGAAAGTTCCACAATGAAACCCATGATCCCAAAGGACAAGAAAATAAAATCTACACTATAGTGAAGGGCAGGGAGACGTTCTACCGCCGCCACACAGTCCCAGTCACCAGCTGTAGTGAAGTCAAATATGTTCTTAAAAGGGTATCCCTTGGAAGCAAAAACTGCACCAAAGTACTGAAACTAGAGTGTGCATATTACCTGGGCCAGACTAGATAGTTTCTTCCATTTAGGCGTCATCAGTGAGCCTCTAATAGTTTCAAAGTTCCACAATGAAACACATGATCCCAAAGGACCAGAAAATAAAATCTACACTATAGTAAAGGGCAGGGAAACGTTCTACCCCCGCCACACAGTCCCAGTCACCAGCTGTAGTGAAGTCAAATATGTTTTTAAAAGGGTATCCATGTTGTAATTTGCGATGTTTCTGCCTAGAATATCATATCGTCTGCAAAAATTATGCATCAAAATGAAACCAATACCGTCTAAATTTAGATCACAATTCGAGTCATCTCGTAAAATAGTTCCAAATCGTTAATGAACACAGAGAAGAGGAAGAGTGTGATAACCACTCCTTGTTTTAAGCCATTATCACGTTCAAAACAACAAACAAATAAGAAATGCATGCTCTTACACGAGTGTCAACCTAGTTATACATATTGTTTAAAAGTCTTTACATTTTACCATTAATTCCAAGTTATCATTATAAGTATGCACTTTAACATTTTTATACTTACTGATGCACTGTTTCTTGGCAGTTGATCCCCATCCAACAGTTAGTTTTGGCGCAGGACAGGATTCACAAGTGCTGTTACCAGCCTTGCTTTTGTATTTTCCCCATGTACATTTCTTACATGTAGTTCCAGAAGTAGTTTCAATTTGCTCATAACCCTTTGCACATTTCACTAAAGAGAGATGAAGAATTTTATTAACCCTTAAAGCGGCACCTATAACTTGCAGCAGACGACAATTTCAAATTTTGCCGCTTTTTCAAAAATAACAAATAAGGAATAATATTTCATGAGAATCGTCTGCTGGCAGACGATTCTCATGAAACATTAATCCTTATTTTTTTTAGAAAATTGGGAAAGTTGTCGCAAAATTTGTCGTCTGCTGCAGTTGTGATTGGCGCTTTAAGGGTTAAATACATCAGCTTACAAAATGCTGTTACATACTATTCATATAATAATGCGGTAAGTGACTTTTCAATTTTGTATGATTTAGTGACCGTAGCAGAGAACTGAAAGTTGTGGAGAGCATTAGAAATAGAGTCTTAGTAATTAAATGATTTCTTCTCCTAACGGTATGCCACTTTATGTCCAAACAGTGCAATCTTGTTAACCTACCCCGGTTCTGAACACCAGTATCTTGATTCTGTCAGTGTTTACTTGTTATCCCCACATAGTATAGTAAATAGCAAAATATAAAGACTATGTTGTAATTTGCCATGTTTCTGCCTAGAATTACCATATCGTCTGCAAAAATTAAGCATCAAAATGAAACCAATATTGTCTAAATTTAGACCACAATTCGAGTCAACTTGTAAAATAGTTCCAAATCGTTAATGAACACAGAGAAGAGCAAAGTGTGATGACCTCCCCTTGTTTTAAACCATTATCACATTAAAAAAAACAAGAAAACTGAAAGTTATGGAGAGCATTCATTTTTGGCTGTGAAACGTCACACAGGCCTAATTAAAGCAAATGTTAATAAACAGAGTTACTAGTTTCCTGCTATACATTTTAACTTTGTTTGCAACATTATTGATTTTTCTGTTGAAATAAGTAATTTTGAAAACAAATCTGTACAATTTGCTATTTAATTGGGTTTTATTGGTTTTAAAAAAATATCAAAAGTTAATCAAATATTCAAAATGACGGCTTCCATTAGGTTACTTAATGTCATGATTATTATTAGATACGCAAGCTTACAAAATGCTGTTAATACTATTTATATAAATGCGTAAAGTGACTGTTCAATTTGTATGATTTTGGTGCATGTAGCAGAGAACTAAAAGTTATGGAGAGCATCCGTTTTGGGCTGTGTAACGTCACACAGCCCTAATTATAAACAAATATTCATTAACAGAGTTTTTTCCTGCTATACATTTTGACTTTGGTGGCAACATCATTGATTTTTTCTGTTGAAATAAGTCATTTTGAAAACAAATCTGTACAATTTATTATGTAATGGGGGTTTTATTGGTTTTAAAAATTTATCAAAAGTTAATCAAATAATCAAAATGATGGCTTCCATTAGATTACTAAAAGCCATGATTTAGATTATAGGATTACTATAACTTTCATTTTTTACATCCGATTTTGATCGGTTTTGCAGCAGATTGCATTGATTTACCATAAGGATTTAATCATTTCTACTGTCCTGCCAGCCAAGCGTGACAGTGACTTCATGTTTTGTTTACAAATTTATAGGGGACTTATAATCGATAGATCACTTGTGTATTGATCCTATCCAGCGGATAGGTTTAATACACAAGTGATCTATCGATTTGCATTAGCTCAAGTGTAGTGCACACGTTAGTGTTTTCTTAGCAATTGTAAACAAAGTATTACGTCACTGTCACTCTTGGTTGACACGACAGTAGTAAACAATAGATTAACACATACATGTGCATACAGCTGATTTCCTCTCCTCAGAGTATGTGTTTAGTGGACATGGAATACATCTTGCTATGTTCCCAACCTCTTCTTTGAAGTTCCCCCTTGAACAGGAAACACACCGGGTTTCTTCAGCACTGTATTCTTCACCCTGGCCACAATAATCTATAGAAAGAAACATTTTTACATAGGTTTAGATAAACAACAGTTTTCAGCGTAAAATTGTCAATATTTTCTTACCTATAGTTTTTAGCATATGTTTTTGATGCTCAAAAGAACCGTCTCATCGAGACGGTTCTTTTGAGTACCCACAACATATGTTTCGGTTGAGAAATAAGAAAATTATTTTTCTTGTACGCACTCTTAATTTAAGGCATGATCTTTAAATTAATTAAACAATGTTATACACTCACACAAACTTCTAAGCGGTCACCTAGCAATTCCAAAATTTTGACAATTTTTTTTTATAATTTTTAGCTAGTTTTAATTTCATGTTTTGACATATTATATTGAGAGATGTCATACAAAAAAACCATTCCATGATGTTTCACGTGAAATTAATGAAGAACCAAATGCCCGTGTTCATAGGACAAATACATGGTGATTTTAAGGTGACCGCTTAGAACTTTGGGCAAGTGTATATCTCTATCTGTAAAGTTTAGATATTTACCATGTTTTTACTTTTATCTTGGTTAAATGGTTATTATCATAATTTATTAATGATTGTGTCTTCTAGTGTAAATTGATATAAATATTAAATTTCAAGGCTTGTAGCCAATTATGTAACGCTTAGGATTGTGATTATAGACTTAGGCAAAGCCAAGATTAATAATCATAATTTGAGCGGAAATATTTTGGACTGCTACCATCTGGGGGCTGTATGTATTTTATCATACCAAATAGTGCTTTATTATTTCTGTTGTTTTTGTGTAATCAGCCAAGCATTGACCATGTCACAGACATTTCCAAATACTTTATATTGCATTATCCCCCTACTTGATAATATATCTCTCACAGGTGCAATGCCATGTGATAAAATGGGATAACAGCCACAGCTTTTAGATCCCCAGCACAGGTTTATATAAACAAAAAATATCCGAGTTAAATTGAAAATAGTGTCTTACACATCAACAATAGTGTCATACACATCATGTTTTGGATGTTCAAAAGAACTGTATCATTGAGACGGTTCTTTTGAATACCCACAACATATGTTTTGGTTGAAAAATACGAAATTTAAATTTCGTTACGCACTCTTAACTAAAGTCTTGGGCCCGGAATTACAATGCCTCCTTAAAGTTAAGGAATACTTAAGTTAAGTATTGATATTTCAACATGCTATATTAAATGCTAAATAAATTGCCTGGATCGATGTAGTACTTGTGGTCAAAAATACCATTGTGATCTACAGAAAAAATGAAACTATTTTGATTTTAATCAGTTTGAAGCAATTATTTTTCGCATCCTGATAAATCAACACTTCAATAAAGTCTTTCTTAACTTTAAGGAGGCATTGTAATTCTGGGCCCAGGTCCCCACCAAATATACAGAACTCAACCATACACAATTGCTGTAATAGGGCATCTCTATATTTACCAGTATCAATATACCTAAACAGAGATGAAAATCAAACTGATTCAACAAATTTGGAATCCCATGGAACAAGGACCACCAATATCACACTGGTAAAATGTATATGTCGATTTGCTGGTATTTACGCGTATTGCCGGTACTTCATAGACCGGAAGTGGTAGATATTGGTGTTAATACTATATATAAAACATGCCATATGCCTAAAGGACTATATAATTAGATCATCTTTAAGTATTTGACATGCACATATTGCGATTTATGTAAGCATTTAGGAATAGATACGAGTACCAATCTGGATGATCGGTACTCGAATCTATTCCTAAATGCTTACAAAAATCGCTGTGCACATACTGAATACTTAAACATGATTGAAGTCTATAGTCCTTTAGGTTTATAACATGCTTTCTATACAGTATTAACACCAATATGAACCACTTCCGGTCTATGAAGTACCGGCAATACGCATAAATACTAGCAAATTGACGTATACATTTACCAGTGTGAATATGATTAGTGCTGGTCCGATTTCATAGTGAAATATTAGAGTTTGTAAAAACAATCATGATCATGAAAGGGTTTAGTCAATTACAAAAATTGGTTTTTGTTTGGTTTGATGATTTATGTCCCAGTCAACAGCTTTGGTCATGTCGGGATGGCCAGTTCATCTAACCACACTATTTTCATAAGCAAGCTTGCCTTAGCGGTTAACCAGTACTTCGTGTACGTACTTTCGCTTGCAACTGACAACAGCCCTTCTTGAATCAGTGGAAGGGAAGAGAATGACCATAGAAATTATTTCATGATCAATATCTGTGAAAGTATGGGACCGGGCCGGGATCAAACTCACGACCAATAGATCTGCATTCAGACATGCATCTGCTGTCAGACACGTTTCCATGTCCTAATAACAAGAACATATAATTATACTAGAACTTAGGAAAACAAATAATCTATGATTTATGTCACCTGCTGGGAAAGGGCTGACCTCTTGGCTCTCGTTTGTGGTGTCCAACTGTGAGTTTGTCACTTTCCCATTGGTATCCTGGGTCAGGTGTGGTGCTTGATTGTATCGATTCCTGATCTTTGCACCCTTACTTACTTTACTTCATACAAACTCCAATTCTACATTTGACTATATGAAAATGCCTACATGCATATTGTAGTAATTAATTAACCCTTAATCTGAAAATGTTGTGTTACAATGCCTCCTCAGAGTTAAGAATGACTTAAGTAAAGCATTGATTTTTCAGGATGCGAAAAATAACGTTTAAAACTCATTTAAATTAAAATAGTTCTATTTTTTTCTGAAGATCACAATGATATCTTTGACCAAAAATACCACACCGATCCAGGCAATTTATTTTGCATTTAATATAGCACGTTGAAATATCAATACTTAACTTAAGCCTTGCTTAACTTTAAGGAGGCATTGTAATTCCGGGCTCTGAAGTCGTATGCTGCATGCATAACATTATTGACTTATTTAAGTATAGAAGCAAACTGTGGTCAACACTGTTTGTCAAATTGGCTTTTGAAAAAAAAATAAGACGACTTTTGTTGTGATTGACGCTTTAAGGATGAAAAGTAATATGAACCAATAATTGCTACAGCAATAGCCATGCAATAGATAGAATGAAAATATCACAATTAACCCTTAAAGCGCCAAGAAAAAATGCATTTGAAAATGTCGTTTGCTGAAGTCGTCTGCTGCAAATTATTTCCTAACATTACTGACGAATTAAGTATAGAAGCAAACAGCGTGGATCCAGAACAGACTGCTCTTATAGGAGCAGTCTGATCTGGGTCCACACTGTTTGCCACAGAGGCTTCTTAAACATTTCAGCAGACGACTTTTGTTGCAATTGGCGAATTAAGGGACTGCTCCTATAAGACAAATCTGATCTGGGTTTTCACTGTTTGCCCTAGAGGCTTCATAAACATTTCAACAGACGAGAAAAGCAGACGACTTTTGTTGTGATTGGCGCATTAAGGGTTAAAATACTTACTAACACAATCGGTGGTCCTGTTTGTTGCACCCACTTCCATAGTTGTCCTATTCATAAGGCAGTCCTTGCAATCACCCACTCCTTCAGAATCTTTGAACTTTCCGATTGGACATGGTTCACATGCCGTGCTATTAGAGTTAGGCTGACTTCCAGCTCCACAAATGACTACAAACATAAAACCCATGACATGTGATTTACAACAATGTGTCATTTTGACATGTGTAGACTCAGACGAGTCTGTGCAGCATCCTTTTTAGCTAAGAAACTCCAAATGATGTTCAGTCCGTAGCTTAACAGTCATACAATATCCAAGCGACGAGCAAAGGCTCTGATCAGACTGCGCGTATGCGCAGGCTGATCTGCGGCTTTGCTGGTCGCACATACCACATTGTTGGAAATCTCGTGTCATGGCTTAATTTTATGCCTTGATGCAAAAAAGCTGACTTTGTACCATGTGAACAACAAAGGTTTAGGACAACCTGTGCTCATGCACAGTCTTATAAAGCACGGATGTTTTTTGCTTTCTGGAAATCATTATAGTTCCACTTGGCTTTATTCAAAATGTTGACACTCTAAAATAGGTCTTATAAAGGACATCTATATTATTTTTATCTAATGACTTCCTATCCACATGAAATTTAAGGTTTTTGTATAATATGAATTCGCTGACATGCTTTTGATGTAATTAACTGCATATGCTTACGTCAGTTGCCGCTACTTTCAAATGTGATCCCTAAATGCTTATGGCTTTCAACAATGGCTATTGCTTCATTATTCATGATTAGGGGTGGGTGAATAGGTTTGTTAATTTTACATAATAGTAGTATGGATTCAGTCTTTTTAGGATTAAATAATACATGTACCGGTCATTTATTAGCCCATTAAGATATTTGCGCCAGGTTTTGATGCATTTTCCGGTGAGTCAACAATAATAGACAGGCTAGTGTCGTCGTAATGTACAAACGTTAAAAGTTTATATATAAGTATTCATAGTCTGTGGAGCTTAGAATGAATGTTCATGAAGGAAAGGGTTAAGCATACATCCGCATCTATTTATGGGGCTAGAGGTCTAAGTTTTGGTCTTAACCGTCCTCTACTGCCATGCTTTGATTTGCAAGTAGTGAATGCTCCGAGGATACTGAGCAAATCGTCTGGTTTGCCGAAGCCTTCACTGCTCGCTAAGGTGATCAATACCAAAAATTTGTGTACTAACCCAGTTTGTTTCCAATTCATAGGATACGTAACAGTATAAAAGAAAGAAAAAAGAACAGAAAGTAAATAGTTAAATGAATGGTCCAATTATTTTGTGATTGCAGACCATGCCATGGTGTAACAGATTCGGGAAGTTGGAGAAACAAGCAGTCCAAAGCAAAACCTGCACGGAAACCTGTATTTGTAAGTTTGAGTCGATTCTCTCATAGGAAATCAAATATGAACCATTGTCCTACTGAATCCGGATTTATGCTGTTTTGAAAACACTATAGATCCAGATTAACTAGCTTCTGACGAAGCCATCTGATCAGAATCTACACAGTTTTCCACTCTGCTTGTAAATACATGTTTATAATTGGAATTGTGCAGCTAAAGGGTTAAAACAGTTAAAGAAACTGAATATTAAGTCTTTAGTATACTTACAGACACAATCATCCAGAGTTTTGGAGCCTGTTTTCAATGTCCCTAAATTTCCTGGACATGGCTTGCATTCTTTGTTTAAACCTGCGACGTCATTGTATGTGTTCTTTTCACATTTTTCACACACAGTCAGTTTACCATCAACTTCTATAAACTTCTCTCCCACCTTACAGTTAGCTGTGGTTGAAAGATACGCACATAGAAATATGGGAATTAAGTTATCATATTTAATATCAAGTATATTTATGCACGACTATATCTACCGCAAAACCAAGGTGACTAGATTTTTTACTTGAATTAGAATCATTGTATGAAAAATAAGGCTGATTTGTAAACACTATTTTAACTAAACATTCAAACTATGTAATTCCCAATACTAAAATATGATTTGATGCTGAATAGATTTGTCTTACATTATAATATAAATTATTCATAGAAGATCCAACACATATAATATATATACAAGTTCTATTCTGTTAGGTCATTCGTGTTCAGATAAAAAAATGCATACGACAATTTTAGCACGAGCTACTGTTAAATTTTAATAATCTTGAAAAATGCGATACTTTTAAAAAATGTAAAAAATCTAATTTAGTCAAAATTTCAAGTGTATGGTGTATTTTGAAGTCGGCTAGACTAGACCAGTTCAAAACCATTTTCTTAAAAAGCATATTTTTTGGACAAAACAAAAAACACACACACACAAAAACAAACACAAAAAACTGTGGATTGAAAGACATTTTTTTCTGAAAGACCGCTACACTTTTGCCTATGAAACTGCACATATTTCGGCAAAAAATCATTTCAATGTTATAAGCGCTTGGTCAGAAATAATTAGTTTAAAAAGTGACCAATTAGAAATTTTGTTAAGTGTATATTTACTGTTTTGCATAATCAACCTCCAGTATTTTAATATGACTAAATCTACAGGTATAAATGACACATACGAATACACTTGCTTCCTCCTTCGTCAGGTGTTCCTCTGTTTTTTGGACAGTCAGCACAGCACATATGCCAGCTAGGTCTCTTCTTAATCGTATTCTTGTTACAGGGCGTGCACTGTATACTCTGTCCTTGTCCAGCATCTTTAGGCAGAACTATAGAAAACATATATAAGCTTTAATCCCTGCAATGTATATTGGCGTGTTTTGTACTTTTAAATATCGACTAATCCGCAAAAAAGGGTGTGTAGGTATACTCGCGGAAATAAACGAGTAGACTGAAAATTTCCGTTTATATCCGTACTCATAAGGTTAAGGTAACAAATAAGGTAAGTACTATTAATTGTGGCCGAGTGGATAAGAACCCGTACTGCTTCATTTTGGTAAATAAACTCACAGGGTGGTGGTTCGACTCCCATTTTGACATTTTCGTTTTTCTTTTTGTTTCTGCCTTATGTATGTATTGTAATATGTTTGCTGTATAAGCCTTGTTTGGTATATACTATATTAAATTGCTGAACGTATTGCATGTAGCATGTATGTATTTTTTCCTGTGCGTAACACAAAGGTTATAGATTTGAGGATCCAGAAAGTTTCTCCGTTGGGAGGGAGGGGGGGGGGGTTGGGGGCGGTGCGATGCAGCTTCAGACGGGTGGTCATGTAAATTTTACCACTGCAAAAGGCAATATTTAGGAAAACCGAGGGGATACTGGACCCCCTGCACCCCACTCTGGATCCGCCCATGTTATACAAGTACATGTAAGAAGTTTATAAAATAATACATGATCGAAGCATGAAACATGCTAAAAGCCTTATTTTGTCGTCAAAGATGTGCAACATGATTATTGCAAGTTTAGCACTTCATTCGTCGTTCAAAATGGAATCAAGAAAGATAGAAACGTTTGAATAATTGGTCCAAAGAAATAGTGAGAAACAAACATAAAGAAAAAAAGATAACAAAAAAAAGTTATAAAGTGAGATTCGAACCTTTTCATTCACATTGGGCGAATTAACTATTGTGCTAACCGTCGTACTGTCACGGCTGCAGTCATGATGATTAATATTTGTGGTTACTTATATACATTAACTAGTATCAGAAACTAAATAGTCAACAACCATCTGGATTGCTATTTATATAGCATGTTTACCTAATTCGGTGTTTGTGATTGAATGCGCGACCTTTTTACACGACAGTCTGATCAGGGCCTTTGCTAGTCGCTTGAATATTTTATGACTACTAAGCTACTGACTGAACATCATTTGGAGTTTCTTAGCTTGAAAGGAGCCGGCACAGGTTCGTCTGAATCTACACTATAGTTGGCAATCCGAATCAAAAAAAGATGCATATTTTGGTTTTGTTGGCATTTTTGAGTTCATTTGTTATACCCCTTTTATCATAATATTTAGCATGTGTACAAAGCCCTAGGGGTGGATGCCAAGTCTGAATTTGCATATGAAGGCCAGAAATTAGGTCAAAGGTCATTGAGTGCAATAATGAGAAAATATGTACTACTGTAAAACAACTTTATCTTTTTATGTGTAAACATATTTCATTTCAAGCCAAATTTTGCATGCTTATAGTTATAAGTCTGAAAAACATTGAAAAAAAGTTTTTATAACTAAATGTTCATATGTCGACTTAAAAATTGGGCCAAAGCTCTTCAAGTGCAATAATCGGAGCATTTTTACAAACTGTGTTTCTTTTGTTTTCTCTGGTCCAACAACAAGACGCTTTTTTAACTCTAAAACGGGTCTTTCAGAAGGCTTAAATTAACATGTTTATTATTAAAGAAACCCCTTCGGAAGCATCCTTTTATGGATTTTAGAAAGACAAACATCGTAAGTTTTGTGCAATTCTGACGGAAATTCTCCCTCAATTGGGCTAAACTGAGATATATGGGCTACTTTGAGAGTTTGCTGCTCCTCTCAGAAAGTAAAACTATTTTCAGTTTGGAACATGTCTTGGGGCCCTCGAAACCCATAATAAATAACTTTTCTGTGGTCATTTTTCTATAACTCACCTGTTATCAACGTTACCCTACTGGCATTGAAAACAACAGTACACACAGTACAAGGCTAATGTTGATTTATATAGTATTAGTGAAACAGTTTAAGCATTAAATGTTTAAACTAGACATAAAAATCAATTGCATACATCTGTGATATGTATTTCTGCTCTTCAGTGATACGTATGCTACATTTTATACTAAATTGCAGATAATGACTTAACAAATTACATGTATTAGAATACACCATGATACCTGACCTGAAATATACATGATATTGATCTAAATTATATTTGAATATATTTGAAGTTGTTTTTAACTTTTAACTTGCAATGAGGTGAAATCAAGTAAATATTTAAATGTGCTAATTAGTATGTAACTTGTACTGGCTCCAGCATGTAACGCATAGCTGCTTACAGATTCATTTTTCTATTATTTACATTGCATTGGAATTGGCAAAATATCTTTCATAATGAAATCAAATTATAACTATATTAACTATGGATCTTAAATTGCTGCACATATATTGATGAGGTAACGTAGGTAACAAAAGGTGCCTTACATAAAAGGATAAATGTAGTAAATTGTTGTTAGGCTTATATAAAATTTGGTTCTACTTTCCACAATTCGATTACATATACTACACACATTTTATTCTATATAAGACTTAATTTAAAAGAGTGCTATGTATTGGTCTGCAATATGTGAATGTGGCACTTCTTGGTCTTACTTAATTACTTTTTGTAATTTGCTTGGTTCTTTTACATTCATATTGCAGTTTTCAGATTACTACCAATGGTACATAACGATAAACATGCAATCTACATCATGATTTAAATATTGACTTAATATCAATAATTTACTTAAAATAACATAGGAATATTTGATACATCTAGTGGCAAGGCACAAATTAAGGCGGGAAGTGCTGAGTGTCTTCTATAGCAGGTATAGGTTTTTGAAGATTGCAAATATAACATCGTCGTACATAACCAGCATGGTTTATGTCCAAATATAGGATGTTACATAGATCTAGTACTAAAGATTTTCCTTGTACGCTGAATTCTTTTGAGTTTCACCTTTCACTGTTGACAATTACATTATAAAATTAATTTATCATCTGTCCCCCATGATAATCTTCTATGTTTTGTTGAAATAGATTTCATATCATATTGTAATGATGATTATCTGATTATATTCTGCAGAAAATCTGATAGAAACTATTCTGCTTGTTAATTATCTTAGACTAAGGTTGGTTGATGTAAGGTTACCTTAGCCATGTAGCAGTCTTGTAAAACATCTGAACATATTTCATGGTAACATAAAAAACAAATCATTCGAACGATTAAAGATCAGTTAACTGTTTTATTCTTAAGCATAAAACAAAAACATGACTCCCAAAATTCACTAGTATGGTTTGCATCTCTGAAACTCAGAGATTAAACTGAATGTTGAAAAAGTAGTGTCACACGCAGCTGATTTCTTTGCTCTTCTTATTCACAAGGCAATTTGTTTTTAGCTTTGTTTATGCACTGTTTGATGTTGTTGAGCTATTTATAACCCTAGTACATGTTTTATATATGTCCTATGAACAGTGAGTTATGGTTTGTTTGTTGGTTTTAAAAGGTTTACTAAATTAGGCTCATTGTGATAGTCTTAAATATATATGCAAAACCATTGAACATGTAAAAACATTGCTGACAACAGCTTGCAGAAAGCATTTTGTGCACAAACTTAACAAGGTTATAGATATCATAAATTTCGAAAAGCATTTTCTAAATTCTACCACAGACACTCCGAGTTAATTGTTAAATACAACACTGGGTTAAAAACTCTTCTGCAACAAGGCATATCAGAACCTATATTTTATGGTGATTAAGTTTATAGATTCAAACGAATTGTTGGAAAACCTAATTTTAGTGATCAATTCAAAAAGATAGTAAAACGTTATATAAGGGTTGGATATAACTTGGATATCATGCGACAGTCTGCATGCGTAGTTTTAAACCCAACCACGGTTTATAGCTTTGGTTTCCTCTTTAATTGCACGACGGTGGGTCAGGCCTCAGACTCTATGACGGCTCTGACGTAAAGCTTTAATCGGTGGGTTGGTGCCTGATGCTTATCTGTAGCTGGGCCCACTGTGGTTCAACTTGAGGTTTTCTTTACCTCTGACTATCTGTGAGTCATGAACCCTTTTCTTTGTTTCATCATGGTGTGTTAATTTGATTAGAGTGTTTCTCCATGATGATACATTGCATAAGTTAGATGGCCTCCATGCGAGCTGAACATTTCTTGTACTTCAACAACAGCAGAATCTAGGGCGAATATTTGGTACCAGTAAAATGCATTTAAGCCCACCGGTGGCTTAGCCTGCTGTCCGTTCTAAGGCGGTTGTTCTGTTGTTGTTGACTTTTTGTTTATTGTTTCTGTAATTGTTCTATGTTTTGTTGTACGTTACTTTATGTCCATTCTAGTATTGCAATCATCTTGATGGGGAAGAGAGAGCTGCTTGCTTTGCTTAATTTGTCTTCCTGGTGTCTCGTGATGGTCGAGCGGCTCTTCCTCGCGGTGCCACGGGGTTGTCTGCGCTTTGTGATTGTGGTATTTCCTGATCATACTCACTTACTATTTTTACTCATTCTTGTACCTATAGCCTTGTAGATATTTGTGAAGACTAACACAGTTTGAGGACTGTCTTGTATACAGTGAAAGGAAAGTAGTTCAGTTTTATTTCATGAGTAATGCCAAATTAAAACTACACATTTCGAGTATGTTACCAGTTTCAAGCGCTATCCAATCTGATATATTGCACCCGTATCTACGAGCAGTAGATGTATACATTAATGTCAGTCACCTAACCTTTATGCAACCAATCCCTGCCTTCGCAAATTGTCATGGTTAACAGATAAATTATTCACTAGAACAGGCGAGTTAACTACCTTAGGATATTATACACATCAAGCAAATCGGAGATGTTAAACCAATGGATTATGCCTGTGTTCCCAAGACGTCACCAGACATCTGTTTTGGGGAAATTTAATTTGGAATAAAACTTGCATTCAATTTGGCATTTTACAGTTAAAAAGAATAACATAAAGAAACACATGCCAATAACGTCATAGAATTTGATCTCTATCATCATTGCAAAAATAATAAGCAAAATATGTTTAATAATGATACTTAGAATTGAATCTATTGACACTGAAACAATTACAATGTATAAAAAGTTGCGCTGTGAAAGAGATAGATGTTTATTTTATGGTATCTTAAAATAAGAGGTTACCTTTAATATCATATCCGTATTGCTTCTATATATGGATGAATTCGGTTACACAAGCGTCCTGATTTTAAAGAAATGCTGCTTTTGAATCCACATCATTTCATTAATATGTGCAAATGAAAGGACACGCCTACAATTAAATGTTTAAAGTTATACAGTGAGCCACTTAAGTTACGCACCACTTATAGAATGTAAAATCACTCGGTAAGGAAATATGCTACTTTTATTTTGAGACCACCAGCGTAAAGCGCATCTATATGTGCATAAGCCATTGAAATTTTATTGTGATCAAATGAGAAACAAGTGAGAAAATGGAACTTGAAGGGCACTACCCTCAAAACACCATTTCACATTGCATTATTTCGAATGAAACTCAGATCACATTGAACTTTTTTCAGGTCGAATTTCCGCAATGCCAGAGATAAGAGCCGATTTAATCTTGGTAGTATCTAAGACTGGAATGTGTTTGTTAACTTTATCAGTTTTTTTTAAACATTTTACTATTTTGGTTCCCAGCTGACCAAGGTTTGAAAAAAGTTGAATTTATGACATTTTTAAAGTTAGTTAAAACTTCGCACGATTCTGAGTAAGTTAGTTATCAAAACACGTCTAATATAATTTCATTTTAAACAACCATGTGTCCTTCGTAAAAAAATAAATTGATTTATTGGCGTCATTGTGTTGACGTAAGTGATGACGTCACTACTAACAAGGCTATAAGACGTGTCAACGATAAGATGTTTTAGTGTGCTAGTTTAAACATATTTTATTTCAACTTGGTAAGATACGCATACAAATATATACAAGTTACATAATGTAAAAGGATTAGAACGAAAGCTGGAAGCTTTTAGTGTATTTTATAATAGTTTCAACACGCCTGATGTTTTATGAAAGGAGGCTTGGTCTTTGTGTTTTCATGAAGCTTTGCTTAGTATATGCAATTAGCAGGTAGTGGCCTTGTAAAAAGTGTTTTACAATTACTCATAGATGGGAACAAACACAACAAATGTGTGAAATGAGAAAAGAAACATATTTTAGTCCTATAAGCATGAAATCATAGCCAAGTCCTTCATGAAAGCTGTAGCTAGGAACATATACCTTTGAGAAATGACTCAATTTCAGATGGTAAAATGTAACGTAAGTCACAACTTAAACACATCTTATGTATTAAAGGATAGATAATTGCATAAAATGACGTATTCATACAAAGCATTTAGCAAAAAAAAATCTTCTTTAAAATGAAATGGTTATTCTTAGTTGCATTACATTTTAATTGATTTTATACAGTAACGTACTTTACATGCCTATTATGAATAAATGACCGCGGTAAACTTGGTAAACCATTGCTTTCCAAACATGATAGACACACACACCTAGCAGGATAGCAATAAAAAATCTTCCATTAGGACAGAAGGGAATTTAAAATTTGAATTTTGCCTCTATATAAATAAAATATTGCTACAATTTTTACCGATTTTGCACTTAAATGACCTTTGATCCAAACACACATCATGCCTTGATGATGCTATCCGTTTATATAGCATGGCTGTACTATCAAAAAGAGATTATGCATTACTTTGAATTATAATTTTGGATAGCTAATTGATAAAAACGCTAAAATCTGACGTATATACAAGAATTTGCACTCAGTTGACCTTTGACCTAATTCTGGGACTTTGGGGGCATTTCCAGACTTGGCATCCACCTCTATCCTTCTTTAAACACATCAAGATACACTTTGAGCATGGATGCAAAAATGTACTCAAAAATGCCAACAGATTTTTTACAGGCTCTGGATGGCCAACTACTATTCAAAACGCACATTGTTGGAAATCACAAATATTATGAAGACGATAGCAGTGTGTTTATAAGGTCTCACCCCAGCAAGCACATGACATCAAAACGTCGTATCGACGTCGATGATGTCGTATCAAAGGTGATACGACGACGTTGATACGATGTTGTTTTAAGGTTGTGGGTCTGTTGGGATGGTTGTATACAAAAATCCTTGCTTAGTACTGGTTCAACCCAGGAAGACCCGTCCTGACATAACTGAAAAATTGTTGACTGGGACGTAAAGAATCAAATAAAACGAAGCAGATTATTTATCAGAAATATTCCCAGCCCATTGTGGGTCCGGATTTCACAATACAATTGTATAGAATATGGCACCAGTGATTAGGTAATTTCAACATTGTGGTCTTATCGTTTTAAGTAGACTGCTTGATATGACGTTTATGGTACAGTCTGTGCTACTATTGGGGTTTTCTCTCAATTAACTGTTATTGTGAATCTACTCTTTCACAGAATAATATCTCAAACTCCATAAAAGATACCATTAGGATAAAATGTAAAGTGTATAAGTGGTCGTTGTAAAATATTTATCTCAATGATTTTCAGACCCTAATCCGAGAACGTTTGACATTTTTTTTTTTAATTCTTTAAAACGTTTACACATTCAATCAATTTTTAATCTTTAATTATTTCTTTTCATCTATACAATATCATAGATCCTTGACACAGGTGCTTGGATATGAAAACCTTTTTCTTTATCTGATGCTTAGGGACATTCTCTTCATTTCCGTCTAAATATTTCGAGAAAATAACAGACCAGGAAGAAAAAGAAAATTATGAAAGAATTTTTTTCTTTTGCTCGTTTTGATCATTTTCCCTCATTTCCTTGATCCTTACCTCATAGAGACGCCTTTTAACGCTTTTGCAAACAGAATATACCCAAATCAGGCAGCTCTTGTTAGAGCGTCCTGATCTGAGTCTACTTTGTTTGCTTATTAGTACTGCAGATCTCAAGGCTGTCAGAGGGATCTACTGGTCAGATCTTTGCAACATCTAGTGTTATATACCAAATGAAAATGTGGGGTCTCTAGTTTTTAAAAGTAGTTGATGACACCTCTGATTCTGAGTACTAACCGAGTTATCTCCCCTTGAATTACCCCACCCATTTTGATCATATTATAAGAGGTTATGATCATTAGCTTGTTAAATAATTGAGTTGAAGCATCCAGGAAGAAAAATATACCCATCATTACTCAAAACGGTACTTGAAAAAGTAATAAAGTTAAGTTTTGATCAGAGAAATGGGCTTTTGAACTGTTTTGTTGGTCTTTTAAAGTTAAATTATGTGTTAAAACTCGATTGATTAAAAATATATTTGAAATTTTCAATTTAAGAATCTGCCCATTAGTGGTATGGCCTTAAAAATGACTAAAAATTTAAAGAACACTTATTTATCTATCTTATCAGGGTTTCTAGATTCCAATTTCTGTATACGGAATGCTCTGGGAGCAATAATAAGCATGTAAATACCGCACCCACCTATTACTACTGCAGATCTCATGGCTGTTTGAGGGTGACCTTGGTCATATTTTGCTAACATCTGATGTCATGTACATGTACATATACCAAGCAAAAATGTAGAGTCTCTAGTGAATAGAAATAGTTGATGACACCGCTGATTCTGAGTACTAACCAAGTTATCTCCCCTTGAATTTCCCCACCCATTTTGATCATATTATAAGAGGTTATGGTCATTAGTTTGTTAAATAATTGAGATGAAACATCCAGTAAGAAAAAAATGCCCACCATTGCTCATAACGGTACTTGAAAAAGTAGAAAAGTTAAGTTTTAGTCAGAGAAATGGGCTTTCAAACTTTTTTGTTCGTCTTTAAAAGTAAATTTGGTGTCAAAACTCCTCTGAATAGAAATATATTTGAAACTTTCATTTTAAGAATCTGCCCATTAGTGTTATGTCTTTAGAAATGACTAAGAGTTTAAAGAACACTTCTTTATCTATGTTATCAGGGTTTCTAGATTCCAATATCTGAATACGGATATGCTTTGGGGACAATACTAAGCATGTAAATACCCCACCCACCTATTACTACTGCAGATCTCAGGGCTGTTTGAGGGTGAACTTGGTCAAATTTTACTAACATCTAGTGTCATATACATGTACATGTACCAAACAAAAATGTAGAGTCTCTAGTAAATAGAAGCAGTTGATGACACCGCTGATTTTGAGTACTGACCGAGTTAAGTCCCCTTGATATACCCCCACCCATTTTGATCATATTATGAGAGATTATGGGTGTCAGTTTTGGGATATAATCAAAATCATGCATCCAGGAAATAAATATAGCCATCACTATTCATGACAGCACTTGAAGAAGTAAATAAATTAAGTTTTAGTCAGAGAAAAAGGGTTTGGAACTATTTTCTTCGTATATTATAGTTATATTCTATTTTAAAACCCAGCTGCTTTGAATAAACATATATTAGAAACTTTCAACTAAAGAAACTGCCCGCTAGATTTATGTCTTTAAAATGAATAATAATTTAAAGATCAGTGCCTCAGTTATGTCAACAGGATTCTAGATTCTAATTTCTACAAATAGAATGCTCTGGGGCAACTACTAGCATGTAAATACCCCACCCACCTATAAGATGAGGTGAAAACGCTAACATTGATAAAAGTCTTATAATACTAAATCACCCAATTTTTTTTATAGCCTCAATACGAAGAGAATAATTCTGACAGTGTAACTGTATTGCAAGTGCAATTACACGATCTTTCTTAAGTTTTCAAGCACACCCAAGAAAATCATTTTAGGTCACTAGTGGCACCAATAACCATAATTCTTGTAAGGCTAAACACAATTTACCTTATAACTTGAATATATGTTACCATTTATACCCGAAACTTACTGGGGCTAATAAACTTAGTAGGCCAAACACAATTATAATGCATTAAACTATCTAGATGTTCTTGGAAGAGCTACTGCCCTTGATTATTTTTACCATTGTTTTGTACGGAAAATGCAGTAAAATAATAATAGCTCAATAAATTAAATTTGAAAACTTATTTTCTAAATAGGATTAAATCTATCCTGAACCAATACTATGCCAAACTGCAGATCAAAAGGGATACGTGCATTAAGAGGCTATTTTGGCCCCCCTATGAGGTCAAAAAATAAAATTGGCTCTTCACAAATTTCTTCTTATTTAAGTTTATTAGAACAATAGCAAAGTGTAAAGTTATCGTATTGATTCGACTTTTACGGTTGCTATGGTAACAAAAATGTCCGCCAAAATAGGCTGAAAATAGGCAAATGACCATTTTGGAGCAAATTTGAGACATGTAACAGAGAAATTAGTATAGAGCACAAGCAAATACCCAAAAAAAATTTAACAGATGATGAGAATTATCACGGCACATAATATATAAAAAGGTTTTTTTGGTATTTGCTTGTGCTGATATCTTATTCTTAAAAAGTCGGTCTCCAAAAGCCTCAAATTTGGCCTAAAATAGCAATTTCTCTGTTTTAAGCCTATTGTTTTTAGCCATTTTGGTTACCATAACAACCGGTAAAAGGAAAATAAAGGCCAGAATTTTACATTTGGGCTATTCTTCTAACAAAACACTAGGATGAAATTGGTGAAAAGCAACTTTCAGTTTTTTGCTCTAGAGGGGGCCAAAAAAGCCCCTTAATGCATGCGCCCCTTAATGCATGTACCCCTTTGTTTCTGCTATATATTTCTATTTTTTGAACCACGAGTTGTTGTCCCTTAATGGCAAGACTCACACATAGAAAATGGATCTATAATCGAATTTTCCTGCAATAACTTGCTTACTGAGAATCTGATTGCAATAATATATACGAGACGTTTGGTTTTACACATCTTTACAGCATCTTCTGTATTGCTTTAGCGACATAAAATACTGCATGAAACATGCATTATTGCCCTTGATTTTGCGTTGTTTTAAGATTAAAAATCAATATAATAGGCTTTATAAATAAATGAATCAATGGTCCCAAAATATTGGTGAAATATTGAAATTTCCTTCATTGTATATAATTTGATGACGTTTGCATTTGTCTTCCTGTATCACCCAACATAAATGTGTATCTGCATTTTATTCTTCCATCAAATCAGAGTAAATGATCATTGACAAAGTGGGTGAGGTACGAATATACTGACAATCTTAATGGCTTCATATTTCATCAGAAATGATGACTATTCTAAATTTAAACAGTATGTAGCTTTTAAGTTTTCTGTATACAGATATTATGTATCATTTTCCTGCTTAGCTTAGATGTTCGTCTATGCTTTGGAAAACTCTAACGCTTTTTTGTATCTTGTTAGATTTAGGTACCCTAACACTTTAGATAAACCAAATTAATTTGCTAAACATCCTTCTCAGGACGACCCTGCAAGACATACTGTAACCTACAGATTATTTCATTAACCTTAAATATTAATCTTACTAACTCACATTTTCTCGTCAAAAGTCCACTCTATAAATTAACAATGAGCTGTTTTAGTCTTTCTTACTCAGAAATAAATGTACTTTAATTTCATACCACTTTCAATTACCTTATTGCAAATGAAGTTATAAATTATTCATATTTTTCCAAGAACATGTTTCTAAAATACACCAAATAAACAGGGCCTGCAAATGGTTGACATTTTTTCTATCAGACCTAGATTATAACACACCAAGATGTAGACAAAATATTGTATGTGTTGAATCTGAAGTCATTGGTAGTGATGACAGTACAATCAAAATTATGTTGAACCTGTCCAGTTCTCAGAAAATTCAGCATATACAGTATGTATGATGTTTCTCTAATGGCAACGTTATATAATGGAAACCTCACAGTACTTAGATGCTATTCGCGTTTGTATTCCAAAAAGGTGACAACAATAAAGCATAATAAAAGAGAACCACTGGACGATACTACATTGCTCTAGAACTTAAGTGGTTCCAGAGAAGATTTTTTTTATGTTTTAACTATACATAATTTTAACAAAATTAGTAGAGGTCTACTAGATGATGCTACATATTTAATATCAAGGATCAAATGGCTTCAGACAATATTTTTTCATGTTTCCCATTTTGAAAAAAAGCAAGTGAGTATGGTCAGGAAATACCACAATTACACTCTGCAGACCAACCCACGGCCTATGTAATACATGTGAACTCAGAGGCGGGACAATTTGTGGCCCCATGGGCATAGTTTGAACAAAAAAGAAAAATATCTACTAGATAATCTTACACAAAATATCAAGGCTGTCAGCCTTGTGGTTTCAGACAAGAAGATTTTTAAAGTTTTCGAAAATCTATTTTTACCCATGTGATCTAGATATACTATTTCATCAATTATTTGAGAGGGCCATATAAGGACCATTCCTGTCAGCCAAATTTGATTAAATTCAAGCCATTATTCTAGGGTGAGATATAGTTTGAAGCAATTGTTGATAACGCACGACGGACAACAGACATCCAACGATCACAATAGCTCACTTTGAGCTTATGACTCAGGTGGGCTAATAAAATATACTAAATATTGTGATTTTAAATATGTCTATTTGACCTTGATCCTTGACATTTAAATAGGTCATAACACAAATTTTAACTCTGACATACAAAGAGTGTAGACTATTACTTATCTTGATGAAACAAAATTGACGAAATACGGCAATTGAACTATTTCAATATAGATAAAGATTTTTTATGAAAAGTTTGCATTTTCCTTTTGCATTGAAACTATTTGCAAACAGACACACGGACAAACACAGCTTTTGGTACATGTATCATTGGTATTGATAATTTATTTTAAATGTTGTCTTCCAACCAATACCATACAAGTCATAACAATATTGTATTAACGTGTCCTTATGAATAAATGCAATGCTCTAGACCAACTGTATACAGCATATGCATAATCCTATATAACGTGTGTGTACGGTTCAAGGGCCTTAACTGTGTAAGTACACATCTTCGACGATGTCATTAACTGGATTCTGAAGTCGTACATACAGACAAATATTTTGGTACATATGACGCTTGATGTTAGCACAATCTTACCAGCAAAGTTCATAAGGAGAGGAATTCTGGCCAGTCATATGTGGTAGTATAAAGCGGTTATCATCTTGACGTGATTTAAACTGAGGCCGTTACGGAATAGCTCACGCCTCGCTTGATTGGGGGTATTTATTCCCCTTTGGTGGCAAAGAATATGTGGAATTAAAGTATGTAAGACTAGTACTTATAAGTTAAGCTTCAAACAGGCACAAACTATACTTTTACTAATAAACAGATACATAAAATTCGCATTTTTGTGATTTGGGGGGTATGCCAATTTGACCTTGAACTTGGACCTTGAGAAAGGTCACAACTTGATTTGACGCTTGACCTAAAACAAGTGTATGCTGTTGCTTACCTTGATGAAAAAAGAGAGATGAAACTTGCATTTTGAACTAAGTTATGGTTAAAAATTGTGTTTATGAAATATAAACATTGCCCTTTTACATTGACACTATTTGCAAAAAGACGCACGGACAAACACCCCTTTATGTATCGTACATGTTGAAATTATATTTCAATGTTCTTTTCTAATCCAATATCATATAAATCATAAAAATATTTCAATTATGTATGCTTATTAGAAATAAATGCAATGCTATCTGCCAACTGTATGCAAAATTCTAATAATCTGTTATAATGGGTATGTACGGTTCAAGGGCCGTAACTCTGTTAGTACTCATCAGCGATGATGTCATCAACCGGATTCTGAAGCTGGACATACAAACAAACATTTTGGTATATGTCACTAGATGTTGCACCGATCTTACCAGTAAAGTCCTTAAGGAGAGGACTTTAGGCCAGTCGTCTGCTGTACTATATGGAAATATGATATATCTGATCCTACATTAGTTGACCTGACAGGTAATTTCTTTGTTCTATGTTCCAACATGAAAGTTCTTTTTTATATAATTATTCGTAGTCGGTGGAGCCTAGAAGGAAATGGCTAAATCGTCGGACTTTGGTCTTTTCAACGTACCCATTACGCTTCCATTGTGTTAAAATCACTCAAATTCATAACTTGGAGCCCCTGTGGTCTATGGTAATGCTTGAATAACTCTTATTTGCTAGCGGCGACATTTGTCGTCTGCTGATAACCTTTGCATATAGTTTAGACCCAATCCGTATCCAAACCGCTGGACACTCTGAGATTTTGTTTTTGCTGAAAAAGTTATTTTTGAAAAAGAGTCGGCAGACGACAACAAAACGCATAAAAATTATCCCAGCATGCAAAGAGAAAATTAGTCCGTAAATATATACATACGTTTCATGGCTTTCACGTCTTTCCATCGAACTCTTATGTCTGAAACGAGAGAAATTATACTTGAAAATGACACCTCCAGTCCACCAAAAATACTTCTTGGCGTTTGTATACCTAAACTGATTTGAAATGGGCCTGAGGTCCTATATTCAACTTCCTCTTCATTTTCATTTACCCTTCAAGCGCCAATCAAATCAATCAACAAAATTCCCTCTACATATTTAAAGTAAGAAATACGGCAAAGATCAGGAAACGATACAATCAAGTGTCACACATGACACAGGATACCACATGGGAAAGTAACAAAAATACAATAAACATCACCAACAAGAGCCAAGTCAACCTTTCCGAGCAGGTGACCACAAGGCAGCAATGAACAGCCAAATGGAATTTCGCACTGTTGCCAATTGTATCTGTTCTTTTCTGGTTTAAGTTTTTTTTTCGTTTTTTTTATTCGAATGCTAATAGAACACTATGTACGCGAATAGTAGAGCCTCTGAGCAGACGCGATATACAGGTATATTGGTTAAACTTCATAAATTTGTCAGCTGACAATTGGGATCGGATTGGCCTTGGATGGGCAATGGTGCTTTTCTTTAATAGGCAATGCTTTTTAGTTTTTGAAACAAGTATTGAACTAAAGTTTTAAATGGACATGGAAGCTGCTTTTTAGGATGCATTATGAATGTCGAGAAACGATTTCCTGGTCACATTAATTTGTTTTGGTGTCGCCAGTTCACAATATATGCGAAGCTTGTATAGTCAATACAAAAGTGAACTTTTCGAAGCGTTTTTCCAAAGTTTTCAAGCGACAAAATGAAACGACTTTATGCAATAATAACGATCAAACTTAGTTTCCTGATACACTAACATCTGCTAGACCACTAAGGGTCATTAAAGCCGTACTAATACTAGTCTAAGAACTTTTAAATTTTTCATGACACCGTAAAAAGTGTTCCATATAAATAGGATATCTGTCTATACGGGCTTGAAATCAGCTAAGGCTAAACTTGTTTAATAAAGCATGTCATGGCTGCAGCAAATTAGATATTTGGATTGCTGAATACGTTTCTTACGAGTGCAAACCGTGTAGATCCTGATAAGATGCCACATGCTTTTCACATTTTGTAATCATCCACGTTTAGGACGCAAGGCAAATACGTTTAGGACGCAAGGCAAAATAAATGATAAGTCTATCGTGACTACAAGAGCAAGAGAAACTTATCGTACCTGTTCCTGTCGCTGGGCATTCCTGGGCACTGATCTGTAAAAGTAAAATAAAAAAATGAGCCGTGACATGTGATTTCCAACAATGTGACATGCTGAAAAGTGTAGACTCTGACAAGCAATGTGCAGCCGATTTTATGCTTAGAAACTCCAACTGATGTTCAGTAGGTAGCTAATATTCATAGAATATTCAAACGACTAGCAAAGGCTCTGATCAGACTGCGCGTATGCGCAGGCTGATCTGAGGTTTTGCTGGTCGCACATACCACATTGTTGGAAATCTCATGTCGCGGCTCATATATTTCAATATATGGGTATTTGCTAGCACCTATCTATGAAGTAGTTCCTGTACACGTCTTTGTAATAATTCGAAGGCAAACCCAATTCCCGCCACTACTTTTATCCTGAAAATGACGCTTGCTTTTAACGTCTGTTGCATATATTCAAGTGCACTTCAGACTAGATTCATTTCATGGAAGCAATCAATATGAACCCTGATCAGACTGCTTTTTGGCAGCAGTCTGATCTGGGACCATATTGTATGCAATACAAGCTACCTAAGATGTATGTAAGAACTTAAGCAGACATAGATCAGACAAAAATAGTCGTGACTAGCGAAAAATCGGTTTGGAAAAACGTGGAATCATTTATTCATTCACCTTTTCTTATAGCTATCGACACGATGAAAAGCCACAGAAAGCATGCGGCATTTCATCAATCTCTACACGGCTTTCTCTGATGATAAAACAATCAATTGGACAGACATAAGACAAAGTTTAGAAATTCTGCGAAACTATAATAATCTACCGCCATACTCTGTGTGCGCGAGCAGTCAAACCTATTGTTAGACTATATGACCAACATGAAAGAAGGGGTCTAAGCTAATCATCGAGTCGGCTGATGAGTTATATGTTTTTTATATATATATGTTTTCCTGTAGTTCTTAATTATTAATTATTAACCCTTTCCCTCCTTATCCTGCCAATAAGTTTGTCCTAAAAATGTCGTCTGTTTTTTACGTCTGCTGCACATATTCAAATGTATTTCAGACTACATTTGGTCATGGAATAAAACCCTATGAACCCTGGTCAGACTGCTCCGCTGGAGCAGTCTGATATGTGTGCATATTCTTTGTAAAATAGGCATTCAAAGCATATCCGCATATAAGTGAGCAGACGACAATTGTCGTAAAGGGCGGAAAGGGTTCAAAATGACCTGACACTCTATTGTTAAAAGACGTCTTTGTATGCCATTCAAATCAAAACAAACAGAATGATATGTCTGGTGTAATTGTGTTCCCTTTAAATGGTAATTACGCAGTCTAACTATAATACAGGCCTGTATAGTTTGTGTCCAAACCAAAGAATGCGCCCCTTATTGTCAAAAGTATGACAAGTTACGCTGATATACTTAAGGCCAAAAGTTCTGCACGTTTGCATTACATGTGTACTTTAGGATAATGCACCAACCATAAGTTACCTGGTATTGAGGTTTCATTTCATAAGGTGCTTACCAGTGAATAGATTTTGGAAACAATAACACACACGTAGGTTTACATTTCATTAACGTCATACTTCAAAAATTGAGCAACTGAAAGTAATGTGCACCACCTATGTTGAACGTTTGCTAATTAGTATCCGATATAAGTCGGTGACAAATTAAAAGCATTTCAATACTTATGCATGCAGTTACCTAAATGATTTTATGGCAAAAGGAATACCCCAAATGTCTTATTACATTCCTACTGGCCCAATTTGACAATAATTTGGCACATATGGCCCTTGGGTGATCCTCTTTTAAGTTGTTAAAATTATTCTGATCTGTCAAGAAATGCGGAGCTATTTTTTTCGGCCAAACATATATGGAAAGAAACTTTATTAAAACAAGAAATGTACAGTAACGTGACGAATGCCCCCAAAGGAATTGGTCTAGCATAAGACACATTTGAGGAAAGTCATTTGTAATAAAGGAGATATGCTCCAGATATGAAAATACCAAGGTCAAAGTAACCCAACATGGTATGCACCACTCCGCCATCTAAAATGGAATTCCCACACTAAATAAGGGATTCCTACCTCAAATGATAAAGGCGATATGCTCCAGACACGATTATTCTAGAAACTAGGTCATAGGTCAAGGTCATAGTGACCCCAAAACGTGGCATATCACCATCCAAAGATGCATCAATACACCAAATTTGGGATGCCTGCCTCAAATAATATAGGAGGTATGCTCCTGACACGATATTTCTAGAAAAAAGGATGTCAGAGGATAAGGTCAAAGTCATGGTGACCAAAAAATGTTACGCGACACTCCGCCATTCCATGATGCATACACACACCAAAATAGGGATTCCTACCTCAAAAAATATAGGCGACATGCACTAGCAAGTAGCGGGACGGACTGACAGACAATGCGATTACTATATGACTCCCAAAGTTCCTTTTGGGCATAAAAAACAAGTATGTGCCAAATTGAAATTAATGGTCCTTAGGTGACCCTCTACCAAATTATTCAATTAATTAAAATTGCCGCCAGGAGCGGAGTTAGTTTTGTCTATTCATACTAAAAAACTGCTGTCAGATACAACTGGCCCTATTTGAATATAAATTGGCAAAAAAGTGTCCTCGTTTTGCCCAAATCAAAGAGTGTTCATTTTTAGCGATCCATCCAAATTACCGCTTCTAGGGACGGGGTTTGTTACCAATTTCTCTTACATGTGAAGATTTGTTACCAGTTTCTGCCACACGAGAAAAATTGGTTCCAATATTTCACATATGTGAGGAACCGGTAACAAACCCTCATACATGTGAAAAATCTCAATCACCCCAACTATGGTATGCGTATGAAGAATTGGAATCGAATGCAAAATTGCCGCAGCTTTAGGGGGTATCTTATCGATGTGAGGAGTGCACATGATTGCTATAGGGTAAAGTCAGGTAACTTCAGACAGCGGGCAATTTCGGACATACATTTGCAAACAGTGAAAATCCAGCCATCTTATCAGGATTTTTTTCACTGTTTTCTTAGTTAATTTATTTTTGTTTCAATAATTAAAGAATGAAATGAACAAGGTCGCTGTCCGAATTTAACCGAATGCCCGAATTTACCCGACTTTACCCTACTAGTAACATTTGACTACGTGAGTATTTCTCTCACACCTGAGAAATATTGGTATTACTTGACTTTTCGCTTACTGTAAAGGCGGCGCCTCATGAATGCGTAATTAGGACTAGTCAACCTTAGGCATAGGTAAAAGTTAAAAAGGAGGCGTGGTTTTATCCAAAAGTAACTGTATCATCTTTTGCCACCACCTCAGTCATTATTTAGTCCTTAAAACGCCAGCAAAATAACTGCATCTGAAAATGTCTATTTAACATAAACAGGGAGGCAAACATTGTGGACCCTACAGGAGCAGTCTGATCTGGGTTCACACTGTTTATCTATGAGGCTTCAAATAGTTTAGAAGACGACAAAAACCCATACATTTTGTGATTATGCGCTTTAAGAGTTAATAAATGTGAGTTCAGTGTATACTGTTAGGATTTTCATGAAATGCGCGCACGTTTGCGCGGCTCAAATAGCTTATTAACTCTTTACCAAATTATAAATAAAACCTGATTTCCCTTCCTTAGCAGATGAAATAGCCACACCACACCCAGATATGAATATTAAAGTTGCCGCCTTTACAGTAAGCGAAAAGTCGAGTAATATGAAACCCGTGACAAATTGGTATCTGTAAGAAAGTTGTACCAATTCTTCATGGCGTGACGGAGTACAAAATTTACGGTTCAACAAAGCCTAGCGTCCTTTTTGTGGGACGCAGACCCAGACCAGAGGTGTCTGATCAGGGTCTCCACTGTTGAATTACAGAATGTTTTATTAAAATTTTAGTAAAAATGAAAAACACCGCCCAACAACCCTTAATAAGGAAATCGACTGGTCCAATTGACAAGAGTGGAAATTTCCATTCGGTTTAACCATTATACCTCTTAGTAGACGCTTTTTTAACGCTGCTGCAATCAGAGCAGATCCAGATCAGGTAGCTCTTCATCAGTGTCTACTCTGTTTGCTGATGGAAAATTACCTGATCGTACACTAGTCGACCTGACAAGTATAGATGTACCACAAGCTCTAAGTAATGACCTTTGAGTCTTTCTACTTCAAAATGCAGAATGTAAAAATGAGCCAGTTGTAAATAAATGCCTGAAACCCTTTTTATAGAACTGTATATCATATTGTAAATAAAGTCACGCTTCAAAAATGGTAGTGAGTATGATCAGGAAATATCACAATCATAAACTGCAGACAAACTCATGGCACCGCGAGGAAAAGCCTCACAACAATCACGAGACACCGGGAAGACAAACTAAGCAAAGCAACCAACTCTCTCTTTCCCACCAAGATGATTGCAAAACTAGAATGGACGTAACGTACAACAAAACTATTACAGACTCCCACAATGGGAGTAAAAATCCTTTTTCTGATCTATAATTTCTTTGTTCTGTGTACTAACATGACAGTTTATTTATATACCTTTCATGATGGGAGGAGCCTAGCATGAATATTCATAAAGGTAAAGGTTAAATGGGTTAATATGGACGGAGTAAAGAACTTACCAGCGACAGAAGTTCAAGACAAAATGCCAGCAGAACCACCCATAGTATATATTTTGGAGCAAACATGTTTACACCTTCATAATCCTGAAATGACAAAACATGGGGTTTGTTTCAAATAATATTCCAGTGCAAGTTGTACGCAATTTGCCTTTAAAAAGTTATCAGTATTTCGAAGAGTAATATAGGCTACTTAAAGACTTAGAAAACGCATCGCCCAGATTAAATCCTTTATTTCACAAACCCTGAGAATGTCGGCGAGATAATTGTTATTTAAAAATCATATTCTGACCAGCTTTGTAGTGTGTCCTAGAAAATTCATGGTTGTAATTTTTTCTTTAAGATATTGAAAAAAGAATCCGTTTTAAGACAGGGGTGGGCGATTTTGAAGGACACAAATTTAGTTGCAAGTTAACACGCGTTAGTTTTGATTCCTGACACAACGGATTTGCGTCCTTTGCTTCTTTCACGATTGCACATTCATCAGGGAATGATTAGAAATGAATAGACAGTTCGGTATGCTCAAAATTACACCTCCTTAAAAACGACCCACCCTGATTACTATAGTCTAGTAATAAATTTCAACGTCTTTGGCCTTTCAAAGTTTCGATTATTTTACGGCCGGTTTTATTGGAAGGGGCTACGGGCATACACAAATGACAGATTATGCATAATTTACGCTTGTATCACGTGTCTAATGTATCGAGTAATTGACGTTAACGTATTTTTTAAAGACGTTCTCGATCACATGACAGCAGATCTCCTGCCATGATTTACATCAAAACTTCTTCCCAACCTGACTGCCAGTGTATGTAGTAAATATCAGTAATGAAAGCGTGCATAAAGGTAACTTATGGAGATGTTTCTAAAAGGAGCTATAAATTGATGTTCAAATTTGACATTTATTCTCGAAATATTGAAGATATCAATTACTTTTAATTAGAAAAGGTCTATTAACTTTTTTGTTGATATGGTATTATATACGCCACAATTTAAACATAAAAAATAATCAAAAAGCTTCATTTAACTGTGCAGAAAGGTGCTGGATTCTGTATGTACCCATGTGACGTCATCAGCGGCGACGCGTGATAGTGCAGTCAAATTAACGACTGGTTCATACCAATTCTGGGTTGCACATTAAAACCTGCGAGTAACTTTTCAGTCGCATATACGGTTTGCAAGAAAAGAGCAAAAATATGGTGATGCGTTTTCAAAGTCCTCTAGTATAATTATAGTGTTTTAATTCAACTTCGATGATTAAATGAGGGTTTGGGCGAGGGGTGATGGCATATTTCCCAGACTGTAACAAAAATAGAACTATCGAATGCATTAAAAGAAGTTTATTTTTAAACATGTCGTGCAATCAATCTTGTAGATACAGTAAAACCTGTCTAAAACGGTCATTTTCAAAAAAGACCAAAACATAGGTTTGTAAGACAAATTATCGCTTAATGAAGGTCAAAAGTATTGCAAAATGCTCCAATATTTTCGAATTTCATTAAGCTACCATTTGTCATTACGATCTTTGTTTTGACTAATTTTGAGTGGCAGCTTAAGACAGATTTTACAGTATTACTGACTTTTGACTGCGAAATTGATAAGCATATTGCAAAACTACATTTAACGAAAAGTAGAAAAGACGCAGTTTTGGTGGGAATGGTGGCCCGCGATTTGGATCTACACGGCATTATTTTCCAGCTTTACCCTGAATGACAGGCAAGTGCGGATCCAGAGGGGGGGACAGGGGGTCCGGACCCCCCCCCCTGGAAAATCACAAGTTACATGGGTTTCTATAGGGAATAAGCTGAGGACTAAAAAAAAAAAAAAAAAAAAAGCGTTATCAGAGCTTTTTTTGTCAGACTGACCTGGACCCCCCCCCCCCCTGAGGAGAATTCCTGGATCCGCGCATGACAGGTCCTTGTACTAGCACCCACTCATAACTACTTTACTCCCTTCTAATCCACACTTGTTCTATTCTGTGAGAAGTGACATATTCAGGTTGTCTAACTTTAACATATATATCATTATAAATCAATAATATACAGTTAAACCTGTCTTAAACGGCCACTAAAAATAGACTAAACAAAGGTCTTAATGGAAAATGGTAGCCAAATGAAGGTCGAAAGTATTGCAGAATGCTCCCATTGGAGCATTCTGCAATACTTTTGACCTGCATTAAGCGACAATTGGTATTGAAAACCAAATTTTTGGTGTTCTTTTTAGTGGCCGCTTAGACAGGTTTTACTGTAAATAGATAATCAAAAGACCTCGGACAGTCTTAATGAAGGATTGTCTGTAAAAATGTCCAGATAAAAGTTTCAAAGAAATTTATATTTTGTCATGGAAAAGATAGCAGGTTCAATCCGCGAGTTATCCGCTAAAAGGCTTTTCTCATTGGACAAGTACCGATTAAGATATGGGTTGAAAACTCTGTTTTTGCTATTCAGTATATAGAAAATAGAAACGTTTTTTGAATTTTGAAGTGCTTTCCCGCGTGACCAAACTTAAATCCGTTTGCATTATAGTTGTAGTTTTACATTACACACATCATATAAAGAGGGGAAAATGCTGTCAAAATGCTCAAAAACAATTTATTATACAAGCTCATTACGCGGCAATTTTGTATATACCTCAAACCTGTAGCTTAATAGCAATTTACAATGGCACGTATACAACATGTTGTTATGATATAGTAGTACCTCGGTGAACAGACTTGAAACAGAACAGGTATTATATGTGTACAAGACATTTACAAGTAATAGTCACAAGTCATGGACAACATACCTACAAAAAAGCAATGAAATCTACTAGGCCCAAAACTCTATGCAAACACACCACTTTCGTCTCAAGTTTTATGCTGCAAACATTATATTACTATATATTTATGGGAACACCTGACGAAACTTTGGCTTTCTGCGAAAAAATAAATGGTCACAAAAATACCCCACCCCTAAATCCTAAGGTCCTGGCATTAGTATACAATGTTTCCCAAATATCTTATTTTGCTAGGTGCACAAAAAGTCAGTTTTTGATTTTAGCATAAAAATACAGATGTCAATTATACATTATCATAGCCCTAGACATTCAAAATTTGGACAGATTTAAAAGGAGACTTCCGAGGTCCTTAGCAAAAATAGTAAGTGGGTATGATCAGGAAATACCACAATTACAAACTGCAGACAAACCCGTGACATCGTGAGGAAGAGCCACACAACAATCACGACACACCAGGAAGACAAACAAAGCAAAGCAACCAGCTCTCTCTTCCCCATCGAGATGATTGGAACACTAGAATGGACACAAAGTAACGCATAACAAAGCATAGATCAATTATATAATTCCACAATGGGAGTAACAATCAACAACGAATCAACAACAACAGAGCCACCGCCTTAGAACCGACAGCAGCCAAAGCTACTGGGGCAATTTTGGCTGGTTGAAATGAATAAGGTCGATGTCTAAATATGTGTTTACAAAGTTATATGAGTTGTACGCCTGTATGGAAAGATTTTTCACGAGCCTTAGCGAGTAGATTAGCTCCCATACATGCGCATAAACCATATAATAAGTTTTCTTATTGCAACGGCATGCTCGGCTCCAAGCATGTTGTCAAATAAGTTTTGGTTAAATGGAAACAATTTTCTATACTTAAAGCTGCATAGTCTGTAACTTTTGATCTTTTAATTTTTGAAATAATTTTACTATTTTTCAAGAACACAGTAAAAAACTAAAATTCAGGTATAAATTTTACCAATTTTGTAAATCTTTACAAATTATCAGTATCAAAACAACAGCATTTATGTTAAAACTTGACTGTCTATAATTATTGGAGGGACGCAAATAATTACCAACTAGAGAAAAACACCTGTTTTCATAAGATAATTCACTTTTCCATGCAGTTTTTAGCTATAGTGAACAGATTTATTGTGAAAACTTAATTTAATTATGCTTTTACCAATGATTTAAAAAGAAAAGAAAATTTTTCGAAAAATGTTCATAGTTGCAGACTCAGTCTCTTTAAGTTTTTCTAATTGTTGGGTTTTCTCACTATTTTACTATTATTATTATTATTATTATTATTATTATTATTATTATTATTATTATAAAAATGAAAGAAACTTACTTTCTTCCTCTGAGACGATATGTAGGTTTGGAAACAATCTTCTCCTCTATCGATGTGTTCCCCTAAAATTCTTTCAATTGCTTTTCTAATTTGGTAGGTAAACATACAAGGACACACAAGACATAAGAAAAGGTTTGACAACTTGCAAGCGATTTAGTAAAGCTTGTTTATGGGTGAACATTGAAGCTTTAACAGGGTTATACGATTATATACTATGCACAACATATTCAGCATTTTTATGTTTTACATATTATTAAATTTGCTTATCTTGTTACAGTTTCGCATAACTTTGATATTAATGATCAGAACAGGATTTTAGGCAAATGAAACTCTGAATTAACAGACGCGATCCTCTAAATTAGCATTTGGGGAGAGCAACTATTGCAAAAGGGTGCTTTTTAAGTAAGACAAAAAAATCACAACCGTTGTAAGTAATGCTAAAATTAAAAGCATGTTGATTTTCGCTAGGTGGTCTTTCGTCTTCCTTATGCATTATGCGCCTATAAAAGCTATTGGTTATGTGACAGATGTGATGGAGATTTTATGCTGAAAACCTCAGCTGCCGTCAATGACATCAAAACGTAGTCATCATTTGCTTAAACTTCTAATGGTAATTGGTGTTTCAATTCAATAGAGAATCGGTTTACCGAGCTATAATATGCTTACAATGTAACTCATTTTATGGGTGAGTAAGACCTTAAGTTACCCCAAAAATGGTGCGACGGTGACCTTAGATGGTATCTTTCGGCTCGCGCTCTGTAGCCGTAGAGATGTTTCATTCAACATTATTGTCTGAATGTTTTGGAAGGTATCAAACAGTTATACTTGTCAATGAGGTTCAAGAACACCGCTTAAAGGCGACAACGTATAAAAGCATTAATAAAAGCGTCACATTATGAAAACATGGTCCTTTATTTCTCGAAGGAAGGTCAGCAACTTGCAGCATTTGCTGTGCTTTTTGGGTTTTCAGTGATCGAAGAATCACTCGAAAATGGTTTTGGCTTCCCCCCAATGATCAGAAATACACACGTTACCCGCTAGTCTTAAAATCTAACGCTTCTTTAGCACGGCCAAAGCTTTTTGTAATTCTGTAATTATGAAACTTGAGATCTTATGTGGGTGGGCTCACCCATAAAAACTAATCTAATTTGCATAGTATATTTACATTTTCGAAGCATTTAGCCTTCAAAGAATCCTTAGATATTTTGCAAACGTTCAAAAACCTCATGAATGCCATAAATATGATTGGCGGCTGCCAAGCTCACTTGCCCATGCAACACGATTCGAACATCTATTCGTCTGTTGTGATTGAGAGCGAGTCACACCTGATTCGCGAATGCAAAACAAGCCTCTTGTTTGCTTCATGTGCTATCCGTGTTCGCATTTCCGTTTTACACGCCAGCAAAACCGTTAACACGATTACCATGGCAACATTAAAATTACAAAACTGTTTTCTTTCCTAAATTATAAATAATTTATATATGATCATATATTAAATATTTTGATAAAATATAAATAAAAGCAATAGCAAATGCATTTGTAGTTCTCTCTTCCTCAGCGAGCTGATGGCCAAACTAGAAATAATACAAAGAACAGGACCAAATATTAAGCCCACACACGCAATTATAAATGAGCCTGAGCCTTTATATGTATACGTCCCTTCTTTTGTGGGTGCGAGCAGCGAATGCTCTCGCGAGACTGCGCTAAAGCGCAGGCTCGCCTGAGCATTTGTTGTTTTGTACGTATATGCGGTAAGTACCAAAATCTCACGAGTTCGCACTTTAAAGATCAGGCTATGCTCTAGACTGTCACACCATATCCCCAATTACTACTAAACAATGGCGGAAAATTTAGAAAAGAGTTGTAATTTCAACGCTAATAACTATAAATGACACAAAACATGCATAATAAGAGCTTCTTTTGTGTTTGAATTGTTTGTTTTATGATAATTATATACCACTTAAGGACTTTAAACAAGTTATACCTTTCATCGAGCCAGTTAAAATTGTTCTTCAATTAAAGGTCCTGTCACACTGTAACGTTTTAGTCAACGTATGCTGACGTATGAAAATATATCCAGTACGGCTGGCATACGCTGAAATCGAATTAAAAAATAATTAAGAGAAAGCCTCTCTGAACTTATACAAAGCGTATTCTTATCGAACATAGAACGTGTGTCTAACGTATGAGTAACTTATTCATAACTTGTTCATGGCGTAACACAACGTACACTTGTACTAGCGTATAACAGCGTATGCCCAGCGTATCACTGGCGTTCTTGACTTATAAGAAACTTATGACAACGATCGTCTAACTTATGTCGAACGTGAACATGCAATGTACGTTAACTTATGCATAACTTACATGTAGCGTACGTCTAACTTATGTCTAACATATAAGCATGTACAAATTTGGTGACCCCTTCATCGTGTGACAACGAATGCCGACGTACTGTAGCATGTTGATCGAAACTGATCGCTAATTTTTTCAGCGTACACAGACGTACTTGATGATTTCTTATACGTCGGCATACGTTGGTGCTAAACGTACCTTAACGTATGCTTAACTTACACGTAGCGTACATCTAACTTCTGTCTAGCGTATAAGCAATATGTCTGCATACGCTGAACATTTTATTTCAAGCACAAATTTGGGGGGTATTTCCGCCGTATGACAACCTATACCAACGTACTGTAGCGTGTTCGCAACGTGTTTAAAACTTATCTCTCCCCATAAAAGGCGGGGTCAGATTTCATAAACATTTAGTGCAGTGTACCCTTAATCAAAACCAAAAACTGCTGCGTTCCTCTTAAAGAATCCATTTAGTGCAAGGCCAATACATTTGTAGCATGTATGCAAAGTTTTATAAGGATTTGTTGGAAAAGTATACACTTATGGCCATTTAAACAAGTATACCCACTTGTTTTTTTTCCAATATGGCAGACATTTGCATTTTGGAGAAATTAAGATAAGTTTTTCGACTCTAGTTCATACTTTATTGCTATTATGTATACTATTGTCGCTCAGAAAGTAACGCAATGGCTAGAAAATACAAGGAACCAGACAAACGTTCAGAAAACCTCATTCATCAAACTGTTTGCCTAATTAATAAGTAATTATCCCAAGTATTCCCCAAATTCATTGATGAAAATGGTAAAATTATCAATTTTCCATGGCATACATGGGACGTAAAATGTACAACAACTCCCTATGTTATATAAAGGCACAAAACAAGTATATGACATATCAAAACAGAGGAAGAGGTCAGAAAAATACAAACTTTACCTGAAATTGTGCCTTTCATGTACCAAAAGGTCAATAAAATGTCTGCTGTCAGTAAATGGGCAATGCCTCTTCCAGACCATGTACGTTATTTGGAGTGTTTCCAAGACATCAAATCGCATTTTGCCACAGCCATTTGACGGTGTGTTTGTCTTCTGTGGACTTATATGTGGCATAGAATGACCATTAACAGTGACCATGCTCTTTCTATACCCCTACTCCCAACCCCTTCAAGGATGGAAGTCATGACTAAAACGAATGTTCGAACTTTTTGATGCGAAATGACACCAAGATCAATGAATTATCTCATTTTCAGAAACTTGGTGCATAGATAACACTCAGCAGAGAGTGACTAAGAGAAAAGGAGGGATAAAAACCAGCCAATATCAATAATTTTCGAAATTGAAAGCGAAAGGCTAGCTAAGGGTAAATTTCGTAAGCTTGCCTTTAGGTTGCACTCCAATATTAGGTGTTCTGTAGAAGACAATGCTAACATTTTAACACCTTGTTCGAAAACTTAACATACAAAATCTATCAAACCGGCCTCATTTTAAAATATCATCCTTGCCGGTTAGTTTCAGTGAATAACAACTACATGTTTCCCAGCTAGCTCAATCCCGCACTTTATCCCTTTAAACTGACATACTACGAAACAACATGTTTCCTAATATAGATAGCTCTTAAAGGGGGTCCAAGAAGCAAAACCAATCTGGTATCAACCTGGTACCAGAAATTATCACCTTGGCCATCTCCATTAAAACGGACTATGACTCGCATCTTTTAATCAAACACGCCATAACACCTGTCAATCAACGAATATTGAAGAATGAGGTCATCTTAGCTCTTATGTAAAGTATTTGCTTTCCGCCAGATTTCATGAATATTTAGTGCAGTGTACCCATGTACGACGTTGTTTTAACATAATTTGTCTACTGGGTTGTTGGTGTTGTTGCTATACTTCTCTTTTTTCTCCTTCTTTTTCTACGTAGTCTTTTTCTTTTTCTTCTTCTTCTTCTTCTTCTTCTTCTTCTTCTTCTTCTTGCCATTATCATTATTATTGCAGTTTCAGTTTTGTAGCATGGATAATAAGTTTTATTCTATACTGGTGAAGAAATAAACGTTTTGTCTGAGTGTTTGTTTGCATGCAGCAGAAAAACAATTCGATTCTTTTTAAACCACGCAATAAATGGCGAGTAATTAAAGCACTGTGCTGAAATTCCACAACACTTTTCAAAATCATTCGCCATTGTTTACTGGTAATTGTGGATATAGTGCGTGAGTTGAGAACGTGTGCACTCAAATAATTATCAACCATGCGGGCACTGAATGCAAATACTTTGGAATTGGCCTAAAGACAACAATATTATTTGAAATGGCCGGTCATATTATAGCCTGCTGTAAGTACGCAATAGGTCGTTATGTTAAGAACAGTTTATTAAAATGAGGACATTTGGAAGTACACTGTTCAACATTAGGCTGATCAGCACATATTTTACTAAACATACAGCATATCACGGAAGATTGAGAGCGAACTTGTTTCCAAGTGCAATACATGCGTGGTTTCAAATATACGAGTTACTTCGCCTGATAATGATTGAGGATTCAACTGATTTTTGTTTTAAACAAATGAAAGAACACCGCTAATGATGCAACACGTCTTACTAGGCGTTTTACTCAACATGCTCTTCATCTTTATATTAATCCTAAGATAAATCGTAGGTATTTTATCAAAATTCAATTTGTCAGCAGAAGGATTAATTCACAACCTTATCAAGTATATGTAGTGAGTCAAATCCTGCTGAAGATCTACGAGATTAAATGTAAAGTGTTGTTTCTTCATTCTTTCCTTCTTAGTTGTTAGTATATATACTGAGGGAAAAAGTATAGCAACTATTTATAATGGGGTTTCCCATAGGCGATCTTTGAGGCATTAGATTTTTTTAATTGACAGGTTCACAAACGTGTCAGTTATTTTAAAATGACCAAATGGCTACCCAGAAGTGGTCAAAAGAAACAAAATTCGACTTCATAGTGAGGATTTGATCTGCTGAGCATTTTAATTTCAAACGTTATTCAATTGAAAGGGAGGTAATTTGGAAAAATAAAAGTTTTTCAATTGAAAGGGAGGTAATTTGGAAAAATAAGAGTTTCAACTAAAAACGTACGAAAAGGGTGAACATAACATTCAGTTTTAAACCGTTTTTCACTTTCTTGCTTTTGAATCTAAACATTTGACAGAAAAACGAAACTTTTAGTCGAAAACTATTCACACTATTGTTAGATAAGCTGTTTTAGCAAGGGGGCATAAAATCAGACGTAACATTATGTGAAATGTCAAACTGTTAATGTCATCTTACTCGTGAACGTTTGTCAACATATATTTTTGACACTATGTAATTAAATGTCCTATTTCTTCTAAACTGTGAATCCCAAAGTAAATTGCTAATTATTTCCCTCAGTATATATTACAATGCCCATGTGATAATATAATTATAGGAAAACGTTTTGTTTTATAGAGAGGGTACTTTTATTTGGCTTGTAATGTGAAACACGATGTTTTCACTTCAAAAAAGCCATAAATATATAATGTGTCGTCAGAAAGTTTGTGACGCTCTACATTATCATTATGACATAATATTTATTAGAGTTTGCTCAATATTGTATAGACAAATTGTTGGTATTCCAATGTGTGCTAATTGTGCTCATTTTATTGCAGTTCTGTTTGTTATGAGAGAGACTTCATGTTGTCTCTATCTGACTATAATCAAGCTGGGGATATTGAAGCATTCAACTATACTTAAAATATCAAGATGACTTACTATTTATTGATAATCCTTCTTTTGAACAAATCGTAAGCCAGATATATCCTGCTGAACCTCAGTTAAATAAAACAAATACGATATATATTGAAGCCCTCTTTCGAATTTGGTCCATAACAATGGCATTGTTTCATCAACATTTTATTCATCAACGAGATGACTTCCAAGGCGGTGCTTCTTTTGGGGATCCATTTTGTTATTTATGTTTTATTGTTTGTCTTCATTATTATACTGTCTTGTCTGTTCATTGCAGCCTTGTGATCTCATGATAGGAAAGAGCTGACCTCTCTTAAAACCCTTGTGTGAAATGTTTTCTTATTTTTGTCACTTTGTCATATGGTATCTCAGGTCAGGCGTGTTACATGATTGTATCTATTCCTGATCTTTACCTTCTTCTTTATTATTTTTAGATTTTGAAATAGTTAATTTCCCATTGCTTGATGGAGATACATCCACTCCCTTTTATATTGTGTATATATAGTTAACATCTAATTCGCTTTGTGAGAGTTGGTAATCGAAATCATGAACTTCATAAATAATTTTCTAAAATCTATCCAATAACTTCAGAGGTTCTTAATAAAATTTAATATGATGTTAGTTTGAAAACGCTTCTGCTACAGGGCATTTCAGGGTAAGTATTGTATGGATATTTAGATTATAAATTCAACAGAATCGTTTGATCGTCTTCCTTTCCTGATCTTTTCAAAAATATAATTAAATAATATAAAAGAAAGGATACTGTGCAACAGCTTGCATGCTCAATCCGGTATATAGCCATGATTAATTTTAAATTTAACGATGGTGGGTCTGGTTCCCTCAGACTAAATAATGAATCTGACCAAAAAAACTTCATCGGTTGGTTGGTACCTGATACTTATCTTTGGCTGCCCCCATTGTGGCGCATATAGACATTTCTGTCAGCTCTTCTGGCCGTCTGTGCTTTAGGCACCCCTCTCTTTGCTTCATAGTAAAATAATTTTATTTGATTACCCCTGTGGCGATTTATTGCAAAAGTTAGGAATTCTCAATTCGAAATAAACAATGTGTGTGCTTTAACAACAAACAGCAGAGTTTAAGGAAAGAATTTAGTCACTAAAATGTATTTGAGCCTCCCCAGTAGCTGTCGCTGCTTTCCATTTCAAGGTGATGTTTCTTTTTGTTTTTGTTGTTTCATTGTTTTGTTCTGGCAAGTTATATAGTTCTTTGTGACGTTTCTAGTAAAATGCTGCCATTATCTCACCGCTCGGAAAAGCTGTTTTCTTTACTTTAATTACATTTGAGCCGTGACACGTGATTTCCAACAATGTTGTATTTTGACATATGTAGACTCGGACGAGCCTCTGCAGCCTCCTTTTAAGCTTAGAAACTCCAAATGATGTTCAGTCAGTAGCTTAACACTCCTAGAATATTCAAGCGACTAGCAAAGGCTCTGATCAGACTGCGCGTATGCGCAGGCTGATCTAAGGCTTTGCTGGTCGCACATACCACATTGTTGGAAATCTCATGTCGCGGCTCATTTGTGTGTGTGTGTGTGTGTGTGTGTGTGTGTCCTGGTGTTCTGGTGTGGTGATTTCATAACTGTAGGATTGCGTGAAAAATCCCTCCCTAACCCCTCCATTGTGCTGACCGTTTTAGGTCGGTGATTATGTAGCGGTGTTGGTTCATTATTGTTGCAGCCATTATAATCCGTTTCTTGTTGGAACTCGGGATCTGTTCAATATCAGCTATTCTAGAGAGTTATATCTGTTTTCGAAATTTCTACACTTTGAAGAAATAGTTCGTGTTAAAATGGCTGTTTGCTTTGAAATGATAGTGAGTGAAACATAAACTACAGTGCAGTTATTCAAAAATATGTCTTTTGTTGCCGATTTTCATTCGAAAGTTGAACTTTTACTGAGTTAATGGTGTTTTTGCGAACTGGGAAGCTCCTGTGTCACTTTTTAACGGTTATTCGGTCATTTCAGGAACAGTAACTCTTATTGAATTGTTTTCTATGAATGGACACTGCACACCAGCGTGATGCGCGTATGAATATCGCTGTTAATCAGGTCAACCACGCCTCGTAGTGTATTCCAATGAATGGAAATAAGCCGTTTCATGATAAAACCTGCCTTTCAGAATTTTAAAAGACTGTGTACTCTGTTTAATACAGGGGCTATAGTTAGATCACAGAAATTTGATGTCGCAAGTTGAGCTATCATACCTTACATGTATAACCAACAGCAGTGTGCACATGCTGGTCATTGCATAAGGATATATCTCAGTCACGCATACATGTCATTAACTGAATGACCTGACGCTTTCCCATCGTTCCTTGATTAGATTTCTTGTAAATGTTATAGTAATGGGCCAGCTCATTTAATTTATCACACCCTTTAAACATGAAAGCGCAGCCATCCACTATATTTCGGTCTCTGTATTCTTCCTGCGTGTACGCTGTTCATATAAACATAAATGCGGCAGATACCGTAATGCATTTAACATGCGTGAAGTAATCATGCATGCACAGCCATCAAGTGGGTCTATGCACCTAATTTTCGGCCCATATGTTCGTCCAAATGGTGCCTGCTTAAGTCGTCTGCTGCACATAGTTGATAACTTCAATTGCTTATGTTAGTACAGAGGCAAACTCCTAGTGACAAAGTGTTTAATAGAGTCGGATCTGGAATGCTCTCTTTTCAGTACATATTTTTGTCCACAACATTAAATGCGCGATTGTTGTTAGTTATTTCCCTGTAAGTGTTCTTGCTAGTATGCACGCATGTGCAGTCTGTTCTTGAGCTTTCGGTACTCGGCCTGGGTAGTGTTTAATGCAGACGGATCTTTGGAAATTTATATAAAAAATAAATAAATAAAAGAAAGTCAGCACCTATTTGTGTACACAATAATTATTTCAGAAAAGAGCCCAGTTTGTACTAGTGAACGCTCTTGCGAGAATGCGCGCATGTACGATTTCGTGGAAAAATCAATGCAGTCGGAACTTTGGCAAGTTTATAAAACAATCAGATCCTACGACCCACCCTAAAACCAGGCCGAAAACGACCCAGCCGAAACTACCCACGGCCGGAAACCTATGTTTAATGAATGTGCTACATCCGCTTTCCAGCGTCAAGGCAGTGACCGATATATAGGTCACTGGTCATTGCTACCACGTCGTGCAACAGAACCCATAGCGGCTTCTTTGATCGTAAACATTGCTATCAGCGAGCCTCTGCTGTAAACATAAGCAGAAAGTTTGGTCCCAGATCTGGTCCGACAAAGAGTTTAAAATTGATCAAACCTGAAGGTTTTCCTGACTTCTTTTATCATACATTTGAATCTACATGTAAAAACAAGGGCGCCGATGGGACTACGCGGGCGCTCAGGGTGGTCCCTGCTTTTAACAAAGTCGGGGTTCTCGCGGCTTTAAACATTATATAGGCGTCTAGGTAAATTAAGCAAATTTCGATAATCTCAAGGTCTATTCTGTTTTCAAATACAGAGCCAAAAACCGTGCTCTATAAGTTCCTTACATGCGTATATGAGCAGTTAAAGGCCTCAACTTAAACGGTAAGATTTGCCTTATGCGATTCTGTCTTATAAGACTCCTTCTTTGAATAAATACCTGGAGATAGTTTCATCACGGAGGGAGGTTTCATTGTTGTTTATGTAAAAATGGTTGATTGATTGAGTAAATTATTGATTGATTGTGTTTGTGTACATCATTCGGTTTGTTGATACATGTACTCACATGTAGCTTGTGATGTAATGAAAGAACGAACTCTTTATCTGCTAAAGCCGAGTTCATTGATATGGCACTTAATGCCATATCTTTTCTTGTTTACTGTCGTGAGTTGGCTTCCGGTACCGTTAGTTTAACAGGTGACAGGACCCAGGGCGACGACAGTAAACATGATTCGCACTATAAGCGTGTGTCTTCTTTCTTTTTGTCTTTATTCGTTGGTGTAGTTCTTATTTTCCTTTCTAGGGTTGCAATCGTCTCGCAAAAGAAGAGTCAGAGCTGGTTTCTCAACCTTAATCATATCCTTGCTGTCGTGTGACTATCTGTGTCATGCGCGCATCCAGGATTTCTTGTCAGGGGGGTCCAGGCCCGACGGCCAGAAAACAGCATGGACAATATTTGTTTTAGTCATCAACTTATTTTACAGTTTACAGAGGGGTAATAGAAAACATTACTTTTCAAAGGATCCAGAGGGGGTCCAACATTTTTCAGGGGGGGGGGGGTCCAACATTTTTCAGGGTGGGGGGAGTCCAACTTTTTCCAGGGGGGTTCAAAAGCTAATTTCTATAGAAACCCATATAGCTTGTGATTTTCAATGGGGGTTGGGACCGCCTATCCCCGTCATGACCTGCACATGAATGTTCTGTGTCTCTTACTCGTGGTTTAAACATCTACAAAAAACATGTATCCAATTGGGTCCGGCCACAAGTTTTCACAATAGCGTTCTTCGTGGTGTTGTTGGTTGATCTGTTGTTTGTGATTGTGGCATGTCATAGTTATACAGTAAACCTGTCTACTCTAAAAGAAGACCAAAAATGGTTGTCAATACCGATTATCGCTTAATCAATGTCAAAAGTATTACAGAATGCTCCAAGGGGAGCATTCTGCAATACGTTCGACCTTCATTAAGGTACCATTTGTCATTGAGATCTTTGTTTTGTCCTTTTGAGTGGCCGATTAAGACAGGTTTTATTGTACTTCAGTGTTTGCTCGTCTTTGTGCGACACTTTATTGACGTTAGTTAGAATCTCAGTGTTATTATTATGTGATAAGTCTCATTTACATCAAAACCTAAAAGAATCTAATTGGATACTGTTCATTATTGGCTATTCAATATAGCTGATTTTTATGAGGCGTTCAATGAATCCACCATGCCACTTTAAATATATATTCAGATGAGTAGAGTTACTGGATAGCGTGTGAATTGTTTTACTCAAAAATTTCATTAGATTATTAGCCTCCCATGATGTTAATGGCAATAAATACAATTAAGCACAATTAGGTTTGGTCAGTCTCTTGAGAAAACAGCTCTGCATTTTAAGCAAATGGTTATCATTATAAAAATCTATTCCTCATGATCCTTAATTGCAAACATATAATACATTTGCAATTCATTTTATCGTAAAGTATATTAGGAAGCTCAAATTTTGAGTTGTGAAATACATACAAAAGTAAGTTTGAAAAGAAATAAGGCGCACGGTAGACAAAACACATATTATCAGATGTCAGATTACACGGTTCAACTAAAATTACCATTTTTTAGGACGACCAAGAAAACTTAATAACTTTATAAACGACACAACATTGATAATGATATTCATGGACACCCTCTAAGAATCCATTACCTACATGTACCTGAGACATGTACATTATGATTGTATATAAGAGAAACATTGCGGAAAGGCGTTTAAACTAATCTGAGGTAAAAACAAATACACTTACATGTATTTGAAAAAAACATAAAAAATAACAATTTGTTTTGATCATTTCTCTTATAAAGAAATTCTATGGTGATAAAAAACTGTTTTATTGAGGCAATTCCTTTAGACGCCCACATCAAAGATTTTGATTGTAAAATTATAAGACACTGCAAGATTGTGCATTTAATACTAATAAAAATCAACAATTCAACGCTTGACTGAAAGTAGCATACAACCACATACCAATCATGTGTGGATTCAGAAAAGTCCGTCAGGGGGTCCATTTAACAAGTTATCAACCTTTTTCCAAAGGACCATACAGACCTCCCTCAAGAAGCAATTCGACCTATGGGGTCCAATTGCTTCTCGATTAAGGTCCGTACCAATGTTTCTAAAGAAACCTATAGCCACTTGTGATTTTCCAGTGGGTGTCAATAACTCCCACTCCCCACCTCTGGATCCGCCCATGACAATTAACCAGTTCTGTAAATTTCAATCAAAGATTTGCTATGGTTATACCTAACAGAACCGTTCCAATGGCACAGAACGCTTAAGTACATTGTATCAACCTTCTACATTCTGATTCTGAATATGGAGAAATGGAGAAAAACATTTCATGTTATTGTAGATTAGTTTATTCAAATTCTATAACTATTGCCTAAAGTTACTGCAATGGGGTTGGGTAAAAAGCGTTAACAACATTTTACATATAAAAATCTAGATTTATATCGAAACATGTAAACATGGATATAAAACACATTTTCAACAATAACTGAATAATTAAAAAAATATAAATAAATAAAAAAATAAAATTTTGAGTGCAGATAAGAATAAATTTGACTTCAGATCTTCAGAGGTAAACAGTCTGTCGCTTACCATCTTGGTGGTCCAATCAAACTGTCCACCCCTAAATATTTGATTAAACACCCTGCTTTGAGCTTGGCAGTCTGTAACATTTATTTAGGCTATTTATTTTGGCCAACGTATCACAATATGCTTTAAAAATATCGCACATTGAGAACTGCCAAAGCATAATTTACTCTTTGGCTGGACAGCAGCAATAAACTCTAAGAAAATGCACCCAAGTTTCATGAACATTTTAATTTGATAATCGCGTTCTCTATTTCGATATTCTTTTAGTGAATTGGGCTCACCAGTTCAGAGAAGCAGACTAGTACCTCATAAGAAATATTAAGTTATAGTGGATGGAAAGTTGGTGAGAAAGATTATCCAGAAGTTCTAATCAATGGAAAATATGGTTGTGTAATATCAACATGTTACTTTACTTACTATGTTACTTGATGTCCATTCTAGTTTTGCAATTATCTTGATGGGGGAAGAGAGAGCTCGTTGCTTTGCTTAGTTTGTCTTCCAGTTGTCTCGAAATTGTTATGTGGCTCTTCTCGCGGTGCAATGGGTTTGTCTTCAGTTTGTGATTGTGGTATCTCCTGATCATACTCAATTACTTTTTTGTTGCATTAAAAAAAGTAGTGTTCACCACTACCAGATATAGAAGGGATTACCCTGAAGATGGTTGTTAAGTTAATCCTTATTAATATTACTGCAACCGCTTCTAACAATGTTGTTGTTGTTAGACAAACACCAGCAATTAACTGAAAATCACATATGAGCCAGTGCATGTGATTTCCAACAATGTGGTATGTGCGACCAGCAAAGCCTCAGATCAGCCTGCGCATACGCGCAGTCTGATCAGAGCCTTTGCTAGTCGCTTGAGTATTCTATGATTGTTAAGCTACTGACTGAACATCATTTGGAGTTTCTAAGCTTATAAGGAGGCTGCAGAGGCTCGTCCGAGTCTACACATGTCAAAATGCCACATTGTTGGAAATCTCATGCCACGGCTCATATATAACTAAACAATGAATTTGTATTTCAACTTTTCCATAAAAATTTGCCCTGATGTCTAAATATAACCATCTACAGCAATAGTAATGTTGATGGCAAGTGGTTGAACTCTAGCTATTCCAAAGAATAGACGGCGCTCGTTTCTGTATTTGTTGCAATGAAAAAAACTAGTGTTCGCCAACCTCTATTTCATTTCACCAAATATAGAGGAGATTATCACGAAGATTGTTAATTAAAACACCCACGACAAATACTTTGATCTTTTGCTTCATCTGTCAATCAGGCTGTACAGTCTACATGCTGTCTCACTGCACATTATTTCACTTTATTACAATGGTTTGGCATGCTTATGAAATTCACACTATGAATGTAATTTGTATGCCGTGTCCATGATTCCAAAGCTAGCTATTCATTTTCTGTAAAGTTTATTGGAGCCTTTCAATCAATTAATTTAGTGATGACCTCTTGGTACAAGCTGAAAAAATAAAAAAAACACTGGCGTTATTATGAATAGATTATAACATAGCTTGGGAGAGTAGCCTTATTCTAAAATTTCTCACACTTTTATCTTTCTCTTGTCAAATCAAGTGATGATATTCAGGGCTGAAACTCACAAAATGCAGGTCGGAATAGCAAAAAGAGAAAATCCTGATCCGACTGTTTCTTCTGATCTGGGTAGGTGCAGTTTATTTTCACCTTTTTGGCATGCATCTAGTGTTCGAAATTTTAGCACATTTACCGTACTTAATAAATATTAGACGTCCCTATTTTGCCCAAGTCCAACTTAAATATGGTTAAACTAGATATATTCTTAAGTTCTGGCGAAAGAATGTTTGCCTCTATTGCTATTAACCGTACTCCCTGCTCTATCACAACAATTGAATTATATGGTATTAGATGTGCCAACCGTCCCCTTCCCTTTAAGGCCTTTAGTTAAAAGTGCATACCAAAAAATATTTTCTTATTTTTCAACCAAAATGAAGGGGTTCTTCTCAAGGAGACTGTTCTTCTGAGCACCCAAAACATATCGTAAAACTTATGGGTAAGAAAAATTTGCAATTTTTAAGTAGGGCAAAATCGTTGGGTAACCAATCAGTTCAAAAATATAGAACTCAAAATAGGGATGCACCATAGATATAAAGCCACATTAGTTGTGCTTAGTTTTAAACCGAATCACCGTTAACACGGTAATGGTTCCTTTATAAGTAGTGGCTGAGACCATTGGTGAGCGGATCAAGTTCGTCACCAGGAGGGGGTGGGGGTTCTGACAAGTTTTTATTAGCCATCAACGTTTTCCAAAATAACTTCAAATAATCTGCAAAAATTTCATTGTAATCATTCTTTGTGCAATATGCAGTTTCCTGAATTTACAAATGCATTGTATTGTGGTGCTGTAACAGTGATTTATGAACAGCTAGTGCTTCTTCTGTCGAGCTCGCATGCTATCACTATAGGGACCAAACATATTTTTTCTATACATTAACATCTGCTGGACTCCGAGGGTGGTGTTGAAACCGGAGCCTGAAAGGTAAAGGATTAAACGATTCCCCTAAGGGTCTAGCAGATGTTAGTGTATCAAAAACATGTTTGATCGTTTGTATTGCATAAAGTCATTTTGTCACTTGAAAACTTTGGAAAAACGCCTTGAAAAGTTCATATTACCAAGCATAGAGGATTCGTAGATTTTGAAAATATCTGTTTCAGAGCAAAGACTTACGTCATCCTAAAGTCACTAAATTACTTGCGTTTCTAGACGCGTTACTGTTGATGTTGTCAATTTTTGCGATGGCCTAGAATGTGTATGTAAAGTACAAAAACGTGCATCAACAGCACGTGAATTGCCTGAGTAAAACATGGGTTTTTTTGTGAATCCGTTTTGTAATTTGTGTTTTTGGTTGTCTGTCATACTCGCTTGTCTGTTCCTTGCAGCCTTGTGGTCACCTGCTGGGAAAGGGCTGACCTCTTGGATCTCTTGTATTTGATGTTTTCTTGTGTTTTGTCACTTTCCCATAGGGTGTCCTGGGTCAGATGTGGTATTTGATTGTATCGATTCCTGATCTTTGCCCTCTTCCTTACTTTCGTGCAGTGTATCATCATCAGGGCAAGTGAAAACATTGAGTATTAAGTCCAAATATGAATCTGAATTAACAAAATGATAGTATGCATGCATATTTACAGAATTAAATCGATACCCTGTTAGATTTGAAAAATGATTTCAAACTAAAATATTTCCAGCCTGGTCCAAGTTTTTTCAGAGGGTCCAAATGCTTAATTCTATGGAAATCTATAGCACTTGTGATTTTCTACGAGGCTGGGGTCCGGAACCGCTGCCCTTCCCTCTGGACCCGTCCATGCATATATATTGTACATACCACAAGCTCAATCGATTTTCTCCCAGACTTCTTTACTTCGTTATCATTGCTAAATACTTCGCTGTAGTCAGGAGGGGGAGACTTCCAGATCTCATCTGTGTTTGGCGTACCTATGTTTGACATCTGCATGCTATTCACATTGCTGTTGGCTTCATTTTGAGCACGTCTGAAAATAATCCAATTACTTTAGCAAACCTTAATCCTTAATGCGCCAATCGCAACATAAGTCGTCTGCATTTCTCGTCTGCTGAAATGTTTAAAAAGCCTCTATGGCAAACAGTGTGCACCCATAGCAGTCTGTTCTGGGTCCACGCTGTTTGAAACTATACTTAATTCGTCAGTTATGCTAGGAAATTATTTGCAGCAGACGACTTCAGCAGACGTCATTTTCATATGCATTTTTTCTTGGTGCTTTAAGGGTTAAACAAGTGTCAGAACCCCTGACAGATTTATCTGGATCGGCGCATGTAAAATCAAAATCAAAATACATCATGGGGTAGATGAGTTTTCCCTACTTTCACGTACATGAGCAAAACGCGTTCTTTCAATCTGTACTGTGAACATTTTACAAAGATACTGTTTATATGAATTTCGATAGTGCTCTCTAATTGCAAATGAAAGCAAAACCTATATTACCCTCATCTTAGACATAGAGGATCAATCCTTGGATACGTATGAAATCGGATACGTATGAAAGGCGTAGCAGCCTGTAATGTATGAAAACGCTGCATTTTGTTAGTCGGAACTGGCGTAAGGAAACTTAGTCCTGTAGCATGTGGGTTCAGTCCTATTAAAATCCATTAGTCTGTTTACCCGAAAAGTTTTATAAAAATAGAATAAATGAAGCGTATGTGTTTTCAATTAAATAGCGCAAAAACAACTTTCTTTCTACGACGTTTACTGTGGAATGAGGTAACCGTTTGTTTCGCTGCAATCAAACTTGTTATTGTGTTGGCAGGGTTTTCTGATGACACCGTCAACCCTCGATGTACAGTCGAGATCTGATTCCATGGAACTGGTCGAGGCAGCTACGATTGCGTAAGTATTTGCTTTGAAACTGGCGTTTTCAAACCTATGCGTAGTTCATGCCTTTGTGCGTTATTATTATACAACATAATTTAATGTTTTCGAAGCGTATTCAAGCAACAATTAAAATGACTTAATGCAAAAATAGCGATTAAACATGTTTTATGGCCCCGCATAATGGTTTCATTTTTCATACACATGTATATAAATAATAGGGAGCGCAGTGGCTCAGTGGTTTAGTGCTTGACTCCAGACTGAGGGGCCGCGGTGTCGAGCCTCACCGGCGTCACTGCGTTGTGGTCCTTGAGCAAGACACATTTATCCTAGCTTAGTACTGGTTCAACCCAAGAAGACCCGTCCCTGTTTAACTGAAAGATTGTTGATGGGACTTAAAGAATCAAATCAATCATGTATATACTCATAAAATACAGGTCAAATATGTCCTTGAAAGGGTATCCTTTGAAAACAAAGACTGCACCAAAGAACTGAAACTAGAGTGTGCATATTTCCTGGGCCAGACTAGCTAGTTTCTGCCATCCAGGCCTCATCAGTGACCCTCTAATAGTTTCAAAGTTCCAAAAGTAGAATTAAGTCATGTTTTCTCAATAAATATGTTCACTATAGCTGAAAACTGCATGGAAAAGTGAATTATCTATTAAAAACAGGTGTTTTTACGGCGGCTTGCCGCCGTTCTATTATCGCTTTAGATCTAAATTATTCACCAATCAGAAGCATTTTTAAATTGTAATATTCATCACACCGACTGGAAAAAGATGCTCTCATTGGTTGTTACTCAGAATGTCCATACGATCTTACTAAACGTGAAACTAAACTTGAAAACATACATGTAAATGGCAGAGAACCAGTCTGTGCACTGGGTCTAAAAATGCAAATGTATAAACGACCTAATCTCGAATATAGGTCAACCCTTGATGTTCAGTATTTGTAAATTGCTGTCAATAGTATTGTTTACATTGCACACAGTAAAGAAGTGCATTATAAAATAATCCACTAAATCCAGAAGGACTTTAAAGTAATATCACGCTATTTAAATAAAATATTTGTAACTTTTCCAATTCCCATATCTGGACATGATTATAGTCTGTTTCATATATTTCGACAATAGTCTTTTTTGGCCGTTATACGGTTATATTCCCAATGCCAAAACGTTTCTTTTCTCCTATGTTCGGATGAAAATATCCCGATTTCAAGTCGGAAAACATCAAAGAAGAAATCATCATTTTGTTGAGTAAATTGTGTTTAAATTGTTTGGACATTTTCAACCGACTCGACTATTGGCATATCAGTCGTGCTACTAGGATGTAAATCCTCTCGTTGCATTATAAGGGCCCAAGGGTGTTGTGCCCTCTAACGATCGGCATATCAGCCGTGGTTTGCCTCTTTGCTTCAACGCCCAGACAACTGCCCATGCGAGTAGGTATACGTTCCTCAACGGACCAATGGTTAAGCGCTGTTAAGCAGCTCGTTTGCTCAACAGACCAATCATTGAGCGACGTTAAGGAGCCAGCTTTCCTCAACGGACCAATGGTTAAGCAGTATCTATGACATGCGCGGAAAACGTCATTATCCAAGATGGCGGCGCCCATGAAATAAGACTTGAGACCAGGAAGACTGAATTAAATTGCGAATTATATTAGTTTCCATCGATTAAAAATCTTACGAGTGATACCATTGTGTTGTTTGTACTCTATATATTTGATCTGTATGCAGTTGCAGATATGAATATTCGATAACCAAGAGTTTTCGAACGTCGAAAGTTTCAGTTTTCAAAACGCGTAAACAGACTGCTTTGACGAGTTTAAATACCAGGAAAATCGACAAAGGTAAGGTTGGGGTAAGTTTTTAGCAGAATAATACAAGGCCGCCTACACACTTTTGTAAGAATCAAATGCCTAAGGGGTTCAGGGGTCTTTAAAATCTAAGTAGGTCACCCCACCCCACCCCACCCACATCCGTTGGTTCATATTCTAGAGCATAGAAACTGCTCCTCAGCTGCTGTGTTTGACCAGCCAGTCACTTTAATTCTTGATATACAATCCCTGCTTAATCGGTAAGTGCGTTCCGGTCTATAGGTCAATTGTTGCAGGGACCGGTGAGCAATGAAGGCCCAGATAGGATTAGGATTGTCTATATTTTTTTGTCATTCTGTGTGCATGGTTCATAAACACAAGTGTATGGTCAGGTAACTACTTGAGCTACCTGTCAATATTGATGGTGTTCACTAAACGAATTGATTGATTCGCATGTTCCTGACATTTCCTGTTCCTCAGAATTGATCGGCTGTTCTCCACAATTGATCGGCTGTTCCCCACGATTGAAACTGTACCCCACACTGTCTTACAAATGGTACAAACTTGATTATACACTCCAACCATCTGCTGCTATACAGCTCGAAGTTAAGACATAAGATGTATGTTTCATTGAATGTCATGTCACAAATATTTGCAAATATTTACAAGCCATTAGATATGAATGCGTATTTAAAAATAGTTTTTCTTACTTGTCAACCAAGGCATATGTTGTGGGTTCTAAAAATAATCGTCTGAATGAGACGGTTCTTTTGAGCGCCCAAAACAGCTGAAACACCCCATCTCATTGAGCTTGTCGAGACGGTTCTTTTGAGCACCCAAAACAAACGTTAAATATATGAAAGGTAAGAATTTGAAAGTAATGCCATTTCGACTCCTCTTCATGTAAATACACATTAAATGACTATTAAAAACATAGAGTTTGGGTCCTGATCAGGCCAGACATTTTGTACGGCCTGATCTGTGTCCGTTTTGGTTGCACAGCAACTCAGCAGACAACACTAGTAGGTAAAGAGGTAACCAATATAGATGTAGTTCATGTTTATAAAAATTGTATGACTTAGTACAGTAAATTGTATGTGCTTTCATTTCTTATTTTTTCTCTACAATTTTTAGATATGGTGGATTGACCTGGATCATATTATGTTTTATTATAGAGACAGGACACGGAAATTGTGGAATAGGATTTTTTTCTGGAAAAGCAAGAATGGATACTGTAAATGGATGATTTTATAGAGACAGGATATGGATACTGTGGAATAGGATATTATCTGGAAAAGCAAGAGTGGATCCTGTACATGTATGGTCTTATAGAGACAAGATATGGATACATTGGGATGCAGTTATTTCTGGAAAAGGAAGGTTGGATCCTGTACATCATCGTCATATTCTATAGGAACAGTATATGTATACGGTGGAATAGGATATTTTCTGGATCACCAAAATTGGATCCTGTACATGTATGGTATTATAGAGTCAAGATATGGATACAATGGAATAGGATTTTTTTCTGGAAAACTAAAATTTTATGGTTTTATACTTATAGGGACAGGATATGGATACAATGGAATAGGATTTTTTGTGTAGCTATTTCCAATGAAGATTGTGATTACCTCTAGACGGAAATTGCAGTCAGGTCGCTTTATTGTTGTCGGGGCTGGTCTAGCATGTAAGTCTGATCAGCTTTGATGAACATATAATGTATTTGACTGAATGCTACAATAAACTATGGAATACTATAGGAACAATGGCAGTGAGCCACACCTCAAAAGGTACTATGACCAGGCTGGATTGGATATAATGATTATGATCAAAGGTAAATAATATGAAAAAAAGATCCCTCAAAAAATAGAGAGAACCTACAAAAAGTGAAAACAGCATAACTGGTTTCATTTAGTATGTTCATAAAAATTGGTGCAACAACTCTCATGTCCCTTAGCATAGGCAAGTGGCATTTTTCTTGCTTCAATAAACCAATAAATTGTAATTATTTTCTTAGTCATCAATTGTAACATATGTTTTCGGTGCTCAAAAGAACCGTCTCAATGAGACGGTCCTTTTGAGTACCCACAAAATATGTTATGGTTGTGAAATAAACAAATGGTTTTTAAATGTGCATGCTTATATGGAGGCCTGGACCCTGTCAAGTTTCTTTCACTCTCTTTTTGCTAACAGTGACTTTTATCATCTTCTGATAACCTTTGCAAACAGTTCGGACCAGATCAGGACCAACATAATGTCGGTGTCAGTCCTGATCTGGGTCCAAACTGTTTGTTGAGATTATCAGTGGGCTGGCATCATACTACTACCACTGCTACTACTACTACTGCTACTACTACTACTACTACTACTACTACTACTACTACTACTACTACTACTACTGCTACTACTACTACAAAAACAACAATACCAACAGCAACAATTACTACTTCTACTGCTGCTGCTACTGCTGCTACTACTACTACAAGAACAACAGCAATAACTTCTACTGCAGATACTATTACAACACTTCTACAACCACTACTACAGCAGCAGTAACTACAACTATCATTGCTGCTACTACTACTACTACTACTACTACTACTACTACTACTACTACTACTACTACTACTACTACTACTACTACTACAACAACATCAATTATAACTACTACTGCTGCTAATACTATTATAACACTACTACTAGCACTACTTCAACACAACAACTACTTCTACTAATACTGCTATCACTACTTCTACTACAAAAGCAACAGCAACAACAACTATCATAACAACACTTCTACTGCCACTACTACAACAACAGCAAATACAACAAATACTGCTACTACTATTACAACTACTGTTACATCTCTTCTACTACTACTACTACTAGAACAATAGCAACTACAACTACCACTGCTGCTACTACTACAAACAACAACAACTTCCCCTACTACTGCTGCCACAACTACAAAAACATTACAAACTGCCAATCAAAAAAGACCAAAATTTGGTTTTCAAGACCAATTATCGCTTAATTCGGGGCAAAAGTATTGCAGAATGCTCCAAGGGTCCAAGGGGAGCATTCTGCAACACTTTTGACCTTCATTAAGATACTCTCTTGTCATTAAGATCTTTGTTTTGTCTATTTTGAGAGGTTGTTTTACACAGGTTTTACTGTATATATTTAACCTTTTCTTTCTGATGGATTACTCCCAAACATCTTGATACAATTAGTATGGGATAGTCCATTTTGTGTTTAGTTTACATATTTTATTTGTATGGCTAATATTATATATTTTACAGCAATTATTCAGGGGTGTGGAAATAATAAAATTTTCTACTTGTCCAAGGACAAGTAAAAAAGCTAAAATGTACTTGTCCATAGAAAATTTTACTTGTCCGAAAGAACAAATTAGCTTATACCTTACAGTTCTTAAACAATTTATTCTTTCAAAAACAGTATAAAACCAGATCAACTCTTGTAAACAGTATGGATCCTGATCAGCTGGCTTCTCTTGTAAACAGTGTAGATCCAGATCAGCTGGCTTCTGAAGAAGCCAGCTGATCAGGATTCACACTGTTTTCAATGCAAGATGTGAGCTTGTAATAATTAATCAAAATATGAAATACAGAATTGTAATAACTTAATACATTTGTACTTGTCCAAGGACAAGTAAATAGAAATTTTCGACTTGTCCTGAATAAAATGGGACCAAGTCGGATAAGTCGGGCATGTTATTTCCACAGCCCTGAATTATTGTAGTACAATAATGTGAACGCAATTGGCTTAAAAATTTGTCTTCGTAGGGGTCACAGGTCAAAATTTCTATATCATGATGTATTTATGTCCCTAAAGATTGATTTTATCTCAGAAACAGTGCAGACCCTGATAAAATGCCACACTAAGCAGCATTTCATCAGAGTATTTGCCGTTAGCCAAATTAGCTGTTTACAGTAAAACCTGTCTTAAGCGGTCACTCAAAAAGACCAAAAATTGGTTTTCAAGACCGATTATCGCTTAATGTATTGCAAAAGTATTGCAGAATGCTCCAAGAGAGCATTCTGCAATAAGCTACCATTTGTCGTTAAGACATTTGTTTTGTCAATTTTTGAATGGCCGTTTTAGACAGGTTTTACTGTATACGTATTCAGAATGAAAAAGGTTAAGACAACACATTTTTTAAAGCCATCAATGCCGTCATAAGGAATATTGAGTCACATTTCAGAATGGATGTTTCTGTACCTGTTGCCGGGCTGCATAGCGCAGTCTGTAACATGTCTGGCTACAGATGTGCGTCTGACAGCAGATTCCGGGGTCGCGAGTTCGATCCCGGCCCGGTCCCATACTTTCGTGGAGATTGATCATGAAATAATTTCTACTGTCATTCTCCTCCCTTCTGGTGGATCACTCAAGAAGGATTGTTGTCAGTTACAAGCGAAAGTATGTGCATAAAGTACTGGTTAACCACTTGTTCAAGCTTGCCCAGGAAAAAGTGTGGTTAGGTAAACTGACCGTCCCGCATGATGACCATAGCTGTTGACTTGGGATGTAAAGCAAAAAAAAACAAACTAACAAACAAAAGTTTTGGTACCTGCAGATTTGTTTTACATACATATCATACCTCACACTGTGAGATAAAATCTCACAGAATTCGGCTCTTCTGAAAGCCGATTCCCATAAGATTTTCAAACCTCGCAGAATTTTAAGACCATCTAAAAACACATTTAAAAAAGAAATAATCATAAATCACACTTTATTATGTTTATCACAAGTTCCTTACATTAAAAGTAAAAGCTTTTTGGTTATTTTGGGGAGCTTCAAAGTGATTTTTGTGAAAATCTCACAGAATTTCATCAGATCTCCCATAAAATTTTGGTTTATCTCACACGTTTTCAGTTCACAGATTATGGCATGTATGGTTTTATCCCATCAAACAATTGAAGATACACATTTCATGTGGCATCCTGATCAAAATATGAAATGTTAGCATTTCATATTTTGATCCGGATGCCACATGAAATGTGTATCTTCAATGTTTGTCAGTGCACACATATACAGATTTACAATACATAACTGTTGTTATTTTCCCATTCCAGTCCCAATTATGGGGTATCCCGGTATGTTGCCAGGTCAGAAGTGAACAGACTCCGGTTGTGTCAGAAATTTGTCAAAGAAGAAAATCGGTGAGTTACAGCATTTGCTTACTTTACTACTGCTGCTGAAGCTGTTGCTGATACTACTACTACTTCTCCTACAGATGTGAGTCAACTTCACTCTCTCCATCATTGCATAAGTACGTTTGTTTTATTTTTTGTAACTGCATTTTCTCCTAAATTTTTACAGGTAGAGACTTGAAACTTTGTAGGCGCATAGGTCACAGTATGCAGAGGGTAATGGGTAAGACTTTTCTGACTTTTACCACAAGGTCAAGGTCAAATGTCAGATTGTGTATTTTTATGTAAATGCATATCCTCTTAAAGGATTGTACGTAGCAACTCCATACTTTGCAGTTGTATACATGTCACATTTTGTAAAGCATACTGTTCAATGTTTCAAGTGACCTTGACCTCCATATTTGGGAAAAAGGTCAAATGATGTATTTTCTTGCAAAAGCACCATTTGGTTATTGAAAAAAGCCAGTATTTGCGATGGTGTACCGCTGATTGCAGTCAAGTATATGTTTACTTATACATTTCTTCCGAAAATGACGAAAATTTGATCAAGATCCGGCAAAAATTGATGAAATAGATCCATATAACATGAGTAAGGGTGGACGACAAAACGTCATACGAAGGTGAAACAATCCACGTAACTCTGCTCATTAATTCGAAATTTAGAAGTTTAATGTATTGATAGTCAAGATTATTTATTACTGAACAAACTGGCGTTTATTTTGTCACAATCGCCCCATTTTTGACGAAATGGCAAACCTTTATATATGACCCCTATTGATTTTCCTTAAATGATGATCTGATCATCTCAGTTGAGCGATACCTGCTCCGGGGGGTTATAACCTTTCAGCGCCCAGACAACTGCCCATGCGAGTAGGTATACGTTCCTCAACGGACCAATGGTTAAGCGCTGTTAAGCAGCTCGTTTGCTCAACAGACCAATCATTGAGCGACGTTAAGGAGCCAGCTTTGCTCAACGGACCAATGGTTAAGCAGTATCTATGACATGCGCGGAAAACGTCATTATCCAAGATGGCGGCGCCCATGGATTTAGAATTGAGACCAGGAAGACTGAATTAAATTGCGAATTATTTTAGTTTCCGTGGAACAAAAATTTTATGAGTTATACCGTTGTGTTGTTTGTACTCTTTATATTTGATCTGTATGCAGTTGTAGATATAAATAGGCGATATCCAAGAGTTTTCGAACGTCGAAAGTTTCAGCTTTCAAAACGCGTAAACAGAAGGCTTTGGCGAGTCTAAAACAAGGAAAATCGACAAAGGTAAGGTTGAGGTAAGTTTTTAGCAGTACACTACAAGGCCGCCTACACAATTTTGTAAGAAATAAATGCCTTAGGGGTTCAGGGGTCTTTAAAATCTAACTAGGTCACCCCACCCCACCCACATCCGTTGGTCCATATTCTGGAGCATAGAAACTGCTCCTCAGCTGCTGTGTTTCACCAGCCAGTCACTTTAATTCATGATATACAATCTGTCTGCACAATACGTAATTGTATACGGGGTCTGTAGATCAATTGTTGCAGAGACATGCAAACAGCTGAGCAGTGAAGGCCCAGATCAGAATTGTCTATATTTTTGTCATTCTGTCTGCATGGTTCATAAACAGGAGTATGGTTAGGTAACTGCTTGAGCTACCTGTCAATATTGATGGTGTTCACTAAACGAATTGATTGATTTGCATGTTCCTGACATTTCCTGTTCCTCAGAATTTATCGGCTGTTCTCCACAATTGATCCGCTGTTCTCCACAATTGATCAGCTGTTCCCCACAATTGAAACTGTACCTCAAACTGTCTTACAAATGGTACAAATTTGATTATACATTCCAACCGTCTGCTGCTATACAGCTCGGGGTTAAGAATGAGACGTATGTTTCATTGAATGTCATACAAATATTTACAAGCTATTTGATATGAATGCGTATTTAAAAATAGTTTTTCTTACTTGTCAACCAAGGCATATGTAGTGGGCTCTAAAAATAACAGTCTCAACGAGGCGGTTCTTTTGAGCACCCAAAACAGCTGAAATACCCCATCTCATTGAGCTTGTCGAGAGAGACGGTTCTTTTGAGCACCCAAAACAGCTGAAATACCCCATCTCATTGAGCTTGTCGAGAGAGACGGTTCTTTTGAGCACCCAAAACAAAGGTTATATATATGAAAGGTAAGAATTTGAAAGTAATGCCATTTCGACTCCTATTCATGTAAATACACATTAAATGACTGTTAAAAATTTAAAGTTTGGGTCCTGATCAGGCCTGACATTTTGTACGGCCTGATCTGTGTCCGTTCTGGTTGCACAGCAACTCAGCAGACTACAATACGAGTAGGTAGAGAGGTAACTTATATAGATGTAGTGCATGTTTATAAAAATTGTATGGCTTACAGTATATTGTATGTGCTTTCAATTCTTTCTTTTTCTCTGTACAATTTTTAGATATGGATAATGGTGGATTGACTTGGATCATATTGTGTTTTATTATAGAGACAGGACACGGCTACTGTGGAATAGGATCTTTTTCTGGAAAAGCAAGAATTGATACTGTAAATGGATGGTTTTATAGAGACAGGATATGGATACAGAGGAATAGGATATTTTCTGGAAAAGCAAGAGTGGATCCTATACATGCATGGTCTTATAGAGACAGAATATGGATACAATAGGATGAGGTTATTTCTGGAAAAGGAAGGTTGGCTCCTGTACATCATTGTCATGTTCTATAGGAACAGTATATGTATACGGTGGAACAGGATATTTTCTGGATCACCAAAATTGGATCCTGTACATGTATGGTATTATAGAGTCAAGATATGGATACAATGGAATAGGATTTTTTCTTGAAAACCAAATTTGGATGGTTTTATAGGGACAGGATATGGATACAATGGAATAGGATTTTTTGTGTGACTATTTCCAATGAAGATTGTGTTTACCTCTAGACGGAAACGGCAGTCAGGTCGCTTTATTGTTGTTTGGGCTGGTCTAGCATGTAAGTCTGATCAGCTTTGATGAACATATAATGTATTTGACTGAATGCTACAATAAACTATGGAATCCTATAGGAACAATGGCAGTGAGCCACACCTCAAAAGGTACTATAACCAGGCTGGATTGGATATAATGATTATGATCAAAGGTAAATCATATGGAAAAAAGATCCCTCAAAAATAGAGAGAACCTACAAAAAGTGAAAACAGCATAACTGGTTTCATTTAGCATGTTCATACGAATTGGTGCAACAACTCTCATGTCCCTTAGCATAGACAATCTATTGTAACATATGTTTTCGGTGCTCAAAAGAACCGTCCCAATGAGACGGTTCTTATGAGTACCCAACAAAATATGTTTTGGTTGTGAAATTAACAAATAGTTTTTAAATGTGCATGCTTATATGGAGGCCTGGACCCTGTCAAGTTTCTTTCACTCTCTTTTTGCTAACAGTGACTTTTATCATCTTCTGATAACCTTTGCAAACAGTTTGGACCAGATCAGGACCAACATAATGTCGGTGTCAGTCCTGATCTGGGTCCAAACTGTTTGTTGAGATTATCAGTGGGCTGGCATCATACTACTTCTACTACTTCTACTACGTCTACTACTACTACTACTACTACTACTACTACTACTACTGCTACTACTACTACAAAAACAACAATATCAACAACAACAATTACTACTTCTACTGCTGCTGCTGCTGCTACTACTTCTACAAGAACAACAACAATAACTTCTACTGCAGATACTATTACAACACTTCTACTACCACTACTACAGCAGCAGCAACTACAACTATCAATGCTGCTACTACTACTACTACTACTACTACTACTACTACTACTACTACTACTACTACTACAACAACAACATCAATTACAACTTCTGCTGTTGCTAATACTATTATAACACTACTTCTAGCGCTACTTCAACACAACAACTACTTCTGCTGCCACTACTACAACAACATCAACTACAACTACTACTGCTACAACTATTACAACTACTGTTACATCACTTCTACTACTACTACTACTACTACTACTACTACTACTACTACTACTACTACTACTACTACTAGAACAATAGCAATTACAACTACTACTGCTGCTACTACTACAAACAACAACAACTTTCTCTCCTTCTGCTGCCACTACTACAAAAACAAAAACAATAACTTCTATTACAACCACTAATCCTATTACAACACTTCTACGACTACTACAACAACAACTGTTGCACCACTATTACAACAACAACAACAACTGCAACTACTACTGCCGCTACTACTTCTACAACAACAACTGTTGCACCACTATTACTACTACTAGAACAACAACAACAGCAACTGCAACTACTACTACTACAACAACAACTGTTGCACCACTATTACTACTACCAGAACAACAACAACAACAACTGCAACTACTACTGCTGCTAGTCTGCTACTACTACTACAACAACAGCTGTTGCACCACGATTACTTCTACTAGAACAAGAACAACAACTGCAACTTCTACTGCTGCTACTACTACAACAACAACTGTTGCACCACTATTACAACTACTAGAACAACAACAACAACAACAACTGCAACTAATACTGCTGCTACTACTACTACTACTACTACTACTACTACTACTACTACTACAAACAACAACAACTTCTTCTACTACTGCCGTCACGTTTCTGTGACATGTCTTGTCCTCTTCAGTGTGATGCTGCTACTACAACAAGTAATGACAACAGGAGCAACATTTAAATGGCTACCAAAATCAATATACTACTGCTGCTGAAGCTGTTGCTGCTACTACTACTACTTCTCCTACAGAATTGAGTCAACGTCACTCTTTCCATAATTGCACATGTCCGTTTGTTATATTTTTGTAACTGCATTTTCTCCTAAATTATTGGAAGTAGAGACTTGAAACTTTGTATACACATAGGTCACATTATGCAGAGGATAACGGATAAGACTTTTCTGACCTTGACCTCAAGGTCAAGGTCAAATATCAGATTATGTATTTTCATGTAAATGCATATCCTCTTAAAGGATTGAACGTAGCAACTCCATACCTTGCAGTTGTATACACGTCACATTTTGTATAGCATACTGTTCAATGTTTCAAGTGACCTTCACCTCCATATCTGGGGAAAAAGGTCAAATGATGTACTTTCTTGCAAACGCACCACTTGGTTATTGAAAAAAGCCAGTATTTGCGATGGTGTAGCGTTGATTGCAGTCAATTATATGTTTAATTACACATTTCTTCCGAAAATGACAGAAATTTGATCACGATCCTGCAAAAAATGATGAAATATTTCCATAAAACATAAGTCTGGGTGGACCACAAAACGTCATACAAAGGCGAAACAATCCACGTTACTCTGCTAATTAATTCGATATTTAGAAGTTTATGGTATTGGTAATCAAGATTATTTATTCCTGAACAAACTGGCGTTTATTTTGTCAAAATCGCCCCTTTTTTGACGAAATAGCAAGCTTTTATTGATGACCCCTATTGATTTTCCTGAAATGATGATCTGATCATCACAGTTGAGCGATACCCGCTCAGGGGGGTTCGCCCAGACAACTGCCCGTCCAAGTAGGTATCCGTTCCTCAACGGACCAATGGTTGAGCGCTGTTAAGCAGCTCGTTTGCTCAACAGACCAATCATTGAGCGACGTTAAGGAGCCAGCTTTCCTCAACGGACCAATGGTTAAGCAGTATCTATGACATGCGCGGAAAACGTCATTATCCAAGATGGCGGCGCCCATGAAATAAGAAGTGAGAACAGCAAGACTGAATTAAATTGCGAATTATTTTAGTTTCCAACGTTTTATAATCTTATGAGTTATACCGTTGTGTTGTCATTACTCTATATATTTTATCTGTATGCAGTTGCAGATATGAATATTCGATAACCAAGAGTTTTCGAACGTCGAAAGATTCAGTTTTCAAAACGCGTAAATAGACGGCTTTGGCGAGTTTAAAAACAAGGAAAATCGACAAAGGTAAGGTTGAGGTAGGTTTTTAGCAGTAGACTACAAGGCCGCCTACACACTTTTGTAAGAATTGAATGCCTAAGGGGTTCAGGGGTCTTTATAATCTAAGTAGGTCACCCCCACCCCACCCACATCCATTGGTCCATATTCTGGAGCATAGACACAGCTCCTCAGCTGCTGTGTTTGACCAGCCAGTCACTTTAATTCTTGATATACAATTTCCCTGCATAATCGGTAATTGTGTTCGGGTCTGTAGATCAATTGTTGCAGGGACGGGTGAGCTGTGAAGGCCCAGATCAGGACTCAATATTTTTTGTCATTCTGTCTGCATGGTTCATAAACACAGGTGTATGGTTAGGTTTTTGCTTGAGCTACCTGTCAATAGTGATGGTGTTCACTAAACGAATTGATTGATTCGCATGTTCCTGACATTTCCTGTTCCTCAGAATTGATCGGCTGTTCTCCACAATTGATCGGCTGTTCCCCACGATTGAAACTGTACCCCAAACTGTCTAACAAATGGTACAAACTTGATTATACACTCCAACCGTCTGCTGCTATACAGCTCAAGGTTAAGACATAAGATGTACGTTTCATTGAATGTCATGTCACAAATATTTGCAAATATTTACAAGCCATTAGATATGAATGCGTATTTAAAAATAGTTTTTCTTACTTGTCAACCAAGGCATATGTTGTGGGTTCTAAAAATAATCGTCTGAATGAGACGGTTCTTTTGAGCACCCAAAACAGCTGAAACACCCAATCTCATTGAGCTTGTCGAGACGGTTCTTTTGAGCACCCAAAACAAACGTTAAATATATGAAAGGTAAGAATTTGAAAGTAATGCCATTTCGACTCCTCTGAGTCTTCATGTAAATACACATTAAATGACTGTTAAAAACATAGAGTTTTGGTTGGTCCTGATCAGGCCAGACATTTTGTACGGCCTGATCTGTGTCCGTTTTGGTTGCACAGCAACTCAGCAGACAACACTAGTAGGTAAAGAGGTAACCAATATAGATGTAGTTCATGTTTTATTGTATGACTTAGTACAGTAAATTGTATGTGCTTTCATTTCTTATTATTTCTCCACAATTTTTAGATATGGTGGATTGACCTGGATCATATTGTGTTTTATTATAGAGACAGGACACGGAAATTGTGGAATAGGATTTTTTTCTGGAAAAGCAAGAATGGATACTGTAAATGGATGATTTTATAGAGACAGGATATGGATACAGAGGAATAGGATATTTTTTGGAAAAGCAAGATTGGATCCTGTACATGTATGGTCTTATAGAGACAGGATATGGATACATTGGGATGCAGTTATTTCTGGAAAAGGAAGGTTGGATCCTGTACATCATCGTCATGTTCTATAGGAACAGTATATGTATACGGTGGAATAGGATATTTTCTGGATCACCAAAATTGGATCCTGTACATGTATGGTATTATAGAGTCCAGATATGGATACAATGGAATAGGATTTTTTCTGGAAAACTAAAATTGGATGGTTTTATAGGGACAGGATATGGATACAATGGAATAGGATTTTTTGTGTGACTATTTCCAATAAAGATTGTGTTTACTTCTAGACGGAAACGGCAGTCAGGTCGCTTTATTGTTGTCGGGGCTGGTCTAGCATGTAAGTCTGATCAGCTTTGATGAACATATAATGTATTTGACTGAATGCTACAATAAACTATGGAATACTACAGGAACAATGGCAGTGAGCCACACCTCAAAAGGTACTATGACCAGGCTGGATTGGATATAATGATTATGATCAAAGGTAAATAATATGAAAAAAAAAGATCCCTCAAAAATAGAGAGAACCTACAAAAAGTGAAAACAGCATAACTGGTTTCATTTAGTATGTTCATAAAAATTGGTGCAACAACTCTCATGTCCCTTAGCATAGGCAAGTGGCATTTTTCTTGCTTCAATAAACCAATAAATTGTAATTATTTTCTTAGTCAGTCATCAATTGTAACATATGTTTTCGGTGCTCAAAAGAACCGTCTCAATGAGACGGTTCTTTTGAGTACCCATAAAATATGTTTTGGTTGTGAAATAAACAAATGGTTTTTAAATGTGCATGCTTATATGGAGGCCTGGACCCTGTCAAGTTTCTTTCACTCTCTTTTTGCTAACAGTGACTTTTATCATCTTCTGATAACCTTTGCAAACAGGGACCAACATAATGTCGGTGTCAGTCCTGATCTGGGTCCAAACTGTTTGTTGAGATTATCAGTGGGCTGGCATCATACTACTACCACTGCTACTACTACTACTGCTACTACTACTACTACTACTACTACTACTACTACTACTACTACTACTACTACTACTACTACTGCTACTACTACTACAAAAACAACAATACCAACAGCAACAATTACTACTTCTACTGCTACTGCTGCTACTACTACTACAAGAACAACAGCAATAACTTCTACTGCAGATACTATTACAACACTTCTACAACCACTACTACAGCAGCAGTAACTACAACTATCATTGCTGCTGCTACTACTACTACTACTACTACTACTACTACTACTACTACTACTACTACTACTACTACTACTACTACTACTACAACAACATCAACTAAAACTACTACTGCTGCTAAAACTATTATAACACTACTACTAGCACTATTCAACACCAACTACTTCTACTACTACTGCTATCACTACTTCTACTACAAAAACAACAGCAACAACAACTATCATAACAACACTTCTACTGCCACTACTACAACAACAGCAAATACAACTAATACTGCTACTACTTTTGCAACTACTGTTACATCACTTCTACTACTACTACTACTACTACTACTACTACTACTACTACTACTACTACTACTACTAGAACAATAGCAACTACAACTACCACTGCTGCTACTACTACAAACAACAACAACTTCCTCTACTACTGCTGCCACAACTACAAAAACATTAACTACTATTACAACTACTATTACAACTACTAATCCTAATAAACCACTTCTACTACTACTACAACAACAACAACAACTGTTACACCACTTCTTCTACTACTAGAACAACTACAACTACTACTGCTGCTACTACTACTACTACTACTACTACTACTACTACTACTACTACTACTACTACTTCTACTACTACTACAAACAACAACAACTTCTACTACTGCTGCCACTACTCAGGCCTTGAAATATCTCAAAATAGGCACTTGCCCTGCATCACAAAAATTATTGACATATATGGATAAAATATTAATTTACATTGGGAATCATCCAAAATTTCACTTGCCCTGCAGCCTGAGGCACTCGTAAATACGAGCGGACGAGTGGATTTTTCGAGCCCTGCTACTACAACAACATCAACTACAACTAATACTGCTACAACTATTACAACTACTGTTACATCACTTCTACTACAACTACTAGAACAATAGCAATTAAAACTACTTCTGCTGCTACTACTACAAACAACAACAACTTTCTCTCCTTCTGCTGCCACTACTACAAAAACAAAAACAATAACTTCTATTACAACCACTAATCATATTACAACATTTCTACGACTACTACAACAACAACTGTTGCACCACTATTACTACTACAACAACAACATCCACGACTGCAACTACTACTGCTGCTACTACTACTACATCAACAACTGTTGCACCACTATTACAACAACAACAACAACAACAACTGTAACTACTACTACATCAACAACTGTTGCACCACTATTACAACAACAACAACAACAACAACAACAACAACTGCTACTACTACTACAACAACAACTGTTGCACCACTATTACTACTACTAGAACAACGACAACAACTGCAACTATTACTGCTGCTACTACTACTGCTGCTAGCCTGCTACTACTACTACTACTACTACTACTACTACTACTACTACTACTACAACAACTGTTGCACCACTATTACTACTACTAGAACAAGAACAACAACTGCAACTACTACTGCTATTACAACAACAACAACAACAACAACAACAACAACAACAACAACAACAACAACAACAACAACAACAACAACAACAACAACAACAACAACAACAACAACAACAACAACAACAACAACAACAACTATCATAACATCACTTCTGCTGCCACTACTACAACAACATCAACTACAACTACTCCTGTTACTACTACTACAGCTACTGTTACATCACTTCTACTACTACTACTAGAACAATAGCAACTACAACTACCACTGGTGCTACAACTACAAACAACAACAACTTCCTCAACTACTGCTGCCACTACTACAACAACAAAAACAATAACTACTATTACAACCACTAAATATATAACAACACTTCTACAACTACTACAACAACAACAACTGTTGCACCCCTATTACTACTACTAGAACAACAACAACAGCAACAACAACAACAACAACAAATGCCAGTGCTGTCACGTTTCTGTGACATGTCTTGTCCTCTTCAGTGTGCTGCTGCTTCTACAACAAAATAATGACAACAGGAGCAACATTAAAATTGCTACCAAAATCAATATACTACTGCTGCTGAAGCTGTTGCTGATACTACTACTACTTCTCCTACAGAGGTGAGTCAACGTCACTCTCTCCATCATTGCATAAGTACGTTTGTTTTATTTTTTGTAACTGCATTTTCTCCTAAATTATTAAAGGTAGAGACTTGAAACTTTGTAGGCGCATAGGTCACAGTATGCAGAGGGTAATGGGTAAGACTTTTCTGACTTTGACCACAAGGTCAAGGTCAAATGTCAGATTGTGTATTTTTATGTAAATGCATATCCTCTTAAAGGATTGTACGTAGCAACTCCATACTTTGCAGTTGTATACATGTCACATTTTGTATAGCATACTGTTCAATGTTTCAAGTGACCTTGACCTCCATATCTGGGAAAAAGGTCAAATTATGTATTTTCTTGCAAACGCACCATTTAGTTATTGAAAAAAGCCAGTATTTTCGATGGTGTACCGCTGATTGCAGTCAAGTATATGTTTTCTTATACATTTCTTCCGAAAATGGCGAAAATTTGATCAAGATCCGGTAAAAATTGATGAAATAGATCCATATAACATGAGTAAGGGTGGACGACAAAACGTCATACGAAGACGAAACAATCCACGTATTTCTGCTCATTAATTCGAAATTTAGAAGTTTAATGTATTGATAGTCAAGATTATTTATTACTGAACAAACTGGCTTTTATTTTGTCAAAATCGCCCCATTTTTGACGAAATGGCAAACCTTTATATATGACCCCTATTGATTTTCCTTAAATGATGATCCGATCATCTCAGTTGAGCGATACCCGCTCCGGGGGGTTATAACCTTCGCCCAGACAACTGCCCGTCCAAGTAGGTATCCGTTCCTCAACGGACCAATGGTTGAGCGCTGTTAAGCAGCTCGTTTGCTCAACAGACCAATCATTGAGCGACGTTAAGGAGCCAGCTTTCCTCAACGGACCAATGGTTAAGCAGTATCTATGACATGCGCGGAAAACGTCATTATCCAAGATGGCGGCGCCCATGAAATAAGAAGTGAGAACAGCAAGACTGAATTAAATTGCGAATTATTTTAGTTTCCAACGTTTTATAATCTTATGAGTTATACCGTTGTGTTGTCATTACTCTATATATTTTATCTGTATGCAGTTGCAGATATGAATATTCGATAACCAAGAGTTTTCGAACGTCGAAAGATTCAGTTTTCAAAACGCGTAAATAGACGGCTTTGGCGAGTTTAAAAACAAGGAAAATCGACAAAGGTAAGGTTGAGGTAGGTTTTTAGCAGTAGACTACAAGGCCGCCTACACACTTTTGTAAGAATTGAATGCCTAAGGGGTTCAGGGGTCTTTATAATCTAAGTAGGTCACCCCCACCCCACCCACATCCATTGGTCCATATTCTGGAGCATAGACACAGCTCCTCAGCTGCTGTGTTTGACCAGCCAGTCACTTTAATTCTTGATATACAATTTCCCTGCATAATCGGTAATTGTGTTCGGGTCTGTAGATCAATTGTTGCAGGGACGGGTGAGCTGTGAAGGCCCAGATCAGGACTCAATATTTTTTGTCATTCTGTCTGCATGGTTCATAAACACAGGTGTATGGTTAGGTTTTTGCTTGAGCTACCTGTCAATAGTGATGGTGTTCACTAAACGAATTGATTGATTCGCATGTTCCTGACATTTCCTGTTCCTCAGAATTGATCGGCTGTTCTCCACAATTGATCGGCTGTTCCCCACGATTGAAACTGTACCCCAAACTGTCTAACAAATGGTACAAACTTGATTATACACTCCAACCGTCTGCTGCTATACAGCTCAAGGTTAAGACATAAGATGTACGTTTCATTGAATGTCATGTCACAAATATTTGCAAATATTTACAAGCCATTAGATATGAATGCGTATTTAAAAATAGTTTTTCTTACTTGTCAACCAAGGCATATGTTGTGGGTTCTAAAAATAATCGTCTGAATGAGACGGTTCTTTTGAGCACCCAAAACAGCTGAAACACCCAATCTCATTGAGCTTGTCGAGACGGTTCTTTTGAGCACCCAAAACAAACGTTAAATATATGAAAGGTAAGAATTTGAAAGTAATGCCATTTCGACTCCTCTGAGTCTTCATGTAAATACACATTAAATGACTGTTAAAAACATAGAGTTTTGGTTGGTCCTGATCAGGCCAGACATTTTGTACGGCCTGATCTGTGTCCGTTTTGGTTGCACAGCAACTCAGCAGACAACACTAGTAGGTAAAGAGGTAACCAATATAGATGTAGTTCATGTTTTATTGTATGACTTAGTACAGTAAATTGTATGTGCTTTCATTTCTTATTATTTCTCCACAATTTTTAGATATGGTGGATTGACCTGGATCATATTGTGTTTTATTATAGAGACAGGACACGGAAATTGTGGAATAGGATTTTTTTCTGGAAAAGCAAGAATGGATACTGTAAATGGATGATTTTATAGAGACAGGATATGGATACAGAGGAATAGGATATTTTTTGGAAAAGCAAGATTGGATCCTGTACATGTATGGTCTTATAGAGACAGGATATGGATACATTGGGATGCAGTTATTTCTGGAAAAGGAAGGTTGGATCCTGTACATCATCGTCATGTTCTATAGGAACAGTATATGTATACGGTGGAATAGGATATTTTCTGGATCACCAAAATTGGATCCTGTACATGTATGGTATTATAGAGTCCAGATATGGATACAATGGAATAGGATTTTTTCTGGAAAACTAAAATTGGATGGTTTTATAGGGACAGGATATGGATACAATGGAATAGGATTTTTTGTGTGACTATTTCCAATAAAGATTGTGTTTACTTCTAGACGGAAACGGCAGTCAGGTCGCTTTATTGTTGTCGGGGCTGGTCTAGCATGTAAGTCTGATCAGCTTTGATGAACATATAATGTATTTGACTGAATGCTACAATAAACTATGGAATACTACAGGAACAATGGCAGTGAGCCACACCTCAAAAGGTACTATGACCAGGCTGGATTGGATATAATGATTATGATCAAAGGTAAATAATATGAAAAAAAAAGATCCCTCAAAAATAGAGAGAACCTACAAAAAGTGAAAACAGCATAACTGGTTTCATTTAGTATGTTCATAAAAATTGGTGCAACAACTCTCATGTCCCTTAGCATAGGCAAGTGGCATTTTTCTTGCTTCAATAAACCAATAAATTGTAATTATTTTCTTAGTCAGTCATCAATTGTAACATATGTTTTCGGTGCTCAAAAGAACCGTCTCAATGAGACGGTTCTTTTGAGTACCCATAAAATATGTTTTGGTTGTGAAATAAACAAATGGTTTTTAAATGTGCATGCTTATATGGAGGCCTGGACCCTGTCAAGTTTCTTTCACTCTCTTTTTGCTAACAGTGACTTTTATCATCTTCTGATAACCTTTGCAAACAGGGACCAACATAATGTCGGTGTCAGTCCTGATCTGGGTCCAAACTGTTTGTTGAGATTATCAGTGGGCTGGCATCATACTACTACCACTGCTACTACTACTACTGCTACTACTACTACTACTACTACTACTACTACTACTACTACTACTACTACTACTACTACTACTGCTACTACTACTACAAAAACAACAATACCAACAGCAACAATTACTACTTCTACTGCTACTGCTGCTACTACTACTACAAGAACAACAGCAATAACTTCTACTGCAGATACTATTACAACACTTCTACAACCACTACTACAGCAGCAGTAACTACAACTATCATTGCTGCTGCTACTACTACTACTACTACTACTACTACTACTACTACTACTACTACTACTACTACTACTACTACTACTACTACAACAACATCAACTAAAACTACTACTGCTGCTAAAACTATTATAACACTACTACTAGCACTATTCAACACCAACTACTTCTACTACTACTGCTATCACTACTTCTACTACAAAAACAACAGCAACAACAACTATCATAACAACACTTCTACTGCCACTACTACAACAACAGCAAATACAACTAATACTGCTACTACTTTTGCAACTACTGTTACATCACTTCTACTACTACTACTACTACTACTACTACTACTACTACTACTACTACTACTACTACTACTAGAACAATAGCAACTACAACTACCACTGCTGCTACTACTACAAACAACAACAACTTCCTCTACTACTGCTGCCACAACTACAAAAACATTAACTACTATTACAACTACTATTACAACTACTAATCCTAATAAACCACTTCTACTACTACTACAACAACAACAACAACTGTTACACCACTTCTTCTACTACTAGAACAACTACAACTACTACTGCTGCTACTACTACTACTACTACTACTACTACTACTACTACTACTACTACTACTACTTCTACTACTACTACAAACAACAACAACTTCTACTACTGCTGCCACTACTCAGGCCTTGAAATATCTCAAAATAGGCACTTGCCCTGCATCACAAAAATTATTGACATATATGGATAAAATATTAATTTACATTGGGAATCATCCAAAATTTCACTTGCCCTGCAGCCTGAGGCACTCGTAAATACGAGCGGACGAGTGGATTTTTCGAGCCCTGCTACTACAACAACATCAACTACAACTAATACTGCTACAACTATTACAACTACTGTTACATCACTTCTACTACAACTACTAGAACAATAGCAATTAAAACTACTTCTGCTGCTACTACTACAAACAACAACAACTTTCTCTCCTTCTGCTGCCACTACTACAAAAACAAAAACAATAACTTCTATTACAACCACTAATCATATTACAACATTTCTACGACTACTACAACAACAACTGTTGCACCACTATTACTACTACAACAACAACATCCACGACTGCAACTACTACTGCTGCTACTACTACTACATCAACAACTGTTGCACCACTATTACAACAACAACAACAACAACAACTGTAACTACTACTACATCAACAACTGTTGCACCACTATTACAACAACAACAACAACAACAACAACAACAACAACAACTGCTACTACTACTACAACAACAACTGTTGCACCACTATTACTACTACTAGAACAACGACAACAACTGCAACTATTACTGCTGCTACTACTACTGCTGCTAGCCTGCTACTACTACTACTACTACTACTACTACTACTACTACTACTACTACAACAACTGTTGCACCACTATTACTACTACTAGAACAAGAACAACAACTGCAACTACTACTGCTATTACAACAACAACAACAACAACAACAACAACAACAACAACAACAACAACAACAACAACAACAACAACAACAACAACAACAACAACAACAACAACAACAACAACAACAACTATCATAACATCACTTCTGCTGCCACTACTACAACAACATCAACTACAACTTCTCCTGTTACTACTACTACAGCTACTGTTACATCACTTCTACTACTACTACTAGAACAATAGCAACTACAACTACCACTGGTGCTACAACTACAAACAACAACAACTTCCTCAACTACTGCTGCCACTACTACAACAACAAAAACAATAACTACTATTACAACCACTAAATATATAACAACACTTCTACAACTACTACAACAACAACAACTGTTGCACCCCTATTACTACTACTAGAACAACAACAACAGCAACAACAACAACAACAACAAATGCCAGTGCTGTCACGTTTCTGTGACATGTCTTGTCCTCTTCAGTGTGCTGCTGCTTCTACAACAAAATAATGACAACAGGAGCAACATTAAAATTGCTACCAAAATCAATATACTACTGCTGCTGAAGCTGTTGCTGATACTACTACTACTTCTCCTACAGAGGTGAGTCAACGTCACTCTCTCCATCATTGCATAAGTACGTTTGTTTTATTTTTTGTAACTGCATTTTCTCCTAAATTATTAAAGGTAGAGACTTGAAACTTTGTAGGCGCATAGGTCACAGTATGCAGAGGGTAATGGGTAAGACTTTTCTGACTTTGACCACAAGGTCAAGGTCAAATGTCAGATTGTGTATTTTTATGTAAATGCATATCCTCTTAAAGGATTGTACGTAGCAACTCCATACTTTGCAGTTGTATACATGTCACATTTTGTATAGCATACTGTTCAATGTTTCAAGTGACCTTGACCTCCATATCTGGGAAAAAGGTCAAATTATGTATTTTCTTGCAAACGCACCATTTAGTTATTGAAAAAAGCCAGTATTTTCGATGGTGTACCGCTGATTGCAGTCAAGTATATGTTTTCTTATACATTTCTTCCGAAAATGGCGAAAATTTAATCAAGATCCGGTAAAAATTGATGAAATAGATCCATATAACATGAGTAAGGGTGGACGACAAAACGTCATACGAAGACGAAACAATCCACGTATTTCTGCTCATTAATTCGAAATTTAGAAGTTTAATGTATTGATAGTCAAGATTATTTATTACTGAACAAACTGGCTTTTATTTTGTCAAAATCGCCCCATTTTTGACGAAATGGCAAACCTTTATATATGACCCCTATTGATTTTCCTTAAATGATGATCCGATCATCTCAGTTGAGCGATACCCGCTCCGGGGGGTTATAACCTGCGCCCAGGTAATTTCCCCTGTAAGTACAACAATCAATTAAAACTAGTTCTCCGGATGCATAAAAAGATAAATACCAACTAGCTGATACAATTAGGTAGCTTAATTTCGTACATCTGTGTGTAAGAATGGAGATTGAAATGATAAAAGCTAGATGTTATTTTGACTATCTTAACTGTCTCTTGTCTATCACACCTGAAAGAGCTGGTACTTTGGTGTAAGCTTCTGTAGTACCTAGTGCCCCATCCCACTTCTTCAGTTTTTTTTTAATTTATTCGCATTTTATGTTGGCTGGGGAAAGGGCTGGGGGTGAACGGAAAGTCATAATGTATAAGGGAACCCCTGCCAAATGTTTTTTCAGTGTGTTGACTTAGTCAGTTTCATGCAAATGATGTAAAGGGGAGCCCCGCTCAAATTTGTTTATGGTGGGTTTGCCGAATCACTTTAAGCAGTTAATAGGAAATCTAAGCCTACTCTGCGCTTTCAAAATGCTTAGCTGTCGGAATTTTCGTGGGCCCATGTACCCTCTAAAAATTGTGCCCTCTACATTTTGCCCTATGTACCCTCAAAATATGAGTGGTAGCCCTGGTAATATTCAACATTGCGCAGTCTCATATAATACATCATGCAAGTTAACAGTACAGCTAAATTCAGATTAAATATGATGTGTTTTATGATTTGACAATAAAGCTACCAACACTAAATATTCTCAATTGTAGGCGTTTTCGCGCTAAAATTCCCAATTCCAGGCGTATGTGTCATTGTCTCAAAATGGTGAATATAAACCATTGATTTCTAAAAAAACTGAACAAGTGAATTTAATTTGTTCCATTACAATGGCGTCAAATTAATCGCGAATTTGCACGTAACCTTTGGGTTCAGGCGATTGAGCTTGCCCTAGCCGGCATATGCATTTTCTTACATTGTACGAGAACAGTGTAACTATCGGTAAAGTCTCTTCTATCAATTACGAGTAGTTAAATGAGGGTCTGGATGGGGTATAATGATTAGGGATAAAGACCTTTTTTATAATGAATAGTGAATAATGAACCAAAAAAAATAATGAATAGTGAATAATGGGGGCCTAAAAATAATGAATATTCCTATATTTTTAATGAATTGAAGAAAAGACTAATGAATAGCGAATAATCAGATTTCTTTGCCACCTTTCTTGCTTTTAATGTATAATTGGTCTTGTTTTAATGAATAACCCAAAATTTTAATGAGATGAACAATCGGCTAAATTTTTATTGAATAGTGAATACCAGACCCCCCACCCCATCCATACCCTCTTAAATGGTCAAATGTGCGGATCCAGAGGGTGATATAGGGTCCGAACCCCCTCCTGGAAAATCAAAAGTTCTATGGGTTTCTAGAATTAGCATTTGGACCCCAGCCCCCGCACCCCCCCCCCTGGAATAGGTTGGACCCCCCCCCCCCCGAAACCTTGTAAAATTATAGTTTTCTTTGAAATAAACCATTGAAAAGAAAAGACAAAAACCGTTGTCAGAGCTGTTTTCTGGCAGTCGGGCCGGGACCACCCTGGCAAATATTCCTGGATCCGCGCATGGGTCAGCCAGCATCCAAACTCGGGCCACTATCGGCCTGCCAGCAAAATGTCATTCGGATGGCGTTTCAGTGGCGGGCCGATAATGGCCGGTACGTGCTTACTGGGTGTCGATCAGTTTTGAATCCTACATGTATTTATTCCTCGATCCTGGCTATGTTCTTTTCTGGTGTTCGGTTTGTTTCAGTGAATGTTTAATTTTACATTAATTTATTGTCAACACCCCCCCCCCCCCATTTTCCTAAAAACTTAGGACTTAAAACATTGTTCCCAAACCCTTGCTGGTGAATGCTTAAAATTAAAAAAAAAAAAGATTCAGATGCATATCGCTCAGCGAAAAGAGTTAGATGTGCACAAAACCAAGCAAAAGAGAGACAAAAACAGGACCACAACTTCGCTGGTTTTAGATTCCAGCATGCAAAGTGGTAGATGGGAATTTCGCCAAAACCAGCGAATTTGGTTGCGTTTATCGTCAGTATTTGAGAGCCGCCGAATATCTTTTTTCAAGATATTTCTTGTTTCTCTTGTTGGTAATTATTTGCGTCACTCCAATAATTATAGACGGTTAATTTTTAACATAAATGCTGTTGTTTTGATACTGATAATTTTTTAAGATTTACGAAATTGGTAAAATATATGCCTGAATTTTAGTTTTTTTTTACTGTGCTCTTGAAAAATAGAAACATTATTTCTAAAATTAAAAGATCAAAGTTACAGACTATGCAGCTTTAAAGTGACATTCACAAGAATCAAGTATTGAGATTAGTGCTCAAAAGAGTTAGGCCTACACCCTACAATGTTCATACTAGAATTCAAATGTGAAAGAGTTTTATGAAGGTTCCTTAGAGCTTATATCTCGCCAACTCAAAATCATGCATATGAACCCTTCCTTGTCTCCCTTATAGTTCTTCTAAAATAACTTTTTTACAAGGATAGTTAGTGAGTATGATCAGGAAATACCACAATCACAAACTGCAGACAAACCCATGGCACCGCGAGACAGAGCTACACAACAATCACGAGACACCAGGAAGGCAAACTAAGCAAAGCTGCAAAAGCTGCAAAACTAGAATGGACATAAAGTTACGTACAAAAAAAACATAGAACAATTACAGAATCCCACGATTGGAGTGACAATCATCAATAAATCAACACCAGCAGAACATCCTAATACTTATACACTTTTGTAGTCTGCTGATAACCTTTGCAAACAGTTTGGACCCAGATCGGCTTCTATCTGGCCTGATCTGGATTCTGACGGCCCTGGTCTTGACCCAACACTTTTGACACTCTGATGGCGCCAGGTATTCTTGATTTTTATTTTTTGCGAAAAAGTTAGCTTTGAAAACAAATCAGCATACCAAGTATGCAAAAAGAGTTAATCGACACACAATTTTTAAGAGCAGCGCAAAGCATGAACCTGTATTTATGATTTCAGAAGTAAGGCCAAAAATTAAAAAAAAAAAAATAAACATTGTTTTTGCCGTTACCTCTTCAATATCTTCAATATGTTAAGAGGTAGATAGGTTGGCAAACTTTTTTTTTAATAAACTTTTGGTATGAAAAAAGTAAAACAAGAATCCTTTAAAAAGTCTAGAAAATAGACCTTAATGTCCCAAAAAGGCTCAAAATTGAGTAGGCGCCAAAAGTGACCATAAACGAGAGGTTTTTGTTTTGCCTAGTATAAATAATGTTTCCTTCGCTGGTTCTAGAAAAGACATTGATCTGGAGATAGTCTGATTCTTTGCCTACTGGGTAATTGTGCATGAAAATACGACAGCTGAGTCTATGGTGAACCATTCTTAGTTCTTCACTGACATATATACGCTTTAGTTCTTGAATAAGAACAAAATTTTATCAGGGGGAGGGAAAAATCTGATAGGGGGAGGGAAGTGGGTAATAGGAGGAGGGAAGTGGGGGGGGAAAGGGGGAGGGAAGTGGGGGAAAGGGGGAGGGAAGTGGGGGGAAAGGGGGAGGGAAGTGGGAATGGGGTACCCCCTGTCCACCCCCTCCATTTTAAACAAACAAACATTTTGTTAATAAAACGCCATCAAGATTACAAAATTACTAACCGAAGAGACCATGCCTGTATTTTTCGCGCGTTTCTGGTCACGAGTCACAGATTTTATTTTACAAAAATTAACTTTCTGAGACGCCGTTGTAGAGAAATAAACAATAAACTGGATATGACGTTGAACATTGACGTTTCAGGTTTGGCGTAGACTAAATCCAGTAATAATTGACGTTAAAGTGTCATTGTAATACGCATTTGCGTATACCTACCACAGCGCTAATGTTACAGAGTGACAGAGGTTTTACTCCCAACTCATTATTTCTGGCCAAACGCTAATAAAATTGAAATGATTTTTTGCCTTCATTATGTATATATGTGCATTTTAATAGGCAAACCTTGAGCAGTGTTTTTGAACAGTTTTCTTTCTCTTCAAAGTTTTTTGGGTTAAAAATACAAAAATCGACTTTTTTTAAGAAAAAATGGTTTTGAGAGTAGTTTTTATTTTTATTTTTTATAAAATTGACGTTTAGGTGGTTACAAACTGGTCTGTCCGACTGGAAAAAAAAACACCTAACAATTGAAAATATGCTTATAGTGGATTTTTACGCATTTTTAAAATGTTGCATTTTTCAAAAATCGAGATTTTTGAATTCACCAGTATTTCCTGGTAAAATTGTTAAATGCACTTAATTTTATTTGAACACTGTAGGACAAACACAGTAGAACTTGATTAGTCCTTTTTTGGCGATTATTGTTTTATGATTACTGTACACTTCCGGTTTCAATGTGAGAGTTAAACCGATTTGGTAGCATTATATTTTTGTTATTTTAATTCTCAAAGAAGGACGGTGACGTCTGGTGATAATAAAGAATCGCTGAGAATTTCAATGCCGTGTCACTGATAATAAAGCGTAAAGAGCAGCGCAAAGTCTCTATGTAAAATGCAAGCTTAAAGCTGAATTTCATTGATTAACCTGCTAAAAGTGTTTGTCTTATGTTGTTGAGTAGCGAAAACGACGAGTCCGATGGAATCAAAACTTTTGAGATTTATTCTTCTTATATCATGCTATCCATTAACATCTTCAAACAATCAAAAACGTTAATTTGTGTTATGGTTTATATCGTAGAAAAAGTGTGACTTTTTGAAATGAGGGTACCTTTTCTCTAACTTCGTCCGTGCAAGAAGTACACGCCATTTTTACTTGAAATAACTAGCAGAGTCTCGGCAAAGTATTGCTTCACTTAAAAACATGAATTTTGTACACCCTATGTTTCACTTTCTTAACTTGCGTAAAAATGTAAGGCGACCAATTAGCTGTTGGTTTTAGTATATAAGGAATATTTCCTTTGCAGGCGCATAAGACTGAACATAAACAAATTTAGTGATATATCTGCGCTTTTTGTCAGAATTGAACTTAAAAATGAATTTTAAAGTTGCCCCTTTATTCTTGCGAATTCCTTTTCAATGCCTGACAGTATATTATAAGCACTTACTTTAGAGCCATTTTTTCAATTGCTCTGAACACAAACTATTACTCCGTACATCCTGAATGTAACCCAACATTGAATGCTGGCTTGGTAGTTTTGTGATTTTTCAGGGGGGTTCATATCAGTTTTCCTAAATAAAACTACAGTTTTGTAATTTTGCGGGCCCAGTGCCCCCACCACAACCCTCTGGATCCGCGCATGCTTACCTTTGTTTACGTTTACGACAATGCTTGCGACACCCATAGATGCACGTTGCAATGATGCAACTCATTAAAGCTATGCCAAAAAGTGAACCCACCCAAATAGCAGTTGACCATTCGCTGAAAAAGTAAAGTTTTGTGTTAAGTACTTAGAAGAATGGTGTAAATATGGAGGGAAAAAAACGCAAACACTATTGTAAAAAGTACTACTGTCGTGCCAACCAAGAGTGAGAGTGGCATAAATTTTTGTTTACAATTTTTAAGTAAACTTTAACTTGTACATCCAACTTGCGCTAACTCGAATCGATAGATTACTTGTGTACCAACCCTATCCTGCGGATATAATTAATACACAAGTGATCAATCAATCATAAGTCCCTAATAACTTTGTAAACAAAACATGACGTCACTGTCACTCTTGGCTGGCAGGACAGTAATATACAATTTAACTATTTCCCGCCGTTCACGACAAGTGTCGTCTGCTTTCTCATATGCTAGACTATATTACAAACAATGTGGACACAGATCAGACTGCTTCTTTAGTGTAAGCAATGAATGAGTCAAGCGATCATTTTTGCTTCCCATGCTCGTCTATTTGTACTGACATTTAAACCCATGAGATGGCTTCATCCTTTGTTCTTCCGTTTTTTTTGTTGAAATATTGCCCCTGAATTACCCTGGGCACAGACTGGACCATGTGGTAATTATCCAGTTTAAGATATTTTTTTCATAACGAATGGGGAGTAAAGAAGGGGGAGGGAGGCAAATGAATTGAGGACTAGGGTGGTAAATAAAGTGAGGACTGTTTTCTAGATGCAACATTGTGTTGATTCTTTTTGTCATTTATGTTCATGTTGCTGTCTAATCTATTCCTTGCAGCCTTGTAATCACCAGCTTGCAAATGGCTGACCTTTTGGCTCTCTTGTGTGATGTGTTTGCTCGTGTTATGTCATTTACCCATACGGTGTCCAGGGTCAGGTTTGGTACTTGATTGCATCGATTCCTGATCTTTGCCTTCCTCTTTACTGTTCACATCTTTGGTATTGGAATACAAACAAACCAATCGTATGCATGTGAGCCTTAACATGATTTCCAACAATGTGGTATGTGCGACCAGCAAAGGCTCAGACCAGCCTGCGCATACGCGCAGTCTGATCAGAGCCTTTGCTAGTCGTTTGAATATTATATGACTGTTAAGCTACTGACCGAATAAAATTTGGAGTTTCTAAGCTTAAAAGGAGGCTGCACAGGCTCGTCTGAGTCTACACTTGTCAAAATACCACATTGTTGGAAATCACATGTCGCGGCTCATGTCTGTATTCCTCAATAGTAGCACAAGCGGCAAACCGGGCACTATTACTTCATTGTGCCCACAACGGAAAATATCAAACTCGTCGCAAATAGGCGATGAAATGATTGACAAACCTCGCGTTTTCTCTTTTTCTCAACTCATTCGATAGATTCAATAATACATGAGCACTCATGTCAGATCATAAAATAGTGCACATGAAAAGCAACTTACGATTGACCAGCATCTCCAGCGCCACCATGACCACCACCGCTATAAGTCTTCGAGCCTGTGCGTTTTATACCTTTGCAAAGTGTTGCAAATATTCAAACCGCATATACATTGCATTGTCTCAGCGTGACCTCAGACGCAAAGATAGGAAGAGTCTACTTATTTATATGTGAAATGTTAATACAATTAAGCCGAATGGAATCTTCCACTCTTATCAATTTGACGAATCCATTTCGAGTTTTAAGTATTTTGGGTGGTATTTTTTTTTTATTTCTATTACAATTTAAAAAGCTCTTTCTGTCCGCAGACTGTGTAGAACCTGAACAGATTAGGCCTCGTTGCGAGAAAACATGACTTTGTTATTCGCTGTTCAAGTTTTCGGAAAGTCTAATATCTTAAAAAAACTGCTTCATGTAAATTGCATTAGTCTAGATAGTCTCTGTGGCAAAGCAGGTAGGTTTGGATCTTTCTCAGTTGGAAACCCTGAAGACAGATTTCCGCGTCGAGGCCCATAATTGCATGGTTTAAAGTTCGAAATTTCCAAAATCCTGAACTTTAGAAATTCAAATATTTAAACTTGCAGGATGCCTATAAAATGAATAATTTCATGTTTGAATGGCTAATTGTGTTGTGTTTAGATAATCTGAAAATTAATCGGAGAAGCTGTTACAATCTCCCTAATTCAGCATTTTGAGGCTGATTTTCTATGGAAAGTCAGCCTCAAAATCCTGAATTCAGGATTTATCCTAAAAACTTTCACCCATGTAATTGGTGTATCATCGTATGCTCTGAATACATAAGGGGTGAGTGGAATCGAGCGGTTGCTAGTACGAGAATCATCGCCTGTGTTTTCCCTTGAGCAATGCTTAGTACTGTTTCAACCAAGGAAGATAGGAAATTTTGCCATATATGACTGAAAATTGTTGATTCGGGCGTAAAGCATCAAAACAAACAAAGATAAGAATTCACTTACCTTCTTTAACAAATAAAATAGCAACCAATAGATTAACTAATCGAACACCTACACCTTTCATGTTTTTAAAACTTGTGTCTCCTCATTTGAATGTAAATTTGTAAATATTTACTAGTCATACTGTCGTGCCAACCAAGAGTGACAGTGACGTCGTGTTTTGTATACATTTGTTAAGTAAAACATTAACTTGCACACTTCACTTTAACTAACGCAAATCGATAGATTACTTGTGTATTAATCCTATCCTGCGGATAGGATTAATACACAAGTGATATATCGATTTTAAGTCCCTGATAACGTTGTAAACAAACAATGGCGTCACTGTCACTCTTGGTTGGCACGACAGTACCTGACCGAGTCCATTTTTTCGATGAAATACTATCCCCATGTTTTGTAGGATTGGCCTTGTGGTGTTTGTGTGTTTTCCAAAAAATCATTATCAATAAGTGTTGCACAATTAACTTTTCACCTCATTTAACCTTACCCCGGACCAGGCCCTACAATAAAATCGGCCTTGATCAAACTCAATACTGGTTGATACCTTGATGCTATTCCTAGAAGATTTTTTGTCAAAAAAAAAGGATTTTAAACAAAATATACCAGCAGACGACTAAATGGTATGCAAAATTACGCAACATGCAAATTCGTAACGAACCAGTTCATCTTAAATACAGGATGCGTGTACACCCACACTGTAACAAGGAGTGTAAGTTAGCTCCAGAAGAATTTCAGCTAAGCTGACGCTCTTTTGGTGTAAACTTACACTTACTTTTCTCCAGTGATAAAGTTAAGACATTTCTACCTGTTTATGGTGTAGTTATATTATCCGTATCAATGAAATCAAACTGAACATATATCGCTTTAAAAGTAGTTAAACATTTCTACCTGTTATTGGTGTAGTTATATTATCATGATCAATGAAATCGAACAGGATCCGATTGCATCAACACGTCATTAGCCTAACGACAGATTAGCGGCTAATACGTTATTTTAACGCTAACGACGTATTAGTTAATGACGGCATTAAAGTGGATTGTACGAAAGGTTCATTAAGCCGACGTTAGTTAATAGCGCGCTAATGACGAACCTCGTCATTAAAATTAACGTGAACCAGTCACCTACAATTTCCGGTCGATAAACAAAACAATTTGTTAGGTCTAATCTAAGTTCGTTTGGACAAAAGAAAGAAATTTAAAACAAATGAATGGTGGTACGAAGTCAACTGTTACATCTTTTGTCAAATCCACGAAGAATTAGGAATTCGATCACTAAAACAGTCGATTGAGGAGAGACTTATGAGTGAGAATCTACATGATTAACAGTGGAATTATCCCGTATGGCTTTCTTTTTAAAGTTTTTTTGCTTGCGGCGCTCTCGCCGCAAGCATTTGTGTTGGAACAGTGATACCCTCTACCTGGTTGTCTATTTATATAACAGTACTGTTAGCATAACGGTCGTGTGTATGAAAACAATACAGTTCAGCGACAAGACAACTCACCGACAGCAAGCAAAACATAGTGTTAAGACAGGATTCGTATGGGAATGGGAAAACAGAATTCCAGGGCTTTTCCAGGACTTTTACATTTTTCAAGGACTCAATTTCTTCCCAATTTTGTATAACCCAACGTTTAAACGTGCACTTTTTCAGCCAGAAGCGTCGAAATGGAAAGGCCCACTCGATTTCTTTGATTCTGACACCGGTGATAAAAACCGGGACTACCCCACAAATTGAATAGAATAGAATACGAGTTGCACCTTGCTCTTTGACTTGTATTTAGCGATTTTCACTCAGTTTTTTTGCGATTTTCACACAGTTTTTTTGCGCATCCCATAGATCTTAAAGGACTTGTTGTATTTTTATATTTTTCAAAGACTAATTCATATTTTCAAGGATAATTTTACAAAATTCCACGACAATTCCAGGACAAAAGGCACTTTATTTTCAAATTCAAGGAGTTTTCCAGGACCAAGGTCAATTTTTTCCAGGTCTGTGCGAACCCTGTAAGAGCATGTCTCATATTATATGCCATAATTTGTGGATATATGTTGTGGTCATGGAATGTCGCTCACTGTTTTCATCCACTGTGACCTTGATCTCAGGAGGCAGTTCTTGAAAAAAATGCACCCACAGCAGATCGCCTATTTTATTTATGGTAGCATTCCATATTTGGTATGTAGATACATCTTGGACCCTGGCGATTAACCAACTGCTTCCAGGTCACTGTGACCTTGACCTCTGGTTTCAGTTCTAGCAAGGTCGAGCTCAGAGCTTATCTGTATATAATTTGAGGTAGGAATCCTAAATTTGGTGTGAGGATATATTTTGGGATCATGGTGTGTCGCATACACCTCTGGGTCTCTTTGACATGTAGCTTGTACATAAGCATGTATAAAAAACTGCAGCTTTAGTTTTATAACTTTATTAATCATGCCACGATTGTCCAAACATGAACGATCTGGCGCAATTGGAATGATATTGGCCCACTTCGAATCAAACTAAAGTTCCTACTAAAGATCTTACGTAATAGTAATAGATGCATGCGTATGTTTACACCCTAATTGCTACAGTTGCAACTTTTTAATTAGTTGTCAAGTAAACAAAGTGAATAGCCCTGTATGCCCTACCTCAATTCTTCATCCTAAACAAAAAGGGTGTGCATAAACTGCACAGCCTACTCTTATTAACAATTGCGAATAAGAGGAACCGCAAATCGAACACATCAAGGATTTATTTTGTAAAATAAAAAACATTTTGAGGCTTTTGATAGATCTTGAACCCATCTTGCTAGATAGGTCTAGAGGAGGGAACCAGACAAGCTAATAGAGTAACGGTGCTCTGACCCACCGTTGATCTTTAGTAGATTCGTGACGTCACTATAGTAGCGACTATCTATGTTCGAATTGAACTTTAGTTACTATAGTAGGAACTAAACTTCTATTCAAAGTGGGCCATTATAATTGCCATCAATCAACTATATAGAATAGCTACCAGTCTAATAATATAAGTGGTCATTAATACACGTAAAATATTGTAATAATATTTCTTTCTTTTCTAAATGGTTATGTTCATTAGTCTATAAATGTAATTGTCTTCAGTGAAGTTGTATGATTATCAGGACTTAGCACCAGCCTATAGACTAGCAACAAATTAGAAATATGTTTATATGGAAAAATGAAATGACTATTTAAAAGGTCTAGGCCTTTGGGAAAGGCAATTGACTATACAACGTCTCCGAGATCGTTATCAGGCTACAGGGACAGTTAAATATCGACGCAGGTCTGGTTAACCGAAAATGAAGACCTGACGTTAAGACGGCAACTGACGTCGAGTATATCAACGATATTTGCATCGACGATATCCGGTCTGGCTGGCTATCGTCAGTTCCAGACAAATAATAGGGCTTCGAGGGTAATTTATATCCAGGTTTTTAATAAAAATGTTTTGATACAATTACTTTAAATCACGTCTGATTCCTACACAAATTTCAATTTGCAACTTTAGAATCTAAGGGTATCGCTATTCGATAGACTGTTGTCCTACCATTATTTACTATTTTGGCATGAAATTAAAAACATGTTTTGCTGACGTGTTGATGTTCATAGTTGCCAAAACTCAAAAAATTGATACATTAGAAATAAGTATTTTTTTATTAATTTCATTTTTTGTGTTTTTAAAGTCTTTCAGTGTACAGCGCTAGGTGCCGCTTTAGATAACTGTTTGTTGTTTTTCTTTTGCCAGAAGAGTATCTTACCCACCGACTCAGTAACTATTGTTAATGTTCGTCTTTCACGTGGTTTTATTGCAGTGTAAACAATAACCAAGTTTGGAGGTGTTCCCAACATACAAGGTGCACATGCTGTTTTCAACTAGGCAAGCCCTCCTTTAAAAAGGAAAATTTATTTGCGATTTTATTCAAATTAATCCGATTTCTGACATACAAATTATTCACGACTACTTATCATCGCAATTCCAACATCGGGAACGAACTTAAAGCGGCTGAAAGTTTTGCTTAACCAGCATTGAGATTCGTCAGTGATATGCATAAATCAAAGAAAACAGCTTGTTGTGTAAGGTCGCCTACAAGTATATCCTTATAAAATAGCATTTGAATTCTCTTTGGTCCAGGAAATTTCTATCCAATTCTTCTCAAATTAGAGTCAGCAGAAAAAATGTTTGCCTTGTAATCGATGCGAGATTGCATGACGATGGCAAACGGACGCCCAGACAGAAATATTCCTTGTTTGTTTGTGTATACGCGTATCAGCTTTAACTCTCTGCTTCGTTTCCGTGAACCAGTGAATGGACTTTGACAAAACTTGGAGAGAGTTGATTAGATTTGGTGACTTTGACCTAATTTTCGAGGTCACCATAATATGAAGGCTGTTTTTATAGTGTGTGAATTTTAACCAAATGCATAGATACATGCATTGTTTGGGGGGTTAATTTTATTTTCAAGGTCACACCAGCACTTTGAAATGTCAGATTTGACCAAAATAGGATTTCCGAAGGTGATTTCTTGAATGGAACAATGGATTCTGGTCAATTTTTATATATGGGCCTCGTCGCGAGAAAACCTGTCCTCGGTTGTTTTTTTTTAACAACACAGGCACAGTCTGATCTTGAACCGAACGATGGAACAATGGATTCTGGTCAATTTTTATATATGGGCCTCGTCGCGAGAAAACCTGTCTTCGGGGTTTTTTTTTAACAACACAGTCACAGACCAGCCTGCGCATCCGCGCAGTCTGATCAGCGCCTTTGTTGTTCACTTTTTGGAAGGTTTCAAATGTAAACTTGCTACAGGTAAAATTACATTTTTCTGTAGCTGAGGAGAATGGTTTGAAACCCGTTTTGTCAGAAACCCCGAAGACAGGTTTTCGCACGACGAGGCCCAAATTATTATTGTTTTATTGCAGTACAATATAGAGTTGGTGACTTGACCTAATCTTATAGACCACCATTCCTTCAAGACTGAATATCAGCATTTTCTGAGCTCTCTATCGTATGAACCCTTATGTGGATTTTCATAGATCTTGCAGATACACTGTCTGGTGACGGAAAAGAGTTAATATAATTAGATTTAGGTTACCCAGGCCTTGAGGGTTTTTTTCAAACTCACACCAGCAATTTCAAATTTCAAGTTTTGACCAAAATTGTGTTTAGGCATTCTATATCCCAGGTATTCCTTGGAATATGTTGTTTGATTGATTGATTTGAAACTTAACGTCCCAGTCAACATTTTTCAGTTACATGTATGTCGGGACGGTTCTTCCTAGGCTAAACCAGTGTTCAGCAAGGATAAATGTGTCTTTCTCAAAGATTATAGTGACGCCGATGAGACTCGAACCCGCAACTCTTTGGTCTCGAGTCAAGCACTCTACCACTCAGCAGATTTGATGTCGCATCAATATCTGAGCTGAAAATGTAAATGTAGGCTTTTTTAAATGAAATGTATGTTTAAAGACCGAGAAAAACAAAGGTGTCCTCGGCGTATGCTGAATGGGGATAACCATATTCACAATTGCCATTTCGGGAGGTGTATCGTCGGATATGTTCGCAAATCATGTTTAATGGCTCTGCTCGCGTGTCGATGTAAAACTAAATTTCCGACCGTTTAGCCGATGGTGTGCCCCCTTCAAATGAAAATTTTGAACACATTCATCCCGTAAATGTCACTCTAAGTCAGCATGTGCAATTCCAGTTTTTATTTTTAGTTTATGATCCAAATACCACAAAAAGCGAATCGCCATCACTATTTAAATGGCATTTCGTCGCTGGCGTGCCGATGATGGCCCAACATTGATTGCTGGCTTCCTACACGGATGTATACTACCATCCGTGCTTCCTAGCTTCATGATTTTTCAGGGGATTAGGACCATTATTACTAGGAAACCCTATTTCAGGGGGGTCCGGACCCCCTGCCCCCCACCCCCCTCTGGATCCGCGAATTCCACAATTACACATTGTAGACCAACTCACTGCACCATGAGAAAGATACACATAACACTGACAGCTATTACATGACACCTATATTACCAGTTCTCTCTTCCCCAGCGAGATGATTACAAACCTAGAAAAGACATACCACTACGGCAATTTGGGTCTTGTTTGTTTGTTTAATTTGATTCTTTACGTCCCAACAACAATCTTTCAAGTAAACAGAGACGGGTCTTCCTGTGTTGATTCAGTACTTATAGCTAAGATAAATGTGTCTTACTCAAGGACCACAACGCAGTGACGCCTGTGAGGTTCGAACTCGCGGCCCCTCGGTCTCGAGTCAAGCACTCTACCACAGAAAGTTTCGTCAGGGCGTGAGGGGTTGGGGAAGTATGGTGTCCAGGTTCAGAGTGTTTTGTTGACATCGAATTACTAATATTTTACAGGGGGAGAGGAGGTCCATGCCTAAAAACCTATTTACAGTAAGCGAAGTGGGCCATCATTGGCCTGCCTACCAGGGAAACACCATTTAAATGTCATATTGCTTGGGGATGGGGGTGTAATGATAGCCCAACGCTGATTGCTAGCTAAGGACCTTCGTGAGTTGTCAGAGGGTGACCTCCTACAGTTTTATCATTTCCCAAAGGGGGGGGGGGGGGGGGGTCCAGAGGCCCAGTCCCTCTCCCCACTGAATCCTTAGTTAAATGATCAAATATAAATTCATACGATTTACAATATTTAAATGTCATTTTGCTTTAGGGGGAGGGGGGCTGAAAAGACAGTCCAACACTGATTGCTGGCTGAGGAGCTTCGTAATTTTTCGGACAGCTGTATCATTTTCCAGGCGGGGGGGGGGGGGGGGTCGGGACTCCCAGTCCCTGCCCCCACGGATACCTTAGTTAAATAATCAAAAAATTATATAATAATGAATGCGGTTTATTATGCAAATTACTAGTGTGCGGTCTGTCATTTTATTTCATCACGTCATGTCGATTTCAATACGTCAGCAGTCAAAACAACAGCTGTCAGAGAAGGACGATGAAATAACTAAATGGACACTGGACGTTTTGCCGATAATGTTTACTCGTTTTGATTTGGTTTCTATTTCATGCAGAATTTGCTCCAGTATGTATTTATGTATTTTTGATCTCTTTGGCCATTTTAACAACGTCTAAATCTTCATTAGGCGTCGATTTCGAGCATTTCTTTGGTTTCATCGGTCCGAGTCGATGAAAAAACAACATTGGCGGCCATCTTTATTTCCGCTAATGACGGTTTAAAACTACCCCTGGACCATCGTTAACTTTAATGACAAACTCTCTGATTTAACGACAAACATTCGTCATTAAAAGTTTAGTACAACCGGGTTTAATGACGACTTAATTAATGATGGTTTAATGATGGTTTAATTCGTTATTAAATATTGATACAATCGACTCCAGAACGTTTATTGCTTTAAAAGCAGTTTCAACATTTCTACCTATTATTGGTGTGTTTATTCTCCGGTTCAATGAAATTGAACTGAACATATATAGATATAGCTTTAAAAGCAGCTAAACATTTCTACCTGTTATTGTTGTAGTTATTCTCCGGATCAATTGGATTGCACAGAACAGTTATTGCTTTAAAATCAGTTAAAACATTTCTACCTGTTATAAATGTTATTATTCGGATCAATGAAATCGAACAGAAAACAATAGATAGCTTTAAAAGCAGTTAATACATTTCTACCTGTTATTGGTGTAGTTATTATCCGGATCAATGAAATGAACAGAACATGTATATATACTTATACGCAAAGGAAACGCAACCGTTTTCAATCAACTTTTTCTTCCACATGGATCACATGAAGCTAATTTCTTAATTATATCCTGTGTTTCTGCGCATTGAGTAATGATTTGCCGTATAATGGTTTTGAAAACGATTTCCATTCTGACGTTGTAATGACGTCAGTAAATTTCAACAAATTGAATCTAAAAAAGTGATGTTCCATTCGATATGAAAATAAACAGCATGATCTGATAGCCAGATGTCTTAACTATAGGAAAACACAAAAACGGTTTGCAAGTTATTGATTATCAACGCTACCAGACGCTGCGTTTCTGCGTTTCTTTATTGACGTCACTCTACTTTTTTTTAAAAACAGTCATTACAGACGCATTGTGTTCGATCATGTCGCGATACTTATGTCTTCTATGCAATGTATTGAGGGCTATATTGTGACATTAAAAGTTTTCGATTTTTAACATTCGTTTGGATAAAAATGGCCAATTACGCCACAAAATAAAAGACGTCATTTTGACAAAATGAACGTTGACAGAAACATTAAATTGCCTGATTTGATTTTGTCTACACTTTTGCTTTCAAAACCGATATTGGTTTACAACGTTTTTTTCGCAAAATAGGCACAATTTTTGAACTTTGTTACTTTAAAAATGGGGGCTGCCTTACAGTTCTCGTTGCAGCTCGCCAACCATAAGTCGCAGCGGTCTGATTTTGGTGCTGTATGCAACGCAAATAACGGTACTTAGCGATTTCTTTATATCTGGCTGAATTTTTTGATGAAAAAGAAGGAACTACCATTTTAGAAAGAGTTGCGTTTCTTTTGTGTTTAAGTATATATAGCTTTTAAAGCAGTGAAAACCTTTCTACCTGTTACTGGTTACAAGTAATTTTAAGAACATGTTTTAAGTAAAGCTTAATTATCATGCGCCAGGAACTTTCAAAGATGGGGTAGAGCGTTGAGAGAGCCACTACCAGGGAGTTCCAGAGAGTACGGGAGAGTTCCGTGGATATAAGGACAACCGTGAGAATCGCTCACACCTCTACCACCACGGACTCCATGATCTACAGTTCCCGCCAATAATGACGTCATGGAGTCCACCATGGAGTATGGTTTCTAGTTACCTTCCAGCCATCTTCAAGACCAGTCGAGTTCATCGCCTGCATTGAGGACACGCATACACCCATTAGGCCATTCACAACAATATCGCAGTCTAAAATGTTGGCAATTTTTGTTATTAGCGCCAATAGCGCCAACTAAAAATACACGCCAAATATAAGTGTTTTACAGTATGGAGATGATCTTGCCATCGTTGCTGACTCTCTAGAGGAATGTGTCAGGAGGCTCTTGATATGGAAAGAAGCTCTGGGGGAGCCCGGGTTGAGGGTAAATGCAGGAAAGATAAAGGTTATGATCTGTGGTACAGGCTTGGACCTCTTGCAGAGCACAGGCGAATACCCATGCTCTGTCTGTCTTACAGGTTAAGGACACAACAGCATCTACTGCAATGACTGCAAACTTTGGGTGCATAAAAAATGCAGCTGGCTACAACGACTGACACCAAATTCCGATTATAGAAGCACATGATGCATGGGAAATGTCCGCCCTATTGACGGCAGACCACAGAGTGGAGTTCAGGTCGGACCTGATAAACTGGAGGTGGTAGCTTCCTTCTGCTACCTGGGTGACATGCTTTCTGCTGATGGAGGCTGAGAAATAGCGGTCACTACTCGTGTAAAAACGACCTGGAAGAAGTTCAGGGAGTTACTACCAGTTCTCACATCCTGCCCCCTCTCTTACAAAACCCATGGCTATGTATACAGCTCTTGTACACGAGGCGCCATGCTTTATACCAGAGAAACTTGGCCATTGACCAAGTCAAACATAGTATGATCAGGAAATACCACAATCACAAACTGCAGAGTAACCCATGGCACCGCATGGAAGAGCCACACAACAATCACGAGACACCAGGAAGACAAACTAAGCAAAACAACCAACTCTCTCTTCCCCATCAAGAATATTGCAAAACTAGAAGGGACATAAAGAAACGTACAAACGTGTCCTTAGTGTCCTTTCAAACCTGCAGCTCAATGACATGGCCATGATCAGACAGATCTGCAGAGTAAAGCCAGAGGATGTGGCTTACTGAGACCAAATTATTTCATTTTCATAGGATATATAAAAACAGGGAGCGGGGAGGGAGGCTCAAGCCACCCACAGAACCCCCTCTGGACCCGCCACTGAACACAAATAAACTGTTCATAATGTTACGTGGACATTTGTGCCAAATAATACAAACATTGGGTGAAGGATGTGAAAATCGTGCTCCAGAGACGTTTTTCATTTGACCTTGGCCTCGGACATAGAAACCTAGTCATGTACATGACATCTTGTTATGGTGGAAAAGTGTGCCTAAAGATATGATAATCATGACTGTGTGAAGGGTACGCGCCAGAAATAGTCTGCATTTGACCTTGATCTGTGACATACAGACCTGAGACATTTACACTTAACCTTGCTATGGTTAACACTTATGTCAAATGACGTAAAACAGGGGCGCTGGAACCAATTTTTCTATTTGATCTTGGCCTTTGACCGTCTGTCATTTTCTATTTAAGTGGTCACTTGCGCCAAGTAACATGAGAATTTGACTATGACTGAAGTTATGCAGTTTCTGCAGGTTCACCATGGCTCAACTTGAGGTTTTCTTTAGCTCTGACTATCTGTGAGCCATGAGCCATTTTCTTTGTTTCATCATAGTGTGTTAATTTGATTAGAGTGTTTCTCCATGATGATACATTGCATTAGTTAGATGGCCTCCATGCGAGCTGAACATTTCTTGTACTTCAACAACAGCAGAATCTAGGGTGAAGATTTGGTACCAGTAAAATGCATTTAAGCCCCCCCCCCCCCCCCCCCCCCCCCCCGTAGCTTAGGCTGCGGTCCGTTTAATTGTGGGAGTCTGTAATTGTTCTGTGTTTTGTTGTACGTTACTTTATGTCCATTCTAGTATTGCAATCATCTTGATGGGGAAGAGAGAGCTGGTTGCTTTGCTTAATTTGTCTTCCTGGTGTCTCGTGATGGTTGAGCGGCTCTTCCTCGCGGTGCCACGGGGTTGTCTGCGGTTTGTGATTGTGGTATTTCCTGATCATACTCACTTACTATTTACAAAAGAAGCATTGAAAATAAACCAGGTACAAATAATTTTATTAATCAATCTGTATTACAAACATTTAGCATTTATCATCATGAAGTTATTCAGTGGATAAAATCATGCCATAAAATCTAGGAAACTCACATGAGGCTTGTTTCATAGAGTTTATATGGAATGACAATTCATGTAAAATACTCTGTACTTTTAACTCTTTGCATGCTGGGTAATTATTCTTGCTTTTGTTGTCATCTGCTGACTTCGTCAAAACTAACTTTTTAAAACAGTTATTTCAGGAATATTTTCAGAGTGTCAAACAGTTTGGATCCAGATCAGGCCCGACATTTGGTCGGGCCTGATCTGGATCCAAACTGTTTGCAAAGATAATTAGCAAATGACAAAGTTCACCACTAGCAGGTAAAGAGTTATTCAAATGAATGAACATGTTATACTAGCACTAACATTTCAAATAATAATTTTGTGCATCAAATGTAAATCATATTTCAAATTAAAGCTGCATAGTCTGTAACTATGAACATTTTTCGAAAAAAAATATTTTCTTTTTTAATCATTTGTAAAAGTAGAATTAAGTTATGTTGTCACAATAAATCTAATTTCTACAGCTGAAAACTGCATGGAAAAGTGAATTTTCTTATAAAAACAGGTGTTTTTCTCTTGTTCGTAATTATTTGCGTCCCTCCAATAATTCTAGACAGTTAATTTCTAACATAAATGCTATTGTTTTGGCACTAATTATTTGTTAATTATAATGAAAAAGGTAAAATGTATACCTGAATTTTAGTATTTTTACTGTGTTCTTGAAAAATAGAAACATTATTTCTAAAATGGAAAGATCAAAAGTTACAGACTATGCAGCTTTAAATGACTGAGCATCAATAATGCAAATAACATTTTTGTGAATTAATTATAAAACATTGTATAAATAATTATTTGTAATCACATTTCAAAACAAATAATTGAACATGTACTATAACTCACAAAACATATACATGTAGCAGGACATATATAAGCATACATGTTGATGGGGGTTCTAGCTGATTATAGTTAGAGGAGTTATTAATCTGAAAGCATTGGTCTTGTTTTCGAGAGCAACATTTGGATATCAGACTATGCTATTCGATGAGACACTCATTATAGGGCTCACAAATGTTTTTAATGCATAAACGTTTGCCAGGGTACTAGAGAGATGTTACAAACCGAGGTCAAGCCAGAGATTTTTGACCTCTCCCTCTCTCTCCTCTCTTTTGACTTGCCTAATATTAATGTACAGTAAAACCGGCCTTAGTAGCCAATCAAAAATAGACCAAAAATTGTTTTTCAAGACCAATTATTGCTTAATGCAGGTCAAAAGTATTGCAGATACTGCAATACTTTGGACATTCATTAAGCTACCATTTGGCTATTAAGACCATTGTTTTGTCTAATATTAAGTGTCTGCATACGCACAGACTCATCAGAGCCTTTGCATGTCGCTTAAATATTCTATGACTGTTAAGCTACTGACCAAGCAGCATTTGGAGTTTCTAAGCTTAAAAGGAGGCTGTACATGCTCGTCTCAGTCTACACTTGTCAAAATGCCACATTGTTGGAAATCAGAGGTCGCGGCTCAAATGTCAGGGCTATAGAATAGCATTTCCTAAATTCTTAAATTTTCTATTGACAAGAAAAAAGTAATTATTGTTTTGACTATAAGGTCCATTTCAATCATAGGAAACAGATCCCTCTTCTTAATAAACCAGTTATGATTCTAAGCTATGAAGGAGATGGATTGATGGATATGATATGGGCCTAGTAGCGACAAAACCTGTCTTTGGGGTTTCCAACAAAGCGAGACTCAAACCAGTCTCCTTAGCTACAGGGACTAGCTAGAAAATTGAAGTGTTGCTTGAATCCAGTCCAGATATGATACTTTCCAGTAAGCGAATAATATAGGTGTTGATCAGTCTGCGCAGATGCACAGGCTGGTCTGCACCTTTGTTGTTCGCAAACCCCCGAAGACAGGTTTTGCCGCGACAAAGCCCATATTGTCCCTTGGGATTCATTTTTATTGTTGCTGATATCAGAGCAAAAGCCTTGTATTATTGCACTAGAAAAGCTGAATCTTAAGCGCTTTTATCATTATGAGTGTTTTGTTTGTTTGTTGCTTTATGTCCCATGTCAACAGCTATGGTCATTGCGGGACGGTCAGTTCACTTAACCACACTTTTTCCTGGGCAGTATAGAATGAATTTAATTTTTCTAAATGAAGAAGTTGTAAAGCCAAAATGGCATCTTATATTTCTAAGCAAATAAGTTAAATGAGCAAATAAGGTTTAACAGCATAAATAAAGATTTTTAAATATGTTTAAGATAACTTAGAACTTGAAGTCATCTGACATTTGAGACAATTTGCATAAAACTCTTAAATCATTGACTAGAAGTTATTTCAAGTCCTGTTTTCTGAGAAATAATTGAAAAAAATAGATGTCTTTTTTTAAAAATATCATTTGCTAATACTGAAAAATTATTTTCAAACAAAGCATTCATTTACTTTTAAATTTGGCACTTTATTGTTAACAAAATGTTTTGTTGAAAACTGAGGAAAATTAAACATTTGTTTTAGGTTCTCAAAAAGCTTAGTTTACATAAAACTATGACTATCTTACATAAAAATTAACTATGACTACCTTAATTTACACACATCTATGACTATCTTTATTTTCATGTAACAGTGACTAGCTATATGGGTACATTTATTAGGCCAGAATTTTTTTATTAGTTGATTTACAAACCCTCCTACTGTAATTTTCCGGAAAGTAGGAAAAAAATCAAATTTATTTTCTAATTTCTTATTTTATTTTATCTGCCGACTCTAAATATTATTTGTTTCGTTCAAAAAAATAATATTTTTTGAGGTTTTGTCTGTGTAATTTTGAGTTTTGAGAGTGACATTGTTAAAAGTGATTGTCCTGTCCAGATTTTTAGGAAAATTTAAAAATTTAAAACAGACAGTTGGTTTGTCTTACCAGTTTTACTGTTTTTTCTTGAGATATTGAAAAAGAAAGAAAAAAAAAGCTCTGAAAATGACCAGTTAACTGGTCATTTTCAGAGCTTTTTTATTTATTTTTTTTGATCCCCCGACCCTTAATCTGAAAAACAATTCCCATAAATCAACTAATAAAAAAATTCTGGCCTTAAGTGACTATCATATCTATCTCTTAATCCTTGTAGTGCTGAATCTTTTAAAATACTACACTCCTCCCCAATTTTTATATTTTAACCTGCTGCAATTCAGTTGTAAGCTTGCAGATTCAGAGTGGAAAACAGTGTTGATTCTGATTAGATGGCTTCATGAGAAGTCAGCTGATCTGGGTATACAGTGTTTTCATACAAAGGATATTTCTGGGTTCAGCAGGACAAGCTTGGTCCCTTCACAGAACTAACTGTTTGGCACAACATTCTACAAAACAACACCAATTTTCATAATTAAAGGCTCTGTAGGCAGGGACCAAATAACACAAAAATCACACATAAGCCAGTGCATGAGATTTTGGCACTTATCATAAATTACATAGGTTGAGATAAAAAAAAAATTGAGTGTAAAATAGTAATTATTTTCTTACCCATCAATTTAACCATGTGTTTTGGGTGCTCAAAAGAACAGTCTCAATGAGACAGTTCTTTTGAGCATCCACAACATATGTTTTGGTTGAGAAATAAGAAAATTAATTTTCAATTAGGCCTGAGATTAGGATGCACATTTGCTCAGTCTCACCAGAGCTTACTCTGCTCCCATACACAGAACTGCAGACACAGAGACCATATAACTAATACATCCAGCTATCTCAATATTATAGAGCCAAACTGCAAATATTTTCTTATAGTTTGAGATAAGAAAAAATATTTTAGAGAAAATTGCAAATATTTTATTACCTATTAGTTTTTACATTTGTTTAGGGTGCTGAAAAGAACCATCTCATTGAGACAGTTCCTTTGAGTACCCACAACATATTTTGGGGTATAAAATTAGAAAATTAATTTTTAATCATGCACTTTTATCTTGGAGCCTGCATCTTATATTGGTGAGCATGCATGTTAAATCTTTCCATACTAGTGTAGCCTACTGATAACCATTGCAAACAATATGGACACAAATCAGGCCCGACGTCTTGGAAGCATGGAAAATTACCCAGTAGGTAATGATTTAAAAGCATGATCTTACGCCTATGCAATAAATCCCATTATCACATAGACTGGAACAAATAACAAAATTAATACATAAAAATCTGAACAATATAACAATACTTGAGCAGTCCATGAGAAAAAGAAAATGTATCATATTCTGCAAAGGTCCAGAAAAGGAAACTTCTTGAATGTAAAATTGAAAACATTTTCTTTTCAAATCAGTTTTGGCATATTTTTTGGGTGCTCAAAAGAACCGTCTCATTGAGACTGTTCATTGAGTACCCACAACATATGTTTTGGATGAGAAATAATTTTCAATTTAGGAACGTTTATCTGGAGGCCTGATATAGGCAGCAGGCATGCCTGTGAATCTACCAATGTTCAATGGAATCTTTACCCAACCAAATGATAAATCAAACAGTGGGATACCAGGACAAAGTCTTTGATACCTTTGTGAAGCAGTCAATGTATGTTTAACCCCTTAGCCCTCAGATTGACCAAAACTATAGTTTTAGCCAATTTGAGTGCAATTGGATTCATTTATGTAAAACTGCAAGATGATAATAAAGCTTTTTTTCCACATGCACTGGCTCATTCATGTTTTAATAAATCAGACATATTTCGCAAATCACAATGAATATAATACATCAAAACCTCATACAGCAAAATCACAAATTGAGCATGATGGATTAAAGCGAGAGATCACTTAATTCATGGTAACAAAATAGGCATCATATTTATAATGGATAACTTATGAATGTCTTTAAAGAGGTGGTCTCAAATAGTAAAGGTGGCTCAAAACAAGTTATCACTTAATTTAAATAAACAAAATATTTTTAACAGAAAACTTATGACATCTTATAGAGGTGTCCTCTAATACAGTTTCCAAATACTAGTTTCTTAATACTTTTGTTAAACATAGGTGATCACTAACTACAGAACAAATTGTCAAAATATATTTTCATAAAGGTGGTCCCCTTACTAAAACTTTACAGCATGTTTCTCAATACTTGGGTTTTAACTTAAAAGTGGTGTTGATCCAAAATGACCTTTTTTTCACTACACACAAACATAAGATATAATCAATATAATCTTTAACAAAAAATGAATAAATGTCTTTTTTTGGCACCAAAAAGATTTCTGATTCCTCCTTTCTGTCATAAATATTGTAATTCATGGTCATGTATTTGATTTACTAGTTATTTGATTATTTGTGATGGAAGAAAAAAAATTGAATGTACAACTGTAGTACCTTTAAATCAGTTAAGATAAATCAGTTAAGAAAATATAAATATTTAGATGAGACAGCTTTAAATGACTTTATACAGATGTTCTCTTAAAACACATTTCCTAATACAAGTTCCCTAATACTGGGGGAGTAACATGGGTGACCATTTGTTCAAAAACAGAAAAGAATTGGGTAGTTTTATGAAAGATTTCTTAATTAAAGTTTCTATATCTAAGTTTCTTAAAAGCTAATACTTGTTTGACTATAGTTTCTTATGGTATCACAGCAAGAAAAGTACACCCGTTGATAATCGCTGTCATCAATGAGTAAACCCGTTATACCTATTCTATCACAGTATCAAAATCTGTGAGCAAGAAAAGTCCATATCTTGCAATCACTTTCATCAATGAGTTTCATCAATACTTATAAAGCATAAATTACCCTAAGTATTTGATCAAACAGTCTAAACCCAGCTCAGCCTGCTCCTTCAGGAGCAGGCACATCTGGGTGTGTACTGTTTGCCATTCTTACATTTCCTTTTACATAACCCATTATATGGTCTAAGTGACTAGTTCATATTTAAAAGAAAATATGTTATGAATCTAAGAGCCCCCAAATATTTAAGGTAAATACTGTAAACATAGGAATGACCAGACTTGTATGAAATGGTATGTGAGAAAAATATTTCCTTTGTTACTGATTTTATCATAATTGGTAAACATAGAATGATCACAGATTGTTTTGAATACATAAATATTTTGGCATTTATCAGAATATAACATAACTGCCTCATAACCAAACTTTTCTTCAATGTCCCATGCTTAATGCCATTGCATTTTTTTGGTATGCATGACTGCACATAATGCATCCTTGGTATATTTTGTTGTACATTCTCAAGAAAGACACCACAAAGTGCATCCTCAGAAATATCTACATACAATTAATGTATACTCAGAAAACATTGCACAGATTGCAATCACATAACAAACAGCTCAATGCATTAATACACCATCATAAAAAACAGCACATAGTGCATCGTCAAAAATACATACAGAGAAACCACAGACAGGACTGCACGAAGAGCTTGTCTCAACATCGAATTTGCCGACAACAATCATTATCAACTGAATTGATTATCTCATTGGTATCAATAGAACTAGAACATTTCCAATACTTGGGTTGTTGGTAAAAAAAATATTTTTATTCAAATTGTAAAAAAAACATTTCTTAAGCAAACAGTGAAGACCCTGATCAGACGCCACATTCTGTGGCATCTGATCTGGGTCTTCGCTGTTTGACTGTGTCCCATAATGAAGATGCTACGTTTATATGGGTATATTATGTAAAACCAATAAGTTCACATGGGATCTTAAGATAGGTTCCGTTATCAGGCAGTTTTTACAATGGAAAAATATAATCTATTTGTAGCGCCCATCTGAAATTGGTACTTATCACATATTGGCCTTGTCAAGAGAAAACCGGATTTGAACCATAATGAACTTCTAAGCTTTTGAGTGTTCAAGCAGTGATGGCTCTGAAAAGCTTGTGCAGATGCACAGGCTGTCCTCAGCCTTCACTGGTAGCCTAGGCTATGTGATAAGTAACAAAATCTCATGAGCCGGGTTCATTTGTCTGGGACTAATCCAACAACTTCTCAGGCTGCTTACGCATTCCCATAAGCTCCGTAACCATGCTTGTCTTTTATCAGCCAGATTTTGTCAATTATAGCACCACCCTGAAACAAAAATCATGCCTTCAGATAAGTGTGTAATTTGAAATTTAATTTTCTTATATTTCGACCTAAAATTTGCTGTGGGAATTCAAAAGAATCATCTCATTGAAAGGGTTCTTTTGAGTATCCAAAACACATATTTAAATTGATGGTTAAGCAAAGAATCACATTTTACGCTAAAAATGTTTGCATAACTAGATCTATAGATTACCAAAATGTTAGGGCTCGTCACAAAAAACCTAAGTTTGTTGCATGGGAACAACAAATGTGCAAACCAGCCTGCACATCTGTACAGTCTGATCGGTACCTTTGTTATTTGCTCTTTAGAGTATAATAATTAAACTTGCTACTCGTAAATTTCAATATTATGAATTTATCTGGTCCCCGAAGCTGTGCAGGATTGAAAGTCTTTCCTGGTTACAAACCGCAAATAGACATGTTTTCCTATGATGAGGCCTATATAAGATTAGGCTTTTGGTATTAGCAAACAAGCAAAGCCCCAATTAAATTGACCAGTCAAGGGCTGTCAGTTATACTAAAGCTACCTGTGAGCTAATATGGTATTTGATCAATCTGACTGCGTGGTTAATTTTCAAAATGACAGAACTATGGGCCAGGTGACTTTCATCTAGTCGGCTCAGACACAAAGGCTAATAATACAAGATTTATAAATATGGCATAACCCAAGGAAAACTGCCACACCATAACATGGTAATGACATGTTAAGCTACCTTTATTACTGAAGGTTTCCATAAAGTTTGGATGAACTCAAACCATCGATCCCAGCCCGGTCCCATACTTTCCTGGAGATTGATATGAAATAATTTCTACGGTCATTCTCCTCCCTTCCGCTGAATCATTCAAGAAGGGTTGTTGTCAGTTACAAGCAAAAGTATTTGCACAAAGTACTGGTTAACTGCTTGTTCAAGCTTGCCCAGGAAAAAGTGTGGTAAGTGAACTGACCTTCCCACCAGACTTGGGACGTAAAGCAACAAAACAAACAAACAAACAAACAAATGAACTCAAACCAGTTATTTCTGAGAAATAACCTCAAATAGGGTAGCCACAGAGGCTACCATATATCTCAGTACAAGATTTAAAAACAGGTCTGAACTTTAAACATACCATGCTGCTGATTTTGGTTGATTGTTTGGTTTCTGGTTTAACATTCCAGTCAACAGCTATGGTCATGTCAAGATGGTTAGTTAACCTATCCACACTTCTTTCCTGGGCAAGCGTAGACTAAGCAATTAACCAGTACTCAGTGTATATACCTTTCCCTTGTAACTAACAAGAGCCCTTCTTGAGTCAGCGTAAGAAGGAGAATGACCGTAGAAAATATTTCACGATCGATCTCCATGAAAGTATGGGGCCAGTCAGGGATCAAACTCGCAACCCCTGGATCAGCAATTGGACATGCTACTGATTACGCTATGACTTCCTTAACAACCTGCCTCCTTAACAACCTGCCAGTAGAAATGACAAGAACTATTGGACTATGTCAATAAAGACCATACTGGTGACTACATGCGACTACATGCTTCCCCTTCTAGGAGCATAATAAAGCAAAATCAAGCCTGAAGCTTTATGGGGTAGTTCTTAAGTTCACCTATCTCCATTGCTTTGTGGGTAATCATAGGATTTTTTTCCATGAAATGGTTGTTTTGAGCGCACAAACTGGTGGATAAGAAAATAATCACAATTTCACACTTTTATTAATTGTTTATCTGGCTATATGGAAATGCTAAGGAAACTGGGCCATTACCCCGCTATGTTTACAAAGCAGAAATATTTCATTATTCAACCTAAGAAGCCAACATGCTCTATAAGCACACACTGACTATTTTTTGGGTTATGAACTTCCAATTCCCAGTCAATCTTGTGATATACTAAAGTTTGTGTTAACGAAAAAATATGGATCCTGTTCAGCTGGCTTCATCAGAAGCCAGCTGATATGGATCTTCTTTGTTTTCAAAAGAGGATATAGTTTGAATGTTTGTTTTGATACTTAACATCCCAGTCAACAATTTTCAATCATGTCAGGATGAGTTCCTGTCTTCCTGGTTAGACCAGTACTAAGCAGAGGATAGTGTCTTGCTTAAGGACACAATGCAGTGCCTCTGGAGAGGCTCAAACCCCAAATCCCTCAATCCTGAGTGAAGCACACTACCACTGGGCCACTGCGCTACACAATAACGGGTCTGCACTATATGTGCACAGTGTGCTTATAAGGTAAAATATTGTAGCAAAAAACCAACCTTGTCATCTGATACTTGTTCCCAGTAAAGGTGTGTAGAATTGAATATATGCATCCTTGTATAGCCGTAATCATTGCTCCTTATAGCAGACCATGGAGATATGTGTGTTATGAATCCATCATGCCTTTCTTGACAACCCTGAAAAAAATGTTGAAAATGCCTGAGATACAAAAGTACAATAAAAGATGTGTGTTTGTTTATATGTACATTATGTGTCGCGAATCTCGCGATATTTATTGTAACTCATCACACTAATGACGTTGCGTCGATTACTTAACGTTGCAACGTTAGCAAGGTCGGTAACTATGTAAGAACAGAACAGACATGACTGTCATTAGAACAGATAAAATGGAAAGTCCATAATAACAGAGGATAAACAGGGAACAGCCAGATGCTGGAAGTAAACAGGGAAGACTTTTACTATAATTTGTTACTGTGATATATCTTAAATTTTTCTGTGGCGAAGAACACAATTAAAGAATGATTATCAGTAGTGCTTAATATCTCATCCCACATTATGTTTTGTTTGTTTGTTTTGATTCTTTACGTCCCATCAACAATCTTTCAGTTATAAAGGGACGGGTCTTCCTGGGTTGAACCAGTACTAAGCTAGGATTAATGTGTCTTGCTCAAGTACACAAAGCAGTGACGCCAGTGAGGCTCGATCCCCCGGCCCCTCGCTCTCAAGTCAAGCACTCTACCACTGAGCCACTGCGCTCCCATGTACATTATGAATTCGACATGACTTTCATAACAAACCTGGAAAAAATGTTGAAAATGCCATGTACACAGTAAAAGATGTGAGGTTGTTTACCAGAATATTGATTATTTTCTTACTTCTTGTTGGAAAAGTATTTTGATAGGTGAATACTTGGTTCCAAATTGTAACAAGCACAGGTGTTGCCCACAACACACAAGCCTCCAACCTGTGCAACATTTTGACTATTTCCGTTACCATAGCAACCACAATTTTGATCAGACAATTTAAAAAAAAGACGCACATAATCAGCACATTGCCACCTGTTCACATACCAGGTTTCATCAAGCTGTCTTAAATAGTTTTTGAGTTATCTGGGAATCCACATTTTTGGAACATTATGACTTTTTCCGTCACCAAAGCAACCAGAATTTTCATGTGACCGCAAAAAAAGATGTACATAATCAGCACATTGCCACCTGTTCACATACCAAGTTTCATCAGGCTTGCTTGAAAATTTTTTTAGTTACCTCGAGATACAGATTACAGCTGATAGAGGGAGGGCAAGCCTATAGTCCCTAACTAGAAATCATGCGCGGATCCTGAAAGCTTTATCAGAAGGGGTCCACCTTTGACAAGTTTTTTTTTGTTTAGTTGATGAGGGGAGAGAGGATCCAAATGCCACTATAAGCGGCCATCATCGGCCTGCCAGCAAAACGCCATATAATTATGGTTTTACTGGCGTGCCGATGATGGCCCAACATTTAATGCTGGCTTAGTAGCTTTGTGATTTTCCAGGGAATCTGCACCAGTATTGCTAAGAAACCCTATATTTTTGTGATTTTTCAGGGGGGGTCTGGACCCCCTGTCCTCCCCTCTGGATCCGTCCCTGGTAATGAGCCAGGGCGCAGCAAAAGGTACAAATTTGTATGTGCACCCAGCGAAGACTCCGATCAGCCTGCACCTCGATAGTCTGATTAGCCATTGCTAGGTGCTCTATGGGTAGACAAAGTCCAAATGATTCTTCATTCAGACAGTGAAGACTCTGATCAATCAGACTCAGTGGATGTGCCAGGTGGATATGCCAAGTTGTACATCCTGCTGTGCCCCGGCTCAAATAGTTTTATCTCACTGTCTACTTGTGTCTTCTGCTGATAACCTTTGAAATCAGTTGGGACCCAGATCAGGCCCCGAGGTTATAAAACTTTTTTCACGCTCAAATCAACTGAGCATAAAATTTCAACTGCTCATAAAAACTAAAACGCTGAAAAAGATAGGTATTTCTTGCTTTTAAGCTCTCATATAATGTATTTATCCTGCTAATAAATGTTTAAAAGCCAACCACTGTTGGCATTTTAACATTTATGAGCAGTATAAATTTCATGTTAAGTTGAGGAGCAGTTTTATAACCTCAGGGCCAGGCCCAAAATAATGTTGGGCCTGATCTGGATCCAAACTGATTGACACTCTCTGTATTTTTGAAATATTTTAACTAGAAATTTTGTATGTAAAACACTGTGCCCCCAGCCATACCCTTGTCCATAAGGATGGTGCTCTTTTTTAAGACAAGGGTCATCTTAAGTTTTAAGCTCCTAGCTATACTAAGCATTATCCTCTATCAGCTAACCAAGTTTGAATATTTTGTTTTTGATAAATTTGCAAAAAACAATAACTAGTGAAAACAACTTCAACTTTTTTTAAAATATTTCACCTGGTCGTCTATCCATCATTCTCTATCTTCTGAACCAGTTTGAACTTCCTAGCAATGATAGTTTTCTTAACTATCTCTATTACAAAATTTCATTCTGACCCTTTAAAAGGGGCATAATACCACAAAAGGAGATAATTCAGACAAAAAAAGCAAAATACCTAGCCAGCTTTTATTTGATGAGGAAGCCATATGTGAAATTTCAAAACCCAAACTTACACAGTTTTTTAACAGACAGGTGCACGGACAGACAAGCTAAAACCAATATGCATGGGTGAAAGTTCAAAATTTCCAAAATCCTGAACTTTAGAAATTCAAACTTTTAAACTTGCATGTTTAAATGGTTAACTGTGTTAGATAATCTCAAAACTAGTCAGAAAAGCTATTATAACCTCCCTAGTTCAGCATTTTGAGGCTGACTTTCTATGGAAAGCCAGCCTCAAAATCCTGAATTCAGGATTAATCCTGAAAACTTTCACCCATGAATATGCTCAAACTTTTTCAAAGTTGTGGGCATTAAAGTTCTGCCAATAGCAAAAAAAATTACGAAAAATTACCCAGCATGCAAAAAAAACTAAGACAAGTTTCAGGGGTTAACCTATATAAAAGTGTATCTTACAGCAGAGCCTGTGATGATATGGACTGGAGCTTTCGGGTTGGTATAAGGATGATCATAGCTTCCATTGTACACCTGTAAACATAATGATAGGCATATACAACCAGGCAACCACCAATTTAGCATTTCATTCAATTGAAACATCTTTAAATTAGCTGTCAATAATATAAAATTGGCTGTCTATTATTGTCATCCAGGTGCACGCAAAACTACACAAAAACTTGCTCATTTATACATGCTCATTACACTTAAACATCAAAAAGTAGTTGAGAAGTTTGTGAAAAAGTTGATGGCAAAAGTGACTCATTTATTTAATTCACATATGTTGCAGGTGAAAATTGGAATTGCCTCAATGAGGCAATTCCAATGTGTACCAACATCAAATTTTACTGAAATAAAGGAAACTTATTTTGACATGTACATTTATCAAGAAGCATGCCCATTAGCTTTGTCTCTTTCAATTATCTCAATCTGTGTATCAGTATTAAAATGCATGTCACTATATGGCAAATTGTTTATATTTACATGACAGCTATTTCATGAACTATGCATTTGGTAAGCTGGTACTTGCATGGTTGTAAGTGTAGGTCTAGAGAGTGTATAATTGTAATGATTTTCTCATTCATAAGATAGAATATATGTTCTTGGTGCTCAAAAGAGACGATTCTTTTGAATACCAACAGCATATGTTTTGGTCATGAAATAAGAAAAGTGATTTTTAATTAGGCGCTCTTAATTATCTAGAGGTCTGACAACCACACAACTACCAATTTAGCAATATATTCCATTGAAAGTTCTCATGATTAGCTGTCAAAAGCATAAAATAGTTTGTCTTTTATTCAATGTCACCCAGGTGCATGACAAACTACATGTACATGAATTACATGTTGGAATTGCCTCTGAGTCAATGAGGCAATTCCATTGTTTACCAACAACATATGTAACTGAAAATAAGGAAAACTATTTTGAAATTTACACTTATCAACTATCATATCCATTTTCTTTGCCTCTTTCATATATTTCAAACTGCCAATCAGTATTAAAATACCTGTCACTATACCACAAATTGTTTTATTTGCATGACAGCTATATCTCCCACCTCGATTTCATGAACTATCTTTTTGTTAACCTGGTAGTTGTGTGGTATTAAATACAGTTATCTTAGATTATTACCCAACGTACTATATGAAGAGTAATTAAGCATTTTTTACTGTTTGGCAACTTTGCCGTCTCTGCCGGTCGATCCTGTTTCCCGGAACTGTTTCCCGTGAGAACAGTTTTAACTGTTTCCCAGTCATGTGACGCGCTGAACACTGATGACGTCAAACGTATTACTTAGCAGCTTCATGCTGTAGGAAAGTTTTGTTTGATTTGATCCTTTACATCCCAGTCAACAATTTTTCATTTATGTCTGGATTGAACCAGTACTAAGCGAGGATTAATGTGACAACACAGTGACGCTGTTGAGGCTCAAATCCCCAACACTCAAGCATTTTACCACTGAGTCACTGCATTCTCTACGCTGTATGAGATGTGAATTAGTTGCAAAACAGAAAATTTCGCCTAATCTGTTCAATTTTGGTTTCAAAGTGTTCTGCTCATTTTTACTAAGATAACGAGTACCCACACTTTATGTTTCTGACAACAAACAAAGAAGTTATTTGGAGTTTAAAGAGCCCACCCACCATGGTATTCCGCTCGCGCATCAACATCACGTTTTATTTCCCTTTGTCCGTTCTGAGATGGGTAATAAAACAACTATTTCATACCTTTCTGTGAAACAGTCAAAACTATCACACCCTCGGTGCTGTGGATGACCCGATGCAATGTTGCCCTCGGCCTCGTGCAACAGTGCTATCGCCGTCATTCACAGCACCTCGGGGTGATAGTTTTGACTGTTGCACAGAAAGGTATGAAATAGCTGTATAATGTCCTTGTTTTTCAGTGAATAAATAAATGGATAAAAAATGTATCATAGGGGGTATAATGGGCAAGAGATTTAGATTAACAAGTTATCGGTCCAGATATATTAATTTTTTGAGCATAAAATTTGAGTATTTTCAGAACCATTGGTTGAAAAATATGTTTTGAAAACACATGTATAGATAAACAAAAAGCTTTGAGGCGTGACTGTATTAACGATATTGAAATAGTTCTAGAAATAGGGGTGTCGGGTGTTCACTTGCATTCTACTAATAATGTTTTTGACACACACAAATGTTCCAGCCCATCCGGCTCATGTCGCACATTCCCCATCAACTTTTTGAAATGGAATGATCTTAAGGTCAATACTCAGAGGTCATCTAGTTATTTTCAAATCTAATGAATGTACACAATGTACCTTTTAAAGATTGAATAAGACCAAACTGCCTTTATTATCCAGGGTTCATACAGGCAAGTTCGTGTAAAATTCAAGGACCTTTAAGGACTTCTAAAATACTTTCCTACTGTTTTCAAGGACTGAAAACGTATGAAAAATACTGATTTACGCATTAAAATTCTACTTCTGAAATGTTAACTTCCATTACTTAAGATACGAGGGTCATCCAAAATGTTCTGACAATGACCTCATAAAACAAAACCTTTTTCTCTAGGATGTGTTTCATTAATCTTCACATATTATTTAGAATATAAGAAATTGAATCACAAGTTCAAATAATTTCCATGTTGCAATCGCAACGGTTGCTAGGCAACTAAAGAACACAAGGTAAAGGGTCATGGACTGGACACTATATGCGGTACACATGCCCTAATTTCTAAGAAATTACAGACTCCTTTTTAAATCTTTTTATATAGATAAATAAAGACATTATGTGTGTTGATTTTGAACGTCATAGATAATGATTTAGGTTGCAACTATGGTGTCAGCAGGGTTTTGATTATAATATATCACCTATTTTTCAAGAAATATTTTCCTTGAAAATCGGTTGTACTAATAGTGTATTATATTTGGTATAAAACATTTATTGAAAGTTATTATTTTCTATGTGTTTAAGAAGACTATAGAACAGATTTATCGAAACATGTGTCAATTAATATGCAAATTTGTCGTAATGGCTTATATAAGTGTTCAAAATATACTATTTTATAATAAGCGCTTAAAGTGAGGCAAATATCTGATTTTCTGTTGTTGCCTAGCAACCAAGAACGTTCAGCGCAACTACGTTAATGTCATTAAGGTATTTGCTTTTATGGGTCAATTGTGTATTCAGACAACATCACCAACCACTAATATAACTTTCCAAAGATGCATTCTGCATCTTTAACTTACTCTACCCCCAGCAAAAATCAGTTAAAACGTGATTTTTCGCGGCCATGGACTCTCACAGTGTTGTTTACAAATTTGTATAGCATCGGATCAGGTTATGATAAAAACTCCATATTTCAAACATGAGTAGGCAACACCCATGGCCACATGCAATAGGTAATAGAATTCTGATTTCAATAACAGTTTCTTAGATATGAGGCCATTGTCAGAACTTATTGGATGACCCTCGTATTAGTTTTAGTAAATCAGTATAAAATTATGGTGCCTTTATTTGGTGCAGCATATGCTGCACCAAATAAAGGCACCACAATTTAATACTGATTTAGACCTCCAAAAATAGTGTTGAATCCTCTTGCAAATGGTAAAATTCAAGGCCTTTGAGTGTTTTTCAAGTACTTTCAAAGCAAATTTTATTCTCAAGGACTTCAAGACAGTCATGTATATTCAAGTACTTTTCACTCCTGTACTAACCCTGTTAACCTAAGTATATGGATATCTAGAGCTCTGGCAGTTCAAATAAACCATGATAAACAAGCCAACAGTGTTCAATCCAATTTCACTTTATATGAATTAGGCCTCAATGCGAAAAAAACCTGCCTTCGAGGTGTCTTCGGACCAAGTAAGGCTTAAACCAACCTGCTCAGCTACATAGACTAGCTCATAGGTCCAGTTAAGCAAAAGTTTGAGCGTAAAATTGTAATTATTTTCTTACCAAGCAATTCAAACATATGTTTTGGGTGCTCAAAAGAACCGTCTCATTGAGACGGTTCTTTTGAGTACCCACAACATATGTTTTGGTTGAAAAATAAGAACAATAATTTTCAGTTACACACTCTTATCTGGAGGCCTGCTAGCTAGAATATTGAAATCTTGCATGAAGCCAATTTGACTACTATTTGCTTGTTTTGTTTGTTTTGATGCTTTACGTCCCAGTCAATAATTTTTCAGTCATATCCAGATGATTTCCTGTCTTCCAGAGTTGAACCAGTACTAGCAGCCGATAAAGTGTCTTGCTCAAGGACACAACACCATGACTCCTCTGGTGGTGAGTCTCGAACTAGCAACCCCAATCTAATGCTCTACCAACTGGACACTGCACTGGGCGCCTTGCATTTGTGCACTTTTTGCAATTGGCGACGACATCTTTTGTGCACATTTTGAGATTTCAATTGCCCACTATTTTCGCACCCCAGTCAGGAGCAATTAGTGATTAGTGACCGTGAAACTATGACTTGTGCACATAACCGTGCCCGTGCAATGAAGCCAGTGACGTTTTCATTGATGGTACTTTTAAATGTTGAGCAAAGTTCTTTCTTCAAATGTACAATATGGATTATGCAGTGGACATTATGTTCCTTTAGTATTCACGTTGTTGCCAGGTCACATAGACTTTGTAGTAGCTATGCATACAGTACTTAAGAATGCTCAATGCACCTTTATAAGCGAATTATAACTAGCTGTGACGACTCAACTACCTAAATAACCCCAAATTAATTTTAAATAAGGTGTGAAGAAAGTGCGCAAATGATATGCAGAATCGTGCGCAAATGAAGGAAGTGCGCAAAAGATATACTGGAGTGCGCAAATGAAAAGTGCCGACTGCACTCCAGGTTGACTTCTAACAACAAAGGTGCTGATCAGACTGCATGGATGTGCAGGTTGGTCTGCAACTTTGTTCACACTCTTAAAAGTCAGGTTTTCTCGTGTCAGGGTCCCAATTTATACTCTGTTATACTTTACCTTCCTATCATAGACAGGCCAAAACCTCTCATAGTTATGTTCATGAGCCCATACTTCTAGGTCTACACCATGTTCATACAGCAGCTTCTCCAGCCCATAGGCGTGAATAATGGGAATACCTGATCTAGTCTGTAAAAAGATAAATGAGCCATGACATGTGATTTCCAACAATGTGGCATTTTGACAATTGTAGACTCAGACAAGCCTGTGCAGCCTCCTTTTAAGCTTAGAAACTCCAAATGATGTTCAGTCAGTAGATTAGCACCCATAGAACATTCAAGCGACTAGCAAAGGCTCTGATCAGACTGCGCTTATGCTGATCTGTGATTTCCAACAATGTGGCATTTTGACATGTGTAGACTCAGACGAGCCTCCGCAGCCTCCTTTTAAGCTTAGAAACTCCAAATGGTGTTCAGTCAGTAGCTTAACAATCATAGAATACTCAAGCGACTAGCAAAGGCCCTGATCAGACTACGCGTATGCGCAGGCTTATCTGAGGCTTTGCTGGTCGCACATACCACATTGTTGGAAATCTTAAATATTGTGCAATGTTTGCCTAGTATCTGACAATATATAATGCATACAAAGCTATATAACTCAAATCCTGTAATTTCCAACATTGTGGCATTTTGACATGTGTAGACTCAGACAAGCCTGTGCAGCCTCCTTTTAAGCTTAGAAATTCTAAATGATGTTCAGTCAGTAGATTAGCACCCATAGAATATTCCAGCGACTAGCAAAGGTCCTGATCAGACTTGGCGTATGCGCAGGCTGATCTGAGGCTTTGCTGGTCACAATACCACATTGTTGGAAATCTCATGTCATGTGATTTCCACCAATGTGGCATTTTGACAAGTGGAGACTCAGACAAGCCTGTGCAGCCTCCTTTTAAGTTTAGGAATTCCAAATGATGTTCAGTCAGTAGCTTAACAATCATAGAACATTCAAGCTACTAGCAAAGGCCCTGATCAGACTGCGCATATGCCCAGGCTGATCTGAGGCTTTGCTGGTCGCACATACCACATTGTTGGAAATCTTAAATATTGTGCAATGTTTGCCTAGTATCTGACAATATATAATGCATACAAAGCTATATAACTCAAATCCTGTAATTTCCAACATTGTGGCATTTTGACATGTGTAGACTCAGACAAGCCTGTGCAGCCTCCTTTTAAGCTTAGAAATTCTAAATGATGTTCAGTCAGTAGATTAGCACCCATAGAATATTCCAGCGACTAGCAAAGGTCCTGATCAGACATCGCGTATGCGCAGGCTGATCTGAGGCTTTGCTGGTCACAATACCACATTGTTGGAAATCTCATGTCATGTGATTTCCAACAATGTGGCATTTTGACAAGTGGAGACTCAGACAAGCCTGTGCAGCCTCCTTTTAAGTTTAGGAATTCCAAATGATGTTCAGTCAGTAGCTTAACAATCATAGAACATTCAAGCTACTAGCAAAGGCCCTGATCAGACTGCACATATGCGCAGGCTGATCTGAGGCTTTGCTGATCGCACATACCACATCGTTGGAAATCTCATGCCATGGCTCAAATATTGTGCAATGTTTGCCTAGTATCTGACAATATATAGTGCATACAAGGCTAAATAACTCAAATCCTGAAAAATCAAAGTATTTTATTCAGATTATTTAATTGTAGCCTTGCTAGCCACAACTTTTGTCATCTGCTGAAAACAATTTTTGTCATCTGCTGAAAACCTTTACAACCAGTTTGGACCTAGATCAGGACCGGCGAAATGTCAGTCCTGATCTGGATCCAAACTTTTTGAAACTGAAAGAAATTTTTGAAAGTGTTAATATCATGGCCTTACCCATATGTTTTCTAGGTAATCGAAGAATTTATTGTACTCCTCAAAACCAGTGAAAATACTCCAATAAATACAGACTGAGTACTTATTGGATTGTGTACACCACAGGTTTAGATAAACATAACATTTCAGCGTAAAAATGTAAATATTTTCTTACCCATATTTTTTAGCATATGTTTTGGGTGCTCAAAAGAATCATCTCATTGAGATGGTTCTTTTGAGAACCCACAACACATATTTTGGTTGAGAATTAGAGAACTATTTTTCTGTTACACACTCTTAACTAAAGGCCTGGTACATTTAAGAAATGAATTCAATTTTTGAAATGTTCATGAAATCATGAATACTTTGGGTCTCTTGCAAAGTAAGTGAAGCCCAAAGGGCTTCACATTAATACTTTGGGTCTCTTGCAAAGTCAGTGAAGCCCAAAGGGCTTCACATTAATGTGAAGCCCTTTGGGCTTCACTTACTTTGCAAGAGACCCAAAGTATTCATGATTCCATGAACAGATCAACAATTGAATTTATTGCTAAAATTTACATTTTATTTTAAATATCTGCAATATAAAAATTATTTATAATTTAGGAAACAAAACAGTTTTGTATTTAATATGTAATCATCTTAACAGTTTTGTCGGAGTGTAAGACAGAAAGGCGGAACAGCCAGCATGACCATGGACAACCAATGGAACAAACAAGATGCTTGTTTTGAATGTGCAACTCAGGTGTGGCTCGCTGTCAATCACAATACCAGTATCACTTCTGGCAAATAAGTTTGATGTACGAGGCATATTGCACAGGCAAGTGAGCATGGTAGCTGTCAATCAAATGTGTGTAATTCATGAGGCTATGAGCTGTTTCAAAAATCTTAAGATTCATTAAAGGATTGCTTCAGAATTTAAATATTATAATATGAACGTCTTATTGGGTTGTGTACAATATAATATGAACTTCTGAAATGTAATAGAATATTTCATTGACAATATGTGAATGACAATGCTGTAATTTCAAAAATTTACGTGGCAATTTACTATCGAAAAGAAGTGATAAAAGACAAAATTGCGACCAGGACTTTTGTTAAGAGTGTGTAAGGAAAATTTAATTTTCTTATTTCTCAACCAAAACATATGTTGTGGGTACTCAAAAGCACCGTCTCAATGAGACGGTTCTTTTGGGCACCCAAAACATGTTTAAACTGATGGGTAAGAAAATATTTACATTTTTAAGCTGAAAATTTTTGTTTATCTAAACCTGTGGTGACATTAAAAATTTGGGACTGGAACATGATCTAGCTACATCTGTAAACAGCAAGCAGAGTTATCTCCCCATTTCCCGCTGTTTTATTTTAATGAATCTTCACATTTGCGAAGTTTTGCGAAAATAAAACCCTCACAAAAATTTCTGACTCTATAACACATACCAAAGCAAATTTCCTGGTACAGTCATCACTATCATTGTTTGAACAGTACATTGGTCGGTGTCCCATCACAATGATCCAGGGTCTTTCAGCTCTATTCTCTGGCTTGTTGGCTTCCTGGAAAAGAAAAAGTACACTTTACTATCCAATCCTCTATATACGGAGTAATTAACTATTATATAGTTATTTCATGCCTGTTTGTAGTATAGTCAAAACTAAATGCAATAGTGAATCAGGTTGTCCACGGCACCTCCGGGTAGTAGTTTTGACTATACTACAAACAGGCATGAAATAATTGTTTTATTACAAAACCCTTTTGATGAAATACTTAGCAGCGTTTCTTGAATGGAGTTGCTGTAGACGATGCGGTTTAGTTGCAAAACAGAAAATTTCACCAAATCTGCTCAATTTTGGTCTCAAAATAATCCGCACGCTCTAACTAAGAAAACAAGTACCCACACTTTATGTTTCTGACCATAAACAACAGAGCTATTGGAGTTTAAAGTTGCCAAGCCATGCCTTATTGTCGCCATTGTTGCATAACATCTCCTTTCAAAGCAACCATATGCGCATCGTTGTCGCGCATGTCGATCAGCGCCTGTGTGTTTTTAACCAGGAAGCGGGTAACCAGGCCATGGTATAGTGCCAGTCAATTAGTCAAGTTTATTGACAGGTGGAACAGTTCAGTGACTCATGACACAGCAAAAAATAGACAATTACTCCATATATAGACGGTTGGGTAATAATTTTTGCTATGTCATGAAATAACTGTAAAATATAGTCATATCACATCCCGTCAGCACAAAGTAAATTCTAGTTGCATAGATTCAGATAAGGACATTTTATTAGCGCAAAATTGTAAATATTTTCTTACCCATCAATTTAAATATGTGTTTTGTGTGCTCAAAAGAACCGTCTCATTGAGACGGTTCTTTAGAGTACCCATTACATATGTTTTGGATGAGAAATAAAGAAAATAGTTTTCCAATACCCACTCTTATCTGGAGGCCTGGGTTGTATAGCTTGTATCGCAAATAAATACATGGTTTGATGTGGGTGGTTCAATATTTTGAACACAGATTTCCCTTGGTGTGCATATTATGTCAACAATGTTTTGGACTGATGATATGACCTTTTATTCAAACTTCAAGGTCAAAAATACTCAAAATATATAGTCTTAAGTCTATACGGCTTGAAAAGCCAACACTTTTGGATATAAGTGGTTCAAATTTAGGACACTGATGGACTTTGGTGTGTAGATGACATTAAAAGTTTTGGATTTCTGGTATGACCTTGCAGACAAAGGTCACTGTAATATACAATCATACATAGAGGATCTTACATAACCACTAGTGGTTTATCAATTTCATTGCATGGTGTTATTTCACTCCCAGACGCGACGTCATATGATAATATGCAGTATTTACTGCAAGCAAATATAATTGCAATGGCCCCACCCATCGACTAAACCCCAGTTTAGTTTCTTTTAATCAATTAATGAAATCAGTTACTTAATTTGATGAAAAGGTTGATAGTAAAACAAGGAAGCCAAGATTGACTGAAGCATAGTCCACAGCAAAGGTTTTGTTGGTGTTGTTGCCTTCTTTGTTTTGAGACATTAATTTTTTACTTTTATGGCATTGGACATGATGGCCAATCTATAATTGTATAGTGAGCGAAACGAAACTAACATCACAAATTATATCAAAGGGATTGATATATTAACCCATATAAGTCAAATGGAATTTTCCTTCCTTATCATTTGGACCAGTCAATTGACGTTGTAAGGGTTGTTGAGTGGTATTTTTCATTTTTATACAAATTTTAAAAACTTCTGTAAGCAAATAGTGCAGAACCTGATCAGATGCTGTGTTTTGCAGCATCTGGTCTGGTTTTGCACTGTTTGCCGGTGTCCCACAAAAAGGCCACTAGGCTGATATGGGTTAACACAATGGGTATTGGGTATACATAAGAAAGTGTGTTTGAGAGATGGAAATATTACAGCTTGAGGAACAGATAGCTGTTTTCTAAAAGGGCAAGACAAAAAATGAGGATGTAGAAATGTGCCCATAGAACAAAGTTGCCCCTGTCATGACTGACATGAGTGGACATGAAATGAACATACAGTGCAGTCCCTTTATAACACACCTAGTTATAACATGGATTCGGATATAACATGATCATGTTGTGGCTACCAAATTATTTCCATGGAATTTTATAAAAGAACAAGGCAAATTCGACGAATTTATATCCCCGACGAAGGGTTATTTGAGAGAAACATGTAAATCACAAAACATAAATCCCATTTATCTAACCCTTAGTTCACCTACAGTATCATTCAGATCATAACAAATGCATGTCAAGTATGTTTTAGTGCTTAGTTCAATAAAAATATACTTACATCTGCACAATTTCAATATCTGACCATTAAACCCAACCTCAGAGGTCAAGATTGTGTGTAAATTCAAAGTGTTACGATGCATGTAGGTCTACACTTCTTCCACTTTACTTTGATATGCAACATGACCACTTTTAGAAAAGGACAAAAAAATGACCTTTTGACCCCACCCCAGGGGTCGTTGGTGTGTGTAATGACAGCATGCTCTGTGCTCAATTCCCTTTAATTTGATATGCAACATGACTACATTCAGTAAAAGATATAGTTTGACCTTTTGACCCCACCCCCTGGGTCAAGGGTGTGTCTGTGAGCAAAATATTTGCTACCATGTTGCTGCCAGCGTCATCAGCTTTAATTTGATATGCAACATGACTACTTTCAGAAAAATATATACTTTGACCTTTGACCCCACCCCCTGGGTCATGGGTGTGTCTGTGGGCAAAATATTTGCTACCATGTTGCTGCCAGCGTCGTCAGCTTTAATTTGATATGCAACATGACCATATTCTGAAAAAGTTTAATTTTGGCCTCGGCCCTACCCCCTAAGTCCACCAATGGGGCTCGGAATCAGGCCTTCAAACTGAAATCCCGTTTGATATGTTTCATATCTATTGCTGCTCTGCCTGCATGCAAAATTTCAGCAAAAATTTTTAATAATTGCCTTAGTTATTGCGAAATTTAAATATTTGACCTTTGACCCCTTATGTGGGGTCAAAGGGGGTGGGGTAAAACTTTGACACTGCCATTCTTATCTACAGGCACTTGGCAATCATGGTCTATAGTGAGAAGTTGTTAAATATAATAGTTTTGATGAAATGTGAAGATCATCACACAAAAAAGCTAATATAGGTTTTGCCTTATAATTGCCTATACTTAAACAAGGGCAATAACTCAAGTGTTAAGGGGTCTATTTTGACCAAACTTATAGGATATCGAGAGTTCATGGTACTAATCATTTGTACCAAAAATAAATTAAATAGGTACTGAGATATGGTTCCGGACAGACAAAAAGTAAGGACGGATGGAATGGACGGACGGACGACGCCAAAACTATATCCCTCCGACTTCGTCGAGGGATAATTATAGGAAAATGACCATAAAATGGTCATTTTCATATAATTCCTTTGCAAAATTGTCTCTTTATAACACGATTCACATACAACATGGTCCATTCATGGTCCATTCCTACAGACCCCAAATATAGTGTTATATAGGGACTGCACACCTTCATTGTGAATATTAAAAATGGAAAAACTAACTTTAAAACAAGTTATCGAAGATGATGATGATGAATAAGATAAGAGAACTAAAGACCACATGATAATTTAAAGTGTGAAAGAAATATATAGACACTGTTTGGCAGTTTATGCCACCTTCTGCTCTTGAACACAAGATCACCACAAGGACCCAAGGTAGAAACTTTTTTCATGCTCAACAACTGAGCACGAAATTCCAACTGCTCATAAAAGCTAAAATACTGACAAATGTAGAAGTTTCTTGCTTTAAGTCTCTCAGATGTTGTATTTATCATGCTAATAAATGTTAAAATGCCAACAATTATTGGCATTTTAACATTTATGGGCAGGATAAATTTCGTATTTCGCTGAGTTGAGCATGGGAAAAGTTTTATAACCTCGGGGCCAGATCTTCATTACTTGACACACATCCAAATTTGGTTAAATAAGAAAGTGTCAAACATGGACGCCAACAAGATTTGCAGCAAAAACAATAGCCCAGCCTATTTGCAGCCCAGCCTAATTGATGCCCAGCCTTTTTGTAGCCCACTATACATGTATAGGCTTTATAAAGTTTCCTGTTATCTTCAAAAAATACTTTCCTTTATAAATTTTTCAATTAAATAGATTCTTCTATACATGATTTAATCACAATTTTAGCAGCTTTCTTCTTAGTACTTTAGCCAGCACCTCTATATCCATCCAAAATAATTTAACTATAATACAGACAGTCTGCAACATAGACTTTTTCCGTATTTCCTGATCTGATTAATGTATATAGAGCAAGGACCATTAAGGTTCATGAGTAAACCCAAGAGTACAAGCAGCTGTTTGAAGAATTCATTTTAATCACATTTACAAACATCAAAAGCAACACTGGACATAAAAATCATCTGACAGGTTTTGCTCTGAGGCCTGAATGGGTGATGGGTGTGTATGTGTGTGTGAGGGGGGGAGAGACATATTATATCAGGTGGACTGTGATACATACCTTTAAGTCTTTCTTGAACCATTCATACTGACGGGGTGAGGGTGAGGTGGGGAACACAGTTATATAAGGAGGACTGTGACACATACCTTTAGGTCTTTCTCTAACCATTCATATTGATGGGGTGAGGATGAGGTGGGGAACACGGTTATATTAGGTGGACTTTGATAGATACCTTTAGGTCTTTCTCTAACCATTCATATTGATGGGGTGAGGATGAGGTGGGGAACACGGTTATATTAGGTGGACTTTGATAGATACCTTTAGGTCTTTCTCTAACCATTCATACTGACGGGGTGAGGATGAGGTGGGGAACACGGTTATATTAGGTGGACTTTGATAGATACCTTTAAGTCTTTCTCTAACCATTCATACTGACGGGGTGAGGATGAGGTGGGGAACACGGTTATATTAGGTGGACTTTGATAGATACCTTTAAGTCTTTCTCTAACCATTCATACTGACGGGGTGAGGATGAGGTGGGGAACACGGTTATATTAGGTGGACTTTGATAGATACCTTTAGGTCTTTCTCTAACCATTCATACTGACGGGGTGAGGATGAGGTGGGGAACACGGTTATATTAGGTGGACTTTGATAGATACCTTTAGGTCTTTCTCTAACCATTCATACTGACGGGGTGAGGATGAGGTGGGGAACACGGTTATATTAGGTGGACTTTGATAGATACCTTTAAGTCTTTCTCTAACCATTCATACTGATGGGGTGAGGATGAGGTGGGGAACACGGTTATTTTAGGTGGACTGAGATACAAACCTTTAAGTCTTTCTCTAGCCATTCATACTGACGGAATAGTTGTGTAATACCAAACTGTACATAATAATAGAACTCTGTGGACAAGGATATCACGTGGGCTGGCCCAATATTGAAACTAAAATAGAATACAAGAAAGTCGGGCACAGTGATATTATTAGGTGGACAGTAGTACATACCTCCAAGTCTTTCTTTAACCATTCATACTGACGAAATGGTTGCAAAATACCATATTGTAGATAATAATAGTACTCTGTGGCCAATGATATCACGTGCGCTGGCCCAATATTGAAACTAAAATAGAAAAACAATTAACGTAAGCAATTACAGTAAGTAAGTAAGTAAGTAAGTAAGTATGTAAGTAAGTAAGTAAGTAAGTAAGTAAGTAAGTAAGTAAGTAAGTAAGTAAGTAAGTAAGTAAGTAAGTAAGTAAGTAAGTAAGTAAGTAAGTAAGTAAGTAAGTAAGTAAGTAAGTAAAGACTTTATTTTACGAGGGCGACAACATTTAGCATATAAAGGCTAATCTTCCAGGAGGCCCTCATAAAACCTGTCTTTAACGGCCACTCAAGAAGAAGACCATACTTTTTGTTTGTTTGTTTGATTTGATTCTTTACGTCCCATCAACAATCTTTCAGTTATATAGGGACGGTCCTTACTGGGTTGAACAAGTAATAAGCTAGGATAAATGTGTCTTGCTCAAGGACCACAACGCAGTGACGCCGGTGAGGCTCGAACACGCGGCCCTTCGGTCTCGAGTCAAGCACTCTACCACTGAGCCACTGCGCTCCCGAAGAAGACCATACTTTGGTTTTCATGACAGATTATCACTTAATGCAGGTCGAAATAATTGCAGAATGCTCCAAGAGAGCATTCAGCAATACTTTCGTCCTTCATTATTAAGCTACCTTTTGTCTTTAAGACTTTTGTTCTGTTTGTTTTTGAGTGGCTGCTTAAGACAGGTTTCAAGATCTAATATTATAAAACACCTTTATCCCATCAAACTCAGAATAACAATATGGGCCAGGTCACAAGATCTCAGTACTAATTACTTCAGCGAGCAGCCACAGTTAAGGATGTCTGCCCATAGCTTGTATGTATAATGGATAATAGCAATAAGTATCCCCCATACCCCACCCCCTCTTTACCTTAAACTAAAAAGCTTAACCACAAAAATATTGTCTTTGTTTACCTACATTTTTGTCAAGTGTGTCCGTGACCTTGAAATGAAAGTCAAGGTTTCCATAATCTATAGTCTTCTCAGCACTTTCCAAATCTGGCCACAAGTTATAAAACTGTTACCCCTCAGTATATACAAAGGCCCATACTGAATTATCTGTGTCAAAAATTTATGGAAAATTCAATTGGTCTTAAAAGCGTTAATTTATTAGAATATCAATGGTCAAAAAATATAAATGCCTTGAGCACAGAAACTAAATACATAAATTCATAGATTGTTAAAAAGATACCACTATATAAGAACAAACTTCTTTGAGATAGTACTACAAGTTCACGACACAGGATACTAAGAATCTCATATTTCAATGATTGTAAAGAAGTCTTCTTTTTTACAAAGTCACATGTTTAGCATTATTCCTATGACCTTTAGATATAGGAAATATGATAAAAAAATCTGAATCAAAAGTTTGGTCTAATGATAAAGCAATCTGAATAATCAGTTTCGTCATTATGATAAAGCAGACTTAAGCAGTATGAACCATCAATTTGGTCTTATGATAAAGCAATCCATTTCATTTGTTTGGTTGTATGATGAATCAATCTGAATCAACATGTTGGTCTAATGATAAAGTAATCTGAATCGTCAGTTTGGACATATGATAAAGCAATCTGAATCATCCATTTGGACATAATAAAGAAATCTGAATCATCCGTTTGGTCATATGATAAAGCAATTTTGAATCAACAGTTTTGTCTTATGATAAAGCAATTTGAATCATAAGCTTGGACATATGATAAAGCAATCTGAATCATCAGTTTGGACATATGTTAAAGAAATCTGAATCAGTAGTTTTGTCTTTTGATAAAGCAATTTGAATCATAAGCTTGGATATATGATAAAACAATCTGAATCATCAGTTTGGACAAATTATAAATCATTCAGAACCATCAGTTTGCTTTTATGATAAAGCAATCTGATTCAATTATTTGGACATATGATAAGCAATCTGAATCAACAATTTGGTTTCATGATAAAGCATTGGAATAATAAGTTTCATCATTATGATAAAGCAATATGAACCATCAGTTTAGTCTTACGATAAAGCAATTTGAATAATAAGTTTTAGACATATGATAAAGCAACCTGATTTATTTTTGTTTGGTTGTATGATAAAGCAATCTGAATTAACAGTTTGGTCTTATGATAAAGCAATCTGAATCACCAGTTAGGTCTTATGATAAAGCAATCTGAACAATAAGTTTGGACATATGATAAAGCTATCTGAATCATCCATTTGGCCATAGGATAAAGAAATCTGAATCACCAGTTTGGTCATATGATAAAGCAATCTGAATTATCAGTTTGGTCATATGATAAATCTGAATCATCAGTTTGGTCATATGATAAATCAATCAGAACCATCAGTTTGCTTTTATGATAAAGCAATCTGAATCATCAGTTTGGACATATAGTTCTCACCTGTAAAACATTTCTTTGTTTCCCTCATCACCTGGCATTGTAAACCTGTTCTTGTAATGGGTAAAATTACTGAAAAAAAATAGACTCGGCATTACTGTCCTGCCAGCAAAGATTGACAGTGACTTCATGTTTTGTTTACAAAGTTAACAGGGACTTATAATCGATAGATCACTTGTGTATTAATCCTATCCTTAGGATAGGATTAATACACAAGTGATCTATCAATTCGTGATAGCTCAAGTGAAGTGTACATGTTTGTGTTTTACTTAGCAATTCTAAACAAAGTGTTACGTCACTGTCACTCTATGTTGGCATGACAGTAGTTTATATTTTACACTTGTAAACAATCTATACTTAAGGAATAAAGAAACGCAACAAACACTTGGAGTCACTGTAAGCATACAATATGATGCAAGTTTTTAGTGCAAATGATATTTAGCCATAGGAGCAGTATGTGTCCGTCAAATTGCAGCAGGTTCAACGTTATTATCGATTACGTAATCATTTTGATATGCACGTAACCAACCTGACCCCCCGTAGTATACTGCTGAAATAGGGTCAATTAAAGCAAAGTTTGAATCAACCATCTGTTTATTGTTTAAAAAAGTCTTGGCATAGATTGCGGATCAAGGAAATGATCAAATGGCGACGTTTCTGTAAGATTCTGAAACGGCTTAACGTCATAAACGTCAACTCTGAATACTGCGTGAAACACGTAATTTTTCTTTTCTGCTTGAGATTTATTCATTTCAAGAACGTTTTGTTCAAGAATTATGACTTGAGATCTTCAGACGTCAAAAAAACTCAATTCTGACGTCAAAATTCGATATCCTACGTTTTAATGGTTTCCATGATGTTTATGTGTTTTTCTAATGATAAAATGGTACAGTGACAAGGTTTAGGTTACAGTTAACAAGTTTGTTATTCACTCTCGGCATGTAATCAGATGTTTTCTTTTGCATTACGCCGTGTTTTGTTTGGCTAACGTCAATATAAACACCCTACCAGCGTATTTCTATGGTATCTGAAAAGCCAGTTTTTCCCAAGAAAGCATGTTCTGATGTCTCTAGGTTTATCTTATCCCATATATTCACCAGCGACCCAAACCTGACGGCTCTAAGTGACGTTTATCGTTTATTCACTACCATTGTGTATCTTGCCATTCAAGTAGCGTGTTTTTACGCAACATTTGACTGCATTACGAATATGATTGGATGTTTGTTTGATTTGCACATTGTCAAGTCGACGCCAAATAACCAAACATGAAAAAAACGGGGTTACTTGATCTTTATTCTGACGTTAACTTCACATTTTACGTTTTCATATGTTTTCATCTTGTAGCGTAAAATGTAGCGTTAAAATGACGTTTTGGTATTTCATCACATGCTATTAATACTCAATAAGAATTTTTCAAAAGAGATTTTACCAAAACGTCATTTAAACACGCACAAATTAAATTTTTGTCTGTTGCGTTTCTTTATTCCTTAAGTATATTATATACTTATTAAAACACAGGCCTCCAAATAAGAATGGGTAATTGAAAATTCTTTATGTCTAAGGAAATGACACCTACAGGGGTTTTTCCAGCAATTTTGGGAAAAGGCCCCTGGCCAAAATTGTGAAAAAATGATTGACTTAATAGCAAAATTGGGAGAAATCAACAACATAGAACATAACAGGGGTAGCAAAATCCTCAAAATAAAGTTATTTTTATTGTATTATGTCAAGCATTCCACAATATTAAGCACAAGTGTTTAAGTATCATTGTGATATGGGTCATTGATTCTCATAAGTAGTAGTGGTCTCTAAAAAAAAAGTAATTTTTTTTTTTTTTTTACTTTTCTTAATTGGGAAAAACAGACATGGTATTGAGAAAAGGGTGGCTATTTCAAATTGGGAATGGGGCCGACATTCGGCCCCTAGAGATGGGCAGAAAATCCCCTGACCTAGATTTAAAATTCTTAATTTTTTTGCATGATGTGCCACTACCATAGCAATGTATAAATACCAACTTCAACTTCCATTTTCTCTTCTGAAACAAAAAGGTGGTACGCTCACTATCAAAAGATGGTAAAAATTATTAAAGCGTTGTTAAAACTAGAAAAATTGTTATATCTATATTGAATTTTGCAATTCAAAAATGAGAATGAGCCTTGACGCAATGAGCAACACATAAGAAAATTTAATGTAGAAATTATTGCGATTTTTCAGCCAAAGAAACTTGTTTAACTCTTTGCATCCTGGGCAATTTTTCGTGCTTTTTTGTCGTCTGCTGACTTTTTTTCAAAATCAAGTCTTTCAAAAAATTCTTTCAGGAATGCCATCTATGTGTCAAACAGATTGGATCAAGATCAGGCCGGACATTTCGTCGGGCCTGATCTGGGTCTAAACTGTTTGCGAAGGTAATCAGCAGACGACGTTAGTAAGTGAAGAGTTTAACCCTTAAAGCGCCAAAAAAAATGCATCTGAAATGTTGTCTGCTGAAGTCGTCTGCTGCAAATAATTGCCTTAAATTACCGACGAATTAAGTATAGAAGCAAACAGCGTGAACCCAAAGCAGACTGCTCCTATAGGAGCAGTCTGATCTGGGTCCACACTGTTTGCCATAAAGGCTTCTAAAACATTTCAGCAGACAAGAAAAGCAGACGACTTTTGTTGCGATTGGCGCTTTAAGGGTAAACACATACTATGCTGATTCATGGTTGCCTGGACAGGTCATGTAGGGCATCTCGGCTGTCATGGGCTGCATCATGTTAAGGAACTTGTCCCCACGATCACCATCATCCTGTAAAAAAAATTGTAAAAATCAAACTAGGAGCTCTTAGACTAAGTTAAGGAATTTTTTATTTGTTTTGTTGCTTTACGTCCCAAGTAACATCTATGGTCATGGCAGGACGGTCAGTTCACCTAACCACACTTTTTTTCTGCGCAAGCTTGAACTAGTTGTTAACCAGTACTTCATGCACATACTTTTGCATACTGTTACCCTTCTTGAATGATTCATAGGAAGGGAGGAGAACGACCTTAAAGTTAAGGAATTGGGGCAATGAATATTCTACAGCTCACAAGCCTTGTCATTCAATGAGTAATTAGAGTGTATATTCATACCTGCTTTGACGTACAATTAGGGGATAACTGTATTTGAAATTTTCATTTTGAGAGGTATATTTTCAGATGTAGAGTTTGAAATGTAGTATTACGGCTTTGTGCTAGCAAAGCTGTAACATGTGATTTCCGACCCTATATGCAGCAATATAACTCCCCAAATTAACATTCTGAATATTATTATCCCCATTCTCAGTGACTTCGGTGAGTCTCTCGAACTAGCAACCTTTTGATCCCCAGTCTAGCACTCTACCAACTGAGCCACTGCACTCAGCATCTGCTCCATATATTAAAATGCACTATAGAATACTTTTGCCATGGAAGCAAACAATATAGGCTATCTAAGTACTCCATTTGAGCCACGACATGTGATTTCCAACAATGTGGCATTTTGACATGAATAGACTCAAATAAGCCTGTGCAGCCTCCTTTTAAGCTTAGAAACTACAAATGATATTCGGTCAGTAGCTTAATATTCATAGAATATTTAAACGACTAGCCAAGGCTCCTATCAGACTGCTTGTATGCGCAGGCTGATCTGAGTCTTTGCTGTTAGTTCATACCACATTGTTGGAAATATCATGTCGCTTTTGATTTGATTATTTACGTCCCATCAACAATCTTTCAGTTATATGGGGACGGGTCTTCCTGGGTTGAACCAGCACTAAGCTAGGATTAATGTTCTTGCTCACGGACACAACGCAGTGACGCCGGTGAGGCTTGAACCCACGGCCCTTTGGTCTCGAGTCAAGCACTCTACCACTAGGCCACTGCGCTCCCTATATCATGTCGCGGCTCATTTATTTATAAGCAGATGAGAGAGCAGACAAACATGAATGACAGGAAAAGGGTTAATGCTACATGGAATAGATGTTTAAATTCTATTTTTATTTTCATATAATTAACCCTTTACTCCATAGGCTATTTTTAGATAATGAGATTATTTTCTATTTTCAGACAACATCGAAAAAATTCAAGAAAAATTTCAGTTGAATTTTAAAACCTTTGTGAGAATGTTATGGAAAATGGAGCATTTGCTCTTTTGGAGCAAATGCTCCATTTTCCATAATATTTTCAAATAGGTGATATTTCAAAGGCATCAAAAGGCGTTAAGGTGGAGTAAAGGGTTAAGTCATAGTTTGGGGTTTTGAAAAATTGTGCAACACCCTCAGAGACAAAACTTGTGCATGTTATCATTAATATGACAACAGGCAAATCCAACTGTATCATTGGCTGTGGTTGAATTATTGGTCGGCCAATGAGATGGCCTGTTATGTTTCAAGTTTAAGCATGGGACAGTTACAATATTTTCTCATTTTAATCACTAATGCACTGTGTGTTTTGTGGAAAATAAATACCCTAAAGCTTCACCTATAAAGTGCAATATAAAATTTGCAACAACATATAGACTTACACATTTACATTGTAGAGCATCTTTAAGAAACAAAGATAATGCTTGACATTTTATATGAATCATCTGTGTGCACAGACGTGTGCACAGACGATTCAGATAAAATGTCAAGCATTATCTATCCTGAAAATAAGAATGGTATCACAAAATTTGTCATCTGCTGATGCAATTTTCACTTTCTAGGTTAGTCTGATAACAGCTTTTTTTATATGATCAGAGTTCAGACAAAACATTTAGTAAAATAATGTTCTAAAAATTTGAACCCTATAGATCTATAAACAAAAAGCTTTGAGGTGTGACTGTTTTTACAAAATTGAAATAGTTCTAGAAAAAAAGGGTGTCAGGTGTTCACTTACATTCTACTAATCATGTTTTTGACACACAAATGTTACAGCCCATTTTAAATGGAATAATTTAAAGGTCATTACTCAGAGGTTGTGGTACATCTTGAAGTTGCCTGCCAAAATGTCTACATAAACAGTGCAGACCCAGATCGGACTGCTTCTGAGGAAGCAGTCTGATCGGGGTCTTCCCTGTTTGCTTTTCTGATGAGCATTTAATGAATTCCAGCCCTGATAACCAACATTTTATTTAAGAACAGAAAGAGAAAAGTGTTTGAAATTTTAGAACATTTACGGTAACTTAAAATGATGTTACATTATCAATATGTTTACATTGATACATGTAACCCCTCTATCTATATCACAGTATGTGGTGCATGTAACAAGATATCTTAACAAACATGACTTTTTTTTATATCTGTCACTTATGATAGTATCATAAGTGAAACCTATAAAAAAAGTCATGTTTGTTAAAACGTAAACAAAGTCATCTCATTTTTGTTGTCATTGATACAGTAAAACCTCAGCCTTAAGCGGCCAGTCAAAAAAAAACAAAAATTGGTTTTCAAGACTGATTATCGCAGCTTAAGACATGTTTAACTGTTTGGGAACAACAAAAATGCAGACCAGCCTGTGCATCCACCCAATCTGATCAGCGCCTTTGTTATTCACTGATTAGAAAGTATTATAACTAAACTTGCTCCATGCAAAATTTCAATATTCTAGCTTTAATAATCTCTGTAGCTAAGCAAACTGGTTTGTGCCTTACTTGGTCAGAAACCACGAAGAAAGGTTTCCATAATCATGTGAGAAAACCTGTCTTCTATGTTTGAGAACAACAAAGGAACAGACCAGCCTGCGCATCTGTGCAGTCTGATCAGGGCCTTTGTTATTCCCTTGTTGGAAAGTATCATATCTTAACTAGCTACAAGCGAAATTTCAATTTTCTAGCTAGTATCTGTAGCTAAGGAGATTGGTTTGAGTCTTGCTTTGTCAGAAACACCAAAGACAGGTTTTATCATGTTAACCCTTAAAGCGCCAAGAACAAAAATGCATTTAAAAATGTCGTCTGCTGCAAATAATTGCCTAACATTACTGACAAATTAAGTATAGAAGCAACCAGTGTGGACCCAGAACAGACTGCTCCTATAGGAGCAGTCTTATCTGGGTCCACGCTGTTTGCCATAGAGGCTTCCTAAACATTTCAGCAAACGAGAAAAGCAGACGACTTTTGTTGTGATTGGCGCATTAAGGGTTTATGGATCAGGTGAGCCATGGCTATATTCCCCTCTGTTTGCACACAAAACATGGAACATAATTATGTTTCATACCAGGTCTGTTTTTCCATATTATTTATTTGTAACGTTTTGTATAGCATCAATGCTATAGCTTACCTATAACCTTACATATTTACATACTGCATGCTTCAGTAACGCACTTCTCTTGTTGTTGCCAGTTCTTACTAAGGTACTCATTAAAGTAGATGTATGTATAAAACACGCTGTGTTGAGTTCTTTATTGAGCTTTACTAATACATTCTAAGACAGTACCCCAAGAAACGAAACAATCTATCACAATATCTTTAAAAGCTTGACCTCATTTCTATGTGCTTGTATAAACTGGCTCATTTAAAGCATCAGCAGATTTTTTCTCCCCCTTGAAACTAAGCGAAAGTTTATACTTGCCCTGGGACATGTAAATTGCCATAAGGTACGTGTCCATAGAAATTTTTACTTGTCCCATATTAAAGAACAGATAATGCACAAAGATATGAGTGAAGCCCTCACTGTGCTTAAACAATACACTATATAAACAACTATAAACTAATTTAAAACAGTATGAAACCAGACATAAACTATTAAAAATGGTTTAGATCGAGATCAGCTAGCTTAAGAAGCCAGCTGATCAGGATCCACACTGTTTTCTACACAACGTGTGAGTTTATAAATATTACCAAACAGAGTTGTAAATTTATTTTAACTTGTCCCTGGACTAGTAAATAGAAATTTCTAACTTGTCCTGAATGAAATGGGACCAGGTCGGACAAATCAGGCATAGTATTTCCACACCCCTGCCTTGACAGAAACAAAAGACCATAGGAATGGGGGTAAAAATATAAAGATTTTCTTATCAATCAGTTTTAAAGATATACAATCTCAATTTGATATTCAAGCAAGGTGGACAATCTCAATTTGATACTCAAGCAAGATGGACAATCTCAATTTTATATTCAAGCAAGGTGGACAATCTCATTTTTAAACTCAAGCAAGATGGACAATCTCAATTTGATATTCACAGGGGTGATAACAGTCCGAGAATCTCAATCAGGAATATCTGTCAACTGAATCATGAACTGAGTCAAAAAAAGTTCTTAAATCATCAATAAAATGCTTTAAAGAACAAAATATCAATAGAACACAATCACTTTATGCATATTTTATGGTAAATATCTATGATCTCATGCCCAAAATGCATGAGTGCTAAATCAGGAAATCCTGATTTATCCTGAACTTAATCACCCCTGTATAATTCAAGCAAGATGGACAATCTCAATTTGATATTCAAGCAAGATGGACAATCTCAATTTGATATTCAAGCAAGACAGACAATCTCAATATATACTCAAGCAAGATTGACATTCTCATTTGATTCATGTATTCAAGCAAGATGGACAATCTCATATTGATACTCATGCAAGATGGACAATCTAAAGTAAGGCGGACAATCAAAGCAAGATGGACATTCGGACAACCACAATCTGTATTATATTAATGGGTAATACTTACAGAGTCCAGATCATAAGCAAAATCCCCTGCAAGAAAAGTAACGCTATAAGTCAGGTATCTCAATTTAACTGCCCTTGTCTTAATGAACCAGAATGTACCGTGTTATGGAAACACTGTAGATCCAGATCAGCTGGTTTCTGACAAAGCCACCTGATCAGGGACCCGTTTTCCACCCTGGTTGAAAAACATGCTTACAAATGGAATGCTCATGACTAACAGGATAAATATTTTGGAGGAGTGTAGCACGTTAAAATATTCAGGATGAAAAATGTTTACAATTCTATGACATTGAAAACAGTTCAAATCCTGATTAAACTGCTATTGAGGCAAAAAAGTGATGTCTGAAAAGGCATTTACTGTTTCATACTCTGACAAGAAAATCAGTCATACCAATGGATGCTCTTTAGTTACCAGGCTATTCTAGTGGATTTGTTTGATTTGATTCTTTACGTCCCATGATGGGGCCATCTACTATCTTTCAGTTATAAAGGGACAGGTCTTCCTGGATTGAACCAGTACTAAGCTAGGATTAATTTTCTTGCTCAAGGACACAACCCAGTGACGCTGGTTTGTTTGTTTGATTTGCTTCTTTACATCCCATCAACAATCTTTCAGTTAAACAGGGATGGGTCTTCCTGGGTTGAACCAGTACTAAGCTAGGATAAATGTGTCTTGCTCAAGGACCACAACGCAGTGAGGTCGATAAGGCTGGAACCCGTGATACCTTGATCTTGAGTCCAGCAATCTACCACTGAGCCACTGTGCTCCCTGTTTCTAGTGGAAAAATTATGGTTAATTATAGAAGCTCATATCACTCCAGTATCATATTTTGTTTCTGGGTCACTGTGACCGTTATGGTCACAGTGACCCAGAAACAAAACATGATACTCAGCAGCCCCAAGATGTATCCAGACACCAAATTTGGAATTCCTTCCATATAGAAGAAACACTCTACACAAAATTTTCTAAAACTGAGGTCAGAGGTCAAAATGGCCTGGAAACGATATGCAACACTGCAACCGAAAGCTGTATCCAGACACCAAATTTGGATATCCTACCTCAAATAGTATGGGAGATAGTTATGCTCTGTTTGTTTGTTTAGTTGCTTTACGTCCCAAGTCAACAGCTATGGTCATGGTGGGACTGTCAGTTCACCTAACCACAATTTTTCCTGGGCAAGCTTGAACAAGCATTTAACAAAGTACTTTGTGCACATACTTTCGCTTGTAACTGACAAAACCCTTCCTGAATGATTCAGCGGAAGGGAGGAGAACGACTGTAGAAATTATTTCATGATCTTTCTCGATGAAAGTATGGGACCGGGCCGGGATCGAACTTGCGACACCTGGATCTGCAGTCAGACTCACATCAGTTGCCAGACACGTTACGGACTGCGCTACGCGGCCCGGTAGATAGTAATGCTACAGATACGATGTGAATGGACTGACACTCGGACTTAGGGACAGTGCAATTTCTATATGCATCCCTTTGGGGCATAAAAGACACCATTAGCAGGGATAAAGCTCAAAAGAAAAGAACATGAATGCTTGCTTAATGCAAAAAGCAATATTTATTCTGGTATTGACTCTTTGCCAGCCAGTAAAGAATTTTGTCATCTGCTGCTGATCTTTGCAAACGGTTTGGACCCAAGATCAGGCCCTGCAGAACATCGATTCTGATCTGGATCCAAACCATTTGACACTCTGATAGTGATCTTGAAAGAATTTTTTGAAAAAGTTAATTTTGAAAATAGTCAGCAGACGACAACAAAACTATGAAAAATTACCCAGCATGCAGAAAGACAGAGCTGAGCAAACAGGGTAAGCCAAGATCGGACTGCTCAGTGTCTTTGATGTCTGCCATTTTGTCTGTGTCACATTTTAGACCCTCCAAAATGGAATTTTAAAAATAAATTTGGTCAGGAGCCTGAATAGTATGGATAAATACAGCAAAAATTATCAACTGAATCAGCTGATTAGGCCAAGAAAAAATATGTGTGGTTCAGGTTATCCGACCTACCCTAAATATTTACCATTAACTTTTTTTTCTCCAAATTCTGAAGTTGGAAGAGAATAGCAGAACAAAATAATTTTGTTCTGCTATTCTCTTCCAACTTCAGAATTTGGAGAAAAACTACATATCAAAATGACCATCTGAAATGGAAATCTAAATGTCTATGCATTCAGTCTTAGGTATTGGAAGTTAAAGGATTAAAACTAGGTTATACATTTTATATCAGTTTTGCCTTATTTAATACACTTCCAAGCAGGTCTGAATGTTCCAAGAAAAAAAGTTAAAAAAAAATAGTATACAACCTACCTACCCTAACTTTTTTCAGGGTGTAACCTGAACCACACATACTTTTTTATTATGCCTCATACAGTATTTATTATCTTATCTAACATGTACTAAAACATGCACTTTTCACTTTTTGGTCTGATTTATCTTTTCTTTATCTTTAACCCAAATCAACAAAGTACACATTTGAACATGCCAAAAATGTATTATGTACACATGAGACAGGGATTTTTTTGAGTGCCTCAAGCACTAGGCCTCAGGGTTATATAACTTTTTTCAAGCTTCACTCAACTGAGCATAAAATACCAACTGCTCATAAAACAAAAATGCTGAAAAAGAAAGGACTGGTATTTCTTGCTTTTAAGCTCTAATAAGATGTATTTATCCTGCTTATAAATGTTAAAATACCAACAATTGTTGGCATTTTAACATTTATGAGCAGGATAAATTTCATGCACAGTTGAGTTGAGCATAAAAAAAGTTTATAACCTCAAGGCAAGGTCTCCAGATACTAGTGCATCCATGAAAATTATTTTTCTTATTTCTCAACCAAAACGTATGTTGTGGCTACTCTAAAAAACTGTCTCAATGATACAGTTCTTCCATAAATATGTCCAAACTTGTGGGTATGAAAATAATTACAATTTTACACTAAATTGATTTTGCTTAACTGGACATATAGGGACTGAATTCAGGTCAATTCACAATGTGGAATTTCCCCCAAAATTCCAGAAAAATACCCAAATTAAAAACATTACTACTTATAATGGCTGCTGTTAGTTCAAGATTCTGATGAACTTGCTTTTGTAATGTGACATCTGATCAGATAACGTTGAAAATTTGCGACAGTATATCTTGTGATATACTGTCTGAAATAGTTTGATGTCATTAATTACGTCACATTTCCTTGGATGATATGCTGCTTGAAACGCTCCAATTCGAAAGGAAACTGCAGTAGTGCATTAGAATGGAGATAACCATATTCAAAAGTTTTAATTTGGGGAGGAAAATTGTCAGATATAAGTTCAGAAATCACATTTAACTGCTCAGCTCACATGTTGCCATAAAACTATATTTCCGACAGTATATCAGACGATATACCTCCCCAAATTAAAATTTTGAATACAGTTAGCCCCTAATTTGTCATTCTAGGAAGAGTTAAAAACACCTACCAACATGGAAAACTGCATCATACATTTGCTTGTCTTTGTCCTGCATGAGCCTGGGAAGTGACTGTGCATTTACAAGTCCAAAATCTCCAAACAAGCAGATTCTAGGGGACCATTTTGATCCGTCCTGCATGGCAGTGAAATTGTATACACCACTCCAAACATTTTCTGGCTTACTTCCAACTTTATAAACTGCAAATAAATGAAAAAGCACAATTATACCGCTTCTTTATAATTTTTAGAAACTGGTCAATTAGGCCTAAAATAGTTTTGCAGTTCAGGCTACCCAACTGTGCCTAATTGTTTGCCATCTATCCTGAAAAGGGGTACCTGCATTTAGAGGCTCTTTTGGCCCCCCTATGAGGTCAAAAAATTAAAAAGTGGCTCTTCACAAGTTTCTTCTTATTAGTTTATTAGAACAATAGCCAAAGTGTAAAAGTCTGACATTGATTCGATTTTTTGGTTATTTTGGTTACCATAGCAACCAGTAAAAGTAAAATAAATGCCAGAATTTTACACTTGGGCTAATCTTTTAATAAACCAATAAGATGAAATTGATGAAAAGCAACTTTCAATTTTTGGCTCTAGAGGGGGCCAAAATAGCCCCTTAATGCACATACCCCTTTGAAGCATCATTTAGGGGATTTCAATGAGATTTAACTGTTAGACTCAGGGATACAGACTAAACTTTTATCTCCAGGAGGAAGCTGGGGCCCTAAAACAGTATGATTGGCAGGATTGGCAGGGCTCACCCTACCATTAGCCATTGTAGTCATTTGCTACTAAAATGTAGAGTGGCTACAAATATAAGTCATTGGCTAAAAGTACACTCTAGGTGGTTCAAAAATTACATATTTGCGAAAAAGTGTATTTTGATCAGCTTTTGGATTTTCCAATATAGCTTTTATTATTCCTTCATACTTTATATTTGTGCCATATTGTACTCTTTGGATGCTAGATTTTTTCAATACCATCCGGGTGTCAAACAGTTTGGATCCAGATCAGGCCCTACATAGTGCCAGGCCTGATCAGGTCCCAAACTGTTTGCAAAGCTTATCAGTAGACATAGCGGGCAAAGAGTTAAATACAAAACAATTTGCTGATACTTTCTGGCTAAAACCTTGGCTAAAGTTAATTTTGTTTGGCTCCAACTATTTCCATTTGGCTAAAATGTTGGCTACAACAAATTTTGATCCAGGGTAAGCCCGGAATGGGGGCCCAGTCCAAACGTCAGGTCATTATGAACAACACCATTGCCAAGCAATTGGCTTTACTCAATTTTGAGGTCAGACACCATAAAAACTTGCATTTCCTCTTATTACATGTAAATACATGTACCACATATTAAGAGTATTTAGCATCTTTTGAATCAAGATTTAAAAACTTCAACAGCCAGTGTGAGATTTGACAAGAATTCATCTTTTAGGTACTGCCCTTTTTAAGTGGCAAGCTGGGCCCCTAAACATTTAACTTTAGGGGCCCAGCCCAAAATTTAGGGACACAGTTGGGCGACTGGGCCCCTGTTAGCCTGTTTCCCTGTAAGACCATATTGTTCAACTATCATCCCCATGCTAAAAACTCTTAGTAAAATCCAACCTACATTCAGGACTTTCGTTAAGAGTGCGTAACGAAAATTGGATTTTCTTATTTCTCAACCAAAACCTATGTTGTGGGTACTCAAAAGAACTGTCTCAATGAGATGGTTCTTCTGAGCACCCAAAACATATGTTAAAATTGATGGGTAAGAAAATATTTACAATTTTACACTGAAATTTTTTGTGTTATCTAAACCTGTGTACATTTAACCATTGTCATGCTGAACCTGGACATATCATTTTTATCAAACATTTTAAATCCAGATCATCCGGCTTCTGATGAAGCCATCTGATCAGGATCCACACTGTTTTGAACTCTGCTTGCAAATACATAACAGGATAAGAATTGGGGAGGTGTGCCGTTCTTAAAACTTTTAAGCATGACAAGGATTAAAAATCACATGAAATCTGAAACATGTACACAGTAAAATTTCGAACACTTTTCTCTTTCTTTTTTCAAATAAAATGTCAACCGGGCTAAAATTTACAAAATGCTTGTCAGAATGGCAAACAGGGCAGACCCTGATCAGACTGCTTCTTCAGAAGCAGTCTGATCTGGGTCTGCCTTGTTTGTTGAGGCCTTTTAAGCAGGCAACTAGTGTTCGAAATTTTAGAACATTTACTGTTACAGTAATCCATTTTTCAGCCTAAAGAAAATTCTAACACACCTCGCCTATAGAGCCAACGGTAACAAACTGTGATATATCGGACAATAATTCACTGCCAAAGTGTGTGATAGCTGACGTCACTGGAAAATGATGTAATTCACGGCGTTAGACGGTGTAACGTCGTTTTTACGCCTGAACGACGTTACAATTACATGTAAACGTATGCGCTTAGTCTAAGTATTGGCGGGAGTTCTTCAGTGCAATGGCGGAAAGTTGGAAGGAGTTGAAGGCTTCGAATGTGTTTTCGTCGTTTATTGTGTGTTAGAATCGAAATAGATCAGCTCCAGTGCGTGAATTGTTGAGTAATAATTCACTGTTTGTCGGTCAGTTGTACGACGATAAATCACTCGCGCTGCGCGCTCGTGATTTGATCTTCTTTACAACTGACCTCCAAACAGTGAATTATTACTCAACAATTCACTGCTGGAGCTGATCTATTTCTTAAGTAAAACTGTACTATGAAGAATACAAAAGCCATAAAAAAAAATAGATGAACTGTTATTACTTTAACTGATAGCTGAAATTGAAAATCAACATAATGTGGTATGAGGTAAAACCTCAATTCTGCTCTTAGCTTGCGGGTTCTCGTTAAAAGCATCTTATCCATTAACATCAATTGAGTACAGACAGTCTACAAAGCAATGCCAGAGCAACAGCCCCAAAAATATGTTAATTTTGGTTATGAGAGATTTTTGTTTGATTTGATTCTTTACGTCCACTCAACAATCTTTCAGTTATGCGGGACGGGTCTTCCTGGGTTGAACCAGTACTAAGCTAGGATAAATGTGTCTTGCTCAAGGACAACAACGCAGTGACGCCGGTGAGGCTCCAACCCGCGGCCCTTCGGTCTCGAGTCAAGCACTCTACCACTGAGCCACTGCGCTCCCGTTATGAGAGATGATCAGATCAGTTTATACTATTTAGATAATCATTCTTAAATACGCCATTTTGTCCTAAATATTCTGTCAGATACGCTTTATCAAACAGTGTAAGCTCAGATCAGATCGCTCCTAAGGGAGCAGTTCTTTTGAGCACCCAAAAGAAATCAGACCTTTAGTTAAGAGTGCATAACAGGAAAATAATTTTCTTATTCCTCAACCAAAACAGATGTTATGGGTACTCAAAAGAACCATCTCAATTAGAGGTTGTTGTTTTTTTGAACACCCAAAACATATGCTAAAAATTATGGGTAAGAAAATATTTACAATTTTACGTGAAATTTTATGTTTATCTAAACTTGTGGAAATGTTTTAACTGATGGATAAGAATTCATAGTCAAAATATTGGGTTTCTTAGCAATACTGCTCCGGATCCCCTGAAAATCACATTTGCTTTCAAGCCAGCATTCAATGTTGGGCCATCATCGACATGCCAGCGAAACGCCATTTAAATGGCACTTCGCTGGTGGGCCAATGATGGTCCACTTATAGAGGTATTTGGATCCTCCCGCCCCTCATCAACAAAAAAAAGCGTAAAAGTTGGACCCCCTCCAGGGCTCGAAAATAGCACTTGTCCGCTCGTATTAACAAGTGTCTCAGGCTGCAGGGCAAGTGAAAATTTTATTATTTTTAGTGAAAATTAAAATTTTTCCCATACATGCCAATAATTTTTGTGATGCAGGGCAAGTGCCTATTTTAAGATATTTCGGGGCCTGCCCTCTGGCAAACTTTCTGTATCCACGCATGCTCGAAAGTTTTGTTTGCACAAAATGTACTTACCATACTTGTTGCCTGGTTTCAAGCTTGTCATAGTTACTCGGTGGATATACTGGACATGATGTTCCATACCAGGATCTACAAACCTAGTTACGCTACCAGTTGCTATGTGTGTCAGCTGACCAATGCCATAAAAAGTTATCGCTGATTCTGTTGCATTCTTTGTGCTCCATGTCACAGTCATACGCGTTGGATCAGCTGAAATTATATAATTTCAAGGTTATATTAAAATATATGTGTGCTTTATAACTTTCAGCTCTTAGTAAGAATTCTGTGGCATGGGGTGTCGCACATGCACGGTGTCAAAGTCACTGGACTTTATATTTACCATTAATCAGTTTCTCACCTCTGTAGACAGATTTAAATTTAGAATAAAGATATATTTTTCAAATACACAGATACTCTCTGGTGTATTTTTTATTTTAAAAATGTAATTTCAAAATATTTGCCAAAATTCAATTATTGTTTGATGTTACATTATGCTAAGTTACATTTGTAAATAGTATTTTTTTTTTATTTACTTTAGATGTTTTATAACAGGATAAGAAAATAAAAATTAATAACCGTTACAGAGATTTAACGAAGTAAACAAACGGCTACATCTACTGAGGGCTATCTTCACTGTAGTCATAAGTACCACTACGGCAATTTGGGTTTCGTCATTTATTCCGGTGTTAAGGTAACTTTCTCATCATGTTCAACTTCTTCATTTAATCACAGATAAACGCCCCAAAATGCTTGGGTTCCGATTGATATTTGTTCATCAAATTCACATTGTATCTTTTAGCTTTAAAATTATATGAAAACTTTAACGTTTGATGTCTAGGCATGAAATAAATAATTACGGTTGCCATCGTGGATAATTAATCAATGACAAAACCGTATAATTATGACTAAACCGTAATTGACATTTTTTTTCAATATAACTGTAAAAAAACACACATTTAAAATCTGATTTTTTCTCCGTTTTGGCAAAACAACACAGAGATTGTTAACTAGACGATGCAATCTCGAAGCAAACATATTCGAAAGTTCTCATTTTTGTCAGCCTTTATTTGAAGGTAATTTTACTATAACACTGGAGTGGGTGACAAACCCCAAATTGCCGTAGTAGTATGACCATGGTGAACTTGCAAGCAGAAGGTTGTGGGTTCGAATCCTACACTGGGCAGCTGAGTAGATATTATTTTTCAACTCCAGTTCTCTTCACTAGGTTATGGTCCCAGACCTAGGGTTATGTTTGTTTGCAGCTGTCACATATCTTTACCCATTCCAGCGACTGAAAGTATGGGTCAGATTAAGCGTTGGACTGTCCGACAGATTCTAAAGTTGCACAGTCCGACAATCCAACCTACACGAACACTGGTACATCATCCACTAACTATTAATAAAATCACTCCACATCAGTGGTATGCTAATGCAAATGATACTTACTCCCATATGCTAGATGTATCTGCTTTGGTGTGACATCTTTTTCCCCGAAAATCAATTTTTCAAACGACAAGAAACCAAAAATAAACAAAAAGATGCGCCACCCCATCACGTCAGATTGTCAGACCACTTATGCAAACATGACTGTTCGCACGAAGTCCGTGTCACATGAGATAATCGGAAGGGCTATGCTAAATGGAAAAATAATATTTTTCGCGAATTATCAGATTTCTTGTCATATGAAATAAGGCACAACCTTTATGGCGAGCACAGCATGCTAGATCCAGTTTTCTTTCTATGATTAAGTTCCACAGGATATTGTCTGTAGGTGGTGGTTTGGAAAAAATCCCTAGTAGCTCAGACAGCTAGTATTCCAAGGATGGCAAGTCTTTGGGTGTTCTTTCGCCCAAATTTCATAATTAGCACTCCATGGAGAAATGATCAGTTTTGATTGCTGCCAGTAAAGAAGACAGATAATTCTATAAAGTCTCCCTGCAATTCACTATTGTTTTGATTTTATTTTCTTGGCCTCTGGAATCATGGACATTTAATCATGCGGAGTTGCGAGAATAAGTTCTTCTGAAGTTGTTGAAGATTATTCTCATATAGAGGGCATTTAAGTATGAAATGCTGAACTGCCTCTATTTCCACACAATCCCGTCCAGAACTTTTACACTGGTTTAACTTCTATTTGTATTCATTTATCCTGCAATATCCAGTCAGGAGATGTGGAAAGGAAAGAGATCCTAAGAAGGCAAGGCTAATTAGAATTTCAAATCAACTAAATCTATTGGACCGCTAGATTATCACATCAGTCAACGCTATATTCAAGCTTAAAATACCTACATACAGAAGATTACTGCTACGGCCAACGACATCCTGTGATACAATCGATTGGAAATGCAAGAGAAATTCCCCGTATTAGCACAAAACTGAAGCTGGTGACAGGGACGTACATACTCCAAAGTAATCGAGCTGCTTTCAACCAAAATGCTATAGATCCTAACTGCTTATTATGTAAGAATGGTGAAGAGACAATTAAACATTTCCTGCTGAGTTGCACGGCTTTGAGTAGTGCTAGAGAACCTATTATAGACATTATTACTAATACCTGTGCTAGCTTGCTTAGTAAACCTACTAACGATCCAGATAGATTGCTTCAGCTAATATTAGACTCCAGTGCCTGTAGTAAATCCACCCCCAAATGTGACCTACATTAACTAAAGACAATAGAATTTCAAAGCAGACGTTTATGGCATGCGCTGCATTGTGAGCGGTACAAAAGACTAGCAGTTATACCACAGAGAATCAGAAATAAGAAACATAAAACTCTCAAGTCTAATGAGGTTTTCCAGACCATAACATAGCAGGTTTCCAGTTCTTATCACACAGTATTCAAGATTGACACATCCATATGAACTTTTATATAAACTTTTATATAAACATTTTATAAGAAACATTTTATAAACTTTTTAACCTGTATATAGAGACTCTCATAACGTGTAAATAGGGTGGTGGACTAAATCAACCATTTTAGCTGTGAAACGGTACTCCAGCGAACTGGAGGTGTGCCAACTGTGGCAGAATATCTTTAAGAACAAGAACAAGAACAAGTGGCTAGATTGGTATCCTGTGTCAGGTGTGGTACTTATATGATTGTATCGAATCCTGATCTTTGCACCCTTACTTACTTTGAAAGTATTATGATCTGGAATCTGCCTGCCTTCGATGTGTTACCTCCACCCACACAGAAACTGATATATTACATATCATAGCCCCTAACCTTAGGTGCTGCATCTCTAGCCTTTCATAGCATACTAGTCAAAAAATATATGCAAAGAGCAGCGGCTCACTCAGTTGGTAGAGCGTTAGTCTGCAGATGGAATGGTTGCTGGTTTGAGTATATCCACTGGTGGAGTCACTGTATTGTGTCCTTGAGCGAGACATTTATCCTCGGCTTAGTATTGATTCAACCCATGAAGACCCGTCCCAACATGACTGATTTTTTTGTTTTGTTTGTTTGTTTGTTTGATTGATTCTTTACGTCCCATCAACAATCTTTCAGTTAAACAGGGTCTTCCTGGGTTGAACCAGTACTAAGCTAGGATAAATGTGTCGTGCTCAAGGATCACAACGCAGTGACGCCGTTTTTTTACTGGGAGTCTGGGACGTAAAGCATCAAACCTAACAAAAATGATGTACATCTCTATTCGTAAGATAGAATACATTACATGTATGTAACCCCCTGCAAATGTAAATTTAAAAGCAATTCAAACTCTTGAAAACATTTTAAAGTCCTTGATATATTAGAGAATGACATTTAGAACATTTCTCTTTTTTGCACATTGTGACACAGTGTTCTGGTACAACTCAGTCACCATAATAATGTACCATCGGTAAACTACTGGTGATATCAAAAGGAAGAGATTAAAGAACATTACTGAACTCCATGGTTTTTGACATTTTATTTATTTTAAAAATACTGAAATAAGTTATCTGATTGAAGAGTTTATTTCTATCAAGGTTAATCACAGCTCATCGAGATTGTATTGACACGTACTGTTTTCAATATGTGCATAGAAAAAGACAAGTACTTTACCACTGCTCCCAGTTCGAAAGGCACTCACAAAGAGCCCAATATTGTAGATACCAGACATACATAAATAGTGATGCCCTGATTTTTCGTATTTTACCAGAACTATTTCACTTCTCCTGTGGTCACTGCCTAGGCCATAAGCACCCCCTGCCGGATTGATCAGCCATAGAAAAACAGACAGATAGACAGACAGACACTTCATTTCGTATTTTACCAGAACTATTTCACTTCTCCTTCTGTGGTCACTATCCAGGCCATAAGCACCCCCTGCCAGAATGATCAGCCATAGATAGAAAGACAGACAGACAGACAGACAGACAGACAGACAGACAGACAGACACTTCATTACGTGTTTTAACATAACTATTTCACTTCTTATGTCGTCATTGCCCAGGTCATAAGTACCCCCTGACGGAATGATCAGCCATAGATAGACAGACGGACGGACAGACAGACAGACAGACAGACAGACAGACAGACGGAAAGACAGACGGACGGATGGACAGACAGATAGACAGAGACAGACATATATAGATAGATATATATAGATAGATAGATAGATAGATAGATAAATAGATAGATAGATAGATAGATAGATAGATAGATAGATAGATAGATAGATAGATAGATAGATAGATAGATAGATAGATAGATAGATAGATAGATAGTTAGAGACTGGTAAAGTGCAATCTAGCAGAGAGAGAGAGAGAGAGAGAGAGAGAAGAGAGAGAGAGAGAGAGAGAGAGAGAGAGTCGTTTTTCTATGCATAATCTGTACTGTACAACACCTCCGGTCTTTCTGGACAGGGAGCGACAATCCTGGGGCGTTAAAACGTTCTGGTTAATAGTGCTGGGGAGTCTATATATGTAGAGCGATGCACTATGGGGTTTTATTGACTCATTTTTTCGTCTGTAACTACATAAACAAATAGCCCGCTTCCACTTGGCTGATTGTGTCTTAAAACTAAAGTATCGTTAGTTTTGTTCGAATAAAAATTGGAGAATGTATGATAGCGCTTGTAATAGAATTGAAAAAAAAGAAAGTTGACTTAGAACTAGTTTTCGATTTCTTCATTTTCTAGTTTTTAAAAATAGCGCCTAGGAATCAATTCGCCAGTGACGTTTAGATTGGTTCCCCTCGTTGATAAAGCTCTACTTCCGTTACGCATATAACGGCTGGTAACGGCTATTTAGTTACAAGTAGAGAATCCTACTCATGCGACTGCGCATGCTCCAGAAAATATTTTTCAACACAAACTTCAGGTTTTTTTCAGTTGTTATAATTTGATAATTAAGTAAAAGAAAAAAATATAACCTCCCAGAACATAATAAACTTAATAAAACGGCTTGTTTAAAAAATGCACGTCATGTCAAGGGTATTTTCCAATACCACGTCACTCATGACGTCAGTGCGTATGCTATACGTAGGCGCAATGGCGAATACACGTTACCTGTCTTAATATGCTGACAAGCTATTAAAGGGAGAGAACCAGTCTAAGTGACGTTACGTTGCTGGTACCATGTGTCTTAATTCTGTTTCGTTGAACTTGTCCAATGCCGATGGGAAACAGCTCTGATTCACCGGAAACATAAGTAATTTCATGGGCTGCAAAATAGGACCATGAAATTTTAAAGATACACTTGGCATAAACCCTAGCCCATTTTAGACCATATTCCTACCGTAAGAGCTCTCTTCGTTCGCGACACAAGATACAAGGATCTTTATTTAAAGTCGGCATTCAATTTTAACATATCAAATGTTAGCCATCAAGGCTATTTTACCGACAAACAAAGTGAAAGATTGTACAAGTTAAAAAATATAACAAATCACAGGAAATTTGGATTAATATCACAGAAATTTACATTGCTATAGCACAGATATTTATAAGTGAAGATCATATGTAAGATAAAATCTTATAAAGATACAATTTTAAAAAACTGATAATTTCTTTCTATTGTTAAAATTACATATTATGAGCATACAGATAAAGGACCCTTCTTTGCAATCTACATAGACAGGGACTCTCTAGGTTCAGTACCATACTTGCAGAAATTGTAAGGAGGAGATAATGAACTTATTTAAAAGTGAATTTTTCGGAATAGAAATAATAACTAATCATTTATGAAGTTTAAAAACTCCAAGCAGCTTCAAAACCATTCAATTTTCAAAAAGATACATTGTGCATTTCTCCAGTTAATCACAGTGATAGTTGGTATGAGCGTCAGAGCTCATAAAATGTACACATTAGGTACATATTACAATATAATAGATACACGTATCAAGTTACAATGGTGCTTAACGTTTAGATTGTGTGATTCAGGATATGGTGGTAAAGAAGAGATAGTATTAAGTAAATTCTGCCATTAATGATAAATCGTAAATTAATACCTTGCGTTCGACTTTTGTCAGAGTAAAATGGCATATCTAGATTATTGGTCAGTAATGAAAATACAGGTAACCACTTATTAAACTGGTACCCTGTTATCGTCTCAATTCGATTAGATAGGTAGATCTAGAGGAGGGAACCCAGAGTAACCGCTTATAGGAACTGGTTACCTGCTTTTCCATTACTGACCACTTGTTAACCAGGAACCAGCAATTATTGAAGGTATGGTCAATACACAGTGGCCTTCAACAGTTTTTGAACATATGGTAAAGATTCTTAACCCTTTGTATAGAAAGATCCTGATCTAGAGGAAAAAGGTGGGATAAAAGGGGCTCAAGAGACCCTGACCGCCATAATGGCTGGTTTCAAGGCTCTTAGGCAAAAGACGAAACCTAGATAGGGCGCAGATAGACCAAAAGATGACCTCAGCGGAGAGCAGACCTTATAAGCTGCATATGCAACAATGCAGGTCCTATCTGAATTTTGAAGCCTTGCAGGGCTAAGTTGAAGGCTTATGATTGATCCTTTAATGAAGTGAACTATAGCAGCTGAATTAGTCCATTCTAAAATAACTAAACATGCTAAATAGTTAAAACAGGAGAATCATACTCAGGCTTTTTTGCATTCTCGTGGTGGCCCTGGTGACTTAAAGACAACTAAAGGTTCATAAAAATCAAACATATTTTTTTTCAAATTTAAATACATGTAGCTACCGTTTAATATGCACCTTTTTAGTATCTTTTCGACTCGGTATTCCGTTGTAGGGTCAATAGTCACAGGTTGTAATTTCACTTCGTAAAATGTACCCTCGACACTCTCACATGGGACAAATGCACTTTCTGGTCAATCTTTTATCTTGTACTTCTTGTTTGTCTTTGTCTTAAGTCGAATGACTCGTTTAGAGGTACCTTGTCTCAATAGATATTGCTGTAGTCTACTATTCCTTTTTTTTGCTTCGGTGATAGATACCCGTAGTTTACAAGACTTGTAGATTTCTAAAACCTAGATTTTTAGAGCACTATCGTCGATATAAAAAAGCTATTACAAACACCACATCCACTTGGTTTTAATGATGATATTTACCAAGAAGGTAACATTTTCTAGATTACCTGATTTTGATATTTTTTCTCTTTTAGATATCTGTAAACTCTATAAGCGATCTCATGGTAAACTCAATAATGGGAAATTTAAAACGCAAAAATAAACATGTTTTAACTCTTTCAGATTTAAGTATCACCTTTAAACATTCAGGCCCACATATGGCCCTTTCACGTTTAGTTACTCTTTCTATCTCTTCACTTCGTTATTTGGATAGTGAGGCTAATTAAATTCTATGATAGAGCTCATCGACTTTGTGACTCAGCCATTCTTACCCGGTGTTACACTCAACATGCTCTTCGGCCATATATAGACTCCGAAATTAATCATATTAGGCATTTTATCAAAATTCAATTTGTCAACCAGGGGATTGAATTCATTAACTTACCAATTATATTTAAAGATAAATCTGTTATCTCTTCTATTCTTACTTATTTTGAAAATGAGGAATCCCCTATCATTTGTTATAAGTACAATAAACCTATTCATAGTACTGTTTTTAACTATAACAAATTAGTAACAGAACTTGATATTGAAAATATTCTACTCTTGAGATTGTAAAGACTAAGTATTGCTATCAACCTGCTGGTCATATAGTCACATGGTATTCAAAATCATAACTGATTCAAGAATTCCGTCTATTATATGTAAGGGACCTAAATATAGGTTTCTTTTGCCCATTTACTTCAAATCTGTGAGGAAATTGCAGGCGCTTACAAGAATTTTGTAATCGCTGGTTCAAATGAGAGCATGTTGAGTCTAATGCCTTAAACAGTTGGAAACTAAATATTTTTAAAATTATTGATGGTAGAATTTCATTTTATTGCAACATTTTAGATCTTCTACCACCTACCAGTAAACCTAAATTCACTTTTAGACATGTGAATAAAGAGATCCAGGAATTCCATAGGAGGTTTGTTTTGGCACCTGCAGATAAGGCTGCTAACAATGTTGTGGTCGTTTGAAAAAGGTACCATATTAACACCCTAAAGCCAGAACTTAGCACTGCAAAAACATATGAGCATAACAGGCTTTATGAGACGTCTATCGTTGATAGACACTGATGCCATATGGCAGCTAAGTTTGGGGTGTTTGTTGATGAGGACCATAGCAAGTTTCCAGCGATATACTGGTTACCTAAGCTTCATAAACAGCCCTATAAGTCACGTTTTATTTCTAATTCTAGTTCATGTACAACTACCGAGTTGTCTATTCTTTTGACTTTTGCCTCACTGTGAATAAAAACCACGTCATTAAATATTGCAACAACAAATTATGAAAGAAATGGTAAATAATTTTGGTCTATAAAAATTCAGGTGAAATTCTTAATAAATTAAAGTCTAGAGGTTTTCTAGCATCTAGTTTGTCTACATACAGAGATAATCCTAGCGCAAAATGATGATGGGCCCTTAAAATGGGCAAATGGCCTATATCCCATTCAAATACATGCAAATTTCCAAATTTAATGGGCCATTTGAAATTTTTACGGACCCTTTGCAAAATTTGATGGGCCCAAGAATCCTTAATATCCCAATTAGAGCATAATCGACATGAGATTTGAATAGCTTGTATTTGGGGCCCAGCCAAAAATAAAGTCCATTTTAGCAAAAATGAATAGTTTTCTCACAAAATGGACCGGACCCATCCTAGGATTAATTCTGTACATATGATTTCTCTACTCTCTATACTGCATTGCCTCATAATCAAATCGTAGAAAAACTTACAGAATTAATTGAACAAACATTTAACAGAGAGGGCTCACTTTGTTTGGCTTGTAATGATAAAAATGCCATTTTTTTACCTCTGAACAACCTAAACGATATACACACATTCTAAAATAAGTTGCAAATCCTGGAGAAAATTAAAACGAAAAATGAAGTTGTAAACATAGACCACTTAAGCATGTTTTCACTTTTACCCAATCATTCAATAATCAACTTGCAAAATTTCGTCACACTGATAATACTCTGACCATTTTGAAACACGGTGTCTAAGTAAGTAAGGGTGCAAAGATCAGGAATCGATACAATCAAATACCACACTTGACCCAAGATACCAATGGAAAGTAACAAACTCACAAATAGACACCACAAACGAGAGACAAGAGGTAAGCCCTTTCCCAGCAGGTGACCACAAAGCACTAACGCTCATTTAGTTAATACACGTGATATGCTTGCATGATTGAAATATTACACAAAAGTCAAAATCATTGAATATTTGGAACCAATACACTTTATTTTCTCTAATTCAGAAAAGCATTAATTAACCTAAATCAACAAATCAAATCCTACTTTTCTATCTAAGAAAACTTTTCAAATGAAAAAAAATCACACTATAGGCTTCTTGAATTAGATATTCAACTTTGTCTTCTTTCAACTGCTTCTACTCTCAAGCTGCAGTATTAAATTGTATAAAAACCTTAGATGTTAATCACCATACCCCTACACATCATTTCAGGTGAACATAAATTTTCCAAATCAAACACTCTTAAAAACATTTTTCATTTAGCGTCATATAAATTACAACCAAAGGCATGCAAATTACTCTTGCAACCCACCATACTTAATACCACTGAAAAATTAACAAAACATGAAAAACTAGTTCACAGCAAACTGTAAAAGACCTAAAAACAGAAAAATGGACATATTCATGTATATAACTTTGAAGCCATTGTGACAACTTTCTATCATATAGTAATAAGATACGTTTATGAGCGGGAGCGGGGGCGTGGGCGTGGGCGTGGGATGTTGTTCTTTCCATTCGTTCTCATGAACAGACTCAATAAAACAGAGTCTGCTGTTTTCTTTTATTGTAGGTTCGGTGATCCATTTTCCAGATTATTTAGAGGTTTGAGGCAGCTATCGTTGTGCTGTGTGGAGTTGGTAAAACTTCTCCATGTACATCAATATAGTGTTGATATTTTTCAATATTCTGGTCTTTCAGGATTGTTGTGCTCTGATGGGCGTGGGGTTGATGCCCTTTCCATTAGTTCGCATGATCAGATTCAATAAAACTGAGTCAGCATTTTTCTTACATTGTAGGTTCTCTCTTTTTCAGGATTATTTGTGTTCTTGTAAGCTAATCATGAAACTGTAACAATGCCACAGTATGTTCACAGAATGAGGATTGATGGGTCCCTTATCACAACTGTATAATGTAGCAGATAGATACTTTGGTAGGGATATACATGTATTTTATTTCGAACACTAATAGTTTTCATTTGGTCAGCGATAGACATGAAGTATACATAAACAACAGGACTATCACTTATATGTCATCTAAATAATCACCTAATTTATTTCTGTTGGTAGGCTTTATGTAATGGTTGCTAGGCAACTGCATATGACCTGTCAAAGGGGTGCGTTCACGCTGTAATACATCTAATTCTAAGCGTTGCTATGGAAACAGTAATGTTAAAGCAATGCTTTAATCACTGTCGTCTGATATCTTTAACATGTACCTATTTAGTGTCACAGAATAGAAACAAACTGACCCAAAATTATAGATGCTGTGGTAGTTTGATTTAAGAATTTATCAAATTTTAACATGCCTGACGCACTATAATTTGCCCCACCCATATTCAAATTTACACAATTTTAATAGAAAACTTAAACTATTAGCCTAATAATGCTTTAACAGTACTGCATACACAAACTAACCCTTAGACATATTCAGTTCCTTAATTTAATTTCACAATTTTGTTTCCATGGCAACACAATTCTTATGTGTTTGAAAATTTGTGGAATTATGGCGTTTTTTGTTGCTAGGCAACGCATACAATCAATGTTCACCTAACATTAACGAACTAAGTGTAATGAAAAGACAATATATTATATGTTATCCAAATAAATGTCAAATATGTCTTTCAAAAACACCACCAAACACATTAGCTTTTTTAAGACATACCGTATATTCATGGTGGCTGAGATCGTGAACGCATTGATCTGACTGACGATCTTCAGTTGCCTAGCAACCATAATAGAAGCTTCACTAGGATAATTCTTCAGGGTCAAAACATCGATGACATATTATACTTATGGAAAATAATCACGTTTGTTGTCTACAATACCAAACTAAAATGTTATAAGGTAGGGCTCAGTTATTTTTGACTGACCCTCGTAACAAATACTTGCCTAGAATCACAAAGTGCTTTACACGTTTTATGTATTTCAAGAACAAATAACTATTTTTATGCTTTGAATACGTCATTGTCCTTAAAATGTTCGTAAAACAGATGATATGCAACAAAATAACAAGCATCAATGATAACTATTTACACCAAAACAAACCTGATTTTTATCAATCCTAATACAAAAGCACAGGATGTTAAACAAACGTTGTGCTTAAATGTACTGAGAACACACCAAAACCTTTACCCACACTGATTCAAACCTTAATCTTGGCTATTCTGGTGCTTTCAATGTGAGATGCGTCACGTTAATTACTGTCACGTAAATAACATTTAACTTTTGATGTCTGAAAAATATGCATAAATGCCAACCGATAAGGATTTTCGTTTCTTTGAAACCTATTCAGCCCGAGTATTTTTGTATACGGATAATGCTGTTTCAAATACCATTATGTATTTGTAAAAATCAGTGTCATGTATGATTACATTCTTAAAACAGACGCTGGGGTTAAGCTCAAGAATGAGATTTATTTGACACAAATGTCTATGTTAATGGAAGTGTGCGCCTGTTATTCATATAAAATACATATTTAACTGTAAATTTGTTATAGTTTGATCTACAATATCAGATACCACTATCTGAATAGGGCAAAGCTTTGGTTGTGTCACGTGAATTACAGAAACCTTTTGACGTTTTTTTCTCCTTTTGCAGCTGCAAAAAACAAAATCTGGGAAACAGATATTTAAACCATTCATAATGTCATATGATGTTGTCAAATAAAGTAAAAATAGTGCTGTTTTGATGTGTTTAAATAGATATTATATATTTAGTCCCATTTAAAAATTTTCTACACACAAATTGTGACTAGGCTTTTCTTGGTGGGTCACACATTATTTGCTGGTATTAGGAATCATAAGAACCATATTTTGTTATCAGACTGTGCTTGGACTTAACTGAGATAGTAGTCAACTAACCCTAGTGATAAGTTGATGTCAATAACTTTGATTACGATGCAATATCCTGAGACAGGGGTTTACCAAACTTGTTTCAGAATGAGTGTATAAATTGTGGTCATGTCAGAAAATGTGTGATGCTCTCCATTCTCTTTTGGACATATATTAATAAGATTTGGCTCGAAATTATATTGACAAATTGTAGGTATTCCAATGGGTACTAATTGTGCTCCTCTTGTTGCAGATTTATTTTTGTTTTGTTATGAGAGAGACTTCGTGTTGTCTCTGTCAACAATAATCAAACTGACATTATTGAAGCTTTTAACTCCACCTTCAGATATTTAGATGACTTGATTAATATTGATAATCCTTATTTTGAACAAATGGTAGGTCAGATATATCCTTCTGAACACTTCAGTTAAATAAGGCGAATTCTTCTGATACTGAAGCTCCTTTTTTGGACTTGAACTTGTCCATAACAAATGGCATACTTTCTTCTAAAATTTATGATAAACGGAATGATTTTTAATTTTGAAATTGTAAATCTCCCATTTCTTGATGGAGATGTTCCTCGCTCACCTTCCTATGGCGTATATATTTCTCAGCTTATTCGTTTTGCAAGAGTGTGCTCTAATGTTGATTTTTATCTGCTAAGCTATTAAAACAAGGTTATAGATATCATAAAATTCTAAAAGCATTTTCTAAATTCTACTACAGACACTCGGTGTTATTAGTTGAATACATGAACAACATTGGATAAAAACTCTTCTTCAACAAGGCATACCAGAACCTATATTTTATGGTGATTTAGTTATAAATTCAAACGAATTGTTGGAAAACCTAAATTTAGTGATCAATTCAAAAAGATTATCAAACGTTATATAAAGGTTGGATATAACTTGGATGTCATGCGACAGTCTGCATTCCTGATTTAAAACCCAATCACGGTTTATAGCTATGGTTTCCTCTTTAATTGCATGACGGTGGATCATGCCTCAGACTCTATGACAGTTCTGACGTAAAGTTTCATCGATGGGTTGGTGCCTGATACTTATCTGTTGCTGGACCCACCGTGGCTCAACTTGAGGTTTCCTTTAGCTCTGACTATCTGTGAGTCATGAGCAATTTTCTTTGTTTCATCATAGTGTGTTAATTTGATTAGAGTGTTTCGCCATGATGATACATTGTAAAAGTTAGAAGGCTTCCATGCGAGCTGAACATTTTTGTACTCCAACAACAGCAGAATCTAGGGCGAAGATTTGGTACAAGTAAAATGCATTTAAGCCCCCCTGGTGGCTTTGGCTGCTTCCGTTCTAAGGCGGTGGTTCTGTTGTTGTTGACTTGTTGTTTATTGTTACTCCCATTGTGGGATTCTGTAATTGTTCTATGTTTTGTTGTACGTTACTTTATGTCCCTTCTAGTTTTGCACCCATCTTGATGAGGAAGAGAGAGCTGGTTGCTTTGCTTAGTTTGTCTTCCTGGTGTCTCGTGATTGTTGTGTGACTCTTCCTTGCGGTGCCATGGGTTTGTCTGCAGTTTGTGATTGTGGTATTTCCTGGTCATACTCACTAACTATTTTTTGAAACTGTAAACTACACTGAACTGAAGTTATAAGAGGTCACCTTATATTATTTGCACCTGTTCAGAAAGTAAAAAATGCTCCTACAAAATTTTAAATCAATGAAACAATCCAAGGCTTTGTCGAGACTTTTCAAATTATGTCATTCCAAAATGACTGGAAGATCTTGCACAGACGAAGTCAGAGTAAAGGTACCATCATTTCAAAAAGTCACACTTTTACTGTGATACGAGGGCTGTTTAAATATGAATGCAAGTAGCTTCATAAATTTCTTCACATATATGCTACGACAAAATGGCATACCTTTCTGGAAAGAACTATTTGTTGGCTTTAAAATGGCACCAAAGATAAATAAACACGCACTATATTTCTCGAGTTATAGACCCTTATATAAAGGTCATTCCTGTATACTGACGTTTTTCTGAAAAAAATTGCAATGCACGATTTGGTACATGTGCGGATATAGTGTCATATCTTTGTAAGTTTTAGACAAAATGGTACCAAATTTTAGATGCAAGTTTAAGTAACAATCCAAAAGTTGCTTGCAGGAAAGAGTTTATATAATCCTGTTTCAATCTCGAGAAAACAGGCACGTTTGTGACGTCATTAATTTTATGATAAACGTCATTTTAAGTTATCTACTGGTGATGTTACAATGAACATCGCAGTGTTGTTTTCTTTGCATTTTGCTGCAAACATGCTAAATATGTCATAAGGGAGTTTTTAAAACGCACTGTCCTCTATTCACAGAGTTAACACATTTTATATCATTTTTCAAGCACTTTTCTGCTTCTTAATGACTTGTTTACATTAATTGAAATATGTTCAATCTGTCTAGTCCTCAAGACCAGGTGAGTAATTTTATTGTAAATAATGCCTATAGTGGTCAAACTTAAAGTTTACGTTCAAATTTAGAATAAAGCCGCAATGTTATGACAAAAAAAATTAAGTATAATTTCTATAACCCCTTCAATTAAGGCATTTTTGAATATGTAAAAATGCTTTGCAGCGTTTAAAAAATACCCACTATCCATCAATTATTTGTAGCAACAACTCAGTATGAGCGATCAACATATTGTCTTTGAGTTAAAACTAGTTTAAATGTTGCTTCGTGCATTTTGTTAGAGATTAGTTTAACTGAAAACTGAAAGGTGGTGTTTTGTTTACCATTTATTTCCAAAACATAAGGAGACTTTAGTGAAAACGATTCGTTGTAATTTAACAAAAGCATGTCCGATTTTCGCAACTTTCACAGAATCATTATATTAGAATGTGGGGATACTTCCTTAAAAATTTCAAGAAATTTCACTTGTTTATCGAAGAATTATACGCTCGTCTATATCACTGGTTTATGCTCGAAGCATTGAGTTTGTTAGTATACTAACGTGACTCTCATTCAAAGGGCTATAGCTCAATAAATATATTGTATTTTTCTTACGGTCTGGTACCAGTTTAAAGGTGACATATAGTCCTTTATAGAAACGGTTACCATTTTGTCGTAGCATAAATGTGAATAAAGTTATGAAGCTACTTGCATTCATATCTGAACAGCCCTCGTGGGAAATATTCATCAGATACGTTGTCCATTTATATTTTAATTGGTTTGAAGCTTTTAATAACAGCAGTGATATATGATTAAAGAAATCAAAAGTTTTGTGACAATTTGACTTTCTGTTTCTCTTCTACGTTAAGATGGAGACTGACACTCAGTGGCTTAATCAAAGGGTTTTAGCTTTAAGGATGAAATTTGCATACAAAATTTGCATTGCTCTATATTCTTTATGATATGCGACACAGCATTGAATTTTTCAGCAATTATTGATTATGAAGAGGTGTGTCATCTAATTAAGAAATTTAAAAATCTTTGACAAGTGCAATTTAAACGACCTTTAAAGTAATACGTTGAAACCTTAAGTGGACACCAGTCTTGATTTTTTTCATTACAAAATGGCTGATTAAGCTGTATTGAGTTTGGTTTAACATGTTCACATGAAATAAAACACATACAATGATTTAAGTACGTGCAGCTGATATTTGTTGAAAATTGAGTTTTCTGTTAGAAAATTAGTTTTTTAAAAATTCATAAAAAATCTGTCATCTGCGAAAATTCAAGTGTTTTTTTTTTCAAGTCGGCTAGATGGGGTTGTAATAGCCTGTTCTTCAATGCGATAAAAACTGCACTAAACATGCTAAAAACCCTTATTTTCTTTAAAATATTGATTTTTGCATTTTTTAAAGCCAAAAATCGTAAAGTGAAAGAAAACTTTTTCCAAAGCACTGCTTAACTTTAGTACTTTGAAACGACATATTGGGCAAAATTCATTTTAATATCAGAAAAATGAAATTGAAAATTGACCACTTATAACTTCAGTTCAGTGATTATCTTGCAGGACATCGATGTAGCGTTGAGTTCTATTTTTAACATATGTCTAAACAGCTTGTGTTTTAAAGTCTCGATGAGTCTTTCAGCGTAATTGACCTTAATTTCTGTGTTCAAGGCATAGTAGTGACAAATATTTTGACTTTTTAAAATGGCATTGACATCTTGGCTACGAAATTCCTGACCTCGATCCGTTCTTATCGCGTTCGATTTTCCTGTTCCAGATAATATGAGCTTGAGGGCCTCTAATACATCTTCACCCGTTTTACTTTTAATGGGTTGACAGTGAGCAAAGCAAGAGAAAATATCCATGGCAACCATGTAGATGAGATGCATATCATATTGGCTATTTATACCTGCTACTATGGCGCGGGACATGGTATCCTCTAGTCAGCAAATAAGCCTCTTGATCTTGTAGACATTTATGTATACGGTGTCTACCTATTTTAAATTTGGGTTGAGATTTGACCAGTTGATATAGCTTTTGGGGCCTGGATAGTAACTGGATGGTACCTTGGGATTAAAATATGAATTTAAACATTCAGAGGGGAGAAATTTGGGGGTACACAAATGTATAAATGATTTTCACGTGACCAGACAGTGCGTTTGTCCCATGTGAGGAGGGTATTCAACAGAGAGTATTCGCAAAATGGACCTGCGAAATATTCAAGATTGGTACACGTTTTAGACGAGAAGGTGTTCCCGTATATACCATACTGGACTGGGATGGTGAGCTGGTCGAGGGTATATTTTACAAAGCGGAATTACAACCCGTGACTATTGACCCTACAATGGAATACCTAGTCGAAAAGATACTAAAAAGGCGCGTACATAAGGAACAAAGTCCTGGCGCTTTTGTTACACTGGCCCAAGAAGGAAGATAGCTGGATTCCAGAATCCAACATGAAATATTACTCATAACACAATCAGAAAATCAGGTGACCTTATAAATACGCTAACATGCCTATTCTGAGCTCAGTATTGATAAACATAACCACCATGAAAATAACCAACGTTGTATATAGCGCTCATTTGGACTGTTGTTTTCATACTGGTAAAAGTGATAATCACGGGTATCAGATGCCCAACTCAAATTGATGACACTATCTATCCAAAGCTGATCTAACAAGAACTCTACGTATGTGGCAAGTGATCTAAAAGTCTGCAAGCAAGAATAACCGTTTGTAAGATGACCTAAAAAGATGAATGATATTGAAACCAATACGCTCTTGAGGGAACACTTTGCTTAATCAAAATTGGACAGCGAACTGGATCTTCAGATGAAAGGTGGCAGTTTTAGGGTCTAGAGTACCAAAAGTGGAAATAGTGATTGTGTATGTCATTATCATCACGTCCATTATCAACTAATCCCTATAGAAGGGCTCTACAGAACTTTTGATCAGTCTACTGAGTAGTTGCATAGGATACCTCCTTCCAAATCCTAAGCTTAAAAAAATGAAGTGTACCTTACCTTTTGAACCGTGCTCCAGTATTTGCATCTGTGGACAGACTGAAAGCGGAAAACCCAGATGGTTACCACTTCTTGACTCTCATTCAGGACATGTATGGTAGAGATCCGCCTGGTCAGATTCTCTATTGTTACCGAATTTACCAACTCGTATTCGATGGGTTGGAACAGACCAAAAGAACTTTATGAGTAAACAAGGGTTACCTTCTTCCGAAGAGTTGGAAGAGTTCACCATGGACTGCCATCATAAATTGATCGTGATTGACAATCTCATGTAGAAAACAAAGAGGTGGAATTGTTGTTTACACAGGGAACACAGCACAGATGCGTTAGCGTCATTTTGAATACCAAGAATTTATATCCCAGAGGGAAACACGCCAGGACCATAGCTTTAGATGCGTGGTACTTGGAATTGATGAAGAATTTGGGAGACTTGGTACTTGGTATTGATGAACAATTTGGTATACTTGGTCATCAGCTATACCCAAGCTTGTGAAAAGGGTCCCTAAAAGCCTATGAAGATGCTCAGGGTTCCAAACTAGGCAATTTGATAGTGGATACAAATCCTTAGGGGGACAATCAATATTGCCTGAGGAGTAGTGTATTTCTGGGGAGGACCCTCTGGTGTACCTACTAACGTAAAAAGGAGTCACACGCTAGTAAGAGTAACCATGCTGACACTCATCAGAGATCAGAGACATTTTCTGAGATTATTTGCATGGACCAACACTGCTCAAGGAAAGGTGTTATTATGAACGATTACTCATGGTCAAATCAAAGCATTAAGTCAAATCGCTCACAACATTATCAAATTTCAGATCACCCTGAACCCCTCCAAGAAAGTTCTGCTGAAACGCAATAGGTGTCTACTGTACATTTTGGGTGACAGAACCTTGGGCTACCACAAGAAGATCGAGGCTCTTTGTGATAAAACAGAGATTTGTATATACCCTTCTAAAAATAGCATTGAAACATTTGGAATAGGAGCTAGAATAATGGAAAAGTTAGTCTTAGTAACTCACGATAACTACCAGAGACTGCTGGGTGCCCAGTGTACCAATCACTCCACACCAACAGCACTTAAAAGAAAGACCGTGCATGAACCCCCACCCGGGAAACGTGACATGTCAAAATAGGAGGGTCCTTCTACTTGACTTTATATGGTTAAGGATTGGATCTCATTCTGAAAGCTACCAACGATGACTCAACCCCCATAACAAAAAGATAAAGACCCCTGTTTAGCACCTCTGTACAAAAGATAAAGACCCCTGAAGAATAATGACACCGTGCTCTTGGACGTGACGCTACCTTCTCGTGGTCTAGAGCGTTGACTCACCCTCCGATGTGTAACCGAATGTGTCAACGGGTCATTTGAGGTCGCGGGGGTCAATTGACGGACATCTTGGATTGGACTTAATGATGTCATTGATCCTAAAGTAATGCCTATACTACTTTGGGGGTTCCCTTAAATATTGGCATAGTATATAACGAGGGGAGAGAGAGGGTTTGTTGCTTTACTTTAATTGTGTTCTTGCCCAACCTGTCGTGTGGCTGTCTGTGGTGTGTGTATGTGTCTGTACCTCACAGTGCCGTACATGGGTTGGTTATATTCTGTGATTGAGTCATTTTCTGTGGCACTCAATTGCTTTTTTGTGAAACATTATTGCTTTGAGGCAAAATTAATGCTGTTGAAAGCTCTGGCTTAAACAATTCTTCTGTCTGGCTATATATATACGCGACTGGTGGTGCCAGAAATATATATTTCTGATGAAGGAAAAGGAGTTCTACATTACCGAAATTTGGCCAGGTTCAAGTTTTAAGAGTTTAAGAGTTTTATTGGTTTACCAAACCCCTTACTAGGGTACACGCCATAAAAATACAAACACCATTAATATGAAACATACATTCTGAGGAATGTTTCAATATTATTCGCAATTAAATGTGTGTGAGTGAGCGTCTCTATTAAGGACTTCAAATTCACCCTGATCAGTCAATTAAGAGAGACCCTAAGGTTAAAATGCGTAATCAAGAGTAATTTTCCCACAAATTCCTCACTCACAACATGTTGTGGGTCCTCAGAAGGGGTGCAGGAAAACTCAGCCTAAAGCCAACTCAGCCCATGTCAACTCGGCCAACATTAAAATAGGCTCAAGCCAACTCAGCCCAAGATTCAAAACTCGGCCCAAGACAACTCAGCCCAATGTAAGTTTTATAAATAGAAAATTAATCCCATATTTTAGAGGGATTAAAGTATGTTTGTTTTACCATTACCTGGAATTCACCCCTTCCAATCAAAATCCCTTGAAGCCCACATGTCTGATATATCAAACAAACAGTCTACAACGAACACTTTGACAATCGCAAACAAGTTTCAAAGATAAGTGAAGTACAGTCAGGTGCCAAATTAAAGTTCATAAAGTGAATTTCAAGGCAAAAAATAATGCTTATTTTCAACACTTATAATACTTTTAATCTAAAAGTAAAGATTTACAGCATTAATAAGGCTTATGTTTGGATACGTCATTATGCTCTCTATTATTACAAATGTCAGAAAAGTTTGCTCCATACTGGGGGTGGTTGCCTAGCAACAAGACCAAATAGCCAAATTTGCTCTATCTAGTTCATTAAAACAATTGCATTGGCAACCAGACATTCAATAATTACTTGAGTTTTTGCTATAACATGTAGGACTTATTGGTGTCTTCATGTGTAGATTTATTGCAATTTCTATCAATAGCAAAGTAAAAAAATCAACATTTCTTTATAAAATTGATCACGAAAAGGGTGAATATTAGAGTGAATGTAAAAAATACTGCATCCTTGTTTCCATGACAACATCATTTTGAATGCATTATTCTAACTTTTTAAAGACATTTTATTGACAGATTATCTATCTTTTATCTCTTTATACGGCATACACCCTCATATGAGTATTACGTGCCGGGTTCCCCGCAACATGCGTTAAAAGTAAGAATTTGAAATAAAGCTGAAAGGAGAACTGAATAAAAGTGCATAGTGTTAGTGTATTAAACAGTAGAAACAAGAAAAGTGAGGATAAAAACAGTGGTCTTAGATTTATGGTCTGAAGTGGCACTCCTGACTGAAAGCAACTTTAAAGCTATCAATGTTTGTCAGGGTTGCTGTACCAGCCGAAAGATTGTTCCACTGTACCACTGCCAATGGGAAGAATGAGTATTTGTAGTAATCAGTCCTAGCATAAAGTTGTCTGAAAGCCAAAGAGTGCGTTGTCCGAAAATACCGATTTAGGGGGATGACATATGTTGGGAGAGGGATAGCAACCAGGCCGTGCACTATCTTATAAAACAGGACCAGTCGTGAGTCAGCACGCCACTGTTCAAGGGTGCGCCAGCCCAGTCTTCCCAGCATGTCTGAGACACTTGAGTAGGGTGAATTGTCACTCATGACCCATCGAGCCGCCCGTCTCTGAACCATCTCAATTCTTTGGATGTCTTCCTGTATGTATGGGTCCCAGACTGGTGCAGCATATTCCAGCTTGGGGCGGACTATGGCTTTCTAGGCTATCTCTCTAAGCTCAGGGCTTTTGGCTTTAAGATTCCTTCTCAGGAACCCAGGAGACTTATTAGCATTATTGGTTATTCTGGTGATAAGGGGTTTCCAGGAAAGGTCACTTGCAATGTGCACACCCAAGTACCTGGCGGAGTTTACAACCTCAATATTCTGGCCGTGTAGAGAAAACTGGGTTGGGATGGGTGATCTTGATCGGGTTATCTGAATGACCTGGCACTTACCTGGATTAAATTCCATATTCCAGTCTAGTTCCCATTCCTGGAGGGTATCAAGGTCACCTTGGAGTTGCTTAGACTCAGCAGACTTGGTGATGGCTAGGTAAGCAGCTGTATCGTCAGCAAACAACCTTACCTGGGACTTAACCTTATCAGGCCCGATTGGCCCGAGGACTGATCCTTGCAGGACACCTGATGTGACAGGTACCTCCTCAGAACAATCCCCCTCAAGGACAACAGTCTGTGACCTACCATTAAGGAAAGCCTTTATCCAGGACAAGGTTTCGCCTCTGATACCATATCCATAAAGTTTGTGGATCAACTTCTCATGACTTACCTTGTCAAATGCTTTGCTGAAATCCAGCAATTTGACATCCGTCTGTTTGCCCTCTGATAGATTTTGCTGTATTTCCTCGATTAGCATCGTGAGTTGTGTTTCACATGACCTCTTGGCACGAAAGCCATGTTGGAGGTCATAGAGGATGTTGTGTTGGTCCAAGTGTCTCACTACATTTGAGGTTACTATGTGTTCTAGTAACTTACATAGGATGCAAGTAAGGGAGATAGGCCTATAATTGGCCGGGCATGTTTTATCTCCTTTCTTAAAGATGGGCGAGACATTGGCCTTTAATCAGTCAGAGGGCAAGGTACCTTCCTGGAGAGACTTAGTGAAGATAACTTGTAGGATGGGAGCAACCTCAGAGTGAAGTTTGTTTAAAAATAAGGGTTTAATGCGGTCGGGGCCCGGTGCTTTGTCTGGTTTTAGACCTTGCAGCAATTTCATGATGCCATTTGATGATATTTTAATGTCTGTCATGCTTGTGTATTTATTTCTGGCTTCAGGGAGGACATTTTCTGGGTTGTGATGACCTGATTCCTGGAGGTCCTGAACTTTTTGTTGGCAGAGCTGTTTGAGTGTAAGGGGGGACTTAGGGGTGAACACCGATTGGAACTGACAGTTAAGGAGATTTGCCTTCTGAACATTATCAGTGCACAGTTGTTCATCCTTCTTAAGGGGTGAACTGCCCTGGGTGTCCTGCCTGCAGTTTTTAAGGAAGGAGAAAAGCTTTTTAGTATTTGGGCGGGAGCTAACTGTGTCTGGGGTCTCATCAATGATGCCGACAAGGCTGTGTAGGTATGTGTTGTATGCTGATTTGGTCATACAGTCATGTTTGTTTTCAAGTCTTAGGTATAATTTGAAGTACATATGACTTATTAACTTATGTAATTATTAGTATTTGTCTTCCACACCCCCATTTTAGGAACTTTGAATCTTGACAGATTTTATTAACAGTTTTGCATTTTATATTGTTTAGCTACAAAAGAAAGACTAGCAAATAACTTTGCGATGGTCAATATATAGAAAAATATGTTGTCTTGTAGTAACATTAAAAATGGCATCAGAAATTCATTTATTGTAACCATGCCAGCCACCAAAATGAGCACACTAGTGGCTTTTCAGCTACTTTTATTGATTGTTTAGCAACAATATGTAAAACAGTGAACAAGTCAATTATATTGTAAATATTTGAAGGCTTGCTTATATCTTCCCATTCATGTATTTATCAAGTCCATATTATGAATAAAATTAAAATGAAGAAGAAACGAATGTCTAAATTTCCCATAAATTTAGGCTTTTTTAGTTTGTGAACTTTAATTTGACACATAAGTGTAAAAGAGCCTGCTAGGAAATATATAGTCTCTGGTCAGCAAATAAAACAATTCGAAAAACAAAAGGAAGAAATCAATGGAATTTTGCATGCATCTGTAAGAACAGGGTCTTTCTATACAGGGTTAACAATCTTTACCATTTGTTCAAAAACTGTTGTAGGCCTTACCTTTCAAGTATAATTGCTGGTTCCTTGTTTACAGGTGGTCAGTAATGGAAAAGCAGGTAACCAGCCACAATAAATGGTTACATGTATTTACATTACTGACCACCTGTAGTCTGAGAACCAGCAATTAATGTAGATATGCTACTTTACTCACATAAAAGTCGAACACAAAGTGTTAATTTACAATTCATCATTAATGTCAAATTTACTTAATAACACTTTTGAATTACTATTTCTTCTTTACCACCTTATGCTGAATCACACAGTCTAAGCGTTTAGCATCATTGTAACTTGATATGTGTATCTATTATATCGTTATATGTACCAAAAGTAAACATTTTAGGAGCATTGGTGCTCATACCAACTATTGATGTGATTGAATGGAGAAATGCACAATGTAACTTTTTTGAAAATTAAATTGTTTTGAAGCTAAAATGCTTCTTTATTTACTGGGTGTTCTTAAACTTCATAAATGATAAGTTATTATTTCTATTCCTAAAAATTCACTTTTAAATAAGTTCATCAACTCCTTCTTACAATGTCTGTAAGTATGGTACTGTACCTACAACATAAGTCTTATTATCAGCAAAATTAATACAGTGTTTCCTGTCCCTTTGTATAGAGAGTCCCTGGTAAGAACAAAAATGCCGTCATCAGACATAGTTATGCCACATGATCAAACGCAATGGTTAAAGACACTGATTTTCACGCCTGACTGTTGCCAGTGATCAACATAATTTAATACGCCAAAAATATGATCAAAGGAGTACATCAATTGAAACTTCGTCCAAACATCCTAATCTCCTTAATTAATCAATGAACAATTTTCGATGGATGGATGGATGGACAGACAGATGGATTTACAGATGGATACATACATACATACATACATACATACATACATACATACATACATACATACATACATACATACATACATACATACATACATACATACATACATACATACAAAACATACATACATACATACATACATACATACATACATACATACATACATACATACATACATACATACATACATACATACATACATACATACATACATACATACATACAGGTTCGAGCCTCACCAGCGTCAGTGCGTTGTGTCCTTGAGCGAGACACATTAATCCTTGCTTAGTTCTGGTTCAACCCAGGAAGACCCGTCCTAACGTAACTGGAAGATTGTTGACTGGGACGTAAAGAATCAAATCATACATACATACATACATACATACATACATACATACATACATACATACATACATACATACATACATACATACATACATACATACATACATACATACATACATACATACATACATACATACATACATACATACATACATACATACATACATACATACATACATACATACATACATACATACATACACATGTAAAGACAGACACATGCATGTTCATGCACAGATAGACGGATAGACGAGGGTCTGGATGGGGGGGTCTGGTATTCACTATTCATTAAAAAATTAGCCCATTATTCATCTCATTAATCTTTACACTACTTTACCTCATAATTTAATTAAAGATAAACTTATTGATCTTATTGAAAATACCTTCCAGAGAGAAGGCTCTCCTTACCTTGCATGTAGTGACAGAAATGCATTCTTTACTTCAGAAAAACCTAAAAATATCATGCATGGTCGTGTCAGAATGTATGTGATGCGCTGACCTTTTTGTTGGACAATATTTTTATTCGATTTGGCACCAAGCTCTATAGACAAGTTGTTGGGATTCCTATGGGCACTAATTGTGCTCCCCTGGTGGCAGATTTATTCCTGTTTTGTTATGAAAGGGACTTTATGATGTCTCTTTCTGATGATAAGCAGGCTGATGTTATTGATGCGTTTAACACTACTTCCAGATATTTGGACGATATTTTAAATATTAATAATGTTTATTTTGACAATATGGTTAGTCAAATATACCCTTCAGAGCTCCAACTTAATAAAGCCAATGCCTCTGATACCGAAGCCGCATTTTTAGACTTGCATTTGTCAATTTCTAATGATATTGTTTCTACCAAAATTTATGATAAACGTGACGACTTTGATTTTGAAATTGTCAATTTCCCATTTTAGATGGTGATGTTCCTCGTTCTACATCCTATGGAGTCTATATCTCTCAACTCATTCGTTTTGCTAGAGCATCTAGCTATGTTGCTGACTTCAACACTCGCAATAAATTGTTAACTCAGAAACTTCTTAAACAAGGCTATCGGTATCATAAACTTCGCAAAACGTTTTCAAAATTTTATAGACGATACTATGATTTGATTTCTAAATTCCAAGTTGGACTTAAATCTCTCTTGCGCCAAGGACTTTCGGAACCTGATTTCTATGGTGACTTGGTGTATAAGTTGAAGAAGATTGTTGGCTCTAATAATTTTTCAGCGCAGTTCATTAAAATAATTTCCCATTATAAAAAGATTGGCTATAACATTAATGTATTGCAACAGACTGCATGCTTGGTAGTCAACCCAATCACAGTTGGCAACTTTGCTTTCCTCTTTAATTGCACGCCGGTGGGTCGGACTTCAGACTCTATGATGGTTCCGACTTAAAGACTTATCTATTGATGAGATGGTAGGGGCCTGATGCTTTGGCTGTTTGTCGGGCCCACCGGGGTTTACCTGTTGGATTTCTTTTGCTCCGGTATTCAGTTTAATTTACTGTTGAGTCCTTATCCTTGCTTTATCTCCTTGTTATATCTTGATTTATATGTTTTAGGAGATGATGCATTGATAAGTTAGGGGTCTTTCATGCAAACCAAATATCTATGTGTCTTGATCCACATCTGAATTAAGGGTGAGGTTGGCGCCGTTAAACCGGTTTAAGCCCTCCAGTAAAATATTTTACTGACCGTTCCAAGGCGGTACTTCTTTTGTGGATCTTTTATGTTTTTGTTCTGTCTTGTGTTTGCTATGTTTTGTGCGCGTCTGTTTATATGTGCTTTGTGGTCACCTGCTGGGAAAGGGCTGACCTCTTGGCTCTCGTTTGTGCTGTCTTCTGTGAGTTTGTCACTTTCCCATTGGTATCCTGGGTCAGGTGTGGTGTTTGATTGTATCGTTTCCTGATCTTTGCAACCTTACTTACTTGTATTGGGCCTTTGTTTTCTAATATGTTTCTAGTTCAGCAATCATCGTGACAAGGAAAAGAGCTGGTTGTATCATTTTAATTATATTGTAGGAACCTGTGTTCTGTGTCCCTTCCTTAAGGTGCAGGCAGTGGGTCAGTCAGGAGTCTGTAATTGTGACCATTCCTAGTAATGTTCACTTATAGAAAGAAGACGTTTGCTGGCAATCTAAATAGCATCACTCCTTTATGAATATATAAAATAAAATGCTGTTTACGTTACATTAAATTTAAGGAAGCAGAAGTGTATGTAATCATTTATTCTTTAAGAGAGTGGCTCAGTTATGAAAATGGTTTAAACCACATCGATTTATGCATCTACTAAAGCTCAGAAAGTGGCTTTTGAATTTATTCTAGCAATGAGATTCAATTACAGCTCATTTTTAACATTGCTTTCATTGTTTGATTGATGAAACTGATAGTCCTATTAAATTAATACTACTTATCATTTGTCAAAGCAATGCAAACTTTAAAACTGAATGGGTTATTCAAAATGAATTAGTGCCGTTGAAATTGGGGAAATTAATCATAATGAAGGGTTTTACATGGCAAGGCAGTGATCATATCCAAGGTATCTAGATTTCTTCAGTTCGAATTTACGATACCAATTTTACTTTATAAAATTTCAACAGACAAAATGTTTAGGCCAAGCTTGACTAGGATGCATTAAAATAACCGTTAATTTTTGTTTACAAGTTTAATCAGAATATTGATGGGAATAGCAATATCTTTAGAGTAAAAATAACAGTCATAAGATCAAACTTAGTTTTAGCAATTAGTGCTAATATAGCTGATGTTAAGTTCTATCATAATACCATTGCAGTCATTGGACCCCATTCTAAACAAACGGTTGCAGGAATCCTATCAGTTGATTCCTTTTATGTGCGTTAAATAATAGATAAGTTGTAAACACATCAGAGTATAGAGACAAAAGGCATACATTAGATTATTAACTGTGCTAATAAAAATAATAAACATATGGACGATAGAGAAAGCACCTAGTAAGCATCATTACTAACACAAATAATAGATTTACATATTATGCTAAGAAAGTATTATAAACTTAACAAATACTCTGTATGCATGTTTGATTTGCCTGCCACTCTTTTTTATCAATCGTCTGCATTAGAAATTATATTTCTTTTGATTTGTAAAAAGATAATGATACATCTCAGATAGTGATAGCATTGTCTCTATTGACAATTGCACTATATGAAAGTATGATACAGCATAGCATTTGTTGAGTATATTATCCGAAAGATTTCTTTGAAAGTAGCATAAGTATGGATTTTGTTTCTATTACATGAACTATCAAAATACCATAAATATAGCATCATTTAACAAGTTGGTACATGTTTTATTGGTATTAATTAGTTAGTTTTAAGGACTGAATGACAGTTTTCATGATTACTCATTATGAGTGTAAAAATTAATAGTGTCCTGCTGAATAAAAAAACATTAAAGCAGATTCTATCAATTAAGCTGATAAGCCCTATAGATAAAACGCAAACGTCTGCAAACATTCTGGATTATATGATCAATCAAGTCCAATTCTAGAAAGTTGCTTGCTCAAAGTTCTGATTATCGAAGTCTAATCATTTAGAAATTTCTATAATACTAACAATGCAGGGGAACTTTTCCAACTTATTAACATACATGTATCTGTTTCTTAAGTATTAGAATGGTAATTTAGAATAAATGCTGTCCTGTTTCATTGTTCACAAAATTGTAGAACCAGGCAACATAATGATCAAAGTAATGTTCTTTATATTTTTGTTATATACGTTACCAACATAAAAAATATTCTTTTTTCACCAAAGTGGACACACTGTAGATACTAAATATTTTAACCCCAAAGAAAAGTAAGGCTGGTGCAAAGTCAGCGACAGCAATAATCACGATTTCCACATACTTCAGTTTTGTTTCATATGACAACGATGAAGGTATTTTTTAATGTTTCACTTCTTGATTTGGACCTCTGCTTGGAATATCTTACAGTTCTTAGTGTTTTTTTAAGTTATATTTTGTGCCTTATTGTTTTAAATAAGCTGGTGTAATCAATAGCTGTTCATTGATTCATATATTCGATGGCTTTTACAATGTGTGATGGATCTAAATATGTTACTGTTTGTTTTTTATTTATTCATTGAGATGTTGACAGTGAATGAAAATTGCTTGTAGATGTTTGACGCCACTTAATTCATAAAAAAAGCAAATACATGGTAGTGGCACAGAGATTAAAGAATCATTTCAGCTTTTTGAAACGTCATTTAATTGTGAATAAGAAATATGTATCAAATATTCTATTTACATGATTCCATAAACATACATTTAATGGCATTTTATGTGCTTTATGTTCAAGTTTTCCCCTTTAAAGCAAGCATTAGTTCATTGATGTTCTTGTTCATGTTAAATGTTTCAAAAGACAATATTTCTAATCTAATTTTGAGCACTTGGATGGTAGCCAATGTCATTTTCACCCACTAGCTGTTTGAAACGGATATACACATAGCATTACACAAAAATATTGTTTTAAAAGAAAGTAACGTATACAAGAGAACTTCCAGGTGCCTAAACTAATTATTTTTATACTGTTATTAAGCTGCATCTAATCAAAAGATTAATTATAATGATATGTAAGAAAACAGTGCAAATGATAATAAAACTATACTAGGAGTTTCCATATTATCTAATGGTAACGTATTAGACTTGGCTGTTGCATGGTAAATGAACATGTTCATTAAACGCTAACAGAAATCACATTCTATGATATATAAAGTAGGTAAGAAAATCTTAATGTACAAAACTCTCTCTTCACAAGTCTTTTGGCAGCCCATGGCCAAGTAAACAATAGTAATATATTTGAATGTAAGTAACGTATATAAGAATTACGTAAGCGTAAACCATTTAACCTTATTGGCAGTTAGTTGTACTGAATTAAGTTACTGTAAGGCAATATGTAGATAGTAGGAAATATGACTTATCTGGTCTAAATAACTTCTCTTTTCAGTAATGTAGCGAATAGCCTACTATGAAGGCTGCATGAGGGTAGGTATGGTTAACCCAAAAATAAACATCTTTTGCAAGACTTAAAATTTGTGCAATATCTGTTTTCACATTCCTGAAACACCATACTACTTGAGGATATAGTCTAAAATTCTGCTACTTTCCGGCCACCTTTTTCCAATTTTCGAATCTCTGGCTCCCCTACTAAGAACCGAGTTGGCATGCGCCGACTTCCTCAAGTCAAGTCAAGTCAAAATTTAATTCTGGACCCCTAACCGGGGTATGTTATGCCATTCATCTACCTTCTCAGTATTAAGCAAATTTTGATCAATGCTAATAGCAGTATTATTAGATTCCGAGCACTCCAGCACATTACGATACATGATGATTTCAGGCCTTCATACACAAGTGTGTATTTAAAATATATCTTTTCTATATCTCTACCACAACATAGATTGTGGGTGCCCAAAAGAACCGTCCCCGTGAGACGGCCCTCTCTAACACCCAAAACCAAAGTGTGTATTTAAAATTATTTTCCCCATCTCTCAATAATAACATAAGTTGTGGGTGCTCAAAAACCGTCTCAATGAGACGGCTCCCTTTAGCACTCAAAACAAACCTATATTTAGGGTGCTCAAAAGAACCGTCTCAACGAGACACCTCCCTCGAACACCCAAAACACAAGTTTAAATTGATGGGTAAGAAAATAAATGCGACCTCAGATAAATAAACGATCCCTCGACCTATGTTATTACGGCATAATTTGATTTTATGCTTAAACATAATAAAACAAATTGTTATATTAAATTATTGAAAGGAAGGTCAACTGACTAAAATGTAACATTCTATGAGAACAGTGCCAAAATAAGTTTACACACTGATTTTTCTAACCTAAAAATAACCTGCTTATCAGAAGATGTAAAAAGTTTCCAACAGAACCGTCTCAATGAGACGGCCCTCTCTAACACCCAAAACACAAGTTTGTATTTAAAATTATTTTCCCCATCTCTCAAAAACAACATAAGTCTTGGGTGCCCAGGAGAACCGCCTCAAAGAGACGACTCCCCTGGGCACTCAAAACAAACCTATATTGAGGGTGCCCAAAAGAACCGTCCCAATGAGACGCCTCCCCTCAGAAGAACCGTCTCAGTGAGACGATTCCTCCAAGCACACAGAGCATATATGAGGACTCATCAACCAATTTTAAAAGAACATTCAATCGGGGGGGGGGGGGGGTGATTTAGAGTGTCCCTGATACAACTGAATATGTAGGCTATAATCACGAATATAATTCAAAAACTGATTATCTTGCTTCATGACTAAACTATAAAATATAGGGAGAGTATATTCAGTGACCAATATAAGAATATAAGTCACTGGCTATATATAGATATTATGGTTATTTCTGATTCAGGACAAGAACACGTGCTTATATTGGTTAGTTACCTTATTAGGTCTGATAAAAATCAGGCAGGTGAAGCCAGAAACTACCCGGGGAAACCAGTCGTTAGCGAATCAAGCAACAAACATGGATCTAAGGCGAAATTAGGGCTGCAAAGAAGTGGGGACGATGGATCGAATGGATGGGGGTGACCCACTCGTCACCGATATAAGTGTGGACTCGGGCCGACTGGGTCCGAGGTGTGGGCAGGGTGCCAATCAAAAGAGGTCTTATCTTCTGAGTCTGTATAAAGCGAGGGTATGTTTTATGAAAGAGAGACAAACGGTCATAGTAATGGACTTAAAAACAGATTAGGACTTTTATGCGGGCTCTTATGATGCCAAAATTTAGGCATATTAATTTGTTGGGGTATATTAATTTTCACCTAAATTTTGTTTTGAAAGGGACTGAAAAATTGGCAAAAACACGGATGGGAACGAACACGCGGAACATAACAACACATGCCTATAGCCTACTCTCGGTGCATATATATGTCGTACTACCCATTTTGACATTGAAAGCCCCCACCCCACCCCTCACACGGGGAGCGATAGATGAAGAGCAGCGTTACGTACTTTTGACTCGTATAGATCTACAACAATATACCGAACTTTCACATGAGATAGGCCTGTCCATCCCCTCCCCCAGGGCAGATCCAGGATTTTCCTGAAAATTCCCCGTGATAATTAAACATCCTAAACACCCTTTGGATCCGCCACTGCCCCAGTATCCTCCCTGCATTTGTGTGAGATATTGGCGCGCAATTACGTATCGGGTCATATGACTTGGCCTCAAATCGGTAATACCATATTTGGTATTCCCAATACAATGCGGGCAAAGTAGTTTTATCCTAAAATAAATTTGGCTGCTTATATAAATCGCATAAATATTTCTGTATATTATAATGATTGTTTGTTATATGGAATTTAAACGTTAGAAAATTTATTAATATCCAATCACCAGTCAACGATTTGTGTAATACCGGACCGGGACTGTTTGCTGTGGTCCTATCATCTGAGTAAGGAAACGGGGTGTGCATCGACAAATTTTGATCAATTTCATTACAAAATGGTAAGCTTATTTGATTAATTTCCAGCCAGTTTAATGGTACAGACAAAGAGGCACTTTTGTCATTTAACGACTGCAAAAATCCCACAGTAACTCCCCACACATACTGTGCTTTTGAGCCAGGACAGTGGAAGGGCCAATAAACGAGGAAGTCCGGTTTAATTTTCACCCCTCAGTTTCAGCATTTCACAGAAGAGAAAAAAGTACATTGAGGCGATTGGTAGCATTAAGTGTCCTTCACAGATATACGACAACAACAACAAAGTCACAATCACAGAAGCTTTTCGTTATTTTTCTTTTAGAAAAAAACTGAGTCCCAGAAATCCTCTGCCATGTCTGTGATCTCAATAATCCCTGTTACATGATATATAGACCTAAACAGGTAGAGGAAAGTAAATAAAACTACACAAAATACATCTTAGGCGGTCGAAAACTGGTTGTGCCAGGATATAGACCTAAAGGATCCTATCCCTTCAAAACTGCTTTACATATATATATTCTTTACGTCTATATACCATCAGCAGGTCTAAGAAACGCATAAAAGGACAGAATTTCTGTCAAACGATAGAATATCTGTCGTTTATCAGATCTGGTTATCTGTCAAACGACAGATATATACTGTTTGAAATGTTACAGTATCAAATAAATTGTACAATTCGAAAAAACCGCATACTGGTACATGTTGAAAACTCATCATATTAACATCAATTACCTTTTCGAGAAGACCAGGGGTGTCTAGAATAGTGCGTTTTCTGCGGAAATAGAGCAATACTCACCCTCCCTTTTTCCCTTGTATTCTGGTCTTGAAAACACTCTAATTCGGGTATTTTTTGGCTTTTTCTCCGCTATTTTGTTGAAATTGAAACAACTCTCTGTCAATCTACCTGCAAGTCGCCATCTTTTTTGACTGGTTGTCTCCTTTTTTTCTGATAAAGTTCGTTTTTGGCCGTTTCGGTTGCAGAAGCTGGATTCGTTTAGTTGGTTGAAACTACGGTAGACAAGACAGTACAACATTCTTAATTTTTAGGTTATTGGTAGTTTCGCTCGTGAGCCGTTTCACCCATGAGTAGGCCCTTGTTACACATTTTGATTGTTACGCCAAATGACATTTCGACCATGGCTCATCTTGTCCCATTATTGTTTGTCACTCTGTCCGTATTTTATTAGCATGTACATTGGCATGCGCAGATCCAGGAATTTTTGCCAGGGGATCCAGGCCAGACCGCCAGAAAACAGCTCTGACAACGTTTATTTAGTCCTCAACTTGTTTTACAGAGGGTGTCCAATGGTTATTTCAAAGAAAACTATAATTTTCCAAGGTTTCAGAGGGGTTCCAATATTTTCCAGGGGGGGATCCAACTTGTTCCAGGGGGGGGGGGTCCAAATGCTAATTTCTATGGAAACGGATATAACTTGTGATCTTCCAAAGAGGGTCCGGACCCCCTATCCCCACCTCTGGATCCGTACATGATTGGATTAGGGTAGGGTAGGTTTTGGAAACCCAGCAAACACAGTCTCTGTCCATCATCAAACCTCCCTTTGGATAGTGGAATTACATTTTGCTGGTGAGCGGATGTTGGCACAGTTTTATATGTTTACTGGGAACTGATTTGCGAATTTCACTACAATTAAATGAGACAAATACTGACATTATGTTCAACAGTTCCTCTGACGAATTAACGAACGATATCCCGTGAGTAAGCAGCATTGATATAACCCTACCCCCTGGCTAAGCTATGCTCAATGAATGAGTCCTTCCATGTAATATACCGATACAAACCTTTGTTACATAATTACACTTGGAAAATGATTTTTGAATCTCAAAATACATTGGAATGCATTTCCATATGCTCAGATATGGAATAAAAATGTGTTTCGGAATTGTTTTATGTGTATGTGGAGGGATAATCTCATACACAGAACGGATGTGTTTTACAAAAAAGCACACACGCAAATAAGTGTCAGTTCTGGCGGATACGATCGTAAAGTATTCTTCTGCTTTGGATCAGAGGTTGGTTTATTTTGAATTGGATACTTGTATACTTGGGTATGTTTTGACTTGGGACTGCTTCAACTCCAATTGCTCATTGCGCAAAACTAAATAAGGTTGAAACCATCTGTTAACCCATAACGGCCTCCGTAGGTTGGTTGTCAATGTAAATATGCAATACAACGGTTGCTTGATAGCACAGCAGACGCTGGAAAACGGAGGAACAAAAGGGCAACACACAAGAAAAATAAAAGGGGTCCAGTCAACCCTTTTATATCACGTGACAGTCAACTTTGCCAATATGGCTGACAGATGTGAAAAGTGAAAACTGAGACAATTTCAATCCGTATTTGCAGTTTTAAATGGCACTTCCGGTAAATTTAAGTGTGTAAACTATTTTATTACAACCATTTTCTTCAAAGTGCACCAATAGATAAACTTGGAATGTTCTCAAAAATGATATTTTACCTGTCAAGTCTTGTTTATTCCTTCCGACATCTTGCGGTTTTGTTGATACAGAAAGTAGCACATGAAAATGTGATAAAATAATGACATATCTGTCGTTTTATAGATTGGTAAAATCTATCAAACGACAGATAATCTATCGTTTGACAGAAATTCTGTCCTTTTATGCGTTTCTTAGACCTGATCAGTGACCGGGTACTGGTCAACTTGTACCTAAGTCAACTCGTACCTAAGTCAACTCGTACCCAATTTTTGGTCAACTTAGTCAACTCGTACCTTAGTTGCAGAACTGCGACTTTAGATTTTTTTTCGATCTGGCTGAATCTAAAGTCGCAGTGTTTTTGTGCTCTATCTTGACCAGTGATGGAGTCCCCTTTTGTTTTGGGAAAAACTCGTTTCCTTGGCAATCCAACCATTTAGACTTCTTCATGTGTTTTACATACACAACCAAAGTTATAAAAAATGTTACCATTGACTTCGTTATTATGACACGACCAATGCAATCTGTAACATCATGTTCTTGTTGTTGTTTTTCGGCTCATCGCAGCCATTTTGCATGCTTTTCACGAGCTAGGGGTGATGACGTTTTTGCGATAAAATTCGGATGTTGAATTGATGAGACGAACTTAATAAAACGTTCAGAAATATTATAATAAAACCCGGTACTGGTTATACTCCCCATGGCTAGGTAAGGTATGTCAGCGCTTTTTCAAAAACTCAGTACATTATTATAATAAGATTAACAGTGGATTTTGGACATCATAAGAAACAAGTAGGTGTTTGAATTTTGAAAATCAGGGCAAAACTGTTAAAGCTATTGATTCTGTTAACTTACTCAATGTTGGTACGCTCGCTAGCAGTCACGTTTCTGTATTATTGTGCATTGTAGCGCCCCCTATTTTCTATTAAATTATAACGAGTAATGACCTATTTCAGAAAATGAAAGTCGATTCCAAGAATGGTTTGATTTCAATTTAGCATGCCAAAGAAAATGAGATACTTACTTGACAGAAATCCTTGACAATCACATACCCCACCCGTACAAATCTAATTTTCGGAAAGGAAGCTTTGTCATGTCCCAAAATGTCATAATCAGACCGAAAATGGACTTTTCCAACGAGGCGGATAATTGTTATTCTGATCATGTGCTCACGTGACAAGTTTCCCGCCAAAAGTAGCAAGCTAACGCAAGAGTACATTGACCTCTGAACCGAGAGAGGGTCAGCTTGTTTACGACAAGAAGCGATGGGTTGGAAAGACCAGAATCAAATTACTTTTGCATAGTGATCAGTAAGATATTAGTGAAAGAAAATATTTTTTTTATTTCATGGCTAACCTTGCTGCACGCTGAATTGCTTTACTATCACACGCTTATGTTCAAATAGTCTATCAGTCAATACACTCAGTTGGTACCCATCGTTTTTAAGGCGCCACGTGAATCTTATATAGAGACATTGGGTGTTTTGACCTTCTTTTTGAACATGTGCACAATGGTTTATGATTAGAATTGTATAATGATGTCATTGTTTAAATATGCAAAACCATTTGGATTTTTTTCTATGTATTTCCTGTTAGCGGAAGTGGGGGAGTTCCTTATCTGAAAATAGTCAATTTTCAATCCAGTGACATCCGTCGGAATACAGAACCAGGGTGAAAAATTTGCATACTAGGTTGAAGATTGACCTTTATTCGTTGACATTCATCAAGATATTAAAAGAAAACCTATTACAAATGGTGAGAGAGGTCACCATAAAAATCAACCTGTATGCACAAAAAGGATCCCATCCATTTCCATTAAGAACTCCTCGGACACAGTTTGTACATATCCAACTGGGTAGTTCTCGATGGCAACAAATTGGTAAAAGGTGGCCCCAGTTAGATCGGTAATTGGTCATCTTTTTTGCAAATATCTACATGTAACAAATGTATGGTGAGATGGGATCGGATTCTTTTAATCTCAACAGACCAGGTATGATCATTTTTAGGCCAATTATGATAATAAGGAAGGTAAAAGAAAACATTATATAAGTCTGATTTAGGTATTTAATGTTGTTAAAACATCTGTGTATTCAGAAAACGGAAAGTAAACGGGTCATTGTCGGTACATTAAATACCAAAACAAATTCGTGCGTGACTTTAGTATCCACAGAAAAAGCATGCTCTTCAGCTTAGAAGACAAAAATGACGCCATGTTTTGAAAACAAATAGTGTAAACATTCTGTGTGGACAGGAGTATTTTATCTTTTTAGAACTAATCAGGTATGCATCAGCGGCAAACTAAATAGCAAAATATAGATAAACCTATAAACATACAAAATGGAGTAGTGTTAGAGTTAGACACTGTTTGGAAATGTGTTTTCAACTTGGTTTACGTCCACGATAACAGTAAGGGAAAAGATAGAGGCTTAAAAAATCAGGGCTATATGATAACATAAAATAAAAATCCATCATATCGCCCTGAATTCAGTGCTACTCGTACCTAAGTCAACTCGTACCTAAGTTTATTTATAATAGTATATGGGATAGTTTTAGCAATTGTCTAAGTACGTTAATCATTTTAAAAGCAAAATGATAAGTTTTGTTACGACTTAGGCAAATTCTGCACCTAAATACATGTAACCATAGAAGGAGCGTTCAATTACAAATGGGTAAATACAGCATAGCTCCAGATAAGGATTGGAGGCAATTGGGTATTTACCCACCTCTTTTTGACTTAATGGGGTATTTTAAATTGGGTATTTAAAGTTTTTGTATTGGGTATCCATCTGAAAGCAAATAAGCAATGAAACCGGACCTTGTTTCTCCTGATTTTTTGTTTACTTTCGGTTTCACTTTCGGAAAGCACACTGGCAATATTAGTATCTGAGATCGCTATTTCCAACTTACTAAAAAAATCCAACGTATCTATCAAGTCATCTTTGATTCTTCGAACCACCAACGCGGTATTAGAGTTAGTTACGATATGATATCATTCAATTTCTCTGGGGCTTTTTTGCCCATGTTACGCCATTGTTATTGTAAAAGCAAGACGTATGTCGTAATCGTGTAAATATTGGGTATAGCTAAACAGCGATAAGAATATTCCTTGACTGGTTTACAATTTAATAAACTAGATTCAGCACGACGCCGTGTATAAATTTGTACCCAACAACAGCTTGTGATGCGAAAAACGACAATCGGAAACAGAATACAATAGCGGCATACGCTACGAAAAAGTTCGGAATTGAGTATCAAGGATTTTTATTGCGTTTTTGTACGCACAGAAATTAATTTAATTGCGTTTTCAGGTCCACGAAATTGTGTAAATACGCAATACGCAGCCTTATCTGGAGCTATGATAAAGTATACTGCCCAGGTAATGCTCGCTCTTACAAATTACAGTAGATGAAGAAATAGCTAGTCTCTACATTGTACGAGAAATAAAAGCAATAAGTGTAACTTAACACCCATTTGGTGGCAGCCTCCTTTATACCGTAGCGTTGTCTTCGTATGAAAGTGTATCTAAATGAACATCCGAAATAGGTAGTAACTACGCAGCCACCTCTTTTGGTATAGCACATTGCAAACTTATCGCAAATAGCACTGGTACCATTGAAAAAAAACATACAGTCCGGTTTTGTTGCATGCAAACAATAAAGGTACAGACCGATATGAGCATCCAAGCAGTCTGATCAGCGCATTTGTTGTTCGCTCTCTAAAATCTATTATAGCTAAACTTCCTATGCGCATAATTCAAATTGAAACCCAGTCTTTGTAGCTGAACATGCAGGAGGTGTAGCTAACCCCTGAAGATACTTTTTCTCATGACGCGGGTTTTGTGTACATAAAGCCGCCTTACAGCCACATGCTGGTGATTGGTAGGGTGTGAACAACAGTTTTTGGTACCTAATCAATGATGAATATGTGATTGGATTAAGCTGTAATAAGAAATTATCATTGTCTGACAGTGTAAAATTTTAATAATTAAAAAAAGTACAATCTGATTAAAGAAAATTCGGCAATTGCAATGTAATTAACTTCAGGTTTATAATTGATGAACACTTTTTAAAACAGTGCCAGCTCACCTCAGAGGGTTTGGTTCTTTAATTTAGAAAGTCCAGGCGAGTCTCTCATCATGCAGTCTCATCTTAGCCTTCGCTACTTGCTACTGAAATGACTCAAAATTTGCATTTTGTTTTGTCGTCTGCTGACTTATTTTGAGATGAGTAGTTCAAAATACCTTCTAATATAGTAACGCTAGTTAAAAACATACTGCGTGCTATTGTAATAGACCTATATGTCACAGTCAGTATGTCCGAAATTAAAAGCTTTGTGTATACTAACAGCGAAGACCCTGCGGAGCCTTCATTATACATAAAGGAACAGGAAATTGGAACAGGCAGATCTGAAACTGCCCTAATCGTAGCCTCACAGATCCTAATTTTTAGGGTATTTTTTTTTTTAATATTTGAACAAACTAGCCGGAATCTCGCCTTATCGGATAGCAAAACTGTTGATTTGGTTGTTTAAGCAGGAGCCCTATTCTAAACACCTCCCCAGAATGAAAAGGTTAGGGAATTTGCCAGATCTGGCCTGAACATCGTCCGATCACAAATACTCATTTGTAATGATGATGTATGATGGAACAAGCTCCCAGAAGGGCACCCATAGGCGTAACAGTTGGGATCTTTGAACAGGCTGGCACGAACCTAACCTCAGCGCACAGATAGTAAATTGTGATGTTTTAGTGTTTGAAAAGGCTTGTTAGGACCTAGACTTACCAACCCCACGTCTATCATGCTCTACCATACCCCGTTTATTGACTCGGGTACGAGTTGACTTGGGATAGGTACGAGTTGACCAAAGGTCAGGTACGAGTTGACCAAAAATGGGTACGAGTTGACTTAGGTACGAGTTGACTTAGGTACGAGTTGACTAGAAACCCAGTGACCTATATAAGAGTGACTAGAAACTCCAATGAAATACCAATACTCAACTCAAATAACACTGTCGTGTATCTTACATAGGTAAATGAGGGAAACTCGATATCATTTATCTACACGATTGGCTTTTACCACTGTTTTGGAATACACAGCGTAATTTCTCTATTGTTTACCTAAACTTTTAACACCTTTATAAACACCGAAATTATATAATAACAATAATTATGAATCATTAGACATCTTAGTTTATGAATATTGATAAATCGAGACACAGATATAGCCATGTTTGAAGCTTTATTCGTCAGAGTGAAAGAGGGATTTTTGAAGCCATTTTTGCCAATTTCCGCAACTTTCTTAAAATCGGCTGATATTTACACTGTCATAACTCAATCGGATTAGTTTTTACTTTGCAGAAACATAGCATTTAGCAATATTTCATATATGTTTTTTTCGATTTTTATTAACAATACGATATTTCAGTGTTAGAAATAAGCCAGAGAACTCAACTTGTCCGGCGGGCAACCTGAAGACAAACACAACTTGCCCCCTACAATTTTATCTTGCCCTGCATGATTCATTCATAAAATTCTTAAAAATGCTTACACATGAAAAATTTGTTTGTTTGAGGCTTAGGTCGGGGTTAACAATTTTTCAGTAATTTTAGGACAGCTTCCTGGGTTTAACCAGACGAGTGCTAAGCTACTGGGATAAGTGCCTTGCTTAAGGACACAACATCACGCCCCAGGTGAGAATCAAACCCCCGACCTTGTGATCAAGAGCCTGGTGCTCTCCCACGTAAAAAAATGCTGTAATCAACCGGTGTACTTTTAACATTTTCAGATATATGGCTCAAAATATGCAGACACAATGGCTAAAAGTGAAGGCCCTAATTAGTCTGATCTGGTCTGCACTGTTTGCCGGAGAAGTCTGATATGTGTCTGCACTGACAGTGAGTTTGCCTAGACCTGAACTTCTAAATGTTAATAGTTTTAGACTGTTGAGTTTTTTAAGATGGCAGCATGGCAACATCTTATTATTTATTAATTTGGATTGAACATGCAAGACTTTAAGAAAGACATGAAACAAATACTATTTCAAGTTCTACGAGTAGTTTTTCAGATATTCCAGGGGGCAACCTTCCGAGACACTCAGCTTGCCCCCCAGCAAAATCAACCCGTGGGGGGCAAGTGGGCAATTGCTTATTTCTAACGTCTCACAAGCTGCATCGCCATTTTGAGTGTGGCGCACCAGGCGTTAGTCACATGACACATGCCACGACATACCTATATGGCTGAAAAATGAAGTGTCCAGTCACTCTGATATAGGTCACTGATACCATGCAGTTACCGGCCTATTCAGTACGCCACATTTGTTCTCTACATCATAGTCACGGAATGACCAATAGGAGGTTTAAAGGGATTCCCAAAGTGACGTCATTTTCGCGCATGCGAATATACGTGGCCGTCAACGGTACGGCCAACTCTATGGAATCTGTGTTAAATGTGGGTTTATATTTTGAGAAAAATGGGCTTTTATAGCCAATGTCATATCAACACTTGTTTGTATTCTTTGATGTACATTCAAAAGGCATCTTACCGATAAATAAAGGTTCCGAAAAACAAACTTTATTCATTTAAGAGGCAAATTATGAGGCCACGGGAAGTCCAGAAATGTCAAGCAGAGAGCTGATATTTTCTTCCGATAAAACCAATAAAAACTTTTATTGTGTAAAAATTTGGTTAATTAATGCAATTTTATGAAAAGTGAAGTGAATCCATCTGCTTGTCTTTTAGTGTTTATTCCTCTCTCTCTGAGTCTCTCTTTTTCCAGAGTCTCTCTTAGCCATATCATCTTGGAACCGCGCCCAAGTCATTGACTGTCCAAAATGTAACTAAAATAGATGACTTTCGTTTATTTTGTCCGATAGAAATAACTTTAATCCAATGTTTAATGTTTGATTTTCAAGGATTTCTAAGAGATCTGTCTTCATCACTGTCTGTTGAATAAATGGAGTTCAACCCCCCACGGGCACTGACAGTCACACGTGCGAGCAATCAGTGACAATGTTTTCACAAGCCAGTCTAAGGAATGTGTCATGTCACTGAAGTGCTGGTGAATAGAAGATATCTAAAGATGCCAACGGTGCCAATAAATTGAAAAATCTTCTAACTCGATACAATTTGATACCAAACATGCTAATATTTCTGATCGGGCTTTTTAAGTTTCCCCGGGGGAAAGACTGACCGTTACACCGGGCCTGATTTTTTGTTTACTTTCGTTTTCACTTTCGAAAGTTCACTGACACAATACTGCTAAGTAGATCCGAGATTGCTATTTCCGACATATTTCGAAAATCCAACGTATTTATCAAGTCATCTATGATTCTTCTAACCTTCAAGGCAGTATTTAAGTTGTGTTTCAATACAATATTGTTATTTGATTGCTCTGGGCCTTTTCGTCCACGTTTCGCCATTGTTACCGTAAAGTGAGACAGATGTCGTAATTGAGTAAATATTGGGTATGGTTAAAACGCGATAAGAATGTTCCTAGACTGGTTTACAAATAGATTTACTAGATTTGGCACCACGCCATGTATAAATTTGTACCTAACAGTTACTTGTGTTGTATGCAAAAACTGCAATCGCAACCCGAATACTATAGGTGTAGCTAGATGGCCCTTTGTGGAGGTCTTAGCAAGTTAGCAGTGTTGTGCATACAATGCAATCAGTGTCCCTTAAAATCATGGCCAGCACGGGCCTATTGGGCCAACCATCGAAAATCTGCTGATTTTTTCTCTGTTTATAACCATTTCAGTATTTAGTGCAACCTAGCAAAGTGAAGTTAATTGCACAGTTTAGACTGTACCCATGGTAATACCAATGATAAAGTTGCATCGTGTATAATATTGATATCTCAGCCAGTCTAATACAACAATGGTAGAAAAACCAAACCTGTTAGCAGATTTATTTGGGAAAGCTATTAAATATTGAAATAGAAAGCTATCAGGCGAACTAAAAAAAAACACAGCAAAGGCAAAAAATTACTGCAATGTCATCTACACCCCTTCTTGACAGTGGTACAGTGCTTGACTCGAGATCGAGGGGCCGCGTGTTTGAGCCTCACCGACATCACTATGTTATGTCCTTCAGCAAGACTCATTAATGTTAATCCTAGCTTAGTACTGGTTCAACCCAGGAAGACCCATCCCTACATAACTGAAAGATTGTTGATGGGACGTTAAGAATCAAATCAACGAACACCCCTTCTTGAGCCAAAACCATTGACATGGAGCTTAAAATTAAGTAAAAAAAATTATACAAAGCAGAAATCTCAAAATAATTGCTGTGTACCAAATATAGCAGGTAAACAATGGATAGATTTAGTGTGTCCCCCAGTATTTGCAAATGATTCCTTGAAATAGTGTCCCCCAGAAGTCTTGACCTTGGCACAACACTGTCTTCATCCTGGCAACTTGTTTCTGTAGGAAATGGACTATCTTCTAAACAGGTCAAAAGTTAGATATCTAGTAGAAGTAGAATCTGCTGATATGGATTATTAAATAATTCATCTAGATGTTGTTTAGGCCTGGAAATAGAAGTACAACTCCTCACACGAGTGTGGCCATGTTGTAAAGTTACACAAGATTACATTCAGGCCGTCGGTTTGTCCATTATTTTTGGACCAAAACAGGTTGTTGGTGCTGAAAGACCCATCTCAATGAGACGGTTCTTTTGAGTACCCAAAACATGTTAAAACTTATGGATAAGAAAATATTAACACTTTTGCACTCAAAAAAAATGTTCATCTACTCTTAATGTGAACACTCTAAAAGGGAGGGTCTGCGAGGTGGTGGAAACACTATCTCGTAGAAAAGTAGACCTTTGTTGTGTTCAAGAGACCAGATACCGGGATGGTCATTGCCGTATAATAACGGGCAAAGACTCAAGGTACAAGCTGTTCTGGTCTGGAAACAGCAAGGGTACTGCTGGTGTTGGAGTGTTTGTGGCGGAGAAGTGGATAGAGAAGGTAATTGAGGTCAAGCGAGTCTCCGAGCGGATCATATTGGTGAAGATCATAGTCGGTCAGCGGGTGCTTTGTCTTCTGTCTGTCTATGCCCCACAGTGTGGTCTCAGTGATTCTGTAAAGGATCTATTCTACGACCAACTTAGGGCCGTGACTGCAATGATCCCAGCATCGGAATTCCTCATCCCATGTGGTGATTGGAATGGCCATGTAGGCAGTACAGGCTCCAGTTACAAAGAAGTTCATGGAGGCTATGGGTATGGCAAGCCAGACCCTGATAGTGAGGGTGAGAGGATCCTGGAATATGCACTAGCATATGACCTGTTCCTCGGTAACACATGTTTCAAGAAACGTGACAGTCACCTCATCACATACAGGTCCGGTAATACAGCAACCCAGATAGACTTCATGTTATTTCGAAAGAGCCTGCGCAAACTTGTTATGGATGTGAAGGTGATTCCTGGAGAGGAGGTTGCTCTGCAGCATCAGCTCCTTGTGTGCGACATGATGATTGATATGCCGCCCCAAATCAAGCGCAAATTCACCCCACCTCCAAAAGTGTGGAAGCTCAGAGATCCTCAAACATGTAGCAGATTCCAGGAAGTCTTCAAGGCACATGTGCCCGCTGTGGAAACTGAAGCGGCTACTACTACTGAGGAAATCTGGGCGAAACTCAAGACAGGTTTGCTGAAGACAACAGAGGAGGTGTGCGGCACAACAAAGCCCCACCGATGGCGACGTGAAACTTGGTGGTGGAATAAGGAAGTAGATGATGCCATCACAGCCAAGCGCCAAGCTTTCAAAGCATGGAAGGCTGGCAAATGCACACAAGCATCATATAACACTGCCAAGCGCATCTCCAGACGTGTGGTGCACCATGCACGCCACGAAGCAGACAAGGTGGTCTATGAGGGCATTGATCTCAAGTCGTCTGATATCTTCCGCCTCGCCAACCAGATGAGGAAAGAGAATGTTGATGTTGTAGGCGACAAGCCAGTGAAGAATGACACTGGGGAAATGTCAATGAGCGAGGAGGCAAAGCAGAATGCGTGGGCTGAACATTATGAAAGGCTTCTCAACGTTGAATTTGACTGGGACCCTGATCACCTGTCCATTGAACCTCCGTTAGAAGGCCCGCCTATCCCAATCACTATTGACATGGTGAAGAAGGCCATCTCAAAGATGAAGTCAGGCAAAGCTGCAGGTCCATCAGGCATAGTGGTGGAGATGATCAAGGCAGCAGGTGATACAGGTGCCACCATGATCCGAGATCTTGCTACTGCGATTATCCGTGATGGCAAGGTCCCAACTGACTGGGAGGAAAGTTTTATTGTCTGCCTTTACAAGGGCAAAGGTGATGCTTTGGATAGAGGCAACTATCGAGGCCTCAAGCTGACTGAGCAGGCCATGAAGATCCTAGAGAGGATTGTCGATGGTCTCATAAGACAGGTGGTGTCTATTGACGACTCCCAGTTTGGCTTTGTCCCAGGAAGAGGCACTACAGATGCAATCTTTGTGGTCCGGCAACTGCAGGAGAAATACCTGGCAGTGAACAAGAGGCTTTATATGGCCTTCGTGGACCTAGAGCAAGCATTTGACCGTGTCCCTCGGAAGGTTATCTGGTGGGCCCTGAGAAAGCTAGGCGTAGAGGAATGGATTGTGCGGTTAGTCCAGGGAATGTACGCTAATGCACGAAGCCGGGTTCGTGTGGGCAAGGGTTTCAGCAAAGAGTTTGAGGTGAAGGTCGGGGTCCATCAGGGATCCGTACTCAGTCCCTTGCTCTTCATCATTGTGCTGGAGGCCTTGTCACGTGAGTTTCGGGCTGGTGTTCCCTGGGAGGACCTATATGCAGATGACCTTGTCATCATTGGACTCCCTAGAGGAATGTGTCAGGAGGCTCTTGATATGGAAAGAAGCCATGGAGAAGAAGGGATTGAGGGTTAATGCAGGAAAGACAAAGGTCATGATCTGTGGTACAGGCCTGGACCTCTTGCAGAGTTCAGGCGAATACCCATGCGCTGTCTGTCGTACAGGAGTAGGCAACAACAGTATCTACTGCAATGGCTGCAAACTTTGGGTGCATAAGAAATGCAGTGGGCTACAACGACTGACACCAAATCCAGATTATAGGTGTGCACGGTGCATGGGAAATGCTCGCCCTATTGACAGCAGACCACAGAGTGAAGTCCAGGTTGGACCTGATAAGCTTGAGGTGGTAGCTTCCTTCTGCTACCTAGGGGACATGCTTTCTGCTGGTGGAGGCTGTGAAATGGCGGTCACTACTCGTGTGAAAATTGCCTGGAAGAAGTTCAGGGAGCTACTACCAGTTCTCACATCCCGCCACCTCTCTTACAAGACCCGTGGCCATGTGTACAGCTCTTGCGTGCGGAGCGCCATGCTCCATGCCAGTGAAACTTGGCCACTTACCAAGACGAACCTGCAGCGCTTGCAACGCAATGATAGGGCCATGATCAGACAGATCTGCAGTATCAAGCCAGAGGATGTGGCCAGGGTAAGGTCAAGCGAGCTACTGGCAAAGCTTCAGCTTGAGGACCTCAAACTCATTTTGAGAGAGAGAAGGCTTCGCTGGTTTGGGCATGTGGAGCGTTCGAGTGGTGCAATCAGAACAGCATATGATATGCAGATTGACGGCAAGCGAGGGGCAGGGAGGCCCAAGCAAACATGGAAGAAACTGACAGAGAAAGACTGCCGTGAGTGGAAGCTCACCACAGTTGACCCTCAAGAAAGGAGCAACTGGAGATCAGGTGTGAGATCTGCTATGCGTGCAGCTAGCCAGTTACCTGGAAAGGGGCCCACTGATGTGGATGATGCCCCTGCACCTGCACGTAAAACAAAAATCCGATTATGATATGATGATATGATCTAGACCTATAGTTGACCTCTGTCCGAGTCACTGTGTTGTGTCCTTGAGGAAGACACTTTTTCAGCTGCTTAGTTTGTTTGGTTTGATTGTGTACGTCCAAGTCAACAATTTTTTAGTCATGTTGCCGTTGGGATGGGTCTTCCTGGGTTGATAAATGAACCAGTACTAAGCAGTGTATAAAGTGTCTTGCACAAGGGCACAGCACAGTGACCCCGCCGGCGGTGAGACTCGAGTCAACAACCCTTTGATCCCCAGTTTAATGCTCTACCAACTGAGCTACTACACTCCATGCGCTGCTTAGTACCCAGGCTTAGTACTGGACTACTGGTTCAACCCAGGAAGAAAGGAAATCGTCCCAACAAGTCTGAAAAATGGTTGACGTGAATATAAAGCATCAAAACAAACAAAGACCAGGGGACAAAGTATTTCAATATTGCACTTGTCCTGCAGGACGAGTGACTTACAATTTTCACTCGTCCTGCAAACACATGCACTTGTCCTTTAAAAGCATAAGCAATAAAGAAAATAAGGGAGTAATATGCAATATGACTTCCTAGAGTAACTCTCCCCAAAGCACTCGTCCTGCTTTGGGTAGAATTACTCGTCCTTTCTAGATTTCACTCATATTGGGCCTCGACACGAGAAAACCTGTCTTCAGGGATGTGCGAACAACACAGGCGCAGACCAGCCTGTGCATCCGCGCAGTCTGGTCAGCGCCTTTGTTATTAGAGTTTTGTAAAGTACCATATCTAAGGCTCCGCGCAGTCTGGTCAGCGCCTTTGTTATTAGAGTTTTGTAAAGTACCATATCTAAGCTTGCTGCTACAAACGAAATTTAATTTTTCTAGCTAGTCTCTGTAGCTGAGGAGACTGGTTTGGATTTTGCTTTTACGGAAACCCCGAAGACAGGTTTTCTCGCGACGAGGCCCAATTACCAGCGGACGAGTGGAATTTTTGTCCCCTGAAGACCTAGCTTGATTTTTTTCTTTTATTTCAGGCATCAGGAGTAACTATTCAAGATGCATGTCAGACTGAGTATGAAGACATGAAGCTTAAGAAGAAGTATGCATATATGATTTTCAAGCTGACAGATGACTTAAAACAGATAGAAATTGAAACGAAAGGAGACAAGGGTAAGACTGGACTGTTATGTGAGACTTTTTGATGGCCATCATTGTTTTTGGTTCTTGTAAATGTATTTTTTGAACAGCTGTTTGTACTATTGTGTTTTCTTATGAAACTTATGGGCAGGGATCAAGCTAGGGAGCAACTAGGGCGAAATAATCGCCCTAGGGGTCTAAATTTCGCCTTAAATGGGAGAAGTGGAAGTCTCCCTAAAAAAAAAAATTTTTTTTTTTTAGGGATAGACTTCGAGCTAAAAAAGGTCCTGCTCCCCCCCCCTAGGGAATTTCGCAGACATATCCTATCTTGAAGAAAATTTCAAGCTGCATCTTTTAAGAGATGTTTGCACTCTGTGCTCCGGGGCGTTAGTCTCTGACAGCCTGTTACATATGTTACTGTAACAAACTAAGGAAAAAATCAAAATGAAAGTTTGAGCTACAGATAGAAGACATTAAACCATCTAATTATTCAAATTTCTTATGTAGTTTGCAAGCTGGATGCCTAAGCTACATAAAAGCATCATTTCAAACAAAATTTCAGCCTTCAATGGTGTTATATGCGTTACATAGATTAAATTTCCCTTTAAAAGTTGAAATCGTGACTAACATCATTCATTTTACAGACAATTTGTGCATTTTTACAAGTGTTTTCAATCTTAGTTTACTAAAATACTCATTTGACTAATAAAAAAAACAAAGTTTGCTTTTCTATCTCAAATACATTGTTTTATATGAGCTATTAAACAACCCTACCCCCAATTTTAAGTATCCAATTTTGGTATCTATTATTGAAGAAAAATATATGAAAATATTTGACGCTCGTGGATATCTTATATTTTTAGCACTGTCTTGCTAATGCAATAAAGAATCATACATTTGCAAGTTTGGCATCAGGATCAGAGCACTTATTAAAGTATGTAACGTATGTTACATGGCAAATTGAATGAGCTAGGAAATTTTCTTGGAAGTAAGAGATGATATTTCAGAAAAATACCGTTTTTCACATGTTTTCCTATTAATCTCTAGCCTTTGGTGCCTTAGTCTTAGTAATTACAGTCATTGCTGATAACAAGCTTATGGAATTGTGTTACCTATGTTATATATAACCTTTTTAATCACATATTTCCTTTTGCCTATAATATTAAAATATATAGACATATAGATAGAAAATAATAGTTCTCATTTAAATGACACAATTTAATAAATATTCCTATTAAATAAAATTATTCAAAAACAATCTTTATTCAAGTCACCCTCACAATGTCTTTTATTGTGTCTGCTTCTATGGCAAAATAATCACCCATTACATCACAACCAGTAGAATCATGGCATTGTATTAGGACTGCAAACTGAGTACAATCCTGTTCCTCTCCACCCCTTTGGGAATTGTGCAGACATATCCTACCTTAAAGAACAATTTAAGCTGCATCAAGTAAGAGATGAACCCTATTAACTAGGGGTTTAGCCTGTAATGGTATGATACGTATGTTACCATATCAATTTAAGAATAAATGAATTGAAAGTCTGAGAAACAGAAAGAAGACATAAAACTATCTATCTATTTGAATTATTCATGTAGTTTGCATGCTGAATACCTTTGATACATAAGAAAAGATTTTTAACAAATATACAGCTTCCTATGGTGTTATATGTGTTACATTAATCAAGATTACTTTTTAGAATTGGTAATTGTGACAAACATCACTTATAAGCATTTCATGTGATCCTCCTCTTTTGCCATCAAAAGACTTAATTTTCTTTGTATGTGTGGCCAGTGCCAGCATCAAACAACTTGACTCAGCCAAACTTGAATCCTTAGTATTCTTCAAAAGCAGAAACAGCATGTCAGTGTCATGGGAACAAACACCTGATAAAATATGGGTTTAATGCCATTTCACATATATGCATACTATGGAGTATGACTCTGGTATATATCTCTTCCTGTGAAGTGGCAAGAACAATCTAACTGCAGCTGCATCTGCATCCGTGCTAGTCAAATGATAACTTTGCTCTGATTTTGCAAAATCTATGTCCTTACTGTGTACCTCTAAGAATACTTTAAGATTTTTGACATTGGTCAAACAGAAATTTGATAGGCTGCTTTTTTGCATCATTTGCCGTAGAACCTATCCAGTCTTTTGGTGCTTAAGTCCTCAGGTCTTAGATCAATAGTATTTTGCTGCGCCCAAAGAACTTTATAAGTTTTCTTTAGTCACAATGTTGACTCTTGATGGTTTTGGCAGACCGTCTGAAACAATTTCTGTTACACCTTGAAAGTTATCTGGTATAAGAGAAAGAGTATGAAGTTGGACATTGCCATCAATTATGTTTGCAGTAGGATGTTTTTTTGATGTCAGTACAATATTGAAGCATGTCTTAAAATAATGTAAAACCTATGATTTCACAGTTTTTACAGCCATATCATTAGCTGTTGCATTCAAAAGAAGGAAAGTGGACTATAGGTAGAATGGGATAACCAGTAGTTCTGTATTATGCTCTATGGAAGATTTATACAGAGTAAACAAGTTGATAAGGTGCCTCATTTCATGATCCATTGAAAACACTGAAATTGAAAACACTTGCCCCTGACTGTGTAATCAAAAAGGATGTCACGACAATGCCCTTGCTCATTTATTATAACGAGTTATATATGTTACATCCTTTAATAAGCGCTCTTATCTTAGAAACTTAGTGAATCATTTAATTGAAAGGGTCTATTTGTGCTCTGTTCATCCTGCATTTCATTGCTTTACCTGCTGTGATACATCTAGTTCGTTTATCTGAAGGGAAAGAGTTACCTCGGTTTCAGCACTTCAGATGTACTAAGACTTCAAATAAGTTTTTGAATGCTAAGGGAAAGATAATAAGTGCAGAGACATTATTAAATGAAAATATGTGGGTTGCATGTATGGAAAGGCTACATTTATAAAAGTTAACCAGCTAAGATATGATTCTTTATCACAGAAATATCAAGGTACACCAGTCCAGGTACTCATTGCTCTTAATGGCATAGTTTTCCTCCTTGTAAAGCTTTAGTCTTTCTCCTACTTGCAGAGTATCACTTGAAACACATACTCAAAGAGCCAACTATTAGGAATTCATATCAGTTTCCGAATGTTCCAAGCCATAAATGGCAAAATTGGAAAGTTGATAATGGCTCATCAATTTTGAGTGGACTGGTGGTAAAATTGAATAACAGTAAATGATTGAAATATTGTGTGATGAATTTACTAGTTGCAAGGAGGCGTGTGGTGATAATGATTACCACAGAAGCAGACAACGACAAACGTTTAACATGAGTGTTAAATCGATGAGAAAAAGTTTGGACCATTTCATTTATTGTATTTTCTTGTAAATATGAAAAACTATCTTTTCTAATTGTGGCTCTATATTTAGCATTATATGCACCGTATTAGGAAATGTGTCCAAAAGGTCATTGATAACATCTGTAAAAACAGTCCATGGGCTTGATAATCAGAAATGAATATAATTTCTAGTGTTTAGGCACCAAAGACTTATAAGTACACATTAAGTGTCCTGATCTTAAACTTAATGACATCTTGCAGATATATGAGCAAGACAGACTAAGAAAATGAAAAATATCCACATGCTGTAATCGCTTTCATGTGTTTTACTTAAACAGTAATAACAAAATTCGCTTCTCTGTAAAACTGGGAGTAGGGCTGTGCATTAGCCCCTATAAGACAATATATTTAAGAAAGAAAAGCAAACTTGGTTTTTCCTATTCATCAATTGAGTATATGTTTGTAAAATCTAATAAAACAGTTTGAAACCAAGTCATAGAAGTTGTTTAACTAAATGACGATAGCCACAATTATAGCTTTTAAATTATAATTAGGTTCATGTAACGCACATAACACCACAGTTAGCCATATAAATGTTAAACAGCTTCCATATGTAGTAAAGACATCCAGTATAAAGACTATAAGAATGTCAATTTATTAGATAATTTTAATGTCTTCTTTTAGTAGATCAAACATTCAAATTTCTTATTCTCAAATTGATATAGTAACATATGTAACAAGCTGTTACAGGCTAACGCCCCGACTTACAGAGTGCAAACATTTCTTATTAAATGCACCTTGAATGTAAACATAAGATGTAATTTGTCTGCAGAATTCCAAAGGGGATTTAGATGGAGCAGGCCCTTACTCAGCTTGATGTCAAAATACTGTTTGATGATTTTACTTATCACGCTAACATATGTAACGCTCTCTGATCTTTAAAACTTGATGACAACTAGCAGATATATAAGTCTTTATCATAGGAGCCAGTTTAAAATCCCTAAACAATGTAAGATATCCAACAGCTGTAAGTTTTTCACAATTTTAGCTAAAACTTTCAAACTACATTTCCTTTATTTGATATAGTAACGCATGTAACACGCTGCTTCAGACTAACGCCCTAACATAGAGAGTGCAAACATCCCTTATTCAATGCAGCTTGAGTTGTACTATAAGAAAGAATATGTCTGCAAAATTCCCTCGAGGAGATTAAAACATTTTTAGGCATATCTTACGTAAAGACAATGAGCTTGCCCATTTATTACATCAGGTAACATATGTTACAGCCTCTGATATTAAAAAATTTGCAACAAACTTGCAGATTTATGAGTCTTTTCATATAAGCAAATAAATCCCAAACAATGAAACACATTCATCAACTGCAAATATTTTTTAACTATTTTTACTTTAGTTTTAATACCAAACATTTCACCTTAAAACTGGGTAGGGGTAGGGTTGTTTAATTGCTTATTCCAGAAAAAATATTCAAGCTAGGGAAACAAACTTTAATTTTTCTGTTAGCCAATTGCATAAGCTAGTCAGACATGGTTAAAAACATTTTGCAAAACACACAGAGAGATTGTGAATGTAAATGATGTTAGCCACACTTGCAAATTTTAATGGGTCATCTGATTTATGTAACGCATATGACACCTTAGGAAGCGGCAATTTTGTTCAAATGGCTGTCATATGTAGTTAAGATATCCAGTATGCAGACTATATGAATGATTTTTAAAAATAAATATTTTAATGTCTTTAATTTGTAGCCCAAACTTTCAATTTACTTTTTCTTAGTTTGATTAAGTAACGTATGTTACAGGCTCTTACAGACTAACGCCCCGGAGCACAGAGTGCAAACATCTCTGAAAAGACTCGGCTTTCAATTCTCTACAAGATAGGATATGTCTGCAAAATTCCCTAGGGGGGGGGAGCAAACCCATTCTCAGCCATCCGTCTAGGAGACTCATTTTCATTCTGTTACCACACAAATGCAAGCTATGGTGACATTATCAGACAATCTACTACCACTGCATCATGTTTCTCCTTCCATTAAATGGCAATAGTATGTGTAATGGCTAATTTGCTTCTAAATTGACAGAAAATGCCGTAATTTTGCGCTATAACTTCTCCCTATCTGACTGTCACTTCTCCTGAATTTTCCCTAAAATTCTGGGCCAGCTTGGTCCTTGTAAGGGTGCTCTTACTGCCAGGGGCGTATGTACAAAGAATCAGATTGATCAGGAAATACAAAAAAGGATGTTGCAGACTATCAGCAGCCTAGATAAGCAGCGTATTTGCGTAAATACGCAATTAAAATAATCAAAAAAGCAATTAAAATTAAATGTGTGCGTACCGAAAAGCAATTCCGTCGATCGGTATGCAATTACATGCGATGTCATTGCGTACCATTCGGTCCATTTCGTTTCCATTTGTGTAATATACAATTGCCAGTCACGTATTGATTTTTTTTTTACTAGCGAGCGCACAGTATAATTCCAATTTTATGAATAAATATCGGCACCAGTCAAGTATTTTAGCGGAAACTTTGCAAAATGGATACGATCAACTAATGTCAACAAGGCGATGAGATTTGCTTCAGGTACAATAAAAATCCGCTAGTTTGTTACTCAGAAAGTCAGACGATAGGAGTAAATATGTAGGCACATTCGCGATGGCTTCATTCAATAAGAAAACGTATTTACTCACTGCCCAAAACGTGGCGTTTTTTTTTTTTTAAATAAATACGCAATTGTTTTTGCAAGTACGCAATTGTGGATAACCAGGTTGCGTAAATACCCAATTGACCCAAAAGCTTATCTAGGGCGCTGGACTATTGTATTAAATTAAAAATTGTGTGTTTCAGGTTACTGGACAGTGCCTAATTTTTTGCACAAGACGCAATTTTAAGCATTTTAGGGGATTTCCCAGTTCGGCCATATTGTTCAGACATTCCCTATATAAAATATTTAACAAATTAAAATTATTTTCCTACCTACCATCCCTATTTTAAAATTTCATGTAACCTGAAACACACATATTTTTTTTCTTTATTAGGCAATCATATCTGGTTTCAGATGTTTCTAGATGGGCATAATATGTGCTGCTTGAGTAGCTTTTATTTTCATTATGACAGCTTTTATTTTTTTCCCAATCACAGGTATAGATAAACAAAAAGTTTCAGCATATAATTTAGATAATTTCTTACGATTATCGCATAATGCAGGTCAAAAGTATTGCAGAAATGCTTGGAGCATTCTGCAATACTTTCAACCTGCATTTAGCGCCCATTTGTCTTATTAACCTTTGTTGTGTATATCTTGAGCGGCCGTTTTAGGCAGGTTTTACTGTTTAGTCCTGCTACATGTATAGGCAATAAAATTAAATACGCAAACAAAAACAATTTGCTGAGATAACAATGTTTACATTGGACAATCCTCTAAGTTTGCAATGAAATTTAAAAAAAAAAATTTGACTGAAAATTGAAAAAAAAATTTTGAGTTGGGCCTTTTTTCAGGGTCTGTCGGGTTATGGGAAACAGATAAAATTTTAATTTAGGCCCAATAGTCTGATTTAGAACTGGATCATCCCAGGGATTTCTCTAAGTTTTAGAGTAGCCGGCAGACATTGTCATGAACCTGGCCAAATTCACTGCTTTTTAGTATAACCTATGGACCAATTTATTAAAGTAGCTGGCACAGAAGGCAAAGTAGGTGGCTATTTTTGCCGGCTGCCGCCCCTTAACGAAAACACTGCGGATCACATCTATACTCAAGCAAAAAAGAAACGTCCGATTTTCATGGTTCTGTATCTTTCGATCCAGTTAAGGTGTCACAACAAAATGTTTATCAAGCGTCGGACACTTAAAAGCAATGAATACAAATAACACATAACATCTTACTAGAAAGATTGCTGAGTGATGTTTAAATGTGCTTAAACGTTTCGGGATTATGACGGAAACACAAGCTATTGATGATGTGATTTTTTATTTTAAGGTTACTCGTGTTCCTTGCTTTGTCAGCGGCTCTACTGATTATCAAATGAATGTCTTTTAGGTGCAAAACGTTTCTAAATGATCAGAGTTGGTTATGTGAAAATTTGAATAAAATGCGTTCATAAATTTGGAACTGACAGACATAAACGTCAAGCGGACATAACTTTATTGTTTCAGTATATATTGGTTTGTAACTGCTTATTCACCTTTAGGTCGGGGAAAGTTTCATGATGGCTATTTTTAATTTTTTATGTACAGATGCAAGCTATAAAGAATTTCACGACAAATTGAAAGAAGCTGAAGGAAAGGGTGAAGGAAGATATGCTGTTTATGACTGTAATTATGATGGTTCTAATAAAAAGAACAAACTTTTGTTTATAATGTGGTAAGTGTATCTTGTTTAACCCTTTGTGCATAGGGAGCGCAGTGGCTCAGTGGTAGAGTGCTTGACTCGAGACCGAGGGGCCGCGGGTTCGAGTCTCACCGGCGCCGCTGCGTTGTTGTCCTTGAGCAAGACACATTTATCCTAGTTTAGTTTTGGTTCAACCCAGGAAGACCCGTCCCTGTTTAACTGAAAGATTGTTGATGGGACTTAAAGAATCAAATCAAACAAACAAAACCCTTTGTACATGAATACTAAATCAGTAGGGAGCACAGTGGCTCAGTGGTCAAGTGCTTGACTCAGATAGAGGGGTTGCAGGTTCGTAAAGAAGCGAAGCTTCAGCCATACTTACAACCTCACAATACTAAATAATATTTCAAATCAAAGAAATTAATTCTTCTCAAAAACGATGTGAGCTTTCTGACGCCAAAGAAGAGACTGAGGTATTGAGATGGAACACATCATACAATCAGTGTATCACGTGACATTATGGTCACAGATGAATGACAAATTAAATTTTAGCGAGTTGTGAGCTAGACAAGGGAGAATAATCCTAATAGTATATTTCACATACAGGTAAGTATACTCCATTCATAGGAGTGCAGTGGCTCAGTGGTAGAGTGCTTGACTGGAGACCGAAGGGCCGCGGGTTCGAGCCTCACCGGCGTCACTGCGTTGTGGTCCTTGAGCAAGACACATTTATCCTAGCTTAGTTCTGGTTCAACCCAGGAAGACCCCCGTCCCTGTATAACTGAAAGATTGTTGATGGGACGTAAAGAATCAAATCAAACAAAATACTCCATTCATAAAATTATGATTTGTTAGACAAATCTTATCAATTTTTGGCTGGGTCCCTAAAAATAAATGTTCACAGGCCCAGCTTGCCCCTGAAAAAGGGTAGAATGTAAAAGTATGAAGTCTTGTTAAATCTGACACTAGCTGTTGGAAGTTTACAAACCTGTATAGTACCTTATACTGGATACCAACTGAATTATTTCCCCGATTGATGTGTTTTGGCATGGTTTTAAAGGCATGTAATGTTTAGTTACTTACTAACATGATTAACTGTGCACGCTGTAGGGTTTGACTTCCATTATGAAATATGACATGTATTTTTAGAATTAGTTAAGGGGGAGCATAAACGCCTCCAGTTTGTTTGCACCGCTACATTTCTAAATGGAGTATTGGAGATGTGCAGGCTGATCTGAGTCTTCCATGGGGGAACATGCAAATTGGTACCTTTTGCTGGATACTGACTCATTAACCCTTTACTCCATATGCTATTTTTAGATCATGACATTGTTTTCTATTTTTTAGACAACATTGAAAAAATTCAACAAAATAAATTAAAATAAATTTGGAATACCTTTGAAAATATTATGGAAAAAGGAGCATTTGCTTTTTTGGAGAAATGCTCCATTATCCATTATATTTTTAAATACATGATATTTCAAAGGCGTCAAAATGGGCTATCATGGAGAAAAGGGTCAATAATCTTGTGTTAACCATCTGAACTGGATAGATTCTTAATGAAACTGCATAATGCATTCAGGTTCAGGTGAATTGAAAACGAGACCTTAAGGTCCTTTTCCTTGCTTGTGGCAACATTTGTTGTCTGCTGATAACCTCAGAGATTTTCCTACCTTTCTGAAGTCAGGGGCCTGTTGAATTTGGAAAAAAAGCATTAGAACATCAAAATTGGGAAAATTTGATAAAGTTTTAAATAATTGGATCGCCATTTTAAATGGATAAGAAACCATATAAGAAATTAGTAAAGCTGTAACATATTTCTTGCTTAAATTGCTCCCCATAAAAGTTAAAACTCGTGAAAAATTGTATAAAAATGTGAATGAAAACACGTTTTCATTCACATTTTTATGCAAATTTTAATGCATCTGCAACTTTGGTATTTTTGTTTAGATATTCATGACATGTTCACCAAAATGTAGAACTAAGAAATTGACACCATTTTGTGAAGTTTTTTGCTCATTTTCAAACTGGGAAGGGGCCGATATTCGGCCGGAATCATCAGGCCTAGGAAAATCCCTGAATCTTTGCCAACAGTTTGGACCCAGATCAGGATCTGGCTCCAAACTGTTTGACGCACTGGTAGTGTTCCTTTAAGATTTTTTTCGAAAGTTAATTCTAAAAAAGTCAGCAAATAACAATAAAACATCAAACAATACCCAGCATGCAAAGAGTTAATTTATAAAAATATAAAAGTATTTCAGAATGTTCCTGTAAACATGGTAATATCTGTTGACATTTTTCCCCTATTTATAGGTGTCCTGAAAACACAAAGATCAGAAACAAGATGGTTCTGGCTAGTAGCAAAGACGCTCTGTGTAAAAAGTTACAAGGAATTGCAGAATGTCTGGAATGTCATGATGATGATGAAATATCATTTCAGGCACTTGCTGCTAAAGCAGGGAGTAAAGACAAAGACTTTCAGCAACATAAGCAATAATAAGTACTTCATGCCTGTTGGACTTGAATGTTTAGAAATTTTGGACTGTTGAGTACTGAGTAGACATCTCAAACCTTTCAACCATGAATATGCTAGCATAGGCCAGAATTTTTTTGTTAGTTGATTTACGGGAAATTTTCTGTCAGATTTAGGGTCGAGGGTACAAAAAAAATAAATAAAAAAGCTCTGAAAATGACCAGTTGACTGGTCATTTTCAGAGCTTTTTTTTTTTTTTTTTTTTTAGAGCTTTTTTTTTTTTTTTTTTTTTAGAGCTTTTTTTTTTTGAATATCTCAAGAAAAAACAGTAAAACTATTAAGGTAAACCAACTGTCTGTATTAAATCTTTAAGTATTTTATCATTTTCCTAAACATCTGGACAGGACAAGCACTTTTAACAGTGCCACTCTCAAAAATACACAGACAGAACCTCAAAAATATATTATTTTTTTCAAAGAAACAAATAATAATTAGAGTCGGAGGATAAAATATAACAATAATTTTAGAAATTAAATTTTATTTTATTTCTACTTTCCGAAAAATTACAGTAGGAGGGTTTGTAAATCAACTAATAAAAATTTTTTGGCCTTACATGTCGCTGTGCATCATGAGGTGAAAAAAATTGGCGCAAAATTGTTTATATATTTTTTATCTATCAGTTTAAACATATATTTTGGGTGTTCATAAGAACTTTCTCATCGAGATGGTTCTTTTGAGTACCCACAACATATTGTTTTGATTGAGAAATAAAAATAATTTTTAAATACACACTTATTTACTAAAGGCATGTGTAAAAATCTTACAAAAACCTCTGAAGCTTCCTGAGGCATGTGCAGTCTATTCAATTAGTTTTTATAAAATCATGATTTCATTATTATGTATCTTAAATAATTTTTCAGAATTTTTCTTTCTTCTCGTAAGATTCAGCGGTAAAAATTTTAGCGGGTAATAAGTCATTACATTTTGTACTTAGTATGAGGTATCAGATATATACATGTATAAGCCTCGCCGGCTTAATTGGCCTCGTCATTAGAAATAATGATTATGTTGCATGCAAACAGCACAGGCACATGCCAGCCTGCGCTTAGGCACGGTCTGATCTGCGCCTTTGTTATTCACTTCCAGAAAAGTTTGATAACAACTTGCTTCATGCAAAATGTACATATTAGGCCAAGAAAAAAATATGTGGTGTTCAGGTTAACCAACCTACCTACCTTAAGGAGGTGTGTTATAAAGAGACTTCTTTGTATTTTCTTTTCCATCATTTTTAACAAATACATATCAAAATGACCATCTGAAATGGAAATCTTAATATCGATGCATTAGAAGCAAAAGGATTAAAACAAGGTTACAGGGGGTATATCCTCAAAAATAGACCTTTTATATCGGTTTTATCTTAATTGATACATTTCCATGCAGGTCTGCATATTCAAAAAAAAAAAAAAAAAAAATCGCAACAAAAAAATAATATCATACCTACCTACCCTAATTTATTTCAGGGTGTAACCTGGACCACACATTTTTTTATTTGGCCATATACAGCCAGCATGATAAGAGAGAATATTGAATGTGTGCATCCCAATTGTTTGATTACATGTGTTAACAGGAATGAAATGCATGCATATTAACTAGGATTCTCCACCAGACATAGGCCTAGATAAACAAACAAAAATCATGTCGGGGGCGCTGTGGCTCAGTGGTAGAGTGCTCGACTTGAGACCGAAGGGCCGCAGGTTCGAGCCTCACCGGCGTCACTGCGTTGTGGTCCCTGAGTAACACATTTATCCTAGCTTATTACTGATTTCCAACAGCGTAGTATGTACTACTAGGAAAGGCTCAGATCAGCCTGCCCATATGCGCAGTCTGATCAGAGCCATTGCAAGTCACTTGAATATTCTAGGACTATTAAGCTACTGACTGAACAGCATTTGGAGTTTCTAGGCTTAAAAAGAGGCTGCACAGGCTTGTATGACTATGAGTCTACGCTTGTCAAACGACTTATTGTTGGAAATCACTTGTCGCGGCTTGTTTATACATGCATGAGTAGGGCTAGCAGCATACATTTTGGCCTGAGCCTTCATTTATCATTAAAATTATGTCTAACTTCTGTGTGCAAGCAGTGAAGTCAAGTCAAGAGCAACAAAAAAAAAAGTTTAAAATTGTGGATACTGTGCAGTCCCAATGGGGTCCATAGGAATAGGCTGTTATAGTTAACCCTTTAAAGTCGTCTGCTTTTCTCGTCTGCTGAAATGTTTAAGAAGCCTCTATGGCAAGCAGGGTGGACCCAGATCAGACTGCTCCTATTGGAGCAGTCTGTTCTGGGTACACGCTGTTTGCTTCTATACTTAATTTGTTAGTAATGCTAGGCAATTATTTGCAGTAGACGATTTCAGCAGACAACTTTTTCAGATGCATTTTTTTCTTGGCGCTTTAAGGGTTAATAGTTTTATATTAAAGGGAACATTTACAAAGGAACTATGGGGAAATGAAAATTTCATGGTTGTTTTCCTGTACGGTAATTCCTTTATAAAATTCCATGGTAAAAAAATCTAAATCCGTGTTAAAAGGAGTTGTGCTGCAAAAGGACTAAACTGTATTTCTTTCCCATCATTTTTAACACTTGTTAAGTTTGCATGGCAGAAATGTTTGAAATGTTTACTCACAAGTAAATCTTTATAGGAACATTGTAAACATATTGCTATGGATATGGCTACAGCTAGATGAATAATTTAGAAAGGATACTTCTGTAAATATGGCTATGACTGGATGAGTAATTGAAAGAAAGAAACTCCTAGTTCAGCTAAGCAAAAAAAATGAAAAAAAATGGGCCTGATCTAGATACCAGCGATTTGATACTATGATGGTATGAATTCCTGAACAATTTTTTTCAAAACTTTAATTTGAAAGAGAATCAGCAGACTCTAGAATAACGTGAAAAATTACCCAGCATGCAAGTTCTGTTTTTTTAACTCTGCCTGCCAGCAGCGATTTTTTTTCTCATCTACTGATGATCTTTGCAAACAAATTAGACCCAGTTTAGGCATGACAACTTCCGGACTGATCTGGATACAACCTGTTAGACACTCTGATAGTGTTTCTGAAAGAATTTGAAAAAAAGTCAACAGATGACAGAAGAGCATAAAAAACCTCCCAGCATGCAAAGAGTTGTTTTTTTTAGCGAAACATGACAGTCAGAGCCTAACCTTGAGGAATATCCCCGTGGGTGAAAGTTTTCAGGGTCATTCCTGATTTCAGGATTTTGAGGCTGACTTTCCATAGAAAGTCAGCCTCAAAATGCTGAATTTAGCAGGCTATAATAGCATCTCTCATTAATTTTCAGTTTCTCTTAAGACAAGTGACCATCTAAACTGAAAATTGTTGATATTTTGTAGGCATAATGCAAGTTATGACATTTGAATTTCTTTAGTTCAGGATTTTCAAAATTTTGAACTTTCACCCATGTATCCCTGCTCTGTTCATTCGTTCAATATTCTATTTAGTGCTATATACTCACATACATAGTGCTCTAAAGGCCAGATACATTGGCCAAAGTTTGGCTGTTTGCTGGTCGCAGCAAATATATTTGGCTGTTTGCTGGTCGCAGCTATCAAGTTGAATGCAGTGTTGTCAGTAAGAATTGGAGAATAAGATACAAGTCTTGGCAAAGAAACATATTTTTAAATTCCCTACCTGCTGATGTTGTCTAATCTTTGCAAACAGTTTGGACTCGGATCAAGCCTTCAAAAACATCAGACTAGGGCTAATCTGGATCCAAACTGACACTGATGGTATGCCTGAAAGAATTTTTTGTAAAAGTGAATTTTGAGAAAAATCAACAGCTACTAAAGTTCAGACAATTTTTATCCCTTACCTGTGATAAAGCCAAGTATATTGACAGGTTTAGATAAACTAAATTTTTCAACGTAAAATTGTCAATATTTTCTTACCCACAGTTTTAGCATGTATTTTAGGATCTCAAAAGAACCGTGTCATTGAGATGGTTCTTTTGAGTAACCACAACATATGCTTTGGTTGAAAAATGAGAAAATTAGTTTTTCCTTGTGCACTCTTGAACTTGAGTCCTGTATATCATGTGTTAAGAGTGAGACATTTTTGTGCATCATGAGTTGAGACCTTTTTGTACATCAAAAGACCTTTTTGTGCATCATGTGTTATGACCACTTTTTATGCTGAGTGAGACATTTTTGTGCATCATGAGTTGAGACCTTTTTGTACATCAAAAGACCTTTTTGTGCATCATGTGTTATGACCACTTTTTATGCTTCATGTATTAAGACCTTTTGTGCATCATGTGTTAAGACTAAGTTTTGTTGTGCTTGCATGTAACTTGCTACCACGATTGACCAAATCTTTTGTAATTGTTTTATGGTAAATGTTTGTGCATAAAATTAGGAGAAAACAATTCTCTTGCTGTTCCTTAATTTAATAGAAACAGTTCATGAGATTTTGGTACATACCACATATGGGTAAAGTGATTCTTTAAACAAACATGTGCAGCAATCTAGTGGGTCTAGACACCCAAATTTTGGCCCGAGCCATCACCGACTTCCCTACTTTGTGCAAGAAGCAAACACTCTGGTAAGACTGCTTGAAATTTAAAGGATGTGTGCCTTTGTTTTTCACCTGCGTCACGATGAGGCCCGCATAGAAAAATGAAATTTTATGCTCAAGTATGAAGAGTACAAAGCCTATCTTACCTACATGACATAATGATGAAATTATGGGAATTACTTGTCCATTATATGGGCCTAGTCGCGAGAAAACCTGTCTTCAGGGTTTTCTACAAAGCGAGTTTCAAATCAATCTCCTCAGCTACAAAGACTAGCTAGAAAATTGAAATTTGGCTCGTAGCAAGTCTAGATATGATACATCTCGATAAGCAAGTACAAAGGCGCTGATCAGTCTGCGCGGATGCGCAGGCTGGTCTGCGCCTGTGTTTTTCGCAAACCCCCGAAGACAGGTTTTCTCGCGTCGAGGCCCATATGATAGGTTACTATTGTTCAATATTTGACAGTTTTCAAGTAAAGAATTTTTCGAAAAAGTTAGATTTAAAAAAAAAAAATTAGAAAAATGAAAAATTTCCCAGCATGCAAAGTTAATTTTGGAGTCATTCAAAATAGTTCATTTTAATTTGAAAATCATCAGACTGTCCTGTGGTTATGACGGGGTTTGGTCATTGATAAATAGCAATAATAGAAAGTGTGTTAATTGCTTTGTAAGTTGTCTCTTGTCTTTCATGTTACATGTATTTAGTTACATAACAATCAGTCCAACCAGTTTTGTTTACATAACAAGTGCTTTTTTCCACTCTCAACCACCTATTTTTGGAACCAATATAATTTTTATGCCTCTCTTAAAATTTCTAATGATGACAATAATATCGAATTTGGCTGAATATCCCGTATATGAAACATGCACTTTAATGGTCAACATTTCCACAAAAGAATGGTATGGTAAATGTTCGTAAATGTTGAACAAATTTCTCCTTCTGTTCCCAAATAAAATGATGGTTATCAGTGAAGGGACTCACAAAATGCGTATTGGAATACCAAACAGGGAAGATCCTGATTAGACTGCTTCTTCAGAAGCAGTCTGATCTGGGTCTGCGCTGCTTGTCCAGGCTTTTTTGACAGATAACTAGTGTTGGAGATTTTTGAGCATTTACCGTAGTTATTAGCAAAGGTTCTGGTGAGACTGTCTCTGAGCCTTGACTGCAAGAAATAACAGAAATTTCATTTATGCTTCTTTGTAGGATATCTAAAGAAGACTGTCTCGGTTTCTTGCAGCTTACTGGTAGCATTGATAGTATTCTTTATAAATCAAACTTTACCATGATTGAGAAATTTTAGATATTTGCCCTTGCCATGTTCAGTTAGTTTTGTACCAGTCAAGGCATTTTCTTTTTTTCTTTTCTTTATATACTAGTATATATTATAGGTACCTCAAATCAGATTATAGTGTTTCCATCTTCCAATTTTGTTAAAGGGATTATATAATAAAAAGAATTTGTCAAACTCTTTCCAAGCTGTACCAACTAATAATGGATTATACACTATCAAAACTTTGTGTAATAAAGATTTGATAAAAAAAGGGTTGCCTTTCTTTATTTTACTAATCCTATTTATAAATGTGAGTGTTACATGAGTAAATGATTATGCAGCAGCTAGAAACTTCCACCCTCTCCCTATATTGAAGCATTAGTTTGGACAATGTGCATGTATGTGTTTGTGTGAACAAAACTAACAACTTTTAACCCATGTGATGCTGAATCATTTTATGTATATGTGCATACATACTTCTCAGTTTTTATCACCTGACAATGTAGGAGGGATATAGCTTTGGCATCATCCTGTCGAACCATGTGATTTCCAACAATGTGATATTTTGATAAGTGTAGACTCAGACGAGCCTGTGCAGCCTCCTTTTAAGATTAGAAACTCCAAATGATGTTCAGTCAGTAGCTTAACAGTCAAAGAATATCCAAATGACAAGCAAAGGCTCTGATCAGACTGCGCCTATGCGCAGGCTGGTCTGAGCCTTTGCTTGTCGCATATACCACATTGTTGGAAACCCCATGTCGCGGCTCATATCTCAGTACCTATTGGTCGGCTTTGATATATTCCTGGTATAAATTAGTACTATATACAGTCGATATCCTATAAGTTTAGTAAAATAGGCTCATTAACACTCAAATTATTGCCCTTTTCTTAGAATAGGCAATTATGATGCAAAAGCTATATTGGCTTTTTAGCTCATCTGAGCCGAACTATACAGGGAATACAGTGGCTCAGTGATAGAGTGCTTGACTTGAGACAGACGGGGCCATGGGTTTGAGCCTCACCGGCGTCACTGCGTTGTGGTCCTTGAGCAAGACACATTTATCCTAGCTTAGTACTGGGTCAACCCAGGAAGACCCGGCTCTGTTTAACTGAAAGATTGTTGATGGGACGTAAAGAATCAAATCAAACAAACAAAACAATAAACAGAGTTATAAGTGGACTAGTACAAATAAGGATTGACTAACGACTAAGACTAAAGTTTATGACTAAGGAATGGTGGCGGGTTCAACTTATACTTAACAACATTTTAAAACACAACAAATTTGCTACATCGCCAACTTCTGCTCGTGTAAATAAGAGTCCAAACCTCAGTATCATTAGTTCCAGTGTATTTCTTGAATAATTTTCATGTTTATTTGTAATTTTGATTGAAACAAATATTAATGGAAACTAGATCCGCCTCGCTTAGAAAATTATTCATGCGCATACAATGACGTATATTCACTGTTATGGATAGTTGTAGTCGTCTAAAGTTACAAACATGTTCAAAATAAGAAAACAAAATAAGAAACATACAATACAGCAGACTCTGTGGTCTAGTGGTTAGAACAGCTGACTCATGTGCGTGTGGTCGCTGGTTCGATTCCAACCATACACATCTTTTTTTTTTTAAAGTTTTTGTTTGTTTGTTTTTGGAGCTTTAGGTCCGCGTCAACAAATTTTCAGTAATGTCGGGACGATTTCTTCTTTTCATAGGTTGAACCAGTAGTAAGCAGTGGATAACGTGTGTAATAGTGACTGCGCTGGCGGTGAGTCTCGAACTGGCATTAGCCTTTCGATCCCCAGTCTAACACTCAAGTGGCTTTTTTATTTTTTATTTGTTCTTTCACTGGGACTTTATAATGTGCCAATGTACGTGTAGTCCCAAAATAATGTTGTATATGATATCACATAATAACATTATATAGTTTTAGAAACACTTTGGGATGTCAAAAAGACCTGTTTTTCACCACACACTGGTGAGACCGCTGGTGCAATCTTCAATGTGCTTGGCTGCCAATTCAGAGACCCCGTATTGGTAGAAATTCGTTCTAAAATAGTTTCTATGGTCATCTTTTCCCCTCCGCTGTTTCAATTAGAGCAACGAAATAGTGGGCACTCAATATTGATTAAGTATGGAACAGTGTAGATCGGTTAATCCATTTATGCCTACTGGAGTCTTCAATCTATTTAAACTGATTGGTCGATCTGTAATTATAGGGTCTTTAGTTTTGCTTTATCGCTTTACAGAAATTGTTGTATCATTTAAGCAAACGGCGTAGACCTTATCAGACATTATTTCATTCACCATCTGCCTTGTGTCTATGTTGGATCTGCACTGTTTGTCAAATTCCTTTATACAATGTATGGGTGCTAGGCATTACTGGGCTTTCAAAATGACTGTGTTCAAATAATGTCGAAATGTCTTTTTTTGTCTGCGCTGATGGTTTACTCATCAGTCAACAATCTTTCAGTCATATCGGGACGTTTCATAAAATTTTGGGTTAAACCAGTTCTAAGCAGAAAATATAAAGTGTCTTCCTAAAGGACACAACACATTGGGCCTGTTGAGTCTCGAACAAGTGGCCATTCAGATACATGTACTACTCTTGGTTATATCGGCGATCTGCAGTTAAAACTATTCAACTTATGAGAAGTCCCAAGGGAAATATATACCACCTTACTCGGCCAAAACCCAGAGGGTAGTGTATACGAGCTTTAACCTACAAACGTCTCCGCAATAACATCTTCAGCCAAAACCCCAAATCAAGCTGAAACCGTCCAAATAAGCACTCGGGCGGCTAACCCATATAAACGGGAACCCCACTAGCCCTGACATGCGCCCTCTTTGATAAATGATTGCCAGGCTGTTATAAAGGCAATAGAAATAAGGTTTAAAAAAAGCTGTTTCTGTATTCCCTGCAGCTCTGAACAGCTGAGATCCCACTACACCAACACGACTCTGGCTGTGTAAGAGCTCACATGCAGTCTTCCCCGCACCTATACACCTTTCATCACTGCGTCTGTCAGACAGGGAGTCAAAACAGTCCTTGCACACCCGATACCTGGACCCAAACAGTGCCTTGTATACAACAGCCCTGGTATCCATTGGACAAGTCAAGTTTAATCGAAGGAAACCCAGTGCACGCACCAACACAAACGCCGATACTATTTTTTATATGCCAGGTGAAGTGATGTAGTTGTAAATGCTTTTCGTTGATATGTTGGGTATGGAGATGCAAACAAACACGTGAGTGCGTGTGTTTGTTGGTAGGGGAAGGGGAGGGGTTGGGATTGAGAACCCATACTTAGACTGACCTTAGCAGTCGCTGAGAGTTATCGAAATATCGGTTATAGACTTCCTTTCGACTACGGTTATCTGGCTTCTTCAGTTTGTCAGATGCGGCTTTAAGCCATGAAACTGGCTCCATTTGGCCTAAGCTGTTGACGGAAATTTACACACACACACACACGCACGGTGTAAGGTCACTTAGATCTGGAGAGATTACCCTAAACGTTTCATTAAAATGCAGTCTCACGGTTGTCGTGTAGCTGTCAGTGGTCTGTGTTTAATTCACGGTGTCGAGGGTTAGCTTGTGGTCTATGAATGCATCATTTCCTGGTCATACGCACTTTTTTTGACCACACACATGACATTTCGAACACACCTTGCTCTCACGTTTCCTTTTGTAGGATAGCTCTTCACTTACTTAATTGGTTTGAGTGTAGGAAGTGTTAATAAAACGACCAAATTCTGCGCAGACATTAATATCCCTTTATCTACTTTTGGCTCCTTAATCCGTAGTTTGGCAAACAGTGCAGACCCAGATGCGCATTTGATCAGAGTCTACACTGTTTGCTAAGACAAAATGGATCGTCAGTGAAAAAATGCATTTTTTCCGAAAATATAACTTGTGGCCCCTCAATATATACAATTGGCCATCGTTTATTGAATTCCGCTAATATATCTAACTTCTGAATAATTATATTGCTATAAATCATTATATTGCTAAATAATCATTAAATATGGTATTTCATATATGAAACTTTTTTTTGAGTTATTGGAACTCTTTGCCCTACCCTAAGAGAAAAGTACAAATGTAATCGTGATATTCGAGTTGTGTGCTGGCTTGTCACACACAGTAAAGCCGTACTTCTGTCAACATTCTTCTACTTTGGTAAATGATCGAAGCCGTTGTTTTGGGCAATCAGAGCGCTCGTGATCGCCGCCTTATTGGTAGAGCTGTAATAATTATAACAGAAAAGACAGGGTCTTCTTGAGTTACTTAATTTTTAATTAACCCAGAAGCCTTATGAGTAAGTTTGTCTCTCTATCCAATTTCGATTTAGCCGAGTTGTTCTGGAAGTCGATGTTTTCCATTCATAGAAAACAACCAATGAACCTGGAAAATTGTCTGTAATTAAAGGCTCCGATAGACTGATCATGTTGCATATCACGGGGTGCAGCATATTGTGATTTAGAGGTCCACCGTTTTGCTTTTTTCATATCAAATTTGAATGAGTAGATGTCATATATTTGACCTAATGCACGATGTGGAGACTGCTATGTTACATTACTAGTATCTTGAAATCTCGACTGAATATGTGTGGTGCTCTAAAACTTCAATATGCAGTTTTCTGGGCGTCTAATAGTTCAGACATACATCGATACATTTGTATTCTTTTTACCACCAGTTTTGTATTCTTTTTACATCAAGGACACCAAGCTTAAACCTTGTGCACTCCTTGTGCACAAGGGTGTTACCTTTAGTCTTAGCACAACTGTATGTAACAAAGACCAAATAATCTACAAATCGTTCACTAGTAAATATATAACAAGACCTATCCAAACAAATTTAATTTTAATAAAACGAAAACAGTTGACTCCTAGCACACAAACGTTGCACCCCGTGTTACATCATGAGTACTAGTTGGTCTATCAAGAACGGACAAATGGGTTTGGGAAGGCAGACTTTCCTCCAGAAAGAAGGTAGATACTCTGTGCAACACGTTTTACATTACCCTACAGTACCTATGAAAGTTAACACTCCAGCTCTCATTGGGGAGGTAAACTTAGGGTGCCTATCCATCCTCTTTTAGTTGAATAGCGATCGAACTAACATCGAAGAATTAATCTGTCATTTTAAAACAGTTGGTCAATCATGCAGTCGCTCGAACTACTGTCGTGCCAACCAAGAGTGATAGTGATGTAATATTTTGTTTTTAATTGTTAAGTTCAACATTATTTTTACACTCAACTTGAGCCACTCCTGCGGATAGGATTAATACACAAGTGATCCATCAGTTATTAGTCCCTGATAACTTTGTTAACAAAACATGACGTCACTGTCACTCGTGGCTGGCATGACAGTAAAAGTGGATAGAGAACACTATCCTTAAATAATAGCTGTTCGTTTAAATCCTTATCGGTTTGTATATAAGCGGTCCAAGTATTGTCCGTCATAAGGCCCAAACCCGTTACCACAAGCCTACGAGTCATGTTTGCTAGCCGCTACACTATAAAGGGTGTAGCACGTAGCTGTCGCTTTTTTGTGTTTAGATTCATTTTCCGCTTCAGTACAATTAGTTACACAGTGTACACTATTATACACAGTGAGTTTGGTTTTTAGTCATTAGTCGATAATCGCTAGTTTCATCCTTATTTGTACTAGTCTAGTATTCGACCTGAGCCGAACTATTAGTATTCCAATGCATCCAGCTTATGTATGTTTGTCCACTGTCTGTCGTCTGTCAACATTTTCAATTCTCTTCTCTGAAACCACTAGGCCAATTCAACTCAAACCTCCTAGAAAGACTCCTTAAGGAGGGGAAAGGAAAGATTGCACAAATGTTCCTGGTCACATGACCAAGATGGCAACCACGCCCATATAAGTTAAAAAAACCTTTAAAATCTTCTAGAACCAAAAGGCCAATAACACTTTTAGTCTTGGTATGAAGCATGTGGGATGTGAGTACTACCAAGTTTGCACAAACGATGATCCTATGTTGACCTTGACCTACTTTATGGCAAGGTCATTTTTTCATTCTAATGCATTTATAAGAGAAAAATCAGTCAGTCACAGTCCGTCAGCTGATTTACTTTCTACACATTGGAAAACCTAACTTTTATGATAAGGGTGCGACAATAAACAATCGTTTTAATCTCAATGGTACTGATAATGGTAACGCTGCTTGTATTGTGATAGCGGTTTGCAATATACCCAGCACTCTCCCCTGCACCATCTCCAGCTTATGGGTTTGATCTTTCTGATATGGATTCCAGACTGTGGAGCAATACTCTAAATTTGGTCAAACAAGTGAGATATATGCCACACGTTTGACTTCTTCGTTGTTTATTCAGAGATTTCTGCGTAGGAATCCAAGGGAGCTGTTTCCTTTCTTTACAGTCTTGTCAATATGGAGTTTCCATGTCATGTCATGTGAGATCTCAACCCCAAGGTAATTGGTCGACTCGTTACAGTTGAGTGTATGGCCTATGAGTGAGTAGCTGAACATGATTGGCGATCTCTTCCTATGTACTCGAAGAATGCTGCATTTCTCAGGGTGGAATGACATTCCCCACAACTTCTCCAATTCCCATAGTTTCTGGAGGTCACCTTGGAGAATCTTTTTCTGATTGTGTCTCTCTGTACACTACCCGGGGCAAAACACCCCTACAAACCAAATATCACCTCCATGGCTGCGTACTTGAAAGTGTCCAATCTGCGAAATACCTAGGGCCACTATATCAGAAGACCTCAAATGGTCAGAACACCTCAACAACATCACCAAAAAGGCAATTCAAACACTAGGTTTTCTCAACGCATCATTTGGGTCCACAACAAGGACCTGAAATCAACATCATACACAACCCTTGTCCGCCCACAGCTAGAGTGGGCCTCTACTGTGTGGCCCCCACACAGATCTAGACATAAACTTGAGTCTAAAACGAAGGGCTGCTAGATGGGTAACCCATGATTAGCAATACACATCTAGCGTGTCAACAATGCCTCAGGATCTACACTGGCTAACCATCAACCAACCACGCGTAGACAGTTGACTGGTCACATACGACCTTGTGGCCATTCCTGCCTCTGACTACCTGATCCGGAACACCCGCCTCTCTTCAAGAAATCACCATCTAAAAGATTTCTACAAGTACACCTTTTTTCCTCGGACAATAATACATTGGAACGCTATACCACACCACATCCCCATCTGCCTAGCGTGGCACAGTTCAGTACGGCTGTTTGCCAGGTAGCCCACTCCACTCCTTAGATACCAGCATCTGTTTTATCTTTTAACAATACTAACACTCTCCATAGAACTGTACCAACTCATTTCACCCACTTTTTTCTATGCTTTATTCCATTTAACACCCTTTAGCTCCTGGTATATGCCGGAACACCACCTTATGTCCTCGCCGGAGGTTTAGGTGTACAGGAAGATAGATAGATAGACAGTCATCAGCAAAAAGTCTCAAACTGGATTTAACACTGGCAGGGAGGTCAATGGTAAGACGAGGAAGAGTATTGGTCCCAGCCCACATCCCTAGGGAAAACCGATCTTGTCGTGTATAGGCTCTGATACAACTCCCTCCACTGTGACTTTGGGTTCTGTCGGTAAGAAATGCTCTACATCAGTCCAGAGGCTTTCCTCGGATACCATAGTGGTCCAGTTTCTTAAGGAGACCTTCATGGGGGACACGAAAAATGCCTTGCTGAAATCCAATGTGGCTTAAGTCAAGTTGTCTGCCCTTATCCAATCCCTAGATGAGATCTGCTAAGGTAAGTAACTGTGTCACACAGCTCCTCCTGCGTCTAAAACCATGCTGAAAGTCAGTAAAAAGTTCGTGCTTGTCTAAATGGCGCATAATGTTGCTCACGATAATGTGTTCAAACATCTTGCAGCTGATACAGGTCAGGGAGACCGGCCTAAAATTACTAGCTTTAAACTTCTCACCTTTCTTGAAGATTGCAGATATATTTGCTGTTTTTCAGACAGCAGGGATTGAGCTCGTCTCCAAGCATTTCTGATATATTGTGCAGAGGAAAGGGACTATCTCTGAATCCTCGCAGGAATCATGTCTGGTCCAGATGCCTTGTTTACATTCAGCTTTTGCAGGAGTTTCCGGATCCCTTCAGTAGTAATATTAATATCTGGCATTGTGGATGAGGGTTCTCCTTCAGGCTGTGGTATGTTGGTCTTATCCTCCTCTGTAAACTGCGACTGGTACTGATTATTTAGTATATTCGCCTAGTCTGCGGGGTCACTATGTAGCTTTCCTTGGTCTCTTAATGGTGCAATGCCTGAGCTGTCTCGTTTCAGGGATTTAATGAAACTGAAGAATCTTTTCTGTTTGCTTGGTTGTTGTTCTTGGTCACTGTCCTCCAGTTCGATGATGTTCTAAACATATTTCCAGTAGGCTTAACGTTCTTAAGAGGAAGAGCTATAGACCCATTCCAAGTTTGTTCAAATTATGCCCACGCCCCGACTTATATGAATGGAAAGTCTGAAAAATCTTGTCTGAAACCACAAGGTCTAGAGCCTGTAGCATCACCTAGTGGACCTCAACCAAGTTTGATCAAATTATGCCCATGGGGCCCAGCAGCAGGGGTCACATAGGCTTATAAAGGGAAAACGTGAATAAAGTAATGGGAGTTACATGTATTGCACTCATGTATATATAGTGAAAACGAAAAAAAAATCTGGAACCTCTAGGCATAGAGCCTTGATATTTGGTTTGTAGCATCACCAAATGGACCTCTTCCAAGTCTGTTCAAACTGGCACCAAAAACGAAACAACCCAGGAGTCTCATGTTTTATCTATAGGATGATAATTGTGCAAAAGCTATATTAGCTTTTTGGGTAAGGAACTTCACATTTTTCCAAAGCTGTTATATCAAACAAATTCTCTCTATGAGCCAGGATTGCCCAGTACCTGTAGATAAGCACAACAGTGTAAAAAATCCATACCCCTTGACCAAAGGTCAAATAGTTTTTAATTGCGCATAACTAAATCAGTTGTCATTATTTTGAACAGAAATTTTGCATGCAAACAGAGGAACAAAATTATATGAAACAAATCATGCAGAATTTTAGTTTTGAAGGCCAAGGTTCGATCCTCTGGAAGGACCTCTGGAGTTGGGCCGGTCCCAAAAACCTACTTTTTTCAGAATATGGTCATGCTGCACATCAAATTAAAGAGAATGAAGCATATATTAACATGCTAGCAAATAATTGCCCTTTCACACACCCTTGACCCCTGGGAAGGCTTCGGGGGAGCTTAAAGGATGGGACTCAAACCGGTGTCTGTGCGTATGTTTACACACTTTCAAACATGAATATCTCTGAGTGAAATCGGATTTCATCTGAAGCATCATTTGGTTAGGGGAAAGGCTGTATGAGATTTTCGGCCAGATCGAATCAGAACTCTGGTTTCCATGGCTACAGATAACTCCCATAGGGTTATAATGGGGAAAATCTTACGAGCTTTAAAAGCTTGGGTGAGTTTGAATTTAGGCCTGGTCCAATCACCAACTACTGAGTTAGCTCCCCTTGAGCGTCTGTAAAATCAATGTATAATGTTTTGAGCACTATAACGCCTTTATTTTTATGCCCCCCCCCCCCCCAACTTTGGAAATGTTGAAGGGGCGTATTGCTTGTCCGTCTGTACATCCGTCTGTGCATCAGTTCAAAATTTATTAAGATACAGTTTTGAAATTTCATATATGGATTCCTCATCAAAAAATAATTGACACATTTTTTTTTAAGTCTGGATTATCTCATTTTGTGGAATTATGCCCCTTTAAAAGGGCCATATTGATATTTTGTAACCAAGATATCTCGAAAACTATAACGGCTATGAGCTTTAAACTTGGTCAGCTAATAGAGGGCAATGAGTAGATAGCCTGGTGAAAATAAAAAAAAAATTTTTAGTTATTGCCCTTTGCAAATTTTGGCATTGAAAACCTGTAATAAAGATCTCAAAACGTATTACAGCGAGTAACTTCAAACTTGGCCAGCTATAGAAGAAAATGAGCAGATAACCTGTTGAAAATTAAAAAAAGATATTTTATTTTTTCGAGTTATTGCCCTTTTCAAATTTGGGCATTGAAAACTTGTAATCAAGATATCTCGAAAAGTATTATAGCTAGCAGCTTCAAACATGTTCAGTAGACAGAAGATGGTAGCAGCTTCAAACATGTTTTGAAGGTTCTAAAATTATTTTTATATTTTATCCGCCGACTCTAAATATTATTTGTTTTGTTGAAAAAAATAAAATATTTTTGATGTTCTGTCTGTATTTTTGAGAGTGACACTGTTAAAAGTCATTGTCCTGTCCAGATTTTTAGGAAAATGATGAAATATTTAAAGATTTAATACAGCCTGTTGGTTTACCTTACTAGTTTTACTGTTTTTTTTCTGGAGATTAAAAAAAAAAAAAAGCTGAAAATGAAAAAAAAAAAAACAAAGCTCTGAAAATGACTGGTTAACTGGTCATTTTCAGAGCTTATTTATTTTTTTTCGTCCCCCCGACCCTAGATCTGAAATTTTTTTCCCGTAAATCAACTAATAAGAAAATCTGGCCTTAGTATTCAGTGAGTTACCAGCTTCAAATCAACGTGACTACAGTAGTAAGCAAAATATGGCTGTGTCAAAAAGCCAGAAAGCAAACCATTTTTACAAGGTCTAATGATCATTATTAGAAAATGGTGCAAACTTTAAAAAAGAAGAAAATATGGTCGATACCCCCCCCCCCCCCCCACACACACACACACACACCACACATACACCACATAGAGGATGGGATTGTTACCCAAGTTGTCCACCTGTACTCGCTTTGATTATCTCCACGTACAGGTAGACCGAAACCATGGTATAACTATTACGTATACAGCTCATTGCCGAGTTCAGCGCGGAAGAGAATTTTGGCTTTTCTCTATGATATGACCTGCCCCTGACAAATAAGTACGTATCGCATATATGCGAATGTCACCCCTTAAACATGTATGCACAGCTACTTAGTGATGTTAGAGGCATAAATGTTGCATGTGCTTTTATCTTTATCCCGACTCGTGGGGAAGGAATTGATGTAAGAGGTGTAAGAGTACTGCCTAGGCCAGCTAAATCCTCCCTAAATCCAATAGAGCATACATGGAGCACATTTTGGATGTCTAAGGTCGCCGGATGCGCAATAAAGCGCAATGATTGGCTGCTTGCGGACACGTGTCCGCAAGCAGCCAATCATTGCGCTTTATTTTGAGTCTGAGACTGTGCTGAGGTTTTATAACCTCGAGGCCAGGCATTACTAGAGGAATGGCGACGGATACCAAGGGTTGATAATCCGTTCCATCCAGGTGTCGTGCATGCATCAATGCTCGTTGGGGATAGCCTTTTATAGGTCTAGGGGGCGGATGTATACATGTATAATTACATTAATCATAATTTGAGTTCAAGTCACTATGATAAACAATCTATCTTATATATCTTGCAGGATTCCAGAGGGCGTACCAATTAGGCAAAAGATGTTGTACACAAGTAGCAAGAAGGCTCTGGTACAAAAGTTGCAGGGAATCCACAAAGAAATGCAGTGTAACGACGACGACGACCTAGCCTGGTCCAGTATTGTAGACAAATGCGTGAGCAAATACGACTGAGATATAGCTCAAACTTATTACATGTTAGATATTTTTTTAATTAACATAAATCAAGAAATCGGATCGGCCAGGTCAATGGAAAGACACTCTTAGACTAACTTCTCGCATATTTGGATTAACGGAGCACCGGGCAAGAAAGGGGCGTGTCTATTAAAGGAGTTGAGGACGATCTTCATTAACCAAATTAAAGGCATCTAACCAACGTCTGCTCTATTTCCTGTCTTACAACTGAAGAAATTTGAAAGTTTCGACATACATCATCCAATACTAGCTCAGTAGATACAAAACGTTTAACAGCATCGATGCGTGATGACGTCGCATCGACGTTGTTTCGACGTTACGTGTTTGCTGGGAAAAGAATTACGCTGTATTTGGCACACATGGGTTCATCCAGATTTTGAATTTGTATTTTCGGGCTGTAGTCGTCGATACGAACTGTAGTTAGATTGTTGCTTTTCTTTGGATTGACTTTTGTTCTCTGTGAAAACACGCTGTGGATGCTCATTTGAAGCGCCCCGTTAAGTATCAAAACAAATGTGCTAGTCCGTTTCAACCGAAACATGGCATTTGTGGTACTCAAAGAACCGTCTCGCTGAATCGGTTCTTTATATCCGTAATAGCATTAGTGCCATCAATACCATGCTTGCTTTGGTTAATATATAAGACAATTTCAACAAATTTGCTTAACTGCAGATATCCAAAGACTTGTCTGTATTATCTCTAATAGCTAATCCGCGAGAGGGGTGACGGGTGAGACAGTTCAGGATTTATCAGGGTTTCCTGATTGGGTACTCACACCTGATGTCGTTATTCTCTTTCCTGTATTTTAATTTTAACATATCTTAGGGCAAAGTCTGGTAACTTCGGACATCAGGTAAATTCGGACATACATTTGCAAACAGTGGAAATCCAGATGAGACGGCTCCTTATGGGCCGTCTCATCAGGATTTTCATTGTTTGCTTAGTTAATTTACTATTTTATTCCAATAATTAAAATATGAAACAAACAAGGTCGCTGTCCGAATTTACCTGATGTCCGAAGTTACCTGACTTTACCCTAATTGAATACTTACCATAAAATAGCTCAAACTCAACTGATATTTTGTGATGTGAAGCTCTTAATTATAAGTGATTTGATTGGCTCCATTCAGAATTCAACAGAAAGGTTTTCCTGATTGAGAAATGCTGACTGTTCTCACCCTTGTCATTGTGCATTATAACGAGGTTCGTCTAGACCATAGTTCTCCTAATACGCTCATTTGGTTTAGAATCTGTGACTAACGCGAGAAACCCTGTCTTGGGTGTTTCTGACCAAGTCAGGCTCAATCAGTCTGCTCAGCTACAGAGACTAGACAAACATTAAAGTTTTGCATGTGGCATGTAAGGCCAATACTACGGTAATACTAGCCAGAGAGCCAAGAACGAAGGAGCTGATCAGACTGCTGGTCTGCGTCTTAGTTGTTCGCATTCAACAGTCAGAATTTCTCGCGACAATTAAAGGCATATTATCATTACGACCTTGTTGGTCACATTCTTTTTCGAAATTTTCGATAAGCACTTCGTACATGTACCAACGGGCTGTAAATTATAACGAGTACTATTGTGAAATAGTTAGTCTATGTATTCTTAAAGAAAGTACCTAAACAATTCTTGCTATGTCATTGGATTTTTATATGAATAAATCTTGTATATCATACCCCTTCCTTCAGTCTGCCTGTCACATTTCAACCTGGATCTGCAGCATTTTCCAAAGGGTATTTCCGGATTCAGTGGGACATGGCAGCAAGGTTAAAGGCTAGCACCGTTTGCCATAATACACTTACACACAGTATAGATTTCGATAAAATGCTGCAGAACGTGTCCTGACTGTTTGCTACCACGGAGGCCATGGGTGAAAGTTTTTAGGATTATTCCTGAATTCAGGATTTTGAGGCTGACTTTCCACAGAAAGTCAGCCTCAAAATGCCGAATAAGGGAGATAGTAAAGGCTTTGATCTAAGGGCATCTGACCATTTAAACTTGAAATTGTTAATATTTAGTGGGCATACTGAAAGTTTTAAGATTGGAGTTTCAAAAGTTCAGGATTTTGGAAATTTTGAGCTTTCACCCATGCGCACATGAGATGTTGGTACTAATCGCATAAGCGACCAGCAACCGCTCAGACCAGCCTGCGCATACGCACAGTCTCGTCAGAGTCGTCGCTGGCCACACACTCAAAGTAGGGGGCGTAGATGATGGCTCAGGTCAAAATTTACTCCCCCAGTCCCACTTGATAGCTTCGCATATACGTTTAACGGATGACTTTGCACATTTGGGATTAGTACAACTATCTTATCATTGTTAAACTTGCAAGCAAATCCAAACAGTTTTTGTTATCAACGGAGTTCAACTATACTGCATTTTTTCTGTTGCGCATTTATAGGATATTATCATGGCCATATCAGATACTATATGCAAAGGTCAATCTTTGATGTAATTTTAGAGATAGCCAGCCCCTTCAGCCGAGAATGACATAATAATTAAAATTTTAATCAACATGTATACACATATCTAACCTCTATCATTTTGATTTCAACAATGTGAGGGTACACTCACACCCCTGTGCGCACCCAAAGACGGGTTACCACCGGCCTACCAGCGAAACTAGTGGACCGGTAGTGACCAGAGACTGCATGTGGTCTGTACGGGCCGTATTGGCTCGCGAGAGTATTTTGATTTAAAAGGAGCAAGTTTAGTTGGGTGAAAGTTCTCAGGATTATTCCTGAATTCAGGATTTTGAGGCTGACTTTACACAGAAAGTCAGCCTCAAAAAATCTGAGTTATGGAATTAACAATAGCTTCTCTGATTTATTTTCAGTCTGTCTAAAGGCAAATGACCATTTGAAATTGTGTACTGCAAGTTTTATGATTGGAGTTTCGAAAGTTAGTTGGGTGAAAGTTCTCAGGATTATTCCTGAATTCAGGATTTTGAGGCTGACTTTACACAGAAAGTCAGCCTCAAAAAATCTGAGTTATGGAATTAACAATAGCTTCTCTGATCTATTTTCAGTCTGTCTAAAGGCAAATGACCATTTGATATTGTGAATATCAGTGGGCATGCTGCAAGTTTTAAGATTGGAATTTCGAAAGTTCAGGATTTTGGTAATTTTGAACTTTCACACATTTGAACCTCGTCGCGAGAAATCCTGTCTTTTGCGTTTGCGACCAGGTAAGATTCAAACCAGCGTGCTCAGCTAAAACAATTTGTTAGATTTTTTTCTATTTTTCTTTGTTTCAAGGTTAGCTTTTGAACTTAAAAATAGCGAAAAACATAGCGCAGGCCTGTCTGCGCCTTTGTGTTTTTCTCAAACAGTTGGGTTTCTCTCAACGAGGCCCATATACCAACAATGACGCTAATCGGGGGTCGAACAGACTGTTCTGTTTTTTTTGTTGTTGTTCACTTGGATGTCATGATCTCGGCGAAAAAACTTGCTAATTTGATTTACCTTGAAATTAATCTAGCGCTGTTTTTAAATTTTTTGAAGACCCTAGCTAGGGTATGCAGCAGAAAGACTGGTAATGTTCTCATGGGTGAAAGTTTTCAAGATTATTCTTGAAATCAGGATTTTGAGGCTGACTTTCCAAAGAAATTCAGCCTCAAAATGCTGAATTAGGGTGATTATAATAGGGGCTCTGATTTATATTCAGTCTGTCTAAAGACAATTGACCATTTAAACTTCGAATTGTGAATATATTGGGTATACTGCAAGTTTTAAGATCGGAGTTTCGAAAGTTCAGGATTTTAGAAATTTTGAACTTTCACGCACGTGTTCTTACCTTGTCGCAGACCTAAGATAGTTTTTCTCGCAATAAGGCTAATTTAATGGTGAACAAATTACCGCAATCAAGTAAGAAAGCTGTAAAAGTCAAGGTCTAACCAAGTCTGATCAAGAAACAGAGACACTTACAGGTATCCCTGGTCAGTTCAGTACGAATAGGATGGCTTGAAATGGGCTGTGCGCTTTTTGTACAGCGTGGCTCCTCCCGAGGTGGCTCGTATACTATTGTTAATGTCATTCGGAATTGTCTTTCTTTGGGCCTTGGGGGAATAAAGTGACATGTTCGTGTAAGACGAAGACCAGCCTGTAAATGAACATCTAAATTATCACTTTTAAAAACGCGTGAACGCTGCTTTTACAATGTATACAAAGTGTCCGATTTTGAGGACGTAGGAAAAGCGTGCAGACCCAGATCAGACACTGCCGTCTGTTAAGGGTCTCCACTGGTTGCTTACACGAATTTCAATTAAAATAGAAAAAAATATTCTACCTGACACCCATTGATTTGCAAAGGGGCTTGTGCAATTGATACTAAGCGAGAAGTCCATTCGGCGTTACACATAGAAAAACTTGAGCAATGTCCTCGTGGTGTTATTGACCTGGCGCTGCTATCCAAATGACGTTCGAATTCATTAAACCGGTAAGAGCATATCCAAAATAAAGTGATTTTATGGAATATTAAATTTTGTTTAACTTTAGAATCAAAAAGCACCCTTTTAGATAGAAAGTCGGGGACTCTGCAGATTAATCCATTTCAGCCACATTGACTTTCCCTTTCTTATCAATTTGACGATCACATTTCCAATTTGAGGGTTGTTGGCACGTTGTCAACAACGCTTTCTGCGGCGTCTGATCTGTGCTTCACCGTTTGTCTAGTTTCAATGGTATGATCGTATATAAATCGACGTGCAAATTGACCTCTTTTAGTCCACGCGCGATTAGAGGTGAGTGACGAAACGTGTTTTTTTTACCGCAATATGCACTATCAATCGTATATTGTATTGTAACTAAATTGAGTCTACGTCACTCTACTCTTATTGCGCGCAAACTATACCGAATGGATTAAGATGATGTGCATAAAATGTATACTGTATTACTACATACTACGATTTTGTATTAAAGAACTGTTTATAAATCAATTGTTATTTCGTTACTGCTGACTCAGAACGGAGACATACATGTAAATAAGGCTCCCAGGTTATTAAACTTTTTTTCATGCTCAACTCAGTCAACTGAGGTTGAAACTACAACTGCTCATCAAAACTAAAATGCTGAAAACCAAATACTTTTCTTGCTCTCAAACTCTCAGATATTGTATTTATCGGGCTAATAAATGTTAAAATGCCAACATTTATTGGCATTTTAACATTTATGAGCGTGATTAATTTCATGTCCATTTGAGATTAGCATTAAAAATAACCTCAAAGCATGAACATTTGATCTAGTTTAGAGATTTTGGTACCTATCGGATAAACGCGAGCAGCGAATGCTCAGACGAGCCTGTGCATATGTGCAGTTTCGCTTAAGCCTTCGCCACTCGCATTCTCGAAGTAGGAATGTAGATGAAGGCTTAGGTGAAAAATTAGAGCTCTAGCTCCACTATAGATAGTTGCTCATGCACGTTTGTCTGTCGACAGCTGATAAACTTTCCAAACAGCTCGGACCAAGACCAATGTTGGCCCTGATCTGGATCCAAACTGTTTGACACTGATGCTATTCCTGAAAGTTTGTTTTTCGAAAAAGTTGATTTTGAAAAAAAATCAGCACACGGCAAAACAGCATGTAAAAGTTACAAGGCCAGTAGGCAAAGATTGAAAAAGTGCCCCTTTACGCATATGCCATGGGTAAAATTTTTCAGGATTATTCCAGAAAAGTCAGCCTCAAAATGCTGAAATAGGCAGATTATAATGGCTTCTCCGATTTATTGGACAAATGACCGTTTACTTGAACTTATTAATGATTTGTAGGCATACAACAAGAGTGCCCCTTTAAGCATATGCGATAAGTACCAAAATTTTATGAACAAAGGCCGAGGTTTTAAAACTTTTTTCTTGCTCAACATGAGCACGAACTGCTGATAAAAACTAAAATGTCAAAAATAAAGATTTTTTTTTGCTTCCAAACTCTCAGATGTTTTATTTATCACGCTAATAAATGTTAAAATGCCAACCATTGTTGGCATTTTAACATTATGAGCATGGTTTTTATGCTCAGTTGAGTTGAGCATGGAAAAAATTTAATAACCTCGGGACTTGGGGTATGTGATGGCTTTTTTTTTCTGAAAGTGTCCCGGTTATAAGTCAAACAGTATACACCGTGACCCATCGAAACGCCGGTGCAATCATTGGGCGCGAACACCGTTGTAGTGGTATTTGAACTTTGAAATCTCGTTGAATTGTTTGGAGAAACGAGCAAACTTTCACAAGATCAGAATACTGGACATCTAATATAATCGGTGTAGAACCGGATAGGCTAATTGTCACACTCACTGTGAACGTTTATGGTGGTTAATTAACATGTAAGTAGCAAATTTATAAGGTGAATGCCATATCCCACAACGGTAGCGCCGCGAGTTTTAAGGGGCGACACTAAATAATAAACTAAAATAGCACGCTTTTTATTGACTACTTCCCTTGCAGCGTATTTTTGCCAGCGGGTTTGCACAGGCTGAATGTCCTAAAAATGTCGTCTGCTTTTTACATCTGCTGCATGCATTCAAGCGCATTCCAGACTGGATTTTCTCATGAAAAAACAAAAACAAAAAACAACAACAACAACAACAACAACAGCAACACCGCCTCCTCCCCCGCGTCAAAAACAAAACAACAGCAATATGAGCCCTGATCAGACTGCTCCTGAGGGAGCAGTCGGATCTGGGTCCATATTGTTTGCAATATATGCTATCTACTGCGGTCTAAGGGATTAGTTTGAAAGGTTTATTGCACGACTCATTGGTATGCACTATGTGAGTCCGTCCGTCCGTGGTCAGTTAGTGAAAATGATAAAAACTCTTGAACCACATGGTATATTTTCATTAAATTTTGCATACGTATACATGTCAACAAATAATTATCTAAGCACTGGCATATGTAATAGCCTTTTTGATGGACGAGGGTTTGCTGAGGATCATTCCATGTGTGTGTGGTCAGTTAGTGAAAATGCTCATAACCTTTGAACCACACGGTATATTTGGATGAAATCCTGCATACTTATTTATTGTATCATTGTCTAGCCACTGGTATGCAAAACGGTGACAAGACTTTGCCGAGCATTATTTTGGCCGGTCAAGGTCTTTTAGTGAAAATGGTCATAACTCTTGAATCGCACGATATATTTTTAATCAAATTTTGCATATTTACACATTTTAACATTGTCGAGACACTGGTATGCAAAACAGTGACAATCCTTTCGACAGGTCGTGGTCAGATGTTCATAGCTCTTAAACCACATAGTATATTTTGATCAAATATTCACATACCTATACATTTTAACATTGTCTAGACACTGGTATGCAAAGTAAGTAAGTAAGGGTACAAAGATCAGGAAACGATGACGAGGTTTTGCTGGGCATCAGTCCGGCTGATCGTGGTCAGTGAAAATGCTCATAACTCTTGAACCACATGGTGTATTTGTAGTGCTGCAGCAATGTGGCAAAAAGTAGCCTAATTTTAGAGGTACCCATACCAGCAGGGTAACAAGTACTACTATATACCAAATTAAAGCGTAGAGTCTGTTCATTTCAAAACTGCATGATGCCACTATCAAAACTTTGTGCGAAATTTTTTACAGCCCTTCAAAAGTATACACCCTAAATTGTTAGTATTCGTTTTCTGTATGCTTCCCAAGCAGGTATTATCCTAATAAATGCATATAATAATCTATTTCTTGTAAATTGTGGAGTGGAACATGAATAAATATAATTATAGATATTAAATGACAATATCCAGTCTGGCTTTCAACATTTTATGAGGTCATTGAGTACAAAAGTCACGAAAACCTATGACATTGACATAACATTAATCTGGATGCATCTGCATGTAATCCTGTCCAATTTTGTAAGGATTATTACTGTTAGAAGTTGTAAATATTTAGTCTATACTATTTTATTATTTTAGTCACACTTGCTTGTAGCAAGGGTGTGGCTATTTTTAAACAGGGTGTTACATAGGAGTTCAAATTCGCGTCATCAACAATTTACATTAAAGTGAATTTCTCTGCAGCAATGGTAACTGTTATTAAACATTGCATAGTAATTGTCCTCTGCATATTCTTTGAGTATACAGTGGGGCCTGCTGACCTTGACCTACTTTTTACGCTCCAGTGACATTGATATAAATTGACGTCCATCCGTGAAAAATTTACATTAAAGTGAGTTCTCTGAAGCAGTGAAAGTTGAGAGTGTCAAACCTTGTATACAGTGATTCATTTACAATTTTGGGCTTATGGGTACTGGGACTCGCTGTTGCCTATATCAATGTCCAACTGCAAACTTATGAGTCCAGAATACTATTTTTAATGACAAGTCTGCAATACTATTGCATCCTCGGACTCGCCGAAATAAAAACTTTGCATCCCAGAGACAAAATGATGTGCAAAAGATGCAGGATGTGCAGGTAACAAAATCACTGTTGTATAGTGATTGTCCTCGCATTCTCTTTAACCTTGCTTTGTGACATTGACCTACTTTTTACGTACCAGTATTTTGACTGTGACAGACATAACTATATATATATGACTTTACTGGAGCAGGTGTTACACAGCTTTCCCTCAGAACTAATGTCATGTCGGTTAAACGTTTAGTATATCGTTTTATCAATGTCAAAATAGGATGAAACTATTAGTTGGCCATCCAGAGCCTGAAAAAAAATTCTGTTGGCATTTTTGAGTACATTTTGGCATCCATGCTCAAAGTGTATCTTGATGTGTTTGAAGAAGGATAGGGGTGGATGCCAAGTCTGGAAATGCCCCAAGGTCCCAGAATCAGGTCAAAGGTCAACTGAGTGCAAATTCTTGTATATACGTCAGATTTTAGCGTTATTATCAATTAGCTATCCAAAATAATGATTCAAAGTAATGTAAAATCTCTTTTGGATAATACAGCCATGCTATATGAACAAAAATCATCATCAAGGCATGATGTGTGTTTGGATCAAAGGTCATTTAAGTGCAAAATTGGTGAAAATTGTAGCAATATTTTATTTATATAGGGGCAAAATTCAAATTTTAAGTTCCCTTCTATCCTAATGGAAGAATTCTTTTATTGCTATCATGCTAGTTGTGTGTCTATCATGTTTGGAAAGCAATGATTTACCAAGTTTCCAGCGGTCAAATATTTATAACAGGCATGTAAAGTACGTTACTGTGTAAAATCAATTAAAATGTAATACAACTAAGAATGACCATTTAATTTTAAAGAATTATTTTTTTGCTTAATGCTTTGTATGAATACGTCATTTTATGCAATTATCTATCCTTTTATACATAAGATGTGTTCAAGTTGTTACTTACGTTACATTTTACCATCTGAAATTGAGTCATTTCTCAAAGGTATATGTTCCTAGCTACAGCTTTCGTGAAGGACCTGGCAATGATCTCATGCTTATAGGACTAAAATATTTTTTTTTCTCATTTCACGCATGTGTTGTGTTTGTTTCCATCTATGAGTAATTGTAAAACACTTTTTACAAGGCCACTACCTGCTAATTGCATATACTAAGCATAGCTTCATGAAAACACAAAGACCAAGCCTCCTTTCATAAAACATCAGGCGTGTTGAAACTATGATAGAATATGATAAATACCATATACTGGAAGGAATATATCCTCACATTGGTCTTCATATCGGCCTGTTAGCAGATGGTAACATACATAACATAAAGCTAATAAACAGGTACATTTCTAATAATGACCATCCAGTGAAAATATTATTAACTTTTTATGGGGTATTTCATGGAAATAGCTCTGACATTAAGGGTAATCCTCCATATAACTTTAAACATTTAATTGTAGGGGTGTCCTTTCATTTGCAAATATTAATGAAATGATGTGGATTTAAAAGCAGCTTGTGTAAACGTATTTATCCATATATAGAAGCAGTATAGATATGATATTCAAGGTAACCTCTAATTTTAAGATATCATAAAATATATATCTATGTCTTTCACAGGGCAATTATTTACACATTGTAATTGTTTCAGTGTCGATAAATTCAATTCTAAGTGTCATTATTAAACATATTTTGCTTATTATTTTTTGCAATGATGATAGAGATCATATGCTATGAGGTTATTGGTGTGTGTTTCTGCGTGTTATTCTTTTTAACTGTAAAAATGCCAATGCAAGTTTTATTCCAAATTAATTTCTCCCCAAACAGATGTCTGGCGACTTCTTGGGAACACAGGCATTCACCATATTGGAACACTTGATGATTTGATTGTGTTCATAGTTTTCCATCAGTTTGGGGTCATTTCTTAGTATTTAGAGTGAATGTGTCCTCAAACGGTTATCTAATATGTACATTTACTAGCATAATCCATTGGTTTAACATCTCCGATTTGCTTGATGGATTTAAGATCCTAAGGTAGTGAACTCGCATGTTCTAGTGTAGAATCTATTTGTTAACCATGACAATTTGCTAAGACAGGGATTGAATGCATATAGGGTAGGTGACTTACATTAATCTATACATCTACTGCTTGTAGATACAAGAGTAATATATCAGATTTGATAGCACTTGTAACTGGTAACATACTCAAAATGTGTAGTTTTAATATGGCATCACTCTTGAAATAAAACTGAACTACTTTCCTTTCACTATATACAAGACAGTTCTCAAACAGTGTTAGTCTTCACAAATATCTACAAGGATATAGGTACAAGAGTGAGCAAGTTTATGCTTAAAATGCTTTCTGCAAGCTGTTGTCAGCAATGTTGTTCACATTTTCGATGGTTTTGCATATATATTTAAGACTATCACAATAAGTCTAATTTAGTAAACCTTTTAAAGCCAACAAACAGTCCATAACTCACTGTCAAAGGACATATATAAAACTTGATCTAGGGTTACAAATCACCAAAACCAAATAGTGCACGAACAAAACTACAACCAAACTACCTTGTGAATAAGAAAAGCAAAGAAATCAGCTGCTTGTGACACTTCTTTTTCAACATTCAGTTTAATCTGTTAGTTTCAGAGATGCAAACCATACTAGTGAATTTTTAGAGTCATGTCTTTGTTTTATGCTTAAGAATAAGACAGTTAACTGATCATTAAAATGAAGTATCACTAACATTCGAATGATTTGTTGTTTATGTAACCATGAAATATGTTCAGATGTTTTACAAGACTGCTACATGGCTCAGGTAACCTTACCCCAACCAACCTTTAGTCTAAGATAATTAACAAGCAGAATAGTTTCTATCAGAATTGCTGCAGAATATAATAAGATAATCATCACTACAATATATGAAATCTAGTTCAACAAAACATAGATGATTTTAATGGGGACAGGTGATGAATTAATTTCATAATGTAATTGTCAACAGTGAAAAGTGAAAATTAAAAGAATTCAGCATACAAGGAAAATCTTTAATACTAGATCTATGTGACATCCTATATTTGGACATAAACCATGCTGGTTCTGTACTACGATGTTATATTTGCAATCTTCAAAAACCTATACCTGCTATATAAGACACTCAGCACTACCCCTGCCTTAATTCTTGCCTTGCCACTAGATGTATGAAATATCACTATGCTATTTTAAGTAAATTATTGATATTAAGCCAATATTTAAATCATTATGTAGATTGCATGTGTTTATCGTTATATACCATTGGTAGAAATCTGAAAACTGCAATATGAATGTAAAAGAACCAAGCAAATTACAAAAAGTAATTGAGTAAGACCAGGAAATGCCACATTCACATATTGCAGACCAACCCATAGCACTCTTTTAAATTAAGTCTTATAAAGAATAAAATGTGTGTAGTATATGTAAGAAAATTGTGGAGAGCAGACCCAAATTCTATATAAGCCTAACAACAATTTACTACCTTTATCCATTTATGTATGGCACATTTTGTTACCTACGTTACCTCATTAATATATGTGCAGCAATTTAAGATCCATTATTGTTAATATAGCTATAATTTGATTTCATTATGAAAGATATTTTGCCAATTCCAATGCAATGTAAATAATAGAAAAATGAATCTGTAAGCAGCTATGCGTTACATTCTGGAGCCAGTACAAATGACATACTAGTTAGCCTATTTAAATCTTCACTTGATTTCACTTCATTGCAAGTTAAAAGTTATAAACAACTTTAAATGTATAAAATTGAACACTTTCAAATTGAATATAGATTAATATCATGTATATTTCAGGTCAGGTATCATGGTTTATTCTAATACATGTAATTTGTAAAGTCATTATCTGCAATTTAGTATAAAATGTAACATACGTATCGCTGACGAGCAGAAATACATATCACAGATGTATGCAATTGATTTTTATGTCTAGTTTAAACATTTAATGCTTAAACTGTTTCACTAATACTATTAAAACAAATCAACATTAGCCTTGTACTGTGTGTACTGTTATTTTCAATGCCAGTAGGGTAACGTTGATTACAGGTGATTTTTAGAAAAATGACCACAGAAAAGTTATTAAATTATGGGTTTCTAAGACCCCAAGTAATGTCCCAAACTGAAAATAGTTTTACTCTCTGAGAGGTAGAGCAAACTCTCAAAGTAGCCCATATATCTCAGTTTAGCCCAATTGAGGGAGAATTATCGTCAGAGTTGCACAAAACTTACGATGTTTGTCTTTGTAAAATCCATAAAAGGATGCTTCCAAAGGGGTTCCTTTAATAATAAACATGTTAATTTAAGCCTTCTGAAAGACTTCTACCCTTTTTAGAGTTTAAAAGCATCTTGTTGTTGGACCAGAGAAAATAAAGAAACACAGTTTGTAAAAATGCTCTGATTAATGTACTTGATGACCTTTGACCCCATTTTAAGGTGGGCATATTAATATTTAGTTATAAAAACATTTTTTTGATGTTTTTCAGACTCATAACTATAAGCATACACAATTTGGCTTGAAATGAAATATGTTTACATATAAAAAGATAAAGTTGTTTTACAGTAGTACATATTTTCTCATTTTTGCACTCAATGACCTTTGACCTAATTTCTGGCCTTCATATGCAAATTCAGACTTGGCATCCGCCCCTATGGCTTTGTATACATGCTAAATATTATGTTAAAAGTGGTCTAACAAATGTACTCAAAAATGCCAACAAAACCAAAAATATGCATCTTTTTTCGATTCGGATTGCCAACTATATATTGCTCAGCTGTGTCTGCCATACTCTTAAATGATTAGCATGCATGTGAGACACCATTACTTGCTTAAGACAAAGGGGAATTCCTATAGACTATGAAAATGAGTTCTTCACCAAAGACAATTACAGTCAAATTGGTTTAAAATGCTTCGCAATAAAGGTGAAGTGTAGTCATCCTTCCATCTGTCAAAGAGTGATGTTAGTGCACATGATATTCTCTATTCCAAATCACGTGTGTTTTGCATGGATAATGTACAAAAATGTGTTTTCATGGAGCTGCTTTTTTGCGTTCGTAGGTAAGGTTGTTAGGTTAGTGCACATAGTTGTTCATTGTGAAAACATGTATAATGTACAGTTATCGTCACAGATGCTGTTCTCGCAATAGGGCTTATTATCCGGCAGTGCTTCCAGCTGGTGTATTAGATTACAAAATCAGCTGATGCGGTACAATCTCTCCAAACTGCTAGGTAGACCTTAGTGTATTTTCTATAGAAATAGTCTGACCTTGATGTGTAATCACTGAATTGATGGTAAATTTTAAGGTTAATTAGTGAAGATAGGGTTTAATCATTTTTAGAGCATGTCTGTTAAAAATTTGCAACAGTTTTTTAAGAAAGAAAAGTAATACTTAAAAGTGAACAAAGGAATTTTCACCTTGACAAGTGTGTTAGAACTGTATTAAACTTAACATTGAAGAAGCCCCTTATTACTTATCACAAAGTATATCAGTGACGGCTCAGAGGAGAATGCACAGATGCACGGTCTCGTTGGAGCCTTGCTGCTCAAATTAACTAAGATTACACTCGAACCCCCTCTTGATAGCATTATTTGCGGTTTAAAGACAACTATCTCACTGGTTTTATATTATATTTAATTTGATATTTATTTGTTTATTAATTTGATAAACATTTTGTGCCATATTGTATCAATTAATCTCCCACTGACCCCACTCCCAAGCTTGTCGTCTGCTCTCTCTTGGTTATTAGGTAGCCGATGTTGCAAACAATATGGGCCCTGAGCAGATCGCTCCCACCTTTGCTTCCATAATAAAAACTAGTCTGAAGTGCACTTGAATATACGCAACAGACATAAAAATCAAACAGCATTTTAGAACAAAGAATAAATTCGGAAAATACATTTACGGTTTAGCTGTTAAATGCTTAAAGACATGTATTTCTGTCCAATAGAGATCATTAAAGGATTAACTGATAAGAGACAGTTTCAGTATCGCACAAAATTAAAGGGGCCTCAAGAGGGGACTTACCTGTATACAACACAATTTCATTCACTAAGATAAAGATCAATATTTAATCATAAATTACCTAATCCCTTCATGAAACCACTTTATTGCCCCTGTAAGGAAGCCATAATCACCTCATTATGACTGTCCTTTTGATCTGCCCAGTATGACCCCTGGAGAGAGTCATAATGAGTGGTACCACTATTATTGCTCAAATTTCTATGTCTTTAAAACATTTTTGAGCAAACAAAAAAGTGATGACCTAAATTAGTTTTGCGCGAGGTCTTCCACATGCCATTATGAGTTTATCCATGCCTTGCAGCTATCTAAGTCTACACTGGATTTAGGAAATGGATAGAAACAAACTCCCTGCATTTTGGCTTATGATTGTAACGAATGTTTCCCATTTAACAGACCTCATTGATAATCTTAACTCTGTCCTTGCCAGCAGCGACTTTTGTCGTCTCCTGATAGCATTTGCAATCAGTTTGGACCCAGATCAGGATCAAATTATCTATGTTCTGATCTGAATCCAACCTGTTTTCCAGCCCTTTTGACACTTTATTCATAGTTTTCCTGAGTTGTTGTTTTTTAATGTTAAATTTGAAAGCAGTCAGCAGACGACAACAAAACATAAAAACTATCCAGCATGCAAAGAGTTAAACTACTAATGAAAGAATTTTAATGTGTGGGAAAATATATTACACTTTTCACCTAAAAAATGGGTCAAAATATGTTATTTTATCAATTAACCTAAACCTAACCCCATGTCAGTTAGTGTATATTGGGTCCGGTCTGCAGCTGGTAGAATTTGTACCGCAGGCGAGATTGTTTACCTATTTCACATGGCTTATCAGCTCTAGCCAGAGTAAGTCTATTAGGATGAAGCAGGGCATATACAATATAACCTTAAAGAGACCCCAAAATTACACAATGAACAAGAAAACTGCACCACATATATGCTTAGTCGTGAAACATTGGCAGAAATGCCAAACAGTGTTTACATTTCTGCCAAAGGTTCCGATATGGGCTCGTTAAATGCCAACAGTGTTCCTCAATACCACCATGAAAAAAGTAAAAATTTGCTCAGAGATACATCCTAGAAACCTAAACTTACAGTTCTCTTCAAAAGGATTACATCTCTGCAATTTGAATATTAGGCATATAATCCCCAAACTTGATGAGCTTCGCCTAACTATGGCAATAAATAATGGCCCTGATATATTTGGTCTATGTGAGACATTCCTAGATGGCACTGTCTCAGATGGGCAGGTTTATATCAATGGGTTTGATTTCTTAAGGAAAGATAGATCAGAAACTCAAAATAAATCTGGTGGTGGCCTCATATTATATTAAAAAGAATCATTAAAATGTAAGCGTCGGTTAGAACTAGAAATATCACATATAGAAACATTATGGCGTGAATTTACTCTACCCAACACTAAGCCATTTCTTGTTTGTACATTATATCGCCCTACAAGTGCTCAATCTGAATGGATAAACCTATTTGAAGAAGAACTTTCGATTGCACAATCCACTGGTCTTGAAATTATATTGATGGGCGATTTTAACATAGACTGTACCTTATGTATAAATAAAAAATGGCAGAATCTGGTACAATTATTTGATCTCTCTCAGCTTGTGTCTGAACCAACACGTATTACAGAAACAACATCTACATTAATCGATCATATATATACCACTCACCAGGAAAATATAGCAGAAATTTTTGTAGCTCATTATGCTATCAGTGATCATTTTCCTGTGTGTATAACAAGAAAAGTAAATCAAAAAAAATATCCAAAAAAGATCATACAACAACAACTTTTCGATGCTTCAAAAATTTTGACGAATCTGCGTTTAATATCACTTAGCTCCTTCTCTGCTAATTCTACAAATATAGATATAGACTTTTCAAGATGGCATAATATCATAATAGAGCAGTTAGACAGTCACGCTCCTGTAAAATCTTAAAGAGTTAAGCATAAGCGCTTGCCTGCTTGGTTTACACCTGAAATTTCACTAATGCAAACTTTAAGGGACAGCAGCAAGCGACAAAAACAATGGTCAGACTACAAACGGTACCGAAATAAAACCGCAAATTTAATAAGGTCAGCAAAAAGAAAATATTTCTCAGACTCCATTAATAATTCTACAAGTCCTAAATTTATTTGGCAACATTTACGATCCATTGATAACAAAAAAGCATCCTCGAATACACTTCCAGATGAATTGATTATAGACGACAAAACCATAACAAAATCAGAAAATATTGCACTTGAGTTAAATAAATATTTTACATCTATATCAGAGATTCTCAACAGAAATTCTGACAAAACACCTGATATTGATATTGATAAGCTGCAGCATTTCACCAACAGTAAATTACCAGGAGACACTTTCTTTCACATCCCCCTAATTACTCGTGGCCAAGTAATATCATTCATAAACAGACTGGATTCTACAAAAGCAACTGGCATTGATGGCCTGGGCCCAAAAATTATTAAATTAGCAGCTGATATCTTATCTCCATCAATAACACTGCTCATAAACAGAAGTATTATAAGGGGCAATTTCCATCACAGCTGAAATGTGCTAAAGTTTTCCCTATATTTAAAGGTGGTGCCAAAACTGACCCTTCAAACTATCGACCGATTTCAATATTACCCACAATTTCAAAAATATTTGAAAAGCATATTAACCATCATTTAATGGGATATTTAAACAAATACAAGTTGATACACGAAAGTCAATTAGGATTTCGACCAAAACATAGCTGCCAAACTGCACTGATCAAACTAATAGACCAGTGGAAAGAATGCATTGATAAAGGCGATATTGTAGGCACACTCTTTATAGACTTTCGTAAAGCTTTTGATGTAGTGGATCACAACATATTATTAAGAAAATAACAAATATATAAATTCAGTTCAAATGCCATTCGATGGTTCCAATCATACTTGAAATATCGCCAGCAAGCTTCAGTAACTGATAATGGTTTATCAGAATATGCACAAGTACGTTCAGGAGTCCCTCAAGGCTCGATACTTGGCCCTACTTTATTTTTACTATTTATAAATGATCTACCATTGTCCCTTCAATACTGTTCATCTGACTTCTATGCAGATGATGCAACTTTTCATACGCATGATAAAGATATACATACCATCGAAAGCAGAATACAATCTGATTTCAATGCCTCCAAGCTGTGGAGTACCTCAAACAAAATGCACATCCATTATCAAAAAACATCCTGTATGACAATAGGCACTAGACAAAGGTTAGATGGTACAGATAATTTAGATATCAAAGCTGATAACATAAACATAAGGTCTGTATCCAATCAAAAACTGTTGGGACTTCACATTGATGAAAATTTAAACTGGAATACTCATATAGACAATCTTTGTAAGGTTATTTCCTCCAAAATATCTCTGCTGCGACAGCTGGCTGAGTATGTTCCCTTGCAAGTTCAAAAACAATTTTACCAAGGATACATCCTTCCGTTACTTGATTACGGTTCTATCACTTGGGGGTCAACATCTACTGCCAATATAGAAAGGTTATCAAAATTGCAGAAAAGAGCAGCGCGGATAATACTCAAAGCAGACTTCGATACTCCATCTGTTTTAATGTTTCAGGAGCTTGACTGGCTTTCTGTTAGAAGCAGAATAAAATATAATAAAGCTGTCATTATATACAAGGCATTAAACAATATGACACCCGACTACATAACAAAATTGCTTATACCGATGTCCCAGACACACTCATTAAATCTAAGATCAGGACAAAATGGTACTTTATATACACCTTTAGCACGTACTTCGCTGTATAGTGGTGCATTTGCTTGTTCAGCTCCCAAACTCTGGAACTCAATTCCTCAAGAAGTAAGAAACTCACCATCATTAAGTGCTTTTAAAAGAAACGTAAGAATGATTTGCTAAATACAGCAGGAAATTGTGATTTTATAGTTGTCAACTAAGTTGTATAACATTTGTACAATTGGTCATTTCCCCAAACACATTAGTTCTGCTATTTATTGCAGACGCACCGTTTTTGCAAAGATGGAAATACAATATGGATGGCTCTTACAGCTATTCATACGGAAACTTTGCTTGAAGACTGTGATAACATTTTATTTTTAAAATTAACTAAGCCAGTATGTGATAAATCTCTGGATTTTAACTGATCCTCTTGTGTGTGTGATGGATGTTATAACAACTTTAATAGCTTGGAATATCATGCCATTGTATTAGGACATGGTACTTCAACATTTTAAAGAGAACACCAATGTGTCTTTTAATCCTGCTGTATTTTTATTGGTTTAACTGTTTTATATGCCCAAGTACATGTATTTTATATGTATGTGTGATTTAACATGATATAACCACTTCTTTTAATGTAAATCTCTGTATATATGTTTTATGTGTAAATAGTTATTTTACAGAGGGCCATAAGGTAGACTAGCTTTCAAAGCTAAATGTGTCACCCTCTATAAATATTGTATAAATAAATAAATAAATAAAAATAAATTGCATGTAAGGTCATTTGAAAGCTTTGGGGCAGTTGTTGAATGGTTCATCATCGCAGAACGCATAAATTATGTGTGTCATTAGTGTATTCAACTACCTTTTATCCATATTCATATTGTGGGGTGGGCGGGTAGAATGTAGAATATGCAAATTGAAACTGTTATCTGTCAATAGGACTTTTGTTACTGTCTTTGCTAAGCTTACCTCGTTTAGGGATGTAGGGTCTAATTTTTCATATATATTGCTCCAACAGACGGAGTGCAAGTAAACAATTGACAGTTTAATAAAGGCCCATAGCCAAGATATTTCAGTCCCTGAAATTTCAGTGCACCTTGAATCATGCGTTTAAAAACGGATTTCTTACCAACCCCAAAGAAAGCACTGCCTATATCCCATCCATCCAGACAGTATTGTATGACCAGTATTGTGTGTTGTTCTTATGTAAGACTGGTGAATAAGATGTTAACAGTGATATTACGTCTCATAGCAACATCATATGCCAATTCGACATGTAATAAAGATCTCATTTGTAGCTTCTTTTTTATCTATAATGAGGAAGTTACAATAAGAAAAAGAAAATCTGTACTGGGACATTTTGCAGCAACTGGGGCATGTATACAGCCTTGTGTTCGCTTTCTCTCGTAGCTCTGAGATGTCAATATACTCATCTTTGGTCGCTTTGATGGCTCTGTCCTTCAGTCCACCGCTGATGAAGATCGTATGTTTCTGTTCAACTGGCTTTTATCAGTGTCGGTGTAATAAGCTACAAGGTTGTCCTTAGTTTTGCATACGGATAATAATTTCTTCTATTCTTTGAGTACTTTCATGTCTGCTTGTAGAAGCATTTATGTCCCATTGTGGTGTTGCCTCTTTTTTGGCATACTAGCGTATTCACACTATTATCCCTATACATGTCAAATACAATGTGTACCTGTGAAACAGACTAATAGATGCAACTGGCCTAAAGTATGTAGACACGGAACTGTTCAACTTTGGCTACAGATGTGACTTTAGCCGTTTTAGACAGTATTGGGGGCATCTGTATCAAAGATTTAGCATCAAAGATAATGCATTTTGTTTTCTCAATAATGTTACTTTGCCTTCAGATATGCTTTTGAGTTAGTGGATGAAATCTGATTTGATGCATGCAGTCATTGATTCGATCCATAGTTTTTGAAAATATTTTAAGACTCCTTGTGCATTCTCAAAAGACCAGGTACCTCCCTGAAAGAGCAAACTGCTTACAAACACAGACACACCACTTTATCATTCATGACTACACTGCTGTATCTTTGGCATGTCTGCCAGTGTCTTATTGTTGGCCTTTTGGGGGGGGGTCATAGAAAATCTTTTCAAGGTTTGTCTTGTCCATCAAGCTTTATAAATCCTTCCTTCCTTCATGAATGAATTCCTCACTTCCAGTGCCTAAGGCACCAAGCAAGCCTAGATGATATAACGCATGTTGCAAAATCTGTTAGAAGTGTGAGGCGTGGCCTCTGTGTGGTCAAAGGTCAACTCTGGTTTGGTTTACTTGTACATGTAGATGCACTTCGACATACATTTTTGTGGAACATCATTGAGTACTTTGCGGTCACAGGCTTGGCTCAGGAACTACGTGGCCTAGTCAATGAATTGTCTTTTGAGGTTAGTCCCCTGGTTCCTCTAGATCCTATTAAAACTTTGTACTCTGTTGCTTAGACCACATAGTTAATCCAGGCAGAATTGAACTTGCCCTCTGACAGTTTTACAGTACACTAGCCTTCATGGAAACTATTAATAACCTCTTAAGGAATATACTGCATTTGAAGGATTTGATATGATGTACATATATGTTGCTTGTAAACATCAGAGGGAATAGTTCAGCCTTTGCAAACTAATGCACATCTCAAAGACAAAACCTAGTTGGGGAGAGGAATAGTTTAAAAGTAAGCAATACTATCTCCAGCGTGTCATTCCAAAAGTAATAATGTTGGAGAAATAGATATTCCCTTTCACCTGAACTCTGATAGCAGGTTAATCTGTACAGCTTCACAAAAACGACAAGATAGTATTAGTAAATTACAATTATATGTTCATTTCTGTGTCTGATTCATAGTCAGGAATCTTCTCAGAACCCATGCAAATGACAATGGACACATCAGAGAAAGTTCTGTTGTTCTTGCTGCACCACTTTCAAGAACTGTATAGAAAATGTTAGTTTAAAAAGTAAGTGAGTACGACCAGGAACTGCCACAATCACCCACAGCACAGCGAGGAAGAGGCAAAGCATGATAACTGACTCATGAAAAAACTCGTAAAGCTTTGTCACACTCCTTTTCAGACAACTTTTGATTTACACTATCAAAAAAGTGAGTATGATCAGGAAATACCACAATCACAAACTGCAGACAAACTCAAATTCAAATGACAGTTCTCTGAGTCCCGTCTTACCATGAAGGTATCCAATGCTAGCAAAACCTGTTATGAGAAGGTGCATTCCACCTTCACATAGAAAGATATATTTCATGTACATAGGTTTAGCGCAAACGATTTCTAAAGCTTTCGTAAAAAAAACATATCAAAATATGCAGATGTATAAATTTGAACAAGTATTTTTTTGCACGTTTGCATTCTCTTCAGAGTTGTATTATAACTGCTATAAACCGTTGGGGAGACATTATAATTGGATTAATTGCTACATTAAATGCATTTATATTTACTTTATAATGCAAGGACAAGCTTATTTTTATGATTTAAAAATGTACATGTAGATCAAATGCAATAAACGTGACTATTTGTAAAAATCATTGGTTTTCGCGACTTTTGCACTTAATGACCTTTTAATTATAATTGTCAATGTGCGTAAGTAGCATATCAAATGCCAAAAAATAATATTAACTATTGGATCATATACAACCAAATAACATGCATTTGATACAGTATGTATGTTTCTTGTCATAAAAAGAAATCATCATCCCTTTCTTAGCTATGATGACGGTACCCATGTTTAAAGGGCCGTATTTTTTTTCGCACAAAATTCTGAAAGTGGCATCATGCAGTTCTGAACTCACCACACTCTAAGCTTTAAAATGATGTATGATGCTACTTGTTACCCTTCCGGTATGGGTACATGTCACTTTTGGTGACCTCTGCTGCAGCACTAATGGATCAAATTGCATGCTTATTTATTTTAAAATTGTCCAGCCACTGGTATGCAAAACGGCGATGAGGCTTCTGGGAGAATTTAAAACATAGAAATCTGCCAAAAATAATAATAAAAAAAAAAAATAAATTGAAAAATATGCAAAACGAAATTATCAATAAAAACAATATTTTAATGACTTGGTGTCGAGATTTTGAACAGCCTACAGATATGCACTATCATCACTGTACGGGTCCGTCTGTCCGTCCAATTTGCTTTCCAAGCATTCCTTCTGGCACCTGATACTGATTAATCTATGTTCACCATGGGTCGTGCACATTACAGTCAGTTGATTATCTACATTGATGGTACGAATTTCCGAATTATCCTATTTATTTCCCTTGGCCTGAGTTTATTATTGCAAACAGTGCTGATGAGATGTCTCGGTTACATTTGCGCTACGGGCGTCGTACGATTTATTTATCTACGATTTTCCGTACGATTGTTCAGGCATCGTAGGTGGCTATTAGTTGCTTCAAGTTCAAACTAACGACCCCTCCATTGCAGTCCACATGGTCCACAGAAGTCAGATCGCTATTGATGTAATCATTTCGAGGTCGATTGGGCCCAGTGTGTATATTGTATGCAGGTAGCATTATCGCATCAGCATGGGTGAACGTTTTCAGGATTATTCATGAATTCAGGATTTTGAGGCTGACTTTCCACAGAAAGTCAGCCTCCAAATCCTGATTTAGGGAGATTATAATAGCTTCTCTGATTTAGTTTTAGTCTGTCTGAAGACAATTGACCATTAAAACTTGAAATTGTGAATATTTAGTGGGCATACTGTAAGTTTTAAGATTGGAGTTTCGAAAGTTCAGGGTTTTGGAAATTTCGAACTTTCACACATGCATCAGACAGAGAGCAGATATGGCGCCACGTCAATGCTGACTCGGAGGATACATGCCCTGTGAAGGTCTCCGACTACGTATATACATGTACAGTTATTGCATGACCTATTTTTCTGGTCTTTGGGTATGTTCTATATGCCAATGACATTAATGCATCCCAGTTTGTATGAATTCTTATCAAGATTTTCTTCATTTGATTATTATTTCATGAGGAAAGATCACGTGGTGCCTTGGGACCAATGAGAACGAATGCTGAAAGAATATAGACTTTCTACGGTCGGAACGCCAGATGAGCTCAATTGCTCATAATAAAGTCAATTTTTCGTTTTCTTTTGGAATAAATGAGTTGTGGGGGAGCATTAGATTCGTCTCACAGAGACGAATCTGATGCTCCCCCACAACGCATGTTTTCAGGGAGGAACTAGATGAACGCATGTAAATTTTCACTTGTTTAGTTCAATGGTGCTTCTTGATGAAATCAATTAAGTGAGAGATACTCGCCTTGTTCCACACCCCTCGGGACAGCCGTTCCTATGATTTATGTGTTATGCTGCTTTTCTATAGTTTTAATTGAGTAAATGACGAACGATATAAAGCCCACTTCCTAAGATGGGATATGCAATATTAATGAGAAACTAAGAATACGTGTCAATTAGGGAAATTGGCAAATACATCTACTAGATGAGATATAATTTGCGAAAGTCATGTTTGAAGCACTCGAGGATATGTTTTTTCCAAACGAGAAAGATTGAAATGTGGTGGTAAGAAAGTAAGGTCAATATTCTACGATGGAAGCCCTTTTAGAAAAACCAATCTTTCCAGGTGCTCGCCCCAGGCGAAGGGGGGGGGCTACTCTGATAGTTTCATACATACGTAGGCTCAGGCAACTTTTTGGGTGTTCAAAATTTTGAATTAAAATATATTTTTTTTTGGGGGGGGGGGGGGGGGGTTCAGAAAAAGGATATTTTTGGGGGTATGAAAATTTTGTGGATATTTTTTGTTGTTGGTGCATCCCAAAATTGGACTAGTTTTAGGGGTTATTTAGAACTATTTATTTTAGGGTCTTTTCTTAAGATGAATATACAGAATCGGGATATATTTGGGGGTTGCAAAGACATCAAATATTTTTTTGGGGTGCTTGATATTCCTGATATTTTTTGGGGTAAACAGTTGATGCTGGACCCAAGCCTACGTATGAAGAAAAAAAGATGAGAATAACACCCCCCCCTAGGGTGCCCGCAAGCCAACTGTAGATGAAAATGCATTCGCCCTTTGTATGAAGAGGACAGTGGCTCGGTGAAAAGTGCTCGATTTGAGAGTCAGGGGTCTCTGGCCCAACTCTGTCAGAGGCACTGCTTTGAGTCATTTAGCAAGACACTTTATCCTCTGCTTAGTACTGGTCTAACCAAGGAAACGTCTGGGATTGTTTGAAAAATGTTAGCTGGGACGTAAAGCATAAATACAAACAAACAAACAACGATTACATCTTTGAATCTTAGTGTTGTCTGATGATGACCTTTGCAAACTCAGAACTGTTTGACAATATGATGGTATTTCCGAAAGTTTTTTTACAAGAAAAAATCAGCAGACGAAAAAAACTCAAGAAAAAAAACACAGAAGGAAAAAAGGTTGACGCGATTACACTATGTTCACCCGCTTACATGCTAGCCTATTGCGAAAATTTCAGGACAAAACTTTTGGTAGGATAGGGGTTAATCAAGACTTGGACTTCAGATGCACTTGATGATGAAAAGCATAAGCTATTTCAATATTTCTGGGTTCTTTGCACTTGATGATGAGAAGCGTTTGCTATTTCAATATATCTGGGTTCCTTGCACTTGATGATGAGAAGCATTAGCTATTTCAATGTATATGGGTTCCTTGCACTTGATGATAAGAAGCATTGGCTATTTCAATGTCTCTGGGTTCCTTGCACTTGATGATGAGAAGCATTGGCTATTTCAATGTCTCTGGGTTCCTTGCACTTGATGATGAGAAGCATTGGCTATTTCAATGTATCTGGGTTCCTTGCACTTGATGATGAGAAGCATTGGCTATTTCAATGTCTCTGGGTTCCTTGCACTTGATGATGAGAAGCATTGGCTATTTCAATGTCTCTGGGTTCTTTGCACTTGATGATGAGAAGCGTTTGCTATTTCAATATATCTGGGTTCCTTGCACTTGATGATGAGAAGCATTAGCTATTTCAATGTCTCTGGGTTCCTTGCACTTGATGATGAGAAGCATTGGCTATTTCAATGTCTCTGGGTTCCTTGCACTTGATGATGAGAAGCATTGGCTATTTCAATGTCTCTGGGTTCTTTGCACTTGATGATGAGAAGCGTTTGCTATTTCAATATATCTGGGTTCCTTGCACTTGATGATGAGAAGCATTGGCTATTTCAATGTCTCTGGGTTCCTTGCACTTGATGATGAGAAGCATTGGCTATTTCAATGTCTCTGAGTACCTTTCACTTGATGATGAGAAGCATTGGCTATTTCAATGTCTCTGGGTTCCTTGCACTTGATGATGAGAAGCATTGGCTATTTCAATGTCTCTGGGTTCCTTGCACTTGATGATGAGAAGCATTGGCTATTTCAATGTATATGGGTTCCTTGCACTTGATGATAAGAAGCATTGGCTATTTCAATGTCTCTGGGTTCCTTGCACTTGATGATGAGAAGCATTGGCTATTTCAATGTATATGGGTTCCTTGCACTTGATGATAAGAAGCATTGGCTATTTCAATGTCTCTGGGTTCCTTGCACTTGATGATGAGAAGCATTGGCTATTTCAATGTATATGGGTTCCTTGCACTTGATGATAAGAAGCATTGGCTATTTCAATGTATATGGGTTCCTTGCACTTGATGATGAGAAGTATTGGCTATTTCAATGTATATGGGTTCCTTGCACTTGATGATAAAAAGCATGAGCTATTTCAATGTCTCTGGGTTACTTGCACTTGATGATGAGAAGCATTGGCTATTTCAATGTATATGGGTACTTTGCACTTGATGATGAAAAGCATTAGCGATTTCAATGTATCTGGGTACCTTGCACTTGATGATGAAAAGCATTAACTATAACAATGTCTCTGAGTACCTTTCACTTGATGATGCAAAACTTAAGCTATTTCAATGTATATGGGTACCGTGCACTTGATGATGAAAAGCATTAGCTATTTCAATGTCTCTGGGTACCGTGCACTTGATGATGAAAAGCATTAGCTTTTTCAACGTCACTGAGTACCTTGCACTTGATGGTGAAAAACATTAGCTATTTCAATGTTGCTTATTACCTTGTACTTAATGATGAAAAGCATTAGCTATTTCAATGTCTCTGGGTACCTTGCACTTGATGATGAAGCATTAGATATTTCAATGTCTCTGAGTATCTTGCACTTGGTGATGAAAAGCATTAGCTATTTCAATGTCTCTGGGTACCTTGCAATTGATGATGAAAAACATTAGCTATTTCAATGTCTCTGGGTATCTTGCACTTGATGATTAAAAGCATGAGCTATTTCAATGTCTCTGGGTACCTTGCACTTGATGATGAAAAGCATTCGCTATTTCAATGTCTCTGGGTACCTTGCACTTGATGATGAAAAGCATTTGCCATTTCAATGTCTCTGGGTACCTTGCACTTGATGATGAAAAGCATTCGCTATTTCAATTTATCTGGGTTCCTTGCACTTGATGATGAAAAGCATTAGCTATTTCAATGTCTCTGGGTACCTTGCACTTGATGATGAAAAGCATTCGCTATTTCAATGTCTCCAAGTATCCTCTGAAATTTCACAGACACTAAAATGCCTTATGTTTTCCATCATTTAGTGCAAGCTGTAAATCTTATTTACAATCCTCAAATACTATAACAAGAAAAGATATGACATATCTATAGATCCGATTGTATGGCATTGGTTTAACTTCAGGCTGCTTTAACGAAAACCAAGCTCTTTGTGAAAGGTCACAGCACACCTTTTCTGTTCAGCAATTATCTGCTGTTGCAGTTATACATGTAAATCGCGGGTTCTCTCTCTTGAATGTTTTATATCATAGAGGAATAGTGAATAGTTAAGCAGGCACTGTCGAATCTATAAAGCCAAGCTCATAAACATGTATGTTAACCCTATTACCTTATTATAGAGACACCGTTTAACACATTTGCAAAAAGAGAAGACCCAGATCAGCCAAAAGCATCAGGCCCCTACCATCTCAATAGAGCCGTTTGGACGTGTTGAACGCACAATAATTTTATAACATTTTTATTTCATTCATCTATCCATATACCCTGTCCAGCTCTATTTTTCCGTAAAATTTGATACCATATTGATTAACAAAATATTAGTACTATGAGCAAACACTCTGTCACAAAATTTTCAGCGAGGTCGCCTGGCATTTGTCACTTCAGATTTTGTGACAGATCTGAAAGCAGGAACTTTTGTGAGAATAATATGGTATCATTTGATCCGGCCAGAAGTGGGCTGAAAAGTGGTGCGTGGATTGATGGATACGATATCTTAAGAATTTCATTACCGTTATGATAAAAAAAGTGTCCGCTATCTTATTAGTGTAGTGTATCATAACAAAAAAAAAACCCACGTGATTCCCCAGTCTGATATTACATTTGCAGATATACTTTGGTACCAAACCGGTATTTATCTCTGGGAGTGAACTAACGACATGCATTAAAATCGATAAACCACTAGTGGCTTACAGATTTTGGAAACGTTATGACAAAATATTAACTTTTTTTACGCTATAAATGTGATTTCAACGTAATCTTAATAGACTCTTGCATTATTGAATTTATTTACCTCGTTGCGAAAAAGCGTTAAAATGCTCGGCAAGCCTCGCATTTTATCGCTTTTCATCAATTCGTCTTATAAATTCAATTTACCCGCTCTATTATCAACTCAAATAGTTTAAAGTAATTTTCACCCTCTGTTGTAGTGCAGCCAGTTCCCTTAACGACGTGCCATAGAGGGAGCGCAGTGACTCAATGGTAGAGTGCTTGACTCGAGACCGAAGGGCCGCGGGTTCGAGCTTCACCGGCGTCACTGCGTTGTGGTCCTTGAGTAAGACACATTTATCCTAGCTTAGTACTGGTTCAACAAAGGAAGACCCGTCCCTATATAACTGAAAGATTGTTGATGGGAAGTAAAGAAGCAAATCAAACAAACAAACGTACCACAGGGTCCTTTTATCGTAGTTTGCTCCTGTTTTCTTTCACTGACAGACGTATTAGCGAGAAAAAAAGATGCGCAAAAATACGGGCCTAGTGCGCACACGCCCAACTAAGGCGTCAAAGATGATATCATGTCTATATCTTTGGGTTGAAAATGTTTATCAAACCCGCATGCATGTACGTGTCGTTGGTTCTTTACAGAACGAGCCGTTGCATAAAGCAAATCTCAATATTGCAACATCAAAGGTGTGAGTGTCCAAGACGTAGAGCAGCAGTGGAGACTAATGTTCAATCAAAGAGAGTGATAGTCTCTCGGTGCCCTTTTAGGGGGCCCTTTCAGGTGGGAGGTGGGGGTACCTGTTCCCTTGTTCCCCTGAAATAAATTTGCTTGTTCCCCTGTTCCCCAAAATCGAAAATTTGTTTCCTTATGTTCCTTTTCCCCAATGTTGTCTTTGTTACAATGTTCCCCTCAAAATTTAGCCTTTGTTCCACTATTCCCCTGAAATAAATGTCATTTCCCCTGTTCCCCCAAACCCTGGGAGGGCCTCTATATACGAGCAGTGTATACTGACCAGACTGGCATATCGGCTGGATGTCAGGGTTAATTTAAGTTTATTATGAGCGAAAATGGCATTTTAATTCTAATGATTTTGCGCAGCAACATAGCGGCTTAGTTTTATAAGCATAGTCGCACATTGTCCCTACATGAAGACTATGCACGCATGGCGCTAAACTCTCTCAAGACTCGTATATACGAACCGTGTAAATTGTATAAAATATGAAACCGTGTTTTTTAATATTATTTTTCAGCTTAGCGATACATGTAACTATATATGCATATATGTCTCCATATATAGGCACCGACACTTAATATTTGCTATACTGCGAGCAAACTTATGACACAATAATAGTTGTTTCCCTTGGACTATTAAGCATTAAAATTAAGTTTTTTTGTGATTCTAGATTTTATATAAAGTGAAACGGCTTACATTCTTTTGTTGAATCATTTATTTGTGGGTAATGCTGCTTTATCAACTCTGTTGCTCAACCATCCTGTGACCCAGCTACATGCACTCAGAATTTTTGTTGAGTATATACCACACACTATGAGCAGCTTATGGCACAATAATAGTTGTTTCTCTTGGACTATTAAGCAGTGCGTTTTTCAACGGCGTCAATATGAAAACTTCTAACTTTACTTTTGTTGCCCTACATATGTACATGTTGCTTGTGTAAGATTTAGACATGATTATCACAATTTCATTTTGGATAACGATTATGCAATCGTTTTCCGAAATTCGCCCAAGTTCCGTACGTTGAATGTATAAATCTTACACAACGTGCATGCTAGCAAGCAAATAAAGTGTAAAGCTTACATTTTGGGTTAGTATACGTGGCGGTAGCTCAGTGATAGAAGGTTCGACTTGAGACCGAGGGGTCGTTGATTCGAGCCTCAATAGAGGCAATGTATTGCGTCCACAAGCATGGCATGTTTTCCTCAGATTAGTTTTGATTAACACAGAAAATACCCGGCACGACTAAAACGCTTACTGGGACGTAAAACATGAATTAGCTCAAGTACATGACAAAACTTTCTGGATCCGCGCATGTTTCTGGTGTAAATATCTCTTTTTTGGCAATATGTAACGTATGCTACAAACTTTAAGGCGTTCTATATATCTATGTATTAATATATGCTTTGTTCCCTAAATGATACATTAAGGGTATTTAATTTAATTTCAAAACTGATTTTTTGTTAAAAAGATATAAAGATACTACTTTGACTGAAATATAACTTATCAGTTCTTATTTAGAAAATTGTCAAAGCATAGCCTATTTACTTTTCTGAAATTGTATAATAGTTTAAAAACAGCAAAACAATATTATCCATTTGGCCAAAGGTATAGGTTTTAAACCTCATTAACAAAGAAAATTAGAGCTCTCAAGTAACAGCTGAATAGGAATAAATTCCCATGTTCTGTCAAAAATATATATTACCGTATAAAATATATCATGAAGTTCTATATTTGTCCGAAATATTGTGAAAGCAGTATAGAATTTAATCTCAAATGCTAATATACGATGGATTTAGAGTTTAGTAAGACTTGTCTGAAGAAAAGAGGTCAGCCCTTTACTAGCAGGTGACACAAGGCTGCAAGAAACAGACAAGACCGCATGACAGACATGAAAGACAAATAACAAAAAGGATCCACAAAAGAAGTACCGCCTTGGAATAGTCAGTAAAAGAATATTTACTGGAGGGTTTAAACATGTTTGACGGCGCCAACCGCACCCTTATTTCTGATGTGGATCAAGACAAATAGATGTTTGGTTCGCATGAAAGATCCCTAACATATTGATGTACCATCTCCTAGTAAATACAAATCGAGATATAAAAATGAGATGAAACAAAGATAAGGACTCAACTGCAAATACAACTGGATACTGGAGTAAAAGAAATCCAACAGTTAAACCCCGATGGGCCCGACCATAGACACAACAACAGGCCCTAACCCTTTCATTTATAAATAAGTCTTTAAGTTGGAACCGTCATAGAATCTGAGGTCCGACCCGCCGGCGTGCAATTAAAGAGGAATGCTAAGTTGCCAACTGTGATTGGGTTGACCACCAAGTATGCAGCATGCCACAATACACTAATGTTATAACTAATCTTCTTATAATGAGAATTTATTTTAATAAATTGCACTGAAAAAAATATTAGCGCCAACACTAAGTCGCCATAAAACTCTGGTTCCGAAAGTTGGTAGAATAAAAAAAGTTGGTATATGTTACCTTATAAGTGTATGAAATTAGATAATTTTATTGTTTAAGGAGGCGGTCTTCAAATCAAATGTGGAGAGTCTCATATGCGCCCACGCATTAATTTTCATCTCAATTTACATGGTGAATAGCTTTGACCAATGCATTTTTTTTTATTTCAAAAGTGCTTTTTAGGTCCCAGGAGAGCACCCGGAGTTACTCCAACTTTTCGATGACACCTGTCTAATATTTTATCAATTTTTAACCATCGTCTTTATCGAATATTAGCCAGTTGACTTAGAATAGTGAAAGGACTCTTTATGGATTGCTTTGAAACAATTTTGGCCTATACAAACATGCAAACAAATTTTTTACGAACCTTTAAATTCAAAATTTTCAAAAAAATATCAGTGAAATTCATGAGAACGTCAAATTCTGTCTACCATTTCCATATGTTCCTGTGCTTGTCAACCTATGATACTGCCTATAAAATTTGCCTCACATGTCCTCTGTAAACTTACAAAGTTTCGTGATTTTTGAAACCGGCAACAGTGATGGAAAACATATGATATACATGTAGGTCATTTTTGACATTAATAATAATTTAATGTTTGAGGTTTGTTTTGTCCTGGAACCATGTAATTTTTTCAATTTTATTATTGGAAACATTATGAACATCGATACTGGAACGCTATGCATGTACAAAAGCATACTTAATTTGACATTGAAGCAAATCTGAGACTTGTGTACTATTAAAAATCAGTTTGAGTAACACACAAACTACCGACGACTTTTGAACTTCTCAAAAATAACTTGAAACACATCAATCAATTTATTCAGTGCTATGATCACTTACCCAATGTTTCTTTATGCGAAAATGTATTTTAATTTGCTTTTGCATAGCATTGTGTTAATTGACAGTTCATTATCATAATAGTGCTAGACAAGGCGATACATTTGATTCCGAACTTATTTTCTTTTACCCTTTGTAAGATTATATACAACCTCACTTATGTAACTGGTATTCAATTTATCAACAATGGCATGTGTCAAATTTGTAATTATCTATTTTAACCTTGTTCAGAATTTTTTTGCATGGTATCCACCTGAACATGTCAATGTGTTTGGAAATGTGGCTGGATGTAGCTTTCAATTTTAATACCAGGTACCTGTTGAGACTCATCATGTACTGTTGGCTGATCCTTAATTGCTGCACATGCATTAAATATCTCGCAACTTTTTTATCACTGTTTTTAATTCATTTTTTTGTCAATTCATTGAATACCAAGTTTGTTGACTGAAAGCACCGTGACGTTAAATTCCCTTTGCAGTTTAAAGGGTTGTATATAGGTTAATCGGCTCACCTTGTGTTCTCCTTGTATTATGTCTATTTGTAGTTTTGGTTGATTTCCAAAACCGTTTCGAGGGCAAGACTTTGGTTCTCATTACCCCAGTTCCTGATCATTGTTACTTCTTTTCATGCAGTCAGAACCTTTTTGCAATTTTGCTTATTTATATATTTGTAGTGTTATGCTTAGAATCTTTTGGAACTTCCATGATGTATTTTCAAAACTGGTTCCTCAGTCAAGTAACTGGCAATTTAAGCAGGTAATCAGTAATTTTTGAGCGATCTGATTGTATCAGATTAAACATTAAGACATTTTTGGCATTAATTTGTCTAACTCATTTGCTATTATGACATTGTGAAGGATGTTGAATATAATTGTAAGTACCTACGATTGTATCAGTTGGGTGCATGTATTTTTCTAATATTGCAACACATTCATGGTTAAGATAGAATCTAGCAAAATATCCCATAACTGCATACACCGATTTAATTATGGAGAACGACTTTCTATTAGAGTGAATCTGGACTTGAAACCTTATTATAAAGTTTACAAAAGTTTATTGTTTTATGAGGTGTTAAACAGGGTGGAATTCTCTCTATGTGATCAGTATTCGATTATTTGCGTAAGTATAATAGTTTTTACAATATTTAAGATTCAATCTTACTTATACAATAAAACAAACAAGAAAAACATTGCTTTGAAACTAATTAATTAATCAAATACTCACCCATTACCTTCAATCAGCACTTATTTAACATTTCTCAGAATTTGGATTTGTAACATTCAAAGTTGCAAGACAAAATGTTACCTGTCTTCGATTTTCTTGAAAAATTTAGCGTATCATCTATATATGTATAACCTAATTTCAGATTAATTTCATAGGTTGACAAGAACGGGAACATACTTCAATTCAAAAACATAATTGTTGAAAAAATATTATACAGCTGAAATTTGGGGACTGTTTCAAACAAAATCACAATTTTCTGAATTAAAAACATTACAGAAACTGATTTTTGTTTTATGCATATATAATCAGTGATTATCAAAGATAATTTTAAAAACAAAGCAAACCCAATATTGATACTATGAGAGTTATGGGTGGCTTAAACTGAAGGTACCCCTATAATCAGATACCCGATTACATAACATCTCGTTTTTTTGACCATGTCAATAGGTAAGTGGGAAACTATATCACAAATAGAATAGTCATATGTTAGGCAATCATTATGCATAATATTATGAAAATATATTTATGGGCAGAACCCTGTGTAAATTTCCTATAGGATGAGACCCCCCTTATACTTGTTTGTTTTGATAATTTACGTCCCAGTTTTGGTCAGGTCAGGATGGTCTGTTCACCTAACCACACTTTTTTCCTGGGCAAGCTTGACTAAGCGATTAACCAGTACTACGTGCACATACTTTCGCTTGTACCTGACAACAACAATTCTTGAATCAGCAGAAGGGAGTAGAATGGCCATAGAAATTATTTCATGATCAATCTCGAAAGTATGGGACCGGGCCGTGATCGAACTTGTGATGCCTGGATCTGCAGTCAGACACATTACCAACTGCGCTTTGCAGCCTAATATCTTAATTGCGTTTGCAGATAGTGACACATTACTTCATTTTAGTTTTGATAGACTTCAGTTTATCTTCAGCTTAGCTTCCATTGTTTAATGGATAAAACTGTTGATTAAATCAATGTAGTACATCTGATCATTTGCTCAAGCAATGTAAATTTCATATGTAAATGGTTTATTAAGAACCAATATTTCGGTGAAGACGGAAAGAAATAAGTGATGATAGTGGATGGATTTTACATGTCAATGATCACAATTAATATGAGCATATCCAAGGAAACAGGCCATTTATTTCTTATGATGCCAATTTGGATTTATAAGACTTTATCAGCCAGAATAAAGTCAGACCATATTTGACCAGGTGATATTAAGTTAATATAAAATAGATTTTACAATGTTCTTTTAGAATGTTGGATGGAATGGTCAAATATTTAAAGTAAAAAGTGCAGTTCTGAGATCTTGTTTAGTTATAGCAATAAATGCTAAACTAGTTGGTGTTCATTTCCATTATGCAGAATGTGACATGACCACATTATTGCGAGAAACCACAATTGCAAAGCATTATATGAATATCAAACATTAGAATGAGTTGTAAACACATTAGGGTATGGATTCTAGACACTTGCAAAAATAAAGTCAACTGTTCTGATAAGAAAATAGTATTCAGGGGGGAGTCTACTCAGTATCAACATTGTTACAATTGATATACTTACATACAATTTTAAAAAAGTACACATGAATTTGATAATACATATCTATGCATTTCTAATTGCCATGTGCCTTTTATTTAATCATCTAAAAATCATATTTCTTTCACATTGAAAAGGATATAATAAATCTCAGATGTTGATATAGCAGTGTCTCTATTGTCTTGTGTTACATGTGTGTATAATATAGTAGACCAAATACTGAAACCTTATCTCAGATTTGTTATTTGATAGTTGCAAAGGTATGAAAATTATTGCATTTAGACTAAAAAGTAATTGTTGGTCTCACTTATTGTTATTTATAAAGGACCTTGGACAGTCTTAATGGAGGATTGCCCATGAAAATGATCAGAGAAAAGTTTCAAAAAAATGATATTTTTTCTATGAAAAAGATAGTAGGTTCAACCCTCTACTTAGCCACAAAAGCCGTTTTCTCATTGGACAAGTACCAATTGACAAGTATGGGTTGAAAACTCTGTTTTTGCTATTCAACATATAAAAAATAGAAAAGTTTTACTGAAGTGCTTTCCCCCCATGACCAAACTAATCCTTTTGCATACAGTTGTAGTTTTACATGTCACACATCATACAAAAATGGCATGATTGGTCACGGGGGGGGGGGACGCCGTCAAAATGCTCAAAAACACTTTATCATAAAAACTTATTAGAGATTTATTTTGTAAAAACCTGTAGGTAAATATCAATTTGCACTGGCATGTATCAGGACTTTAGATATGAGTGCTTACAAAGTAATAAATTGTCTCATTTCTCAACCAAAACATATGTTGTTGGTACTGAAAAGAACCGTCTCAATGAGACGGTTCTTTTAAGCACCAAATTATAGGTAAAATCTGGTGTGCTAGAAAATATTTACGATTTTACGCTCAAAAACTATGTTTATGTAGACTATGATTTATACAGTATGTAAATATGATACACCTCAGTGCACAAGTCAAACTGCTTGACCTTGAAACATTACAGGTAGTGGTCAAAAGTAATTGACAGCACACTTCTATAGATGAAAGATTGAAATCTTCTCAAACCGAATTTTATGCAAACGCATCACCTTCGTCTCAAGTTTTATGCCCAAAACATAATATTTACATGTATCTAGGTGAATACTGGATTAAACTTCCACTTTCTGTGAAATAAAATTTGGTCACAAAAAATACCCCCGCCCCTAAACCCTACAGCCCTAGCATAATTATGCAATATTTTCAAAATAGTTTTATTTTGCTAGGTTCACTAAATGTAAGGGTTTGATTTAAGCACAAAACTATAGTTGTCAGTCATGCATTATCCTAGCCACAGGCTGTCAAAATTTGGGCAGATTGAATAGGAAACCGTCCGAGGTCCTTTGAAAATTTGAGTGTAGCTAGCCATCATAATTCTGGTCTGAGTTTTGCTCTACATCTGTACTTTGTGTATGTAGGCACGAAAGGCTCTGACGAGTCTACAAATTTCACATGCTCATCTGAGCCCTCATTTTTTACACTGCGATAAGTACCAAAATCAAAAGTGCTTGCTCAATTGATTTATTCTTTGCGTTACTAGTTATAATCTTTTTGGCTTGATTTGAAATATGCAAAGGATTAATAGGATGAAATTTTAATCAATGATTATGTACTCCTTTAGGAAGTAGAGTGGATTAGTGGTAGAGTGCTTGACTCTAGACCGAGGTGTGGCTTGTTCAAGTCTCACCTGCGTCACTGTGTTGTGTCCTTGAGCAACACACAATTATCCTTGCTAAGTACTGGTTCAACCCAGGAAGACCCGTCCTGACATAACTCAAAAATTGTTGACTGGGACGTAAATAATCAAACAAACAAACGTACTCATCTGGCAAACTAAATACAAAATTTTATGCAAAACAAAATTTCACAGTTAGGCTAAGTCTAAATGACAAAAATAATTCAGAGCAAAAATACCAATGAATTATTGAAGTAAAGAAAATGGCGGAGATCAGAAATTGATAAACCAAGTACCACACCTGATCTTGGACACCATATGTTAAAGTGACAAAAACACAAGAAAACATCACACACAAAAGAGCCAACAGGTCAGCCCTTTTCAGCGAGTGATCACAAGGCTGCAAGGAACCGGTAATACAACATGACAAAGACAATCATGAAACATAAATAACAAAAAGGACCCACCAAAGAGGCATCAAATTGGAACGGTCGAAAACATTACTGGAGGGCTTAAACATGTTAAACAGGGCCATCCTCACCCTTAATTCTGCTGTAGATCAAGACACATAGATGTTTGGTTCACATGAAAGATCCCTAACTTATCGATGCGGCGTCTTCTAGTACATACTTATCAAAATATAAAAGGAGATAAAACAAAGATAAGGACTCAACAGTATATACAACTGAATACCGGAGTAATAGAAATCCAACAATTAAACCCCTGTCAATTTATTTAGGCATGCCTACAATACAATACTAACATTCTTAGTTTTAACATACATGTATCTTTTTAAATATATGACTAAAATGAACCTTTAGAACAAATGCCGCACTGTTTCACTGCTTCACAAAATTGAAGAACAAGGAAAAACAGATGATAAGTGTAATATTCTCCTTACATAGTCTTGTGATACCAAGTTAATTGTACTCTTTCTTCAGCCAACAATAGCTTTAGATTATTACCATTGGGAGTATTACAATATGGATAGGCATAGTGGTTGGATGCTACATGTTGGGCAGAAATCGTTATGATTCCAAAAATCTACAGTTTTTGTTCACAGAACAAGAATAAATGTCTGTTTTAATTCTTCATTTCTCGATTTTGACCACGCTTGAAATGACATACCATTTTAAGATTTGTGAGTTTGCTTTTGTCCTTGATTGTTATTAATGTAGCTGTTGTAATCAATAGCTGATAAACTGCACAGTATGTGTATTTTGTTGACTAACAGAATAGCCACTAGATCTTACTAAGCTAACTACGTGCTTAATATCATGTTTCGTCTAATTTGAGCTGTAGAAGAGAGTATGTCTTGCATAAATCATTTCATGTATTAAAATAAGTAAACATATAAGTGTCAGAATTTAAATGATAGCATTTAAAACATAATTTGATCATAAAAATAAGCAATGTTTACATATTCGATATTTACACTCTTAATTAATATGGCATTTTATGTATCTTCCTTTTTAACAGTCATACGTTTTTCAGAGTCTAATCGCACCTATATTTTATGGTTAAAAGGATTCATCATATCTCTCATTATGAGACCCCAAATGGCAGCAATTTACACCAACTACCAGTCTCAACTCATGGAATGCTACAATTGCACTAAATTAATGTATTTAAAAAGTAACGTATGTAACAGTAATAAAAGGTGCCTAAAGGAGTTTAAATTATACTGCTAGTTTTTTACTCTCAATTACAAGATACTATTGATATGTAAGAAAAGGAATAATTTAATCTACACTATCATAAAATAAGGGTTCATATAAAATATGGTAACGTAGTTAACTCTGTTACTGAGGGGTAAAACTCCAACCCGTAAAGAGCTAACATGCATTATTTTGTGGCTAATATAATGTGGCTATAGAAAATTATAGTGAACAAAACTCCCCCTATGAGGTATTTTGTAAGAACATGGTCTAGTAATAGCACAGCACCAAAAATTAGTATATTTTGAAAGTAAGTAATGTATATACCTACAATATAATAGGCGTATGTTGTTTTAACACATACTGACTGTTTGCTGTATTAAATAAAGTGATTTTATGGCCATCACCATGTCGATAAGTAAGAATTAGGCGTAGCTTTTTTGCAAGGTATACATGGTATATACTGTTTCAAAACACATAGTCACCTTGTGAGGCTATAACCTTAAATCAAGGCATGCACTTTCATCTATACGTCATTTCGTATGTGTATATGAGCAGTTAAAGGTCTCTACTTAAACGGTAATATCTGTCTTATGCGTTTTTTTTTCTTATAAGACTCCTTCGTAGAATAAATGCATGAAGATATTAGGTGACATTGTTGTTTATGTAAGAAGTATTAATTGATTGTTTGTGTATTTCATTCGGTTCGTTAATACTGCATTTTAAGACCTTGTAACTTATGATATAACGGAAGAATGAACTCTTATGACACTCTTGTTTTCTTGACGCTTTAAGGGTTAACACGAATCAAGGTATTTTCGGCGTTTTACTTTTGTTACGGCTCTCTATCGAGGCATTCCTCCTCCTTCTGCCGGCCATGAACAGCTTCAATCCATGATACGGTTGATATTATTGTTATTATTGGCGCAATTGGTCTATCGTAGATTAGCTGTTCGATTAAAATACTCCCTTTGCCAAAGAAACCTTAAACCTTTTATTCGTTAAAGTATTGTTGAAAGATTTATATCTAGTTCTGAGAAACTGATCGAACATGCATTGTACGTTATGTTCCAGGAGTCTTTGTTTCTCGTTCAACAATGTCTTCTCTGACAGTGGGTATTATCTCGTCTTCACTGATGGATGAAATGGTTTATCTAGCCGATTGATCGTCCTTATTATCTACAATAACAGCACCGTTAACAAGATTAGACCCGCCATTCAAAGCAAGGGTTCTAACGATTTTAACTGAATCTTCATCAGCGCTTTAATATTCTTTTGTTTGAAATTAAAGTAGAGATTCTACCACGTTTACAGGTTTTCTGTTCAGTAAATATTTGTTTGTGGGAAGTTTGATATAAAGATAAAGATTGACAGAAATTGAAGGTGAAACCTTTTAGAGAACAAAGCCTTTTCATTATTTAAATTTCTGAAGTCTGAAAGAACGTAATAAAAGGGTAACTGTAGCCTGGCAGTTATTATAATTCCGAAGAATACTTTATTAATGTTTAAATTTAGTTAATGTACGAATATATTATTGAAGAACAAAAAGTAAACAAAGGATTGTGTCTAAAGTTAAGTGCGACATGCGAGTACTAAATATATAAAAATGATGTATTTTGTCACGCGAAAGCGGCCTAACCCATTTTCATTGAAATATGAACAATAAGCGATATATTGTCTTTTAATTTTGAGAAGACATGTCATGTCATATACGATAAGCAAATAGGCAAGAATATCCGGGGATTTTTGGTACTTATGGCATATGCCAACAACGAATGCTCAGACACCAGGCCCCCAGGTTATAAATTTTTTTTCAAACTCAACTCAGCTGAGCACGAAATTTATTCTACACATAAATGTTAAATTGTCAACAATTGTTGGCATTTTAACATTTATTAGCATGATAAATACAGCATCTGAGAGACTTAACGCAAGAAACTTCTTAATTTGTAGGTAATTTAGTTTTTATGAGCAACTGGAATTTCGTGCTCAGTTGAGTTGAGCATAAAAGTTTTATAACCACGGGGCCAGGGATTTCGCTGTTCGTATACAAAAAATATACCAATGTGAAGAATATGAAGAATCGGACAAAATAGACTTCCAGCCCAACGTTGCTCTTTTCAAGCGTGGGTTTACACATACACAACCAGCAAACGGTCTTGGGCTTATTGGATACAAATACACATCTAGCCCCACATTGATCTTTTCAAGCGTGTGTTTTAACAAACACAGCCAGCAAACAGTCTGGGGCTTATTGGATAAAATAGACATCTACCCCCAAGTTGCTCTTTTCAAGCGTGGGATTACACATACACAGCCAGCAAACAATCTGGGGCTTATTGGATAAAATAGACATCTACCCCCACGTTGCTCTTTTCAAGCGTGGGATTACACATACACAGCCAGCAAACAATCTGGGGCTTATTGTATAAAATAAACATCTAGCCCAACGTTGCTCTTTTCAAGCGTGGATTTACACATATACAGCCAGCAAACAGTCTGGAGCTTAATGGATAAAAATAGACATCTGGCCCAACGTTGCTCTTTCCAAGCGTGGGTTTACAAATACACAGCCAGTAAACAGTCTGGGCCTTATTGGATAAAACTAGACATCTAGCCCCACTTGATAGTTGTAAGTTCTCTTTTCAAGCGTGGGTTTACACATACACAGCCAGCAACCAGTATGGGGCTTGTTGAATAAAAATAGACATCTTACCCCACTTGATAGCTCTAGGTGCTCTTTTCAAGCGTAGATTTATACATACACAGCCAGCAAACAGTCTTGGGCTTATTGGATATAACCAGAAATCTAGTCCCACTTGATATCTGTAGGTGCTGTTTTCAAGCATGGATTAACACATACACAGCCAGTAAACAGTCTGGGGCTTATTGGATAAAACTAGACATCTAGCCCAACGTTGTAGTGTTTAAGCGTGGGTTTACACATACACAGCCAGCAAACAGTCTGGGGCATATTGGATAAAAGTGGACATCTAGTCCCACGATGTATTGTTCAAGCGTGGGAATACACATACACAGCCAGCAAACAGTCTGGGGCTTATTAGATTAAAAATAATCATCTAGCCCAACATTATTCTTTTCAAGTCTGGGTTTACATATACACAGCCAGCTAACAGTCTGGGGCTTATTGGATAAAATAAACATCTAGCCTCACGTTCCTCATTCAAACGTGGGTTTACACATACACATCCAGCAACCAGTCTGGGGCTCATTGGATAAAAATAGACATCTAGCCCCACATTGCTCTTTTCAAGTCTGGGTTTACACATACACAGCCAGCAAACCGGCCGGGGCTGATTGGATAAAAGTAGACATCTGACCCCACGTTGCTCTTTTTAAGCGTGGATTTACACATACACAGCCAGCAAACAGTCTGGAGCTTATTGGATAAAAATAGACATCTGGCCTAACGTTGCTCTTTTCAAGCGTGGGTTTACAAATACAGGCCAGCAAACAGAATGGGGCTTATATGATAATAATAGACATCAAGTCCCACGTTGCTCTTTTTAAACGTGAGTTTTACAAATACACAGCCAGCAAACAGTCTGGGGCTTATTGGATAAAAATACACATCTGACCCTAAGTTGCTCTTTTCAAGTGTGGATTTAACACATACACATGCAACAAACAGTCTGAGGCATATTGTATAAAACTAGACATCAAGCCCCACTTGATAGCTGTAGGTGCTCTTTTCAAGCGTAGATGTACACATTTACAGCCAGCAAACAGTCTGGGGCTTATTGGATAAGACTAGACATCTAGTCCCACTTGATAGTTGTAAGTTCTCTTTTCAAGCTTGAATTTATACATACACAGCGAGCAAACAATCTGGGGCTTATTGGATAAAACTAGACATCTAGCCCCACGTTGTTTTTTTTCAAGCGTGGGTTTACACATTCACAGCGAGCAAACAGTCTGGGGCATATTGGATAGAACTAGACATCTAGCCCCACGTTGTTTTTTTTCAAGCGTTGGTTTACACATACACAGCCAGCAAACAGTCTGGGGCTTATTGAATAAAAATAGACATCTGGCCCAATCGATAGCTGTAGGTGCTTTTTTCAAGCGTGGATTTACACATACACAGCCAGCAAACAGTCTGGGGCTTATTGGATAAAACTTGATATCTAGTCCAACGTTGTAGTGTTTAAGCGTGGGTTTACACAAATATAGCCAGCAAACAGTCTGGGGCTTATTAGATAAAATACACATCTAGCCCCACATTATTCTTTTCAAGTCTGGGTTTACATATACACAGCCAGCTAACAGTCTGGGGCTTATTGGATAAAATAAACATCTAGCCTCACGTTGCTCTTTTCAAACGTGGGTTTACACATACACATCCAGCAACCAGTCTGGGGCTCATTGGATAAAAATAGACATCTAGCCAAACATTGCTCTTTTCAAGTCTGGGTTTACACATACACAGCCAGCAAACCGGCTGGGGCTGATTGGATAAAAATAGACATCTGACCCCACGTTGCTCTTTTTAAGCGTGGATTTACACATACACAGCCAGCAAACAGTCTGGAGCTTATTGGATAAAAATAGACATCTGGCCTAACGTTGCTCTTTTCAAGCGTGGGTTTACAAATATAGGGCCAGCAAACAGAATGGGGCTTATATGATAATAATAGACATCAAGTCCCATGTTGCTCTTTTTAATCGTGAGTTTTACAAATACACAGCCAGCAAACAGTCTGGGGCTTATTGGATAAAAATACACAACTGACCCTAAGTTGCTCTTTTCAAGCGTGGATTTAACACATACACATGCAACAAACAGTCTGGGGCATATTGTATAAAACTAGACATCAAGCCCCACTTGATAGCTGTAGGTGCTCTTTTCAAGCGTAGATGTACACATTTACAGCCAGCAAACAGTCTGGGGCTTATTGGATAAGACTAGACATCTAGCCCCACGTTGTTTTTTATAAGCGTTGGTTTACACATACACAGCCAGCAAACAGTCTGGGGCTTATTGGATAAGACTAGACATCTAGCCCCACGTTGTTTTTTCAAGCGTTGGTTTACACATACACAGCGAGCAAACAATCTGGGGCTTATTGGATAAAACTAGACATCTAGCCCCACGTTGTTTTTTTCAAGCGTTGGTTTACACATACACAGCCAGCAAACAGTCTGGGGCTTATTGGATAAAACTTGACATCTAGCCCCACGTTGTTTTTTTCAAGCGTGGGTTTAAACATTCACAGCGAGCAAACAGTCTGGGGCATATTGGATAAAACTAGACATCTAGCCCACGTTGTTTTTTTCAAGCGTGGGTTTACACATTCACAGCGAGCAAACAGTCTGGGGCTTATTGGATAAAATTTGACATCTAGTCCAACGTTGTAGTGTTTAAGCGTGGGTTTACACAAATATAGCCAGCAAACAGTCTGGGGCTTATTAGATAAAATACACATCTAGCCCCACATTATTCTTTTCAAGTCTGCGTGTACATATACACAGTCAGCTAACAGTCTGGGGCTTATTGGATAAAATAAACATCTAGCCTCACGTTGCTCTTTTCAAGCGTGGGTTTACACATACAAATCAAGCAAACAGTAATGGGCTTATGGATAAAAATAGACATCTAGCCCCACATTGCTCTTTTCAAGTCTGGGTTTACACATACACAGCCAGCGAACAGGCTGGAGCTGATTTGATAAAAGTAGACATCTGACCTCACGTTGCTCTTTTCAAGTCTGGGTTTACTCAAACACAGCCAGCAAACAGTCTGAGCCTTATTGGATAAAAATAGACATCTGGCCCCACTTTGCTCTTTTCAAGCGTGGGTTTTCACATACACAGCCAGCAAGCAGTCTGGTCTAATTGGATAAAAATATACATATGGCTTAACGTTGCTCTTTTCAAACGTGGGTTTTCACATACACAATAGGCTAATTGGATAAAAATAGACATCTAGACTCACGTAGCTCTTTTCAAGCGTAGGTTTACACATACCCAGCCAGCAAACAATCTGGGGCTTGATGGATAAAAATAGACATCAAGTCCCACGTTGTTCTTTTCAAGCGTTGGTTTACACATACCAAGCCAGCAAACAGTCTGCGGCTTATTGGATAAAAATAGACATCTGGCCAATGTTGTGTTTACACAAACACAGCTAGCAAACAGTCTGGGGCTTATTTGATTAAGATGGACATTTGGCCCCACGTTGCTCTTTTCAAGCATGGGTTTGCACATGCACAGCCAGCAAACGGTTTTGGGCTTATTGGATATTGTCATGGGACCGATAGTATTCTGTGGCTAATCCTCACGGTGCCGTGGGTTGGTCAGCAGTATGTGTTTGTTTTTTACCTGATTATACTCACTTACTTTTCACTGACTTACTTGAATGTATAACTTTCCGAGTTAACAAATCTGATCCAAATCTTCTCCTAATTTTATCCAGCCTATTAGGTTAAAAACTAAGGACAGTTTCACATGCAGGTAATGTGATCCAATCGTCTATGCAACATATTGAGGCTGTTTGGTTATCTCATTTTGTATGTTTTATTACATATTGGCTTTAAATCCATATCTCTAAGCTCAATATTTGCTATAACGTTGAAAAGTTTGTTTTTGTCCATCCTGGTTAGTCCAGGCGTAATCCATTCCGTAACACTCCATTTATCATGTTCCGTTACACTGCATTCATCACATGATATTTACATTTTCGAAACAAGTCTTCAGTGAATCTTAAGATTTTTGCAACCGTTCGAAGCCTCATGAATGACACAAGTTTGATTGACAGCTGCCGAGTTCACTTGCCCGTGCAACACGCTTAGAACATCTAACTCATACGCCAGAAGTGACACTGGTGATTTGATTGGCAGCGAGTCACACCCGAGTCGCTCGTGCAAAACAAGCCTCTTGTTTGTTCCATTGACTGTCCGTGTTCACAATGGCTGTTCCGCTGTTTCGTTTTACACTCCGACAACCGTTTATACAAATACATATTAAATACAAAACTGTTGTGTTTTCTAAATTATAAATATTTCGTATAGTTTAGATATTTATAATAAAATGTAGATATAAGCAATAAAGGCAATTTTGGGTATGTTCAGTGAATCATGAATACCTCGGGTCTCTTGCAAAGATGAACATTCCAAAAATTGAGCTCATTTCTTAAATGGGTGCAGTGTAACGGAATGGATTATGCCTGGGCTAACGAGAATGGGTTTTGTCTTATCTCTTTCAGAAAACAGTTTTCCGGACACCACTCATATTTCAGACAAAATTTCCACTTGCTGTTAGCTGTTAACTGATTACAAAAGCCAAATACGATCTCCACATCGTGCATTAGGTCACTTATTACAATAACCATTCAAACAAAGTTTGTATGAAAAATTCGAAAACATTGACCTCTTACCACAATTGTGATAGGTTGGTCTGTTATAACCAGGCAGCCACCAAGTTAGCTTTTCATTCCAATGAAACATCTAAAGATAAGCTTTCAATAATATAAAATTGGCTATCTATTATTGTCATCCAGGTACTTGCCAAACTACACAAAAACGTATTCATTTCTACATGCTCGTTACACTGAAACATAAAAAAGTAGTTGAGAAGTTTGTGAAAACCTGTTTAATGGTGAAAAAACACTCATTTATTGAATGGGCATATGTTGTACTCTATGAGACAATCCCAATGTGTACCAACAACCTACGTTACTATTCCAATATGTACCAACAACGTTAGTTACTGAAATTAAGGAAACCTATTTTGAAATATACACTAAACAAGTATCATGTCCATTGGCTTTCCTCCTGTCACTATATGTAGTGGGGCCGATATGTAACAATTTTGAGAAGAATCGTGCATTTTATGATAAAAGCATGAAACTTGGTACATGGCTAGTTGATAACAAAACAAAAAAATTAAGGGTCAGTGCTACGCCGAAAATGTCCTCTAATGGCAGCCATCTTGTTTTTCCAAAATGGCCGCCTTTTTCAACTTATTCATTTTAATCTCATTATTTATTTGCAAACATCATGTTTTCTTCAGTTAATTTTACTTAAATAGCCATCAGTTATATCTAAATACCTTAAAATCATCATTCAATTTAAAAATAAATCAGGATTGAGGCTGTATTTTTTCAAGATGGCCGCCACTTTTGTATCTAAAAAGTGCAGTTATATTATAGAACTTTACAAAGTTATAAATTTTGATGCAAATTACTTCTAGCAAGTAGAAATAGTCCCATTAAACAAGTTACTAACTTATCAGCATGGCTTTATTGTTGCTTATTGTTCAAATATGGTATTAAAGATGGCTACCAATGTGCAAATCATAACATACTATCTGCTTTCATTTGGAACTGGAAGAATGTAGTTTGTTTGAATTTATGCAAACAATTTTCAAGAATAACTTTATTTAATGGCCTTGGATAAAAAGAGAGCATCCAACATGCCATCCAAGACGGCTGTCAACGTAGAATTGTTATATGGACACCATCTAGAAGGTGGCCGCCATCTTGGTTTTTTCCAAAATATGCAGTCTATTTTAAATTGAATTATTTTAAGCTCATACATTTGCAAGCCAATATGTTGTCTTCACTTATTTCCACTTATTTTGCAGTCAATCATACTAATTTGCCTCAAAATTGTCATTTAGGCTTAGAAAACACAAGATTTAGGACATAGTCTCAAGGTGGCTGTTACATTTTGCATCCAAAGGGAGCTCAGTGGCTCAATGGTAGAATGCTTGACTCGAGACCGAGGGGCCATGGGCTTGAGCCTCACCGGCATCCCTGTGTTGTGGTCTTTGAGCAAGACACATTTATTCTAGCTTAGTACTGTTGCAACCCAGGAATAACCGTCCCTGTTTAACTGAAAGATTGTTGATGGGACGTAAAGAATCAATTCAAACAAACCAAAAACATTTTGCAACCTCAATAGTGGTGGTATACCAACTTGACAAATTATGAATTTCCATGCAAAATTATTATGCAATTAAGTAGAAATAGCTACACAAACAAGGGACGAACATATCTGATTTTATTTTTATTTTAACTTATTATAACATGGTATTCAAGATGGCTTTGTATTTAGCTTTAGAAAAACAAGAAATGTCACAAACACGTGACGAATGCCCCTAAAGGAATTGGTCTAGCATAAGACACATTTGAGGAAAGATAGCTGTAATATAGCACCAAAAACCTAGAAATGAGGCCAGAAGTCAATGTCAAGGTCAAAAATACTCAAAATGGTATGCACCACTCCGCCATCCCAAGAGGAATCACCACCCCAAAATTGGGATTCCTACATCAAATAATATAGAAGATATGCTCTGGACACAATAATTCTTGAAAACTAGGTCAGAGGTCAAGGTCACAGTGACCCAAAGATGGTTTGTGACACTCAGTCATCCCAAGATGCATTTACATACCAAATTTGGAATTCCTATTTCAAAGAATATAGGATATGCACCAGTTTCTAGAAACTAGATCAGAGGTCAAGTTCAAGGTCAAAGTGACTTAATTATGGTAAACGACACTTCATCATCCCAAGATGCATCCACACACCAAATTTGAGATTCCTTCCTCAAATAATACAAGAGATATGCTCTGGACATGATTATTCTAAAATTAGGTCAGAGGTCAAGGTCACAGTGACCCAAAAATGGTACATGACACTTCGCTATCCCAAGATGTATCCTAACACCAAATTTGGAATTCCTCACTCAAAGAATACAAGAGATAAGCTCCGGACACAATAATTCTTAAAACTAGGTCAGAGGTCAAGGTCACAGTGACCTAAAATGGTATGTGACACCCTGTCGTCCCAAGATGTATTTACACACCAAAGTTGGAATTCCTATCTCAAAGAATATAGGAGATATGCTCCAGACTCAATGCAGTTTCTAGAAACTAGGTCAGAGGTCAAGTTCAAGATCACAGTGACCCAATTATGGTATGCGACACTTTGTCAGTCCAAGATGCATCCACACACCAAATTTGAGATTCCTACCTCAAAGAATATAGGAGATATGCACCAGACTCAATGCAGTTTCTAGAAACTAGGTCAGAGGTCAAGTTCAAGGTCACAGTGACCCAATTATTGTACGCGATACTTGGTCATCCCAAGATGTATCCACACACTAAATTTGGAATTCCTACCTCAAAGAATATAGGAGATATGCACCAGACTCAATGCTATGCTATGGACACGATTATTCTAAAAACTAGGTCAGAGGTCAAGTTCAAGGTCACAGTGACCCAATTATGGTACGCGATACTTGGTCATCCCAAGATGTATCCACACACCAAATTTGGAATTCCTACCTCAAAGAATATAGGAGATATGCACCAGACTCAATGCAGTTTCTAGAAACTAGGTCAGAGGTCAAGTTCAAGGTCACAGTGACCCAATTATTGTACGCGACACTTCATCATCCCAAGATGCATCCACAAACCAAATTTGAGATTCTTACCTCAAATAATATAAGAGTTATGCTCCGGACACAATTATTCTAAAATCTAGGTCAGAGGTCAAGGTCACAGTGACCCGAAAATGGTAGGCGACACTCCGCCATCCCAAGATACATCCACACACCTAATTTGAAATTCCTACCTCAATGAATATAGGAGATATGGACCGGACACGAAAGCAGGACGGACACACGGACGGATGGACGGACGGACGGACGGACAGTGCGATTACTATATGCCTCCAAAAGTTCCTTTGGGGGCATAAAAAAGAAACGTATTTTACTTTCTGTAGGAAAATATTTGGAGGTTGTTTGAAGTTACGAAAATGAGTTTCGAGAAATGATTATATTTAATGAATTAGAATAGTAAAGGGGACATCCAACCTGTCATCCACGATGATTGCCAAATTTGGTTTTAGACACTTGTACATATGTTGCTATAAAGTGTGTTCTATATAAAATTGATATGATCAATATGAGATGCAAAGAATTTTGTACCTATAGCAAACTAAAACTGTCTTTGTAGAATTGCCATTGCATAAAATATCATTTGTTTACATAAGATTTTCGTGAAAAATCCTATAAAATCTGTAATAGAGATATCAAAGTTTCTCTTTGACATTTCTCCTTCTCATCAAGTTACCATAGGCTTAAAAGGCTATACGTCTCCTTAACCTGTATACAATTTTTTTTTAAATGTATTTACGCCACAACCCTCCGTTTTCACACACATCAACTTGATTTTGTCAAATGACGTATTTGCTGCAGCCAGCCTTATTAGGTTTTGTTGATGATGTAGCTGGCACTATCATATCTACTTGAAAGTAATCAAAGTTTATATCATTTTGAAGCCAATCCAATATATAATGTTGCAGACATCTTAGTTTCTAGCCAAAGCTTCCCTCACTGATTGCTTGCTAGTGAGTAGGGCATTTGATTCCATAATAGTTAAGTCCTAAAACCTCTTCAGTCTAGTTAGTTGAAACCAAAGCTTTTTGTCTATTTAGGTATGTAGGATTTTTAAATGATGATGTTATTTCGCTCTGTATTTACAGTGATGGTCTTTTACAGCCCAGGGATCTTCAGCTAGGTGCCACAACCGCATACTCAGGCGAATCCCTGCTCTTTCTTTACCAATTCTTGCTTTTCGTGATTTATTGTTTACTGTGGTTATTCATTGACTAGTTAAAAAGTCGTCCTAGAAATTGTTCCAAGGTAGTAGTGCTGTTGTGGTTCTCATTTTATTATTATTGGTGTAAATAGGGCTTGTATATACTTTTATATACAAGTATGTGAATGATTTTGGTTATGTTAAGGTAGCCTAGTAACTGCCTTCAAGGGGAGAGCTACATCACCACTGTATACTATCTATCTGTATATTTAGTTTTACCAATTTTGATCTTGTAGGAAGAATGTTAGCTCTGATTGTACTACTTTCTGGTCATTGCTATGATTTTACCTAGTATATAAGCAAAAATGGGAATAACATGTTCGGAATGACGCAGGCCAACAGTCGCTAGGTGAAGAAGCATTGAAAGAAGCGTAGAAAGAGCATTATGAATTTACTCAAATTCGAACTCTTTGGAATGCAAAGGGCATGCCAGATGAAATCCCATTTGAAGGTCTAGCCAGCTGATCAGTACAGGAATTATCACAAAAACAATTAGTAGGATGTGTTCTGACAAAGCAGACATACCATCAGCAATTGTCATCGAGATGCTTTATTCTACATGTATTTGGGAAACTGGCAAAGTCAAGGTGTTTGACCTAATCTGCCACATAATCTCGAATGTTAGTACAGAGTGAAACTGACATTATGAACATAGGCAAAGGGGGTGCTCTGAACAGAGGCTTGAAGTTAATTAAGCAATTAATAAGGGTGTTAGGGTGCATATTGGAGAGACATATCAGGCAGAGAGTTGAGATTGACAAGATGCAGTGCAGATTTATGTCAGGCCATCGTGGCATTACAGTTGCGATCTTCATTTTAAGCCAGCTACAGAAGCTGCTCCTGACTTCAAACAAGCCATTCTACATCACATTTATTAACATAGAGAAGGACAGTAGGTAACTAGTGTGCATGCTTTTAAATCAACAGAACAGTAGTTGGCAATTGTCACAGTGAGAAGGTTTTTGTTGTTGATGTTCATCGTGGCTCTGTTCTGACTCCACTGCTCTTAATTGTTATCTAAGAGGCTCTAATCACAGAACAGACTGCACATAGTTGCTGTTGTACAAATATGATCCGGTGATCAAGACAGAGTCCATGGAGGAATTGCTGGTAAATTTGGATGCATGGAAGTATTGGAAGGAGAAGGCTCTTCATGTGAACATAATAATATGAAGTCATATACAAGTAAAGTCATCCCTTGAGCTAAAGTGCACCAAATGCCTGTGGCACAACACTACTTAATTATGGAAGAAGGAGGTGATAGCACCTGATAAAAACTTGAGATAGGATTTCTGTATCCATATGGACATTCTCTACGCTAGAGACATCCTCGAGCTGCCTGCAGTCATACATTGCAAATGTACATGGCAGAAACTCCGTAAACTTCTTAACCTAATGATCATCTGCTGCCCTTGACTCGAGACAGGTAGTAATAAACATGCATTCATTGTTTTGTTTTTGCTGAGTGTATATTTCCAGTACGTCCTTGATTATGAACAGTCCACTAGCATGATAAAGCATAGCTAGTGATGTCGAAAACGCCTAATAGCAAAAATGTATAGATTTATTTAGAAAGAACAGCAAAAATTACCAATAAATAGGATTTTCCAATTTGGCGGCCATCTTGGATGCCATGCTTGAACTAACAGTTGAGAAAATTTCAAAATTACATATTATATATTAGAAACGAACATTCATTGCTACTAAAGCAAATTTTACTCATACAAATCTCAATGATATATTAATGTATAAAAAACAAAAAACATAAAACCATTCTTCTTTGGCAGCCATCTTGCATGCCATATTGTATCAAGGCTCTCTTATAAATTGTTCACAAATAACAAAGTCACATTTTGAGCCTTTCTATGCTTGGAACAACTTGAATTTGATGCAATAATCTGAATTAAGTTCAATATATGATGTTTTCATAAAGCAAGCTTGATTTAATATATAAAAATGGCGGCCATCTTATAAAATGGCCACCATCTTGGATAATATGCCAATCTACATGTGATTGCAGATAATTACAAATGTTCTATTGTTAAAATTCACACTTACACAAGCTTTACCCAACTTAACAGGCATTACACGAAAATATGTCGCCATCTTGAAATTCAAGATGGCCGCCGTCAAGGTGCATTTCTGGCTTGACACTGACCCTCAGAAATTTTGATAATTACTAATCTGGCCATGTACCAAGTTTCATGCTTTTATCATAAAGTGCACGATTTTTTCACATATCTGCCCCACTAATGGCAGATTAGTTATATTTACATGACAGCCATATCACCAAATTTGATTTCATGAACTTTGCTTCTGCTAAGCTGGTAGTTGATTGGTTGTATCTGTGATTATTCCATTTCCTGGTCATATTCACTTGTTTTTTTATGGACAGCCATGGTGAGGGTATTGCGTTCGAACCCAGTCTGGCCACATACTATAACAGAGATTATTTCTCTCATTACACTTGATTCAACTCTCGTGTGGCAGGTGTCAGTTATTGGCGAAAGTATAGATACACGAGGTACTGGTTACCCACTGAAAAGCCTGCACAGGAAAAATGTGATAAGTGTGTTAGCCCTTAAAGCGCCACCTATAATTTGCAGCAGACGACAATTAAAATTTTTGCCGCTTTTTCAAAAAAAAAAACAACAACAAAAACAAATAATGCATGATATTTCATGAGAACCGTCTGCTGGCAGACGATTCTCATGTAATATCACACCTTATTTTGTCGAAAATTGGGAAAGCTGTCGCAATATTTGTCGTCTGCTGCAGTTGCGATTGGCGCTTTAAGGGTTAGGAGCCTTTCTTATTGTATTCCAGTTACCATTTCTGTCGCCTGATTACAATTTTTTGTACAATTATACAATTTAAGAATACAAGTGGACTGGCTGAGATATGACACAGTTTATGAACACGGATGTCTACACATAACCTGTGCCTATAGTGGTCAAGCTCTAGTCCTTCTAGGACCCTAATGAAACGTCGTAAAATTCTCGTTTCATCGCATAAAAACAATTACAAATGTTCCAAGATTGCTTTTTTGGGTTCTGACCTTAGGAAAGTGTCCCTTGCATCGGTGAATAGAACATTAGAGAAATACATCATTTGTCGCTGGAGATTACGACACAATCTGATCTGGGCACTGTTCATGAGATATGTCATTAAAATAAAAACCATCACGGTTCCACCAAGACGTCAGTTCTGATCCGGATTTTCACTACCCACATAATGCAGGGAAGTTAAATTTTCTGTGACAAGCCCCTAACTGCTCTTCTTAACTCCGTCCGCATTACCCACGAACAATCAAATCACTTTCTCTGCGGGGTGATTACCCCGAGAAGACGCGGATCATTTCACCTCTAAAACAACTTTTCTTTCACCTCCGTATCCCGGTGTGTATTGCAATCTCGGCTCACCAGATACAAGTAACTTAATGTTTATGGAAATGAATAATAAAGAGTGCTATTGATGCGATTTTCGTCAAGTCTGAAGTCGTTGGATCGTCGATCTATCATCTGTTTTCATTATGTTTTCACGCAGTCCACCATTAATGGAAGAGAGAGCTACATTAATTTGATTTTGCAGGAAGTTGAAACTTGGCGATGAAGATTTGCTACGCTTAGATATATGTATTAATGGTAAAATGCTTTAGATTCTAGAAACCTAATGTGATGGCACAGGTGAGCTTAATCACAATTCGACCAATTCTACGAGGAATTAACCAGAAGAGGACATTAAGAACCATTTTACTAATGCATTGTTTCATTTCTCAATTCATTAGTCGCAATATCTTGTGTTTTAATCTTAGGTCGCTTATAAATGATAATTATTTAATCGCTTTCACTAAAAGGAAAGAAATTACATTGAAAAATAGGTTTTCTTGACTTTCTACATTACATTGGGACGATTGATTTGTCCGTGGCCTGAGGTAGAAACCTATCGTAGTGTGACCGTGTTAGAATATATGTAGAATATTATACAATTATTGACTTCAATGAGGTAGACATAAGGATTTATCTACCTGAAAAAGTGATAATTCACCGTGGCCGCTAGGCCGAGGTGAATATCACTTTTAAGGGTAGATAAATCCATATGTCTACCGAAATTGAAGTCAATAACTGTTTTGTTATATGCTTTTTCATTTAAGAACTTTAACTTATGTTGTTAAAGACATGTTCAACCGCCAGTCTTAGACATCTAAGGACTTAGTCACAAGTTTTAGCAACTGTTATTAAAATATTTTAATGTAGTATTTTGCATTTTCAAATGTATATTAATATTCTTAAAGGGGAATATTATACAATTATTGACTTCAATGAGGTAGACATACGGATTTATCTGGCCGAAAAAGTGATAATTCACCGAGGCCGCTAGGCCGAGGTGAATATCATTTTTAAGGGTAGATAAATCCTTATGTCTACCGATATTGAGGTCAATAACTGTTTTGTTATATGACTTTTCATTTAAGAATGTAAACTTTGCTACTTTCACTTTAGTTGTTAAAGACATGTTCAACCTTAAATCTAAGACATCTAAGGACTTTCTCAAAAATTTTAGCAACTTTTTTTAAAATATTTAATGTATTATTTTGCATTTTCAAATGTATATGAATTGTCTTATTGGGGAATATAAAATGCAATCATAAAACTGTTTTTACAATGTGTTTATTCAAACAAAGATAAATGAGCAAACAAAACAAAGCAAAACTATTGTTAAAATTCATGAAAGTCTTTAATTTACCTGTTGGGAGGTGAAACAGCAAATCATGTCAATTTCATGCAGCACATGCTAGTTCACACTCATCATGCTATTTTTAGCTCTCTAGAGGGTAATATTGCAGAAGTGTCAAAAATATTAACTTCTGGGAACTAGTTCCAGCTGGTTTTTATGCAATATTAACTTGTGGACCAGTTCAGACCAGTTTACAGGTAGACATAGAGATTTATGAAGACAAATTTGGCCAATCAGGAGACAGGATTCTCTCCAGTCATATAACAAAAAATGTTATCATAAAACTGTTTTTAAAGTTTATTTATTCAAACAAATAATAATAAGCAAACAAAACTTGTAAAAATTCAAGAAAGTCTTTAATTTACCTGTTGGGAAGTGAAACAGCAAATCATGTCAATTTCATGCAGAACATGCTAGTTTCACACTCATCATGCTATTTTAGCTCTCTAGAGGGAAATATTGCAGAAGTGTCAAAAATATTAACTTCTGGAAACTAGTTCCAGCTGGTTTTCATGCAATATTAACTTGAGGACCCGTTTAGACCAGTTTCCAGGTAGACGTAGAGATTCACGAAGACAAATTGGGCCAATCAGGAGACAGGATTCTTTCCAGTCATATAACAAATGCTATTATAACTTTTCAAAGAAACCAGAATTGGTTAAAAAGAAGTTGATGAGAACTTCTACGCAAATAGACAATGCTGGCCTGACAGGCTTCTAGATAAGAGTGTATACAGTAAAGCCTGTGTAAAACGGCCTATCAAATATAGACAAAACAAAGATATTAATGACAAATTGTAGCTTAATGAAGGTCGTTAGTATTGCAGAATGCTCCCCTTGGAGCATTCTTGGAGCATTCTGTAATACTTTTGACCTGCATTAAGCGATAATTAGTCATGGAAACCAACTTTTGTCTTTTTGAGAGTGTCCGTTTTACACAGGTTTTACTGTAGTTCGAAATTATTTTTCTTACTTCTAAGCAAAGTATATGTTGTGGGAACTCAATAGAATCGTCTCAATGAGACCGTTCTTTTGAGCACCCAAAACAAATGTTAAAATAACTAGTTATAACACAACTGATCCACAATCCCATATAAAGTTACGATTGTGACATCTTTCATCCAAAAGGTTTAAGCCCTCCAGTAAAATATTTCACTCACCGTTCCAAGGCGGTACTTCTTTTATGGAGCATTTGTGTTATTTATGTCTTGTGTTTGTCATGGTTTCATGTCTGTTCATTGCTGCCTTATGGTCACCTGCTGGGAAAGGGCTGACCTCTTCGTTCTTGTTTGTGATGTTTAATTGTCTTTTGTCATTTTCCCATGTGGTATCCTGGGTCAGGTGTGGTACTTGATTGAATCGATTCCTGATCTTTGCCGCCATTCTTATTTTTCAAGGATACTGCATATGGACTACATTGAGAGAGTTCATACTATACTGGAAGGTATTATACTGACTGATGAAGAAAATAAGAAGACAAGGCATGAAAAGGTGACAGAAGATATGCTTCTATCGGCCACTTACACGACAATGCTCCAACTAACGTGTCGCTGTTTCCATGACGGTCATCCATGAATGAGATTCCAGTTAATCGAACACCCAACATCAGGTACACCATATTCTCCTGATTTGGCACCCTCTGACTACTACCCGATCCAGTAGATAAACAAAAGGGACCTTGGTAGCTCATCTGATAATATTTGTTTATAAAGTTCAGTGGAATGCATTATAACCATGCAAGTACCAGCTTAGCAAAGGCATACTTCATGAAATCAAATTTGGTGATATAGCTGTCATGTAAATATAAACGAGTTGCCATATACATGTAGTTACAGGTGTTTTAATACTGACTGGCAGATAGAGATGTTTTAAAGAGGCAAAGCCAATGGACATGATTCTTGATAAATGTATATTTCAAAATAGGTTTCCTTTATTTCAGTAACATATGTTGTTGATACACATCGGAATTGCCTCACAGAGCAATTCCAATGTGTACCTACAACACATGGTCATTCAATAAATGAGTGTTTTCACCATAAACGTTTTTTTCACAAACTTCAACTACCTTTTATGTGTCAGTGTTCCGTACATGTAGAAATGAACAAGTGTTTGTGTAGTTTGGCGTGCACCTGGATGACAATAATAGACAGACAATTTTATCTTATTGACGGCTAATCTTTAGATGTTTCATTGGAATAAAATGCTAAACTGGTGGCTGCCTGGTTGTATTACTCCCGTTTCCAGCTATGATTTTTGATGGGTCAGACGCCTCAGTAAGATTCGGTTAAGGGAAGTTATTGGATATAAAACTTTATGGGAAGTATAATTTAAACCAAGAATGAGTCAAATCTGATCAATGGCTTAAAAGACAGACAGACAGACAGACAGACAGACAGACAGACAAGTCGATGGCCATAACATCTATGTATTTTGAAAGGTCTATATAATTTGAATAATCTTGGTAGATGGTCACACAAGGACCACTTGAGCCAAATTATATAAAAGGGTTCCAGTCTGTTTTGACAAGAATACATTTTTGAAGTTGTTCCTATATATGCACAGGAAGGAAAAGCGTTCAACAGACCAAACTAATTTATGCAATCTTGACAGAGTGTCACCTTAGGACTCATGTTTGCCATATTATTTACGAATTGACTTAGTATGTTTTGTCTTGAAGATTTTTAAAGTTTTGCTTATTTACATGTAATATAAACAGACCCATCTCCTGGTGGCCATGTTTCTAGATGAATCAGAATAATTTGAATAATATATATGACCATAATTATGTGCCTTTTTTCAAATAGGGCTGGTAGTTTTGACAATAATATTTACCCAGTGTTCTCTATTTATACTCAGGAAAATCTGGTCCCCTCTTTTTTGACAGTCCAAAAGTATTTCAACAATGGTGCCAGCGGGTTGCCCAAGGACTATATGTTACAAATTCTTTTCAAATCAGCCTGGTAATTTTAGACAGTAGTTTTTTATGCCCTCAAAGGAACTTTGGGAGGCATATATACGAGTAGTAATCGCACTGTCCGTCCGTCCCGCTTCGTGTCCGGTGCATATCTCCTATATTCTTTGAGGTAGGACTTCCAAATTTGGTGTGTGGATGCATCGTGGGATGGTGGAGTAACGCATACTATTATCGGGTCAATGTGACCTTGATCTCTGACCTGGTTTTTATAGTAATAACACTGTCTGTCCGTCCGTCCGTCCCGCTTTGTGCCCGGTGCATATCTCTTATATTCTTTGAGGTAGGAATTCCAAATTTGATGTGTGGATGCATCTTGGGATGAGGCAATGTCGCGTTTCATTTTTGGGTCACTGTGACCTTGACCTTGACCTCTGACCTAGTTTTTAGAATATTCGTGTCCGGAGCATATCTCTTATATTATTTAAGGTAGGAATTCCAAATTTGGTGTGTGGATGCATCTTAAGATGAGAAAGTGTCGCGTACCATAATTGGGTCACTGTGACCTTCAACTTGACCTCTGACCTAGTTTCTAGAAACTGCATTGAGTCTGGTGCATATCTCCTATATTCTTTGAGATAGGAATTCAAATTTGGTGTGTAAATGCATATTGGGATGACAGAGTGTCACATATTATTTTTGGGTCACTGTGACCTTGACCTCTGACCTAGTTTTAAGAATAATTGTGTACGGAGCATATCTCTTATATGCTTTAAGGTTGGATTTCCAAATTTGGTATGTGAATGCATCTTGGTATGGGGGACTGTCACATACCATTTTCAGGTCACTGTGACCATGACCTTGACCTCTGACCTATTTTTTAGAAAGTTAGTAAAGTTGGAGAAGAAAAAATACTAAAATATTGGTATGGCTTTCAAGTGAGTATATACTTATCATTTAAAAATATTTTAAAATATCGTAAGTGTCAGTTTTTATATCTGTTATCCCATAAATAATCTTGAAATGGCTGATTCCCAGCTACATATGGTTATAAAAATATAGTCGTTTTTGTAGCGTAACCCTGTCTGGGGTCGAATTACCCCACCCACTTCAAATGAGTATACAACTCAGAACACTTCATCTATGGATCCAACATTTCATGATATTACAGCTAAGACATGCTACTTTTATTACACAAAGTTTAAAGGAAATTCATAGTGGCCGTGAAACAGGCATTATAGTCACTGGTCCTTTGATGTGTAAATGCATCTTGGGATGACAGAGTGTCACATTCCATTTTCGGGACACTGTGACCTTTACCTTTGATCTAGTTTGAAGAATTATTGTGACCGGATCATATTACTTATATTATTTGAGGTATAAGTTTCAAATTTGGTGTGTATTTGCATCTTGGGATGGCAGAGTGTCTGGTACCATTTTCGGGTCACTGATACCTTGATTATGACCTCTGACCTAGTTTTAGGGAACTATTGTGTCCAGAGCATATCTCATATTCTTTGAGGTAGGAATTCCAAATTTGGTATGTATATGCATCTTGGGATGGCGGAGTGTCACTTACCATTTTCGGGGTGACTGTGACCTTGACCTCTGACCTGGTTTTAAGAATAAATGTGTCCAGAGCATATCTCTTATATCATTTGAGATAGGAATCCCAAATTTGGTGTGTGGATGCATCTTGGGATGATGGAATGTCGTGTACCATTTATGGGTCAATATGACCTTTACCTCTGAGCTAGTTTTTAGAATTATCGTGTCCTGAGCATATCTCTTATATTATTGAAGGTAGGAATCCCAAATTTGGTGTGTGGATGCATCTTGGATGGCGGAGTGTCACATACCGTTTTTGGGTCACTTTGAACTTTGACCTAGTTTGTAGAATAATCGTGTCCAGAGCATATCTCTTATATTATTTGAAATGGGAATCCCAAATTTAGTATGTGGATGCATCTTGGGATGATGGAGTGTGGAGTACCATTTACAAGTCACTGTGACCTTAAACTTAACCTTTGACCTCGTTTTTAGAATAATAATATCTGGAGCATATCTGCTTTGTTTTTTGAGGTATTAATCTCAAATTGGGAGTGTAAATGCATCTTGGGATGGCGGATTGTCCTGTTCCATTTTTCGGTCACTGTGACATTGACCCCTGACCCAGTTTCTAGAATCGGCATAATTTCTATATTCTTTGAGGTAGGAACTTTAAATTTGGTGTGTGGATGCGTCTTGGGATGGCAAAGTGTGGCATACCTTGCTTGGGTCACTGCTACCTTGACCTTTGACCTAGTTTTTAGAATAATCATGCTAGGAGCATTTTTTCTGTATTATTTGAGCTAGGAATCCCAAATTTGGTGTGTGGTTGCATCTTTGGATGGCAGAGTGTCATGTATCAGTTTTGTGACTACCCTAATTTCTAGAATAATCCTGTCAGGAGCATATCTCATATATTATTTGAGGAATGAATCATAAATTTGCTGTATGGATACATCTTTGGAGGCTGATGTGTGGCATACCATTTTTAGGTCACTGTGATCTTGACCTATGACCTAGTTTCTAGAATAATCGTGCCTGGAGCATATATCCTATATATTCGATGTAGGAATCCCAAATTTGGTGTGTAGATTCCTCTTGGGATGGTGGAGTGGTGCATACCAATTTGGGTCACGTTGACCTTAACATTGACTTCTGGCCTCATTTCTATGTTTTTTTGTGACTGGAGCATATCTCCTATATTACAGCTTACTTTCCTCAAATGTGTCTTATGCTAGACCAATTCCTTTGGGGGCATTCATCACGTGACTGTGACATTTCTTGTTAAAAATATTTCCCTATATATGCAAAGGGAAAACTGGCTGATCCCTAGAAAGCTATGTTTGCAATGGATCAAATATTTTTTGTACACGCTTGGTAGAGGGGATCCCAAGGAAAATTTGTGTCATATTATTTTCAAATCAGCCCAGTAGTTTCTGACATGAATAATTTGTACGGTTTTCCCTTTATATGCATTGGTCACAATGGCATCGCCCATGCTTCTCAAATAATCAAAATAATTTGAACACTCACTGTAGAGGGTCATGGTAGAGGGTCACGCATGGGCCTTTTGTGCCACATTATTTTCAAATCGACCCAGTAAGTTTTTTACAAGAAGATTTTATAAAGTTTTCCAATTAGAGACATTGAAAAAATAGCCCCCATAGCAGCCGTTTATTTTGATGGGCCATAGTACTCTACTCAAAATGTTTAAAGGAACTCCTGATAATATGTCATAGGTGTTAATGTTAACCCCTGTCCACTAGACAAGTTATGCAGTTTCTTTCGCCATTTTTGCTACGATAGTCAAAGCATTGGATCAATAAAAGTATTTGACAAAACAATCGCTGCTTCCATTCATGGCTTAAATTTTGTAATTTTTACTTTTCTTGAGAATGACGATTTTTTTCTGGAACTCTGTAGAATCTTTCGAATTTGTTAATAGCGTAACCTTATGGTTTATGCAAAATTTAAAGGCTATTGACTCTACAGAAATGCTGCTGCTGTGGTGCTTGTTTGAAAAATTTGTCTGAAAATTTGGTTTTGAAAAAAAAGGGTATTTTTAAGAAAATTCTATTTCTACATAAAGCGTTCCATGGAGATTTCTGGAAAGAGATTACTTTATTTTTATCAACACGCATCGTCCTTGACAGGTAACTAAACTAGTTACAGGACAAACATGTGTGTGCCTTATTAACCCAACTCTCGCTATGAGTCAGACTATGAGTGCATTTGTATTGTGATCAATGGCGAAAAACACAGTGTTCCTTTAAATATTTTGAGCAGTGTACTCGTAGTTGAACGATCTTGGTAGAGTGACTCAAAGGACTATTTGTGCCAAATTATGCTCAAATCAGCCTAGTATTTATACAAGAAGAAGTTTAAGAAGTATAAAGGGAAAATGCTTCACTATTGTGTGAGTTTTATGTTTGGCTCCTGTTTTCAATCAGAAAATCTCGGCGTAATATAAATGTAAGGCGTAGTATTATGTATAAAAAACTGCATTTTGTTAGCTGGAACTGGCGTAAGGAAAATTAGTTCTGTAGCATGTGGGTTCAGCTCTATTTAAATCCATTATTCTGTCAAAAGAATAAATGAAGTTTATGGGGTTTTTTTCAATAAAATATCGCTAAATTTTATTGAAAAACCTAAACTTCATTTATAGCAGCTTGTGGTACATTGTAACCAATTGTAACTTGTTATATTGTATTTGCATGGTTTTTGTGACGTCAGCATCACGTTATGGGACGTAAGCGACACGTAAGAAAAGTAGGCCATCGATGTACATCAAAGGTATGATTCCACGGAATTGGCAGTGGCAGTTCCGATTGCCCTGTTTTGTGACGTAGTTGTTTTGTAATGCTCGTCTTGTTAGAAGGACATATGGGCCTTTGAATATAGTAATTTTGTCAAAAATGCAAAATATGTCTGGAAATATGTTTTGGATTTTGAAGCTTTTCAACAATATGTAAAATCTTTATTGAGAAAACTAAAAACGATTATTCTGGTCCCAATGACGCCATTATTTAGTTGATAAAACTCAACCATATCTTTATGCTAGTGTCTGGTTTGTTAAAGGTGACGTGTAGCCTTCTGTACTGTTTGGTTACTGGTGGTTGAAGTCTAAGAAATACAGGAGACAAAAACTTATTGAGGTCTGCTATACTTACAACAAGTATGGTATATAGGTTGTAAATAACATTTTTCACATATTTGCTAGTACATTCGTCTTCTCTATTGAAGACAGTCTGGTATGGCTGAAATATTGTTGATCTTGTTCAGATCATTAAACCACAATATAAGCATATATGTTATATAACTTTTCAGAGAAACTATATCAACTGCACCATGTGACACTCTAAAAGTACAATTATGTATTGAATCATTCACTCATCTATATGTAATATGGAATCATAACAGTTTGGTGTAAATGCATGATAATCTAATGTCAAACGAAATCAGTAGTAACTATAAGGTTATACCAGGTATTTGAAAGCAAATTGAGACAAACAATTGAGATTTCCGAAGAATCAGGGCTATCGACAATCTTTCGTCTTTCATTAGTCTTTTTCTGAAATTGTTTACTTAAGAAAATGGAAAGTAAATGTCTCCTTTTATTTCCCAACATGAATCAGATTCGAGCCTTCTCTCAAAAAGAGGAAATAATATTATAAAATCTGACAGAAGTTGGGTCGATTTGCCTTCGCATTGCACAGGCTAATCGCACAGTTGCTATTCCTTAGTGCATGGTTCGTTTGCCAGTTGAATTGGAGACTAAAACTAGATTTATACAAATACGAAATTAAAACATGACAATGCGTTTCCTTATTTTTTCTGAAAGGACTTTTTCACAGGTACCAGCCAATTTATTGATCACATGACAAACACAGCAAAGGAAAGCAATTGTTACAGAGATTAATACAAGAGAAGGTAAAAATCTATAATCTAGATTCTATGCGATGTCAACAACAACAACGTTGCCAGTTTACTGCGATCAATTTCGGTGTCTTCCTATTGGTCTTCAAGATGCACCAATGATATTCACGCTTATCCGCCTCATCCGAGAGTCTGTCTTATGGAAATAGTCTACCGCCTTCAATCAAATAAAGCGCGGATAGGCGGCAATCGAAAACGGTAATACTATCGACAGACGTAGTTCAAAATCGTTAGAAACAGAGTTTTTGATTGCCATTTATCGCCTGACTGGCGACAAATGGCAATCGAAAACACTGTTTCTAGCGATTTTTGATCCGCATTCGTCGATTGTTAAGCGCGTCTTCGATAGCCGCCTATCCGCTGTGAAATTTATGCATCAAGACAATTGCAATTTAATGTATAGATATAGGATAGCCTAAAGTTGAGGTGAATTGTTTTTAATCCAAAGCTAAAATTAGTACATTTTGTGTGTACAGATAAAAGAGAGTCTAAAATGTAGGTAAATTGGGGTTTTTTTTATCCAAAGTTAAAATTTGTAGTGGTGATTGTTTTTGCAACAAAACCTATTTTACAATTGGACAGACTAACGCTTCCTTTCTAATATACGGATATGCTTACAAAATTAACACTAAACATACCCTAGCTCTAATAATCAGACATGACATTGTAAGTTGTAACCGAGTCTTCGCTGGTCACCAAAGTCTCAAGCGCTGGCCCATTTATTCAAGTTTATACGGTTCTAGTATTAGACTTGTTCAATACTGAGGCGAGCGGTTTCCGTATTTTAGCCGTGGTATTGGGTATCATCATTGTTTGACACAAATGTCAGCTGTCCTCTTTAGACAGCAGTTAAATGCCAATAAAGCAAATATAATTTCCTTAAGGGCCAAAAACACACAAAAACGGAGCAGTCGATACAAAATCAAACGGGCCATTGACTAGTAATAACCTCTTTCTTTCAATTTTACTGCACTGTAGGCAATGCAAAATACAGCAGAGAACCACTCTGTGAAGAATATATCAGGATGTACGATGAACATTGAGAAAACACTTTAACTCAATGAAACACCATCAAACTCAATGTCAGAGGATTGTCGGGCCCTGCAGCGCAATCGGTAGCGAGTCTGATTGCTGATCCAGGGGTCGTGAGTTCGACCCTAACCGCTCGCATACTTTTGTGAATCTCGAAAGGCTGTTGTCAGCTACAAGCGAAAATACACGAATGTGTATTGATGGTGAATTAGATTGCTTAGGTTAACTGACGGTCTCGGTATGGACCATATCTGTTGACTATGGCGTAAAACCACAAACAAAAGTGTTGGACGTGCATAAGAACTTGATCAATGCTCAATATCTGTAAATATGCCACATTGAGATTTTGGCAATGACAGTTTGGTCCTTATTTCTGATGCCTTCGCTAGATAACAGCACATACCATAATTAGGCACATACATTTGTAACCCCACTAACTAGTTGTATACATATGTATAAAGTGTGACTTTACACACATGCGATAGGTACCAAAGTCTGTTAGACTTGAACCCCTTAAGCGCCAAGAAAAAAGTGCATATGAAAATGTCGTCTGCTGAAGTCGTCTGCTGCAAATAATTGCCTAACATTACCCACAAATTAAGTATAGAAGCAAACAGCGTGGACCCAGAACAGACTGCTCCTATAGGAGCAGTCTTATCTGGATCCACACTGTTTGTCATAGAGGTTTCTTAAACATTTCAGCAGACGAGAAAAGCAGACGACTTTTGTTGTGATTGGCGCATTAAGGGTTAAAAGTAAAAAAGAAAGCAGTACCGATTGGAAGAGAAAACCAAAAAAATGTTTCATTTGGGTTGATGCTTTACGTCGGTGTCAACTTTTTTTTCCAGACATATCGGGACCTTTCCCAGATTGAACCAGTTTTGAGCAGTTCTGCTTCGGATATGGGCCAGCAAGAGATAAGAAGATTAGTATTCCAGCCCCACTAAATAGCCGTGCATAAACAGTAAAACCTGTCCTAAGCGGCCACTCAAAAATAGACAAAACAAAGTTCTTAAAGACAAATTGTAGCTTAATGAAGGTCGAAAGTATTGTAGAATGCTCTCTTGGAGCATTCTGCAATACTTTTGACCTGCATTAAGCGATAATCGGTCTTGAAAACCAATTTTGGTCTTCTTTTTGAGTGGCCGCTTAAAGACAGGCTTTACTGTGTGTTAAAAGTAGGACTTCACGGATATGTGAAAAGTACCAATACCCCATGTACTGGCGGTTTTAGAGTTTTCTGACTAAAGCTTCGTCTGTGAACTATAGAACCATTTTTATTGTCTTTTTGTCTTTCAATATGGTGAATTATGAAAATGATATAAATGCATGTCAAAAGCCTTTAAATTTTTATTATTTCATTGTGTCTTGATCTATTATTCTTTCATAATGCGAAGTTCCACTCGACGTACTTTTCAATAGTCTTCAATCACTGGCACGTGATCAAAGATGGTTCCCAATTACACCGGAAGTGAATTGTTTGTCACGAAAACGGCGGATTTTTTTCATTTTCCTTGCATCCCAGAACTAAGAACTTGATATTTCATACGAATTGCTGAGGCAATTCGCATGAAATATCAAATTCTATTTTCTTGTAATTAGAAATTCCTTTTAGATCTCCGTCTGCTAATGATTGAGCACGACGCTTTGTCATTTTGAAGCATCGCTTCTGAATGTACTTCAACACATTTTGAATGTCAACTATTAATCTTGAAATCAAGCAAGACAAACAATTAATGGGCGATAAAACGCCCTCTTCCATTGTTAGTTAAACATTTCCTGAAATGCTATAATTATGGAAAGACGTTCGGCCTTCTCAGCAAATAAAGACCAGTCGTGCTTCTGTAATAAAGGGGTTATTGAATCTACAGGGGTTGACATTTGAACCATCCCGTTTTTCTTGTCAACTGATGGCCCTTTCAAGTGGTAATCGATGAAATTCAAGACCCATATTTGTCTGTCAGAGTGGTTCTTTAACCAAGCGTCAAATTTCTTTCCCCTTAAATATTGACTTTCACCCGGTAGAATCCGTAGAAATTTACTGTCCCAACTCTTTATTCAAGCGCAGAGCAAAGGAAATAAATATTTCTATATGCTTGTAGCTAGAATCTTGGTACAGTGTCGAAAATACACCAAAGATACTTTGTAAATAGTTCACATTCTTAGTTCCGTCTTCCAACATAGATCAGTACCAAACACGGAGAAAGCAACAACACACAAAAACAACAACAATAGAACCATTGACTTACGTTGATGTACATTTGCAGTTAGTACTTTTGCCAAAAAACAAAATACTTTTTAATGTCTGGTGATTTTAGTCATATCTGGTTATTTGCAAAGTAAATTTTCATAATTCAGAAATCAAAGGAATAGTACAAAAGTTGCCATAAAAATGAACTAAGGCTAAAGTTTAAATTTGATTATATTGTTTGTTTCTACTTACAGATAAGAAAAAAAACTAAACATTATCCTTAGCTTACTAGTTAGTCTAGTAATTTTCACTTTATAATTTTTCTCTTTGACACCCAACACCTAAAACTCCATTATTACCAATGTTTACATTCAAAATGTACGTAGAATTCAACAATATATGAACATACGTATTTACACTTTCTAAATCTCCTCATAACCCCTTGAATACCAGAAACCCCTAAACGGGTACTTTGTCAAACGGTGAAGACCCAGATGAAATGCAGCATAATGCGGTATTTCATCAAAGACTAAACCAATATTCAGAGAAAGAAATGTAATATTTTTTGAAAGATAATATTATATCCTGTGCGACTTTATTGTGTGTAGCTTTGTGGAAAATTCCATTGGTCTTGAAAGGGTTAATAGGACCTTATAACTCGGTACTTACAGTAAAAACTGTCTTAAGCGGCCACTCAAAAAGAAGATAAAAATATGTTTCCAATACCAATTATCTCTTAATGCAGGTCAAAAGTATTGCAGAATGCTCCAAAGGTAGCATTCTGCAATACTTTTGACCTTCATTAAGCTAATATCTGTCATTAAGACTTTTGTTTTGTCTATTCTTGAGTGGCCGCTTAAGACATGTTTTATTGTATTGATATCGTTTCTAGAAATCTCTCGTTCATGTTCGTGTAGAACTCGTCATGATGTGGTACAGAAAAGATACCGTTAGGAACTTTAAGGAACTAATGATTCGATTTTTTCTCTGTCATCATGTTACATTGTATTACTTAGGAGGCCTCCATGCGAGCTAAACAATTTTGTGTTTTAACAACAACAGAATCTAGGGTGAAGATTTGGCGTCATTAAAATGCATTTAAGCCCACAGTGGCTTAGGCTGCTGTCCATTCTAAGGCGGTGGTTATTTTGTTGTTTATGAATTGTTTAATGTACTTCCCATTGTTTGTGGGAGGTCTGTGTTTGTCATTGTTTTGTTATGCATTAAGTTATGTCCATTCTAGTTTTGCAATCATCTTGAAGAGGAAGAGAAAGCTGGTTACTTTGCATTTATTGTCTTTCAGATATCTTGTTACTGTAAGTGTTCTGTGGTTCTTTTTCACCTTGCCATGGGTTGATCCGCAGTGTGTGATTGTGGTATTTACTGATCATCCTCACTTATTTTTGGCATTAATTACATCTCTGGCACTTGATTCCTTATAGCAAGTATCAGATCTAGTACATCCTATTTCCATTGTCAAATGGTGCCACTATAGCCAGGAAAGAGCTAAACTTTAGAAGACAATTTAAACGTTTGTGTTTGTAATCTACTTCTGGATATGTTGATTTGTGTGTTCTGAATAGTTAAGACACTTGTTGCTTTATTTAGCATCCACCCAAAATGCAAACATTTTGAATGGACGCTAAACAAAGCAATGAGTTTGCAAGGCCTTATTTTATAGGTGCCTTGACATTCTCCATTCTAGCGGAAAATCGAAAAAATCTTATGTAACGGATGCCAGGATCTCGGATCAAATTCCTTCCTTGATTACATTATAAGCAGATGTTTACAGAACGTATTATGTGTCGCAGACGACACTGTTGTGTCACAGACGATACTTTTGCAGATGAGGCTTGAGTATTGTAGCTTTACAAAATGACCGATCCGCGTGCTTATCATTCAAAATAGGTTCCTGGGATCCAATGAAAACATGGCATTCGAACTGTTCACTTTGTGCACGAAGGTGGATGAGGCCTCAGACTTAATGACTGCCCTGACATAAAACTTTCATCAGCAGGTTGTTGCCCGATGCTTTTATTTGGCTGGGGCTAAACATGAGGTTTTCTTTGGCTCTGACTGTCAATGGGCGTTTATGAGCTAAAAGCCCTTTACCTTTTTGATCATAGCATGTTAGTTTGATTGTTTCTCTGTGATAATGCATTGTACAAGTTAGGAAACCTCCATACGAGGTAAACAATGTTTATGTCTTAGCAACAGCAGAATCTAGGGCGAATGTTTTTCGCACGTAAATTGCATTTAATCCCACAGTTCCTTTGGCTGCTGTCCATTCTAATGCGGTTGTTCGCTTGTTGCTGATTCGTTGTTTATTGATGCCGTTGTTTATTGGTGATTTTGTGTTTGGTCCTCGTTTTAATGCAGTGCAGTGAACCTGTCTTAAGCGGTCACTAAAAACAGACAAAACAAAGGTCTTAAATACACATGGTAGCTTAATGAAGGTAGAAAGTATGGAACATTCTGCAATACTTTCGACCTGCATTAAGCCATAAGCGGTTTTGAAAAACAATTTTTGGTCTTCTTTTTTGAATGGCCGCTTAAGACAGGTTTTACACTACTTAGTGACTTTCTAGTTTTGCAATCATCTTGCTAGAAAAGAGAGGGCCGTTTGCTTCTCTTTAATTGTCTTCATGTTAACATGTGGCTGCCATATTTCTGTGGCTCTTCCTCACGGTGCTGTTGGATGGTCTGCAGTGCGTGATTATGGTATTTCCTGGTCATACTCACCTTACTTTTAGATTATATACTGCGACCTAATGCAATTCGCATTTTACATGCCAGATAAACCAGCCCTTCACAATTGCTGAATTTCTATCAGATCGCCTTTCTACTGATAATTCCAAGAAATAAGATACTGATGCGAAAGGAAACATGTTACAATTCTATATGTAATATTAGCAACAGCGGTACAGGAGAAAACCCGTTATCTGTAAACAATCCGTATTCGGGCAAATGGACGTGGGGTTTCAGCATACCTTTTTACACTCACAATTTTTGCCGAATGGTAAAAAATCACCCTGGGTTTTACAAAATGTATCACAAAATTGTGATTAAAGGACTGCATTTCTCCAATCGGAAACTGCTTTTTACAAACCAAACTACCTCGATCGTGACGAACTAGGCTTCTCGCCTAGGTGTGCACGGTTTTCTTACTTCGCACTTTTGCCAAGTAAGGCGTCATTTGGTTGTGCATCGTACATTGTGCACATGCTGATATGGGGTTTCAAGGGCTGTGTACACCATGTGAGAACAACGCCATTCTCACCAAAAGTACGGACCACCCACACATACAACCTAGGGCCAGTTCCGACCAAACACCGAAACGACATCTGAATGGCGATTCAAATGTTGGCCGACAGTGGTCCGCTTTTTATAAATGCTTACTGGCAGTCTCTGTTAATACAGTTCAGACATTGTGTGTCTTTTAGGTTCGGATAACAGACATACGAGGTACTGAGATGTAAAGAAATCACAAGAATAGCTTTAAAACAAAAGCTAGAAACGGCTCGTTTAAAACATGTATACTGATAATTGTCGACGAAAACCTATAGTCATTACAATATTTGAGTTGTGATTGAAAATATTTTATTAGATTTTGTTATTGGCACCATTTTAATGGCATAACGATGAGTCAGGCCACAGTATCAGAGCATTCTTGGCCTAAAACTTTCATCGATGGGCTGGTGCCTGACTGTGACCACCGTTAATCAACGAGTAGGTTTGATTAGGTCTAATTGTCACATTTTGGTCCTGATTTTGGTATGTATGGTTTTGACCCTTCTAGTTTTGAAAATGCTTTTTATAAACATACCGGCTAGAAAGCAATCGAAAACGCTCTTAACAATCGACGAACAGGGATCAAAAATCACTAGAAACAGTGTTTTAGTTTCTGGCAATTTTGTATCTACGTTCGTCGATAGTATTAACATTTTCGATTGCCGCTTATACAGTGTGATAAATGCCTGTATTATTGTGTCTTTTCCCCTGGGTGCCAGAGGTTGTTTTATGATCTGTGATTGGGTCATTTCCTGGTCATATTCACTATACGGGAAAGGTTCTAAAATTTAGAACACTTTTCTCTTTCTGTTCTCAAACTAAATGTCACAAATTGCTTGTCAGAATAACAAACATGAATACCTTGGTCAGACTGCTTCTTCAGAAGAGCAGTCTGATTCGTGGGTCTGTGCTGGTTGTCTAGACGTATTTGGCAGGCAATGATTGTTCGAAATTTTAGAAAATTAAACGTAAACATGGTAAACGATGAAACACATGTTCAAGAATACTGAAATGAAGAGACAAGATGATTGCTTCATGACAACAAGCACAGGATGTCGCGATTTCTCATTACTTTTTACCAAATTATGAGCGTTTAAAATCTAATAAAACACATTATTTTTATTAAATCATTATCTAATCCTACTTCTAACTTTCGAAATCGATTCTTCAGAATAAAGGAGACAATGAAAGGAACTAGATATTAATAATGAGGCCTCGCTTTTGAGGAGAAGCTCATTTGCAATAATTTAGCCGCGTCGTTGCAAATGCTGTCTCCAGGGCCAGGGCCAGTTGGCATGCGTTAGCAGACATGAGTCCGCGGTATGATCTGAAAAGTAGTGCTCGTCATCATCAAATACACGTATTGTTTATTGCGAACTGCGGATGCTCACACGAGACTGCACTTTGTGCAGTCTCGAGTGAGCATGCGCAGTTTGCATGTCATTGGACTATTATTTTTTTCTTGTGACTCAACTCACTAATGTGATTACTTTTTAAGGCTATCACATGGGACCGTTACTCAGATACCAGACTGTAAGTTGGCAATCTTGAAATGAACAGAAATTATGACGACATAACAAATTACACGAACAAATGATATTAAACAAGAAATTAATAACAGAAGTTATTGAGTAATCAAGCAATAATATAGCTTTAGAAAATTCCGTCGATTTATTTTTTTTCATATTAATTACAGTTATTTTACCATTTTACCGAACAAGTTTTTATCATTTCACTAGGGGATGGGTGGGGCCTCGAGAGTTGGGCTGAAGATTGACTGAAATGATGATCATGCAGGGGCTAGTCATGCTGAATTGCACTGAAAATGACATCAAACAAAATTAATTTGATGAGGGGGATCATGTTTCTGACTTCGCAAATGAGGTGTGAACCGGATATAGCATAAACTTGTTTTTCAGAGATAATATTTGAGACCAAAAAATGTTTAATGCACTCTCTGAATTAATTTAAGGGATTGTGAATGCTAACCCCCGCTTCGGTACCATACTTCCATGAAAGCAATTTCCACTTCCAGCCGTCTATTCCTACCTCCGATTAAAGCGGGACTGGTGTCAGTTATATCATCTTGTTCGTCCATAGTGGTCCGAGATAGTATTCTGTCTGGAAAGGTTGTTTTCCAGTTAACCTATCTGTTTTAGAGCATATGCATATCCATTATATAAACCATAATGTGTCCGCCTGTACGTGGCATACAGCTTAAGTGAGCGGATTGTATCCCGTTCAGGCGGAAAAATATGATATGATTATTTTATAAAACATCAGTGTAACCTTGGTAATGGTGATATAATGTATAAAAATTGGTTAAAAAGAACTTCTCTGTCAGTTTTCAAGCCCTTAAATCAAAAGCTTATAGTAGGCAGTGAACAGTGGCCAGGTTGTGCCGTTAGAGGATTCGATATAAATACAATACTTGCCTGGGTCCGCCGTTGTGAGTACAGCAGTTTCCATTGTTTTACGAAAAAAGATCTTAAACTAGGAGTTGATGCCATTTTCTATTCCATGAGTCTGCTTGGAACCTTGCTAACATTTCGAGAAAGTTTTGCTTTGAAGAAGGTATTGACACTGGGCTACCATATGCCACAGGGTGCAGATAGTAACCCACTTTCATATGCTTACTGAGTTACACCTGAAGTAGACTGGCTCCAGTCCTTAAAACAATTTTTCATCAATGTGTCATATCATACACTTGTAGCCAGTCTATATCTGATGGCTCTAAACAATTTTTTATCAATGTGTCATATCATACACTTGTAGCTTGTCTATCTCTGATGGCTCTGTTATATACATATCATACACTTGTAGCCAGTCTATCTCTGATGGCTCTGTTTTAAACAGAGCCATCAGAGTTAGACTGGCTACAAGTGTATGATATGACACAATGATGAAAAATTATTTTAAGGACTGGAGCCAGTCCACACCTGGAGACGTGGCCCTGCTGACCTATATGCTGTCAAGTGAAGCATGACATTATGCAGATCAATGTCGTTCAGGTTTCTGTCACCTTGCAGCTTCCGCTCATAATCTTAATCACATGGTCAGTAAAAATTCAAAAATCTTTAAATCGCCCTGTCAATGTATGAAAACGCCGCGGTGTCAACTTGCAAGATTGAAGGGATAAGAAGTAATTAATTCTCCGAAGATTTAGGCCAGAAATTTTTTAGTAGTTGATTTACGAACCCTCCTACTGTAATTTTACGGAAAGTGGGAAAAAAATAAAATTTAATTTCTGAAATTTTTCTTTAATTTTATCCTCCTACTCTAAATATTATTTGTTTCGTTGAAAAAAATAATATTTTTTGGAGGTTCTGTCTGTGTATTTTTGAGAGTGACACTGTAAAAAGTGATTGTCCTGTCCAAATTTTTAGGAAAATTTGAAAATTCAATATAGACTGTTGGTTTGCCTTACTAGTTTTACTGTATTTTCTGGAGATATTAAAAAAAGGAAAAAAAAAAAAAAGCTCTGAAAATGACAAAAAAAAAAAAAAAAAAAAAAAAGCTCTGAAAATGACCAGTTAACTGGTCATTTTCAGAGCTTTTTTATTTATTTTTTTTTCGTCCCCTCGACCCTAAATCTGAAAAACAATTCCCGTAAATCAACTAATAAAAAAATTCTGGCCTTAAATGCCGTTAAGAAGATTGCCCGGGCGATATGTGGTCAGAATATGAATATTGTATGTAGATGATTGGAAAAGAGATAAATACATTAAAAGATGAATGCTTCTCTTTGTTGACCAGAGCAGTTTTAATTAAGTCAGGCGGCTGGACTAAAAGGTGACTGCGTCTGTTCGTATCTCAAGGGTCACGTGGTTGCTGCAATGCCAAGTGGAAGATGATGAGGATAGACATTGATTCTACTTAATACCACAATTATTGACTGTGCGTCTTAACAAATCACATGGATCTAGAGCAAAGACTTAGCTATATACATGCATTTCTAGATAATTTATATTTATATATAAATCATTTACTCAAACAAAATATACGAGGCCAGGTGGATAAATAACTAAAAATCGTGTTTGTATAATTATCTTATTGCAGTAATCTCAACACCTGTATAGCACAAAAAAATTAACCCTTAATGCGCCAATCGCAACAGAAGTCGTCTGCCTTTCTCGTATCTGAAATGTTTAAGAAGCCTCTATGGCAAACAGTGTGGACCCAGATCAGAGCAGTCTGTTCTGGGTCCATGCTGTTTGCTTCTATACTTAATTCGTCAGGATAGTTAGGCAATTAATTGCAGCAGACGACTTCAGCAGACGACATTTTCAGATGCATTTTTTTCTTGGCGCTTTAACATGTTTAAGGGTTAAGTTGTTATTACTTCTTTAAATGTTGTGATATCATTAATGTACAAACAAAGGGATTTTTAGCAAACCCTTGCAAATTGACTATTTGTTTTGCAGTTCATTTCTGATAAAAACAAATATATTCATTCTGTTTAAGTTTAAAGATATCATAACACTACATGTATAAGCCTACTGTACAATTTGCTTAGGTTGCAAATAATGTTTTATACCAAATACTTGTTGCCAATAAGCTATAATGGCCACCGAATATTGTAGAACTAAGTATTGTCTGTCTGTAGCTTATGTTTCAGAAAGTAAGAAAGGAGGCAAAGATCAGGAAACGATACAATCAAGTACCACACCTGACCCAGGATACCACATGGGAAAGTAACAGAAATACATAAACATCACCAACAAGAGCCAAGAGGTCTGCCCTTTCCCAGCAGGCTACTACAAGGCAACAATAAACAGACGCAAAAGCAACGAAATTAACCAATGTTATCAATCTGTCAGGGACAAAGTCCACCATCAATAGCCAAATGTCTACCATACATGTATTCCGGTGTCCTGTAAATAGGATTAGCTTTGCGTCTTGAAAATCCTTTAAGTAATACATTTTTAACATGAATAGTATTAGGCTTATTGATACAAAATACGAGGGGCGTTCAATATGTAATGGAAGCAGGCCAATAAATCCAAAAGTTTTATATTTGCACGAATTGTAATTATACTTTCATAAAAAGATCTGCTTCTTGGCTATGTAAATGTGAATTTGCAGTTGTCCAGCTCCTTTGCTAATTGACACAAATCGCTTTCAAGATATGGTACTGAAATACACTGCGATAAAAAATGAAACAGTGTTATCAAAAAACAGATGAAACATGAGCTGAGGACATTTTCAGCCTGTTCCTCCATGTGGTGAATAGCTGTATTTCGGTTATTAATAACTGCAAAAAATCTTTGATATTGTTGTATATTCTTTGAAATAATGAGGCCACCAATTTGATTGAAATCCTTATTTATGCCACATTCTCTGGCGTTCAGTTCACATACGAGACCTGTTTCATGTTTATTTGAACAAATTTGAATTTCAATTTTGTGGTTGCATATAAATAAACCAAAAAATGTTGCTTTTTCAGTCATAACGGACGTGTCCCTGGTATTTCGAAAATAGACTAGGTGGCAATTTAAAGAATAGCCATAACAAGGCAGTCTTAAATACATCCCCACTCCCCATTTTACTGATTTTAAGAGCTAAAACGGGTGTATCATCTAAGAAAATACGTATTTAAGTGTGAGATTTTATTTGAAGTTTAGAGGAACCCTCAGTCCATATTTCAAATGAGAAACAGCCTATGTGTGCCTGTTTTTGTTCGGAAACTGGGTTTAATAAGCTCTTTCATACAAGTACCCAAATGGGTATCTTATGTATAAAATGTGTCTTGGAAGAATTTTGAAAAACACTTTCTCAAAACTCACAACCGACTCAATTTCTTAGATAGTTTACGTATCCATCACCAATAAAACTGATCACCAAATATTGCAATTCAGTATTTAGCATACAATTTAGTGTTGTTATGGAAACTGTAAACCCTAAAATTTGATGTTCAAGTCGCTTCCCAAAAGTAAATATCCAACTGGAATGCTTTATTCCCTAACAGATCACACTTTAGTTATTTATGTACAATATATAAAAGGTATCAAGAGAAAACCTTCATATCTTTTAGAGAAATGTTCGAGAAAGATTTAGTACATTTCGTTTCAGACAGCATTTTTAAACGCTTAAAATTTGACTACTCATCTTCAGAGACTGTTCTAACCAGAAAATAAAAAAATAAGAGCTTGTTTTTGATGACTGTGTATTCCTGGAGATCAGACTAACTCATAGATATCAATTATTACCGTATATAACGAGAAATAAATGAGTAACGACACTTTCAAATTTGTTAAAATAAACATGAAACACCTCTTGTAGTCGTTTTTGCGTGAGCGGTTACGTTGCGAAAATGAACGCACAAGTCGTTTTGTAACATTACTTCAAGTAACTCAGGCGTTTTTGAAATTTCAGTATTTGTTTTCACTCATAAAGTACATCTAAATACGTCATATTAATTATGAAAATCACTTAAAAGAATGCCATCTTTGGCTTACACTGAAACGAATCAGACAAAACACGGCTTTTCATCGATGAATACATTCGTACGCATTTTTTGGACATTGTAACATATATTGACATGTAAATAATCTGGCTGGTCAATTTCAGACTATAAAATTATAAGTAACTAAAACGGCCGACTATGCAATATTCAAACTTCCATACAATAAAAATTGTCATTTCTATTCCTGATCCAAAGCCAAAATACCGATTTTCAAGAACCGTGCATGTTTTAGTGCTATGCCTTTTGTTTTTAACAAATGACATTTTTCACGTCTCGGTGTATTTATGTAAATACTTGTATCATATTTTACACGTACTTGCTGTTTGTTTATGTTTTTGAGGACCAAAAGTTAGAATAAGCTAATTGTGTTATCCTCATTAAAAATTGTATAAATAAAGATTAATCATGAATATATTTATATTCCGCACTGGTATCATACATGCTATACACAATATGCTACCAATTTCATGGTACCCTTATTGTGCATGCAGGGTACACAATGTGCTCCTTACCATATTGTGTATGGAGCACATTGTGGCTCTACAGGGGACAACTAAACGTATTAGATGCCCGGTCTGACTATTCTAGCTGGTCAAAACAGCTCAGTAGACTGGGTTGCACTCTACCTGAAACAAAATCCAACTGAGGGATCGTTTCAAGATTTTCACACGGTGTGGCTAACTTTTGACGACGACAGGTGATATCCAACTGGTTGACCGCTAATGACGTCTTTATCTCTTATGACCGACCACTCAAAGAATCACTCCATCTGGTTTGAGTGGGCTTTAATTCCAATCAATTATTTTTATTTTCTAACGATACTTTCGAATAAGTATAACGTACAATACAGGTAAAAATACACAAATTAACGTGTATAGGTTATTGCATGTGCATATGTAAGGGGTGTTCAGTACGTACAGGTGCACGAACAATGTTTGCAGCATATCGTGAACGTACATATATTGCACCACAAAATGTTTTATGCTAAACATAGTGATTTACTTAGATGCCCAGTATCCCTTTTCCAAAAACAATTGCGATTATTTTCCTCCGTGTTGATACATGTATGTCATATGTGTTACAACAGCGAAAGAATGCAATGTGACAGCAGATATTATTCACTTATATGGTCGCTGCCCCAAACTGGTTTCTATCTCCGTTAGCTTTACAATAGACCACGACACATGCCCGAATCCAGAGGGGGGGGGGGACAGGGTGTCCAGACCCCCTGAAAAATTACAAAAATATAGGGGTTTTAGTAATACCAGGTCCGGATCCCCTGGAAATCACAAAGCTACCAAGCCAGCATTCAATGTCGGGCTATCAACGGCCCGCTTGCGAAACGCCATTTAAATGGCGTTATAGAATCTTACACTGGTGATCATTTCATATTGATTTATTAAACTCGCAAAAGGCTAGTTTAAAAAAAAAATCATATGTTTCACTCGTGTAAGATCCTCTATATATTTGCTCAAGAGGAACACTCTTTTTTCAAATGTTATCAGTGGCGCTTTCAGGATATGGACATAATAATAAATGTTCAAGATTTCTGACAACGCAATAATGACGTAACATCAGCAATATGAAACTCTACGCTGTTGAGAGAAGCCACGCCATACAAAAGTAAAGCAACATATCATCCCATAATTAGGGCAAAATAGGGATTGTCTATATATTTCTTTCTGAGAAAGCAACATTTTTCAACTTTTTCGAAGAACAAGTTTGTAAACTAGCGCCAACTCTATATTTGGTTGCCCCTTCTTATCAATTAATTCCCTTGCCGTTCTGTGATAAGCGATAGATACATTTTATATATCATGCAACAAACTCGGCTTAAATGAATGCATTTATATACAAACAGAAAGCGCAGCAAACCTTTCATTCCATTGTACGTTGTAAACCACCATTACTCGTTTTCACCAATGAACACTAGCGTTTAAACATAGTACATAATGTTTTAACTGTAAAATATTTGTCCTAGCAGGAAACATCACAACATTATATAAGATGTGTTTCTGAGAAGCATGGGTTGTTTTAGAAAATTTAGAAGAAACTTGTTCCATAACCAATGGTTGTTCAGCTGTTGTAACTAAATCCGGGCCAAATCAAAGTATCATACGCAAGAGGCCAGCTTAACAAGGAAGCACTAGTGCATATTAAGCGACACTATTTCTCAGAAGACACTCCCATTGATCGAGAGCTAAGATTATCGTTCCTCCAGAAAGTTTTGGCGAATCAAGACGCTGTAACGATTTGTAAGAGATCTGTAAGATTGTCTGTGGACGTCTTAAAGAATCAGCAAATGAGACGAAAGCTGTAACACAGCCATAGATAAGCTGATAATCAGGATGAATATTTTATTATTTCCATAAATATAGTTATGTTTTGAGTACTCATTGATTACGGACACGTCGAAATCGTTTCCTTGCATGCGCTGACCCAGAATTTTTGTCAGAGGGGGTCTAACTTTGACAACCATTTTTGTTGCTGTTTTTTTTTACTTTTTTAATTTGATGAGGGGAGGAAGGATCCAAATACCACTAATAGCGGGCCATCATCGGCCCGCCAGTGAAACGCCATTTAAATGGCGTTTCGCTGGCGTGCGGATGATGGCCAAACATTGAATGCTGGCTTGGTAGCTTTGTGACTTTTTAGGTGATCCGGACCAGTATTTCTAAGAAACCCTATATTTTTGTGATTTTCCAAGGGGGTCCAGACTACCCCTCTGGATCAACGCATGCCTTGAAAGGAGACTTTTTTTAAGTGTCCCGTACTATTCGTATTGAAAATATGACAGTTTTTGTTTGAATTTTCTACCTTATCTACGGCTATCTCTCATCGAATATGGAGGACGTTTCTTAAGATTGTGTGGATATTGATTGTGTGGGCATGAAAAAGGCAACGAATCAGGATAATGCCATCTTGCGACTCTTGAAGACGCTCAAGATATCTGATTCGATAAAGTAACATCTCAAGATTCATAGGGCCAATTAGGAATGGATTGGCTGAGCAAATAATGTGTCTAAAGAATTCTGCAAGTTGTTTATTGATAAGTGGGAGCGTCTAGGGTTATGGGTGAAGCTGAGAGAGAGAGAGAGAGAGAGAGAGAGAGAGAGAGAGAGAGAGAGGAGAGAAGAGAGAGAGGGATGGAGGTGCGTAGGGACAGAGATACGGAGAGAGAGAGAGAGAGAGGGGTGGGTGGGGACAGAGACAGATATACAGAGGGAGAGAGTGGGGTGCATAGTTACATATTTGATCAACCAACTACTGCTAATCAACCAACTATTGCTCCACAGTTTTACCACAAGTACACGAATTAATATTTTTTTTATATAGAAATAGAACCACCGCTCTTTAGTTTTATTACAAACACATGAATGATTTCCCAAAATAAATGCATTTGAGTTTCAGTTTTACCACAACTACACGAATAATTCTAAAATAAATGCATTGAGTTTCAGTTTTACCACAACTACACGAATAATTCTAAAATAAATGCATTGTGTTTCAGTTTTACCACAACTACACGAATAATTCTAATATAAATTCATTTGTGTTTTAGTTTTCCCATTAGTACAAGAATTATTTTCTAAAATAAATGCATTTGAGTTTCAGTTTTACCACAACTACACGAATAATTTACTAAAAATAAATGCATTTGAGATTCAGTTTAACATACAAGTACAATAACGATTTGTAAACAATATTGCACTTAAGCTTCAGTTTAAGCATTACCGCAAAATATTATAGGTAGAACTGTTCTCTAGTTTAACCACAAGTACACGCTCTTTTTTCTGAAATAAATGCATTTGAGCGCAGTTTTACCATCAATACACGAGTTAGTTTCTAACATAAATGAAACTGGTAGTCAGGCATATCACAAGTACATATTGTTTATTTCTAAACGGCTAGATTGCACTTTACCGGGCACAACGGATTTTGACAAGGTTTTTAGGGTCAGTTTGCTTCTAATTTATTTCTTGAATTTTTTGATTTGGTTTAATATATAACCTGACACCATTGAAGGGGTATGGGGGCATAAGCCCCCATTTATCATATGCTACATGAACAGACTGTACCATGGTGTCCGGTAAAGTGCAAATGTCCCATATATGAACAGATATACATGTACGTTATAAAATTTCAGATTTAATAAATCATGATTTTGTCAACAGAAACTTCTATTTGCATTATTTCTGACTTTAGCCTTTTAGTTACCTTGGCAACATCTGTAATGTAACCAGTTTGACAAAGTTTGTATGTAGGTAGCAAACTTTTCCAATTTTTCGAGATGATTCAGAAGCAGCAAAGATTCGTGCCTTTGTAACTTCTTACCGTACACCAATTTAGTGTTGATATATATTCCATATGTTGGTCCTTTTGAGCGACTATGTACAATTTAAGCTGGTTCAAGGGACCTGCAGATGTTGCCCTCCCCATTATCTCTCATAGACAGTGTGTGTGTGTGTGTGTGTGTGTGTGTGTGTGTGTGTGTGTGTGTGTGTGTGTGTGTGTGTGTGTGTGTGTGTGTGTGTTCCCATTTTATACAGTATATCTACCAGTCTTTCAAAAGAAATAGATTTTTCTACAATTTCTCTGGAAATTTCAAATTTTCACTGGCTGTCAATACAAAAGAGCTCCGCGCATTAAGGGGCTTTTTGCCCCCCTCTGCAGCATACAACTGAAATTTGCTTTTCACCAATTTCTTCTTATTGGTTTATTAGAAGGATAGCTAAAATGTAAAAGACTGGCATTCATTTCACTTTTACCGTTGTTACGGTAACAAAAATGGGCGACAAAATAGAAATTGCCATTTTGGACCAAATTTAAGGCTTTTGGAGACCGATTTTTTGAAGAATTAGATATCAGCAAAGCTAAACACCAAAAATCCTTTTAATATGTTATGTGCCGTGATAATTCAAATCCTCTGATAAAATATATAATTGGTATTTGCTTGTACTCTCTGTTAATTCCTCTGTCAAATGTCTCAAATAAGCTCAAAAATGGCTAATTTCATATTTTCAACCTATTTTGGTGGCCATTTTTGTAGACACAGCAACGTTAAAAGTCGACTAAATTCCATAATTTTACACTTTGGCAATTGTTCTAATAAACTAATGAGAAGAAAATGGTGAAAACTATTTTCAGATTTTTGCCTCATAGGGGCGTCAAAATGGCCTCTTAATGCACGTAGCTCTTTCTCTTACAGATTCAGAATCTGTGTTTCAGCAACTTTAGTTTTTCAGCACTCAACTTTTGAGCTCTAGCTAGAACCAAATTACTTGTATGAACATGGTTGTCCCTCATCAGACTTACGGCGCTGTTTATTTTATTTATTTATTTTTTTAGATCTTTATAACTTGGATGTATAAGTTCAGATACCCTATTCGAGAATACACCGAGGACGTGTGCAGCACTATGATATCATACCGAACTTTCCACATTGAAGCTGTAGCCCTAGGCGCTGATTAATTACTAAACTAACATGATGTCGCAGGTTTCCAGGATAGTTATTTCTTCGTTTTGTCGCAGCAACTTAGTCCTGTTCCATCAGCCTGAGGCGATCGTATCTTATAGACAATCTGTCGCATATACGAGCGTGAAATATTGAAACGTCGAAAACTCTATTATGGAGATCTTGTAGCATATTGGAAAGCCTGACAGGCGATTAACTAGACTCTTTTGCTGTTTAGATAATGAACTTTACCTGCCTTATTAAACGTCTGTAATATTTATTAAGTTTGAAACAGTCTGTGGCGCATTTAACCTTCCTTATACCCCTATTCCACACAGGTTACGAATCGCCCGAATCGCCACGAATTGATTTTTGTTTTATTCGTGGGGGGGGGGGGGAGGACTCGTGAGGTCTCATTATTTTTTTTCTCCAATCGTGATGTTCTACGAGTCAGTCTCGATTCAGATACGATGTCTTTACGAATATTCGGGGGAATCGGCTCAATTCGGCTGGAATCGCGCAAGAATTCATTTCGATTGGCAAAATAACATTAGAACATACTGCACGAAAGGTAAAGAATCAATTACCAATCAGTTAAGAATATGCCGAAAACAGCACGAATTGGGCACGAATTAACAGAAATCCGCGACGATTCGCTACGATTCGCGAGATTTTCTCTCACGACAGTTATAAAAAAGGCCCATACATGCTTCGGGGCATAAGTTCCAAAATGAATGCTCCTCGTAAAGCAGCAGTAGAATTGATCCTGCAACTTGAGTGTTGAAAACGGCTTCTTATATAGCTAGAAGAAAAATACGTTAAAGTCGAGAGGCCCTGACCCAGACTCTTTGACTTGGAAATATATGGCAGTTCGCCATTGGCAAAATCACCAGGAGCTACTGACTGATCCTGATTGTGCGCCATAATCTGCCAAATCTGTTTCAACTTCTAGGACTGCTCACATGCGCGTGACGGTGTAATTAATCTTAGGGAAAATTCTTCTACTATCTCTTTCTTGGTTTTATTGTTTGGCTTAATCTCCCGATTCCCCACGAATGAGCTAAAAGTAGCTAAGAATGCCCCAAAACGCCTCCATATCAATTACGATTCAGTTACGACGTCCAAGAATGCCTTAGAAATTTGGTACGAATCACGCACGATTTTTCGAATCGGGGAATTCTTGGCCAAATTTTTGAACAGTTCAAAACTTTTGAGCCGAATTTCCGATAGACCTACGAATTGCAAGAACTCACTACGGACTGTGCGAATCAGGAAAGATCTTCACGAACTGAGTACGATTCAGCCACGAATCCAAATAATTGTCAATTCGTGTCAATTCGTGGGATTCGGTGCCTGTGTTGAATAGGGGTATTAGACATAAATTGTATGTTTTATAGATAAATTATAGATGTCTCCAGACTTTCTTCTGAATCCCTTTTGTATAAATTAGTAACGATTTATTTAAGTGCTTGTATTTTGTTGTTATATGTATATATGTATGTATACAAAGGAAATAAAGTTTAAACAAAAGTTGTTCCATGGTATTCAGGTATCAGCTCAACTCCTGGTATTATACAATCATTGACTTAGGGGCCTGATGCTTTGGCTGTTTGTCAGGCCCACCAGGGTTTACCTGTTGGAGATCGTTTGCTGAGTTATTCAGTTTTTTTTTACTGTTGAGTCCTTATCGTTGCTTTATCTCCTTTTTATATCTTGATTTATATGTTCTGTGAGATGATGCATTGATAAGTTATTCGTGCAAACCAAATATCTATGTGTCTTGATCCACATCTGAATTAAGGGTGAGGTTGGCGCCGTGAAACCGGTTTAAGCCCTCCAGTAATATATTTTACTGACCGTTCTAAGGCGGTACTTCTTTTGTGGATATTTTTTTTTCTGTCTTGTGTTTGTTATGCCTTTGTGCGCGTATGTTTATTTGTGCCTTGTGGTCACCTGCTGGGAAAGGGCTGACCTCTTGGCTCTCGTTTGTTGTGTATAACTGCGAGTTTGTCACTTTCCCATTGGTATCCTGGGTCAGATGTGGTACTTGATTGTATCGATTCCTAATCTTTACACCCTTACTTAATTTCAATGAGGTAGGCATGAGGATGTATATCTACCTGAAAAAGTTAATATCATTTTTAAGGTACACAAATCCTTATGTCTACCGAAATTGAAGTCAATAATTGTTTTGTTATATGACTTTTCAAATTTGTGAATGAAAATTTTCTAATTTTAATTTTGTAACTAGATTAGTATTTTGAAGTAGTTTTTGGTTTTAAAATAGTTTAATGTAGTATTTTGAATTTTTAAATATACTTAAATTCTCTGAATGAGGAATGTTTATCATAAAACACCTTTTTTACATTTTGTTTATTCAAACAAAGAAAAATGACAAACAAAACTGTTGTTAAAATTCAATAAAAGACTTAAACCTGCCTGTTGGGAGGTGAAAGGGCAAATCATGTCAATTGCATGCAGCCCATGCTATTTTTATACTCATCATGCTAGTTTCAGCCCTCCAGATGGTGTTATAAGAAAAATGTCAAAACTAACAACCTCTGGAAACTATTTAGAGCTAGTCTTCACCCTATATCAACATTTAGGCCTGTTTAGACTAGTTTTCAGATAGACAAAGAGATATATGAAGATGAATTCAGCCAATCAGGAGACAGGATTATCTGTAGTCATATAACAAATCAAAGTATCTGTCTAAATCAAGTAAATTTGAGATAAATTGATTCCTGCGTCTTTATTACCTATCAAACGATTAAAACTATATTTTTTATATACTATATTGTTATATGACTTGGCCTTGCATCCCTTGGTGAATATCACTTTTTGGGGTAGATAAATCCTCCTGTCTATCTCGTTGAAGTCAAAAATTGTATAATAGACCAACTGCTTTTAACACGAACTACAAATAACTCAAAAATAAAACATTTGTCTAGAGAAATTTCAAATTAACGTTAGTTGCTTGTGTATTGCATTGCAGTCTAGATTTTTGACATGACAAGATTGGCGATGACAGGATAGGACACAGTCTGCATGCAGGGCTATTAAGCCAATCTTATACAATTATTGACTTATGTTGAGGTGGACATGGAGTGTTATTGAACAGTAAACGTCATATTGACCGACTCGGAACGGAGGTCAATATGATTAAGTTTACTGTTCAATAACACTCCATGTCTACCGAAACATAAGTCAACAATTGCTTTATTATATAATAAATGTGTGTTTTGCATTTCCTGCCATTTTAGACCATTAAAACCAGTGAAGTTACGGATGGCTCTTGCGAAATTACTCAAGACGTTCTGACTTTACTTCCCGTAAGCCATGCGATATTACCTCGTGACGTTTGCGTTGCAACGTCACGTCCGTTGTAGTTATATCAGCGTCAGTGGAAAGGCATATCTGAGCCAACCAGAAGATGTTTTTTATAGACTAATCAATAATTCTTTATAGCTAATTGCATGACAATGAGTCAGGCTTCATACTACTTAAAAGATTCACCGAGTGATTTTCCTTGGCTAAGCACAACGTGGCTCAACTGGCTGTTTTATTAAGCAGTGACAGTATGTGAGTTAAAAGCACTTTTCTTTTTTTCACAATTCCTAGTTAATTTGATTGGATTGTTTCCATGTTATGATACATTTAATAAGTAGGAAGCCTCTATGCTAGCCAAACAGTTAATGTGTCTAAACCACAGCAGAATCAATGTCGAAATTTAGACATAGTAAAATAAAAAAAAAAAAAAAAAACCCACCCCCGCTGACTGCGACTGTCATCGGTTCTGTTGTTGTTGTTGTTGTTGGTGGTGGTGGTGGTTCATAGTATGTTGTTGCTCCCGTTTTGTGTGCAGGTTTTGTGTTTGTCCTGTTTGTATAATATGGTCCGTTGTGTCCTTCCTAGTTTGGTAATCCACTCCTTTGGAGGGTTGCTTTATTTAATTATATATTTGCTTTTGTGCGTGTGTCTTTATCTATCTGTGTTTTGTTCTCTCTTCCAAACGGAGTCGTAGGTTGGTCTGTTTGTTTGTTTTTTCCTTTGCGTCCCAAGTCAACAGTCACATAACCACACTTTTTCCTGTGCATGCTTGAACAAGCGGTTAACCAATACTTCGTGCACATACTTTCGCTTGTAACTGACAACAACACTTCTTGAATAATTCAGCGGAAGGAAGTTGGTCTGTGATTTGCGTTTGTGGCCATCACCTGTCCAATCGGATAATCTCGGACCGATTCGAGAATCAAGCCTCGGATGTATGTAAGGCGTAGTATTATGTTTGAAAAGGTTTCATTTTGCTAGTTGGAATTGGCGTTAGGAAAATTAGTTCTATAGGATGTGGGTTCAGCTCTATTAAAATCTATTATTCTGTCAACAGAATAAATGAAGCGATATTTTATTGAAAAAAAAAACTAAACTTCATTTATAGCATTTTGTGGAATGTGTAACTTGTCACTGTATTGGCATGGTTTCTGTGACATCAGCGTCACGTTATCAAAGTAGACCCTCGATGTAAATCCGAGGTCTGATTCCACGGAATTGGCCGAGGCAGTTCCGATGGCAGCTTGTCATGTTAGCTTACTCAACTAAGCCTATATTTTGTACTTTGTTATATGCCATCAAACCACCATCAAGTTTTGTGCTTTCTAACATCAGTATATGAAGGGTACCTTTAAGGAGGCATTGTAATTTTCGATCCTGGATACCTGCAAAACAGTTACTTTGGCGATAAAATACAGCATTGCACCAGGGATGTACTGTTTGCAAAGATAAAATCAAACCTATAACTGACAAAATATATCATAATTTAGAAATTTAGATTACAAAGTGGACAATTCCATACTTATTCTATTAACATGCATGGGAAAATCCACCAGTGTTAAAAATAATAAAAATGTTTAAATGTCTAGTTTGCAATATCTGCTATGGCGAATCAGCTGGTATATCCACTTAAAACTTTATTTTTTGTTGAAGTACCTACATGTATGTGCAAAGTGGGTTGAAGCCATTGTCAAACAAACGTGAATCCATGTTAAAATCATGAGATTCACGTGTTGTTTGAACATGTTGAACATGGGTTTAACTTTTACAATACTTCAAATGAGCCCTGATTTAACAAGAAAGTGTTGCGATCGCGAAAGATTTTTTTATGATTCGTACCATAATAACTTTTTGAGATGTGAAACCAAGTGTTTTGGTTACCCCAAGAAGTTCAATAGGAATCGGAATTGCCTACGAAATATTTATAAAGCTCGTGTATTATCTCCACGTACAGGCGGACATACATTGGAATGACTTATGCAAGTATGAGGTCAAACACGTACGTGTGTTGTCTGGTCGAATACTAATTGCTCCAAGATGAAGTGAAACATGGAAAGATCAATCTTCAGCCCCAAGTTATCTTCGTTAAACGACACATCTGTTGCAATAATTAACAATATACAAGAGCTCAAGGAAACAGGAGAAATTAAGATTGTTTTCTCGGATATCATGTTAAAACAAAGGACTATATGAAATGGATCCGTCTGTATGAGCTGTATTTTTACAAGCTGTTGCTAAAAGATGTCAATGTTGCTTCTAATGCGGCGATAAGGACGTGTACGGTCAATATGGCGATGGTAGCGACACGAGAAAAACCGACCCATAGTCATGAGTCTCGCCGCGAGAAAACCTGGCCCCGAGAATACTTTTTCAATGTTTAACTTAACTGAGCATGAAGTTTCAATTACTCATAAAAACCAAAAATGCCGCAAAAATAAAGATGTTTTCAAACTCTAAGATGTTCTATTAAACATGCTTATAAATGTTAAAATGCAAACAAGCATTGCTTAGCCAAAACTGCGGCAAAAGAATTGATAGGGGGGGGGGGGAAGAAGACATCTTTGAAGGGGTAGCAGACAGGTCGGTTCTTTTAACATTAATGAAAGAGAGATTAAAGAAAAATGACACAAGACATATCTCAATTCCCTAAAAGCTGACATTTTACAAAGAGTCATCACAGAAGTAGGAAAACCACAACCTAGCACTGGAGATAGAAAAGTTGAAGCAATTATAATATTTCATAACTGGTCAAGTTGGTTTAAACTTCTTAACTTCAAAAATTTACGAAAATTAATCTGCTGACTGTGAAATTTGCGCTGAAAAAGAAACAATTAGCCATTACACAGTATCACCTTCAATGAAACGTTCTTGAGAAAGCAATAATCACTCAGACAATTGCCAACCTTAAAGTCTTGACAGAAAATATAGATGGAATGTGCAGTACTATCAATATGGAGCATAAGACAGCATTCGGGGGGTACCTGAGAGCGACAGGAAGCCCATTAACTAGAATTCATGCACCTCAAACTATCATTAAAAAAGAAACAAAATGTAACAATTTATTGTATGTTCAATTAAATAAAATGTTCATAAATGTGGTTGTTGCCTAATTCGCAAATGTCATATATTGTTTCAATTTACGACACGAGTTATCAAGTTATTCAAGAGTTCCTGTATCTTTATAAATGTGGTTATTGCCTAATTCGCATATGTCATATATTGTTTCAATGACGACATGAGTTATCAAGTTATTCAAGAGTTCCTGTATCTTTATAAATGTGGTTATTGCCTAATTCGCAAATGTCATATATTGTTTCAATGACGACACGAGTTATCAAGTTATTCAAGAGTTCCTGTATCTTTATAAATGTGGTTATTGCCTAATTCGCATATGTCACATATTGTTTCAATGACGACACGAGTTATCAAGTTATTCAAGAGTTCCTGTATCTTTATAAATGTGGTTATTGCCTAATTCGCATATGTCATATATTGTTTCAATGACAACATGATTTATCAAGTTATTGAAGAGTTTCTGTGTCTTTATTTTGAGATGGTTATTGCCTAAATAATAAGGCAGAAAATGGTTTTAGGGCATTTCAAAGGCCTAAAACGAACCTCAAGACATGCAACTAAACAATATTAGTAGCACTTTCTCTTCAAAAAATCAAATTAAATACTGTAAAACCTGTCTTAAGCGGCCACTCAAAAAGGAGACCAAAATTGATTTTCAAGACCGATTATCGCTTAATGCAGGTCAAAAGTATTGCAGAATGCTCCAAGCAGAGCATTCTGCAATACTTTCAACTTTCATTAAGCTACCATTTTGTCATTAATATCGTTTTTGTCTATTTTTGAGTGGCAGCTTAGGACTGGTTTGGCTGTAACAAAAAACATATACTTGCAGCGTCAAGTTCTACGCATATGCGTATTTGCGTACACATAGGTACAGCCCCTGCCATATATTGTTTCAAAGATGACATGAGTTACCAAGCTATTGAATAGTTAACGAGTAGCCCAATTGGCAACGATCGCTCACCTGGGAGCCAGCATAATGTTTGGATACAGTATAATTTATGATGCTCAAAGGCAGGTAACTTGAAACAGTTATCAGAAATATACTCAACACTCAATATATTATGCCCATTCTGGTGATCTGCAAGTATTAAAAAGATCTGAATAAATTTTGCGAAGGAAACCTGGTGAGATGCTCTAGGGCAGACAACTCCATAGTAAGTGATGAGATCTGACCAAAATTCAAACCGATCCATGCTTTAATGTATGTCCTGGTTACCTACAAGAATGAAGAAGATCAAAAGAAATATGAATGAACTAGAATGGTCAAAACATAATAGAGCTATATTTTATACACTTAAGGGCAGCTAACTATAGTTGCTCGTCAAGTGTGGCCGAAAATCAAACTCATTAAAGCTTTTATAGTTGTCCTTGATACCTGCAAGAATGACGACTAGTCCATCCAGAAATGAAAGCATTAGAGTGCTCACAACATAACTCCCATTATAGGTATATTTTTTAGACGTTCATGGGCAGCTAACTCCATAGACCCGGGTCAATTCTTGCCGAATTTTTAACCCATCCAAGCTTTTATAGCTGTCCTTGTTACCTGTAAGAATGAATAAGATCCAATCAAAAATGAAGGTGCTCGAGTGCTCACAACATTATACATTCATTTTTCACACGCTCAAGGGCAGCTAACTCAGTAGCTTGTGATGGGATCTGGCAGAAATTCAAACTCATTCATGCTTTTATAGTTGTCCTTGATACCTGCAAGAGTGATGAAGATTCATCCAAAACTTAAAGCACTAGACTGCTCACAACATTTCTCCAAATATAAGCCTATGGAGATTTTTAGACTTTCAAGGGCAGCTAATTCCGTAGACCATGGTCAGATCTTTGCCAAATTTCGAACCCATCCAAGCTTTTACAGCTATCCTTGTTACGTGCAAGAATGAATAAGATCCGATCAAAAATGAAGATGCTAGAGTGCTCACAACATTATACATTAATTTTTCAAATGCTCAAGGGCAGCACTCAGTAGTTGGTGATGGGATTTGGCAGCAATTCAAACGCATTCAAGCTTTTATAGTTGGCGTTGTTACCTGCAAGAATGATGAAGATCAATTCAAAAATGAAAGCACTAGAGTGCTCACAACATTTCTCTCATTATAAGTCTATGGAGATTTTTTCAGATGTTCAAGGGCAGCTAGCTCCGAAGACTCGGGTCAGATCTTGCCGAATTTTGAACCCATCCAAGTTTTTATAGCTGTCCCTGTTACATGCAAGAATGAATAAGATCCGATTAAAAATGAAGGTGCTAGAGTACTCACAACATTATACATTATTTTTCAAATGCTCAAGGGCAGCTAGCTCAGTAGTTGTTGATGGGATTTGGCAGCGATTTAAACTCATTCAAGCTTTTATGGTTGTCCTTGTTACCTACAAGAATGATGAAGATCCATTAAAAAATGAAAGCACTAGAGTGCTCACAACATTCTCCCATTATAAGTCTATGGAGATTTTTTCAGACATTCAAGGGTAGCTAACACAGCAGACCCAGGTCAGATCTTGCCGAATTTTGAACCCATCCAACTTTTATAGCTGTCCTTGTTATATGGAAGAATGAATAAGGTTCAATCAAAAATGAAGGTGCTAGAGTGCTCAAAACATTATTAATTCATTTTTTTCAAACGCTCAAGGGCAGCTAACTCAGTATTTGGTGGTGGGATTTGGCAGCAATTCAAACTCAGTCAAGCTTTTATAGTTGGCGTTGTTACCTGCAAGAATGATGCAGATCCATTCAAAAATGAAAGCACTAGAGTGCTCACAACATTTCTCCCATTACAAGTCTTTGGAGATTTTTCAGACGTTCAAGGGCAGCTAACTCCGTAGACCCCGGTCAGATCTTGCTGAATTTCGAACCCATGCTTTCATAGATGTCCTTGTTACATGCAAGAATGAATAAGATCTGATCAAAAATGAAGGTGCTAGAGTACCCACAACATTATACATTCATTTTTCAAACGCTCAAGGGCAGCTAACTGAATAGTTGTTGATGGGATCTAGCAGAATTTCAAACTCATTCAAGCTTTCATAGTTGGCCTTGGTACCTGCAAGAATGAATAAGATTCAATCAAAAATGAAAGCACTAGAGTGCTCACAACATTTCTCCCATTATAAGTCTTTGGAGATTTTTTCAGACGTTCAATGGTAGCTAACTCCGTAGACCCGGGTCAGATCTTGCCGAATTTCGAACCCATCCATGCTTTCAATAGCTGTCATTGTTACATGGAAGAATGAATAAGATTCAATCAAAAATGAAGGTGATAGAGTGCTTACAACATTATACATTCATTTTTCAAACGCTCAAGGGCAGCTAAACCAGTAGTTGGATGATTGGTTATAGTAGAATTTCAAACTTATTCAAGCTTTCATGGTTGGCCTTCTTACCTGCAAGAATGAATAAGATGCAATCAAAAATGAAAGCACTAGAGTGCTCACAACATTTCTCCCATTATAAGTCTATGGAGATTTTTTCAGACGTTCAAGGGCAGCTAACTCCGTAGACCCAGGTCGGATCTTGCCAAATTTCAAACCCATCTAATCTTTTATAGCTGTTCTTGTTACATGCAAGAATGAATAAGATCTGATCAAAAATTAAGGTGCTAGAGTGCTCACAACTTTTAACATTCATTTTGCAAACGCTCAAGGGCAGCTAACTCAGTAGTTGGTGATGAGATCTAGCGGAAATTCAAACTCATTCAAGCTTTCATAGTTGGCCTTGGTACCTGCAAGAATGAATAAGATTCAATCAAAAATGAAAGCACTAGAGTGCTCACAACATTTCTCCCATTATAAGTCTTTGGAGATTTTTTTACGACGTTCAAGGGCAGCTTACTCCGTAGACCTGGGTCAGATCTTGCCAAATTTCGAACCCATCCAAGCTTTTATAGCTGTCCTTGTTACATTGAAGAATGAATATGATTCAATCAAAAATGAAGGTGATAGAGTGCTCACAACATTATACATTCATTTTTTGAAAACGCTCAATGGCAGCTAACTCAGTAGTTGGATTATGGGATCTGGCAGAAATTCAAACTCATTCAAGCTTATATGGTTGGTCTTCTTACCTGCAAGAATGAATAAGATTCAATCAAAAATGAAAGCACTAGAGTGCTCACAACATTTCTCCTATTATAATTCTATGGAGATTTTTTCAGACAGTCAAGGGCAGCTAACTCCGTAGACCCAAATTGGATCTTGCCGAATTTCGAACCCATCCAAGCCTTCATAGTTGTCCTTGTTTCATGCAAGAATGAATAAGATCCGACCAAAGATGAAGGTGCTATAGTGCTCACAACATTATACATTCATTTTTCAAACGCTCAAGGGCAGCTAACTAAGTAGCTGGTGATAGGGTCTGGCAGAAATTCAAACTCATTCAAGCTTTCATAGTTGGCTTTGTTACCTGCAAGAATGAATAAGATTCAATAAAAAATAAAAGCACTAGAGTACTCACAACATTTCTCCCATTATAAGTATATGGAGATTTTTTCAGAAGTTCAAGGGCAGCTAACTCCGTAGACCCAGGTTGGATCTTGCCGAATTTTGAACCCATCCAAGCTTTTATAGCTGTCCTTGTTACAGGCAAGAATGAATAAGATCCGATCAAAAATGAAGGCGCTAGAGTGCTCACAACATTATACATTCCTTTTTTCAAACGCTCAAGGGCAGCTAACTAAATAGTTGTTGATGGGATATGGCAGAAATTCAAACGCATTCAAGCTTTCATGGTTGGCCTTGTTACCTGCAAGAATGAATAAGATTCAATCAAATATGAAAGTACTAGAATGCTCACAACATTCTCCCATTATGAGTATATGGAGATTTTTTTCAGACGTTCAATGGTAGCTAACTCTGCAGACCCTTGTCCAATCTTGCTGAATTTCGAATACATTAATGCTATAATTTTTATCTGCAAGAATAAAGAAGACCCAATGAAAAATGAAAGAGCTCACAAGATTTTCCCCATTATAACCCTATGGGAGCTATTTGTTGCCATGGAAACCTGAGTTATGATCCGATCTGGTCAAAAACCTAATGCAGTTAATCCCCTATCCCAATGATGCTGTAGAGGAAATTTGATTATGATCGGCCAGCTGGTCTCGGAGATATTCATGTCTGAAAGTGTAAACGGACGCACGGACGGACGCCGGCTCGAGTCCCATCCTATAAGCTCACCGAGAGCCTTCGGCTCAGGTGAGCTAAAAATGTGGTTATTGCCTTATTTATACATGAAATAGAGATCATCATGGGCGGATCTAGAGGGGGGATAGCGGGTCCGGACCGGACCCCCCTCTGAAAAATCACGAAATATAGGGTTTCCTAGCAATACTGGTCCGGATCCCCTTAAAAATCCCAAAACAACCAAGCCAGCATTCATTGTTGGGGCATCATCGGCAGCCAGCGAAACGCCATTTAAAGCTGCATAGTCTGTAACTTTTGATCTTTTAATTTTTGAAGTAATGTTTCTATTTTTCAAGAACACAGTAAAAAACTAAAATTCAGGTATACATTTTACCAATTTCGTAAATCTTTACGAATTATCAGTTTCAAAACAACAGCATTTATGTTAAAACTTGACTGGCTATTATTATTGGAGGGACGCAAATAATTACCAACAAGAGAAAAAAAAACACCCGTTTTTATAAGATAATTCACTTTTCTATGCAGTTTTCAGCTAAAGTGAACAGAATTATTGTGAAAACTTAACTTAACTCTGCTTTTACAAATGATCTAAAAAGAATTTCTTTTTTCGAAAAATGTTCATAGTTGCAAGCTGAGTCTTTGAAATGAAGAATGCCTGCCTGTAGTGATATTTGTTTGGATCCTATCCCCTCTAAAAAGACAAAACTTTCTGGATCCGCGCATGGACATGTGCTATCAAGCTCATTTCGAAAATATGTGGCCATAAACCTATTCGCACACGCCATATACACTTTCAGCGAACGAATAACAAACGTGCTGAACGGGCTGAGCGAATGGACATCTGGGCCCGGAATTACAATGCCTCCTTAGAGTTAAGGAAGACTTAAGTTAAGTATCGATTTTTCAGGATGCGAAAAATAACGTTTAAAACTGATTAAAATCAAAATAGTTTAGATTTTTCTGAAGATTTCAATGATATGTTTGACCAAAAATACCCAGGCAATTTATTTAGCATTTAATATAGCAGGTTGAAATATCAATACTTAACTTAAGTCTTGCTTAACTTTAAGGAGGTATTGTAATTCCGGGCCCTGATTTGCATATTAGTTTTCCCCCATAAAATAAAAATAGGGATTTTTACAACATGGGCAATATCAGATTTGTTTGTTTGTTTTGATGCTTTACGTTCTCGTCAACAATTATTCAGTCATATTAGGACACTTTTCTGTGTTCCTGTGTTTACTATGCAGCGGATATTTAGTGTCTTGCTAAAGGACATCAGATTATGCTGATGAATGAGAAGAGGACTATTTTCTCATGGTGTTGATCAAATGTTACACAGAAACATATACTTCTGACAGCTTGTGCTTGAAGCAAGATAGTAGAAATACAATACAAGATGGTGATTGTGGGATAGATCCATCCCAAGATGGTGTCTGATAATCAAGATGACAAATAGATAAATTTGTTTTTCAAATAACAACAACTGTTAAAGTGATTGGTGTTGGATCTCATTTAACTAACAACTAAGACGTTGACACATTGTTTGACAAGATGCACAGCGGAATTGAAACTACTACTACTATTACTACCACTACTACTACTACTACTACTACTACTACTACTACTACTTATAATAATAATAATAATAATAATAATAATAATAATAATAATAATAATAATGATAATAATAAGAAGAAGAAGAAGAAGAAGAAGAAGAAGAAGAAGAAGAAGAAGAAGAAGAAGAAGAAGAAGTCAGCTACGGTTAATGAAGATAAGAGAAAACAAAGAACACGTTTCCATACTTTGGTAGAGCTCGAAAAAAGAAGGCTTGGTCGGTATAAAAAATACAGGATGGGCACAAAAATCGGGATCAGCCAGGTTAGCTGAAAAAACACTTATTAATTTGAGGCCCAAAGTGAATATTGAGTTAGGGGGTAATAATATAAAGGAAGCTCTAAATACTGATCTAATTGATTCCGCTTTGAACTCACCTGAGCCTTTTGCCTCATGGAGAGCTTTTGTGACCATTGGATGTCCGTCTTGTGTCTTGCGCCGTATGTCATCAAAAACTGCTTCCAAAGATCATACTTATTGGGTTTTGGTCAAAATCCTAATATAACTATCTGCGATAATTGTTCAAATGGTTCCAGTCCATTGCATAACTATGTAAAATAAGCTAAAATGGATTTCGAATTGAAATTTTAAACATCTTTTCTGAACCACACGATACAGAGATTTAAAGCATAAACTAATGAGCGTTTACCAAGTCTGTTCAAATAAAAATGGCCACCGGGGATCACATGCTTTACATTGGCTTATACAGGGGAATCTTTTGTCTTAAACCTCAAAGGTTAGAGCCTGTACCATCATCTTCTGCAGCTCTACCAAGTTTGTTCAAATAATGGCCCTGGGGTCAAAATGACCCCACCCTGGGGATCACATGTTTTCATTGGTTGTTTTTTTGGGGGGCACCAAAACGGCGTACGCCGCTGCCTCGCCTGGCTTATGCCAATCACATGACCGGGGATGGGTAGTAAGACGCTGCAATGGAGCAAAAACGGCGCAACAGTACTTACTTTGTGGTTTGAACCGATAAGAGGCGAAACAGGCCTCGCCGCTTCCACGCCATGGTTAACATTCGGCGAGATCGACGTACGCCGGTAGTACGCCTATTGGGTGAGCCGCCACGTGATCCAAATCAATCGAGTCCCCGCTGATTATAGACTACAATGGAATTACCCCCGGCGAAGCCAAAGAAATGCACCCAATGGCTTATCTGTGTAAATCATAGAAGAAAATTTTTCTAAGGCCTAGAGCATTGCTATTTGGTCTGAAATAGTATCTACATGTAGTCGAGCTAGATGCTAAATTTGCTCAAATTATGATCTTGTGATCGCATGTTTTTTATAGGCTTATATAGAGAAGACATAAAAAGATCTTCTGTCAGAAACCACAAAGCCTAGAGCCTTGATATTTGGTATGTAGCATTATCTAGCGGGCCTCTGCCAAGTTTGCTCAAATTATGCCCATGGGGTCAAAAATGTCCCCGCCTTAAGGCTCACACGTTTTACATATATACCCAACAAAAAAGAAACGCACCACTTAGAACTGTTCAACTCTCAGGAAGATCACAAACGATATGCCAATTTAGTTTATATCAGTGCAAAGTTATGTCAGGTACTGCTGCGTCACACGTCTTTTGCAATCAGGCGTCGAAATTGTGTTAAAGATAATTGGTCAAGAACCAAGTGGGGGTCAAATTGTAAAGTCACAGGAAATAAGCGTTTTTATAATGCTCTCTTGCTGGATAGTTCAAGCAATTGGATTCATCTCAGTAGATCAAATTGTACCCAGACACTTATTCTTTGCAAATGTTATCTTTCAATTCATCATTCCCGATAATTGAACGCTAGGTAGCCCATGTTTGGTGACTATCCTTTGGATAACGATTCCACACTAGAGATAAACCTTACAAACATTTAAAGATTTTAACATTGTTTTAGTCAATTTAAATGATCCTAACTGATGAAAATGGATTTTGGAATAACAAAAAAGTATCAATATACACATTGGTTGTCTTATATAACGACAACCTATCGTTTTCATACTTTGCTAATGTAAAACATTCTCGGATTTTCACGTAGACAGTAACGTTGAATTAACGCTTCCAAAACTCCTTTATCTTTCACCTTGATGTGTTTGTGCCTATACAGGGAAAGCACAGATACTCATCTACGTGACATTCAAGTTTTAGTAAGATTTGATCAGGAATGGATATTTCATGACAATTAACATTTTCGTATTAAAAGGAGATCTTAATGGGGAAAGTCGTAGTGGTGCGTTTCTTTTTTTGTCGGGTATATATAGGGTTATACAGGGAAACATGTAAAAATGTTCTTGTCTTAAGCCACTAGGATTTAGTATGTAGTATAATCTAATGTCCCCCTTTAAATTGTTTAAATAATTGCCCTGGGGTTGAAATGCATAATTATGTTTTCTCCTCCTAAACCGTTAAACGAAGCAACACCAACCTTTGTAGACACATACGGAAGGTGGCCAGGTTATATTTGAACAAACTGTAGATTGTATTTGTGTGGAGTTAGCATGAAATTCCAGGACATTTTCGTGTATAGCGATAAGGTTTATACATGTATTTTATCAATACATATTTTATTTCGATGTTTACAAGAATGGTTCGCACTAAAATAAGTGATAAAGTTGAGGGGATAGTTTTGGGACTGTTGAAGACTAAACATACCTACAGGAGCATTCAAAAGGAAGTAAAATCTCTTGGATTTAGTATTTCTTTACGAGCTATAAAAAATACACGTGATAATGTTGGACTACAACGTCAGTGTGCAAATTCTGGGAAACTTATGCCCAAATTTAGAAGACATACCTCTGTGGCCACCCCTGCTGTTATTCGAAAAGTGAAGAACATGATAGCAAAAGTGAATCCACCAACCCACAGAGAGATAGCATCAAAGTTGGAAGTATCTAGGGGAACTGTGCAGCATAGAATTAAGAACATACTTGAAGCTCGTCTCAAGAAAAAGTGTAAAGTTCATCAGCTGAACTTTAAGCAAATTCAAATGAGACGTACCAGATCTTGGAACCTGTATAGGAAGCTCAGTGGAAATAAATGGAAAAACTTTGTTACTACTGATGAAGCCATGTTTTATATGGGTGGATCATACGGGCGTCGCCGAATTTGCTACCTAAGAAAAGGGGAAAAAGTTAGTGACAAACATAAGTTTGTAAAACGCGATTCTTTCGCCAGAGGTTTTATGGCTTGGGCTGGAGTGCCATATAGGGGAAAGACTGAGATTCGTATCATCGACAAAGGTACAAAAGTTAACAGCAATTATTACTGTGAGCATGTGTTAAAACCCGTTTTTGGACAATAATGCCCCTAGACTTGTTCCTGATGACCCTGAGTCAATGGTGTTCCATCAAGACAGTGCGTCTAGTCACACTGCAAGGGCGACAATTCATTTTCTCAAAAACAATAATGTGAACTTTATTGACAAAAAAGAATGGATGCCAAAGTCTCCGGATGCCGCCCCGATGGATTTTGGTATATGGGGAATTCTCAAGCCCTGTTTACAAAAGCGCAATGTTAACACTTTGCTTGGTCTCAAACGAGCTTTAAAGGATGAATGGAATAAACTTGACCAGAAAACAATTAATTAGACTTTAGAATCATGGCCGAAACGCTGTAAACTAATTTATAGATGTCATGGATCACATATAGAACATTTGATACAATAAAATAAAATGTATTTGTTGATTAATTCACGTTGAATTTTGTTCAAATATAACCTGGCCACCTCTCGTAGGTCACATGATGTAGATTAAAGGGATGAGAACATTAGGTAGTCCTATCAATATACAAATAGCTATTAAACAGTGATTACAGTAATTATAAAAAGATGTTGAAACAGTCTTATTAGATTCCTGCAAGTCTCCCCAACGCCTCCAACGCGCGACAGTACCCCCAACCACGCCCCACGTGGTCATGATGTAGAGAGTACTGTGCAATATTTCGTCTTGCCTTGACCTAATGTAATGTCTCCTCCTAAACCGTTAAACGTAGCAACTTCAAAGTTTGCATGTGCATAGGTCACATGATATAGAGGGTAATGGGCTACGTTTCGTGTGACCGTGACTCCCAGCGTTAGGCTCAAATGTCTAATAATGTATTTTCTTGTCAATGTATCTCTTGGTAAGAGAAAAAAAACAACATATTTTTGCGATGGTGAACCATCGGCTGCAGTCTAGTAACACTTATCTTTAAACGAAATAACTGCTCAGCTATGGACTCCAAAAGAAGTAAGTAAGGGTGCAAAGATCAGGAATCGATAAATCAAGTACCACACTTGATCATGGATACCAATGGGAAAGTGGCAAACTCACAGTTAGACACCACAAACGAGAGCCCTTTGATAACCTGTCTAAACATCGTTTTGATCATGCTGATAGGAACTACCGACATCAATAACCATAACTCTTACATGACTAAACCCAGTTTGCCTTGTAACTTCAATATGTGTTATCATATTTACCTGAAAATTACTGAGATAACGGAATTGGTATGCCAAACGCAAATAGAATACGATGACCTACCTACAATTGCAGTAGAGTGAGAAAAGCTTGAAAACTTAGTTTCTAAATTAGATGGACGATTTTCTATGTCAAACTGTAGATTAAAAAGACTTATGTCACAATTTTATTTTTTAAACATGAGTTATTGCCCTTTAATATTAATATTTACATAGAAAATGAGTCAAAAATCCAAATTTCTCCAATAACTTGATCACTACGGATCAGATTGTTGTAAAATTACATATATAAGATATTTTGTTTGATACACCTTCAAGTTTATGTCTGTTAACCTAACTGATCTAAAAGTTTGCACCAAACGTGAGTTTCAGCCCTCGATGTTGCATTTGAGGTGAAAAAATCAATAAAATATGACTTATGAATGCATCAGTAACCCCAAAATATTGACGAATATTGAATTACCCTACAATTGTGATATATTTCGATGACGTCTTCAGTTGCCTTTATAAATATCAACATCAAAAATGTGTGTTTGCAACTATTTGAACCATCATCTTTTTGAGCGTCAGAGTTGATAACCATAGAAAAAAGTGGATGGGGTAACAATTTATAATTAAATTTCACGGAAAACTTTATTTTATTAGTTAATCTTCTCAAAAATAGTTTTTACACATACAGATAGCATCAAAACATTGTTACAAACAAGTTTGGTCGGTTGAAATTAAATGTATTCCTTGTTTTCGAGCTTAAAGTTACAAAATTGAAATTGTGCATTTCAGGGGAAGGGGTAGTAATCAAGAAATATTTCTTTATAGACGGTGAAAATTGCTCAGATTTCACATAGATTCAATGTACGTATTCATGTTTTATGATATACAAGTTTCACAAAAAAATCTATTTTTTTGATTTCCTAAAATATTTGAATATGTAGTGATCGAACTTAAAAATTGCAATATTTTTTTACTATTTTTTTAATACAAAAGTTGGTAAGTAAATATATAATGGCTTGATTCACATCTATAAATCATTCCTGCATTTCAAGTAAACCTAAGCTGGCGTATTATCCATGTCTTTGAAGATCAATATCTCAAAAACTAAATGGCGAAATTTATTTTTTGTTTCGTATCATTATTAATAAAATGATACAGCAAATTATAGAAAATGAAGAAAATCTATTTACTGAAAACAATGCCCAGGTGTTGGTAGTGACCGATAAGTTGAAAAGAATTCGTTTTGAGGGTAGATAATCTGCATAGAACACTCATACTACCACAAACAATGGTTAACTCATAGGTGAAAACTTTCATCCATGGTGTTTGAGTTAACGAGAATCTGTTCATTTCGTCTAAAGATATAATTAGCCAACCCCCCCCCCCAATCAACCCTCATAACTGCAGCAGACGACAATTTGCGTGATATCTTTGTTGGTTTTCAGGGGAAAATAAGCTTAACATTTTATGACGTCTGCTGGATAGACGATATTTAATTTCTAAAAATAGCTACAAAATTCGAAAAGACGTCGTCGTCCCCTGAAAATTCTAGGTGGGGTACCAGACGTCAAATGTTGTGATATCTTTATTGATTTAAGGAAAAATATGGCTTTATATTTCTTCTGAATGGTCTGCCGCATATATCAAGCCTTATTAATAGGTTACTTATAATAGGTACAAAATTCGAAAAAAGTCGTCTGCTGAAAATTACAGCTGGTGCTTATAGTGAAAATAAGGCTTTATATATCATGTAAAGCGTATGCCCAGCAGACCTTTCACATAAAATATCAAGAGCCTTATTAAGTTGTTAAATAAGCATCAAATTTCGAAAATCGTCGTCTGCTGAAAATTCCAGGTGGCGCTTTAAGGGTAAATACCTGATTCTGGTCAATATCTGAAATCGATGGACTACTTTCTCTAGCTTATGGCAGACAATAGAATTCCTCTTAGCAGAATTCAACACCGGAAGCGCGCCTTTTTCCTTTAAAAACAGAGCTAACGTGAGGAAGATTCGTTTTGTTGACTAATGGTAATATTATTCATGAAAACCGTAAAGAAATCGGAAAAGCGCCATTTGAAAATCTTTTAGGCGACGGACAAAGGTTTGAATATCGAAATTTGAGATTATTGACGTGTCAAACTCATCTACAGGTGTAACGTCAGAAGTATTATTGGAGAAAAAAATCGGTTTTGGTCCAGAATATTTGATCAACTGTTAATTATCCCATGTAGGGAAAGTCTTATTGTTTCTGGGAGCACTAAGTATTTTAGCTTGTAAAGTCGTCTTGTTCGAGTTTAAAACTACCTCAACCAGGCTCGAGGTTATGAATCTTGAGCTCATTCTCAGAGTCAAAATAAAGCGCAATGATGGCTGCTTGCGGACACGTCCACAAGAGCCAATCATTGCGCTTTAATTGCGCAGAACTCACGTTTTATAACCTCGAGGCCAGCAAATGATAAGATACACGACACACTCACTCCGTCATGCGCAGATCCAAAAAGTTTTTAGAGGGAGTTCAACTTTTTTCTTTTTTTTTAGTTGATGATCCAAATTGTAATATAAGCGGGCCACGGTGCCGTGGGTTGGTCTGCGGGGATGTGATTGTAGGTTTTTACTGATCATACTCACCTACTTTTTTCATACATCATTCAAACAAAGAAAGATGAGTGTCCCCGGGCTATTTTGGCCCTCTTGTTTCAATGTCTTGTGCCGAAGGTACCTCCTGACTACCACATTGTAAGGAATCGAACAACAATTGCTGCGAAATTGAGAAAAAAATCGCATAGCAATGGCTGCTTGGGGGGAAACTCTATACAATGGATGCCTGGGGGAATCCAATACTATGAATGCCTGGGGGAATCCGATACAATGGTTGCCTGGGGTAAATCCAATACATTGGCTGCTTGACACAATCTCAATACAGTGGCTGCTTGGAAATGCTGGGGAATCCAAAACAATGGCTGCTTGACGCAATCCCAGTACATTGGTTGCTTGGAGGAATCTCAAAACTAATGCTGCGTGTGGAATCCAATACAATAGCTTTTTTAAGATTCCCAATACAATGACTGCTTGGAGGAATCCAATACCATGGCTGCTAGGAAGCACCTCAATACAATTGCTGTGTGTGGGGGGTCAAAATTTTCACCAACATGAACGATTTATCAACAAGATTCACATGGGAGTCCTATACATGTTTGTGCGATCAAGAAAAATGACCTTGACCCTTATGAAGTTTAAAGGCCTCGATATTCACTTTATTAGAGGTTTGGTCTTCCTGTGTTGTTAAGGGGTCAACGTTTATTTTGATACCATATGTGTGTGGATACAGGAATCTATTTTTTGTGCATAGGTCCACTATATTAAAGTCTACTCGTGTCTCAATTAAATTGCTGCTTGGCGGAACCTAAAATGCAGCGTGGGTGAGTCCCAATTCAACGGCTGCTTAGAGGAGCCTCCGTCAATTGCAGATTGGTGAGTCCCAATTCAATAGCTGCTTAGAGGAGCCTTAGTACAATTGCAGCGTGGGTGAGTCCCAATTCAATGGCTGCTTGGAGGCGCCTTAGTACAATTCAATGGTTGATTGGAGGAGTCTCAGTACAATTACGGATTGAGTGAGTCCATATTCAATGGCTGCTCGGAGGAGCCACAGGGCAATTGCAGCTTGTGGGTATCTCAATTCAATGGCTGCTTGGCGGAACATAAATAAAGTTGCAGCGTGGGTGAGTCCTTGCGAAGCCTCAATACAATAGCAGCGTGGGTGAGTTGCAATTCAATGGCTGCTTGGGGAGCCTCAATACAATTACAGCGTGGGTGATTCCCAATTCAATGGCCGCTTAGACGAGCCTCAGTACAATTGCAGCGTGGGGTAAGTCCCATTTCAATAGCTGGTTGGATGAACCTCAGTACAATTTGCAGCGTGTGCGAGTTCCCATTTAATGGCTGCTTGGAGGCGCCTTAGTACAATTGCAGCATAGATGAGTGTCCCAATTCAATGGCTGGTTGGAGGAGCCTAAGTACAAATGCAGCTTGCAATGGCTGGTTGGAGGAGCCTAAGTACAAATGCAGCTTGCAATGGCTGGTTGGAGGAGCCTAAGTACAAATGCAGCTTGGGTAAGTCCCAATGTAATGGCTGCTTGAAGGAGCCTCAGTACATGTACAATTGCAGGGTCAGTGACTCCCAATTCAATGGCTGCTTGAAGGAGCATCAGTATAATTGCAGCGTGGGTGTCACAAATCAATGGCTGATTGGAGGAGCCTCACTACACTTGCAGCGTGGGGGGGGGGAATCTCCCCAATTCAATGGCTTCTTTGAGGAGCATCAGTATAATTGCAGCGTGGGTGTCACAAACCAATGGTTGCTTGAAGGAGCCTCAATGCAACTGCAGCACAGGGAATCCCAATTCAATGGCTACTTGGCGGAGCCTAAATACAATTGCAGCGTGGGTGAGTCCCAATTCAATGGTTGCTTATAGGATCATCAATACAATTGCAGCATGGGGGAATCCAAATACATAATTGCAATACAATGGCTGACTGGGGAAACCCAATACAATACAATTGCAGCTCGAGGGAATTCCGATACAATGAATGTTTGGAGAAATCCCAGTATGGCGGCTGCTTGGAGAAATCTCAATACAATGGCTGCTTGTAGAAATCTCAAATCAATGGCTACTTGAAAGAATGCCAATTTAATTGCTGCTTATCAGTCTTTGACGATTTTTACAACCATTTGACCATTTATTTAAAACTCAAAGTGTTAGAATGCATGTTAGCTTACTGGCTGATGTATTTTACGTCAGTTTCTCAAAGGGCAACGTATGTCTGTGACAGACAGACATATATACAAACAGACAAGTTGGCAGGCAGAAAGATAGATTTAGCTCACATACCCCGGAACACTGTCTGTTGGTAAATGGTCTTTACTTCTTTCAGTGAACTGTCTTCAAAATGCATGTCGGTGAACTGTGTTGTCGCATCTGATTTTTTCTCGGTGTCTCACTTCCGGAAAACGAACCAATTATTAGATAGTCTACGCGACGTGTGCGTATACAATAACTTTGGCCAGGGTGATAGTTTACTTGCAATGTTTGTGTTGAAATCTTCTAATCATGCGTCCTATCTAAATAAATGGATCAGATTCTGATTAAAGATACATGCACAAAACGGTCGTGATGAAAAATCTAGTTAAAATTAAATCTACGAAGTGCTACCTTTTAATAGTATTTCCAGAAAACATGAAGCAATTTTCTTTAATATTGACGAATACATACATGTTTACGCATTCGGGTGTTAGACGCAATCAGGTTTGGAATTCGACATCTAGGACGATCTTAACCCTATTATGGTATCAGAGAACTGAGCTTTGTCTGTTTTCTGTTTATTGAGTACTCAGAATAGAAAAATATAGTAAATATAACGTTTTCACATGCATTATCTATGTTCGCAATGTAAATGCAAAACGAAATAAAGTGAACTTATTTTCATAGATCGTATTTTATTCAAAGTAGTGTCATTATTTTTTCATGACAACAGTACTCATACAAAATTGAAACAAAACCAGAAACGTTAGGGGTAAACGGAGGGACATTTATAATAATTATGGATAAATTTTTGCTTTCGTTTTTGACTCTCCATGTAACACTTCGGTCACATTTTATTTTTGCTTCTGTCTATAAACAGAGCATCTCTGTGATGTTTGATCATATTTCGTTAAGATATTTCTGAGTAGTATTCCAGGAATGACATCAAAAGGTGCAAAGTATATTACTATTAAAGTGTATAGCTGATGTGTGCTGTTAACATGTGCTTCATGATGCCATGTTCCACACCTTGCCGCTCAAAATAGACATTTTGCGCGAATCCAATCGGAACTGCCTTGGTGATACCTCGGATGTACATCGAGGATCTAATTTGATAACGTGACGCTGACGTCACATAAACCATGCCACACAATAACAAGTTTGAATGCAGCAAAACAGCGTTACAACATTCCACAACAAACGTCTGAGAAACGAACATGCTATAAATGAAGTTTAGAGTGTGTGCTTTTTTTTCTCAATAAAATACCGCTATAGCGATATATTTTATTGAAAACAAGAAATGTCACAAACACGTGACGAATGCCCCCAAAGGAATTGGTCTATCATAAGACACATTTGAGGAAAGTTAGCTGTAATATAGCACGAAAAACCTAGAAATGAGGCCAGAAGTCAATGTCAAGGTCAAAGTGACTCAAAATGGTATGCACCACTCAGCCATCCCAAGAGGAATCACCACCCCAAATTTGGGATTCCTACATCAAATAATATAGGAGATATGCTCTGGACACAATAACACTTAAAACTAGGTAAGAGATCAAGGTCACAGTGACCCAAAAATGGTTTGTGACACTCAGGCATCCCAAGATGCAGTTACAAACCAAATTTGGAATTTCTATATCAAAGAATATAGGAGATATGCACCAGTTTCTAGAAACTAGGTCAGAGGTCAAGTTCAAGGTCAGAGTGACTTAATTATGGTACGCGACACTTCGTCATCCCAAGATGCATCCACACACCAAATTTGAGATTCCTACCTCAAATAATATAAGAGATATGCTCTGGACATGATTATTCTAAAAACTAGGTCAGAGGTCAAGGTCACAGTTACCCGAAAATGGTACATGACACTCCACTATCCCAAGATGCATCCACACACCAAATTTGGAATTCCTAACTCAAAGAATAAAAGAGATATGCTCCGGACACAATAATTCTAAAAACTAGGTCAGAGGTCAAGGTCACAGTGACCCAAAAATGTTATGTGACACCCCGTCATCCCAAGATGCATTTTCACACCAAATTTGGAATTCATATCTCAAATAATATAGGAGATATGCACCAGACTCAATGCAGTTTCTAGAAACTAGGTCAGAGGTCAAGTTCAAGGTCAGAGTGACCCAATTATGGTACGCGACACTTTGTCATCACAAGATGCATCCACACACCAAATTTGAGATTCCTACCTCAAATAATATAAGAGATATGCTCCGGACACGATTATTCTAAAAACTAGGTCAGAGGTCAAGGTCAAGGTCACAGTGACCCGAAAATGGTACGCGACACTCCGCCATCCCAAGATGTATCCACACACCAAATTTGAGATTCCTACCTCAAATAATATAAGAGATACGCTCCGGACACGATTATTCTAAAAACTAGGTCAGAGGTCAAGGTCAAGGTCACAGTGACCCGAAAATGGTACGCGACACTCCGCCATCCCAAGATGTATCCACACACCAAATTTGGAATCCCTACCTCATAGAATAAAGGAGATATAGACCGGACACGAAAGTGGGACGGACGGACTGACGGACGGACGGACGGACTGACGGACGGACTGACGGACGGACGGACAGTGCGATTACTATATGCCTCCCAAAGTTCCTTTGGGGGCATAAAAAAACAACTAAACTTCATTGATATATATATATATATAGCGATATTTTATTGAAAAAAAACAACAACCCTAAACCTCTTTTAATCTGTTGAAAAACGAATATTCAATTTTAATAGACCTGAGTGTATAAATTGAAGAAGATTGTTGGCTCTAACAATTTTTCCAGCGCAGTTCATTAAAATAATTTCCCATTATAAAAAGATTGGCTATAACATTAATGTATTGCAACAGACTGCATGCTTGGTAGTCAACCCAATCACGGTTGGTAACTTTGCTTTCCTGGTGGGTCGGACATTAGACTCTAAGATGGTTCCGACTTAAAGACATCTATTGATGAGATGGTAGGGGCCTGATGCTTTGGCTGTTTGTCGGGCCCAACGGGGTTTTCCTGTTGGATTTCTTTTGCTCCGGTATTCAGTTTCATTTACTGTTGAGTCCTTATCTTTGTTTTATCTCCTTGTTATATTTTGATTCATGTTTTGTTTTTGTTTTGACTTTTGTTTTAGTAGATGATGCATTGATAAGTTAGGGGTCTTTCATGCAAACCAAATATCTATGTGTCTTGATCCACATCTGAATTAAGGGTGAGGTTGGCGCCGTTAAACCGGTTTAAGCCCTCCAGTAAAATATTTTACTGACCGTTCCAAAGCGGTTCTTCTTTTGTGGATCTTTATGTGTTTGTTCTGTCTTGTGTTTGCTATGTCTTTGTGCGCGTCTGTTTATATGTGCTTTGTGGTCACCTGCTGGGAAAGGGCTGACCTCTTGGCTCTCGTTTTTGGTGTCTACTGTGAGTGTGTCACTTTCCCATTGGTATCCTGGGTCAGGTGTGGTACTTGATTGTATCGAATCCTGATCTTTGCACCCTTACTTACTCTGAACTCACATGCTACAGAACTAATTTTGCTTGCGCTAGTTCCAGCTAATAAAATGAAACTTTTTCATATATAGTACTACGATTTACATACATCCGAGGTTTGATTGTAGATCTGGGCCGTGATGTTCGGATTGGTACGAATCACAACTACAACAAAAGACGAACCGCCTACAGTCGTCATAATTATGATACGCTAACACTTTCAACTACATGTACATGTACCCTCGATAACGCACGCGGCTAATGATATGGATTATAAATTATTGGACTCAGACCAGACTCCGTCTGATGCGATGGTATACATGTAAGTCCGCAGTGCTAACTACAAAAAACCACCAACACTGTCCCAGTGGACGACTCTATTCCAGTATGTACTATAGCGGACTAATCCTGTGCAAAATATGCATATGCATATATCCCAAAAATATTGCTATTTGGAAGGGAACACATGTCCTCCAGCTAATTCAATTGGCTAACACCTGAAACGCATATGCGCAAAAACGTCAAATAAACGCCAATGCGGGGAGAGAGATCTAATTTTTGGTCCGAGTCTTCGTCTACATAATGATTTCTATATACAAGCAGCAAAGGCTCTGGCCTCGCCTAATTCTTTGTTGATGGTCGATGGGATATGTACTACAATTTCGTGTGCGTGTCCAATTTCATACTCACAAGAAAGCCAATGTTTACTCAAGCACAACGATCCTGACGCCAAGGAAGCAAATAGATCCGTACATCAGACATGAAAGCTAACTAGAAAGAATGTTTAATTTAACTCTAAAAGGCGTTAGCAGCAAATAGGTTAATTAACAAAAGAGACTCCACAGGAAGAAAGAATCAACATAGAAAGACTTGAAAAGAAAAAGTCAGATATTAGCTTACTAATTCACCATAAAGTTGTTCTTTGAACAGCAGGAATAATTCTCTTCTTTGATGCTGTTAAAGTATGACATGTTTTGGAAGTAGCTTTAATGGTCTGTGGAACCTAGATATTGTATGGAGAAAAGGCCTAGACTAAAATTAATCTTGTAGGATCTGGAACAAGTGAATATGTACTTGCAATGCCACAAAAAGATCACAATCATCAAAATCATTCGTTAAAGTCCGTCAAAATTCGAGAATCGAATCATGCCTTGGGTGTATATAAGGAGCATTACGCATAGTACTACGTATCAAAAGTTCTAGTTTGTTAGCCTGAACTGGAGTATGGATAATATTTCTGTTGCATGTGGGTTCAGCGATTATTCTGATTGTCCAAAAAGTTTAATTACCAGAATATTGAAGTTTATGAATATTTCAATAAAATATCGCTATGGCAATATATTATTGAAAAAAAAACACACACAAACTTCATTTATAACCTTTTGATTTGCTGCAGTCACACTTGTTATTGTGTCAACATGGTTTCTGTGACGTTGGCGTCACATTATATAACGTCAGCGTCACTCTATCACCCGCGTTATCAAAGTAGATCCTCGTAAATCCTTTCTGCTGGCCACATATTTATCCTATCTTCTGCTGTTGTTAAAATTCATTAAGTGTTTTTCTTACACACCAGAGTAGGGGATTTCACCCATTTGAGCGATTTCTATCTTACATACTCCTACCAACATATTCGAACAGCTGCACGTTCTTCACTTGGCAAATAAAACGTGAATGTTAATAATACCTGACCGTGTCGGAAATCAACATATCAGTTTTTGGGGGGCTTGGACCCCATCCCTCTTTCGGCAAAAAATTCTGCATCTGCACTTGAGTAATGCGCCTTGGAACATAAACCTGTAGTAACAAAAAGGTTGTTTCATCAACTGGATGCATCCTAGGTAAATCGACTTGAACTATTCCAGTTGCTTCTGATAAAAATGTTTGAATTACAGAAAGCAATTAATATCAGTGACCTTGGCTGAAAAGATCAAGCATCAACCTTTGTCACTCGCATATATTTAAAGTCAAAGTCTCGTTAGATTAACTATATCTAGAGTTATAATGACAGATCTAGACTTTAACAGTTTTGAAGGGAGTTTTACATATGTGAGCGGGGTGGTCAAGGACCTCTGATACTTTGATAGGGTATCTGCCTATTTTTTTTCCAGATGCTTCCCAAAACTTCCCTATGGGTATCTTTTGAATAAGACGGTTGATGTATTATGAATAAAGGTTATAATTAGACAGGCAGACCCTTATGACAAAACAGGAGATAGTACCAAAGGGGGTAGGAGTGCAAAATGTGACTTCACCAAACTATTTAGTAATCAACTATTTTCACGTGTAACGGTATTATACGATCGATGGTCGATAAAAACTCATATTGAAAGTCTTTTAAAGTCCAAAATCATTAGCATTTTAATGATTATTTTTGTTGTTGTTGATATTTTTTAACTGATTGTTAAAACACATTTTGAAGTGCAACTGTAGTTTTTTCTACCTTGATGACAAAGCAATATTGTGCAGCCATGTATTATAACCGATATCCGTGCGTAAAGTACACCTATTCAAGGGCCATGTAGCTCATGTGTGTTGGATAGATACAGTGTATGTACAAAATAATCTAACAGCAGAATTTAGTAAAAGGAAATTTTCATAATCTAGAGAAAAATATGCCAAAAAAGCCGTAATATTTTATGACGTAGGGACTATGAAAAAGAAACTTACTTGTACTTATTATAAAGCATTATATTAGAAAAGAGATTTTCAACAGACCACTCAAAAAATCCTAATACTAATGTTTGGGCTCGCCCAGACTTCACGTCCTCGGCTGTGGGGTATCGCCCCCCCCCCCCCCCACCCCGAGTCCTAACACGCTATTCACATATATTATGTAAAATATGGGAACGCATTTACCTGCAAAAGGATCAGTTCCCATATATTTAATACAAAAAATGATTATTTTAGCCCCAAAATAGGAAATAAAAAATACAATATCATAAAATAGGGACTAACAGCGAAATTATATATGAAGAGGGAAGCATTTGATCAACTTTGATTTTTTTCAAAATCACAGACAATGGTACACTGTGATTCACACTACCACTGTCAGAGGTCCTTTAGTCATTTCACCAGGACTCGACAGTTATTTTGACAATGAAGGTTTCAGATTGCCAGATAACCTAGGATTAATATGTTAAAAACAGTAAGTGTGTATGATCAGGAAATACCCCAATCACAAACTGCAGACAAACCCATGGCACAATGGGTGTTACAATCAACAACGAATCAACAACAACAGAACCACCGCCTTAGAACGGACAGCAGCCAAAGCCACTTGGAGGCTTAAATGCATTTTACTGGTACCAAAGCTTTGCCCTATATTCAGCTGTTGTTGCAGCACGAAAAATGTTAAGCTCGCATGGAGGATTCCTAACTAATGCAATGTATCATCATAGAGAAACAATTTAATTAAACTAATGCACTATGATGAAACAGAGAAAAGGGCTCACGACTCACAGATAGTCTGAGCTAAAGACAACCTCAAGTTGAGCCACGGTGGGCCCAGCTACAGCAGGTCGTTTCTATAGCAGAAAATTGGTGGCCCGCTTTATATGTTTACTTGGAAAAAGAGCAAGTCCAATTACATAAACTATATGAAGAGATAACAATTAGCAGATTGTCAAAGCTAGTAGCTGAGGTATATTATCACTCCATACAATAAGATTGTGCTTATTATATTCATGCGATGCCATGTAATTAGGGAAAGGTCTCCATTCGCGGCTTTTGAGTCGCATCACGAAAAACAACATTTGTGGTACATTAGTATTATTTTGATTATGAAAGCCCTTGTCAAACTAAAAATCGTCACCATATAGATATTGAACCTAGTTCTTATTATTTAAAAAATGGTCCGCTCTTATCAAATTTATCAAGCATTTTTTTTCTAAAATGCAATTATAATGCTTGTATCAAATCTATGTTTCTTTCTAGGCAGTAAAAACATGTCCAAGCAGTAATTACATAAAGCTTATTTTTTGCTACAAATGTGTGGCTGAATAGATCTATTTAGCTCGTAATGCCATGAGAACAAGTGAATATGACTTAGGGAAGTCGAAAACAAAGTTGCAAACCAACTTACACCACCAAAAGGAAAAGGCAATTTACTCGTTTTAAACGTCAAAATATCATCAAGGACAAAATTGACAGTACACGTGATTACGAGTCTTCACATTTTGACTAGAACAGCAAAAAATTCGCACAAAACACTCACAAAAATTAAATAAAACTTAATTAAAAATCATGAGTGACTCAGAAATCATGCTCTAGCACATTTGGTTCAGCAGTCAAAATCCTGTTACTTATGTCAAGGTCACTGAAGTATACATTTTCTAGCAAAGGTCATGGGCAGATCCAGAGGGGGACATTGGGTCCAACCCCCCCCCCACCCTGAAAAAGCACAAAATAAAGGGCTTCTTAGTAATACTGGTCCAATCCTCTGATAAATCACACAGCTACCAAACCAGCATTCAATGTTGGGCCATCATCGTCCCGCCAGCGGAACGCCATATACATGTAAATGGCGTTTTGCTGGCGGGCCAATGATTGCCCATTTATAGTGGTACTTGTATCATCTATCCCCTCATCAACTATTAAACAATAACGTAATCAAATGTGGACCCCCCTCTGGCAACATTTTCTAGATCCGCGCATGAAGGTTGTAAAGCAAAGAGACTACACGATCTCGTCAGGGATTTGTGTTGCTTTACAAGAATTATTTAATTAAATATAGAAGGCAGTCTCGAATGCCAGTTAGAATTAAGACTGCTTTGCTCAAATTCATAATTTGCACATGTCGAAACACATATGTATAAGTTTGAAATCTGGAGTTAGAGGTTGACGTCAGACTTAAAACAACGATAATGCAATAGCTTCTCAGATTTATTTCAGATTATCTAAATGCAATTAACCATTTAAACTTGAAATAAGCAGGCGTATTTAGTAATCTAGGTTTTGAATTGTTAGAGTTCTGACTGGGAAATCCAAAATTTACATAAGAAACAATTAAGATTAATGTTGCTAACTGCAATTACTTCTGATGGTACAAATGAGTGGTAAAAAAGTTCAAAATTACGTACTGGTATCACGCGATGTCGTGGTCGTCGCCATATTGAAACTCAGTCTAATCATGGTTCCTTGTGGGGCCTACATTACCAATCAGAGCAAGTTCATAGGAGTTAGACAACAGCGAAATATTAGTCTTGACCATGGACGCAATAGTCCTACATGTACATGTAGATGAAGAACAAATAATTAAGCAACGGCGGCTCAGAAATGATAGTTCTAAGGGATCTTTTCGCTAGACAAGCTCTAATAAATATGAGAATTAGTAAGGTTATTTTCAAGTAAGAATGTAATCATCTTCGTCAAAGGATGGCCAAAAAAAAGTGTTAATAGCAGAAAGATGACGCACTAAACGGGCAAGTCAACAGAGAGAGGTAATTATTTTAGATACAGAGGATTTCACACCTTTAACTTTGTCAGTCGATAAATCAGGAAGGCAATATTACTTTGTGCGATATCCAAGTGGGAACAAAAGGACAAAAAGTATAGCACTGTAGTATGTGATCGTGATGCAAAGGTGTTTAATTTAAAATCTTCGACGCCTCCGCCACAATGGTATGGTTCTCAGACTGTCGTGCGTGATTATGAGGAACATGATGATACTATTTTTGTGCCTGCCTACTTATTTTAGTTATCATGAGGCAGCATATAAGATTTGCTACTTACTCCTTTTCATACTGAAATGTTCATGTATAATTGGGCCGCGACATGTGATTTCCAACAATGTGGCATTTTGACAAGTGTAGACTCATATGAGCCTGTGCAGCCTCCTTTTAAGCTTTACAAGCTCCAAATGATGTTCGGTCAGTAGCCTACAAGTCATAGAATATTCAAGCGACAAGCAAAGGCTCTGATCAGACTGCGCGTATGCGCAGGCTGAACTGAGGCTTTGCGGGTCGCACATACCACATTGTTGGAAATCTCATGTCACGGCTCAATAAAGTATTGATATTTTAACAGGATTTATTAAATATCAAATAAATTGCCAACACTCGATGCAGTAAATATTGCCAAAGATGTCATCGTGATCTACAGACTGCATGAAACAATTTTGATTTTAAAAGAAGTTTAAATATTATTTTTGTATCCAAAAAATCAATACCTAAATAAGGTAGTACTTTACTTTAAGGGGGCATTGTAATTTTGGGCCCAGAAGGATAGGGTTTAAGAAATGTTTTTCATTTTTCGTAGTTTTATGAAAGTATTAATGCCAGGATTTTTTTTAAAGTTACAAAGCGATGCAATAAAGTGCGAATTAAAACGAATAATCAAGGGTCATTTCTTGGGTCAGCTGCCCGCTGTCTGAAATATCTAAACTGATTGTTCTGCGGGGTGTCCAGTTTCTTTTCAAACTTTAAGAGTTTTCGTTTATCGCGTTATCATTTAAATTGATTTTTCATATCTTTTCAATTGAACCAACACGAGCAATCATTAAAGATGGTAGGCTATACTGCAGACGATGGTTTTTGTATCAATGCTCTGGGGAAATTGAATAATATTTTATGTTAATCAGATGTAAACAATTCACAGTTTTATTCTGTGAAATAAATAAAGAAAACTTTAAATAATTTTCGTATGGCGATTTTGCAGAGTGTGTATCTCAAGTTTCTGTGATTTGCGCATATTACCTTGGTACACAAAGAAGCTGTCGATATTGGTCAAGTTCAGAAAAAGACATTTTATGAGCGTAAAAATTGTAATTATTTTCTTACCCATCAATTTAAACATGTGTTTTGGGTGCTCAAAAGAACCGTCTCAATGAGACGGTTCTTTTGAGTACCCACAACATATGTTTTGGATGAGAAATAAAGAAAATAGTTTTCCAATGCGCACTCTTATCTGGATGCCTGGCACTCAGACTCAACCATTAATTTTGGTCACTCGTCGTCTATTGCTTGTTATATATCCTGGGGTTCGCCATTGTCAAGACGGTCAATGGGCAGGTGGAAATGCTAAACAACTCATTCCGGTAGACACGTGACCATAGTGGACATCACGCGGCTGACTTCGGGCTTTATTCGATGGTATCAAGAATCTATATCAAGATAAATATCTGACCTTTGGAGGTATTTGTTTAATAAGGTTGGCTTCACGAACTTCGGTCATTTATCTTAAACGATGATGTATAGATAAGCGGCATAAAATTATGTTCTAACCTATAACCGCAATATCTTGACAGTACACATGTATATTGTGTCTGATAAAATCACATTTACGCTATTTACATGCAAGAATATAAATGTTATCTGGCCAAACTTCAGTTTAAGTGACATGTTACATACATAAAAAGACATAAAAAGACAGCTGAACACTTATTTAAAATTAAAGAAAAATAAAGGTGGTCTTTATGGTAGTTTGCAAATATTTAAGGATCTCAGCTACCGAAGTGAAGTCGGGTATCGTCAATTCGATGTCCATGATAGACTCGATCGAGCTTTAGATTTGTCAGTCAATAAACCATAAGCAAAAGCTTTCTCAGATATATAGATTAGATCATTTAACATCATGCTGCAATGTCATAGCAGCGACAATGAAAACTATTGGTTCTGGAGCCCTTGGAATAAAAGTCCATCAAAAAGTCGAAATATTGAGTTAGATTTAGTTTTATTAAATATAAAGCATTTATTTCGATCAGTGTTTATACGTATGTAATATACGTTACTCGTTCGCATTTATTTCGATCAGTGATAATACGTATGTAATATACATTACTCGTTCTATCCTGTCTGAACTTAAGTTGATACAACTTCTTTTGCAAATGTTCTGAACATTAGATAATATATTTGGCAATGTCTGCTACCAGTTAACTGACAGCAGCGATTTTACTTTAAAATATTTCATTACGTGAAATTTACACAGTAATATAGTTGCATTGGGTAATTTTGATTTTAAAACACTTATTTCAGTTAAATCCTTATCAACCATTACTATCTTGGTTTTGGATGTATCGTTTGTTCTACAGAAGTAGTCAAGATTTTTTTCCAAGTTTACTTTTGTTTCTGATCTTTGAAAGCAATAGGCTACTGGCTTACCCCGCCCATCCCCATCTTCAACCATCATCGTAAGGAGAGGGTATGCTTCTATATTTACATTATATGTGGTATCTACAAAAAGAATTTCTGGGTATTTGTTGTATTGTTCTCTCATTTCACCTGTTTGAATATAAACCAAATCTACATTTTTGCTATCATCTACCTCGACAAGTGTAGTTGCCTGTCGTTTTACTGTTAATTCCTTTAGCATGTTTCCTAAAATATCGCCCTTACTTAAACCACCATCTTTTTCTTTTACTGCTTGAAGTTTGATGTTATTGATATCTTTTGTTTGAATTGATTTGCCCGTTTTCTCTTTAATGAATGTTTTGATATTTTTAGTTCATAACTTTCTATACACACTACAATAAAAATACTGAAGCGAACTGGCAGCAGCGATTTCACGTTAAAATGGCTATAACAAGTTAACTGGCAGCAGCGATTTTACGTTAAAATCGCTGCTACCAGTCAACTGGCAGCAGCCATTTTAACGTAAAATCGCTGCTACCAGTTAACTGGCAGCAGCCACTCCGAATATATTTTTACCCTTTGTGTAACGGAAACCCCTAAACGGGTACTTTGGCAAACATAGTATGTATAGAAGAAATGCCGACCAGGATCTGCACTGTTTGATAAGACAAAATCGATCTTCAAAGAAAGAAATTCAATATCTTTAGAAATGAGCCAGTGCATGAGATTTCCAACAATGTGGTATGTGCGACCAGCAAAGCCTCAGATCAGCCTGCGCATACGCGCAGTCTGATCAAAGCCTTTGCTAGTCGCTTGACTATTCTATGATTGTTAAGCTACTGACTGAACACCATTTGGAGTTTCTAAGCTTAAAAGGAGGCTACAGGGGCTCGTCTGAGTCTACACATGTCAAAATGCCACATTGTTGGAAATCTCATGCCACGGCTCAAATTGTAATCTATGACCCCTCATTATATGCAATGGACCATACTGAATTTATTGTATGCAGCTTTCATGCGAGCTTAACATTTTTGTGCTTTAACAACGGCAGAATCTAGGGCGAAGAGTTGGTACCAGTAAAATGCATTTATGCTCCCTGGTGGCTTTGACTGCTGTTCGTTCTAGGGCCGTGGTTTGGTTCTGTTGTTGTTGGTTCGCTGTTGATTGTTACTCCAATTGTGGGATTCCGTAATTTTTCTTTGTCTTGTTGTGCATTGCTGTATGTCCATTCTAGTTTTGCAATCATTACATCTTGATGGGGAAGAGAGAGTAGGTCGCTTTGCTTAGTTTGTCTTCCTGGTAACTCGTGATATTTGTGCGGCTCTTCCATACGACGCCACGGGTTTGTCTGTGGTTTGTGATTATGGTGTTTCCTGATCATACTTATTTTCTTTTTTTCGTGATTAAAAATTCCATTGGTCTGAAAAGGCTTTAGTCACTCTTTTCGAGCTTACGTTCAAGATTAAGCATGGGAGCATACCTTCCCTCACAGAACGACAAAGAAAATAAAGAAAATCCAATGTTAGAAAGATACCTTAGATATCGCTGAAGATTGTAGAGCTAAAACAATATTTCATTATGACTTTACTTACAAACAGAATGAAGCAGAATGCGCGGATCCAGAGGAGGGGGAGACAGCGTGTTCGGACCCCCAGCCTGAAAACTCCCGAAAAATCCAGAATTTAGGGTTTCTTAGCAATTCTGGTCCAGATCCCCTGAAAATCACAAAGCTACCAAGCCAGCATTCAATGTTGGGTCATCATCAGCACGCCAGCGAAACGCCATTGAAATGGCGTATCACTGGCGTGCCGATGACGACCCGCTTATAGTGGTGTTTATTAATTTAAAATAAAAACGTTGTCAAGGTTGTTGGACCCCGTGTGACAAAATTTTCTGGATCCGCGTGTGAGCAGTGTGTGGCTGTTTTCCCTCAGGAGGGTCTTATTGACAGAAAATCACTTCCATAAAGCTTACTGTCAGATCCTGAAGTATCTTGACATAGTATCTACCTGTATATATGCAAATATCTCAATAAATGTTGTTTAAACCATGAGGGTCATATTCCATAATCTAGTATCCATATTTTATGTATAGGTTTAATGGACATTTGTCTCATACATGCAGGCAACAGATGGTGGTCCCTGACTGAAATACTACTCCTTAACACTTAAAAAAGATGACATACTTGTTTTCCAAATAATGTGAAAGGTTTAATTCTTTATATGTGAGCAATATCTTTTTTTTATATTGTGACCATATGCATGTCAGAAAATGTGTAACGCACTCAAATGCATTAATTATTAGCACTCTTGGTATAAGACTTACATAGTGTCATATTACTTTGGCCAAATAACAAAATTCCTGTGGCAAATAAAAAAAATACATGTGTTTAGGGTACCTGATCCTACCTAAATTTACTGGTGAAATCTAGATTTTTTTCAGGTTTTATGGAAAAATATATCATTTTATGCATTTTGGAAGGCGAGATGAGTTACGTAGTCGGTCACGTTATGGTACTTTATTCGCCTGATTTGACAAATATAGGATTTTCATTCATACTTCTAGCTGTAAATCTGTTTCGTCATCTTACTCAATCGAGCAGGGACAATACAATGTACCATTTTTCGTGCATTGTAACAAAACAAGAACCACGTAATCCCTTATCTTATATTTGTCTATTTTAGTTTCTTTGACATATTTTTGTCATATTTGGTAAGAAAGTTGTACCGTGTCATATGGAATCAAGCTTCTACTGCTTATCATTTCTTTACTTGTCTATTATTTTTACTCTCTAAGCCTGTGTCTTTCTATTTGTTTCATTCAACGAATCTACAAGAACTTTTAAGCATACATGTAGGAGGTTTGAAATTTGGTAAAAGTTGTACTGTGTAAGATTAAATCAGCAATCTCAGTTTATCATTCCCTTATATATCCACTCTCTTTTGATTGTCTGTCAATAATATTTTCCATTTGTTTCTCAAAGTAGTGTAAAAAACACATATGCAGAATAACAAGTTATACCATGTAAAGAGAATCAGTCAGATCTGGCCTACCATCCCTTTGTTTGTCTGTAAAAATCGCCCAACATTGCCACAGCCATGGTACGTACTGAAACTATCTATCAGTGATATCAACAGATAATGTTATAGGATCAAACTCATATTCATTATAAAAAAGAGCATGTCATCTTGTGTCTAATGTTATAAAAAACAGTCTTTCCTTTTAGGTTTTTGGGGCGCAAGACAAGGTTAAAATGTATTCCCTGTATTATTTGCCCTATTCTAAAATTACTGAAGTTACAATGATGTTAACTTGGAGTTCCAATATGCCAATATAACATTGCTTTTAAAAAATTTGTGTTATTAATGCCAATGATACAGTTGTTTTTGTTTTGTTGATTTTGTTGCTGTTGTTATTTTAAATAGATGGAAAGGATTTTCAAAAATAATTTAGATATTTTCTTTAAATACTCAGAATTATGGCACTGAGCTTTACAAACTTGATAAAACTAAACTGAACTATGATAATTATTACTCTCCATGACCAGCATTTTGATTTTAATTTAGGTGGTAATGAAATAAACATATGTAGTGATTAAATACAAATTGGCACCTTTATCATCAATGACACATAATAATGAGTCAGCTTAAAACATTCTGGCCGACATATGGCCCTTTCACGTTTAGTAACTCTTTCTATATCTTCACTTCGTAATTTGGATATTGAGGCTAATAAATTCTATGATAGAGCTCATCGACTTTATGATGCAGCAATTCTTACCCGAAGTTACACTCAACATGCTCTTCGGCCATATATAGATTCCGAAATTAATCATATTAGGCATTTTATCAAAATTCAATTTGTCAACAAGGGTATCGAATTCATTAATTAACCCAGTATATTTAAAGATAAATCTGTTGTCTCTTCTATTCCTACTTATTTTGAAATAAGGAATCCCCTATCATATGTTATAAGTTTAATAAACCTATTCCTAGTACTGTTTTCAACTATAACAAATTAGTAACAGAACTTGATATCGAAAATTCTATTCCTGACTCTTGAGATTGCAAAGACTCTAAGTATTGCTATCAACTCGCTGGTCATATAGTCACAGGGGATTTAAAAATCATAACTGATTCAAGAATTCGGTCTATTATATGTAAGGGACCTAAATATAGGTTTCCTGTGCCAATAGACTTCAAATCATGTCGTGAGGAAATTGCAGGAGCCTTACAAGAACTTTGTAATCGCTGGTGTAAACGAGAGCATGTTGAGTGTAATGCCTTAAGAAGTTGGAAACTACATATTTTTAAAATTATTGATGGTAGAATTTCATTTTATTGCAACAATTTAGATCTTCTACCACCTAAACCTAAATTCACTTTTAGACACTTGAAGAAAGGGATCCAGGAATTCCATAGGAAGTTTGTTTTGGCCCCCGCAGATAAGGCTGCTAACAATGTTGTGGTCGTTTGAAAAAGATACTATATTAACACCCTTAAGCAAGCACTTAGCACTGCAAAAACATGAGCATAACAGACTTGATGAGACGTCTATCGTTGATAGGCATCGATGCCAAATGGCAGCTAAATTTGGGTTGTTTGTTGATGAGGACCATAGCAAGCTTCCTACGTTATACTGGTTACCTAAACTTTATAAACGGCCCTATAAGTCGCGTTTTATTGCTAATTCTAGTGCATGTACAACTACTGAGTTGTCTACTCTTTTGACTTCTTGCCTCACTGCAATTAAAACCCATGTCATTAAATATTGCACAACAGTTTATGAAAGAAATGGTAAAAAATTATTTTGGTCTATTAAAAATTCAGGTGAAATTCTCAATAAATTGAAGTCTAGAGGTTTTCTAGCATCTAATTTGTCTACATATGATTTCTCTAATTCTCTATACTGCATTGCCTCATAATCTAATAAAAGAAAAACTAACAGAATTAATTGAACAAACATTTAACAGAGAGGGCTCACTTTATTTGGCTTGTAATGATAAAAAATGCCTTTTTTTACTTCTGAACAACCTAAACGATATAAATTGTGGTCATGTCAGAGAATGTGTGATGCGCTCCATTATCTTTTGGACAATATATTTATAAGATTTGGCTCAAAATTATATAGACAAATTGTCGGTATTCCAATGGGTACTAATTGTGCTCCTCTTGTTGCAGATTTGTTTTTGTTTTGTTATGAGAGAGACTTTATGTTGTCTCTGTCAGACAATAATCAAGCTGATATTATTGAAGCTTTTAACTCTACCTCCAGATATTTAGATGACTTGCTTAATATTGATAATCCTTATTTTGAACAAATGGTAGGTCAGATATACCCCACGGAACTTCAATTAAATAATGCGAATTCTTCTGATACTGAAGCTCCGTTTTTGGACTTGAACTTGTCAATAACAAATGGCATAGTTTCTTCTAAGATTTATGAAAAAGGGATGATTTTAATTTTGAAATAGTAAATTTCCCATGTCTTGATGGAGATGTTCCTCGCTCTCCTTCCTATGGTTTATATATTTCTCAGCTTATTCGTTTTGCTAGAGTGTGTTCTAATGTTGATGACTTCAACAACAGAAACTTATTTTTAACTGCTAAATTATTAAAACAAGGTTATAGATATCATAAAATTCGAAAAGCATTTTCTAAATTCTACCACAGACACTCAGAGTTAATTGTTAAATACAACATTGAGTTAAAAACTCTTCTGCAACAAGGCATATCAGAACCTATATTGTATGGTGATTTAGTTCATAAATTCAAACGAATTGTTGGAAAACCTAATTTTAGTGATCAATTCAAAAAGATAGTAAAACGTTATATAAGGGTTGGGTATAATTTAGATATCATGCGACAGTCTGCATGCCTAGTTTTAAACCCAATCACGGTTTGCACGACGGTGGGTCAGGCCTCAGACTCTATGACGGCTCTGACGTAAAGCTTTAATCGGTGGGTTGGTGCCTGATGCTTATCTGTAGCTGGACCCACCGTGGCTCAACTTTAGGTTTTCTTTAGCTCTGACTATCTGTGAGTCGTGAGCCCTTTTCTTTGTTTCATCATGGTGTAGTAATTTGATTAGAGTGTTTTTCCATGATGATACATTGCATTAGTTAGATTGCCTCCATGCGAGCTGAACATTTCTTGTACTTCAACAACAGCAGAATCTAGGGCGAAGATTTGGTACCAGTAAAATGCATTTAAGCCCCCCGGTGGCTTAGGCTGCTGTCCGTTCTAAGGCTGTGGTTCTGTTGTTGTTGACTTTTTGTTTATTGTTACTCCCAATGTGGGAGTCTGTAATTGTTCTATGTTTTGTTGTACGTTACTTTATGTCCATTCTAGTATTGCAATCATCTTGATGGGGAAGAGAGAGCTGATTGCTTTGCTTAATTTGTCTTCCTGGTGTCTCGTGATGGTTGAGCGGCTCTTCCTCGCGGTGCCACGGGGTTGTCTGCAGTTTGTGATTGTGGTATTTCCTGATCATACTCACTTACTATTTTTGAAGGCAATGCATGTCATATTTACATGGTTTTGAAATCTTATTATTCCAATATATCTTTGACCATATGATCTTACTTGTAGCATTATACATGTATGCTTGTGAGATATGGGGCTTTGGAGATAACCAAATTATCAATAATGCGCATGACAGTTTTCTTTGGCAGATTGTTGGTTAGTGAAAAAGTACACCAAAATATATGTTGCATGCAGATTTGATACATGCAATTCAAATCAATATGAAGTTACGAATGACAAGTTTCTGGTTATAAGTTGTTGATGGCAAAGAATCCAAGCTATCAAATCTATTGTACATAATAATGCTTATAGACCAAGATAAGGGTGTTTATGATTTAAAATTGATCTACTTTATGAATGACATGATTGTATTTGTCTCTGTTGGCCATCCAATTATGTTAACAACTATTTCAAAATGTACCACAAAAACTGCTAGAATGGCCATTTCACGAGCGTTGCCAGATCTGTATGTTCAAGATTTTATTATGCTAATATTTTCAAATATAGGACACCCAATGGAGACTGGACGACGGGGTGATACCCCGTTTAACGAACAAAAATGTAATGATTGCACTTAAACGATATTGGTGAAGGGTATCAATATTTTGCTTCATGTGACCTTTTTAAGCATGACAGAAAATTGTATTTAAATCGAATACATATGCCAGTATAGGAGGCCCTTTTTACCACATCCAGCAGCTAATCTCTTGCACCAAAATCTTATCTGTTCGCATACACAAATTAGGGATAAAAATGAAAGCGCCAACAAAAAGCGAACCCCCTGAACCCCATCTGGGTCCGCCACTGGTTTATAAAAGGCATTCTCGTATATGGATGCGATAAATACCAAATCTCGTATGCTGTCTCATATACATTTTAGCCTTTGTCCTATTTTATATTAATATTTTCTGTACAATGACAAATAAACTAAAGATTTAACCAGCAAAAGAATATGGTTAGTGTGGCATGGGGTCTACTCGACTGGTGACAATTCTGAATAAAATGCACATACATTGAATGGAAATGGACCAGTCATACATATATATTTTCAGCAGATCGTACCCACGACCACTCTTTGGCTTTATTAATCACCTGCGTTACTGTGGCTGACAAGTGTCTTGCAAGCTTGTGTCAATACGCAAAGGCAACACCTTCGCCAATATGACTTCTCAATGGAGATCAAATACAGGTGATGAAACGACGAAAAGAACCGGTCATTACAATGGTACGGTTGTGTTACTTCCAACAGCGATAGTACAAACTGTTAGCTAATATGCAATAATGGTTGAAAGTAATAAGTAACTTTCTAATAATTCGGTGCACAACTAAGGAAAGTTGAGATGATTATGTCAACGGAACACCGCATAGAAGATGCGACTTAAGCCTTAGGTACGCGACCACGACATATCTTTTTAGAATTAAGAAACGAGAATTTACGTTTTCATAAATATTGCTGAAGCAAGCGTTTTGCGGATGGAACTCATTTAATAATGTCGCTTTTGTTTCACCTTAGGACAGAGTAGTGTCATCGTTTTCAAATATGTATTTTTTTATAATATTTGGCATCTAAGCCGCGGTTGTTAACGTGCCCTCACGTTCATCGGTAGGCGTGCACGTTTCGTCATCAGCATGTTATTATCAAAATTCTGGCCTATTTGCTCATTGCTTAAACTACGCTAAGCATAACTTAAACTACAGCAGTATTTATAATCCTGTCCACGAGATGGTGGTTCTGCTCGCGTTCGTACCCTTTAAAACATTGGTGTAGCTTTACATCAAAAGAGGGTGGCAGCTATAAATGTGTACTTGCTTTCCTTCTAAAATAACTTGAGGCAGATTTTTTTCTAGTGATAGATATTAAACAGTTCTACCTGTTATTGTTGTATTTCTGCAGATCAATACGATTGAACATAACATGGCATTTAAAGCAGTTGAAGGTTACATCAAGATCAGTGACAGTTCAGCTGCAACCAAATTTGATGCAAAGCTACATTTTTTACAGTGAAAAGGCATACCTTAAATAAATGTGCACATCTATCATGTAAAGCTAGAAGTCTTGTGTTGGTATATGCGTGGATCCAGAGGTGGGGGACACGGGATCTGGAACCCCCTGGAAAATCACAAAGCTATAGGATTTCTTAGCAATACTGGTCGGGAAAAAATCACAAAAGCTACCTAGGCAGCATTCAATGGTGTGCCATCATCGGCCCGCCAGCGAAACACCATTAAAATGACGTTATTAAAATAGCGTTTCGCTGGCAGGTCGATGTTGGCCCCCTTTTAGTGGTAATTAGATCCTCTCTCCCCCCCATCAACTAAAATAACAATAGAAATAACGTTGTCAGAGTTGAGTTGGACACCCTCTGACGAACCTCTCTAGATCAGCACATGTGGTATCATTCTGATTCCTCTTCAATGCATATGCTGTATGCATGCTAGCAGCAAATGCTCTGACAGGGCTGTGGGGATGCACAGGTTCGGATGAGCCTTCACTGCTCGCCGATGAGAAAAGCAATTCAATCACAAGTGCTGGTTCATATATTGTATCACTTATGGGCAGCAGACAGACACACACTTCATTTTCTCAAGTCAAGCACAGGACATATGACATGCAACAATCATCATCTGCACGACAGGGTGTACACAGCATCCCCTACAATGTAGCAGTTGCTGATAAATTTGTTTTACACAAGTAGCTAAGTATTGAGTATTTTATAATTTGGTCTTTGAAATTAAATTGTGATACACCTAATTTTAATTTGAGATCTTTACAATATTCCGCCAAGAAGATCGGCAAGATGGTCCGCAAATGATGTTCTGCCGGCAGCGGCGATACATGGACTATAGCAATTAATGAACGCATTATTACTAAAGTACTCGGGTATTATCAAAATTGAAGTGCAACAAACTTCATAGCATCATTATTATTACTTGCATTATCACTGTCAAAAGATTCTCTTATTGAGTTGCACCTAACAAAAGAAACAGACGTTCTAGGTGGGAATCTCATGACAAGTAACACCCTTGCAAATAGCCTTCAAATGAAGAAAATTACACTCGACAAGATTTTTGTCCGAGGTGGCGGCCAGGTATTGAAGTTATTGTCTGAAAGGAGCAAAATAAGGGACACGCTTCTCACACCTACCTTCATCACCTGTCGGGATTGTTGACCCTTTTCCTGCTGAGCTCGGTAACATACGTAAATGGCCAATGATTATCAAACTTAGTAAAAACAGATCAGTCGGCTTCGTGAAGCCGACTGATCTGAATTTACAGAGTTTGTTGGCTGGTTTTGAATTGGATTAGAAAAAGATGAATCTGATAAATAGTTTTTGTTGATAATATGAAGTGGGCGTGGCTTGTTCATTTTTTCTACATACCAAGGGTTGAGATGCGATGTAGAAAGTGAAGTACACTTTGAGTCTATTGTCACGATTGTCGTTGAAGAGACTATTGTTAATGCTATTGCTAATATCGATAGTTTAATAATCATTTGGTCAGGGCGTTTTCCTCTTGAACAAATCAACGATTGCTGTAACCGTGCATACTTGTGCTAGGCTTCAATCTTCGTCATTTTCAAAATAGTTATGTTTCAGATAAAGCATGCATCGGGGTTAGGTGTATAACTTTTGGATCTGAGCCTTCATCAATTTTCAGCCTTATGCTGCTGTCCGTTCTAAGGCGATGGTTCTGTTGTTGTTTATCTGTTGTTTGGTGTGCTTCACATTGGCTGTGGGGGTTCTGTGTTTGTCTTTGTTTTGTTTTGCATTACTTTGTTTCCATCATCTTGAAAAGGAAGAGAGAACTGGTCGCTTTGCTTTTATTGTCTTATGGTTGTCTTGTTACTTTAAATGGTCTGTGGCTCTTCCTCACGGTATCGTGGGGTGGTTTGCGGTGTGTGATTGTGGTAATTCCTGATCATACTTGCTTACCTTTTTATGTAAGCGAGAATCGAAGGCTCAAGTTCGCAGGCTCGTTTGAGCCTTCGCTGCTGGCCGGTGTGATTCGTACCAAAATTCCATATGCTAACCCATATACGCTACATTGTAAATGAAATTTGTATTTGGTGAAAAATACCTTTTTGCCATTTAATAAAAAGGTATATTTTCTCAGGGTAGATTTCAAATTGTTTGCTCTTTGGCCAAATTGACACTTGCGGTTTTCTTTCTCTATTTTACAACGATTACCGGGCGCGTGGCACAGACAAAAAATCTTTTGTAGCCGTCGACCAACCGGTAGTAAGGTTCAATACAACTATAGAAGTGTAAATATAAACTTGACAAATCTCGATGCATAGGACACACATGCATACAGCATGACTTGAATACGTCATTCGTGAATGTCCGAATTAGGCATTGAATACTCTTGCTGTAGGAGTTAAATTCTATTAAAAAAACAGTCTAACCCAAAACCCTGGCAAACATGTATAACACGCATATACCATACAGAAACCATGTCATCCGGTCATCTGATCATCCACCAAGCCAAAGTTTCGATTAAAAAAAAATCCAGTTCAGAAATAGAAATGTCGACTTGTAACTGTGTAGGCTAGGTGTACATTCAGTTTTCGCCATATCTTGGGCATCAATGTATGCATTATGTTTGTATTATCTCATATACATGTTTAGTCCAAGTTTTCGAGTCCGAGTTTTAGTCGACGTTTTAGTGGCTTTTCTTTATTCTGATATTTGCCATTAGTGGCAAATATCGAAATATGGAAAAGCCACTTAAACATCAGAGAAGGCTTGGATTAATACATGTTAAACATGTACTGACTTTGCTGATCATAATTTTCGATTTGATTTCTCATCTCGTTAGTTGACCTCCTAGCTGGCATATATAATTTCCACTTTTGTATTCAAGATATCAACTTGGCCATCTCCAATTCATATTCTGTTTTCGTCCTGATGCTTCCTTAACCGCATTATGTATATATGTATATACGATTTCTCTCAAGCACTGTAAAAAGACTACATCCGGCATTCTAAGGATATTTCTCATATTTTTTATTGATTGTAATCAATATCCACTTATCGAGCCCTCCATTTACTGCTTTATAGAGAAGAAAAGTGGGAATTAATGGGAAAATAAGGGACATTACATGTCCCCAGACAAATTGATATTTTTCTTCGCAAGAAACTATTCGAAATTTTCTTATTTTTCAGCGAAAACATATGTTGTGGGTACTCATTAGAATCGTCTCGATGAGACGATTCTAATGAGCACCACAAAATATGGTTTAATTTAGAAATAAAGCAACCATGGCACATTTTATGTCCACATGTCGGTGTTCCTGAAACTACTGGAAGAAGGAGTTAACGTTAAACCGCCGGTCTTGGTAATATCTAATTAAGTTTTCAGGAGTTCCGTATTATGAGGAGGTTCATTGGGATATAACGGCTTTCTTCCTCATAAGGTTATAACCCGCCATTTTCTTGTCATAATCAATTTAAATTATCTCGTCTGCAACACAATTGTATGTCGTCTGTGAGACGCCAAACTTGAAACTGGAGAGACCATTTCTGTCTGAGCTGCGGTCTTATAAGTGGCGAAAGGAGGAGGACGCGTGATCAAGAAAATAAAACATAAAAGTGGTCGTAAAACTTGTCTTTCGTTTTCGATGCTTTTTGCGTTATGGTGCTAACCGTTATCATGCCAATATTTTTGTCCTGAAAATGGCGTCTGCTTTTTACGTCTGTTGCATATATTAAAGTGCACTTAAGACTAGAATATATCGTGGAAACAAACACTATGTACCCTGATCAGACTGCTCCCTTTGGAGCAGTCTGATCTGGGTACATATTGTTTGCAATATAGGCTACCTAAGCAGATGCGATAGCAGCGTGGCGGTTAATGGCCTATTTATTCTTAGCTTGTTGTATTTGTTATTGTTTTATTCATTAACTAGGTTGGGATTGTCAGGCATTTGTCTGCACCAATCTGTAGCAGAGTTATGGCCCTTCACTCACATCAGAAACTCTTTTTATTTTGTTTTCACTCAATATCTTGAGAATAAGTCGATGAATTTGCTAAAAGTTGGCGTTCATTGATAACATGGATAATGCCAAGATCTGAATTGGGATCGTTATGTCTCGCATTGCGTAAAGTTTTAAAAGACTTACGGCCCTTGACACGCGTAAGCCTTGAATTTAGTTTCCCCTAAATAGCTGAATATGAGTGGATGGAATTTTACAAAATTTAGCATATGCATTGATATTGATGAGATATTGGTTGGAATTGTTATGCGTAAAATTTCGCAAGCTTATAACTGAGTTATATCCCTTGACTCAAGTCACTCAATATCTTAAAATTAATAGATGGAAATTAACATAATTTTGCATACACTTTGATATTGACAAGGGGTTTGTTTCGCATTTATAACAGAGCTCATGTCAGAATTCATATCCGCTCAGTATATTTTGTATTAAACCATGTTGGGCTTTTTAGCCTTATTGGAATTTGAAATAAACTATCTATGTTATTAAGAACTAATCAATGGAATTTGACAGAATTTTGCCTATGCATTGGTATTGGCAAGCGTCTAGGTTGGTGTTGTTATGCATCAACTGGAGAGCTAGGGCCCTTAATAATTTTTAGAATTTTGTTTCTGCTCGATATTGTAAGAATAAATGGATGGAATGCATCAGTCATTTCTAGGAGACGTTTTCTCTCATACAATGGGGGCATCAGTGTTCTATTTTTTTTTTTTTTTCATTTTTTTTTTTAATTACACAAAGCTTAGACGACATACTCGCGGAAACGACACTTTCAGCTGCGTTTTCCTAAGACAGTGAACGTGTTTCTAAAGGTAAACTCATCAGGATAGGTGTCTTGCTTTTCTTACTGAATATAAAGAAAAAGCATCTGGACCCGTTAAGGAGTCAATATTGAAAAGGAGACATCTTAAGGGGGCTTAAATTCGCTTAATTCAACGACAACTTTTTGCGTCATTTATAAAAATCTGCATTGTCAACACAGATTGTCGCTCGACAAATATTTGAAGAACTCAAAGAAATACCGACAAACCTCGCTAATACCTGAACAAGGTGGATAAAGTGGGGGACAAAGACATTCCTCGGTCCACATGGTCTACAACGAGACTTCTTCGCGAGAACAGGTGCTTCGTATGCAAAATAACAGGATAATAGACTCTTACTATTCACCTGACAGAAATGAGAGGACGACGAAAAAATCTAGCCGTGTCACGGGAAGTCGTCTTTAACATAAGCATTTGAGCGGCGACATGAGATTTCCAACAATGTGGTATGTGCGACCAGCAAAACACTCAGATCAGTCTGCGCATACGCAAGTACGTACGCTTGGATACACGTACGATTGGATACATCTACGTTCAGTAGTAGTAGTAGTAGTAGTAGTAGTAGTAGTAGTACTTAAGCTATTCAATGATATCACCAAAGCATATTTTGTCCACCGTTGTTGTATATTGCCCTCTAAAACCGTCAAAGTGCCAATCACAACACTTGTCGTATGGTGTGCCGTCAGCTAAAATACTTCTAAAGCTACTTTGACAAGCAGCGTAGACTCAGATCAGACTGCTTGAGGAGCAGTCTGTTCTGGGTTCACACTGTTTGCCTCTATATTCAAATATAAATTAGTCCATAATGTAAGGCAATCATATGCAGCAGACGACTTACGGAGACGACATTTTCAGATGCATTTCTGTTCGGTGGGACTTGCTACTATGGCCATACATTGTGTGTGTGTAAACAGTGAAGACTATAGCGATAATGTGCGAATGTAATATTAACCCTCACGATGTGCTCAATTTGCAAAGGAGCTAGCCAAAACATAAGATACCTTTTCTCACAGCACGGAATGATACAGGTAAGGAGAAAGCACGAACTACAAAGGAGTTGCTGCACGGTCATTTCATAGTAAATAAATCTTTTTATCAGTTTGCCACATAATTAATCGAACGCGACAGGAGTAAATCTTTCTCAAAAGAAAGAAAAAAGTGAAAGAAAATTGTCAGCACGGAGTGTGCCTAAGCTCCGCCCATTTTTAAAAGTAGCATATGAATGATCTAAGAGATAATCTATGCAGCTAACAAGACTATTGACTCACAGCAAAAGTCGTCTGCTTTTGTCGTCTGCGGAAATGTTTTAGAAGTAGTGTAGACCCAGATCACACTGCTCCTGTAGGAGCAGTCTGATCTGGGCCCACACTGTTTTCCTCTATTCTTACATTAGGCAGCAGTGTTAGCAAATATACGCAGCATCTAACATAAGCAGACGTCATTTTCAAATGCATTTTTTGCTTGAGCTTTTGTGGGTTAACTTTCCATCGAACTGCTTTATCATGCCGGGACGGCCTATGGGGTGGTAGTCAACGTTTTCAAATAGCTTAATATGGCTTTTTAAAGTAATAATGGCGCAGACCTCATAATGAATCTAAACGCAGGGTGTAACATTGTGTTTTTTAGTCCTATAGGACAAGTGGATGGAATATTCTACTTGCCCCTTTCGGTATGGCATCATCACTCACACTGAACGATTTTGTTTAATTATTTGGCTCTAGATAAAAGTTCCGTGGATTTATTGATGGATTTATTATCTATGAATCCATTTTTCTCAAATACACTTATGTCTACATGTATCGCATCCGCGAGCAGCTTAGACTCAGACTAGCATGTAGAGCATGGGTTTCTTGCACACATAGAGTATGGATATAGATGAAGACTCGGGCCAACTTTAAAGCTCTAGCCCAGCTAGAAACGTCAGCATGTGCGTTTAACCCTTTCCTTCATGAATATTCATACTAAAGCTCAACCCACTATGAATAATTATATCAATTAACTTTCATGTTGGTACATAGAACAAAGACATTACTTGCCAGGTACACTAGTGTAGGATCATATCATATTTCCATAAGCAAACAGAGTAGATCCTTATATGGGACTGCTCTGTTTGCATAAGCGTCAAAGGGCGTGTCTATGGAGTACAGGGTTGAAGGGGGCTTTTGGGGTGACGGTACCAATTCATTTCCCATCGACTTTTATACAAACACTTTGGCCAAAGCTTTCACCAGTAGCCAATGCAAGTACAAGGACTCAATATTTTAAAAGATCAAATAAAACAATACCTTGTGGCATTTTGGAGATTCAATGTAGCACAAAGTAACTGACTGTCTGCGGGGTAGCTATTTCCTATGAAAATCTGCAAAACTCTCCACAGCAATTATTTTTATCCAATGACGGAAGCTGACTTTTTTAACATTATACAATTTGTGTGCCGAAACGTTTGTGTACCCAGAAAATGATGACGTATTTAGTACCGTCACCCCTGCTGTGCATATCATACATGAGTCACGACCTGACTCAAATGTGCAGAGCTCCAACAACAGCAAACGCCATTTTTCAACGACATTTTAATTTTCAAAATAATTACTGAAAGCTCCGCTTCCTCGTATATATACATTGTAGTACCTAGTATAACTTATATACGTACACCACACATACCAGAAATACCCATAGCCTAGATCCGTGGACATTACATAATAACAAACCAGAAAGTAAAATGAGTTATTTGAGAAATGTTTTCGGTTCATTTTTGAAAGTGTTTGCATCTCGACAAGCGGTGCATTTTTCGGATGATATTAAATGATTTGGCCATTTTGTACACTCAGGGTATTTTATTTCAGGAACGAGAAAACACAGTCCATTCTCGAATTTATTTACTTTGCAGAAAAGCCCTCACTTAGTTAACAAAATTCCTAAAAATAAGATTATTTGCTTTTCTGTCAGAAGCGATGCATGCATATTGCAGATCTTTAATACAATCGTCTTACAGTCAAGTAGCGATCTCGGCCAAGAACTCAATCATTTAAGGCGGTGAATGTCATCAAACTTGTAACACATGAGAAGACTAAAAATGACAGTTTGTGCCTGGTGTTCAAATGCTTTCGTGCCGCAAATTACACGCTCTTACGTCCCCGCAGTTTGATGTCCCAACCATTTTGACAACCTGTAATCAACATATTCAGGTGTGGGTTTCATTAAATTCAATACTGCTAAAAAAGTAAAACTCTTTAGCCAAATCACTTTACCTTTCATTTAGTTTTCTTTGCAAATCGAGCGACTGACGCCCAGTTTGTTCCTAGACCTATTTAAAGAATTGTAGGCTGACCATGACCTTTTTTCAAAATATGGTATGGGGTGATAGCACTTTGAAGTATTTATGTTGCAGAAACTAATCGTAACTGTTTTGATACCAAGGAGGCTGTATAATAGAATAAAGTTCAATTGTCTCCAAGGTCACTCAGATTAATAGGATTTCGATGATACGTTAACTTCCAAATGTCGTCCTCTCTCACATACACACTACACGTGTTTAGTAGAAACATAAGTACATGTTTGTTAGAACTATCCCTGGATAATTAATAACTGCTCATAAAATACCTTGAATTTGATATGGGGTGATATATGGCGGACTTCTCTTAGTCTATCACACACCTTCAGTAGCTACGTATAACATTGAAAGACTTATACACGTTTTGCCCTAGCCATAAGCGTATTAATTTCAACCAGTGCATAATTGCCATAGCAAGACCAAATGTGTGTTTTAACAACGAGTATAATGTAAACTTCTACCACGACCTCTAAGTAATGACCCTCGATTCATTCAATGCATTTAACGTTTTTTTAACGTCAACATGTATCCGATATTGTTTATTTTGGTATCACAGATTAGAAGCATAAAACAATACAACTCAAATAAGAATTAAATATGTGAACATATTATCTAAAATACATATGTTCTAGTTTCATAGCTTGCCAGTGTTTTACAACAATCTCGTTGATGAAGAAAAAAACTGGTTGCATGGTAAGGCGCAGGGTTTTTTGTTAGTACAGTAAAACAAGTTTAAAACGGCCACTCTCAGAAAGACCGACATTTGGTTTTTAAGACCAATTATCGCTGAATGCAGGTCAAAAGTATTGTAGAATGCTCATTCTGCAATACTTTCGACCTGTCATTAAGATCTGTGATATGTCTATTTTTGAGTGGCAGTTTTACACAGGTTTTACTGTAGTTTATTATTTCTTGTTGTTCCAATTGTGTGTTCCTGGTTTTGTGTTTGTTCCTGTTTTGTGATATAGTTCTTTGAGTCCTTTCTAGTTTTGCAATCGTCTCGCTGAGGAAGAGAGAGTTGGCTGCTTTACTTTAATTTGTATTCTTGCTTTTCTATGTGCAATTTTGCTTGTTTGTGTTCTAATGTCTAGTCCTCGTGATGGATTGGGTTAATATGTGACATTATCTGTCACCTCTTATACTAACTGCACTGTTACACGTTGACCTGATAAACGTTGCCTATCTCACGGCATGTGCCTTTATCAGGTCATCATGACGTTGCACTTTTTAAATGACGTCGTCAGTGATATTGAATCGAAACGAAACTCGATAATTACATCATAATCGCTAGTTTGAAGAGTGAAACAATTTGAAAATACCCGGTTTCACGTCTCTTGATATCAAGTTTACCAGGCTCGGCTTCGAGAACGCATGTTGAATCGCTCGGCAAGCCTCGCGATGTCAACAAGCGTTCACGAAGCCTTGCCTTGTAAGACACTGACCTAGTGTTCTCTATTTATCTAGCCATACTCACTTGTTTTTGCATGCATATTCAAGAACATTTTTGAGCCGTGACATGTTATTTCCAATAACGTTGGAATTTGACAAGTGTAGACTAAGATGAGCTTGTACAGCCTTAGAAACTCAAAATGATGTTAGGTCAGTAGCTTAACTTAACAGTCTTATATTATTCAAGCGACTAGCAAAGCTCTGATCAGAATGCGCGTATAGCAGCTTATTCATCAATCCATATTGTCACCTACGAGGACCTCGTACTTGAATTATTTGTTTTATGCACTCATAGTTCTGTGGTACGCAGTTTGCAAGATTTTCGGCGTGTCGACAACTTAAAATAAACTGAATTTACATGCTCAATTCCTTTCTGAATAATTTGAAAAAAATAACAAACAAGACAATAAAAAAAGATAATTATTTTGTTATTAAGATTTCTACAGCATGGTTAGCCGTAGTACGTATGGTAAGTCATACTTTAGCATTAAAGCTGCATAGTCTGTAACTTTTGATCTTTTAATTTTTGAAATAAAGTTTCTATTTTTCAAGAATACAGTGAAAATACTAAAATTCAGGTAAACATTTCACCATTTTCGTAAATCTTAACAAAATAATACTATCGAAACAACAGCATTTATGTTAAAAATAAACTGTCTAGAATTATTGGAGGGATGTAAATAATTACCAACAAGAGAAAAATACCTCTTTTAATATGATAATTCATTTTTCCTTGCAGTTTTCAGCTGTACTGACCATATTTATTGTAAAAATATAACTTAATTCTATTTTTACAAATGATTTAAAAAGAATTTTTTTTTTCGAAAAATGTTCGTAGTAACAGACCTAGTCTCTTTAAAAATATTGCGAAAGGAAACTGTCTTATAATGGAGTTTAAACACTTCGCCCGCGGGCGGGGAGCTACAAGCGGTCGCCTTTATGTTAAAAGGTTAAGGTACTGGGACAAGACGCAAACATCTGCCTTCGCTGTTTCGATGGCCCGTTCCGGTCCCGGGGCGTGGCGCTCAAGAAACTCGACACCTCCATTAAAAAGAATAAAGTCGCGTGCCATAGTGCACCAAGTCGCGTGGTCGTAATCTTAGAAAAGGACAGGTAAGCGGGACCGTATTATCCATCTTGCAAGCTAATCGAGACTTGAGGTTAGAAAATTGGTTAAAGCAATTTTAAATGTAATTTAGCGTGAACTACCCCTCCCATATAAAAAGATACTTATTGCTACACCCGTCTAAGCCCCTTTTTAAGTGATTTCGAGGCACTATCTTAACTATGATTATTGGTCCGTCTCAAGCTTGATGTATGTGCTCAGTGAATACTCCATTCCAACTGCGCGGATGCGCAAACCTTGACTGTGCATTTTATTGCTGCATAGGTGAAAAGTGCAATTTTCTCTTCTTTTTTTCTTCTGGGTTAATAGCTCGAAAAAAGCGACAGAGGAAAATACTGAAAAGTGGTTTGTATGGAGCTGAAGACTCGGGTCAGCATGTTCAACTTTAACATCGATGTTATATCTCTGGAACTCAAGTAATATTATGCGTTGCCACACAGCACAGGCTGATCGAAATCATCGTCAAACCGAAATCCGTCAAAAATATGAAATTATAATAGAATAGCTGGGGACCATTAATTTCGCTCAAAACTCAAGTCATAATTCGAAAGTGTTTAATTTTGATAATGCGATTTCTTTGCGTTCCATAAAGACGGCTATTAAAGCGTAGCATTAATCGATGTGATATTGACTTTTCGCTTAAGAGAAGAAATTGGAGTAAAAACATGCACAAAGAACATTTTTAACAGGTAATCATGTTATCTGATTGGAATAAAGACCCAGATGCAGAACTCAAAACTATCTGATCAAACCGTGAAGGCAAAAGGAGCTTTATCTTTTCAGCGACACGCTTAAAGTCAAATTATTTTCGTCTTACTCTATAATTAGAAAATGATTTAAAGTTGATCAATAACATCATCGTAAAATGCTATTTATTTTTCGAGTGAATTGTTCCGTAAAAGCATGACGAGCAATTAAATTTAAAATGCCTTTTAATTGCTTAAACTAACCTTGCAGCTTGACTATTTAACTTTAAAGGAGCCAGATAGTATTTTAATTTGTCTGTTTTATTGTTGATTTTTGTTGTTGTTATTTTCTTCTTTAGTTTCAATAACAATAGGAATGTTGGTTTATATTATAAGCCATCTTATATGGGCCTCGGTGTGAGGAAACCTGTCTTGGGTTAGCGAACAACAAAGGCACAGACCGGGCTGCGCATCTGCGCAGTCTGATCAGGGCCTTTTTTATTCGCTTCTCTGAAAGTGTCATATATAAACTTTCTACAGGTAAAATGCAAATTGTCTAGCTAGTATCTGTAGCTGAGGAGACTGGTTTGAGTTTCACTTTGTCAGAAACACCGAAGACAGGTTTTGTTGCGACGAGGCCCAATTATTATTTTCAGTAATTAAACATTGTCTTGCTGCGCCTGCATATACCCTTTTTGAAAACACTAAAGATCAAGAAAAGCTGAATCCTGACGAAGCCATCTGATCAGAATCCACTCTTCTTTATACTCTGCTTTAACTGGAATACTGCAGGGTAATAATGATAAAAGCTGGGGTCCAAGAGTGTATTACATAAAATATTCGGTATGACGAGGGTTAAATATCTACCACAACTGTGAATTTCATACAGATGAAAACGTAGAAAATAAAAGTGCCAGCCCACGATTTAGCGTGCATGTAAAGTCATTATTTAAAGGTGCATGCGTGGCTATTCAATGGTTTTGCATTTGCGTTTCTGATTAACGAAGGCTTTAGTGAGGCTTGCAGTGGATACACAGTGGCGTTTGGGCCTTCGATAGTCGTCTTTGTCCATCAATTGTCTATCATTTATACTAAATCATTCTTTAAATAAAAAAAAATGTAAGCTTTTTTAGTGATAAATGAAATGTGAATATATTGGACTATCACTTCTAACAGGATATGAATACTTTTTAAGAAGGCATTAACTTGATTATGAACTTAAGCAAATATAGTAATAATTTCATGCATATATCACGTTGCTCGTTCAAAATGATGGTTTTAGCAATACAAATGCAATGCATAGAATTTCCTAATCATTTATACTCATTTGCCTTTAATCTAATCATAAACAGCATAATAAGAAATTGCTAATCTCACCTGATTTTATTCTTCTAACATATATTATGTAAGATTGAAGTGACATGTGTGCCTCTATTGTTTCTCTCCAAACTGCCATCGGAAAGTGGACGATACATGGTGGTCTGAATAGTAGTGATCCATCGTGTAATATAGATTTTTAAACGACATATTTTTTCTCCCAAAATTGGTTTCTTTTTCAATAGTTTTGTACTGACTGAATGTACTAGCAGAGTGATACAAGACCAACAGTTCATAGCAAAGCCAAGGAAAGAAATTAGAAACTAACTGCAGCATTGAAAGATAAATTATATAAACGATCAATTGAATATTGAAACTGCATAGACTTTGTTGACAATTTACACAGATTTTCATCAATAATAATTTGCCTTTATCTGCCTTTGTATATGAGGTAGAAATGATCACGTGACTATAAAAATTACCAACTTTCCACGGCTATTTTACGACACATAAAATGCAAGCGTGTGTATATGTTATTAAACACTAACATGTATTTTCTATTGAAATCATTTTACATATATCATTAGGATTAATGAAGAACTGTTGTTGTTGTTGTTGTTGTTGTTGTTGTTGTTGTTGTTGTTGTTGTTGTTGTTGTTGTTGTTGTAAAAAATCAGGTTGACATTTCTCAGGGCGAAGACAGATATGCTGTTATTTCAATCTTCAGAAATTTCAGTTTCTACTCTTTGATTACATATCAACCTTGACATGTAAGATTGGCTTACTGTAGAATATATTAGTATATGCCTTAACAACAATGGGTTAACGTCTCTATGGATTTAAGCGCATATAGCTTGGAGGATGACGACCACCATTAACTTTAGTTTCCCCACATAAAAGATAAATGTCCTTTATAAAGTGTTAGATATTTGATACTTGATGTGCCTGAAAAATCTTGGATAAACTTCTCAAGATAGATATCGTATAAGGCTGTCATATTTTGACACCTGCATGTCATTACTGCTATGCCATATCGCCATCAGGTCCACCGCCTCAGGCTCCTCAGACTTTTACTAAAATTTATTTTCAAACTATTAAGATCATGTTTCAAATTGAAGTCCATCATGCATAATTCAATAGTTGGTAGCTTATATAAAAACTATTACAGAGGATAAAACTTAGGTTGAAAAAGTTAGCAGCATGGCGGCTTACTATCATATCAACAATGAAGTGCAGCGTTTCACATGTTTTCTTGGGTAACACAGATAAACACACTGGTAAATGTATACGTCGATTTGGTGGTATTTATGCGTTTTGCCGGAACTTCATAGACCGGAAGTGGTAGATATTGGTGTTAATACTATATAGAAAAAAATGCCATATGCTTACGGGACTATAGAATTAGATCAGTTTTAAGTTTTTGGCATGCACATTGCGATTTATGTATGCATTTAGGAATAAATTCGAGTACCGATCTGGATGATCGGTACTCGAATCTATTTCTAAATGCTTACATAAATCGCCATGCACATACTGAATGCTTAAAAATGATTGAAGTCTATAGTCCTTTAGGCATATGGCATGCTTTTCTATGTAGTAATAGCACCAATATCTAGCACTTCCGGTCTATAAAATACCGGCAATACGCGTAAATACCACTAAATCGACGTATACATTTACCAGTTTGATAAAAGTCATAGATTGTACACAACAATCATCCACAGCTATCCAAGTTGTAACTTCCGTTTACTTTCATGAACCATTTTGGACCGACAAAACCTTTCATAGATTATATACAAGATCTTACATGAGTGCTCATGTTTTATTGAATTTATAAATGAGTTGTGGAAAAGCAATTACATGCGAGGCTTGTCGATAATTATACCACTTTTTCCGAATGAGTTTAATGAATTTATTGATCTATTAGACAAAACAAAAAAAAAATAATTACAAACAGTAGCTTAATGAAGGTCGAAAGTATTGCGGGATGTTATCCTTGGAGTAATCTGCAATACTTTTTACCTGTATTAAGCAATAATTGGTATTGAAAACCAATTTTCACTCTTTTTTTTAAAGTGGCTGTTTAAGACAAGTTTTACTATACTGAGCAAAAGTGAAAACGCTACACCTGAATTGTTTGCCACCTATATACAAAATTATGCAAACTAAGAATGCAATGGAAAGTGTATCTTGATGTTCAAATACTGGGTAATGCATAACAGTAACAGACTTACGGATGTTGCCGCGAGGAAACACATGAAAGCCATTTTAATGTGACAGGGGTCCATTTTTTCAGGTTGCCAATTTGAGCGGAAATCTAACACAATTTGGGCCTTCAGAAATCCACTACTTACGAGATCCGGCTGCACGAAATGGTAGTCTAGACATGTGACAACAAGAAATGTGAAGGACTTATCTCAAGCGTGTTTTGATCGTTTATAAAAGCAATCTTAAAAAGCGGATTTTCACTCAAATTGCCAAGTTTAAAAGTTTAACACTGAAATCTCCATAGGAAAATCAATGCGTTATTGCATCTTAGTACGAGGACATTACTAGTCGAGAAATGGTGGTAACAATGTGCTGAAAAAGAAAATTATCGAGAATCGTGATAAATCGAAGATTACCAAACATTTAATATTCCTTATTTGTCTTTGTCAAAGGGAGATAATTTTCAATATTGACAAATTCGCTCAATTCGAAATTGATTTCTGAACTTGTTTCAAGTGATTAAGCAGTTTTCTTTATGTAACACAATTAAGACCAATTTTGATAAGCATAACAATTTTAATTTGCGCATGCGCAGTAGCAAATGTCAGTGAATAAAGCTTTAAACACTTAAAGGAGCATAACTCATACATCAAGCGAGACAAATCGGTGGAGTTTTGACGAATCGTTTGCTGGATGTCTGGGCAACACTATTAAGCTTTTTGTCCAATACTTTCTCATAAAATATAGATAATTGTAGTGTAGCGTTTTCACTTTTGTTCAGAATATATCAAAATATAGAAACAAGCAATCGAGTATGACAAGTATATGCCATAGTAACATCATAACAGACCACAGACCAACCCAAGGTACTGTAAGGAAGACACACAGACCACTGATACCACAAGACAGTAAGAACGCAATTAAATCAAATCAGCTCCAGGCCCACAGGTAAGAGTGCGTAACTGAAAATTATTTTCTTATTTCTCAACCAAAACATATGTTCGGTGTACTCATAAAAACCGCCTCAACGAGACGGTTATTTTGAGCACTCAAAACACATGTTTGACAGCCAAAACTGATGGATGAAAAAAATTATCACAATTTACGCTGAAAAACTTTGCTTTACTGGCCATATGCAGCTCTCTCTGCCTCAGCACTAGAAAGGAAAAGTGAGTTACATAACAAAACAAGATTCAAACAGATAAAACATAAAAAATGGGAGCAACAACAATGAAAATGTAAAGAAAGCATATCACATTCATGACAAATCATAATCTCTATTGAATGTATAATATATGTACAACTTACGTTGTTTAGCTTTAAAAAGTCTTCAGTTGTCCATCAAGAGTTGTAAGGACCTCGGACAGTTTCCTATTCAATCTGCCCAAATTTTGACAGCCGTTAAGCTAGAATAATGCATAACTGACAACTATATTTTTGTGCTTAAATCAAACCGTTATATTTAGTGCACCAAGCGAAATAAAAATATTTTGAAAATATTGCATAATAATGCCAAGACTTTAGGGTTTAGGGGGTGGGGGTATATTTTGTGACCAAATTTTATTTCACAGAAAGCCAAAGTTTTGTTGAGTATTCATCTGAATACATGTAAATATTATGTTTGCGGCATAAAACTTGAAACAAAAGTGACGTGTTTGCATAAAATTCGGGTTGAGAAGATTTCATTGTTTCATATAAAGAAGAGTGCTGTCAATGACTTTTGGCTTTTACCTGTAATGTTTCAAGTTTAACTTGTGCACTGAGGCGTATAATATCTGCATACTGTATACATCATAGTCTAGATAAACACAGTTTTTGAGCGTAAAATTGTTAATATTTTCTTACACATCAGATTTAGGCTTTATTTTGGTGCTTAAAAGAACCGTCTCATTGTGACCCACACCATATGTTTTGGCTTAGAAATGAGACAATTAATTACATGGTACGCACTTATAACTAAAGACCTGATACATGCCATTGTAAATTGATATTTACCTACAGGTTTGTACAAAATAAGTTTCTAATAAGCTTTTATCATACAGTGTTTTTGAGCATTTTGACAGCGTCCCCCCCCCCCCCGTGACCAATCATGCCGTTTTTATATGATGTGTGCAATGTAAAACTACAACTGTATGCAAAAGGATTAGTTTGGTCACGGGGGGTGGGGGGGAGGGGGGTAAGCACTTCAGTAAAACTTTTTCTATTTTCTATATGTTGAATAGCAAAAACAGAGTTTTCAACCCATATTTTTCAAGTGTTACTTGTCCAATGAGAAAACGGCTATTGTGGATAAGTCGAGGGTTAAAGCTACTATCTTTTTCATAGAAAACATATGATTTTCTTTGAAACTTTTCTCTGGTCATTTTTGGGCAATCCTTCATTAAGACTGTCCGAGATCCTTTGTACTTTGAGCATCATATGATTAGTGGTATATGATTGGTTTCTTTGCGCTTTACACAAAACAGATTTAGAATCAGTTAGCACTGCACCTGGGTACTGTCAAGTAAGCCAAGCTGCAATGAATTACTCAAAACAAAGCATAATGAAAAAGCAAAGACCAACAAACTCGGAAAACAACATACTTGGTTTAATTGATTCTGGTTATAGGGGTTAATGGAAATTATATCACCTCCTCCTCCTCCTAGCACTGGCATTCTGCAAACAGATTTACATTCTAGATGGACCACAATATGGAAGTTATATAAAGTCCATCGATGTAGGAGAGGCCATCATTTTTTTTTACATAAAAGAAAGCGATTGAAACATTCAACTGTACCAAATGAGTGTGGACGATAAAGCGTTGTGTTGTGAACAAGATAGCATAATCATAAAACACTAGTTGTGAAAAAGGCACGCAAACAGACTTTTCCTTTCTATGCTAATTTCACCATTGAACGTATTTATGTTGGTGTATGTATACAGATTCCCATCCATGTGTTAAAGCTAATAATCTTTATCGTAACCACCATTAAATATATCACAAGCAGACATATCACAGCGCACAGCATATTATGCTTTAGTGGTCTTGTTTTAAATGTTACATATAGCAGTTTTTGAATTGGTGTTGCCCTTTTTGACCTAGTGCACAATGTGGAGACTTTATTTGGCCTTTGTAAACAGTTAACAGCATATGGACATGTTGCCTGAAATATGACCGATGCCTGGAAAACTGCAGTTTGCCTTTTCCAGACATCACTCATATTTTAGTTTTTTACGATAATGTCAGCAGCATAACATAGCGAAATACAGTCTCAACATCATGCACTAGGTCAACACTCAATATGAAAGTTGACTAAAGTAAGTAAGGGTACAGTACGTTGCCACCCCAAACGTCGTTGGTTTTACCTTTAACCAGACTAGGATACCATAATACAATTCAAGATGTATTTATTGTCGAATATTATAGCAACATACATCATATTTCGACAATCAAATGTAAAAGAACAATTTTAAGGTATCACAGAGGCATGCAATAGTAAAAATAGAATGTATAGTATATAACATCACAGGCAGCTGAAAATTAAAAGTCATTAATACATGGTCAAATCTGAGATAAATACTATAAGAATGCTTTAAAAATACTGTACAGGATTAAAGTATTCATGTGCAACACCAAATAATTTATTTTATATACAGTGGTGCCCGGCGTGTGTGAAGCATATTTATAGTGAAAAATCTTTATAGTATCATATTAAGGAAAATAAAATCCCCAGAACCGCTTGTTGATCTTTTATTCACCGTTGGCTGTTATGGCTGTGTTGGTTGTATTTTTTCTCTCATCTGATCCAATTGCAGGTATGTCAGATTTCTCCAATAAACCCGTCACGTTTTGCATTTACGTCAAGGAAGTCGCACGCGCAGCCCGTGCCAAGCGCACGCCGCTGCGTGGAACGGGACAAAGAGTTAGTGGTGATTTATTAACATTGACAAAGAAATTGACATAAAATCTGGTGTAAAACACATTGTCAGGTTTCAAAAGATCATATTTACATATCAGACAAGATTGTTATCAGCAATGTCACGGTGCTTGACAACAATTTTCTTTACAATGGAGCATTTAAAACTTAAAGGGATTTAAAATCTTTAATAGCATCTGTATTGCTAATGGGATGCGATGCTTTTTAAAATATTTATGCGAATAAAGCTTTCCATCTTAAACATTTTTATTATGTTGGGTTGGTCTATTATTCACTAGAAAGGATAAGTGGTGGTAATTTGAATAAAGTTGATCCTGAGTATAAACTCTATTACAGTAAACAGTTCACACCCTGATGAGTTGTCGCTGCATGCATATATAGAGACTACTAGATAAGTGTATTTTGATATCAAAAATAGTAAGTGAGTATGATCAGGAAATACCACAATCACAAACTGCAGACAAACTCATGGCACTAACACTAACAGTCACGAGACACCAGGAAGACCAACTAAGCAAAACAACCAGCTCTCTCTTCCCCATCAAGATGATTGCAAAACTAAAAGGGACATAAAGTAACGTACAACAAAACATAGAATAATTACAGACTCCCACAATGGGAGTAACAATAAACAACAAGTCAACAGCAACAGAACCACCACCTTGGAACGGACAGCAGCCTAAGCCACCGGGGGGGGGGGGGGGCTTAAATGGATTTTACTGGTACCAAATCTTCGCCCAAGATTCTGCTGTTGTTGAAGTACAAGAAATGTTCAGCTCGCATGGAAGCCTTCTAACTAGTGCTATGTATCATCATGGAGAAACACTCTAATCAAATTAACACACTATGATGAAACAAAGAAAAGGCTCACGACTCACAGATAGTCAGAGCTAAAGAAAATTTCGAGTTGAGCCACGGTGGGTCCAGCTACAGATAAGCATCAGGCACCAACCCACCGATTAAAGCTTTACGTCAGAGCCGTCATAGAGTCTGAGGCCTGACCCACCGTCGTGCAATTAAAGAGGAAACTATAGCTATAAACCGTGATTGGGTTTAAAACCAGGCATGCAGACTGTCGCATGACATCCAAGTTATATCTAACCTTTATATAACGTTTGATATTCTTTTTGAATTGAACAAGCGTTCTCGAAGCCTTGCCTAGTAGACTTGATATCAAAAGACACTTTCCTAGTGTTATAAAAGTTGTTTCACTCTTCAAACTAGCGATTATGACGCAATTATCGATTTTCGTGGCGATTCAACGTCATTCAAAATGTACAACGTCATGATGACCTGATAAAGACCCATGCCAGACAGGTCAACTGTCAACAATGCAGTGTATATGAGAGGTAACTGATAAAATGTGATATCTCATCTGTGTCTATTTTAGCTAATGTCCCACTAAATGAACCGCGATGCGTGAAATCGTTAATGTTGCAGAAAAGGTTAACTCTTCGAGGGCCCGAAGCAAATTACTGGTAAGTAATACAAAAACCCAAGATCTAAGGACTATTTGTTTGTATCTTCAACTATTTCAAGATCATCAAATAAAAGGTTAGACTTAAGAAATCTAGTGCTTAAAATGTTATGGCATAACTTTATAAGAAATTGATAGCTTTCAAAATAGCTAGTTGTCTAGTGGCTTTATTTACTGTAATACACTGTATATTGAATACAGTCGAAGTATACATTGGCAATGTACCTTATAAGGCTTAATTTTGAAATATTTAGTAAATATATGGTTTGCTTACGTACTGAGTAACCACTATCTTTAATTTAAAGATAAGGTCAACTTGTCAAGTGAATAAAGATATTATGTGAGGTATTAATGATATGACAACACAAATAGCAATTATCCTCTTAAATAAAGCGTCATAACGACGTCAATGATATTTGTGAAGCTAAGCAACGATATAATATATTGTGTAGAATGGTTAAAATCTGTTTTGGTCTATCAAATATTCAGGTGTAACTCTTAATAAATTATTTAAGCTTATCTAGCCTGTCTACATATGATTTTTTTACTCTCTATACAACATTGGCTCATAATCTAATCAAAGAAAAATGAACTGACCTAATTGAACAATCTTCTAATAGGGAGGGCTCATTTCATTTGGCTTGTAATGAGAAACACACTTTTTCACTTCTGAACAGCCCAAAAATTTAATTTGCGGTCATGTCAGAAAGGTTGTGAAGCGCTCCATTATCTTTTGGATAATGTATTTACAAGATTTGACTCTAAATGGTATTTCAGTGGACATAACTGTGCTCCTCTTGTTGAAAAATTATTTTTCTTTTGTTATGATAGAGAGTTCATGTTATTTGTTTTTGACAATAATCAAGCTGATGTTATTGAAGCGTTCAACTCTACTTAAAAATATGTACTTGTCCATTACAAATGGTGTAATTTTATCCACAAATTATGATATACGAGGTGATTTTAATTTTGAAATAGTTACTTTCCCATTTCTGGATGGAGATGTCATATGATGTATATATTTAGTTGCTTATTTGTTTGTGAGTGTAGGTAGCTTATATAAGTGACTTCAACAATAGTTCTAAGCCAATTTTTTACTGCTAAGTTTCTAAAACAATGCTATCAATATCCTAAACTTTATAAAGTATTTTCTAAATTCTATCCCAGACACTCGCAGTTGATTGTTAAATAGAATGTTGGTTTGAATTTAAGCTTCTGCAATAGGGTATATCGGAGCCAGTATTTTATTAAGTTCATGAATTCAGAAGAATCTTTGGAAAACCTTCTAATCCTGATCAATTCAAAAAGATAATCAAGCGTTATAAGGTGGGATATAGCATGGATACCCAATGGCAGTGTATAGCTTTGGTGCACAACGGTGGGTCAGGCCTCAGACTGACTGACTACACTGTGTAGACCTAAAGTTATTGTTTCTACATATCAAGTTAAATCGATTTAATTGTATTCATGTGTCAATACATCGCATAAGTGCGAACTAAACAAGTTTTATGTTTTAACAACAGCATAACCTAGGGCAAAGATTTGGACAGTAAAATATATCCCCAAGCCCCCCCCCCCTCCCCCCACACGCGCGCGCAAGTTGGCCTCGGTCGCTGTCCAGTTTGGGGCGGCGATTCCCTTCTTGATTTACTCTTTGATGTTTAGGGGTTTTGTGTTGGTTCCTATTGTTTGTTTGTGGTTTGTTTTTTTTTTTTTTTGCGGGGGGGGGGGGGGGTTTAATGCTATACAGTCAGTCCTTTCTGGTTTTGAAATCATCTTGCTGAGAGAGAGAGAGAGAGAGAGAGAGAGAGAGAGAGAGAGAGAAAGAGAGAGAGAGAGGGAGACGGACGGTTGCTTTGCACTGGTTGTGTTCTTGCTGTGTGGCTGTCTGTGTTTAGATACTCAGCATTTGCTTGGGGTCTTTACATTTTCCATTGAAGAAATCAATGTTTTCTTTAACAGTTTGAAATTCTGGCCCCGAAGTTATAAAACCTTTTTTCATGCTCGGATCAACTGAGCATGGCATTTCAACTGCTCGTGAAACCTACGAGGGGTGTTCAAGAAATCCGCGGACAGATGCTGCCATTCCCTCAGTTTTTGACTGAAAGGCGTGAAATTTGCACATAATGATACTCAGAGAATACTGTATGTCCAGCAAAAATTTGATACATTTGACTTCAAGGTTGACCAAACGCCCGTTGTTATGGTAACGTTCGGTCGTCACAACCGGCCCAACGTCATCCAACGTCACGTTGACGTCGCGTTATCCCAGAATGATTATTGATTGTTTTTTCACATACCTTTCCGTAATTTCTGTCTAAAGGCATTCGTCCTTTTCAAAGTACTCCCCTTTGAATGAAATGCACCTTTTACACCTTTTAACCCATGAATAGAAACAGTTCTTGTATGCGGATGTTCCAAGGGAAGCGATCGCAGACTGCACCGCCCTTTGCAAATCTGCAACATCGTCAAATTGGCGGCCTCGCAGAATCTTCTTCAGTGTGGGGAACAAGAAGAAATCACATTGGGGGCAAATCTGGGCTGTAAGGAGGATGACCAAGCACTTCAGTGGACCGTCTGTCGATCGTTTCCCGAGTCGTAGAAGCCTGATGGCTAGGCGCATTGTCATGATGAAACAGCATGGTCGGCAACAGGGGAGCTCGTTTCTTCTGCGACGTTATTGACGTCGGACGTCCGCTGTGCTGTTCGTCCATCACACTTTCGTATCCGTTTCATACCGCGAGTACCACTTATGCAATGCCGTTCTCTTCATTGCAGCATCGCCGTATGCCTTGACCATCATTTCCATTGTTTCTTTTCTGTTTTTTCCATTGAGAACACAGAATTTAATCGCTGTTCTCTGTTCGACGCTCATTTTGATGCACCTTGTATAAACAAAATGGCCGCTTACGCTCAAATGACGTCATAAGTTGATGTGACCTCACTGACGTCGTGTCAAGATTTGGCGCTATACTGTGCTAAAGTTTGGAGACGATATTGGATCAGACGCAAGTGATAGACGTCATTTTCGAAGGGACACACGTTTGCGTTTTGTTACATTTTGGACTGGGTGTTACGAGGTGACGTTACCATAACAACCATAGATTTATCATGCGTAAAGATAATGTCAGTAAAGTTATACTCTGAGTACAGAATTCTTTGGGCATTATTATGTGCAAGTTTCGCGCTGTTCAGTCAAAAACTGAGGGAATGGCAGCATCTGTCCGCGTATTTTTTGAACACCCCTCGTAAAATGCTGAAAAATACAGAATGTTCTTGCTTTCAAACTCTTAGATGCTGTATTTATCATGCTTATAAATGTTGAAATGCCAACAATTGTTGGCATTATAACATTTATGAGCATGATAAATGTCATGGGCTTGCAAAATGTCATGCTCAGTTGATATGAGCACGAAACTAATTTTATAATCTCTGGACCTGGTTAGATCGGTCATACGATAATTAGAATCTTACACTCTTGGTCATTTCATTTGAATGCAATCATGTTGTGTCCATCATCCTAGAAGATTAAGTAAAGCCTCTCCTTACTTGTTACATATATGTATTACTTAACCTTATTAATTAAATTCCAAAGATTCTTGGAATTAATCACAGAGTTACCTAAGTCTAAGAAAAATCAATTCTGATTTGATCCGTGTCAAAGATCAATGTTCCGTTTGACGAAATCTTAATGTGCAGATCAATCTGTGCTACTACCACATATTTATCAGTGTCTGTGTTGTTCGTTGCCAAGAATACGAAATGGTTTAGCAGCAGAAAGAATGTTGATAATCGAGAATACTCGTTTAAGAATTGCCTCATCGCATCTTTATAACTATTGTGAATTTTCGCATGATGCACCGCATGTCATTTCAGGTTCTTTCCGCATTAGAGACGTTACATGGCGTCGAACCAATGTATCTCTCGCAGTTCATTTACCAAACAATCTTTAATTTTTACAGTTGTTATGTTTTCTTTATTGAGTTAATAAGATTCCAGTCCAAGCACTCGAACGCCCAAGAATTATCTCAAGCTCTTTGAAAGAAGGATTAAGGCGCACTTTGTCCGTCTACTCAAACAAAGCTTGTGTATCGACGTTTCGTGGTTACAGCGAAGAGGCAGTGGCTTAGTCTTTTAGTCACACTTAAAACAGTAATACGTCTTTAATAGAAATATTCAGCCACCTCCGATGTAGCAGACGACAATAAGAAGATTACCCTGAAGTTCTTTTTGTTGCCAGGAATTTACTTCCGGTGTCTCTAAGAGACGTTGGGAGACCGCAAGACAAACTCCTGGGAAAAACAGCCGCGAAGATATTCCCCTCAATGGCGGCGGAAATTGAAAATAACATAGTCGGAAATTCAGGTATGTGGGATCCAGGTACGGAATTAAAGATGGTTACCTTGTATTGGTAATTCCACGATCAAAGTCCATCCTTGTTTAGACACTTTGGTGTGCGAAAGCTGTTTATTAGCTGCCATGCAAAGTTTATTGTCACGAGTAATTTAAGTAAAAGAACAAAAGGACACACATGCGTCTGCGTGCGTGCGTGCGTGCGTGTGTGTATGTGATTTCTAAATACATGTTACATATTGTAATCGCATTAATGATTCTAGCCACAGCGCATTTTTGAAAATCTCTACGCTGTTTTCCAAACTGAATATATACAGGTTTTAGCATGGGAGGGATAGGAAATTGAGAAGGTATATCCAAAAGGCCAAATTTTCTTCAATCCTTTCTGGTGGCTAAACTCGCGTTTGAAGCAAGAACTAATGAAAGCAACTGTCACAAAAACTAATAGAAACAAACAATACTTGAGATCTCGCATGAATCGTCGATTGACTGAGTATAAATATTTGTTCTGTTGAGCCCAGATTGGCCCTTTTTTCAGGAAATATTGTATAGTGATCTTACTAAGCCATCTAATCAGGATCCATACGGTTTTCTACTCTGGTTGACAATACATGCTTACAGCAGCACACCGGATAGGTGGCAATCTAAAAAGTTAATACCATCGACGAACGTAGATCAAAAACCGTTAGAAACAGAGTTTTCGATTGCCATTTGTCGCCCGACTGGCGACAAGTAGCAATCAAAAACACTGTTTTTGCGTTTTTGGTCCGCGTTCGTCGACTGTTAAGAGTGTTTTCGATTGCCACCTATCCAGTGTGAACAAGAATGCTGCAGATTAGCAGGATAAAGATTGGGGAAGAGTGTAGTAAATAAAAATATTCACATGACAAGTGTTTAAAAAAATAAAGATAAATCGCATAGTGCCCAAGATGATAGTTAGAAACAAAGAAAGGCATCGTGAAAAAGCATAACAGGTGTTGTGAATCAAAATTGCAATCTGTCCACGTGTCTGTTTTTATGCCGGTTGAACATTGTTTTAACGCGAAAATTAATTCATCAGAATTGACTTTTAACACTGAATTAAGTCATTAACACCGCAAGTGGCGATAGTTTACGCCTGCTGATAAAATACGCTAACAGTTGGAACCTAGCCCAGGCCTGGCAAACGTTGAAGCTGTTCTCGATTCAAACTATTGGGCATTCTTCCTGTATTCCCGAGTTTTTAGTTTATTTGTTTTCTTACGTTTTAGGAACAAATAATTATTTAAAAGACGACAACTACACAGTTTAGATTGAATATCAGAATTCTAAAACGAATTAGACTATGTTCCCTAATTGCCCAGAGGGTCCATCATTACGGGATAACTGTATGATGATATGTACATGTCTAGTATCAAGACTTTTGGAGAAGATTTTTTTTCATGTTTTTACTATGTAAGTAGTATGGCTTACTACTTATGTAAGTCAGTGTAAAACATGTGACCCCGGAATGGGGCCATTTTTGGCAGAGAAACATTTTTGAACAAAATTGGAAAAGTACCACTAGGTCATACTGCATACCAAATATCAAGACTCTAGGGCCTTGTGGCTTTAAACAATCTCTGAATAAACCTATATAAAACATGTGACTCCCGTGGCGAGATATTTTAGCACTATTACAATTATTTGAACTCTACTTGGTGAAGACGTATCTGGTTTTCTCTAAATAAACATATAAGAAACATGTGATCCCTGCATGGGCCGGTCTTCCGCAGGGCCATACTTTAAATAAACTTGGTAAAAGTCTACTAGTTGATGCTACATACCAAATACCAAGACTCTAGTCACAGTGGTTTCAGACCAGAAGAGGTTTTATGTATTATCTATATAAGCTTATGTAAAATATTGTGATCCCAGGGGCAGGGCCATTTTTGTCCCCAGGGGCATAATTTGAACAAACTTGGATGACGTTATATACTAATTATCAAGACTCTAGACCTGTGGTTTCAGACAAGAATATTTCAAAAAATTGAATTCCAAGGATCTAATTGAGCTAATTTGACCTAGTTATGCAACGGACCTGAACCATTAACAATTAACAAAGAGGTCAATACCATGATCATTCCGGTCTAGTTTTTTCATAATACAGCCAGTAGTGTAGGAGACGTCATTTGAAGCAGTTGATCACACGCACGACCGACATCCAACGATCACAAAAGCTAACATTTGGGCCTATGGATCAGGTGAGCTAACACTATCCTGCACTTTTTTTTATAGAACTTTAACTATTTATATACATTTACTGTCCTGCCAGCCAAGAGTGACAGTGCCTTCATGTTTTGTTTACAAAATTATCAGGGACTTATAATCAGGATAGGATTAATACACAAGTGATCTATCGATTTGCGTAAGCTCAACTGAAGTGTACAAGTAAGTGTTTTACTTGGCAATTGTAAACAAAGTATTACGTCATTGTCACTCTTGGTTGGAACAACAGTATCTATAGTTACTATGAAAGAAAACATTGTGCCCTCAGATTTAAGAGAGCGGTGTCACGATTACCTCACGGTTTACAAGTATGTAACAGCCTTGCTTACTAGACCATTCTGCAACATTCTTTGGCGTTTAATCATAAAACAATGCTAGCTGAAATATTCATATTTCTATAATAACGTTGAAGGAAAAAATATTGCCCATAGCTTTACGCTTGCTTATTAAAAAAAGAGTTTGTTACTGTGGTAGGTATAAGAAATATATTTTCGTGCGGATTATTTTTTGTGAAATTTTATGTGGTTTAGCAAGTCTCATGGTTGCTTGTCGTAAATGACCAAATGAGTTTGCTAACAATACCGCTGGAAAGCCGTATTGGTAATTTTTGCACTGTTTACATTTAACATGTAAATAGTTATGAGTCCTGAGATTTCTTTATTCATTTAGAATTCTGCATGCGTAAGAGTGGTGTTAGGAAATAGCCTATTTTACTCGTATAACACCCCTGCCCTTCACTATAGTGTACTGTAGATTTTATTTTCTTGCCATTTGGAACAATGATTTCCATAGTGAAACTTTGAAACCATTAGAGGTTCAGTGATGAGACATAAATGGCTTAAACTAGCTAGTCTAGTCCAGAAACTGGCACACTTTCAATTCTTTGGTGCATTCTTTGCTTCGGAAAGATAATCTTTTTAAGAACATAATAATCTATGTTCCATGTTCAATAAACATTAAAGAAAAGCATGTATTGTCATTTAACACAAATGTTTTGTTTTTATTTTGATTAAGAAGTAAATATAGGTGTGATTTATGTAGGGTTTACTTAGGTTAACTTTTGTTGACCATTGCAATTTTCCACTCCATTCCATACAATCGAGTCTCTGTGTCATATATTTGCTTGTTTGAAGTTTTGATGTATAAAACTTAAATAATAATATGATGAAACACTCAGTTATAGCTTTACAAAGTTAAACTGGCACTCATGAATATGCCGTATAAAGTCGTATATCTCCGTAAAACTAATTTTGGATTTGCAAACATGAAAAATATTGATTTCAGATAGAAGTAATTTCTAATCCCGTATCCATCACTGTCCCGCTTAGCCATTTGGATAGAGGGCATAGCTGTCAAGGTTGAGATCGTGGGTTCGAGTCTCACGACATACAAAATATATATTTTTTTTTTAAACATTTTCATTTTTATCATAAATCATGACTTGCACGATTTTTAAAAGACTTACGCGTAAAAGTAAATGTAATAGAATTCATTTTAAAGCATTATATTAGGTAGGAACTATGATGTCTACTGATAAATCTTTAAGATATTTAAAATCTAAAGACGCATTTCCCATAGCTAATGTTTCAACCTATTTCGAGAAACACTCAGGGCGGGACAGCTCATCATATATTCAAAATACTGTTCAGGCAACTGGGGTCAGCAGAAGAACCGTTTTCCGAGTACGAAAATAACTTTGAGAAACCGGTACACTTTCGTCGCCGCAAAGTTCGAAACGGGGACAATACAAACCTGTGGACGACTTTGATGAGGTTGTTATCAGAAACAATGTGCAGGGGTTTTACACCCACCGCCATCAGCTTCCGACCATAAATAATCTCTTATCAGTCTTGAAAACAGACATCATGTCAACTATCCATCAATTTAAAATAAACAAGAAACAATATGATCATAACTCAAAAAGAATATAAATTTAAAAATGATGCCTAAAATAACTATACCCAGTGGGAATCGAACCCTCGCAATCCGGAATATGAGTTAATCGTCTTACCACTACACCACCGCCTCAGCATTGCCAGATCACCTTGCTAAAAGATACTTGTTCCATGCATTAATCAATCAAAGTAGCTAATACACACCGAACGTGGCCGAATGATGTACCGAACGTGACCGAATGATGTCGAAGATTAATGAGTGCCTGTTTAACTTTGTTTATCTATAGTACTTTCCTTCCCATTACATTGTTAAGCCTTTCAACACTACATACCTGAAAAAGGGGTCTGGACAAACAGCGTAGATCCAGATGAGATGGCTCATATGAGCATATCATCTGGATCTTCACTGTTTGCTTATTCTTTTTTACTCTCAATCTCAATTTTTACAAAGAACAAATTTCAGGATTTGTATAACACCTCTATTTAACACAATGGACTCATCCAAAAATTAAGATGAAAGAGTTTACTTAGAAATATAAGGGTGAAAGGGTTAAGAATTGTGTTGCTGATTTCAATGAGAGCATACTGATCCTGGGTCGGTTGGTTCTCATGTGCGGATCCAGGGGGGGGGGGCAGGGGGTCCGGACCCCCCCCCCCCCTGAAAAATCACAAAAATATAGGGTTTCTTAGTAATACAGTAATCACAAAGCTACCAAGCCAGCATTCAATATTTGGTCATCATCTGCTGCCCGCCAGCGAAACGCCATTTCAATGGTGTTTAGCTGGCAGGTCGATGATGGCCCATTTAAGGCGGTATTTGGAGCCACTATCCACCCATCATCTGAAAAAATATATCCAATTTGGACTTCCTCTGACAAAACTTTCTGGATCCGTGCATGGATATCATTTCTTAGGCCTCCAGGTAAGAGCGCTAATTTGAAAAGGATTTTCCTTATTTCTCAACCATACTCAAAAGAACCGCCTCAATGAGTCGGGCTCATTTGAACTCCCCAAACAATTTTAACTGATAGAATAAAGAAAAATGCAATATATCTCTCTTCTGAGTACCCACAACATACATTTTGATCAAGATTTACAGTGATCGTCAAAATGTGTAATAAGTAGTATAGGGGACCCTTTTGGTGTAAACAAATCTCAAAGTAACACAGAATGTTTATTTAACAACAATTTTATTCAATCATTTGTAGTACAATATATGAGATTATATTTAATGATAAAAAGTTAAAAAAGTCTCAGAAATCTATAGAATGCTATAAGAAAACAGATTTAAATTCTAGCACGCTATATTTATTTTCATGTATATGATAATATTTTAATGTCTTTATACAGAGAGTGCAACACATTTGTTTTCGTTCAACTACATTTTCGAATATCAATGGTGATAATTCACACATGACATGTTTTACACAATTCCAGTAATGCAGGTCTTTAGGTAAGAGTGCGTACTTGAGAATCAGTTTTCTTATTCCTCAACCAAAAAAATGGTTCTTTTGAGCACCCAAAACACATGTTTAAATTGAAGGATAAATAAATAATTATGATTTTACGTTCAAAAAAATTCCTTATCTGGACCTATGGTAACGATTAACATAGGTTCACATAAGTAAAATGCTTGAGCGTCAAACTGTCTTTTTTATCCAAAAGTTTAAACATATGTAATGGGTGCTCATCCTTTTTTTAGTACCCACAACATGTGTTTAGGTTGAAAAATAAGAAACGTAATTTTTAATTATGCACTCTTATCTGCAGAATGGAGGCCGGATTTAAAGTTTGTATCAGCACCAGATAACTCAATAAATTTGGTAAAATGGTTGTAACTACTGGGACTGGCTATGATCAACTGAAATATCTGATAGCAGTCTACATTAAATAATTATGTTTACCTACCAGTAACAATGAATACTAATGAAAAATAAATTATATGTACATCTGTTTATGAAATAAAATGTGTTATAATAGATGTTTATCATAGTAAAATGTAATGATAAAGACCTGCTAATTGGTATGGCAGCGTATTGGCCATTTACATTCTCTGTAAAAAGCGGGTTGGCAATATTTGTTCGTTTTAGTTAATGAGGCATTTGACTTTTAAATAACAAGTTGTTTACTCTACACATGGACCCAGAAAGTGCCAATCACAATTGCAACAGATGACAAAAGTGGGGTACATTTCTGTATTTGATGGAAACTAAGGCTTGCTATTTCATATAAATCGTTAAATGAAATACCAGGCATGGTTTTGCTGCTATTTAAAATGCTGTCAGTAGCCTATGATACGTGGCTGTTTTTTATGTAACTTCAATCTGAAGCACTTACATCCATGTTTTCCCATTATGAAAATAAGTTTGTGTGTTTGTTGAAGTAATCACCTCAATCAAGCCAAACTATCTTTCAAGAATAAATAGAGGATATTCTATTTTTAGAATGAATATGACATTTATATCATCACTGTAAAAACCACTTTTCCTGAGTGGCAAAGCCACAATTTTTTCTTGCTTCCCTAGATGGTATAAATGTCATATCATGGCAAAAATTGAGTTTTGCTTTTATTATATACATTTTAAGTGTAACAGATTATTTGCACTTATGATTTCACATATGATCGCACATTACCTCATATTTATGGTGACGTTGCAGAATGTGTCTGCCCTCTAATTTAAAAGTAAACTTTTCGGATTATTGTCACATTTCGTTTTTAGGGGCCTGATGTTTATCCAAGCTGTTTATAACAAAATGGCCACTCACAGGAAAGACTTAAGTTAGCACACACAGCTATTTATAAAATAAATACAAATGGAGTGTTTAGAATTAGGAATGATTGCTGTAAATATTCAGTTGCACAATAATGGAATGCATTTAAACTTGAGAAGTTTGTCAAGTGACAAAATTAGTTTTTAAGCAGGTGTAAATTGACTGATTTTGCATGGGTGGATCCAGAGGAAGGGGGATAGTGGGTTCGGACCCCCATAAATTTCAAGTGGCTATAGGTTTCCTTATAAATACTAGTATGTACCACCCTCAAGAGGCAATTGAACACTTTTGGTCCAATTTCTTCTCCAGGGAGGCTTGTACGGCCCTCTGTGAAGTATGTTGATGACTAAGAAAAAATCAACAACAAAAAGTTATGGAACCTCCCCACAACCCTGAAGGAATTCTGGATCCACCCAGGTATTCTAAGTGTGTATACATACATTGCTGAAAAATGGTGTCTCTGTATATATCTTGGGGTCAAACAGCCCAGACTTTGCGATGTAACGTTGTATGATTGAGTAAGCTTTGTAGCCAAATCATATGAAAACATGACTTAATGCACATGGTTCGTTTCAAGACTCACTTTTAATATGACTAATACATGTTAGAAAAGGGTCAGCTCATGAGATATTAGTATTTGTTATATGACTGGAGAGAATCCTGTCTCCTGATTGGCCCAATTAGTCTTCATAAATCTCTATGTCTACCTGGAAATTGGTCTAAACCGGTCCACAAGTTAATATTGCATGAAAACCAGCTTGAACTTGTTTCCAGAAGTTAATATTTTTGACACTTCTGCAATATTACCCTCTAGAGAGCTAAAAATAGCATGATGAGTGTGAAACTAGCATGTGCAGCATGAAATTGACATGGTTTGCTGTTTCACCTCCCAACAGGTAAATTAATGACTTTCATGAATTTTTACAACAGTTTTGTTTTGTTTTGTTTGCTTATTTATCTTTGTTTGAATAAACAAACTGTAAAAAAAGTTTTATGATTACATTTTATATTCCTCATTAAGAGAATTAATATACATTTGAAAATGCAAAATACTACATTATAATATTTTGATAACAGTTGCTCAAACTTGTGAGAAAGTCCTTAGATGTCTTAGATTGAAGGTTGAGCATGTCTTTAACAACAAAAGTGAAAGTAGCAAAATTTTCATTCTTAAATGAAAAGTCATATAACAAAACATTTATTGACTTCAATTTTGGTAGACATAAGGATTTATCTACCCTTAAAAGTGATATTCACCTCGGCCTAGTGGCCTCAGTGAATTATCACTTTTTCGGGTAGATAAATCCTTATGTCTACCTCATTGAAGTCAATAATTGTATAATATTGCATATGAAAGCAGCAAAGGCTCAGACGAGCCTGCGCATCCGCGTCTCACCAGAGCCTTCACTGCTCCTACACAAATTATGGTTTTGTTTGTTTGATTTGATTCTTTACGTCCCATCAACTATCTTTCAGTTATAAAGGGACGGGTCTTCCTGGGTTAAACCAGTACTAAGCTATGATTAATGTTCTTGCTCAAAGACACAACACAGTGACGCAAGTTAGGCTCGAACCTGCGGCCCCTCAGTCTCGAGCAAAGCATTCATCCACTGAGCCACTGCGCTCCCACAAAGTATTGACACACGTGAAAGAGCAGGCCACAATTGAGGTATCTAGCCCAACTATGAAGCTGTACATGCATATTCAACCCTCTGTATACAAATGGATTCTTCCTTCAATAAACTTGAGGTAGTCCATTGTACATATCTAGGGTGTCAGGTTATAATTTTCAACAAAATATTGTATTATTTTGTCTTAAGATATTTTTACCTTTACAAACAGTGTAGATCCTGATAAAATGCAGCATAATGATGCATTTTATCTGGGTTTTCACTGTTTGCAAAAGCACTCCTTTAGGGGTTTCCTGAATACAAAGGGGTAAAGAGTAACAATTTTTCAAGAACTGGTTCACATCATTTTATAAATATATTTCAAATAAAAGAAAACACAATGCATGAGTGTGTATATGTTTATGAAGAGATGAAAACGTCATACCAAGATTTTACCTTTGCAAAGAGTCTGTCCCAGATTTTTAAAATATCCAAAAATCAAGTAAGTTCAAAATATGCTTTTTCATGATCATACGTTTAACGACAAAGCTGATACTTTTTTTTGTCATGGGCCCGGAATTACAATGCCTCCTTATAGTTAAGCAAGACTTAAGTTAAGTATTGATATTTCATCATGCTATATTAAATGCTAAATAAATTGCCTGGATTGATGTAGTACTTGTGGTCACAGATATCATTGTGATCTTCAGAAAAAAATAAAAATATTTTGGTTTTAATCAGTTTTAAACGTTATTTTTGCATCCTGAAAATCAATACTTAACTTAAGTCTTCCTTAACTTTAAGGAGGCGTTGTAATTCCGGGCCATGGCAAACAAGATTTGATATTTCAAGCGAATTGTTGGTTGTAGAAATATCAAGTCTTAATAAATAAGCCGCTGGAAAGTTTTTTTAAAAAGTAGTCTACTTTGAATTATACTTTTTAGAGCTGTTGGTATTTTAGAATGATCCAGAGACACTCCATATAGATAATAATTTTAATGTATTGATGGCTATCTGTTTCCAGACAAATGCATGACAAAATGATTTAAAATGAGACACACAGGTACATGTATGCTAAAACAAATCAAAAATGGCAGAAAATCATAATAAAAAGAAATATGACTAGAATAAGGTTGATTTTGTAATATCATTGCTTTTAATCGAGACTTCCAAAAAATATTAATATAATTATGTAGAGATCAAAGCGTAAGGACTCGTCGTTTTTGACATAAAATGGGACATATCAGATTGTTGTATCAATACATGGTTTAGTAATGAGACAGATTAGGGAAGTTAGCCCATATAGGTACATGGGTGAAAGTTCAAAATTTTCAAAATCCTAAACTTCCAAAAATCCCACCTTAAAACTTGCAGTATACCCACTTGATATTCACAGTTTCAAGTTTAAATGGTCAATTGTCTACAAACAGACTGAAAATTAACCAGAGAAGATATTATCATCTCCCTAATTCAGCATTTTGTAGCTGACTTTCTGTGAAAGTCAGCCTCAAAATCCTGAATTCAGGAATAATCCTGAAAACTTTCACCCATGTAGGTGTAGCATATATGGAAACAGAGCAACGATCAGACAAAAATATAGACCCTAAGCCACATTTCAAGGAAAGCGTCTTTTGCGCATATGTGACAGGAACTCATGTTCTGACACAATCATACATTACTGGTTGGTACAATGTGACGAGACTGCACAAACACACAGGCTCACCCAAGCCTTCCCTGCTCGTTTGTGCGATACTCGCCAAGACCCATGTACAATGTATTCATTTTCGTAGGTAAAAAGCGTCTTATCTACAGCAAAGAGTATAAACATATACAGTAAAACATGTGTAAAAAGGCCACTCAAAAATAGACAAAACAAAGATCTTAATGACAAATGCTAGCTAAATGAAGGTCGAAATATTGCAGAATGTTCCCCTTTGAGCATTCTGCAATACTTTTGACCTGCATTAAGCGATAATTGGTCTTGAAAACCAATTTGTGGTATTTTGAGAGTGGCTGTTTTACACAGATTTTACTGTAGTATCAGGTATGAAAATGTCTGTGGACTTACAATCAAAACAAAACATGTACTGTAGTTTAACAGGAGAGAAATTGATTTTGATTTGTTTTTTCAGCCTTGATTTAGCTTTGGTTTTATACCATATTAACAGCGACTCTCAAAGGAGTATACATAACAATTGTAACCATATAATATGCAGAAATGTCCATATAACGTAGAAGTTCAGTTCACATCACAAGAAACATGTTTGTATTTTGGGGTATAACATTTCTCTATACAGTAATTTCAAATATGGTAAGCCTGGTTCTAAACCAAGAAGAGGCAACAAAATAATTCACTACTTCGTATTTTTCAACGGATTTCATATTATATCCTGTTTCTTGATTATTCAGTTGGTGTCGTTATAGCGTACATACTGACAACGTGACATTAGGCACCCTTTTTTTGGAACTGAAACTACACACCTGTAATTTTAATAGAGTTTTCTATGACAAAATATCGCTTATTTCCGTTCAGAACTGCCTTTAACGTATTCACTGCCATTAAAAATGTATATGAAACTGCTCTCTGTTGTATTTTTCTCACAAATCACATTAATTATACCTGTATGCAAATAGTTTGGACTCTTACAAGACTGTTCCATAAGGAGCAGTCTTATAAGAGTCCACACTGTTTGCTACATTGGGAAGGGCACTGAAAGTGTTTATAATGTCTATGAGCACAACCGAAGTTTTCAGTCAACTTCAATAACAATGTTTCATCCAGTAATCACAACAGTCCAGGCCAAATCTGAGCCAACATCTTTGTATTATCGTCGCAGCCTACTTTGGTATGCAGAGTCCTCATGTAAATTGTTTGATTATCACCGTTTATTGCACTTATTTATGACCTGCTACATCCATAGCCTCGTTTTGAAGTCGGTAATGACCTGATTAGTCCATAGTCTCGTTTTCAAGGCAGTATCTTATGCGTCTCCTAACTGATCCATCCAATTTGGGGACTTGAAATATTCCGGAAGTACGTCATCCATCCGGGCTATCACCTTGTATATTGGTTTCTTCCAGGACGGTTCTGTGTCTTTGGTGTTGACTAGGGCAACGAAGAATTCTCTTAGTGTGGCCTGAACTACCGCTCTGAAGTGGTCTGGCACCTAAAATACAGAGAGAAAATACTTATAGATGATGTTAAGATCGGAGGCTGTAAAACTTTTTTTCATGCTCAACTCAACTGCGCATGAAACTTGAACAGCTCATTAAAACTAAAATCATTACATTTTTCTTGCTTTAGAACACAGATCCTATATTACCACGGGTCCTATATTACCAATATAGAGTCTGTGTTTAGAACTCTCAGATGTTGTATTTATCACGCTTATCAATGTTAAAATGCCAACAATTGTTGGTATTTTAACATTATGAGCATGATAAATTTCACACCAAAGTGAATTGAATATGATAAATTTCACGCCAAGTTGAGTTGAGCATGAAAACAGTTTTATAATGTAACGCGAATTGAGCTGACAGTATTATAAGATGATACACTTTTGAAAATAAAAACTGTCTTATTTCCCCCCCCCCCACCCCTTGGGTCACAATATAAGAAAAGTGCTTTCAGAAGTTACTAAGCCTTGAAGGTTTTGCCATAGTTTATCCCTGGTGTTTAAAGTTGTTTTATTGACACCTAACCATTTCTTGGTCTTTCATTTTGGCGATATATTGCAAACATTGCTAAATTGATAGTACTGCCAAAAGTTGATACTGTATTACTGCCAAATATGAGGGTTTCACAATTAGTTAAATATTGTTACCCGCCTTTTTTAACCCGAACTCTATCAATTCAAAAGGCCTTTAGCTAAACTTGCGTTCCAAAAGAATAATTTTCTCATTTCTAAATCAAAACATATGCTGTGGGTACTCAAAGAACTGTCTCCATGAGACGGTTCTTTTGAGCACCCAAAACATATGTTAAAACTGATGGGTAAGAAAACATTTACAATTTTACGCCCAAAAATTTTGTTTATCTAAACCTATGAATTTTCAACTTTTATGTATCAAACTGGATAGGACTTCCATCCATCAATAAAGAGTTAAAAATGAGAATGCAAAGAATTAATGCAAAGGAGAAGAATGCTGCATGCCAGAAGATGATAGATAGATTATAACTTTAGTTTGTTCAAAACTCGTCGTAAAATATCAAATTAGTTTCAGTGGAAAGCTTGAAAGAAAGACATAACTTCGTCTGTATCTATTAAAAAGCACCTCGGGGAAGATGCGAATTAAATTTGCTTAACTAACCCAATTCCGTGTACATTTATAGCTGTATTTACAAGCAAAACAGATCTTGTTTATCGTTCTGCTCAGGAGATGGAATCTTGGAGATTCTCAATGCTATGTCTGATTTCCTACGGGAGAGTGCGCTGAAAGCATTGCGATTCTTTTCTGAGGCATAAAGATAAACAAGGCCCGATAAGGCGCCCAGAACTAGATTAACGGTACAAAAGGAAGTCTCGATTAGCTGAAAATTAAAGAATGCATTAAGACTAATGATAGAGATATGGCTCTTAGAACCTCGCATCACATAACCATTACTTTCTCTGTTGCCAGCGTAATCCCCATAGCAATAATAAAAAACAATTTGATGTGGTGTCCAGGAAAATGGGCATATTTTCCCAAATGCCAACAGCATGGATGAAAGTTCAAAATTTCCAAAACCCTGAACTTTTGAAATTCAAATTTTAAGACTTGCAGGATGTCTACAAAAATGGATTTTTAAAGTTTAAATGATTGTGTTTAGATAATCTGAAAACTAATCAAAGAAGCTATTATAATATCCTTAATTCAGCATTTTGAGGCTGACTTTCTATGGAAAGTCAGCCTCAAAATCCTGAATTCAGGATTAATCTTGAAAACTTTAACCCATGCAACAGTGGACGACAGACCAGAAGAATTTATTCATTAAACTTTATTGGAAATGCTGTTTTCAGTTTTAATAAGTTTCAAATTATTCCTCAAGACTAAACTTTATAGTGTATTAACAATAAACAAAACAAAACAGAAAAGTCACACATGCCTTCTTGCACAGTAGACTGGTATACCAATGCTGAACTTTGCTATTGATATATGAGCCGTGGCATGTGATTTCCAACAATGTGGTATGTGCGACCAGCAAAGCCTCAGACCAGCCTGCGCATACGCACAGTCTGATCAGAGCCTTTGCTAGTCGCGTGAATATTCTACGAGTGTTAAGCTAATGAACGAACACAATTTGGAGTTTCTAAGCCTAACAGGAGACTGCCCAGGCTCGTCTGAGTCTACACTTGTCAATATGCCACATTGTTGTAAATCACATGCCACGGCTCATATGTCCTGACAAGCGGTTTTAAATATCATTTTTCGTTTGTTTCCATCATTACTACTGCTGCCAAAATACCCTGATTTAATCACGTTCAATTTCACTGTGAGAATATCAAAAGTGATTATAAAATAAAGAAAGTATCGCTTTGATATTGAAAATTAAGCAGGATCGAAGCTATGTACCAAACGTCATGTTCGTCAAGTACCAAAATGTCAAAAAGTTGATTCATTACATTCCTTGGTGAGGATCCGGTCTCTTTGTTATTAATGCTCAAAGTTTATGATTTTATAAAACACACTTTTCAGTCTCTGTGGAGGGATGGGGGAATCTTTGTAGCTACCTAGGAGCAATTTTACCATGAATCTTAGACGCCCACTTATTACTATTCACGAACAAGTGCTTGCTGGTTTTACAGCGTCACGCAAGAAAACGGTACCTGGCGATGATATCATAGAGTAATTGATGTCTGAGAAATTTCTCCTTCTCAATTGAGAACAATAACTCTGATGTGGAAGTAATCCCAGGAGACCGCCTTAGCAAGAAAATGGATTTCGTCAACCAGATACTTAGAGCACTATCAAAGGCTGTATCGCAATATTGAGTACATATAATACTGAACTAAAAGTGCTTCAGAAATGTTCATTGCTTGCCAGAAGACAGCAAATGATATATTTGATCTGGTCCAAGAGTGAGGCTTGCTGTATTAGTCTTGTTACGAATGCAAGGTCCAAGTCAAGTTTATTTGATTAATAAACTATTTATAAAGCTCTTTTACTCGGCCATTGTTGAAGTATTTTCCATACTTTTCGATATTGGACAAGTTTGTCATTAATCAAATACTTTGTTACAGAATTAAAGCTATATGGTCAAATAAGTTAAATTAAAGGGTCATTATTGTGATTTATGTGAAGGTGAGTTAGTACTTGTGCATTCGAATAGCGTTTCGCTGTGCATGCTAATTGATTGTATGCTATGTTTGGCAAAATCAAGAATAACGTTCAAGGACAGCATTTGCGATTCTAATGAATCTAGAAATTCAAATACGTGACACCTTATAATATCTAATGGACCAAAACTTTATGTAAAAAAATAAAATTTATAGTTTACTCCGCCCCTTCCTGTGCTTCACAACCAATCGGTTTGCACAGAAATTTACATTTTTGGCCAACTTAATCACATATTTTGTCAATACGTGTATTATCTATCAAATAAAGTCATGAAGCAAATCCGTGAAGTGGTCAACGCCGCTATTTTCAATGGGATTGGGAGAGAAAACTATATTTAGGTCATAGATCAAATATTACAATTATAAAGGAAGTGGTCCACATAATTACACTATAATTGTAATATATGATCTATAACCCATGCACAAAAGTTAAACTGGACCAGTGTATCTTCAAAAGGAGCTCGTGATTATGTTGCAACTTGAAGCAGTTATGTGATTTCCATACTAAATTCTTCAAAACTTGACCACATAACATGTTTCATCTATTTTCTTAACTTATAAGTCGGAAATACGGTGTATCAGTCTTAAGAGCAATAGAAGCAAGGCCCCACGAGACGTTAAAGTGATATTAATAATCAAGAAGTAAATATGCATTAGTTAATTGTGTCGTCTTCCCGAGCTATAAGTCTATTGGCTGTTAATTTCCATCAAAGAGGAGAAAGCTATATCGCATCTTCCCAACATCTAACCATTCCGGGAATGAACATGCATCTTCTAATGTATGGGCTGGTCTGGCTGGTTTGTTCTGGCCTACCCATTAAGTTTGGATAAAAAGATGAGCCTTAAGAACGGTCGGCTCTCATTTGCTCCATGTTAATGGTACCTTGTAACATTGTGAGTTATCGGTAGTAGTGCTAAAAGGAGTAGTTGTTTTATTTAATAAATATCCAAAACAAATTCCATTTTCATGAGTTCGTACTAAAACATATGTGTGGTACACCGTTTCAGTGAGACAGGTGTTTTATGTGACCACAACTTATCTTTAGAAGTAATAAAAAAGCGAATCTCCTCTAGAGAAATGTACAAAATAGTTTACTTCAACTTCGGTCAAAGTAAACTTTTGGTATATTTCTTGACTTAGATTGATCTAGAGAAATATACAAAAGTTTACTTTGACTTCAGTCAAAGTAAACTTTATGTATATTTCTCTTGATCAGATGCACTTAGGGCCATGAGCCTTGAGGTTCAGCTGATGAAATTTCACTGTATTACAGATTGTGTAGCAGTCAAAACAGCTGTCATGGGGAGTTAATATAACTCTCCTTTTATACGATACAGTATTGTTGTTTTTGTTGTTTTTTGGATTTTTTTTCCCTTTTCATATTAATATTGGTATCTGTCAGAAATGGGAATACTGCTTAAGGATGTGATGGTTTTTGCACTTTCCATTAATTATCACAGCCTATAGTTTACAAATTTTATAGGTTCTCTATATTTTGCAAAGGATCAGTTTTTTGCAGATTATTAGAAATTTTACATTGTTTAAACTGGTAAAATGGACACATTAATCCTTCAACGACAAATGGAACTAAGGAAATAGATGAGACTGTAAATATGTTAAACTGTTACTTTTTTGTCAAGATTGATTAACATGAGGCCAAATGAAAAATAAGTGTGTTTCGGGTAACGGATCTGAAAAAATTAAGGTGGGTAGGCACACAAATAAATTTAATTATTTTTTTTTTCTGGAAAAAAATAAAAATTTTAAATGCATAAAATTATATTTTTTCCAGAAAACCTGAAAAAATTCTAGGTTTCACCTGTAAATTAAGATAGGGTTGGGTAACCCTAAACACAGGTATTATTTTATTTGGCCTTATGGTGATAGTGGAGAGTCTGATGAGGCTGAGATGCGTATTATATGTGGCATCTCACATGGTTCTACTCAGTTTGTTGTCTAAGATGCAGTCAGAAAAAGACTTGACAATGCCGGAAAAAAGACCAGACCAGACCAGACTATGCTATTTCTACTGAACACGTGTATAAATTATTAATGCAGGTCTCTTATTGCTATCTTTGCTATTGGAAAGAAATATGACAGCAGCGAGGATAGTTTTGATAGATGAACTTTTTATTTCAATAAGACGACCGTTAAAGCCATATTGCGATAAAGGACACTCGCTTTCCAGTGTTTATTTGATGGAGTTGTCCGACCCAATAGATTGTCATTTTCATCTTTATTACATTTTCTGTGACAATGTCTCGACGCAACGAAAAAAAAAATAGGTTTGGCTGCATGAATGCCAAAGTCCCGAGACATTTTAGGTCTTAATTTACTTTTTAGGTGCTAAACTTCTGAGATGGCGGTCTGAGCTTATCTATCCTGGTTACCAATAAATATTTTGCGGGGGAATCCATAAGGAGCAGTCTGAGCATAGATAATTTTGTTTACATAATAATAATATATATGCTTTTACTGTGAGTAATTCGGTCTTGGCACCCAAATAGCTTTAATTTAAAGTCTTATAAGACACCTAAGAACTAAGCCCCGCTCTTGTATTTTCATACCCCTGTTTTATTCAGATCTTGCCTTAACTTTTGAACATTTTTTGGTAAAAATTTTGGTTGTCAGATAATTTAGTACCAGGATGTCAAAACAGTGATGACTGGTCAGATCTGAAGACAGGAACAGACTGATCTATTTCTATATTGTTCATGACACAACACAAGACATCAAGTGTTGAAATTTTAAGGCATTTATCATAGCTTATCTTAGGACTGTAGTTCAATACTTGAGGATATAGATGGGGTCTGGATTTCAATGTTATACCTTTTTTTCTTTTTGGAAAAAGTGTTCATACATTACATTGTCAAGTTTTCTTTTAACTTTTAGTCCTTCGTTTTTTTCTCATATCAGTAATTTTGCACATATCCCAGCCAGCTTTCAATACAGTATCGGACCACTATCGGCCCACCTGCGAAACGCCATTCAAATGGCGTTTCGCTGACGGGCCGATATTAGCCCACTTTTATTTGCTGACAGGTATTATTCTCCTATCAGTATAAAATATGGGCAGATAGCCCGATCTAGACCTTCAAACCTGAAAAAAAAACTTTATGAGAAGAACTTACATCAATCTGATTGTTTCTGTTATAATGTAAGTTTAAGACTCTGTACAACTCTGAGTCGGCATTCACCACTAGGTCCTCGGCGTGCTTACAACCCTCGGCAATAGCCTGACGAGCATACTTCTCCATCTGAATATAGTAAAACTCCCTGAAAATAAAATAAAAATGTTTACTTCTAAATTAAATTTAGTCTTCTTTCAGAGCTCCAGGTAAGAGTGCGTTTTGGAAAACTATTTTCTTTATTTTCATACAAAACATATGTTGTGGGTACATTTTTGAAACAATGGGTGCGTTAGGATTGTGACATTTTCTAAAACTGAATGACAACAGCGCACATCAGATACAGTAAAACCTGTCTTAATTAAAGAAGACTAAAAATTGGTTTTCGCTACCGATTAGGAGCATTCTGCAATATCATTTTGACCTGCATTAAGCGATACTCTGTCTTTTAGATCTTTGTTTTGTCTTTTTGTTTGAGTGGCCGCTTATGACATGTTTTACTGTAGTCTTATCGACTCCTCTGTTTACAAAAGTACCCGTTTACATGGTTAAAGGATTTTCAGTCTACAAAGTATTAATCCTCCTTTTTCGAATTTGCAATTGATCCTTTTTCGTGTATCCGGGCCAATTATACAATATCGCTGTCTTCTGAAAAAGCTTCGTTTAGTCCTCAGCAAACAGACGAGAAGAAAATATTACAAAAGAACACTAATTAGATCATCTTTTAGACGGAATCCAAACAGAAGAAAAAACTATTACTGAAAATTGGATCAAGAATGGGACGCATTGTGTTTGGTCACGACAAACACACATCCTATAAGCTGAATCTTAAATTTGTTTAAAAAAGATATAATTACCAGCTGTTTCTTAATGTATATTTGCAATTTTCGTTTCTTATTAATGTTCTCTAAGTCGTAACACGATAAGCACACACGCTGATATTGACAATGGTCCATCCAGGTAATTTCATGTAATTGGCCCGACCACGTATGAAAGGACCATATCAACTGCACGCCCTGAGGATTACGACCCGCCTTTTTCTAGAAAATGTACTCCACAGTGATTGGACAGCGTAGACTTTGATCAGACTGGGTGGATGCTTGGTGCGCCATTATGTATGCTGATTTTGTCATGCTTTTCATAGACTCGACTATGCCAGCTTTGTAAGAATATATTCAAGCGAGATAACTCACGATTTACAAGTATAACTGCAACAGCAGTAAGTCTATAACAAGTGTAAGCTTTTCAAAAAGTTTGGTCTACACTAATAACATATAAAATTGTTATTTCTTTAAGCAGTGGCGAATCTAGAGGGGGTTGGCTTGAGCCCCCTCTCTGTCCACCGTTTTTAAACATCCTATGAAAATGAAATAATTTGGTCTCAGTGAGACCACCCCGCGCCTTTATACATATGAACCCCCTTTCCAGAAATACCGGATCCGCCCCTGTTTAAGCAAATGGTAACATAGGCGAAATTAAGTTTAAATTTACACAAGAACTTACTTTTCTTATACTCTACCAAAAAAGTTATGAGTCATAACATAAACATCACTTTTTCAAAGTATTTATGAAATTGATGAGCTTCTCTGGTTTGATGCATGTAATTGTAAAGTGGTCATGAAAATGTACTAAAGTCTTATGAATTTCGCTGTGTGGATCATTGGACAACTAAAGTCTGTATTGGGGCAGTTTGTTGACATGTAATTAAGAAAAAAAACATAAAAGCACTGACTTTTGACCCCAGCGTAAGAAAACACTAAAATGACTTGACACATGCAATTTTGTTACGCTGTTTTCATAGTTTTAAATCAAGTGCCCGCAGTCCGGAAAATTTAATATACTTGAAATAAGTGTTATGTTTCTGACAGGACAAGACTTTACTAGGACTATAGCGTGACAAACGCCGTGTTCAGGCAGAAATGTCTCGAAGAAAGTATGGGCTCTTGCCCATGCGATTTTACACATAAAGTAGGAACTCGGGTCACATTTTAGGGATCTGTTTTAAGAATGACATTACGTATTACGTATATGCGAATAGTAGCAAAATACGGATTGTGTTATAATGTTTTACCGACGTTCTAAGACCTAGACCAAACTCGAGTTACATTTTACATGCCTTTTGGTCAGCCGAAAAATGACCGTGTAATCGACAGGTAGTTTGTGTTTTGACTGCCAGTGCGTTTGGGCAGATAGCTATTCGTTGACCACTGGTCAAGCTAGTGGACAAAGGTTGGTTTGTTTTCTGCAACAGGTAATTTACGGTTAAGCATGGATTCTCTAAGTAAACCAGATTGTTTGCTTTCTTCTTCTGTTATTAAAGATATTGACGTGTTTCATATAAATCAGCTTCATTACAAGATTTTAATGTCGTCAAGAAGGTTCTTAGCGCGTGTCGTTGACGACTGACGGCAAACTAAGCACGATAAAGATTTTAATTTTCTCTTCAACAGTCATATCCTGTCTATAATGAACTATGATCTTAACATAAAATCCCGTTGCATGCGTGCGAGAACTTTGTCTTGATGTGACAAATTAGGTTTCTTCGATCGTATTAAATCTCTTCGTCAACAGAGCTAGTGGATTCTATAAGCTCTTATGCCAATGTTTCACAGGTAAGGCTAATTAAACGCGCTCTAAGTCTCGCTGTTTCACGCCTAATCCCGCTACTTGGAAAAATTGTTAAGGAGGTTTACATGACAAAACACTCGTATCAGGCAATTACAGCGTTACAAAGAAAGCGCGATACACGAGGTTTCTCCAGATACCGCGAAAACGTCAACAGCAACGTTTGCTTTTTCTACACATTAACATATCTTTCGGTTGTCAATGGAATCGCCTCGCGGAGGCGATTCCATTGACAACTGAAAGATTTGTTTTATTATATAAAAATCATGAAAATATGACTAAAACTGATGGCTCAGTAACCGTGTTATCTGAAACATTTAAAAGATCCTTAATCAATACGAGAAACAGGACTACAGAAGTAGAGATCGAACTTGCAAATGAAGAAATTAAGCGGAAGTCAGAAATTTCAGGTAAACGGAACCCAGGATGAAATGCTAATGCTTTTAAAGAAATGAAAGGCATTCTTTATCATGTCTGATTTTCAGGAAGTGGAGCTTATTACCACATTATTCAAATCTGAAAAGATGAAGTGAAGCGGAACGCGCGAAAAGGCACCTTGGCACGAATGGCCTAAATTATATTTTCGATACGGCCTCCTGTTCCGGTTTTAAGATTGCATTTACAACCTAGAGCAGTGCAAAATTTCTGAAATGCTAACTGCTAAGCCACAATCATCTCGCGCATTCGCATGGACCGGCAATCTTCAACGGTCTAAGGATTCGCGTACACGTTTTTCGTACCTGGGTTGAGTGAAATTTGATTTCACGGGCGCGTGATTAGGGTAGGTAAATCATAAGGAAAACGAACATAATTGTATTCATAAGCAGGCTTGCGTTTCCCGCCAATTATGAAACGAAGGCTGTAGAAAATGAAAGTTAACCCTTGTCATGCTTAATATTTTTCTATACTACATTCCTCCCCAATTTTTATCTTGTTAACATGCACACATTCAGTTGTACATGTTGTAAGCATGTGCTTTCGATCAGAGTGGAAAACAGTGTTGATCCTGATCAGATGGCTTCGTCGAAGCCAGCTGATCTGTATATACACTGTTTTCAAATACGAAAATATCAGGGCTCAACAGGACAATAGTTAAGAAAAACGCGACAAATATAAATCAACAATGTGTGTCGCGTGCTTTTAATTCTTCGCGGATCTTCTTGTTCAGAAGTCTGCTGAGTGTAAAGGGTGTTCAGTAGTCTACGGAGTGCTGGACTCGACTCGTGGCCAAAATAGGTTGGGAATTCGTATCCTGGCCGCGGCGCGGTATTGTGGTTGCAGTGACCATTGATTTTTTTCTGCGAATGCATCTCCGTAGTCGGAAAAATTACCATATCTTGCACCTTGAAAAGTATATAAAACAACAGTTGCTTATTTGGAATCAAGTTCTCCGAACGCACCTTGGTGTCAAGCAGACCTTGGCGAAATCTCGGAAAAAATATAACATTGTACAATGTAAAAATCAAATTTAGTGGCAGCTTAACTGCCACTGGGTTTGGCCTAACATTTCCACTGCTTTAAAACTGTCTATATATTGGTCTGGTAGAAATCACGAGAGGAATGTTGGCCTCAAGTTGTTTTAGTAGGGAAGTAAGTGTAATTTTACACCAAAAGGGTGGCAGCTAACACTTATGTTTTACAGTGTATGAGCATTACCGACTTAACATGGAAAGTCAAGTGTAGTTGGCATGACCTAATGCGTCTCAAAGAGGAGACACATGCAACAAAGGAAATAAATTTGGATCTCAGTTAACCCCAATCACCTGCTGTAACACGAAATACGTCACGTGACAACCATAACGGAAATTTTCTGTTATTGTGTAATTTTGGAATGTCAGATATTTTGAAGGTGTTGAAAGTCTTCTGAACTTTGGCACCCGGATTGTTGTGAGAGCGTACATTGTTTATACTTTTATTCAGCGTTAAAAATGACATGTTTTTCTTCAACAAAACTTTAATCAGACTTAAACTTGATTCATTGCTGTGAATCAGAGTTAATTTAGCGGGTCACAACATCAGTATACTGGCCAAGTCATGGGAAAACCTGCTTATACCAAGAGCACATCCAGGTCCACCGTTAAATTAAGAGTTAGTTAACACCAAAAGGGGTGGCAGCTATGCTGCCACCCCTTTTGGTGTAAACTTACACTTACTTTTCAACTACAGTGATAAATGTTAAAACGTTTCGTATGTATCGTTCTTGCAGAGCAGTTGGAAGGTTACACCAAAATCAGAGGCAGTTCAGCTGCCACCAAATTAGGTATAAAGTTACACTTATTGTTTACAGGGTGTATTTTAGGTAGCCTGTCCTCCAGGTAAAAAAAAATGGGGTGAAATTAGACTAGCTACTAGTCTGATAAATAATAGTCTGATATTTTCAGTAAAAGTTAGAAACTGTTTGGCACTTCTCGATAGCAAGTCAACGTTTTACACACCTTGGCTAAGATCTAAAATTAAGACAGAAAAGAAGACTAGCCCTTTGGTGTAATATATCTTAGATTTTATAGATTTTATCCAAATGTAGAAAATTCATTTTAACGTCTTGGGACAGTCTAGGGTAAATCTATAAAATCTAAGATGCATTACACCATATGGCTAGTCTACTCTTCTTTCTCAACTTTAGATCTTAGCCAAGGTGCGTGAAATGTATACTTGCTACCTAGAAGGACCAACGGTTTCTAACTTTTACTGAAAATATAAGACTATTATTTTAGTCTAACTTGACCGCGGCCCAAAGACAGTGCTTGATCATAAAACAATGCAGCTGTAATAAATTTAGTAACAATTATCAGATCCTGAAAATGCTATATAAGACAGGCAAGATCACGTTTATTTTTTGACCTTTCCGAAATTCAAATCTTGGGGAATACCTCGAAATGGAAGATGTTTTTTATAAAATCTAAAATCTGTGCAGTGTGAACATACAGGAAAATACTTTTTTTCAAAAGATTTCTTATTCAGTTCAGGATTTTTAGTACTGAAAATATTTAAAATACTGAATTAAACATATTTATACCACCCTTACCAACTTTAGCACGACATAGCTCGTGCTGTGCAAGGTCTACGCTGATGAAGGTGGTATAATATAGTCATACCATGATTGTCCGCCTGTACGTAAGATAATCCACTCGCTAAGGCTCATGGATTATCTTCACGTACAGGCGGACAACCCATGGTATAACTATTACAAAGACAATAAAATTTTGTTTTATGGAAATTTTGAACTTTCTCCAATGTAGACATATGTAGCAGATTGACAAGGCCCGCCTCTAGCACACCATACGCGTCTAATATCACGGAATGTAGCCAGCCCAGTGTTGACAAGATCATTTCTCACAGCGCAATGACAGTCGTAGATGTTGTCAAACATGTGTTACTTCTCAATCTCACATACAGACATGCCAAAAACACGTGTTGCTTAAGTTTATTTGTAAAGTGTCAACAAAACTTCCAAAACTGCCAAAAGAATGGTATATTTCAATGATATTGACATCAACACATCACATAGGACATGAGAAAGTGCTCACATACTGGAACTGTTGCATCATTTTGTCTATTTATGGATCTAAAAAATGAAATGCGCAAAAAATCGGGTTCCAAGTATTTCTGTTTGGCAACAGAGGGAATGCTATGTATTTAACTCTTTGCATGCTGGGTACATTTTTCTTGGTTATTTTCAAAATCCACTTGTTTTTTTTCTTCAAAACCATCAGAATGTCCAACAGTTTGGGTCCGAATCAGGATCGACGTTTTGTCGGACGTTGCCCTAACTTCGCACCAGCCTGGCGCGTAGACTATCTGAGGTCGGTTCCGGTTTCCGGAAGATCCGCAACTGTCATAAATGATCAGACACGTAAACTTCGAGGTTTCGTCTCTTATACCACCCTTGCCAACTTTATAACGAAATATCACGTGATGTGCAAGGACTACATAAAATAGTTATACCATGTTTGTCCACCTGTACGTACGATAATTTATGTACAAGCGGACAACCCATGGGGTAAAAAATGTAGTAGAGCCATTGATAAGTAATAGTTTTACCATGGGTTGTCCGCCTGTACGTGGAGATTATCCACGAGCTTTAGCGAGTGGATTATCTTACGTACAGGTGGACAAACATGGTATAACTAGTTTATACCACCTACATCAGTGTAGACCTTGCACATCACGAGATATTTTGTGCTAAAGTTGGTAAGGGTGGTATAAACTTCGTAACCCCTCGATATACTGGAAATCCTGAACGGATACTTTGGCATATTACACCAGTGTCTGCACAGTTTGCTTAGATAAAAACATCCTTCAGGGAATGAAATGTATCTTGTTTTTTTAATCTAACTCGTGACACCTTGATATGTACAATGGACCAAGCCAGGTCATTAGGATGAATCCATAAGTATACAAAGGCAATGGCGTAGCCAGAACGCTGAAAAAGTTACGCACATCAAAGGGAGACTACTGGATAAGCAGTGATTCTCTTCAATTGCGTCCCTTTTCAAAATGGGAACTTCTCTTAAAAGAAAGAATTTGCTCCCATAGGGAGCGAGTTCTTTCCTTTAAGAACAGTTCCTTACGATATGAAAAATCACTTAAACCACATTAATTGACCTCCCTTGAATGTTACTATATTTATTACGCACGTGCGTAACTGCGTAATGGGAGCTACGCCAATAAAAGGGTTAGTAGTCTGTTTTCTATTTTGAATTTTGAAGGTCGTGGTGGGACACTACCGACACGTCTTTTTTGCATAAACTGTCTATGATATAGAATGTCAAGATTTATTTAGAATTGACCTCTTGTGCAAATATAGAGTTAAATGTCACAAGACTGGAACTCTGACGCCAGTGCGTATTATATATAATTGTAGCTGAACCCAAGACATTTCAGTAATCGCAATGCCAGAAAACGCACAGTACCCTCATTACTGGGAGAAAACTTTATAAAAATTCCAGGAATTCGAAACTGACATAAAAAAATGAAAAGTTTAAAATGTTTATGGTTAATCTTTCAACCTAATTCATCATTTTTAAGGCTGACTTTCTGAAAGTCAGCTTCAAATGATGAATTAGGTTGAAAGATAAACCATACACATTTAAAGAATTTCATTCAGGAATAACCCTGAATCTTTCCGCCTGTATTCTCAGGTTTTGTTTATGAATGGTGTTACCCCGTTTATGGGCTTTACAGTCTAAAGAGAGTGAATTGATAAAAATTCCAAAAAAGCTATGCATGCCATGAGGATACAAAAGATTAACATTACTTGGTGACATATCGCTGGTAACTCCGGCTTTTTCAATTAATTTAGTACTAATTAGAAAAAAATCAGCAAAGCGAACCCCCCACATATTCATACATGTAAACCCCCTTTCCAGAAATCCTGGATCCGCCCATGGACGTAAATAGTGTATGTGGCACTTGAAAGTACTATGTTGATGGTCCAAGTGTTTAAAATGAAAGCGAAAACGTTTTGTTGTTGTTTTCCACGAAGGCTGATCTAGTTCAGCCCTGGCAATCGATGCGGCCACTGCATTCAATGACTGAAATCGTAAAATAATCTCGAAATCGCTTGACATTTAGAATAATATTCATTTTCTTCTGAGCGCGTATAAAGGCATCGATGCCAAATGAGTGGAAAATTGGGCACTTAAGGAAATAGGCGGTGAGAAGCGTGGAAAAATAAAGACAAGACCCCAATAAATGGGATAATGGTCCATAATTGTATGTGAGAGGCTTGGAAATCTCATGTCAACGCGTAAGAGCGGGTTTCTGTAAATAATTAGGAAATTTAATCTCACTGAATATGAATTATTCCCGTAAAATATGAATGAAACACCAGCGGACAAGAAAATTGGACACTTATATTAGCAGATGAATTGGATTAGCTTTAAATGTCAAGTTTTCATAAATACATTAACATTTAGGGAGAAAGAAAATGCAGCGCCAGTTCGCTCGAAAGACGTCTTCAATAATAGGTTAAAGGTGACTACAAAACTTCAGAAAACTCATTGTAACCCTTTGATATGTACTATGTGTGTACAAACAGGGGTCCCAGCCATGATAAGTCTAGGGTCGCTATTGGCCCACCAGCGAAGTTTACTGACAAGCCTCGTGATGCCAAACAGTGATCCTCGGGACAGATCTTTCTATCCCACCCTCACACTTATGATAGGAGCGCAGTGGCTCAGTGGTAGAGTGCTTGACTCGAGACCGAAGGGCCGCGGGTTCGAGCCTCACCGGCGTCACTGCGTTGTGGTCCTTGAGCAAGACACATTTATCCAAGCTTAGTACTGGTTCAACTCAGGAAGACCGTCCCGCATAACTGAAAGATTGTTGAGTGGACGTAAAGAATCAAATAAAAAAAAAAAACACTTATGATAGATTCTTATAATACGCCCCGAGATACGCCCCAAACAAATGGTAAATTCTATTTTCTTTCACCCTTTCAATTTCCGCATTTCTGTAGACGCTGAGGTGAAAGTCACTTTGGCATAATTAAATGACGTCACTTGACAACTATGAACGTGATTTGCAAAAAAAACAAGGTACCCACATATGACAGCCTGAGTAAAGTATGGGTAAGATAAGAATTTTTACCCAAGGATAACATCTCATATAATATTTAGAATCCAGTGTGCAAGAATAAACTTTACTATTATACTTGTTTCAAGCATGGCATACAGGCGCTGTATATATTATGCAATTAAAGATTAACCCATGTAAGCCCAGTGTCCTTTTTATGGGACATAGGCAAAGAGTGTAGACCTAGATCAGACATCGCATCATGCGGTGTCTGATCAAAAACTACACTGTTTGCTGACGATACGTGCTATTAAAATTTGGAAGAAAATGAAAAATACCACACAACACCCCTGAAATTGGAAATGGGCTCGTCCTTTAGATAAGGGTTGGCAAGTTCATTCATCTTAAATGGGTTAAAGTCGAAACTGAAACTTACCTGAAATTACTGAACCACTTGACGAGTTGCGCTGTGTTGTTCTTGTTGAATTGTACATCGGGAAAGTATACCTTGATGATGGCAGAGCTGGGATACCGTACATAGAAGAACATCAGCTTCGCTTTACGGAGGTGCATTGGTGTCAGGGTATCGGTGTAAAATTGGTTAAGGAAAAAACTAATTTTGATTATTAAATATAACATAAACAATGAAACTACATCCATTACAAACCATATGTAACTAATACATAGTAACTCACCTGAATAACTACATGTTAAAGACTTATATTCTTGTCCGAAAGAGATCAGTAAAGGATAAACTGATAAGGGATAGTTTCAGTATCTCACAGGATTAAAGGGGCCTCAAGAGGGGACATACATGTATACAGCACAGATAGATATCAATATTGTATCAGAAAGTACCTAAACCCTTAAGGACCAACTGTAAAAAAAGTCGAAATCAGCTCATAAAGATTTAATGGCCTTTGATCTGTCTAAAATAGCCCTCATGCAGTGGTACCACTTTTATTTCTAAGACTTTACCCCTTTAAGTTTATCTCTTTGCATGATGGAAAGGTTCGCCTACTTTTTGTCGTCTGTAGATATTTTTTTAAAAATTAACACTTTTATGTATATGAGAACCACGAGAGTGTCAAACGATTGGGCCCAGACAATGTGCAACGTTTTGTTTGCAAAGGTTATCAACAGTCGACGCAGGTTAATTAGGGATACTTTATTCAGATCAGATTACCTCCGTGAATTTCCAAATCGACTTCATTTCTCCTTTCAATGTATTGCTGTTAATACATTACGTAATGCCTAGTTCATGTAGTTGAGGAGTTTTTGTCAAAGGAGCTTGTGCCTCTCTCTCTCTCTCTCTCTCTCTCTCTCTCTCTCTCTCTCTCTCTCTCTCTTAAATGTTCGGTTTTAGAATTTGTCTCATTCAGATTCATTTATCACCACAAATACTATATGTCTCCATGTCCCCTAAGCGCTGTTCATTTTCTTCAAAGTTAATTACAAAATCTATAACTTATCAGTCTTCCGTGACAGCTCTCTTAGAGAGATGAAACAATGTAGGAGGCAGGTTCAGGTAAATTTCTTTAGCAGTTTTATACACAATCATGATCGAGCCATTTTCTAATGAAGCATTCATTGGACACGGATAAGTTTGCCATTAGCTCGACGCACCATTGAAACAGAACGAGAGCTATAGTTCCTGAGATTTTGATATGTACTAGTCGCATGTAATCAATGAAGACTTAGACGCTAACGCGCACTCTCACCAGAGCCTGATCATGCGCGGATCCAGAAAGTGTTGTCAGTTTTGTCCAACTTTGATACTTTTTTTGTGTGTTTTTTTTTTGGGGGGGGGGGGTTGGGGGGGGGGAGGGGGTCCAAATACCACTATAGGCGGGGCCACCATCGGCCCGCCAGCGAAACGCCTTTAAATGGCGTTCGCTGGCGTGCCGATAATGGCCCAACATTGAATCTGGTTTGAAAGGTTTGTGATTTTCAGGAAATCCGGACCAGTTTTGCTAAGAAACCCTATATTTTCAGTGATTTTTCATGGGGGTCAGGGCCCTGTCCCCCTCTTGATCAGCGCATGACGATCACACACGCATGGTTTGGGAGGAGTACGCATGAAGTTTCAAGTCAAACTTTACGCTAATATCCCCTCTCTCTTCCTTTCTAAGTTCCTAAATTGATAAAATAAAAATGCAATCTCTCAAACGGACGCTTTTAGTGAAGAAACACGTGAAAGTTTGTTAATTATCATTTCAAAGTTTAAAAAAATGACCACAAAGCAAAAATAATTGAACTCCAAGTTTTTTACCTCACGGCAGAGAAATTATGCCAATCATTGAGATTTTTCTCCTCTCAAGACACAACTGTAATTAGAATGATTATGTTGGTACAAATTGTAACACGATACCTTAAGCAGAAAATATTGGACACCGACCTGTTCTACGACGCGAAGCTAATCTTACAGAATGAAGCAACACATGAACTTGCTATAAACAATGGCGGTTAAATTCTCCAGAAACATTGGTGTTGTTCTGAAACGGGAATTAATCTCCCAGAATGGCTGGCTATATATTTGCTGTTTTTCCTGGGTTTCTGTATTTTAGAAATTTAAACTTCATAATAGGGATTCCACGCTGCTTTACATGAACTGCAGACCCATTTAACCCTTTACCTCATAGACACGCCTTTTAACGCTTTTGCAAACAGAGCAGACCAAGATCAGGATCATTCTCTCTTTCAACTTTCAAAATTTTGAAATAATGGTTAAGGTATGGGGATAAAGCTTAAGGTCGGCAGGGTAACATCTGATAATTAATCAGAGATGCTATTATTATCTCCCTAATTCAGCATTTTGAGGCTGACTTTCTATGGAAAGTCAGCCTCAAAATCCTAAATTCAGGATTAATCCTGAAAACTTTCATCCATGGTAGGGTAACATGAGCCACATATATATCTTTATCAGGTCGTCTTTAAGACTGATGTCGTCTTTAAGACTGAGAACGAAGTTAACCTTTAAAGAAGTAATTTCTATTCTATGCATATTAAAAACTTGTCATTTCAAAAGAAAAGGCGCATCATCACAATACGTTTTGCATAATCTAATTATGTATACTTGTTCTGACATAGAGTCCAAGTTACCTTTAAATGACACAACCTAAGAGCTATCTTAGTACATATGAAATGTAATTAATATTACAATTGGCATAAGTAATTGATGGAATCTTGGAAACAAACGCATGGTACGAACACTTCCTTTACATGTACAGTACAGCCTGTGTAAAACGGTCACTCAAAAATAGACAAAACAAAGATCTTAATGAGAAATTGTAGCTTAAAAAGGTCGAAAGTATTACAGAATGCTCGGGCATTCTGCAATACTTTTGACCTGCATTAGGCGATAATTTGTCATGAAAACCAATTTTCTGTCTTTTTGAGAGTGGTTTTACACAGGTTTTACTGTACATCTATCGCATTGACGATTGTCTCAAAGCATATTAATATTTATTGCTTATTTCTTAGAAAGTCGATGGATCGTTTAAAGTTGATGATTAAGATCTGCCTCATGTGTAAAATTACTTTTGTCAAATGCACCACCTGTTCAAAAGAAGAGCTTTGTCTTTTATATGCGAAAAGGGATTTGACTAGATGGGGTGTGCAACTGTTTTAAATTTACTTGCCATTTAAGAAATTATAATCTTATGAACGAGTCATTACAGCGCATCACAGTCTGCATTGTAAACATTGCAGATCCTGATCTGGCATTCTATTTTGTCAGTGATTGGGTTGCACACTGTTTTATGAAACATCCAAATTTGGTAATTTTTCTACCTTTGTTCCGCATTGTCGTTTATATTATGTAATAAACTACTATACAGGGTGCATGTAAATCTGAATGCATGTGATTTTCCCCTTAGAAATCATTTTCATTGAATTAGCACGCCTGTTGACCATTATGGAATCATTCACAAGTGATCAAAATATAAATTGGATCAACGAAGCGGTCTGACGTGTAAGGCCCATTCTGGCATTTGCTTATAATAATGTATTGGTGCATGGCATAAAGACTCATTGTAAAATCGTCCAGACTCTTTACTTTCTGGAAAGACACTAGTGCAAACAACGAATTCGCATATTCATATAGCATAGCTTGTGACAGTCTGAATTGTCTCCACGCTTGCTAAGAACTGATGTCAAACGTATTGGTGAGACGATCGATGAAGTCGTTTGAGCCAGACTTGTTGAGACTAGTCCTTATCGTTCCATCTCCTCTGTAAAGTTACGGTTGAAAACGAACCACAAGCGACGAAGAAGAAGGCCCAAATGGTGCCCGCAGACAATGAACTCCTAAAGCAGTAAGTGCGTGATAATAGCCATAACCACTGACTTGCCAAACTTTGGTCACAGGCAGAATGTATTTCAGGTTTTAGACGGGCATTACAAATGTTACCCAATCGCGAAAATTGTTAAAGCTGGCACTGCAAGCGCACAACATAAGAGCTGTTATGGTACTATGCGGTTTATATAGGTTCAATGGTGAGAATTTCTGTAATATCTGTAGGCTATATGCTCCATAGAAGGAAAACGTCTCAAGAGATCTTGATCAGTCTTGATACCATTCATAACGCCAGAGTGAATCAAACGATCATTAGTATGTTCTTGCATTATTGAAGACTCAAGAAGCGATGTGAATGGAAACTTTAACTTCTAGCAGGCTATTAAGAAAATTGATTATGGGCATGGTAAAAGGGGCTTAGGGGCTTGGTTTAATGTTAGGTCATGTTGCTTGGCTTTTTGATCCATTTAGTGCTTCTAAACATATCCCGCAAGTCAAGTTTGCGAACGATTTTTAAGGTGGATATTTTTTTGCTCACCGCCTTGTTTTATGTTCTATCAAACTTTAACCCAGTGCACTTGACTATCTTTATATTGACATTTTGTCTTAAGTGCACGATGTAAAGACTGTAATGAAATTTTGTGAACAATGTTAAAGGTGTCACATGTGATTTTGGTATTTCTTGTATATAAGGAAATGCCTCTTAATCACGCCCATACTGACGCTTCCAGCAAAGCTAGGGGTCTAAATTTTGGTCACACCCATCATGGCCGATATTTACCCTCTGTCCTGCGCGTCTAGTGGGTATGTGTCTCTTAGGGTGTAAAACATTAACTACCACATTGTTGCTTTATTCTTTATGATTCTGATTAGAACATGTGACGAGCTAAAGTCAAGGTTTTCTAATAGGATTATGAAGTAATTACGATACTCCATGAAACAGCGTAAAACACAAAGAAAGAAACGAAGCACAAATCCTTAACTAAGATGATTTCATTGTTAAAGAAAGAAAATGTTATTCAGAATTTCTACAGCAGACATGATGATAGTTGAAGTTTCGAGTCCCTGATCATTCCTTCAAAAGGTTTGGCACAGGTTTCTTAATTTACACATTTTCTGCGACCGTAACAGGCAAATTAGAACTAATCAAATGCATTTTAAGGAGTTTAAAAAAACACATGTGGTCAGCTTTGTCATGAAAGTATCGGATAAGTGCACCTGGATTTCGACTGCACAATTAATATATCCATACAACGGATACCAAAGATTAGACAAGTTTTAACATTATATTCGGGTCCAGAGGGGGAATGTTCAAGGGGATTTCCTGACTCGTTAACTTTGGTTGCTCAATGCGACTTTATTTCTGAATACAAGATACAGCTTTAATATTCTGTGGTCAGATTTCTGTTGTGTGTGTGTGTCTACATTGGCGCCTTTGTGCTAAGAATACTGATTGTAACCCAAATCGAGACCGGAAATGACAGAACAACAACTAATCACATGTGCTAAGTTCTGAAATTGTACACTGCAGACCATAATGCATCTACCAACGAGTAATGTATCCGCCGTACAGAAACTGTGTAAAATACCTCCATTTCTTGCGAAATTCAGCGTTGATAGGCCAATCCTTGTTTACCATCCCCCACCCACCAAAGAATATGGTGATAACCGCAAGCGTCGGTAGGTAAATCCTTGTTTACCATACCCCACCCACCAAAGTCTACGGTTATAACCACAATAATGCTTTAGGTATCTTTGCACCCTACTAACCTACCCTAAGTTTATGGAAAGCATTTACATATATTTTTGTGTTACCTTAATTGTGCACGTATTTTACTTGTCTTTAAATTAATAAAATAGTGTCTTAACTAATCTACTTCCATGATGCATAGTTTTCTAGCAAAACCATCAAATACTTTAATATGTTGGCTGCTGAAATTTTTGTCTGCAAAGATATTTTCCATGGTGCTTTATGACAACGTCTTGCGTGACAGGCAGTTAACGACTTCCCTCCTAAGAGACAATTGTGGTCGTAAAACCTTATTAAGTTTTATAGCACCAGGCGTAACATCTTTTAAATTTCTTCAAGAATAAAGTAGCTTGGTTTTCCGTGTAGTGTCGTGTTAAATAGTCACCAAGGTCAGTTTAGTGAGGTGGATTGACTGGAAACGCGATTAACACTGCATTGGGTGTTGTCTTGTGAATCTAAATGACGTCAGTTCCTCTCGACCGACCTATATGCTCACGCGATGTTATTCTGACTTTGCGTGACTTAATGTCGGCTGATTGAAATTGACGTCACATTGTTGAATCAAAAGTTGTTATGGTCTTAAGGAAGGTCAAATACCTACATACCAGATTAAATATTGTGACTATATAGGTCAAACTTTAAAATAGGCAGACGATGGTCATGACCGTCTTATATTATTAAAGTCAGGTTTTACTCTTTGCATGTTGGATAAATTGAGAATACTAGGTGAGTGTCTTTCGATATCAAATTTACCAGGCAAGGCTTTGCGAACGCTTGTTGACATCGCGAGGTTTGTCGAGCGATTCAACATGCGTTCTCAAAGCCGAGCCTGGTAAACTTGATATTAAAAGACATGAACCTGGTGTTTATCCATTGATTCACTCTTCAAACTAGCGATAACGACGTAAGTTTCTATTTTGTGTTGATTCAGCGTCATTAGCGACGTCATTCAAAAAGTGCAACATCATCATGACCTGATAAAAGCACATGCCGTGAGATAGACAACGTTTATCAGGCAATGTGCAACAATGCAGTCAATATGCGAGGTAACTGATAAATGTGCATGCCTGCTTGTTGTTTATGTTTTTGTTGTTGTTTTTTGTTGGGGGTTGTTGTTGTTTTTTTTACAAAATATCTTTAGGAGTACAACTACAATGTCGATCAGTGCGACATTTTATTTTTGAGGTGTCTCATAAGTCAGAAATGGCTGGCGCTTTCAATAGGGGTGACACTATATTAAACAAGCACTTTATCAATCTTGACCTAAATCCAAATTGATTTGATTTGGGTGACAAAAGTAGCCACTAGCATGGGATTTCATTTGTTACCTAAGCCTGGCTCATGTTTGTAATTGATTCTACATGGCTTTGAACATACTGAACACGATTTTATTATTGCTCTGTGCTTTACTACAGTTGAAGCTACATGGCTTTGAACATACTGAACACGATTACATTATTGCTGAGTGCTTTACTACAGTTAATTCTACATGGCTTTGAACATACTGAACACGATTACATTATTGCTGAGTGCTTTACTATAGTTAATTCTACATGGCTTTGAACATACTGAACACGATTACATTATTGCTCTGTGTTTTACTACAGTTAAAGATTTTTGTATGAATCTAATTGCATCAAATGCAGATATAGAGCTTTAAGGAGTTCAATTCAATGCAACTTTTTTACCATAAAAATGCACACCAGCCACGGTCATTTTGCAAACCTAAGGCCAGATAAAAAAAACAAGTGTGTTTCGGGTAACGGGTCTGAAAATTTTAGGTAGCGTAGGCACACATATCTTTTTTAATTATTTTTTCTGGAATAAATATAATTTTATGCATTTTGAAAGGCATATTGCCTTTCAAAATGCATAAAATTATATTTTTTTCCAGAAAAGCTGAAAAAAGCCTCTAGTTTCACCAGTAAATTTAGGTAGGGTCGGATTACCCTAAACACAGGTATTTTTATTTGGCCTTATCACTAACCCTTTTCATTCTCAGACTGATGGATTATCCCAAACAGTATGGTATTTTCAATTTTGTATTTTAAGGGATTCCTTTACGAACTCTTTATGAAATGATATATGTCTGTCCCTAAACTTTGATTTCTCCTGGCAAATAGAGCAGGCTCCGAGTCCTCACTGTTTGCCAAAGTACCTGTTCACTGGTATCTAGAATAAAAATGGTTAATGATTGCATATGTCCTTGAATGCCACAGACTCTCTCTTACTTGTTTCTGTCCTTATCTTAGCAAGGTTTGCCAATGACAAAGGAGAGACACCTGATCTTAAATGAGGTACGAACAATAATCTTAAGACAATTGGAATTGTTTAGCAGCCCATTAACCCACCAAGATAGCAATTCATTTAATGGCCGTTCCGTGTTTTTAACGGACGCTTCTTGTTATTCCAAGAAATTATGAATAATACTGGTCTCCAGATAAGAGATCGTAATTAAGATTCAACTTTCATATTTTCAGTCAGTGCATACAGTCAGGTGCTCAAAGTATCGTCCAAAAGACCCTTTTGAGTACATACACCATATATGGACCAGCATACGAATTCGATTCCTGTCACATATGCATGGGTGAAAGTTCACAATTTCCAAAATCCTGAACTTTTGAAACTCCGTTCTTAAAACTTGCAGTATGCCCACTAAATATTCACAATTTCAAGTTTTAAAGTGTCAATTGTCTTAAGACAGACCTAATATAAATCATAGAACCTATTATAATCTCCCTAATATAGTATTTTGAGGCTGACTTTCTATGGAAAGTCAGCCTCAAAATCCTGAATTCAGGAATAACCCTGAAAACTTTCAACCATGCATATGCGTATATGCTTTTAATAATCGCCGCTGCTGACGTATCCTGCGTAGCTATTGGTCTAAATTTTGGTCTGAGTCTTTATCTAAAATCCGTACTTTGTGTATGTGAGCAGAGAAGGCTCTGACGCGTCTGGGCATATGCGAAGAGCGCAGACTGACCTGAGCATTTGCTGCTAGATGGCATGTACCATATGTTTAATCTGATGGGTATTATTCGACAATAAGGTCACTATATCGCAACGTGGTATGCAATGTCCCGGTCTCTTGTAAAGCTTATGTAGATAAAAACTAGTTGGCGGAGTGGCTAGACAATGACCTAATAGTTTGATAATAAAAATAAATTTGGTGAAATTAACATTTTGGACTGCAACGTTCTCTCATCAAGTTATGGGAATGAGGCTCACAAAAGTGTGGGTTATGGAAAATATACCACGTTGAATATGGTCTTTTTCTTGCAACTGATTGGCTGAAACAAAAAGAAGTGGGCGGATCGTGGGCTAAGTAATAGGTATACCATGGGTTGTCTACCTTTACGCGGAGATAATCCACGAGCTTCAGCGAGTGGATTATCTTACGTACAGGTGGACAAACATGGCATAACTATTTTATACCACCAACATCAGTGTAGACCTTGCACATCAAGAGATATTTCGTGCTAAAGTTGGTAAAGGTGGTATAATAAAACAATCGTAACAATTTCATGTTCAAATGCTTGCTTCTCTTGGCCTAAGGATTCTACAAAGTTCTAAGTACTTAAGATGGCAAATCGATCGGTTTCAGAGATACCAATGTAGAGCTGTGAATGGAAATTCCCATTTTGACATGTCTTTAAATATTTAACAAAATATGATGACTTTAAGTGTCTTTGTTAAACTTGGTGAGATAAGTCACAGCATCCCCACGTACAAGCTGTTAGTTTTATCGTGTAAAGAAGGAATGATTCTCGCGAGTGTCACGCCGTTTGGTTATCTAAAATACAACAACATCTGTTAAACGATTTCTTATTGCAATTAATATTGATGCGAAAAACACTTGAAATCGTTTTCAAGACGACAGCGAAGTTCTACAGACGCTTCTACAGCATATGAAAGTTATTCCATATTTATAATAACATACAATTTAAACTAGTTAAATTACCTTTTAAGATTTCGTCCCCACCCACCCAAAACACATCCGTGCCGTGTCGAGGTACCATGAGGGATGTATCTATTTAAACTGATGATAAACGGGGAAATAAATGCAAGCCAATTTAGATAGTCTAATCTGTGACCCCTCAACATGAATAATGGACCTTTGAGACTGCCTTGTCGAGACATATACTGTCTGGTTCCTGCAATATTATACCGGTCCAAACCAGTCTAAATATACTGGTTCTGACATCAGTCAAAACATACTGGTTCTAAAATATACTGGTTGCAAAACCAGTCTAAAATAAATAATATACTAGTTCCGACATCAGATACTGGTTTCAAACGGTTTATATGTGGTTTCTTTGCAGCATTATTTTCCTTTAAAACCGCTACTTTGAGACAAAATGTGTTTAAATGTCCCGTTCACACTAACGCGATACGTTGACACAGTGTGCCATGCATGGAACGATGCGTCAACGCATCGGGTTTATGTGGACGGGTCTTAATAATCCCTATCTATTGCATGAATTCAGGACTTTAGTTAAGAGCGCGTAACAGAAAAATATTTTTTATTATTTCTCAACATAAACATATGTTGTGGGTACTCAAAAAACAGTCTCAATGAGACGGTTCTTTTGAGCACCCAAAACATATGCTAAACATTATGGGTAAGAAAATATTTACAATTTTACGCTGAAAATTTTTGTTTATCTAAACCTGTGATGATTTATCAATTTCTTACCTGATTCTTTAAAACTACCCGAAATTTTATCATGAGCTTAAAAAAGGATATTATCTTGCCACTTGGATCAAAACTCTCAGAATCATTGAAGAAGTCCCCTTTCATGAACCCATAGTTATCTGGTGAATGAGACGATGAGGGACTATTCCTGTCGGGATCCAGAGGTGAACGACACATCGCCTGTTCCTTGTAGTAGTTTAGGATGTCAGACTGTTGCAGACTAGGGTTTGGTATAGCAACACTGGTTGGCAAACACGTACCAGTCATTGGATTAAAGCCAGGTATTTGTCTGTCCTGGTCTAAGACTCCATTTTCCTGTAGCAGAGCTCTGGCCGCTCGAGGAGACAGCCTCGTATCAGTAACTTTTGTCCGCTTCTTCTTCTGAGGAGTATTCACTACCAATGACAGCGCCTCCGTTTGCTCTGGTGGAATCAGAGGACACGAATATAATGAAGACGGATGGAGGTTGGTTGGGAGGTAGAATGACAATGGTGGATAACCTATGGGAGGAGGAGGAGGTGGAAAGGGAGGTCTTGGTAAATCTGGAATTCTTCCACTTAGTTTTGGTAATTCAAAAGCACTGTGACGGCCTGGCAACTGAAACCCATTGGTGGATGGGGGTTTTACTGGCATCTGAAGAATGTGGTCTAATGAATGATCTGTTGTTTTCTTCTCTTGCTCACCTGATCTTTTATCATGATTATTAGTGTGTAGCTCTTTAGAAAAGTTATTTCTTCTTTGTTCATCTTGTTTTAGTTCATTGTTCCTTTTCTGAAAGAATTTATTTAGTTCTTTGTCCACAGTGGCACTTACAGCTTCCTCAATTTTAGATTTCAGATTTGATATCAGAAGTTGTAACTCTTTCTCGTCAAGGTCTGTGACTTTATCGTTTAATCCTTTATTACTGTTAACTTTTTCTCGCACTTGTTCAGCAATACTGAAAGGGTCGTCAGAGGATCTTCTGTTTTCATTCACAGGAGGAGCCAAAGCACTTTTGTAAATGTTATTATTTGTATGAATGTCATCTGAGGCTCTTGGTGAAAGATTTGCCAAATATGCTTGTTGTATACGATGCAATTCGTTCAAACTACTGTAACCGTTTAAATGTTTAGCTGTTTCATTTAGATGTTTGAAATAGTTCTGCATGCTACTAAAACGACTTAATTGCCAAAGATCGTCATCAAAATGTCCATCAGTTTTCTGTATTTTTGCGTTTGATTCATGCTGTTGAGGATAGAACTGCTTACGTTTAGGTCTTCTGATATCAGATAAACCATATGCAATATCCTGATCAGTATATGGGCATGGATTTTGTACCGATGTTATAATATTTTCAAGTCTAGCTTTTTTAGCTTCCTTTGCCTCTGGTATATTGTCACTGCTATACTTTTCCTCATCAGCATCATACTTACTCTCCTCCATTTCTGCCTCGTCCAATCTGCTCTGTTCCAAACTACTGGACTCCTCGTCACTACCGTCTATGGAGCCACCTGAGCGTTCAGAATGATCACAAGTTATATCATTAACATTTTCATTAGTAACAATACCACTGTCAGAGTTATTTGGTGATTCGTTGCATTCCTGCATCATGTTTGTAGTATTACCACTTTGGTAGTCCTGGAATCTATGCTCTTTGTTCTGTAGCATTTCTCTTAGCATATGTGATGCCTCGCCAGCCAGAGGCTGCTCGATATTTACCATTGTATAGCCAGAAGGATTCTAGCTGGAAAGCTTTCTGACGCCACTTCTTGAAAATGAAAGAACTCGTCTACAACAATATGACAACCTGCAATGCAAAAGTGAGTCAAACGGATAGAGAAAGGGCGAGTAAATTCAAACATCCGAGTAAAATCAAACATCAATATGTCAGTTTTTCGTCTTTGAGTCAGATAATGTAGGAAAATCTTGAAGTTCTTTTGGAACTTCAAGATTTTACTTCTATATCTATGTCTCGTCGTGATCTTCTGGATCGTCACTATATGCAACAATATGGCTTCATGTAATTGCTGTCTGAAGTTACCTTAATTACCTGGATACTTAAATTACACAAAGTTATCCAAATTACCCAATTTTTAGTTTTGGCAAGACCTAAATCAGAGAGCTCATCTACAGACACTGGCTAGAACCTTGGTATTCTAGATTTTCTAACAAACGAGATGGCGGTATAAAACCTCATTCTAATATGTAATCAACATTAACAATTTTTGTGGGTGTTTTCCATAACACAGTAGCAGAGATTTGAAATGCAAGCCTTAATTAGAAATCTGCCACAAACCCGAAAAGATATAGCAAATTTTGACTTCCATTTTGCCTACAGAGGCTGCCATTTTGAATATGTGATAAATTTTCTGTACATTTAGAAAAGCCAAAAAAATCCCCAATTTCAATGCAAACTGTACATTATCCCCTAAATTCAATATTTTCAACAGAAGGATCAATAAAAATGCAAACATTGTTCAAACTAATAGCAGAAAACTAGTTAATATGTTTATGTACACGTTATTAGGGCTGTGTGTCGTCACAAAGCCTAAACGTGTCCCCCCTCCCCTATTTGCTTTCAATTCTCTTCTATACACACATCTGTAACTTTCTTATTTTTTCATTCGATTTTGACCGGGTAAGTGGCTGATTGAATTGTTAAAATGACTTATATTTTACATTCAGTTCAAATGGGCGGAATAACGCCGTCGAATGATAAACTAAATGCGTTTTAAAAGCTGTGGGTGTATATTGGTTTAGAAAAAGATACAGTTTAGAGATAGCATGTTTATTATGTATTTTATTATCTTGAGTAATTAGCATCTATTTTAATTGCTTATGTGTTGACAATAAGTATCATTAAGGACACCCTGGACCTTGTCTTAGTTTTATCGGTGATATATACTTAATCACAAGATGATTTAACATTATTAATAATACATCGAAAATACGGTGGGTTATCTTTTATCGACAAGTCAAAAAATATATCTAAGATTACTGGAAGAGAACAATGTATACTTCCTAGACCTATATCAGTTCTAGTATCAGTTTGACTATTGTCTGATACGTTGACGGTTCAGTACTGATATCTTGTGACATGCACGGGTCCAGATGGGGGGACAGGGGTCTGGACCTCCACCCCCCCCCCCCCCCCCAGAAAAATGTAAGAGCTGTCTGAACAGGGTCTACTCTGTTTGCTAATGTGGAAATATGATATATCTGATCTTATACAAGTAGACCGCCTTTAAGCCAACAAGCTGTCTGTCTCATCAACCAGTATCAGTTAGGGGTCTCTACAGACTCTTAGTCCACCACCCTGACTTGCAGGCATGTTCTCTGACATAGTGATGCACTAAACAAGTAATTTCTTCGTTTTGTAAACCAACATGAAGGTTTATTAATATAATTATTCATAGCGGATGAAGCCTAGCATGAATATTCATGAAAGAACGGGTTAACGCGTTTGATAGTTGTTTATTTCTGAATTACAAAGCGATTTTGCTTTTAAAGTTTGTATTAAAGTTTTAAGTTAGACAAGATGATCTTTATTTTCGATTGCGAAGTAAGTAAGGTTGCAAAGATCAGGAATCGATACAATCAAGTACCACACCTGACCCAGGATACCAATGGGAAAGTGACAAACTCACAGAAGACACCACAAACAAGAGCCAAGAGGTCAGCCCTTTCCCAGCAGGTGACCACGAAGCACGAAGTCTTTGAGTATTGCACACTCCTTTATCTGCCCCCAACCCCCGCACACACCCAATACTACAATAAGAAGTCGCCACACGTTGTTTGTCACACCCTTGTCATGTTTGGCTTCCGATTTCGAACCTATTTATAGCCTACTTTTACAGGATACGTACACTGTCTCACCCTAACACCATGTACATGATTAATTAAGAAACAGAAATGTGTCTTTCTAAATACTTGTAGCAACATATTAACAAAGTTTCTATATAAATCCGGCTTAAGTTGCTTATTATCAGAAGCTGCCGTATTAGAAATTAAGAATCATCAGATTAATTAACTTTATAAGCAACACTGCGCTTTGACAAGCTGAATTTCAAACCATGCTTGTTTTTCTGTTGTTATTTTTTTATAAAAGTCAGTAACTTGACGTCAAAGAATGTTGCAAATGCGCGGATGCAGGAGTTTTCGCTAGAGGGGGTTAGGTGGTGTTGTGGCAACGAAAATATGACGTTTTGGTCCACATACTGGAGGTCCTATTGTTAAATCCAAAAGATACTATAATTTTCCGGGCGGGGAGTGGGGAATCCAATTGCTTATTCCTACCGTAGTAATCCCACTCCCCGCCCGGAAAGCCTGTAGTACTTGCGTTCCGGATCCCATATCCCCCTTCTGGATCCGCGCATGCATATCAGCCACTTTTTTTTCGAATCACTTGTGATTGCTGTTTAGTGTAGTTCTCGTGAGCAATCGCCAAAAATATCTCAAGATGATGACAGACAATTGGTGACATTCAATAGTTTCTTGCAGACATGATGTAAAATGCCAGATGTACAAGAATAGTGTGTACGTAATGTCATTGGTAAGGGTCGAGGCAATTTTGATAGTTTTGGTATGGGTTATTCAAGAACGTCCGAGGAAACACTACGGACAGATTCTTATTCGAATAATCGATGGCCTATTACTAGTGTGTGATAGCTATTTCCCTATTACTAGTGTGTGCTAGCTGCGAAGGCTCTGAAGACTTATCTACCTCAACTCTAAGGATCGAACCTTTTTAGGTCATGTTATTCATAGTTGGCGAATTTGCTGAAGTTTCTCGTGAACAGGTTCAAAGAATTGTCCAAGTTGTTTCATCTTTAAAAAGAGCTCAAAAGTTTGATTATCCTAATTCCTTCAACAGACAGCACACTGCATTGGCGTAGCACCCGTAACGCAGGCTACGCACGTGCGTAATAGAAATAGTAACATTCAAGGGAGGTCACTTACATGTAATGTGATAAAAGTGATTTTCCATACTATAAGGAACTGCTCATAAAGGAAAGAATTCGCTCCCTCTGGGAGCAAATTCTTTCCTTTAAGAGAAGTTCTAATTTGAAACGGGACATAATTGTAGAGAATCAGTGCTTGACACAGTAGTCTCCCTTTGATGTGCGTAACTTTTTCGTCGTTCTGGCTACGCCATTGCAATGACACACCGACGACATTACAAATATAGCTTTCTCTGTATACACGGCCTCCAATCTCGGCCTCCTTCTCCAAAAAGAGCAGAACGTAAAGTGAGGCGAAGGCCCTTCCGGGAAGCAGGCAGTGGGCAAAACAATGGAACACGGTAAGTTGTGTTGACACATTTTCAATCATAAGTAAATTTTCAGCGCAAAACTCGAAAATCTAAGAATGCTATGCTTCGGGCAATTGTTCAAGCTATCCGTAGAGCATGCTGTTTGCACATTTGAACTTAGTTTGTAAGCGTGAGAGTTTTTCTCCCGTTGCACAGTTGTCCAAGAAACGGTGGTTCCCGCATGGTTTTGCCTTCTAACCAAACGTATAGTAGCGTTTGGACCCTTATTCATACTACCGAGGCCCCTCCACACCCATGTTGTCCCAAATGCAATTTTTCGAGATATTTCAATGATAATTGAGTGATTTAGAGCCAAATTTCTTTAGGAGCAGGAGGCGAAGGGCAGGAGAAGCAGGCTGGGAGAGGAGGAGCAGGCGGCGATGAAATCAAAATTTGCATTGATTTTGCTTATTTTTAATAATATACTTATCCAATCTATATCAAACTTGCATGTATGAATATTTCAAACCACTTAAATAAATCGAAATTATTTCGCTTTAAATGCCACCACCAACGTAATGTGTGGTTCACTTTTTTTTCTCATTGGAATCATGTAATGCTCACAGATTAGTGATACTTGCGAATTTCTCCCCAAGTTCTTGGGAAAAGGATTATCAAAAATCTCAGACTGGGTCGAACCTCTGTTTTATACCCACCCCCTCTCAAGCTTTGATTAAGAGCAACAATTACTGATGGTGCGAAAGACTTAGACGCAGAAAAAAGAGGAATTCAAACCAAACCTAACCATCATATAACTTATATAACAACTCGTGTATAAGAGCAGTCTCAAAAGATGTTAACTTAATTATTGCAAATCTGATAATGTCCGTACACGCATTATAAAGGAAACAAAAGCGTTTCGCTTATTCTCCCATTGTGTTGTTTGTTTAACCCAGAATGTCATGAGCTTGCTAGAGGTATATATATTATAAGAGAGGTATATAAAGCAATGTTTGTGATCAGAATAATTCAGTTAACAATAGCGTTTAATCATTCGTATCATACATGCAAGTTTGATATAGATTGGATAAGTATATTATTAAAAATAAGCAAAATCAATGCAAATTTTGATTTCATCGCCGCCTGCTCCTCCTCTCCCAGCCTGCTTCTCCTGCCCTTCGCCTCCTGCTCCTAAAGAAATTTGGCTCTAAATCACTCAATTATCATTGAAATATCTCGAAAAACTGCATTTGGGACAACATGGGTGTGGAGGGGTCTCGGTAGTATGAATAAGGGTCCAAACGCTACTATACGTTTGGTTAGAAGGCAAAACCATGCGGGAACCACCGTTTCTTGGACAACTGTGCAACGGGAGAAAAACTCTCACGCTTACAAACAAAGTTCAAATGTGCAAACAGCATGCTCTACGGATAGCTTGAACAATTGCCCGAAGCATAGCATTCTTAGATTTTCGAGTTTTGCGCTGAAAATTTACTTATGATTGAAAATGTGTCAACACAACTTACCGTGTTCCATTGTTTTGCCCACTGCCTGCTTCCCGGAGGGGCCTTCGCCTCACTTTACGTTCTGCTCTTTTTGGAGAAGGAGGCCGAGATTGGAGGCCGTGTGTATAGTGGGAGGAAGGAGAAGAGCTGAACTGCCATTTTCAGGCGTGTTCAATCCGTCCACGTGACTAATCCGTTCCAACAAAACAACCAATATTTCAGAGAGCATGGTGAATGTCTTTGACATAATCAACAGTTTACTTGACAACGTGAGTCAGCCATCTTCGGTTTAAAAAGGGGCGAATGTAGGGGTCCCACGAGTCGAAAACAAACAACAAATCTGTATTTGGCATAAGCTGTGTCAACCTGTCAAATCAATGCATGCACGAGTTCTGCTTTTAGATATGTCTAGGAACTAAACGAGTTAGTCAACAAGTTTCAGTAAATAAACATATACAGTGATTGCACTAGGAGGCCATTACGGAAACTTTTACTTATTGCCCCTTTAATTGATATTCCAATGTTTTACATAGAGGATCTTACATGAGTGTCCATGTTTCATTGAATTTATTAAACGAGTTGGGGAAGAGTTAAAATGCGAGGCTTGTCGAACATTTTGTCGCTTTTTCGCAAATCGTTTAAAAATTTCAATAATACAAGAGCACGATTGTTAGATTATATGACATTAAAATGACTAAAATCTTATTTCTGGCGTAAAAAAGATAAGATTTTGTCATTATGTACACATTATGTACGCGTAACGTTTCCCGAATATATGTATATACCACTGGTGGTTTATCGATTTTATTGCATGGCGTTATTTCACTCCGCGGGATAGGATAATACTCGTTAGCTCAAGACGAGTATACTAGTTAATGTTTAACTTAACAGTTTTAAACAAAATGTTACGTCACTGTCACTCTTGGCTGGCTGGACAGTATACCACCAGCGAATATCAAAGGCGCTGAGCAGACTGCGTGCGTGCACAGTCTGATCTGTGCATTTGATGCTCGCATAAAAGAAACACATGTATTTTCCTGGCGTGGCCCATTCAGCTATTTGAATGTAGATTTAAATATAAATAGTGTGCTGCGTGCTCATGGGCGTTAATGCCTACTGGAATCATAGCTTGAAATAAAATATCTGTTCCGTTCCGTTATATGCTAATAACAAATTAATATATTTCATTCTTAAAAATACACCACGAGCCTCTGAGGTACATTTTCTCTTAGCAAGTCAGAAAAATGCTGTTTTAAATTAAGTAATGGTTGTTATTCGCAGTTTTAAGAAGCTGTTATGCGAAGACGCTGTTGAGTCGCTTTAACACCAATTTACCGTCGTATACAATCATCCAAACCGCGAATGCCCTCAAAATTACCTAACAATGGAGGGAGGGCCTCCTCAAACTGCCATGAAAGATGATAAATGTGGAGGGGTGTAATGAACTTCTTTTGATAACTCAAGCCGTCAAAAAATTAAATGATCACAAAAATGACTTTAATAAAACTTAAATTACCGTAAAATTATTTTTCATCAGCTTGTTTTCCACGCTTTCTGCAACATTTGTGTTTTCACTGAAGCGTGTATGGAATCGACTATTGCGTTTTTTTCTAATTTTGAAACTGAAAGGGTCGTTCTATAAGTGCATGAAAGACAATACCATGGACTTAAAGGACTTCTTATTGTTTTAAACGAGCCAGTCCAGGAGACTTTTACCAATGTATCTGCACAGTCTCGACAGAATTTTTACTGCTCACTCATACAAAATATGGGTATAGAAGAAGGAATAGACAAACTTTCAGTGCTCTAACCCACCTAGATAGCTATGCATGTATGTTTAATAAGAGCTAAACGTGAACCACGACATTAGAACTGTGTGTATGGGTGAAAGTACAAAATTTCCCAAATCCTGAACTTTTAAAACTCCATTCTTAAACCTTGCAGTACGCACCACTAAATATTCATAATTTCAATTTTAATGGTCAATTTTCTTTAGACAGACTGTATATAAATCAGAGAACCTGTTATAATTTCCCTAATTCAGCATTTTTAGTCTGGCTTTCTATGGAAAGTCAGCCTCAAAATCCTGAATTCAGGAATAATCCTAAAAACTTTCAACCATGTGTGTGTCAAAAGAAGACACAGATCAGCCTAGGCATCAATTGAGTCTAATCGGAGTCTTCGCTGACCGCATGAAGAGACTTTGGGCTATTAGTTATACGCTGACGCACAGCGAAGACTCTGAATTCAGACTGGGCGGTCTGAGACTTTCCTGGTCACACACTCGTTTTGCTGGTTGTGTCACGGCATGGGCCATTTATCCTTTTCGAGAAATATTACTTGGGGCTCTAGATAAGCCACTAGCCTAGTCAAGGGCCATCTATTGAGCATCACAAGTAAAGTTTTCGCGGAGAAGTCTTAAAAATATCGCTGACTTTACCACATTGATGGTATGCTTTTTATTAATCCGATACACTACCTTCATAGTATATTTTGCTCATGGGCCGATTAGCCTTTTGCGAAAAAAATACCATATTAAAATGCAATTAAGAAATGAGCAAACGGTACAGATTATGCATAGATACGGTGTTTTGTGACATCTATTAATCTCAGTCGACACTGTTTCGCGATGTTTTAAGTCAATAAAAGGTCTATTTGGTGATGTCTGTTTTTCTTAGGTCAAAAATAACACCTTTGTCTGAATTCTGATTTCAATCTAATTCGCCTTCAGCTGTACAAATATGTCTGTGGCCGGAAGATAAACAAACAGAACAGAACAGAACAGAGAATACCATAATGTTGCTACATCGATGTACAGTTGTTGAAACCACCATATTATTATATTCTTATCGCATAGGCGAGCAGCGAAGATTCAGACGAGCCTGCGCAGCCGCGCAGTCTCGTCAGAACCATCGCTGATCGCAAACATAAAGAAGGGATGTATATGAAGGCCTAGACCTATAGTTATGCAAACAAAAAGCAGTGACGCTTATGAAGGCCTAGACCTATAGTTCTGCAAACAAAAAGCAGGAACGTATATGAAGGCCTAGACCTATAATTATGCAAGCAAGAGGCAGGGACGTACATGTATATGAAATGCCTACTAGGTCTATAGTTAGGCATCTAGCCTTTGATACAAGATATTTTATAGAGCTCGTGCACGTTTAAAGAGCGACGTTATTGCACACAATATTTTGTACTGTCTCATTTGGAATTATTTCAACCATTCTTCTATGAAAATAGCTGTCATTTGTGATTAAATGGCTGAAAAATCTGCATTGGTGCAAAAAACGCTTTAATACTAATCAATTATAAATAAGAGAAAAAATGCTGTATCGTTGAAAACTTAGATCGGGACTTTGAAACAGGTTATCAATGACTGTTTTTACATGATAATATTCATATTTTACACGATAAAACTGACTGTGTTACACAACTGAATGAGTGTTTACATGAAAAACATTCGAATGTTTACATGGTGCCTTTTAAAGCATATATCGACCAGTATAATATTGAACTGATGCCAGAGTCTGAAAACAAGTTTTTGGGGGCCTTATCGAACTTCTCGTGCGTGCAGTTTTTAATAGTATTAGCATCATTATTATTATATTTGTTTAGTAAACGTATCATAAGTTTACTAGGCAAATATATTTATGCATGACAGACGAGCTGAATATTGATTGCAAAGAAAATGCAGTTTGCAAGATCATATTGCATATGACATAATGCAAATCTAACTGAACAAAGCAGTGTTATTTCGCAAGGACCCACGTTGGAAAAATTGGCAGCAGGGTTATTTCTGGTCCAGAATTTGGATAAGCCATGAAAATGGGCCAACTGTTTTTTTTTACTTGGCCCATGTCCCATTCATTTGCACGCAAAAAAAAAAAGATTGATGTTTTGATGGGCCATTTGGAAAAAAAGATGGGCCCAAGAAACCTTAATATCCATCCGAGTTACAAATGAACACCAGATTTGAATAGCTTATAGGTGGGGCCCAGCTAAAAAATGAAATCAGAATTAGGCTTTATCGCCCAGGGCCCGAGGTTATAAAACTTTTTTATGCTCAACTCAGCTGAGCACAAATTTATCCTGCACATAAATGTTAAAATGCCAACAATTGTTGGCATTTTAACATTTTAGCATGATAAACTAACATCTGATATACTTAAAGCAAGAAACTTATTCAATTTTCGGTATTTTAGTTTTTATGAGCAGTTGATATTTTGTGCAGCATAAAAAAAGTTTTATAACCTCAGGGCCAGGTATAATCGGGGGACTTTTACAACATGTGTACAGAGATTTTAAAATCTATTTTTTTATCCTCATAATTTTTAAAATCACATTTTCTTCCAATTTTCAATCCTAAAAAGGATTAAAAACTTAAACATGCCTTTAACTTGAAGTATTTTAGATCCACAGATAACGAAAGTATCTTTTTAGGGATGTTCTCGAATTAAGTGCTGTGTTATCTTGCCCCACGCATTAAGAAAAACTAATTTAAAATGCGCCTATGAAATCAGTGAAATTTTTATGACGGTATTAAACGCGATATAAATAGCGTGAAGTAATTATCCTCCACGGTGTTTGGCGGCCGTTTCATTTATCTTGTCCCATTTGTCATAAAATGCATAAAAAGGAAAAAAAAATCAGCTGCTTAAAATCGGTGTCTTGTCTTTTCACTCATTTGTCTATTTTTGATCGTTCGACTTAACAGCTATATCTATTTTATACTTAATCACCTGCCCATAAATTTTGAACCGTATTTAGTAGCAATATGGGGACAAGGAAGATGGAAAGAGAAAAACCTTTAAAAGGTAGACATAGAAACAGTTCTTAGATATTCTCAACCAAAAACATATGTTGTGCCCAAAAGATTCGTCTCAGAGAGCACTCAAAACATATGTTATAACATACTTTGAGCGTAAAAGGAAAGAGAGAGAACCCCTTAAAAAGTAGACATAGAAATCACTTAGGTTTTAGATAAAGGTGTGTCATTAAAAAAAATGTATTTCTCAACCCAAACATATTATGTGCCCAAAAGAGTCGTCTCAGAGAGCACTAAAAACATATGTTAAAACATATTTTGAGCGTAAAAGGAAAGAGAGAAAAAACTTAAAATGTAGACATAGGAAACAGGTCTTCGATAAAGGTGTGGAATTAAAATAAAAAAAATTGTATTTCTCAACAAAACATATGTTGTGCTCAAAAGAGCCGTCTCAGAGAGCACTCAAAACATATTTTGAGCGTAAAAATGTGAATGTTTCTTGGCCATTGGCCAAACATGCTGTGGCTGCTCAAAAGAACCGTCTCGTTGAGACGGTTCTTTTGAGTACCCCAAAGGGATACAATTTGCATGTAGGGATACACTTTGCATATAATTTTTGTTGTGACCAATTTAAGACTGTGTTGTTAAAACATTTATACATATATTGTGACCATTTATGAATTTGTTGTTATATTCACGTATCTGACAAGAAACTGTACAGTTTACGTCAATTCTGTTCTGTGCGTTTTATTATCATTTTATTTATTTATCATTTCAACGTTATTTATCTATTTTTAAACATGCGCATGAAACAATATGAACTCGCTCTGTGTACCCTTAGTAAATAGCACACCGTGTACCCTGCAAACAATGCAATCCAATACGAAACTGACATTTAGAGCATCATTGTATGTATGTATATGTGGTTCCCTTACATGCATGCAACATTAAAATAGTGTGTGGTTATTACGGTAGCAATATAACATAACACAATGTCTGCATTTCGGCTAAAATGAATCGCTATAAATTATACAAGTGAATTTAAAGAAATTCACTTAGAACCTGCATGTTACGCCCAATTGAGTGCATTTACAAAAAGCTTCGAAAACCATCAAATATACCATGCATGTTTGATGTTGAATGCACATTTTTCAGCGTTGGTATCGTTTTGATGATGGCATATCATATGCATCACGAAATAGCGCATTTATTAAATATGGACGCAACTAGGACACAAACACAAAAATTTATCATAAAGCGACGTCTAAAGACTAAATTAGTAAGGCATTTCCGCATATGTTTTTTTTTTCAACTAATTTTTTCTGCAATCCATTGCTTTAACGCATTATTGAGGCTCCGAGGTTATAAAACTTTTTTCATGCTCAACTCAACTGAGGACGAAATTTCAACTGCTCACAAAAAACTAAAATACCGACAAATGAAGAAGTCTCTCAGATGTTGTATTTATCATGCTAATAAATGTTAAAATGCCAACAATTGTTGGCATTTTAACATTTATGAGCAGGATAAAATTTTGTGCTCAGCTGAGTTGAGCATGGAAAAAGTTTTATAACCTCGGGGCCTGTCTGCACTCTTTTCCATTACCAAGACAATTTCCATATGCTGAACAAATAAATATAAAATTTGAAACCCTTAAAATGTATAACGGAGCACCGTAAACAATTTTTTTTAAGCTTAATGGAAGAGAATCTGGTTAGTACCTGTGTATAGTAATAAGTCTCCACAAAGACATACAGAGTCCTTGGAAGAAACTCTTTTGCTTGTAAGCATCTGCTATAGCTTTTATTATTATAGACACTCTCCCTAAAAATAAGGTACTACTACCCATTTACCGTGTTTACCTTCTAGAACGTTCTATTCTTTACTTATCTTCTCAAAATAATGGCTTTGAGTGCTTATGAGAAGCGTCCAATATAATGGCTTTGGGTGCTTATTAGAAGCGTCTCAATGAGACGCTTCTGATATGCACTCACAGTCATTATTTTGAGCAGAAGTAAAATAAAAGTATATAATTCATTAAAACTCCTCTGATTAAATTGAATCGTTCTTTTTTATTCATTTGAAAATATAACTAAAATTAAAGGGAATATACTTACAACTTAAACTCTCAGTAATGTAACTGTAGAACACTTAAGGAACACCGTAATTAATTTAATTCCGCCATACGTTTATGAAAATAATCACTGTTGTCATAGTTAAAAATCAGTTTCAAATGTTTATTTTTTCACTGATTACTTTTCACCTATAAAATACCTGTCCTAAATAAAGAGAATATACATTTACTTGCACTTTGATTCAAGACACAGATTAAATATGAGATTAAATGCTATCCAAAGGCGTTAAAAAGATGATAGTAGTCGCGTGTCACTCAGCCCCGCCTCCTATAGCTATGTCGCGTGCCACTCCAATATTGATGACAATCCGTGAAATGAACATCCGTACTACAATAGCTGCGATTGGTCAATCGATTTTGGCCTTATACGGTGTGGTTTTAGATAGACAGGTCTTAAAAGACTAGATTTGGATACAGCTGTGAACAGCGACTTGTTTTATTAATGTTGCAACGCTGTCATTTAGCCATTTATTTTCTTGCTATAGGCTTTATTCTCGTTTCGAACAACAAAAGTATAGATGCCCTTATGTAAGAGTTTGTCACAAAATACAGGTGCATCGCAGAGAAAATCAGAATTTCCGCGGTGTATTAAAGACTTAATCAGGCAAAGTCTCAATTAAGTCACGTCCCCGAGAAAACCTGTCTTCGAGGTATAATATTCGACCAGGTAACATTCAAACAAGCCTGCTCAGCTACCATCATATACGTAGACTAGCTAGAGGCTTTATTAAGACGCTTTGGACGTTGAAAGAATAGCTATCATAGATATGTAGAGAATGACAGTGATGTTGAACAGACAGCTCGGATGCACAGACTGATCATCGCACATGTTCTCATAAACTTTCTTTTAATACGGGTGGGTCAGTCACAATGTTAATAGATTGTACCTAGTCATTTCAGCCTACAGAATCATCGTTTTAAAATCAATATAGGTCATTTAGCCAATTATTTTTTCTTTAACCCTGTGTGTAATAATATATTCTTCCTTCTGGTTTGATACAATAAACTAGGGATGGTCAGTTGTATATATCGAGGGGTTACAGGTTAGTATTTTTTCAATACCTTTTCTCTCTGAAGATCTTTTTTGTTTTTGCATAAGAAAACAGTGTAGACCCTGATGAAATTCTGCGTAACTTTGTCATAAGTTGCTAGTACATATAATGTATAGAAATACATTGTAGTTCATTATCATTATTTAAAATTATATCTATAAATGATTTTGATATCCGAATGTCTAACGTCGAATATCTCGCAATACACAAAGTGCAAATGCATGCTGGTGCAATATGGCTTGTGTGTATGTACGGGAGATAATTCACTCGCTAAAGCTCGTGGATTATCTTCCCGTACAGAAGCACACACTATACAGTAACTTACACATAACTTACGCTATGAAACACAACATTTATTTATAACAATTCATTTTCAGATAACAAATTTCTCGTCTTCCTTGTACTCGCCCGAGGGTATACTCTGTACAATGTCCAAAAGGGTGCTAAAACATTAACAAAACAATCATGACAATGATTGTGTACGAGATTCGGCAGGCACATGTAGCCTTACAGCAACGTCGTATCAACGTCGATGCGACGTTGTTACGACGTCGTTTTGACTCTAAAACAGACTGGAATGAGTCTTCGATGTTAGCTTATGATTACAATAAGGCAAAATAAAAAAAATTACCTGTGTTTAGGGTAACCCTACCTAAATTTACTGGTGAAACCTAGAGGTTTTTTCAAGTTTTCTGGATAAAAATATAATTGCCTTTCAAAATGCATAAAATTATATACTGGTGAAACCTAGCTGGGTTTTTTCATGTTTTATGGAAAAAATATTGTTTAAAAAATATGTGTCAACCCTACCTAAAATTTTCAGACCCGTTACCCGAAACACTTTTTTTATTTTTGGCCTAAGCTTCACTGATTTTTCGTCCACTGGCACAAGGGAAGTAATCCATTGTTACCAGCAACGAAAGCACTACGTCAGAGAATTTGTTCTGCTGGTGCAATGCATTAGTGTTTCCCCCAAATCACTATTTCAACACGTTTTCACCGTTGTAAGCAGTGCAGATCGGGGTCTAAACTGTTTGCAAATGCTCCATTTCATCGCACCAAATTTTAGCGTCAAACATACATTTCTTTGCAACTTTTCAACTCTTGGAGTATTGTATTTACAGACTATTCAAGCGATTTGAAACTTGCCGAAAATCGTTTTAAAAAACAACCCCATTCAGGTATCCTATTTGTACAGACCAAGAACAGAGGCGCATTGACACGCCACTACATTTTACATACCTCACTAGATACTATATAAAATAAGCGTAATTTACACGTAAGTTGATGGAAGCTAAACTGCTAACCTTTCAATTGCTTCAAAGGCTATGTTCTGTTTGATTGTATTGATCCGGAGAAGGACTACAACAAAAACAGGTAGATATGTTAAGCGTTTATCACAGGAGAAATGCTTGCATTTTAGTAGGATTGTTTTTGGTTTAGCAGGAACTTAAGTGTAAGTTTTCGCCCAAAGTGGTGGCAGCTTGCCACCACTTTGAGTGTTAACTTACACGTATTTTCACAATGTAGTAAAAAAAAAATAGAAAATCAAAGTGTTTTGAAATATATACACGTATAGGGTAAATGTGATCTTTTTTGAAGTCAAAGCGTATGGGATCTGCATGGTTCTCATAGTCGCCTCATAAAGATTGACATTTGATCTGCCTGACATAGCCCCTGGGGAGTGATACCACTATTATTGAGTAAACACTTAGGTCTTTAACAGAACCATTTCCACTAGAAAGCAAGCGAGTATGACTAGAAAATACAATAATCACATATCACAGACCTACCATTGGCACCACGAGGAAGAGAGTCATTAGAACACAGACAATTAAAGAACCACACACACATAAAAGCAAGAATATAATTATAGTAAGGCAACCAGCTCTATCTTCCTCATCAAGATGATTGCAAAACTAGAATGGGTGAAAAGAATTATATCTTAAATCCAGGGCCCAGAATGACAATGCCTCCTTAAAGTTAAGGAAGACTTAAGTTAAGTATTGATATTTCAAAATGCTATATTAAATGCTAAATAAATTGCCTGGATCGATGGGATACTTGTGGTCAAAGCTAGTGTCGTGATTTTCAGGAAAATGATACTGTTTTGATTTTAATAGTTTTGAAATGTTATTTTTGCTTCCTGCAAAGTCAGCATTTGACTTAAGTCTTCCTTAACCAGCCACTAATGAGAAGGGTGTGTCTATGGGGGGGGGGGTAATATATTTTGCATGCATAATGTTCGTAAATGTTCTGCTGTTGTTACAGCGCAAACATTGTTTAACTCACACGGAGACTTTTTCTAACCTATTCAATGCGTGTCATCAAATCAAATTAACTAAGTGTGATGAAACAAAAAATGCTCTTAACTCAAAGACAGTCAGGGCTTCACACACAGTAAGTACTAAAGAGAACCGCTAGTTGACCAACGGTAGACAGAAGGTGTTAGAACGTCAATAGTCTTCAACGATAATGTGAAGGGGGCGAGTGCAAACAAAATAGGACGTCATATTTTTAAAATCGGGTTACCATCACAAGCACGTTTTCATGCCATATGTACAAATGAGCTAACTCACAGTATTTTGGTACTTATCGCAAATGCGCAATAGCTTCATGTTGGCGTATTCAGTGAGGCTAGATATCTAAATTTCGGTCTGAGTCCTTCTCTACTTCCATGCTTTGCGCATGCTAGAAGCGAAGGCTCTGGCGAAGCTGCGCCGATGCGCAGACTCGCCTGCCGAGCATTCGATGCTCGCCGATGCAATAAGCACCCAAATCTCATGTGCTGGCCCACCAAATGTTGGCGAAGCTGCCTCCAGTAACCTTTGATAATATGCCATTAAGACTCAAAAATGATGTCAAAGCTTACACTTACAGACACGTATACAGACGTCATCACAAAGAAAATCTCATTCAGAGTTTTAAATAACGCTTGAAAACTCACACTCCAAACACGTTGATTGTATTCGTTTCTTGATTATTCCCACATAAACACACTTTATGAACTCCTGCAATGTTTTTGAGTACATGATATGGCTTCATACATCATTCGAATATTATCTTTACAGTGGGCATATACCAATCGAGTGCAAAGCTGACTGACAACATTGCACATACACCATTCAGATGTTGCGCGGACGAAAAAACGGCTACATTGGACATGTACCTTTATGACTTTGAGTGGACTATATGGGGCATACCTTATTATTAATTTTGGACATACACCAATGACGTAGTCAGAACACTGAAAAGGTTACGCTCTTCAAAAGGAGACTACTGTATCAAGCAATGATTATCTACAATTACGTCCCTTTTCAAAACGGGAACTTCTCTCAAAGGAAAGAATTTGCTCTCGGAAAGAATTTGCTCCCAGAGGGAGCGAATTTTTTCCTTTAAGAGCAGTTCCTCAAGGTATGGAAAATAATTTTTACCACATAAGGTGAGCTCCATAGAGTGTTACTATTCCTTTACGCACGTGCGTATACTGCGTAATTGGAGATACGCCAATATACACCATTTACAAATTGGAAGGTCCCTAGGTTTAATTGATATGTTGAGTGGACTATTTTGGTCATACATCTTAATTGTTGAGTTTGCTACATTGGACATACACCATTCAGCTCTATATCAAACTATATATACCTTTGGATGGCTGTAGACCAACACCCTGAGGGATTTCACTACTATGAAATTTCTGATACTGTCATATAATAAGCCACAGAGTAATACATGCTCCTCTGAGAAGTGTCACGTTATCATGTAACATAAAAATTACATACAAGTATTTTACTCAAGCAGAAGTGTGATACTTACATTATTATACGTTAAATATATTATATTTGTGAAATACACCCTATAAAATCATTGATATTTTGTAAACAGCTTCATCTAATAAACCTCTCAAATACATATTTTAGATCTAAATAGCATGTCCACAAAAGACAATTGACTGCAATTTCAAAACTGTAAAGATAGTTAAATGCAAAAAATGTTTAAGAGTTATAAGCTGTTGAGTATGATGTCTCTAAATAAAATGTAATTTAAGGTAAGAGCCTTTTCATTTGGATATTGAGCATGTAATCCTATCTGTAAGCCTTTAAACACCATATATATGAGCATTCTATTGATAAACATTAGTGAAAGGAGATACTAAACATAGCTTCTGGTGTAAAAGATCATTGTGTTGCCTGTTTGTCAATATGTAACGTATATTACAAACTCTATATACTCAGGTTTAGATAAACGAAAAGTTTCAGTGTAAAAATGTAAATATTTTCTTACCCATCAGTTTAAACATATGTTTTGGGTGCTCAAAAGAACCGTCTCATTGAGACGGTTCTTTTGAGTACTCACAACATATGTTTTGGTTAAGAAATAAGAAAATTAAATTTTCGTTACGCACTCTTAACTAAAGTCCTGTATGTATCATTGCTTTATTCCTTGAATTAAACATCATGGTATCTAATTTCATTGCAAAGCTTGTTTTGTGTGTTAAATATATATAAATATGTTAAATAGACATATAAAGATATCAGTTGTCCAAAATAGAACTTATCAAAGCTTGTTAAGAAAATTTATCAATGCACATTTGTTTTTTTGAAGCTGTATATTTATCAACTTTTTGTATCAACAAGATTTTTTTTTATTGATTTGCCAAACTTATAGATTTTAAAACTCATAAATAAGGCAAATTATAAGCCACAAGTAACAGCTGAATAAGGATATATTCCATATTTTGTTTAAGTAACATATATAATAGTAACAAAAGAACCTATGTTTGGTTTAAAGATTGTCTTATACCGTATAAGATTAAGCATGCAATGCTAAGATTCAGTGAATTAAGATTTCTGTAATTTTTATCTGAAAGAAACTAAATTTAATCAAATCGGTTATTCAACAGAAACTGAATGTTTTTGTGTACCCAATTAACGGGCAAATGCCTCCTTTAATTGCCGTTGCTGTCACGTTGGGCTCGCGCTATAAATTTTGGTCTGAGTCTTCATCTACATCTACATCCATATTATATGTATATGAGCAGTGAAGGCACTGCTTGTCATTGGTTTTCAATTTAGATAATATTGATATATAAGCATAAGGAATTATAAGAGTTCCTATTTATTTGGTAGTTATCTTGCTACCGCATGGTAACGCTCAAACTGCTAAAGAGCTAACATGTATTTATTTACAGTTTCTTAACTTTAATCTTCGAAAATTATTAAGAAGAAAATTTCCCCCTTGGAGGCCACTTAATAGTCAATGGTCAAGTGATAGCACACACTAAATAGTAAATAATATTATATTTGATCCTAAGTAACATATTTAACCATAATAGTATAGGTTTATATTATTTTGGCTCAAACTGGCTATTTGCTGCACTTAACTAAGTGCTTTTATCGCAATCAGCATGCCAATAAATATAAAATAGGTATACTTTTGTATTTTCACAAATTGAGGTCAGACTTTTCAGGATGACATAGTTGCACTGTAACGCACCAACTATGAACAGACTAACATCTCTCATTTAGCATGTTATTTTATGTAGTTTTAAAACAAACATAGTGTACAAAATTCCTCCTATGTAGGGCGGGGAGTAGGGTCTATTAGTAGCAATTATTTTCGTTGCAAGTTATGTATGTTGCTATTTGCATTATGATCTCAAGGTTAGCATACTATTCAAGTAAATTTTACTGTTTGTAATCACTCCTAGCATAAGTCAGCTGAAATATTTTATGTGTTTTATAACAATCGAAAGATTAGAAAGCGTTAGCCTTTCTCAAATGCCAACAGAAGACACTCTATGCAAGATAAGGAACTGGTCTTTGCAGTTAAAGATCGTAGGTCATTTATATTTACTTTTAATTCATTTTGTTTGTGTGTGTGGTATCACCAAAGGCTACGCCCAATAACCAGACAAAAACATTTCAGATATAATGTATGCAGCATAAAACTTGATGTGTTTGCATAGAACTTGGGTCTAGAGTATCTATCTATTGTATGCTGTCCATCACTTTTCACTATTACCCTAAATGATTTACACACAGATTATAACTGTTCTGTTTCAAGTTCAATCAGGCTGAACTGCCATAACTACATTCTGTATACTTGTCAATGTAAATTGATATTAAGCTACGGGTTTGTACAAAATTAGCGACTAATGCGCTTTGTGATTCCTTTGTAGATCGTATTTGTTATTTGTCTTTGTCTTTGTCATACTGCCATGTCTGTTCATTGCATCCTTGTGGTCAACTATTGGGAAAGGACTAACCTCTTGGCTCTCTTGTATATGATGTTTTCTTGTTCCTATATTGTGGCCTTGGACTGGTGTGGTATTTGATTGTATCGATTCCTGATCTATGCCTTCTTTCTTACTTTTATAATAAATTGCTTTTGAGCATTTAGAAAGCCTTCCCCTTATCAGTCATGGCATTTGTGTATGATGTGTGTAATATACAAAAAAGATACAACTGTTTGCAAAAGGATTAGTTTGGTCACAGAGGTAAAACATTTTTCTATTTCCTATTTGTTGAATAGCAAAACAGAAATTTCAGCCCATATTTTTCAATGGTTACTTGTCCAATAAGAAAAACTTTTGCGAATAATTCAAGGGCTGAACCTGCTTTCTTCTCATGGAAAAATATTATATTTTTTTGAAACTTTTATCTGGCCATTTTATGGGCAATCCTTCATTAACCCTTGAAGCCCCAAGAAAAAATGTACCTGAAAATGTTGTTTGCTAAAATCGTCCGCTGCAAATAATTGCCTAGCATTACTGACAAATTAAGTATAGAAGCAAACAGCGTGGACCCAGAGCAGACTGTTCCTATAGGATCAGTCTGATCTGGGTCCACACTGTTTGCCATAGAGGCTTTTAAACATTTCAACAGACGAGAAAAGCAGACGACTTTTGTTGCGATATTCAAACTGTACAGATGTTGTTGTTTTTTTCAAAATCAACTAATCAATAAAAAACAATAGTTAAATAAATAGATGAAAACTAGTTCTTCTGTTTATGCATTTTTGATTAGTGATGTTAGACGTCATACAAGATAAAGATGGCAATAAATCTTGCTTTGTAGTTTTTTGTGGAGTTTAGGTATCCAGTATAAAGCAGTAACCTTGTCTTGGTTTTCCTTTGCTTTTACACCAAAATTTAGGACAACCGTGCCTACCAACAGCAACCCTCTCACTCAAAAAAGCTTGCAGTTTATAGGCATTAGTACCAACAAGCTCAAATTTTATAGTATCAACATAATACAACCATCAAACAACAACACCATTGTTTGCAGCTTTATTAGTTGGAACCAAAACACACTCTGTATGAAACTCCTGGATACCTTTAGTGCTTAAGATGACGAAAAGAAGGTTGGGGGTAAAAGATAAGTATTATGAGGGTAAATAGAAATTGAGTATTAATATTTGTTTTTAAAATGTTAATCTTCAATTCATTCAAGGCATCAGGTTCAACATTTTCTCATTTTAATTAACGATTACTGAAGGCATTTAATGAAGCAGCGATCTCCCTACGACATTTAGGGAAAAACAATGTTAGAGTGAAATCCACTTGCATTCAGTGTTACCATATTATTTAACTTTAATTTCTTATTATTACTTCAATCAGTTTTCTTAGCTAACTTAGCATGTTAGCGGCCATAGGAAATAGGCAAACTCCAAGTAAGCGTTGCTTATTTCCAATGGCTGCTTGCAAAATATCTATATACATGTATTGCTTAATATACTTAGATTTCTCCTTACTAGCTCGTTTTACATAGTTTGCTTATATTTCATCTTACTTTACTTATTGTTCTTAGGTTACTATGCTACTGACTCTTCTCTTATTATCTCTGGTTGCAGGAATAGTATCTACTTACTTTATTTAGCTTAATTAGGTTTCTACTTTCTTCGCTCAATCTACTTAGTTTACCTAGCTTTCTATTTAAGGTCTCTACCGTCTCCTTGGCATTTCTTTCTTCTGAAAAACATATTTTCTTCATTTTCTGTCATTTGCAGTTTCATTTTGATAATACTGATATAAAACAACGAAAAGTAAATGTCACCGTTTAGTATTTGAGCTAGGCTCTTCAAAGACATGCATATTACGCCCTTTTCTACAAAAATGCACAGGGTTAAAGAAAGAGATAAACGGGTCTAGATATTGTAGCTGATGATTAAGGAATATTGTGAGTTATTGCATCAGGACAACAAAATGAGTTTAATCATGCAAGGGTTACAGTTATTAGCTTGGTAGTGACCTTAATTTACCTTTATTACTTACCTTATTTGTATTTCCTATGGTTCTGTTTACCATCTGCCTTCCTTACTTAGCTTACTTTTTTTTCTACTGACTTTCCCCTCAGTCTACTTCGCTTAAAGTTTTCTAGTTTTTACTTGCCATACTCATACTTTCTTTTGTTTGTTTGATTGATTCTTTACGTCTCAGTCAACAAGTTTTCCGTTATATCAGGGCGGGTTTTCCTGGGTTGAACCAGTACTAAGCAAGTATACTCTTACTTTCTAGTGTTGCTGACATAGTATCTACTTACTTAACTTAGATTTATTTCTATTTTCTTTACTCAGGTTTCATAGCTTACTATGTTACTTAATTTGCTATTTTTCCTATAGCTGCTGGCATAGTATATGCGTAGTAGCTACTTATACTACTTAGATTTCTACCCACTCACTGCTTACATTGCTTATCATACTCTTGGTTTACTTATTTTTGTTGGCATTTTATCTACTTAGTTTATTTATATTTCTACTAGTTTAATTACTCAGGTACCTTCCTTTTATTTTCTATGGTAAATCAAATGAAAACGGTCTTAAAATTAGAACAATACTACAAATCCTATATATCTTGCCCAACATCTTATTTTATATCTTTTTCAATGTAGCCATCTCAATATTTAAACAATATACATAGTCTCAGGGGCAATAAAAAGTTTTTTTTAGTTTTTTTAAAAAAATAATACAGACTAGACTTTACATGTTTGGGTTTGTAAAATCGCCAACGTACTTTCAATTTTCGGATAGAATAGAGTTTCTGCATGTTTTCTTTTCAACAGAACGATGGATTCTTCTCAAACTTTTTAGATTGTATCAGTTTGAAACAGTTAAGAGTTGATTAGATTTTGGCAACCCTAACCTAATTTTCAAGTTCACTAACTAATAAAAAAGTGAAAAAAAAATCGGCCTTTTAGACAACTCTACGGAAGCCCTGGAGGGACATTTTTACTTATTACTTATCACTTACTACTTATTACTTATCACTTATTACTTATTACTTACTACTTATTACTTATTATATCATTTATAACCCCTATAACGGCTGGAAACTCCATTGTACATTCCCAGTAATAGTCGTAGCCGTTGTTATTGCTGTAGTAGTAGTAGTAAAAGCGGCGGTTGTAGTAGTAGAAAATAGTAGTTGTTAAAGGTTAAAGTAGTAGCTATAATAGTAAAATAGCTATAGTAAAAGTCGTAACTGTAGTAGCAGTAGTAGTAGTAGTAGCAGTAGTAGCAGTAGTAGTAGTAGTAGTAGTAGTAGTAGTAGTAGTAGTAGTAGTAGTAGAAGGATATGTGTAGTTGGTGTTGCTGTTTTAGTGTAGTAGTAGTAGTAGTAGTAGTAGTAGTAGTAGTAGTAGTAGTAGTAGTAGTAGTTGTTGTAGTAGCAGTAGTAGTGTAGTAGTAGTATTAGAATTGGTAGTAGTAGCAGCAGTAGCAGTAGTATTAGTGGTGGTAGTAAGTGTAGTAGTAGTAGTAGTAGTAGTAGTAGTAGTAGTAGTAGTTGTTGTAGTCGTACTACTACTACTACTACTAGTAGTAGTAGTAGTAGTAGTAGTAGTAGTAGTAGTATATGTGTTGTTTCTGTTGCTGTTTTTGTTGTTGTTGTTGTTGTTGTTGTTGTAGTAGTAGTAGTAGTAGTAGTAGTAGTAGTAGTAGTAGTAGTAGTAGTAGTAGTAGTAGTAGCAGTAGTAGTGTAGTAGTAGTATTAGAAGAGGTAGTATTAGCAGCAGTAGCAGTAGTATTAGTGGTAATAGTAAGTGTAGTAGTAGTAGTAGTAGTAGTAGTAGTAGTAGTAGTAGTAGTAGTCGTAGTACTACTAGTAGAAGTAGTAGTAGTAGTAGTAGTATATGTGTTGTTTCTGTTGCTGTTTTTGCTGTTGTTTTTGTTGTAGTAGTAGTAGTAGTAGTAGTAGTAGTAGTAGTAGTAGTAGTAGTAGTAGTAGTAGTAGTAGTAGTAGTAGTAGAAGTAGTAAATAGTAGTAGTAGTAGTAGTAGTAGTAGTAGTAGTAGTTGTAGTAGTAGTAGTAGTAGTAGTAGAAAAAGCGGTGGCAGTCATAGAAGAAACTGCTTGTTGTTAAAGTAGTCGTTGTTATAGTAGAACTGCTATAGTAGTAGTATAAATGGTGGTAGTAATTGTAGTAGTAGTAGTATTATATGTGCTGTTGCTGTTTTCGTTGTTGTTGTTGTTGTAGTAGAAGTAGTAGTAATAGTAGTAGTAGTAGTAGTAGTAGTAGTAGTAGTAGTAGTAGTAGCAGTTGTAGTCGTAGTAGTATTTGTGGTATTGTTATGACTTATTTGCTGTAGCTTATGACTTATTTGCTATAACTAATGACTTATTTGCTATAACTTATGACTTACTAGTTATTACTTAATACTTATTAGTTATTACTTAATACTTATTAGTTATTATTTAATACTTATTAGTTATTAATTAATACTTGTTAGTTATTACTTAATACTTATTAGTTCTTACTTAATACTTATTAGTTATTACTTAATACTTATTAGTTATTATTTAATACTTATTAGTTATTAATTAATACTAGTTAGTTATTACTTAATACTTATTAGTTATTTCTTAATACTTATTAGTTATTATTTAATACTTATTAGTTATTACTTAATACTTGTTAGTTATTACTTAATACTTATTAGTTATTACTTAATACTTATTAGTTATTACTTACTTGTTAGCAGCAGTAGTAGTAGTAGTAGTAGTAGTAGTAGTAGTAGTAGTAGTAGTAGTAGTAGTAGTAGTAGGAGTAGTAGTTGTTGTTGTTGTTGTTGTTGTAATTGTTGTGGTTGTTGTTGGTAAGGCTCATATATATGTTATATGTGACCATGTGTTTGTTACGGAAAGATATCCTTTTCTACTGCACTTATACAGTACTATTAACGTGGGTCCCAGTACCTTTCACTAGAATTCAGTAATACTACCATGTATATAAGGTTCTGTTAGTCATTTTTGCCCACAAGTGGACCGCGGACAAATGAGTGCAGAGTGTAGTTTTTTGGAGCCTCCAAACATTCATTTCCAACAGATTAATGACGAAAATAGTGTCAAAATAAAATTATTGTTAGTTTACTCATTAAATGCAAATATTCTCTGATAGTAATAAATTTATTCATTGATGTATGCACAGACTTGTTATATCAATCATGCATATTTCCAAACATCTAGGGCATATGGTAACATTGTAACAATGTAGATCAAAATGAGATTATGCCAATGATATTTTTATTGCAGGGTCTGCAATGTTATATATTTAATTGAAACAAAAATATAAACAAAAAATATCAAATAAAAAGATATCTTTTCAGTAACTAACATGTTTTTTTTATCTATAACATATGAGCCATACTATATATTACTACTACACTAAATACTACAGCAACCAACTGCACCACCACCACCACCACCACCACCACCACCCCTATGCTACTACTATTACAAAACACTACTACAATATTAAACAACATCTACAAACTATTACTATAACTATTCTCTGATACACAACTACTACAGGGTTCTCTTGGAGCATTCTGCAATACTTTTGAGCTGCATTAAGCAATAATTGGGCTTGAAACCCCATTTTTGATCTTCTTTTTGAGTGGCTGCTTACGACAGGTTTTACTGTACATAATTAACAACCAGTTTTTACTACTACTACTACTACTACTACTACTACTACTACTACTACTACTACTACTACTAATAATAATAATAATAATAATAATAATAATAATGATAATAATAAAAATAATAATAATAATACCACCACTACACTACTACTACACCTACTCCTCCACCTATTACTACTACTACTACTTTTACTATTACAACTACTACTTCAACAACAACCATTTTCTGCTGCTGCTGCTGCTAACTACTTACTACTACTACTACTACTACTACAACTACTACTACTACTACTACTACTACTACTACTACTACTACTACTACTACTACTACAGCAATTACAACAGCTACGACTATTCTACTACTACTTTTCTACTCCTAAGACCGTATGAACACTCTACGGCTACGGGGAATGTACAATGGAGTTTCCCGCCATCATAGGGGTGATAAATGATATGATAAGTAATAAGTAGTAAGTAATAAGTGATAAGTAGTAAGTAATAAGTAATAAGTGATAAGTAATAAGTAGTAAGTAATAAGTGATAAGTAATAAGTAAAAATGTCCCTCCAGGGCTTCCGTACAACTCTATCATCTGAACATGTGGTAAAATTTAATGAACATTTGCAGAGCTACAAACAAATTTTCGTGACCTTGATCTTATTTTTAAGGTCAGACCAGCAATTTTGACTGCACGTTTTCGCTTATTCAAACCAAACTTTATATATTGTATAATAACGACAGAGCAAAGAGTTGACTAAATTTTGATTACCTTGACCTAATTCTCAAGGTCACCATCATATAATGACTGTAAGAAAGCCCATTCGCCCTCTATCTTCTGAACTAGTTGGTGGGTTTAAACCACATTTGCATCGATACATTGCTGTAAAGAAAAAAAAAACTAGAATAGATTTGGTGACCTTGAACTTATTTTAAATGTCATTGAAATGTCATTTTTTCACCAAAATAAACTTTTACCCACGTTATGTATGAACGAAATAATGGCTACTAGCCAAACTTGATTTATTGTATCATTTTGACGGAGTAAATAGTTGGTATAGTAATGACTCAGGTGAACTTGATCTCATTTTCAAGGTCACCATCCTATAAGGACTGAAAAAAATACCTCTATCTTCTGAATCAGTGGGTGGATTCTGACCAAACATGCTTAGACCTAGTGGTTGGAAAGGGAAATAATTGAAAATAATTTAATAACATTGATCTTTTATTCATGGTCAAAATAGCACTTTGAAATGTCAAATTTTGACCCTAATAGCGATTCCACATGCTATCTCTTGAACAGAACACTGTATTCTGGCCAAATTTTAATAATGCCTCATTGTGGCACAATGAAGAGGGGAATATATTGTGGTGACCTTGACCTACCTTTCAAGATGATCATACTATATAGACTGTAAAAGTAAGTATTTACAACACTTTATCTTCTCAACCAGTGGGTCAGTGGGTGGGTCAGTGGGTGGATTTGACCAAATTTGCATTGTTACGTTGTTGGGAAAGAAGTGATAAGATTTTGGTGACACACTTGTTGCTGTTTAATTTTGACTCAAAGTTTGCTTCCACAAGCTATCTGGTGCTAAATAATGGATTCTAGACGTATTTTATATGTTGGATCGCTGTGACACAATAATGAGTTGACTTAAGTGCGCCTTAGCATGCGTCACACCATTTTAGGTTGGAGAGACCCAGTTTTCTTCTGAATACACTGTGAGCTAGGGCGACAATAGCTATGCTTTTATCGGTGAGATGTTCTAGATGCCTGTCTATGGCTGGGCTCACACCGTGAATGGACAACTAGTGGTCTTCGTTAGTGAGCCTTTGCTATGTTTCAGCAAAATCATTCAATCTGATTGTTTGTCTGTGATAATACAGGCGCGATAATTTGGCCAATGCAAATAACCTATGTGCCAGTACATGTGGATTTGGTAATAACCGCATTGTCAAGCTTAAATGGCTGGGGCGATCCTGCGCAAATGAGGAGAAAAGTGTGGATGCAGATGAAGAATTCGACCAAATTAGACCTCTAGTCTCACTGAATACGTCAGCAAAGGCGATTAAAGAAGGCTTTTGCGCACATGCGATATGTTTTGAAATGTTATGTGCTGGTCCATATATTTTAGCCCCATGAAAGTAGCAATGGATGTCACTATGGCACAAATCTTTTAAATAACTAAATGTGAGCCATTGATGACTATCCTGGTAAGCTTGAGTGACTAGTTGAGAATAACTTAGTCTGTTATATGACTTGGGAGAATCATGATTGGCCCAATTTGTCTTCATACATCTCTATATCTACTTGAAAACTGGTCTAACCTGGCTTACAAGTTAATAGAGGATAGAAACCGGCTCAAACTAGTTTCCAGAAGTTAATATTTTTGATGCTTTTCTAATATCACCCTCTAGAGAGTTAAAAATATCATGATTAGTATGAAACTAGCATGTGTTGTATGAAATTGGCATGGTTTGCTGTTTCACTTCCCAACAGGTAAGCTAAAGACTTTAATGAATTTTAATATCTTTTTTTGGTTTGTTTTGTTTGTTTTGCTTGTTTGTTCATTTTTCTTTGTTTGAATAAACGAAATGAAAAAATAAATTGGATTAAATTTTACATTCCACATTCAGAGTATTTATATTTATATACATTTCGAAATGCAAATAAACTACATTAAAATATTGCTAAAACATGTGAGAAAGTCCTTAAGTTAAACATGACTTCAAGGACAAAAGTTTCATTCATAGTTGAAAAAGTCGTATAACAAAATAGTTATTGACTTCAATTTAGGTAGACATGAGGATTTATTTACACTTAAAGGTGATATTCACCTGGGCCTTGCGGCCTTGATGAATATCACTTTTTGGTAGATAAATCCTCATGTCTACCTCATTGAAATCAATACTTGTATATTATTTGAGGGCTTTTCTGACTAGTCTATGTTATTGTGGTAGTTTCCTGTTCCTTGACTGTTGAAGACTGATAGTTTCCTGGTCTTGTCCTTTGGCTGGTATATGATTTTGTTGTTTCCTGGGCCTGGACGGCTGTTATAAACTTAGTTTATTTGAGGGGCATTTTCACTGGTCTGTGATTGTGATAGTTTCCTGTTCCTGGACCATTGAGAATAACTTAGTTTATTTAAGGGCTAACCTGGCTAGTATATATGATTGTGATTGTCTGTTGAGAACAACTTAGTTTATATGAGGGCTATTCACTTACTGGTCTAGGACTGTGATAGTTTCCTGGTCTTGCCCAACGGCTGGTATATGATTGTGATAGTTTCCTGGGCCTGGACTGCTGTTAAAAGCTTCGTTTATTTGAGGAATATTCTGGCTTGTTTATTATTGTGATAGTATGTTAAAAAATAAATTCAGTTTTTTGAATGTTCATGAAATCATGAATACTTTGGGTCTCATTCAAAGTAAGTGAAGCCCCTCGGGCTTGTTAACTTTGCAAGAAACTCGAAGTATTCATAGTTCCACGAACAGACCAATACTTGAACTTATTGCTTATACATGTATTTACATTTTATTATAAATATCTAAAATAAAGAAATAATTTATGATTTATGAAACAAAACAGCTCTTCCTCATGGTGCCATGGGTTTGTCTGCGGTTTGTGATTGTGGTATTTTCTGATCATACTCACTTACTTTTTTTTATTTGGTACGTAATCTACGGATGTTTTAGGAATTTAAACGGAAAAGCCAGTGTGAACAGGGACAGCCAATGGAGCAAACAAGAGGCTTGTTTAGCACGTGCGAAGAAATGGAAAGTGCAACCAAGCAGTATTCTGCTTTCCGTCAGAACCCAAAATTCCTGTAGGACCATAATATAAAAAAAACTATCAACACTATATCGATGTACGGGGAGAAGTTTTACCAACTCCATGTGGCTTGTCTATGATTGTGATAGTCTGTTGAGAATAACTTTGTTATATAAGGGCTATTCACTTACTGGTCGAGGATTTGATAGTTTCTTGGTCTTGTCCACTGGCTGGTATATGATTGTGATGGTTTCCTGGGCCTGGACTGCTGTCAATAACTTAGTTTATTTGAGGCTATTCTGGATGGTGTGCGATTGTGATAGTTTCTTGGTCCTGGTATAACTCAGTCAACTTCAGTATGAAAATAACTAGTCATTTTAGATTTGATAGGTGATAGTTTGTGTGATATATGGTTGAAATTTGAGGCTATGAAACCTTATGCATCTTATGAACTCTCGAAAAAAATAACCTGAATGTCAATTGCCTGAAATCAAACATGTATTACACAAAACAATTTTTGCATCAGTTATTTAGAAATGAATGTATTTTTTTTTCATTAGTGGTAAAAATGGAAACTAACCCCCATTTAGATTAACTTCTTTATTTGCTCACAAAGACCTTGAAGTTTTGTGGTAGTGTGTTTGGTACAGAGGTTGTTGTGTGAGCTCAAACAGAGTAACCCCCAAAATATGATTGGAATGTTTTCAGCTTTTATAAGTTTTGTCACTGACAGATCGAATCAGATAGTGTTATATAAATCTATTTTACATTATTTGAGGGTAACACATTTGTGGAATTAATATAGACCTTCAACTGATATACATGTAGTGTCATAATACATTTTTATAGCACATGTAGTTATGTAAAGCCGATAATACATGTCTATTCATAGTCATGAAAATTGTTGCAAAACTCACAGCTTGAAAATTTTGACTTTATCTATCTTAAAGACTTATCTATAGAGGAGAGGGTTGGGGTCTTATGTTTCATCTGTGGTCGGGCCAACCATGTGATATCCTGGATCAGGTGTGGTACTTGATTGTATCATTTAATGATCTTTGCCGTCTTTCTTACTTCAATAGTTTGATAGCTTTCACTCCAGTATTCAGTTGTATACGCTTTTGAATCCTTATCTTTGCTTTATCTCGTTTTTATATCTTGATTTGTATGTATCATGAGATGATGCATCGATAAGTTTCTTTCATGCAAACCAAACGTCTATTTGTCTTAATCCATATCAGAAATAAGGGTGATGGTTCGAACCGTCAAACATGTTTAAGCACTCTAGTATTTTTACTGACCGTTCTGAGGGCGGTGCTTCTTTTGTGGATCTTTTTTGTTATTTGTTTTTCATGTCTGTCATGTCTCTTCCTTGCAGCCTTGTGGTCACCTGCTGGGAAGGGCTGTCCTATTGGCTCTCGTATATATGATGTTTTCTTGTGTTTTAAAACTTTATCCATATGGTGTGGTATTTGATTGTATTGATTCCTAATCTTTGTCCTTTTCCTTACTTTTTTCAAATGATATTTAGGTTGATCCAACGCCTTAATAGGACATCTTACTCTATCGAGCACTCAGTGAATGCTTGCAGGTATGCTTATAAGATTGACCATGGTAATTGTGCTGCAACTTATATTAGTTTGCAATAGCAAAAACGCGTCTGGTAAGTATCGCATGCGCAGATCAGGTTTGGGGGACTTGGATCCGGAGCCAAACCCCCCCCCACCCCCACCCCCCCCCCCCCCTGGAAAATAACAAATTTGTAGGTTACCTTAGGAATATTGGTATGGACCTCCTAAGATCACAAAGCTACCCAGGCAGCATTCAAGGTAGGGCCATAATTGGTCATAATTGGTACGCCTTGGTTCGCTTGCGGGCCGATGGTATCCCGCTTTGTTAACTGTGTATAGATTTAGGAATACTGATCTCATCCTCTCCTCTCTGTAAAATCGTTGTCACAACTTTGAACCTGGAACCACCCGCCCCGACGAAATATTCTGGGTCCGTTTTCAATGAGCTGGCTTCTGCATTTATTCTCTCTTTCGTTTTTTCTGGCGATGATGCCAGTGTTTAACTATTTGCCTACTGAGTAATTTTACATGCTTTTTTGTCGCCTGCTGTTTTTTTTTTTTTTTTTTTCAAAATCAACTTTTTTCGAAACAAAATCATTTAAGTTATACCTACAGAGTGGGAACAGTTTGGATCCAAATCAGGCCCGACGTTTCTTCGGGCCTGATCTGGGGCAGATTGTTTGCAAATGTTATCAGCAGACGACACTAGTAGCCTAAGAGTAAATGTTTATTACAGCAAGCATCACTTGTCACAATCATGTTTTAAGATCTAACGAGACTTTCTTCTTCTTTTATTATGTCACCTGAGTTTATGGGCAGCTATAACATTGCATCTTACATCGTGTTCGTTTGAAGACCATGAGAACACACTTTATCACATGACGTCGACAACGCCATGCAACAAAATCAATAAATCACTAGTGGTTTATAGATTTTCGGAAAACGTTATGACGTCCATAACAACGTTGGACATGTGACGTTCATAACAACGTTGCGTACATATTGACAAAATTATACCGTTTTTACGGCAGAAATGAGATTTAAGAGTAATCTTAATGTCTTTTGATAAATAGAATCTAACAATCGTGCTCATGTATTTATTAAACTCGGCAAGCCTCACATTTTATCTTTTTTTTCCCCAACTCGTTTAATAAATTCAATAAAACATGAGCACTCATGTAAGATCCTCTATGTAACAAATAAGTGTAAATTGACACCAAAGCTGGTGGCAGCCGAACAGCTCTCATCTAAGCGTAACCTTTCAACTGCTTAAAAACCTACGTAGTTCTGCTCGGTTGCATTAACAGGTATAAATGTTTAAAGTGGTCTCAAGATATATAAGTACGACCTCTTCTGGTGTTAATATACACGTATGTTTTAATGTAGTTATCATCTGATTGTGTTACAGGGAGTTCGTATTGAGATAAATTCCTCAGAAAAGCCAAGTTACCTAAAAGATTTATCATAAATGACGTCGCGTCTGGGAGTGGAATAACGTCATGCATTAAAATCGATAAACCACTAGTGGTGTACAGATTTTCTGGAAACGTTATGAAATGACGCTTTTAGCGTCCCGCATATAGCAAAACCCTAACGTTTTCACGCCAAAAATATTTCAAAATAATTTTAATCTCATATGATAAATATAATCTAACATTCGTGTTCCTGTATTATTGAATTTATTAAACTCGTTGCGAAAAAAATATATAATGCTCGACAAGCCTCGCATTTATCACTTTTACTCAACTCGTTTAATAAATTCAATAAAAATGAGCACTCATGCAAGATCCTTTATATATTCCTCAGAAAAGCCAAGTTACCTAAATAGATATATATAAAAACAAGTGAGTATAACCAGGAGTGTGACTGGGAGATACCACAATCGCAGATGACAGACCAGTATTGGTATTGACCCAAAGTAATTAAATATGGACCTGGGGGTCAGCAGTATAAGTCTGAATTCAGCTGTATTAAGATGAGGTCAAATCGAATGTGGAAGTATACTATTACTAAGACGTTGATTTATTTTTTTAGCATACAGTCAGCATGCAGCAAAATTGGGTGCTCCATTACATTAACGTTTCTAATGGCATGGGGCAAATATAGTAAATACGTACTAAAGGCAAGTATCTTCTCCATGTCTAGACTGTTTGCAAATGGCTAATTGTGCGTAGCATTAGTTTTAAATTGGACGATTGAATTAGTCATGAACAAGTGGTGTAATAAGTGGTTAACAAGACTCTTTTCCAACCACATTTTCACCACAAACATTTGCTGTTGTTCTCATTTATAGACCTGGTTGAGAAGTCTTGTTTGGGTCTTCATTTTGTGCTTATCAGTTACCTCTCATATTAACTGCATTGCCGCGCGTTGCCTGATAAACATTGTCGATCTCACGGCATATGCCTTTATCAGGTCATAATGACGTTGCACTTTTTGAATGTCGTCGCTTATGACGCTGAATCATCACAAAAATCGAAAATTACGTCATAGTCGCTCGTTTGAAGAGTGAAACAATGGGTAAACTGATAAACAATGGGTAAATTGATAAATAGAATACCAGGTTTGTGTTTTTATATCAAGTTTACCAGGCTCTGCTTTGAGAACGCATGTTGAATCACTCGGCAAGCCTCGCTATGTCAACAAGCGTTCTCAAAGCCTTGCTTGGTAAACTTGATATCAAGACACTCACGTAGTATTTTCTATTTACAGGTTTTACTTTGAAGGACAATGAAAGCACTGTACAGCAGAATATATTTACTTTTAGCTATGCTTAGTATGTACTGATTCAACCCAAGAAGACAATAAACGTCTCGACATGACTGACAAATTATTGACTGGAACGCAAAGCATATAATACCAACAACAAAGATTGAATTCTTGAAGCAGGGCAAAAACATGATTGAATACTTTCTAAGAAATACGCCGGTAAGGTTAAGGGAATGCTGTTCGACCCAATCCCATTGCTGTAAAATATTGGCAATGAAATATACTCCTCAAAATAATTAAAGGACCAAGATTTTAGAACGCGAGTATAATTAGCTCAAACATTTAAATTCTGTAAAACTAGGCCCAAATCTTTCTATTATTTATGCCCATAAATCAAGAATCATTATTAATGATCCCCATGCCTAATTCTGCCATAACTGTGTCTCAAATGCACATACCCTCAAAAACACACTTTCAAAAAGCAGTGGGTGGGGTAAAGAAATTCTTCTGTGGTCATTCGAGTGGAATGAAAGAGACATCAAATTGAATTTGTTTTCAACAGTTCAGCTTACATGCAAAAAAATCTTCAAACAGTTTCAATATACTGGGAAGCAAGCGTTTTCATCTCTGACAATGGAGTTTTGACATTGTTTTGTTTTCTGAAAAAATGTGTGTACTTGGCCATCAGGAATCAAATTTTCAATCGCCATTCTATGCCATTGAGTGTTAGAAAGATGTCCTGATGAATTGCTTAAAGATAATCACAGAAAAACACCAAAACCAGTTGTCGGAATCCATAGTCTGGCCATTATGCCACAGCCAAAAGGGGCAATTTTCTCTCACAGGAAGAAATGGGTGGTATCAACGGGATTAAAACACCATAAAATCATGCAAAAACAGAGAGTTCAACATCTAAAAGCAATTTTCATTCATTTCATGCAGTTCTGTGGTCCATGGATCACACACAGAAAATGACATTCCAATACATTTATGTCAAGTTTTGAAATGACAAAAAAATCCTTGTTGGTAACATTTTCTACCATTTTCTTTTTGCTGTTTCACTTGGAAATAGGGCGTCAAAGATGTCCGAAAAATTTAGGATAGATCGTAAAATTGGTTTTCAAAATACGTTCTACACAAAATGCATCAATGTTATAATTGATAGCATTGGTCCTTCAATTATTTTGAGGAGTATATGTTTAAACTAACAAAATCTGCCAACTTTAGGAATAACCTATCATTTGTTATTAGTACAATAAACATAAATTCGTAGTACTGTGTTAAACTTTAACAAATTTGTAACTGACTTTAATATATGGGAACTACTATTCCCAATTCTTGAGATTCTAAGGATTCTAAATATTGCTATCAACCTGCTGGTCATGTAGCCAATAAAGATTTAAAAAGTGTTACTGATTCAAGAATTCTGTCTATTTTATGTTAAGGAACTTTCCTTCACCGATAGATTTCAACAGATGTCGTGTAGAAATCTCGTGCTTTTCATGAAATTTTGTAATCGATGGTGCAAGTGAGAGCATGTTGAATCTAATGCTTTTAATACTTGGAAATTAATATTTTCAATATTATTGATAGGAAAATTTCATAATATAGCGCAATGATTTAAATCTTCTTCAGTCTGAACCTAAATTTACTTTTTAAAATTTGAATAAGGCCATAGGAAGTTTGTTTTAAGCGCCTGCTGATAAGTCTGCTAAAGTTCTATGTTGTGGTCATTCGAAAATTTACCGCATTAACACCCTAAAGCAAACATGTAGCACTGCTTAAACCATAATTTGCGCGAGAGGTCTCTCGTTAATAAGCATATATGCCATATGGCTGATATCTTTGTTGTGTTGATGATGAGTACCATAGCAAGCTTCCTACGTTAAACTGAATACCTAAAGTCACCTTTTATTGCTAATTCTTGTTCAGCATCACTTCAATTAAAAACACATACTATAAAATATTGTGAAAAGTTATTTAGAGGAATGGTAAAATCTATCTGGGTCTATTAAAATTTTCAGTTGAGATTTATCATAAATTGAAAGCTTAATTTTTTTCTAGCATTTAGTTTGTCTACATATACGTTCTTTACTCTTTATACTACATTACCTCACAATCAAACAAAAGTAAAACTAACTAAAAATTAATTGACTAAACACATTTTAACAGAGAGGGACCTCTTTATTTGGCTTGTTATGAGAAACGCGCTTTTTTCACATCTGATACAATTTGTGGTCATGTCAGAAATATGTGATGCTGTTCATTATCATTTGGACAGTATAAATTGAAAGCTTAATTTTTTTCTAGCATTTAGTTTGTCTACATATACGTTCTTTACTCTTTATACTACATTACCTCACAATCAAACAAAAGTAAAACTAACTAAAAATTAATTGACTAAACACATTTTAACAGAGAGGGACCTCTTTATTTGGCTTGTTATGAGAAACGCGCTTTTTTCACATCTGATACAATTTGTGGTCATGTCAGAAATATGTGATGCTGTTCATTATCATTTGGACAGTATATATTTATAAAATTTGGCTCGAAGTTACTAAAACAAGCTGTAGGAATTCCAATTGGTACTAGGGTAAAGTCGGGTATATTCGGCCAGACAGCTAAAGTCGGACAGCGACCTTGTTTATTTCACAGTTGACATATTAGAATAATAAATAGATTAACATAGCAGTGAAAATCATGATGAGGCGGCTCATAAGGAGCCGTCTCATCTGGATTTACACTGTTTGCAAATGTGTGTCCGAATTTACCTGATGTCCAAATTTACCCGACTTTACGCTAATTGTGCTCTTCTGTGTTGCATTTTGCTAATGTTGTCTCTTTCTGACAACAATCAAACGGATGTTATTGAAGCTTTTAAATCTACCTCAAGATATCTAAATGACTTGCTTAATTTATATTGATAACCCTTATTTCAAACAAATGGTAGACCAGATATATTCCACTGAACTCCAGTTAAATCAGGTAAACTCCCTTTGATACTGAAGCCCCTATTGTGGACTTCGACTTGTCCACAACGAATGGCATAGTTTTATCTAAATTTTATTAAAAACGAGATTAGTTTAATTTTAAAATGTTCCTTGCTCCCCTGCCTCAGTATGGTGAATATAGGAGAGTATGTTCTAATTTCCTATCGCGCCATGGGTTGGTTTGCAGTGTGAGATTGTGGTATTTTCTGGCCATACTCATAAACGTTTTGTTCACTTCCCTAGTTTCAAACATTGCGCAATTAGAACTCAATTACTGTATGAATTGCATGAGCAAATTGACCAAAATGCAAGTGAGAAATATAAAATTTCTAAATTTAGATCCATGTAGATCTACAGGTCTAAAGGAGAGCGTTACATAAAGCTGTGGTCAATAAAGCGTACAAACTGTCTCAAAGTCAGTTACAATGTATAGCTATTCAATAATCAATATTTTACTGTGATGAACCTATGTTTACTGTCCTAGTTGTCAGTCAGCGCTGAACAAACTCACATGATTGATTTTGATTGGACTTATCAAAAAAGAAAGCAACGCCTTCATGTGTGAACATATCCAACGTGTCAGCTAGATTTTGGTGTCAAATATCATGTAAACATAGACATCCTAAAATAAAACTTACATCCGCTGCCCCAGTCATGTATATTCCATGTAACAAATAAAATTGTTCATATTCCACTATGTCTTGAGACCTTCAAAATTTTGACTTTTAAATTTTGTTGCCGTCTTTGAAATTAAATGAAAGATGGTTCTTCATGTGAAGATTAATCATATGAAATATCAAGCCTTATTCTAAATGATGTATACTGGGTCCGGGTTGAAACTCAATAAAGAAGAGTGCAAAAGCCATCATTGTGAGATCAAAGTGGCACTTTCAAAAGACAAGCGGTACTTTCAAGTCTTATGATCTCCAGACAAAATGATAAAACTCATTATCTATTTCTACTCATAGCATCTACATTTAATACGCACTTGATGATGAGCATTTTTTCATGAGCCATACATATGATGATGATGATGATATTCAGCATTTTTTCATGAGCCATACATTTGATAAAATCTATTACATTTCATTGAAACTTTTAACTGGATAGCTATGGTAACAAGAGTGACTGGTCGTTTGAGGCTGGACAAAAGATATTTCAAGGAGCTGTCATTCATCCAGGTAGCTTTGACAGGACTGTGTTTGAATAATGGCTAAAATAAACTTTAATTGGTTGACTGTTGAAAGGAAAGTTGTTGTGACAAGTCAAATAGTTGTAACCAGGTTCAACAAAGTTTGTACGCTTAATTGACCGCTGCTGTACTCTAGTACATGGAACCCGTTCTTAGTATGTCACGTGCCAAAGTCAGTTGTCACCATGGTGATAAACATGTCCTATTAAACTTCCAGGTAGTGAGAAAAATTGTCTCATCGGCTTAGCAGGAAAGAAATATTTATTATGTCAAACAAAGTGAAGATATTAATTATTTGACATAGGGCTGAGGATGCAATTGATTAAAAATTGATTTCAAGTCAGCATAGCGGGTCATTGAGTAGAGATATTAATTTACTCGTTCTTGAAACTGGAAGTAAAAGATTGTTTGTCATAGAATCTGGTAATTGCTGTTTTAAAGAAAACCAAGAAGAGGATGTCGCAAATGGATATGCATCGCAACGTACTAAAAGAAACCGTACGTTAACTGCATAAAGTCAAGAGTCAGCTCAATTACTTGCGTTAATTTTGGTTTACGAAAATGTGCGAATAGCTTTGTAAAAGTGTATACTAGACTGTGCAAATACACAGACTACTAAACTCATTACATGGCGGTAGGGATCATTTCTGTACGTTGTGTTACAGTTTAAAATCTCCCGTGACATAACTAAAGTTTAACCCTTAATGCGCCAATCGCAACAAAAGTCGTCTGCTTTTCTCGTCTGTTGAAATGTTTAGGAAGCCTCTATGTCAAACAGTGTGTACCCAGATCAGACTGCTCCTATAGGAGCAGTCTGTTCTGGGTCCACGCTGTTTGGCTTCTAATGTAAGGCAATTATTTGCAGCAGACGACTTCAGCAGAGGACATTTTCAGATGCATTTTTTTTCTTGGGGCTTTAAGGGTTAAAATCTCCCGTGACATAACTAAAGTTTAAAATGAATTTAGTTCTAACAGACTCCATTTATGGAACACAGAAGAACCTATTTTAATGACAAGTTTAAACTCTGATGAACTCTTATGTCTTTGTGTAAAGTGGTCGTGAAAACAGATAATGAACCATATGTTTTTGGTCCAAGCATTCGTCTACATACATGCCTGTAGTCAATGATCCTGTCATCAAAAATGGCCATTGGTGCTCAGAGAGTATTTGAAATTCCCTTTGCATAGTTGTTAAGTAGTTTGAATTAGAGGATTTTAAATGGGTATAATTGAATTTATTAAACGAGTTGGGGAAACAGTGCAATGCGAGAATTGCCTTACACGATTTTGATTCTGTATAGTGTAATTTCGAAAGATATGGAGATATGGGAACAAAGGTACCTACGGTGTAAACATTGGTACATGATGTAATATTGAAGACAAAAAACAATCTCAATAATTTTGTTTGCTGTTGGTGATGTTGTCGTATCGAAATACAAATTAACGTATCAACCTTGATAGCGAAAGTATTCCTTATAAAGACAGCCATACATATCACATAGTTGTGTGTCTTACAATTTAACTACATTGTGTTACTCCCCACAGGAATCAAAGCCTGGCAGAATAAAAAAAAATATAGCCCCTATGGCCCAACACTAAGCGCCAGTGGAGTGTTTAATGTATCCCTTTCAACAATTGTTCAATAGAGAAAGTACGATTAACCCACCACAATTTGTATACCTGCACAAAACTATGCAGCCCTACTACTCGATCAATATTACACGATACATAAAATCAAAAGGGGTCACTTCAATAACCGATTACATTTTTTGCAATATCTCTTGGCAAACAGGACACTTTTTGTGCTCATTGAAAACAGCTGACAACTTCAGCCAACGCAATGCCATTCGCTTTAAGCAGGGCTGTATAATATTACCTTACTTCTGCAGCATTTGATTCCAACTTGTAGAAACACCCATCCTACAAGTATCTTTAGCTGAAAGCTTTAAACTGGTGGAGGTAGAGGTGGAGGAATGCTGTCACCCCTTTTTATGTACCTGTTCCACTTACTTACCTACCAAAATACTTTGAAGCCAACACTTCTCCAGTGATAAATAGAGAATACTAGGTGAGTGTCTTTTTATATCAAGTTTACCAGGCAAGGCTTTGAGATCGCTTGTTGACATCGCGAGGCTTGCCGAGCGATTCAACATGCGTCCTCAAAGCCGAGCTGGTAATTTGATATCAAAAGACGCGAACCTGGAACTCTATTTATTGCGGTCGGCCGTGGCCGGCCGCTTATATAAACATCATTCAAAACACACATCAAATTCAGGTTTTGACCGAAGCTTTATGCCTTGCTCAGGCCATATTTTATTCGCTGCCGAACAACGAGTGGGGTACCAAATATCGTGGGTTGACCTACAGCGCGAAGTAAACTGTTCGTGAAATCTGTAGGGCTACCTCTAGAGCGAGGCAAGCTCGTTTGCTAATTTCACAAAGAAGCCGTCAATTTGCCCTGTCACTTATATAAACGCAATAAGTATTAGATTTTCAAAAAAGCTGGCGAAAGTTAAACGTCCCAAAGTCAAAACGTCCTTGATTGGCAAAGAGTGCAAGCGAACTTCACATCAGTAAACGTACTTCTGTGGCTGTCATCCACATCTGATCACATAGAATTTCTATGAATTCAGGCACTGTCTTATGACGGTCATGACAAACAGGTTTTATGCCCCCCAAAGGGAGGCATTAAGTATTAAAACTGCCTGTCCTTAGTGTCCTAAGTGTTTGAGTGTTCATATCATAAGCGGAGTATATTTCCTATATTATTTTAGGTAGGAATGTCAAAATTCGTGTAGGGTCATGGAGCGTCACGCACCTTTACCACTGCCATCAGATCTAGAAAAATCGTGTCACGTCCATACATCCTAGGAATCCCAAATTTGATTTGTGAACACATCTTGGGGTCACGGAGTCTGTACATATACAGTTAAGCGACCACTGTGTCCTTGATTTTCTGGCATTAGTTTTAAGAAAAATGTGCTGTCTAGTGTTGTCAAATGATTTTCCATAAAGGTTTCGCATGCTAGATACATTACCATAACATACCATGATTAAGCCGGGGTGCTTTCAAAAGATCAAGCAACGACTCCCTGGAAGTATGTGTTAAATGGTAACAAATCACAGTTCAGGTGTTAATAACCAGAGCTTAGAATAAATCTGCATGGACAAGCTCTAGAAGCTCAAAATGGAAGCATGCAGTGGGCAAGAATACATACAATGATAGGGCTAAGCGACCGCCAGCTTTTTTGAAAAGCTAATACTTGTCAGTTTACCCATTACTAGCGATTATGAAGAAATTTTCGATTTTTGTGTTGAATCAGTGTCATTAGCGACGTCATTCCATCATGCCTGATAAAGGCACATGCCGTGAGATAGACAACGTTTTCCGGGCAACGCACAACAAAGCAGTTAATATGAGAGGTAACTGATAAATGGTAATCGTTTCTACCTGCTAATGTTGTAGTAATTCATCGAGCAAAAACATAGATTCTGAAGCAGTATAGTACACCAATATCGGTGGCAATTCAGTTGGTGTAAATTTACTCTAGCTTTTACGGTACTTCAGTACGGTACTACACATAATGTAATCAAATTTGCCTTAAAAGGTAATGTAATGCCAACACATCCTAAGATGAGCAGTTGTCCGGAAACCAAACATAAACGTTGGGAAGAAAATAAAAAACATTTATTTTTTGAAAACTTGAATCAAAATAAAGTGGATGAAATTGTGAATACGTTGAATGGTATGACACAACCAACTAAAGATGATATTAATGCAATTATGTCTGAAATCGAAGATATATTTAAAACAACCCGTAACAACACATTCGCTAAGCAAAAAGACCAGCACTTTAACGACAAAACAAGCACAAGCAGTAAACCCTGGTTCAACAATCACTGTCGACAAGCACGGAAGAAATATCACCTTGCCAGACGCATTTATAATATAAATAAAACACTTTCAAACCAAGAAGAGCTTCTGGCCACTAGCAGAAATTACAAGCGAGAAATAAAAAAAAGCATCACAAATTATAAGCGTATGATGAGAAATAAATTGAGGCAAATGAAGCACAAATCACCCAAAGACTTTTGGAATTACGTAAATAGTTTGAATAAGAAGCCTAACCATTCTGACATTAAGCTGGATAGTTTGTTTGGTCATTTTTAAGGATATAAACAGTACTGAACATGATGATGTAGGTGATTCCCGGGATGAGTTGGGTATCCCAAACTTTAATTCTGAAGTACTAAATATTGAAGTAACAGAAACTGAAATCAAGAGTTGTATCAAAAATCTAAAAAATGGCAAGTGTCCAGGAACCGATGAAATTATCAATGAATATATCAAAATATCTTGTCCTGTCCTGTTACCTATATATGTAAAACTGTTCAATATGATTCTTGATACTGGAAACAAACCAGAATCTTGGTTACTTGGTGTTATTAAACCTTTGTACAAAAATAAAGGTGACCCAACTCTTCCTGAGAATTATCGTCCCATAACCATACTGAGTTGCATGGGTAAATTGTTTACAGCAATTTTAAACACACGGCTTAACAACTTTCTAGAAGTTAACAGTATACTCAATGAGACTCAGTGTGGCTTTTGTGCATCATACTCTACATCAGACAACATATTTGTTATACATGCTCTTATAGAATATCTTAGAGTTCGTAAATTAAAACTGTATTGTGCTTTCATTGATTTTACTAAGGCTTTCGATAATGTCTGGAGGGTAGAACTACAGGGAAAATTACTTAGCTGTAATATATCTGGAAAGATACTGACAATAATAAAAAATATGTATTCTGATATCAAATCATGTGTATCATTAAATGGTGACTGCTCAACATTTTTCTACTGCAAGAACGGATTGAGACAAGGGGAAAACTTATCACCTATACTATTTTCTTTATTTTTAAATGATCTAGAAAGTTTTCTTCTAAGGGAAAATAACTTTGGTATGAACATCTTTGATGACTCGTTGCAATCTTATTTAAAACTTGTGGTTTGCTATATGCGGACGACATGGTATTGTTTGCCGAAAGTATGGGAGAACTGCAAGATTTACTAGATAAATTTCAAATTTATTGTTCACAATGGAAACTCAAAGTGAATTCTGAAAAGTCAAAGGTGGTAATTTTTGGTGTAAGTCTAGACATCGAAGCCCTATTAGTTTCAATGATCAACCATTAGAAGTAGTAGATTGTTTTAAATATCAGGAGTAGTTTTACCAAAATCAAGAAGTTTTTACCAATCCATAAAAAATATCGTGGACCAGGCAAGGAAAGCACTGTTTGGTTTATATAGAAAAATTAGAAATTTAGATTTACCTATAGACTGTCAATTGAAACTTTTTGATAATACTATTGTCCCGATTTTAACTTATGGCTGTGAGATATGGGGATATGGAGATCTTACTATTATTGAAAGGGTTCATACAGACTTTATGAAATATATACTCAACGTTAAAAAATGTACCCCACATATCATGCTCTATGGAGAACTAGGTCGATTCCCAATAGCAATCACAATTAAGAAACGAATTATTAGTTTTTGGTCAAAACTCCTTCTAGATAAAGCTTCAAAATTATCACATAGACTGTATTCTGTCTTGTATAATAATTTTAATAACAACCAATATGACTTCCCATGGCTGCAAAATGTTAAATCTATTTTAGATGAAGTAGGTATGAGCAATATTTGGACATATCAGCATCCTCAAAATAGCATTTGGCTATCGAAAACCGTCTATCAAAAGCTTTAGGACCAGTATAGGCAGTCATGGTCAGCAGCATTAAATGAGTCCCCGAAGTGCCTGAATTACAGAATTATTAAGACAGAGCATAAATTTGAAAACTATTTGATAAGAATGCCACCTAAAATCTCCGTAATAATAAACTACCAATAGAAATAGGCAGATGGGCCAATATTGATAGAAGCATCAGAAAGTGTAACCTGTGTAATTCTGGCACTGTTGGCGATGAGTTTCACTATGTTTTGGAATGTTGTTTCTTTGACTTTGATAGGAAAATCTTTTTACCACATGTCAAAAGGAAACCTGTTAACTGCTTTACCTATGCAAATATATTTAATGATACTAACTTTAGGCGATTAAGACGCCTGTGTAACTTTTTGAAAATTGTTATTGATACCTTTAGGTCACGTCCTCGCTAAAATACTCTTTAAGATTCTCAGAAACTTATTTAATCCCATGCATATCCTTGTGCTGCAATCATCATATTTTATGGGACACAAACCAAATACCAGTGTCGATTCGGGTGTACGAGGTCCTGAAAAAATAAAAACTTGATATATTTGTATACTCTTCTGTACACACTTGCCCGTTTTCTTTGAGAATTTCCCCTGAAATGTATGATCAATGCAGCAACGGGAGACGCAAACCTCATGTAATTCTCTGTTCATGATGTCATCCGCTTGGTGGGCGCGCACGCGCGCGCGTGTATGTGTGTGTATGTGTGTGTGTGTGATTACAAATAATAGTTGTTAAATATTAGAATATATACGGCCTGTGTTCCCCAATCAGCCCCGAGATGCCCCAATACCACAATGTCTAGTCCATTAAAAATGAACTAGACCACTGTGTATATTAGAAGCTACATGCTCCTGACTTTGTAGGCTGAGTGTACATTCAGTTTCCGCAATACATTGAGTGGGCATTGACGGGCATCAATATATGCATATTTATGTAATATCTCATATTACATGTTAACATGTACTGAGTGATTTGAATAAACTTTTAAACTTTGAAAAAAAAAGAAACCTGTGAATGCATGTTGAATGAGTGAATTACTGACACGTACGCGATACAGATTATTATCTTATTAACTGGCTGAAAACATTTTAGCCATACTTGTGGTTAAGGATTGAAATGTTTATCATACAACTGAATGTTATTTGGGCCCTGTCGCGACAAAACTGTTCAAGGTCATGCTCAAACCAGCCTACTTTGCTACAGAGACTAGCTAGATTAATGAAATTTTGTACGAAGCAAGCTTAAATACTACACTTTCTAGTGAGCAAAACCAAAGGCGCTGATCAGACTGCGCGGATGCGCAGTCTCATCTGCGCCTTTGCTGTTCGCATGCATCAAAGACAGGTTTTCTCGCGTCGAGGGCCATTTATCTTTTGTTGCGTCAATGAAAACGAAACATAGTCCACCTCTAAGACTTTGCTTATTTACATACCACCAAAAAGTATGTTAGAGCGAGGTTCTGCATTTGAGGTTGTCACAAGGTATGACAAGGCGACATCGGCCTTGAAACAATTTTATTCTTAGGGTCGATTACAATGTATCCTAAAAGCTAAAAGTACTACCTTCGTAAAGTATTAATTCTTTAGGATACGCAAATAACGTTTCAAACATCTTAAATCCAAAATTGTTTCAATTATATTCTGAAGATCACAATGGCAACTATGACCATATGTACTGCAACGAGCCTGGCAACGTATAAAACTTTTAAGATATCATTTTAAAATATCAATACTTATCTAAGATTGCCCACAATTTCACAGGAAATGATGTAATTTATCTATAAGACTCTCACTTCCTATCTGCAGAAAAACATAATTCTTTACCAAAATATTAATAAATTTGATTTTTATTTCATTTTGCTGTTTTTCAGCATAACTTTAAGGAGACATTGTAATTTTGGACCCAGATGGTGTGTCAGCATTTACATTATTGTCATCATCGTGTTACGGAACCATCTCCGTGCTACAGCAGGTACATCGAGAGTTTATAAAGTAGTATTTTTCGGAAGCTGGTGTCTGATTAGATATCCAGTCAGCACACCATATTGGGCCACCATCGGCCCACCAGCGAATCGCCATATATGCGCAGACTCGCCTGAGCCTTTACGCTGCTCGCTGATCCGATAAGTACAGACTTTTCAATGCATTACATATTGAACCCCTCCTTTTTATGCCTGAGATATATACTGAACAAAAAAGTTAAGGAAATCCCAGAAAACCATGCACCATAAAGCACCAAAGCAAACAATTATTCAATTTTAATTTATTTGTTTAGATACATGTCATCGGTTGAAAAACATGGTTTACTTTAAGTTGCTAGCACCAATGCCTTTGTAGTGACACAGTGTCAAGTAACCCAGGGGTCAAAGTCATTTTTCGCAAAAAAAAGTCTACATAATATTCCCTCATAAACACATGAATATCATGTAAGTTTTCAAATCTTGGAATGCAATTCCTTTGAATGCCACATGAAATTAACTTGATAGCCTTAAACACAACATTTCGAAGATGAGAATGCCTTCAGTAATGAGTGTGTCCTCAGCCAGTGGGAAATTAGGACTAGCACCGGTTTCGCATACTCTGAATAATTCATTTGATTTTGTGCAAAGGGACCAGCATCGATATCTCCTGCAACACTGCATCGAGGGGCTAGGAGTTTCTTGATGCCATTATTATGCGTTGGACCCTCTGTCCAAAGATTTCACGGACATGTTAAAATTGTTGACATGTCTGACCAGTCTATGCGCACAACATTGTTTTTGCTGATTCTAGTGAGGTGTGTTCTGGCACATTCAAAAGTCTTTAAATGTTTTAGATATTTTGTTATAGCCCCTCAAACACATTTTCCTTAACTTTTTTTGTTGAGTATATATAGGATATGTATTGAGATGCCATGTCCTGAAACTGTCAGCAATTGTTGAATGGTAGAACTAAGCTTCGTTAGTCATATACATAAAATATGGTCAACAATATATCTGTATATAATAGAGCCATATAATGAACCTTTCGCTAACAGTGGTACAGACCAGCCTTCTATACACGTAGACCGCTCAGTGTCTCCTGTAATCGCGATACTACCTAAAAACAAATCAAATAACCACATTTTTAAGTCTTAAATGAAGGTGCGCTCATGTTTGCTTGAGTCTTATTTGGTCGAAACTTTTAAAAGCTACTTTTTCTCGTACTCCTATGTTTTCCTGTCATTGACAGGTACTTCATGGAAAGACATTTAATAGTCATCTTCGGATTCCAAAACATTAGTGCTGAATAAGGCTGGATTTGACTTTTCATAAAAGAAATCAAGTTAGTCAGCAAATCTGTAGCAATAATAAGCAAAACTGTAATTATAAGTATACAAGATGTGTTTCACGTTTATTTGAATACCGTTACTCATTTATTTCTCGTTATATTTGGTAATAATTGATTTCCATGGGTTAGTCTGATCTCCAGGAATACGCAGTTATTAAGAAAACAGTTCTTAATTTTTATTTTCTGGTTTGAAACAGTCTCTGAAGATGAGTAGTTAAATTTTAAGCGTTTAAAATGCTGTCTGAAATGAAATGTATTAAATATTTCTCGAACAATTTCTCTAAAAGATACGAAGTTTTTCTGTTGGAATCTTTTATATATTGTAGATAAGTAATTAAAGTGTGTTCTGTTATAAAATAAAGCATTCCAGTTGGATATTTACTTTTTGGAAGCAACTTGAACATCAAATTTTAGGGTTTACAGTTTTCATAGCAACACTAAATTGTATGTAAAAATGCAATATTTGGTGATCAGTTTTATCGGCGATAGATACGTAAAATATCTAAAAATTAGGTCGGCTGTGAGTTTTGAGAATGTGTTTTTCATAATTATTCCAAGACACATTTTAAACATGAGATACCCATTTGTGCACATGTATAGAAGAACTTATAAAGCCCAGTTTCCAAGCAAAAACAGGCACACAAAGGCTGTTTCTCTTTTGAATAATAGACTGAATGTTCCTCTAAACTTAAAAGAAAATCTCACACTTAAATACGTATTTTCTTAGAAGATACACCCGATTAAGCTCTTTAAATCAGTTAAAGGGGGTGGAGATGTATTAAGGGGCGCCGTGTTATGGCTATGCTTTAAACTGCCATCTTGTCTATTTGGCAATACCAGGGTTACGTCCGTTATGCACGAAAAAGCAAAATTTGTTTGTTTTATTTATTTGCAACCGCAAAAGTGAATTCAAAATTGTTCAAATAACATGAAACAGGTCTCGTAATATAGCAAGCATTCTTTTCCTCCGAACCTTTTGGTATCGCATATGCGCAAAGACCGCCTAAAACACTATGCTGACATATCCAAAAGGGCTCGAGCTGTAATTTTTGGTTTCATTCGTTATCTACAACAGCGTAGCCGCTATGCACACAAAAAGGAGACTACTGGATCATGCAATAATTCTCTTCAATTGCGTCCCTTTTCAAAATGGGAACTTCTCTTAAAGGAAAGAATTTGCTTCCAGAGGGAGCGAATTCTTTCCTTTATGAGCATTCCTTATAGAATGGATAATCACTTTTATCACATTTAGTGACCTCCCGGGCCTTGAATGTTACTAATTTTAGTACGCACTTGCGCAACTTGCGCAATGGGCGCTACGCCAATGGCATGTGCTGGGTCTTGAAATGAAGAGTTGTTTTAATTTAAACCATGTAGCGATTGCTGATTGGTGTACATTAGTCAGTCGCCAATTACTTGAGAAGTCGCAGCCACTCTACGGATAATCAAACTTGCATGAAATGCTTGGTGAAAAATTGAGCATTTAGCTCTTGAATGCGACAGACCTCGAAAACTCAAACAGACTAATGGAGGTAGAAATTTGATAGCTTGACTGACCGTTAAATGTTTTGTCATCAAATATTATACCAGAAATGGGTCAGTCGATGGGAGAGCACTTTAGATACCAAAACAAATGTGTGTGTTTTTAACTTGGCATTTGTCTCCAATGTCATACGAGCAATAGCATCTGCAAGCCATAGACGATCAGTGTCCCAAATTGAACCACTTATATTTAATAACGTTGACGTGACTAGTAAATTTAGACAGATTTTAAGTATATTTGACGTTTTGCTTTCACTCCAAGGTCATAGCGGTGAAATGAAACGTTCGCTGTAATTAACACACCATAGGCAATTATTATGCCAAAATACGAACAGCCTTCATCATCAAACATTGTAAATATAGTTGCCTTACCAGTCTTAATATTGAATTAAAGTAAATTTTGACCTTGACCTTTGACTCCAATGTCACATTGGTGATCGTGGAGCCCCGTTGTCAACTACACACCAAAAGCAACCATTGTGCTAAGTATGAACTGTCTCCGTCATAAAAATGAAACAAGAGGTTGCGTTACAAGCCAAGCCTTGGATTTTAAGTATATTTGACCGTGACCCATAGTCGTAATCCAAAGCCTTTTGGTAGTAATTCAAAGACAAAGGCAATTGAGTGAGTACCAAAAATGCATGTACTGGGGCATTTGAAATGAAGAATTGTTTTCATTTAAACCGTATAGCGATTTCTTATCTGTGTACATTAGTCAGTTGCCAATTTTTTGAGCATTCAAAATGACTCTACGGATATTCGCGACCAACAAAACTTGCATAAAATGATGATGGCATGAGAGTGTCTTGGTCGTGGCTAAGCTCTTTGTTTGTTTGATTTGATTCTTTACGTCCCATCAACAATCTTTCAGTTATATAGGGACGGGTCTTCCTGGGTTGAACCAGTACTAAGCTTGGATAAATGTGTCTTGCTCAAGGACCACAACGCAGTGACGCCGGTGAGGCTCGAACTCACGGCGCTTCGGTCTTGAGTCAAGCACTCTATCACTGAGCCACTGCGCTCCCTGGGTTAAGCTCTGAATGCTGCAGACCTCGAAAACTCGAACAGGATGGAAGAGGTAGAAATTTGATAGCTTGACTGACCTGACCGTTAGATGCTTAGTCATGGAGTTAAAAGCTTCGAGTTTCTTTTCTCTGCCAGATTTTAAGCCTATATTTGACCTTGGGCTTTGACTCCAATGCCATAGCGGTGAACTGAAACTTTCGTTGTAATCAACACACCATAGGCAATTATTATGTCGCAATATGAACATCCTTTATCCTCAAACATTGCTAATATACACTGCTAAAAATATTCAAAGGAACACCTGATGATTTTCCATAGGTGATAATGTTAACCCCTGTCCAATAGACGAGCAATATATTTCACTAGACTATAAGACAAAAACCCAGTTTCTTTTGCCATTTTTGCTAGGATAGTCAGAGGTTTGGATCAGCAAAGTTTTTATAAAACAATTGCTGCTTAAGTTCATGGCTCAAATTTTGTAATTTTTAACTTTCATTAAAATGACGATTTTTTTTCTGGAACTCTGTAGAATCTTCCGAATTTGTTAAAAGCATAACCCAATGATTTCTGCAACATTGGAAGGCTAATGGCTGTACAGAAGTGATGTTGTTGTGGTGCTTGATTGAAACATCCTCTTAAAATTTTGTTTTGAAAAGGGGGTATTTTTAACAAAATTCAATTTTTACAAAAAACGTTCCATGGAGATTCCTGGAAATGGATTACTTAATTTTTATTAATAAGCATCATCCTTAATGGATAACCAAACTAATCACAGGAGAAACATGTTTTTGCCTTATTAATCCAACTCTCGTTATGAGTCAGACTATGAGTGCTTTTGTATTGTGATCAATGGCAAAATACGCAGTGTTCCTTTAAATATTTTGAGCAGTGTAGTTGGTTTCACCAGCCATAAAATTAAATCAAAGTAAATTTTGCCCTTGGACTTGGAATCTTAGGTCACATTTGTCATCGGTGACCCCCGTTGTCATCTAAACAGCAAGAGCAACCATTGGTTAAATATGTAAAGTCTCCTTCATAGAGATGAAGGAGAAGGTTGTGTTACAATACGTAGATTTTAAGTATATTTGACCTTGACCATTGACTCCAAGGTCATAGCAGTAAATTAAAACCTTTGTTGCCACCTGTAAACCTAAAATGTTGGCGTTACAAATCATATATTAGACAGATTTTAAGGATTTTGACCGACGAGACCTATGAACAAAAATGATGAGCTCCTTTCATATAAAAAATGAAAGAGAAGTCTGCATTACATGCCGTAAGACAGATTTTAAGTAAAATTCACCTTGCTCTTTGACTCCACGGTCATAGCAGTGATCTGAAACCTTCGTTGTCATCTACAGACCATAAGCAATGATCGTGCTAAAATCACAACATGAAAGTGGACATTGCGTTACGAGCCGTAAGACAGATCTAAGTATATTTGACCGTGACCTTTGACTCCAATGTCATACAGGTGATCAAAAACCTCCATTATCATTTACACACCACAGGCAATATGGATGCCCTCTATAAAATGAATATGGAGTTGAAGTGGCTAGCTTTTAGATATAGTTAAAGTATTTTAAAACGGATTATTTGGCTTTGGCGAACTGACTCCAAGGTCATAGCAGTGATCTGAAACCTTCGTTATCATCTACAGAGCATAAGCAATGATCGTGCTAAATATGAACACCCTCTATCACAACATAAAAGTGGGCATTGCGTTACGAGCCGTAAGACAGATTTAAGTATGTTTGACCGGGGACCTTTGACTCCAATGTCATATAGAAGATCAAAAACCTCCGTTATCATTTACACACCATAAGCAATATGGACACACTCTGTAAAATGAATATGGCCTTGAAGTGGAAAGCCTTTAGATAAAGTTAAAGTATACTTAAGCTAGAACTTTAACCTTGATCTTTGACTCCAATTTCATATCATTGAAATTTACATACCAGTGACACCCGCCATCTAACATCTTAGAGGAGTTCGCGTTACAAGTCCGACGATAAAAAAATAAATAAACTTTGACCTTTGGCTTAAATGTCATAATGTTGTTGTTTTTTCTGAAACTTGCATTGTTATCTTCATACTATAGGCAGTCATTGTGCAATTAATGAACGCCTTGTAATCAATGTATAAATGATTTAATGAAGGTAAATAAAACTAAACTATCTATGTAGCCAATATTTTTCATACCAAACCAACAGGGAAACGAAGACAGGTCAGGTTTCTGAACACAACTTGACCTGTTACAAAAAGGTCCGATATTATTCAATTAAAGGCCTATAGCGCTGTCATCATTTTACTGAGGCTGGTGGGGTATTGTTAACTTAGACACAACTACCAAATCTGAACAAGTATACTAGATGCATGTTTGAAACTCATCTGCTAATATCATAGAAAGGGTACAATCTAAGTGCAAAAAGAGAACACGTTACATGCTATATAACAATAAAAAGTATGATCGCAATCAAGAAATTTATCTATTGTTTCCCTTTATTCTCCGTGGATGATTTAATTTGTGCTTCACTAGGAGAAATCCCAAATCTCCCGTATCCCCGATATCGAAGATCGTGTCATCTAGTGAAGAATGCGCTGAGGCCTCTTGGGATGCAACAGGAATATGATTTATACCGTTTCCATCTTTTTCGCCCTTTTCAATATGGCGTAATTTGGTATAATACTCTATAACTGGAGAGAAATAGCGTATTAATAATTGAAGATGGCGACTTAAACGCATCACTTAGGAAGATTGGTTTATAATTTCAGATGAGTTTTGAGAAAATAAATCGTCTGGAGGTTTGACGGAAGTGAAGGTACCTATCAGTCTGCGCAAACGCGCAGACTGATTGGTTTCGTCACTTCCGTTTATCCGGATAGTATATACTGCAACTTATTTTGATAATGCACAAATGCCTTCATTCGCTGTGTTAGTACGCGAACAGAATTCGGATACCCTTTCTATAGGGCGCACCGGGGACTACTTTCTTATGGAGCGGAAGGTTTCATATCGAGTTATTATTAATCAAGTCCGTCAAAAACGACAATTCAGTAATAGTGTAAGATAGAGCACTGACTGTTTCGTTGAAATTGAATCCTGAGAGTGGCGCCGCTGGAAGGAATCTAAATTACAAGATCACCATGTAATTGCAAAACAACATGGCTGAGAATGTCTGGAGATAAGGACGACATTCTGAATAAGATACATGGTTTCGACTGTTGTATATATTCGCACTTGTTGAAAAAAAAGTCTGATAGTGTAATCGGTTCCGCCCGTCCATCCTTCCGTCTGTCTGTCGGTTTTGCTCATAACGCGAACTCCTCCTTTATCTTTTGACTGAGATGATCATATTTGGCAAATGATTGCCTATGGAGTGTATATTACAATATGCTATTCAGATGACCGATATGACTTTGGAGTCAAAAGTCAAGGTTACATAATAAATATAATGAAATCTGACTTACGCGAACTCCTCTTTCATTTTCTTGACCGAGTGTGTTCATATATATTTGGCACAATGATTGCTAATGGTGTTTAGATTACAACGAATGTTTCAGATTACTGATATATCCTTGGAGTCAAAGGTCAATGTCATATACTTTAAACCGGTCTACAGCTCGTAACGCACATTACTCTTTCATCTTTTGACCGACAGTGTTCATATTCCACACAATGATTGCCAATTATATGAAGATCACAGTATAGGTCTCAGAACATGGATATGACTCTTCGGGTCAAAATTCTGTCTTACGACTCGTAAAATGAACTCCTCTTTCATTTTTTCGATGGATGGTGTTAATATTTGACACAATGAATGCCTATCGTGTATAGCTTACAACGATAGTTATAAATATGACCTTGGAACCAAAAGTCAATGCCAAGCTTACTCAATTATGCAATTTGGCTTGTAAAGTGAACACCTATTTCATGTTTAGACGGAGTGTGTTTATATTTGGCACAAAGTTTGCATATGGTATCTTGATAACACCCTTAGATATCTTGAAAGACGTATGTGACCTTGGGGTCAAAGTTCAAGGTCAAATTCTTAAAATCTGTCTTACGGTTCATAACGCTGGCTCCACTTTCATTTTTATCAAGGGTGTTCATTGCCATGAGGATGGCATTTATAATTGACTAAGTTTGCAACCTGTATGGTAACACCGGCTAAGTGGTGTAGAATGAGATAGCCTTTTCTGTGGAAATTACCTGTATGTATTATTAAATGGTGTCACAACATTAAACTCACACACCCAGCTAATCCCCATCTCCGCTCGCAGATATGGCGATGAGATGGGTGTACCATTTTATAAATTCACTACTTTCCCTTAAGACAGCTTTGAGACAGCTTCAAATCGCTTCCGTACTTTCAGTAAGAAGACAACAACCCACTTTCGTTATGCTGAAAGATGGCAAGCTTTTTTGAAAAGCTCATACTTGTATGAGGCAAAATGATTGCCTCATTTTGCCTATTGTGTGAATTACAACGGAAGTTCCAGATCATTCTTAAGACATTAGAGTCAAAGGCCAATTTCAAATATGTTTAAAAAATAGTAAGTGGGTACGATCAGGAAACGCCACAATCACAAACTGCAGACAAACCCATGGCACCGCGAGGAAGAGCCACACAACAATCACGAGACGTCATGAAGACAAACTAAGCAAAGCAACAAGCTCTCTCTTCCCCATCAAGATGATTGCAAAACTAGAATGGGCATAAAGTAATGTACAACAAATTATAGAACAATTACAAACTCATACAATTGGAGTAACAATAAACAACAAGTATTAGGACGAGGGAACGTGTGATTCGATTTTGATGACAATTTGATATCTAAATTACTGACCAAACAAGTATGTCTATGCCCTTTCTCTTGGATCGTACGATAGATTCAGGACCAGTCCAATGTCCATTGAACTGAGCCAGAATTTACCTGAGAAAAAAGCATCTTTAACGATATCTTAGCTCTTAGCTCGTCTACGCCCAAAATTTGCAACTTTAGATATGCTCTGAAAGGACCCGTTTGTTTAGGCGAAGAAAATGTACATAATTATGGGATGGCATTTTGTGTAGAACTCCTGCTGCGGGTTTCTATAAATGTTGTACAGTAAAACTTAAACCTGTGTAAAACGGACACTATCAGAAAGACCGAAAATTGATTTTCAAGACCAAGTATCGCTTAATGCAGGTTAAAAGTATTGCAGAATGCATTCTGCAATACTTTTGACCTTCATTAAGCAACCATTTGTCATTAAGATCTTTGTTTTGTCTTTTTTGAGTGGCCGTTTTACACAGGTTTTACTGTACAATGTAGATATTACACGTGTTTGATTTTTCTGAAGATGAGCATGTCCTTAGATATTGTATATACTACACAAACTTTAATAAGCATCACTATAAAGATTTCCATAGGGCCTACTCCTTCGGCACTCGATATCCATGGGACTGTCTAGTGAGTGATTTGCAGAAAAAGTTGTAGCCCACTGCATTTTCAATTACCACTGAAAATTTCTTTGAATTTGAAGAAAAACGTCGAAAGTTATCGAGTGCCAATGGAGTAGGCTCAGTTCATTGAGCCCAATGGAAATCTTCATAGTGATGCTTATGAAAGATTGAGTTGTATATTTTATATATATCTGTTTCCCCATTTTTGACTTGCTGTTTAAGACGCATTTCATTGTATTTCATATAGTAAGCGGTGGGTTGAGGTAGGAAGAATGAACAAGGAATATGAATTTAACAAGGGCTTCTTCTGCATGCTACAGAGGAAAATGCCTTCGATATTTTGTTTATTAACTTTTCACATCGGTAGAACATCTCGATCAAAAACCAATACCTTGCCTCGAGGTTATAAAACTGGAGTTCATTCTCAAACTCAAAATAAAGCGTACTGATTGGCTGCTTGCGGACACGTGTCCGCAAGCAACCAATCATTGCGCTTTATTTTGAGTTTGAGATTATACTCCAGTTTTATAACCTCGAGGCCAGATCTCTTGCTATACCCAGATATCCTCTTTTGGGAACGTTGAAGATCCCGATTAACCATGTGGTCAGTATATACACTTCCACATTGATATCCTAAGACTATGTCGTTTTGTTACTGTTTTTTTATTTATTTGTTTCTTTTTTATTTCATTTTTTTTTTTGCTCTGTTGTTGTTATTGTTGTTTTGAAAAGTTAACGACAAACTGCCATGCAAAATAACTAAGCATGCAAAGCGGTTTAACATCTTCAATGGTCGTCATGAATAACATAAACGGAAAACAAATGACTGAAGGTCTGTACGCACCTGAGTATTAAATCGTGGAGAGATCTGTATCGCTTTTATCGTTTAATGAATAAATGATAAGTTGTCGTCCCTTGTGGTTTCCTTTATCAAGCAAAAGATATCTTCTCTATTATTCTCCAGATTGGCATTACGATTCGAACACCTTCTCTTGCAGGGCACCAGTTAACTACAGAATCGCTCCAAAATGTCTGTCGAATTTCTCAACAAAACGGATACATATGGACGGTATCCGTATCGAAGCGTCGGTCCTCGTTGACAGGCATTTCTCTAGTATTCCAGAATGTAATTTTCTGGCGAAAAATAAAGACATTTTATTAAAAAAAAACTTATTTAAGCTCTACCATCAAATGATGAAAAACATAAACGTAATAGAAACTCTTGAAGCATTAGGAGAGATGGGGAGATCTACACTAACCGATCTTTGATTAGTTCTGTCTACGGGTAAAATTTACACATATAAAAGGAACAAGTGTATTGTAAAGCCAACAAATTTATTTGTGCGACCAGTCAAGGCTCAGATCAGCCTATGCATCCGCCTAGGATGAAAAGAGTCTTAGCTGTCCACATAAAGAAACCACTAGCATTCTCTTCCCAATGAGTTCTCAGCCGAGGGATCAGCCAGACTGTGCTGATGTCCAGGGCCAAAAAAATACAATGCCTCCAAACTTATTTAACCCTTAATGCGCCAATCGCAACAAAAGTCGTCTGCTTTTCCCGTCTGTTGAAATGTTTAAGAAGCCTCTATGGCAAACAGTGTGGACCCAGATCAGACTGCTCCTATAGGAGCAGTCTGTTCTGGGTCCACGCTGTTTGCTTCCATACTTAATTCGTCAGTAATTTTAGTCAATTATTTGCAGCAGACGACTTCATCAGACGACATTTTCAGATGCGTTTTTTTCTTGGCGCTTTAAGGGTTAAGTATTGGTTTTGTTAGGATACGAAAAATAATGTTTCAATCATATTAAAATCAAAATTGTTTTATGTATTCTGTAGATCACAATGATATATTTGACCATATGAACTGCACGGATCCTGACGAATTCATTATCGCCCGTTCTTAACTTTATGGAGGTTTTGTAATTTTGGGCCCTGGCTGATCTTGTCATGCATTGGCCCATCTAAGAACAAATCAAGCCACCCAATGATGTTTTACAAGGTTTCTGATACCGATAGCTTTGTTTAAGTAATCTGGTAATCAAAAATGTATCTATATTGTTTAGTTTCCAATAATAAAGAGCAGGAGAGCAAAAACTATAATGAGGAACAGTACGGAAGCCCTGGAGGGAAATTTATTACTTATGCTCTATAACTTATTTTTTGTAACTTATACTTTATAATTTAACTTAATATTTATAAATTATTATTTCAAATAATGTTTCACCCAGGAACAGAAGGATTTCATAGGGCGCTAAATGAGCGACGAGGAAAAGGTTTATATACTTGTATTTCTTACTTTTTACTGTATGCATGTTTTATTGTATAATGCAGCATTATTATAATGCTATTTCCGACATCGTTCAACCGTTGGCATGAACGTCAATCCAGGGATCGCTATACTTTGATTTGTTAGATTGTGTGAAGTCGCTGCCGCCGAACAGTGAAAATAAATAAATAAATAAATAAAACATTTTATCTTTGTGAACGGAGGAACCAGGACAATAAGGGATCAGGTCCCCCACCACCACCACCTCCATAATCCGGCTGGGAATGCCTAACTTATTGCCTTATTTTTGTGTAGATTTCAGCCAGATGCCTATAGAAGACTCAACAAGACATTATTTTACCTGTAATTTGTATCAGAAGTAATAGCTATCTTGTACACAAATCCCGGGGGAGGGAGTAGAGACAGCGATATGATTATTGCTTTTAGAAAAGATTAAAATTAATGTGAATATCACGGTGTACTTAATGATTGAGTGATGTAAAAGGAATTAAAGAAATATCAAATAGAAATATTAATTTCCTGTGATGGGATTGCGCTATCAGTCGGAATACATGAAATCAAGAAGCTTTCAAGTCTCAGATTTGCTTTACAAATGGTATCGGGTGTATACTGTTACAGATTGTTGTATTTTTCTCCGGTATTTTTCACTGTAAAAAGTAGGTGTAAGTTAACACCAAAAGAGCTCGCACAGCTGCCACCTCTTTTGGCGTAAACTTACACCTACTTTTCCAATAAAACCCACCCTTTGGTGTAAACTTACACCTTCTTTTCCAATAAAAGCCACCCCTTTGGTGTAAACTGACACCTACTTTCCCAATAATACAGCCCGAGGCCAACATTTCTCCAGTGATAAATGTTAAACATTTCTACCTATTATTGTTGTAGTTATTCTCCGGGTCAATACAATCGAACAGAACATACATTTTAAATCAGCTGAAATGTTGCACCAAGATTGCCACCAAAGGGTTAAATTTACACTTATTTTTACAGTATTGCAGTGGCAGACTAGTCATCCTTCGTTATGGCTTATTATTTCAACTTTGGAAGAAACGGTTATTTGGATTTATACCACCCTTACCAACTTTATCACGAAATATCTCGTGATGTGCAAGATCTACACTGATGTAGGTGGTATAAAATAGTTATACCATGTTCGTCCACCAGTACGTAAGATAATCCACTCGCTAAATCTCGTGGATTATCTCCACGTACAGGCGGACAACCCATGGTATAACTATTACTTATTGCAGAACAATCTTCATTTCGGCGGGAACCGCGGACCGTTATCAAAATTATTTCAAAATTGTTTAGAATGACAGGAACACCGTCCGTTCATAAGTCAACCATCTTCCTATAACAAAGCTATTAGGTGTTCTGTAAGAGGTAATACAGTCTATACTTTCAATACCTCCAACCCAAGGGACTAAATTATAAGTTATGAATTATTCCCAACAAAAAAGAAACGGATACAGTATATTTGGTAAAACTCTTGCTAATTAAGTATTGCCAATTAAATGACCATTATTCAATAAAATCGATTGCAATTCTTGTTAGTTGTAGGCGAATATTTGAGCTTACATATACATAATGCATAAAAATTTGATCTTGTATTCTAAAAAGTTGTATTAACAAGTTATGGAATGGCATACATTATACCACTCTTGCTAACTTTAGCACAGAATATCTTGTAATGTGCAAGGTCTACACTGATGTAGGTGGTATAAAATAGTTATGCCATGGTTGTCCATCTGTACGGGAGATAATCCACTCACTCGAGCTCGTGGATTATCTAAACGTACAGATGGAGAAATCCTGGTAAAACGGTTACCTTACGGTCGTAGCTCGCTTTCTGGCAGTCGTACACTTTGTCAGGCTTTTGACTACTTTATCTGACTACTTTATGTCCTATTTTTTTCAGTGAAGAAGTCGACTTATCTGTCGCTTTCGTTATTTCAATTACAGTAATAATGTCACCTTTTATTAATGTATTGTCCCATTAAAGGTGTCATCTTCACAAAATCAATGTAATTGGTCCATGTTTAGTGCTAAGGTAGAAATCAAAGAAAATGACTGATATTGTACATGCCATAACATCCCATGAAAATTAGATAGTGGAAAACAAGAAAAATCCAGGTCTGCGTTTGAGAACAACGGCTGAGATTTGATTCCGAGTGCAATCAACGAGCATTGTGGAATACGCTTACAAATTTGCGAATGCTGCATCAAGTGGATGGAAAATGGGATGTTGCTGATACAGTCTCTTTCAGAGACTGTATCAGCGAACTGCCCTTTTTCACCTGCAAAGGTAGTTTGGAAGAAGCAGCACATCTTGTCAGCATACGAAGATAATACGCGTGATTTTAATGCAATTTTCTTGTCAATTTCTTCACCATTTAACGACTTGATCTATTCTAAAGATAATTTAGAATCTTAACGTGGGTGTTTGTTGTCAATGCGGGTATTCACGTATTGGTACATTTTAACGTGCCGCGAAAACGGTGCATTTTGTACTTTAGCAAACCGTGAAGATTCTGACAATGTGGTAGGCTATATTCTTAGGTATCGCCTTGTTCTCACCTAAAGTAAAAACGTAGGGTAAAGTCGGGTCAAGTTGGACGGTCAGCTAAATTCGGACAGCGACTTCGATTGTTTCATAATTTAATAATTGGAATAAAAATCAATTATCTAAGCAAACATTGGGAATCCTGATGAGACGGCTCATCTGGATTTCCAGTGTTTGCAAATGTATGTCCGAATTTACCTGATGTCCGAAGTTACCCGGCATTACCTAATTTGGGTTTGCCCACGAGAAAGCAACATGTAATGTGTTTCATTCTTTAACCCACATAAACATGAAGAGCGCAGTGGCTCAGTGGTAGAGATTTCCAGACTCATCGGAGGCACTGTGTTTTATCCTCGAGCAAGACACTTTATCCTCTACTTAGTATTGGTTCAACCTAGAAAGACAGAAAAACGTCTCGGCATGACTGAAAAACAGTTGACCGGGGCATAAAGTGTTAACACAAACAAATAATATAAGCCAACACTCACCTGAGCCTGCGCTGATTTCCTATGCGACAAGTTCTAAAATCCCTGTGTCTCTGTGTGGTTGAGTCTTATAAAGTCCAGTCCAGGTAGTTGTGTTCTTCATAGTTTTGAAACCATATCGCCGGGGAAGAAAATTGCATTTGTTATATAGTATATGACTGGAGAGAATCCTGTCTTCTGGTTGGCCCAATTTGTCTTAATAAATATCTATGTCTACCTGACTGGCCTACAGGTTGATATCTCAAGTTCATACTTATGAGTTTAAGAAATTGAAAATGTAAATGACCTCGAACAGACTTAATGCAGGATTGCCCATAAAAGTTTCAAAGAAAATGATATTTTTTCCGTGGAAAAGGTAGTTGGTTCAGCCCTCGAATTATCCACAAAAAGACATTTTACATTGGACAAGTACTGATTAAAAAGTATGGGTTGAAAACTCTGTCCTCCTATTCTATACTGACGGACTTTAATTACGCAACACTGACTTCCCCTTATATCTTCCAAAAGACTGTTGTTAGTAAACTTCCTTTGCTTCGATAATGTCATCATGAGTTGGCTTCTTCAGCAAACACTTAAGTTTTAATTGTACAACTAAACTGGACGACGTTATTTGCTCCGTATGAACTTAGCCATTTAAACATTTCTTAATTAGAGGAGATTTTAAGCTATTGAATAAAAGGGTACATCCAGATAAACGTAATATACGCAAATACGCTGTATCGCAGACCTGTAAATCAATATGAGAGTGATTTCTCGATGACTAACAAAGTCCATGATACAAATTTGATGCTTCTAGTGTTTCTTGGTTTAAAGAAGCAGGGAATCTTTCATTCATAACATTTGGTCACATAAAACAGTTGACCCCTATCTCAAAAAGTTTACATTTTAATGCATTAAGTTCATTTGAATTTAAAAAGTTTTTCATTGTTTACTTACAAATGAATGCTCTTTAACATACAATCAAAATTATTGCTGTGCCTTCTTTTTCAAGACATGAATTAAAGTTGTTATCCAAGTGTTGCGTTTTTAAAGTCCGTCAGTATATATATAGGAAATAGAAAACAGATGCTTGATGTGCTTCCGCCCATTGATCAAGCTAATCCTTTTGCATACATTTTTAAAGGACGTGTAACGGTTTGGCCGTTTTTTGGCCCACGATGGATTTGGCTGAAATTTTAATATATGGTGGTTTGAGCTTTGCCCTTTCACATGAGCATGTTTTTGAATTAACGACGACATATGCAGTCACATGAATTAAAGTTTCTCACTAGTGTGTATAAACAGAGGTTTGTTCATAAATGTGGATATTTTTAAAGATACAACAAGCAAACTGACCTCAAACATAATACCAAACATGCGTATGTTTATACTCGTCATGTCTATGTCGTAATTTGAGCTAACACTACCATCATTAATTAAAAATTGTGCTAAAACTTGGCTAAATACTGTGTTTACGATTACCTTGATGATATGTTGTTTTTAGGTGTAATATATATTGAACATTTAGTGTTTTATCGCCTTTTTTAGTAAATCAATAGCTCAAACAAGCCTATTCCGGTTTATTCATATCAATATAATCAGTATGACATGTACACAAGCGTGCATGTAACATGTTAAACGCGGCATTACATGCGTAACCTTTTTTGCTGGATTAGTATGCAACATGAATATAAATAATTATAAAGCAACAGAACTGATAATGGAAGCTTTGAACACTTTTTTTGCTCACAGCCACAATTATTGAATAGATACATGTGAGTGTTGTATATCTGTCCGTTCATCTGTCAATTCGTCTGTATGTCACACATTTGTGTCTGTGACGTATCTTCCAAACACCTGATTCGATTATAAGATTAATTCACAAAACTTTGCACCTTTGTGGATGAATGCAGAATAAATGAATACTTTAAGGCAATGTCAAAGCAGGCGGTCATAGGTTACATGTACAGAATGCATATCTGCTCCATATTTTACGCATGTCCCAGCTCAGATATCAAACAGTCGTGAAAGCGCTGTGGTCTATATTACTTACCTATTATCTTACGTGTAACTAAGGGTTCGCAGTTCACAATCTGGAAGAAACATATGTTTTGTGTCATTGTGCAAGACCCTTCATCTTTATTGCGTAATACATGTTCAACTGAGGAAACGTCATGACTGAAATATGGTTCACTGTAACGTAGAGCAGTGACGTAGAGCATTAAAACGCTTAGTCATGTTTCAAGCATTTGTGGTGCAGACATCTATTTCAAGGGTGACAACTTCCGTCAATGCAGGGATTTCGGAACCGTTTGAACAAAATACATTGTGTTTTGATAAAGGTGAATAAACATCTAAAATAGAGTATTTCGATCCTTGAATATTAAATGTATGTGTTTATTGGTACCACTGACTATTTACCATCAGCAGATAAGTGGTTGTTGTATATATACTGCATTATTTTACCAAACACTTTACGAGAGCGATATTCGTTGAGGAAACAAACAGTTTAGCACAGATATTGTGCACATGTAAGCATGAACATCGCATTACACTCATTATGAATAAAATGCTTGTGGCGTTCGCATTCAGGCCATTGGCTGTTTTATACATGCTTTCTTGCATAAATAACAATGAATTGAAAAGAACAAAACTAAATCAAAGAATTTCATTGGTTTATTTGCGACAAAATCTGCGCCACCTATATACATCATATATGTACATGAGAAGTCACGAACTTCAAAAAATATAGATGGGTGCTAGTTTTGAGGGTCAGTTACAATATATGTTGAGAGTGTGCATTTGTATACATCACACCAGCTCCTTTTTCTTCAAATAATCTCACTTTAATAATATTACCATTAAACTGACACAGTTCTATCAAAATTTTGGAATCATATCAAAAGATTCTGATATCTGTGCTATGAAGTAACGTTTTGCTCTACCTTATGAACCGCTAGATGAATTTCATCGAAACTTGCACATATACTTACCTGGGACAGCCAAAACGGATTATAAGATTTTGGTGACCTCAACCTTATTTACAAGGTCACCAGAGACATATATAAAAAGGGCTTGTCAGTACTCTATCTTCCTAACCAATGACCAGATTTTTACCAAACTGACACAGATAACTCATTGGGAAGACCTTAATGAATGACTAGAATTCGATGAAATTGACCTTAATTTCAAGATCACCAGCGTCACATAACTCTTTTAAGTGGGTGGGGGGACAACTCTATCTAATGTTATATACTTTCCATTCCTAACTACTCTAGTATGGCCATATTAAACATTGTCTGCCCTGTAATTTGAGAATACCAATAATTGATTATTTTTTCCCCATGCTCCAAAGAATGATCACATAATTTGCCATTTTTGACAATCTTAATTCAAAGCAATGGGCCATGCCAAAACAAAAGTGGCGGTGAGCTGTCTTTTTAAAAGCAGATTGTACCAAAGAACTGTCTCCAGAAATCTATGTATCAGTTAAAGAAGGGGGCACATCGAACTCTCTCCTTGCACCTTCTCTCTCCTCTGCTCTCTCTCTCTCTCTCTCTCTCTCTCTCTCTCTCTCTCTCTCTCTCTCTCTCTCTCTCTCAAGTAAGACTCGCATTTACTGAAATGTTGTTGTATTTGCTTTTCAAACGCAATATATCATAGGACTGTTTATAAGAAAGAATATTGATACGAGCTTGCTAATATGTACATTGTATTCCATTTTTGTACGGGAATCTTACGTCTCTCCAGTGATTTTAGTACTCTCAGTGCTTTGATAAGTATGAATTGAATAGTACATTTCAGGATAAAATTTGCAGAAAAAGTCTTTTTACAGTATTTGCCACATGCGGAACCGGCTCAGAGTTACCATTTTATGGTGTAATATTATATGCACAATAAAATGAGAAATAGTTTTATCCGGTTCCGCATGTGGACATGTATGTAATTGAGCCACGAAGTACACGAGGGTGTTTGGTTTTACCATAGACTTAGTGTTAAGTGTGGTTGATAGGGCATACATTTAACCCCAAAATTTATCATAAAAATACATTTTAATGAAGAAAATAAATTGCGGACATTAAACTAGAGACTCTTAGGTATCATTTGGTAATATTTTGGAGGGATTTCTTTACAATCGATTTTTTACTGTAAAAGTGGGCCATTTGTAATACAAAACCGTTACACGTCCTTTACATTAGACACATAATTATAAAAATGGCACTCTTGATCAAAAGGGGTAAGGATGTAAAAACTCAATATCAAATTATTATAAAAGCTCATTAGTAACTAAGTTTGTACAAACCTGTAGCTTATAATCTATTAATAACACTATTTAGTTATGATACACCTCAGTGAACAGGTCAGGCGGATTGAACAATAAACAGAATAAGTATAATCTGTGTGTAAGACATTTACAGGTAATAATTAAACATAATTGAAATATTCTTGACCCAAATTTCATGCAAAGCAAAACCTTCATCTCAATTTTTATACTGCAAACATTATATTTCCATGTATTTAGATGAATACCTGACAAAACCTTGGCTTTCTGCAAAAGAAAAAAGTAGTTACAAAAGTACCTTCACCACCTTAACCCAAATGTCCTGGAATTTACATTATTTTTTTCTAAATATATTTATTTTGCTATGTGCACTGAATGCCTGGTATTAATTAAAGCACAAAAATACAGAATGTGCGACGAATAAAGAACAAGAATGCGTTTAAATTATCCATAACAGGCTATCTGTGGTGATATCCCTTTTTATGTTGGCTTCATCAACATCTAGAGTATCAGGCACCAACACAGATTAAAGCTTTAGGTCAGTGGTAACAACGAGTAAAAATTTGTAAATTCTTAAATTTTTGCGGATGCGAAGTTTCGTAAAAATAAAACCCTCGCGAAATTGCGAAATCACTATGTCGTTAACTAATGTAGGTAAATCATGCCCATGTAGCGAATTTTTAACGTGGCAAATGTGTCTTTTAGCGCTATTCGCAAAAATTAAAAATTCTCGCGAACATTTCTAAACGTACAGTAGTTATAAAGTTAATTATCCATGTTGACACTTCATCGGCATTATAAACCAGGGATTTACCTACCTTCCTGGGGCCTGTTGACTTTGGGGAAAAAAGCATTTGGACCATCAAAATTGGGAAAAGAACTGGAACGCCATTTTAAATTGATTAAAAACCATAAAAGAAATTAGCAGTGTAAAGCTGTAACAGGTGTGTTGCTTTAATTGCCCACCATACAAACTCATGAAAAATTGTATAAAAATGTGAATGAAAACATCTTTTCATTCACACACCATGCAATTTTTCATGCATCTGTAACTTTCGCTTTTCTGTTCGGTTTTTCATGAAATTTTCACCAAAATGTAGAACTAAGAAATAGGGTAAAATATAATCATTTTGGGAAGTTTTTTTCTCATTTTTGAATTGGGAAGGGGCCGATATTCGGTCCCAAATCGACCTAGGAAAATTCCTGTAAACATTTTCTTTTACTTTCCAGTTGATCAGGATAAGTAGGTTTTCCAACTATAAACACAATCACCATAAAATACTGTTTCTGATAAACCCTGTTGCAGAAGAGTTTTCAAAACAACATTATTATATATCCACCTCAGTTGTCTGTTGTAGAAACTAGAAAAGCAAGCGAGTATGATCAGGAAATACCACAATCACACTCTGAAGACCAACCCACGGAAGAGAAAGAGCCACAGAACACTGACTGTCACAATACATCAGGAAGACAGTTAAAGTTAAGCAACCAGCTCTCACTTCCTAACCAAGTTTATTGCAGCTTAGAAGGACACAAAGTACTGAATTAACACAACAAGGACCAAACATAAACAATGAGAGCAACAATAAACAATAAATCTACACCAATAGAACCACCGCCTTAAAACTGATAGCAGCCTAAGACACTGGAGGCTTAAATGTATTTTACTGGTACCAAATTTTCGCCCTAGATTCTGTTGCTGTTAAAACACAAAACTTGTTTAGATCGCATGAAATCTTCCTAACTATTGCAATGAATTCTCACGGGGAAACAGTCTAATCAAATTAACACACTATGATGATACAAAGAAAATGGATTATGACTCTCAGATAGTCCGAGTTAAAGAAAACCTTTTGAGCCACGGTTGGCACAGCCAAAGACAAGCATCAGGCACCAACCAACCGATCAAAACGTTTAAAAAGTTTTAGAATATTCCCAGCAAAAAAGAAACGCACTCCATAGAACTTTCCAATTCTTAGGAAGATCACATATGATAGGTCAGTTTTGTTTATTTCGGTGCAAAGGTATTTTAGGTACTGCTGCGTTACACATCTTTTGCAATCAGATGTCAAAAATGTGTAAAAGAAAAGCGATCATGAACCAAGTGGGGGTCATATTGTAAAGTCACAGAAAATACCCATTTTATAATGCACTCTTGCAGGATTAGTTCTAGCAATGGGAATAGTCTAAGTAGACCAAATTGTACTTAGACACCTATTCTTTGCAAATTCTATCTTTACATTCATCATGCGTAATTATTGAACGCTAAGTAGCCCTTCTATTGTGACTACCTTTTGGATAACGATTCCATACTGGAGATAAACCCTTACAAAACATGTAAAGATTTCAACATTGTTTTAATCAATTTAAACCGTCCTAGATGATGACAATGGATTTTGGAGTAGCACAAAAGCATCAATAAACACATTAGATGTCTCACATAACGACAAGATATCGTTTTCATACTTGACAAATGTAAAGCAAACTCGGAATTTCATGTAGACAGTAGCATTGAAAAAACGCTTCCAAAAAATTTTACCATTTGGCTTGATGAGTTTTTTTCCTACACAGGGAAGGTACAGATACTCATCTACGTCACACTCAAGTTTTAGTAAGATTTGATCAGATATAAATATTTCATGGCAACTTATATTTTCGAATCAAAAGGAGAACTTAATGGGAAAAATCGTAGTGATGCGTTTCTTATTTTTGTCGGGTATAGATTCCTAATACCTTACTAGAACTTGCCATATTCGCCTTAAGCATGTTGTGCAAACAACAACAACAACAACAACAACAACAACAACAACAACAACAATAATAACAACAATAATGATAATAATAATAATAATAATAATAATAATAATAATAATAATAATAATAATAATAATAATAATAGCAACGAACGACAACCACAACATAAGTACCCAGATTTGGTTAAATGTTGATAAAGAAGTAGTTGTTTTTAACTGCTACAATAAAAAAAACAGAGTTCTCCTTGTGAATGGATATTTTGCTTCTTTTCAACAGTACTAGAAAGAAAATATGTTTCCGTGGTCCACCCTTTTAGGCTCTGGATTTCTAAATTAATTTTTAATATTGCAGTGACTAAATCAATGAAAGAGTATCCCTTTTATACTGGATAACCATAAAGCGAGTTTTTTTATGTTTTCACTATAACTAAAATATTAGCTGGAATTAGCATAGACATCATTTCTCTAGTGTCCTTTGGAAGCATGCGCGGATCCAGAAAGTTTTGTCAGAGAGGGTCCAACTTTGACAACGTTTTTTCTTTCTTTTCTTTTGTTGAAGAGGGGAGGGAGGATCCAAATACCAATATAAGCGGGCTATAATAGTAATGTTTTCGGTTGTCGCCTATCCGCAGTGGGGTTTGTCTGTAAACTGCAATTGTGGCATTTCCTTGGTCATTCCTGCTTGTGTTTGTTTCCTATGATATTCATGGACACATTTCTTCAAATGTCCAAAGAAAAAAGTATAGTGTTTAGGGAAATAATATCTTAATTATGTTAATAAAACGCAATTCTTTTACATGTTTTGTTTACATGCACTCGTACGTAAAGCCTTAGACTAAACATGCGCTTTAAAATCTTATGCATCACCTGCAATAATATTTCAGTGGTAATCTGTATGTAAAGACAGCCTGAAACTAGTTAAGTTCTTCTCATGGCATTTACCATCTTTTTAAAGATTTTGTGACTTTTGATCCTGTAAAAAAGTTCTTCAAACCACCAAGTTCTTGGTGATCCAGGGCAACAAAGATTCAGTACTGATCGTCTGACTGACGTGATATTACTTTGTAAGACCCTCCTCCCCCCCACCCCCCCCCCCCCCCCCCCGCGCGTTTAAGATCATATGATGCAAAATACTTCTGAAACGTCGTCATGTATCCACGTCTAAGAATCAAGACCAGATCTAAGGTCACGTAAACCTCAGAAATGACAACATCATATTCTACAATGCAACTAAGATTTTGTTACCAAAGAAGATTTCTGCAATGAAGCCAGAAATTCTTTTCAACAAAAACAAAAAAGCGCTTAGACATGCTATAGAGAGTGCGGTACTCGAAACTTAAAATTCGTATTCTAAAATCAGATTAGATTGTACAGTAAAACCTCTGTTAAACGGCCATTCTAAAAAAGACCAAAAATCTGTTTTCAAGACCGATTATCGCTTAAAGCAGGTCATAAGTATTGCAGAAGGTGAGCATTCTGCAATATTTTCGACCTTCATTAAGCTACCGTTTGTCATTAAGGTCTTTGCAATTGTTTTGTCTATTTTTGAGTGGCCGTTGTACATGGTAAACATGCCCTATGAAAATGTTCTATACATGTTTTTGCATGAGTGTCAGAAAATTCAATCCAATGGATCTCTGTCTCTCTCTGTCTCTCTCTCTCTCTCACTGAATAATCCTTTATCATTATGAAAGGTATAAAATTTCCATAAAGAGATATTCTGTATTCAAGAACAATATAATTAGCGTAATTATTGACAAAGACACGGGTATTTCAGAAACATCATTTGCAGGGAAATGTCACTTAATTAGACTATACCTTGACTTCTTCAAGTTAAAAGAGTACATTCTATTCTACAGTTAACACACTGCGAATGATGATGATGATGATGATGATGATGATGATGATGATGATGATGATGATGATGATGATGATGATGATGGTGGTGGTGGTGGTGGTGGTGGTGGTGGTGGTGGTGGTGGTGGTGGTGGTGGTGATGATGATGATGATGATGATGATGATGATGATGATGATGATGATGATGATGATGATGATGATGATGATGAAGCGAACATACGTTACTATCACTAGCTAGGCAAATGCTGTTTTTTCAATGCTGTATGCGATAGAAACATTTTAAGGAAATAGTGTGCTAAAACAAATGCTGTTGGCACACACACAAATTGTTCCAGGAGAATCAGGGAGTTTATATGTTTTTGGTTGTTTTTTTGTTTTGTTTTTTTTTGTTTTTTTTTTTGTGTGTTTTTAAGTTTTGTTTTTGTTAGGGGCTTTTTCAAGTTATAAAACCTACAACTATTAAAGTAA